>JBAIAA010000058.1:0-1262500 GCA_037893245.1 Crossaster papposus
CCTCGAAAAATGTTGGATTCTAGATGCTCTGTGGTGCAATCTAAGGTGATTTCTGACCACTTTCTAAAATTACGTAAAACATGTACATCGATACTACCGATTTTCGAGAGTTGGGGTCTTGGGGGGCAATGAAAAAAACCTGTTAATTAGCCTAAAGGGGGAGGGGATTACAACCCCGCAACCCCCGTCCCACCTTTCTATCCACCACTGGACTCATCTTCACTATGATTATTATATAGCGGAATCAGACATTAAAATTGAAGTCAAGTAAGATGGCGTCGAAATTGAGCCACCAACTCGCCTTTTGTTCCGCTGAGGGTGCACGGAGCCCATAGTTTTATCTTTCAATCTTCAATGATGTCCTTGGCCTTGGCACAGACTTCCTGTATATCCTGAATCACTTATGGCTTATCCTCTTCGACTCGATCGTTGAAACCCTTGCGATGAAATAAGCAGCCTAGATCCGATGTATGATTCCGTCAGGGAAACACAATTGAGAAAAAAAAAGTTGAAAAGTGCATGTGCGAGTACGTGCATGTTAATGAGGTTCTCTCTCCCTTCTGAAGCCGCCTTGTGCCGCAGGAGTGCAACTCTGGCTGAAGATTTGTGAAAACGCTTTGTGAAAACCGTGATGTTCATCCCCCCCCCCCCCCCCCCCCCCCCCAAACAAAAAAAACAAAAAAAACACCCCATCCCAATTATCGTCCCCTATAAAAGGATTTAAGTTTTGAAACGTTCAGGAAGACACGTACAGATCATTGTGCACTGTCTTATAATAAGCCTCCTTCATTCGAGAACGTCCATTGAGCGCACTATTGTATTGATCAAGTCATACATCATTTGCGTATAGCTTACAACAGGTCACCAAGCAAAACCACGTGACGTACATTTTAACTGGTCCTCATGCGATCAATTTTCGCTCAGCACTTGTTGTATAAGCACTATTTTATTCTTAGCAGTACTGGTAGTAGTCTGGTACCATGAAATTAGGTACTTGATCCTACAAGTATAATCTCCAAAAGGACAGCGATACGTCGATCACGCCGCATGACTGGGTATATGTCTCTCACTGATAACAAGTAATGGAGGGAGCCCACAGGGGCCTTACCCTGGAAGCCATAGCGTAGAATGGCTAAAGAAAGTGACTGGGCAAAAGGATGATAGTGTAGAAATTGAAAATTGTCAGTTATCATCGTTTCAATCATGGCCCTGCACATGCACGCACGCCACAATGAATCAATGTCACACTCGAAATAATCAAGATAGACCTAATAATTGAAGTTCAAGGATATTTTCAACATCGTGAAAGAGTTTAAATGCCTTCTAAGAATAAGACTGCCTCTTTTTTCATTGCAGTCATTCAACTTGTTTAAATTATAACTTCAGAAAATTTGAGGGCAATTGGTTGGCATAGTGTCCCTGCACCTATGTTTTCCTTCCTCCGTGACCTATCTGACTTACTGAGTGTTATACTGACTGACTGACTGACTGACTGACTGACTAACTAACAAACGGTCATTTTTGACAATTGGCCCTAAAATGGCCGTGACAATTGGTGTAAAATGCAGGGCAGTTACACCATTCATGAAAATACGTCCATAGCACGGATGAACTTCTCATTTCTGCATGGTTAATAGCCATCTGAATCAATTGTCTATCCGCGGACACGCTAATGAAAATTAGTGCAGTTGTAAAATCATCATTATGAAGAGCCTATTTATTAAATAACTGAGTTTTACTGATTGATTTACCAGTTCAGGTCATATTTTGAAGGATGGTATAGTAATGACTGATGTGTACTGTACATGAGTCACTGCATTAAACTCCCGTCATAGCCTTGAAACTTTGTGCACGCAATTGACGGATTCTGACGGTATGGATCTGATTTGTTGGAAACATTTCTGGTTCCTCTATGTATATTGCTGATTAGAGATATATGTTGCAATGCTTCAAGTTCAGCTTAATTGATGGATGACAAGTGCGGGCACCAGCGAGAATATTGGTCATCTTAAATCCCGATAGCGCCGTTCACACTATGTCGAAACAGTTTTCGGGATGTATTTTATCCAACGTTGGGTAAAATGTACCATTCATATTGGTCAAATCGGGAAAAAATTACACATTGTTGATAAACATTTTAACCAACTATAATATATATAGTTTATTTGAAAAATGCGATCTGCACGCTATAAAACCCACGTGTCGAGCTTCCTATCAATTGGAATGGATAATTTGTCTCATGTTAAACAGGGACAGGGATATAGAACGCAGTTTCTCCGACTATATTAAATTATGCAGTGTCTCGGATCGTGAAGAACTATAGGTACGCGATCTAACATCATGGTTTTGTAAAAATCAGGTCTAGTGCGGCACCTTAAACTCACGAGGCTGTTTCAGCTTGTCAGCCTGCATTTATTTTCTTTGATGAGATATCGTATAATTATTGCCGTACCACCGTGGGCCAAGAACGGAAAGATATCTTACCAATATTACACCTTCGTATATATAAAAATGTAATTCTGTCTGTCAGTACTGTACACTCAAAGTATCAGGATCTCACAATATCTTCCGGGCACGGTCAATTCCCTACATCTTGCATATGTGGGATATTCTTTGGTAGGGACTAACACTAACAGCTATAGGTAAGGGGGTTGGGGATGGGAGGGGGGGGGGGGGGGTGCCCTCAAGGCTTCATTCGTGCGTCCAATACCCTCCTGGGACCAACCTTGTCTGTGTTCGTCCAGTCAGCATTACGTATAGAGCCCAGTCCGTTAGCCTTCACGAGACTGCGACATCCCTGTGTGTCATCGCGCGCAGCCAGCAGGAAATCCTTCATTCGGAAAAAGAAAACCCAACTATTGCTCAGTCCGGAAACATTGATAACGGCTCTTAATTGAAATATAGAGTTATTAAACGCGTTCTTGAGTGATAGCGGGCCGTGTTTGCCCGTGCGCCAACCTGACGCCAATGGGTGTTACACGTTTGTGACAAGCAGAGCCACGTGTTTGACTCGTAAATTGAAAAAGAAATTCTAAGTTGAGATATAAAAACATGTTCATGAGTTAAAGACACTCCAAATACATGAATACATTATTGCAATAGTGTCTATTTTTTTAGCAGAAACACTACTAATAAAACAAAGCAAAAAGGCGCGGCTCGTAAAGTTGGTACCAGTGTGCCAAAACGAACACGGTTGATTTGGAATGGCTGTTCGTGCATGTGGTGTACACAATGGGCTAGATTTTCCATTCAAAAAGTGGCGAACAATAATCATATACGATGGCACTGCTAGACTCAGAAGTTACTCGGCGAGTCAGTCAGTCGTAAAGAGGACACAATCATTCAGTGTGTCACGTACACTAGAAAGCATACATCCAGCACCCGAACTTCCTCCCAATATGCCACGGGTGGTTCGAATACGTTTGCCTATAAAGGACAAACTCTTTCCTCGTAAACGGTTGTAATATCAGTTATAGAATTCAATTAGAATTTGTTCCCTGTCTAGGTAGGGGAACCTGTTTACACACACTCTTCTATTATTTAACCTTGAAGAAAGGAACACGTCGTCTTCTTCTCAAAAAAATCACTGCCTCGTTACTCACTTAAATAGGCCTTTTAATCAACCTCGACAGGACTAGATAAGGGCTAAGCAACAATAACTTCCTTAGAGCGCATAACAGGAAAGTAACCCATTAATACAGAGGCTCGGAGTACGTCCTCTCCCCCAACCATGTAGAGGGTTATATTATGTCGTGCTGCACAATAACATAAGCTGTCAATTACTAACAGTTACCGGGATCTAGTGCAAGGGAACTATATAGCAGTGGTAACTACGTGTTGTCCTATAATTTTACGCCTGCGTCAAACGTACACATATTTTTTTTTTTTAAATCGCATGAATATATAGATGCAAAGTTTCAGATTTGATGGACCATTGACCGACTGGTGCAGCATTGGTGGTTTGGAAATACAGTAGGCCCATGTCCACATACCTTAGCTTACGTCAAAGGTTTAACTCACAATTAACCTATCGTTTTCCCCCAAATGCGAAAATCCTTCATATGTCTTCATTAAAGTCCTCTTAGAAATATATTTCGCCTTATTTTTTCTGATTCATACAAATAGCTCTGGGGCTTAGTTTAATGGAATTAAAGTCCGAGAACGTTTTGGTGAGTTTCTAGTAGCGCGTGTGTGTTTTTACTATACTAGTCAATGACTATACTCAAAGAGCATGTGGACTGGTATGTGTTGAGATATGCTGCGTATAATGTTCCAACTGCATCTCGACTGCATGCGGAACGGGTTATACCATAGAGAAAGGAACAGTCCTTTCTCTATGGTTATACTAGTCAGACGATCAAGATGACAAGGGGAAATTAAAGTAAAATAACAGCGTCGCTAATAACATTTCAAGTATCAAATCGATTGTGGTGTCATTAATTCACGTCAGTAAAGTATACTGACGGAGCTGCCTGTAAAATAATGGTAACATTGGTTAATTACAACAAACAATGTGACACCATTCTTACCGATAAATCAGGTGGGAAGCGTCAATAAGTAGGTCTAGAAAAAAGGATTTCAGCAATTGTTAAGAAACATTTTAATGACTTGGGAGTTTCCCGTCCAACTCACGGTCACACGAAGTTTGACCCATTGGCTTTCAATTGTCAATGGTTTTTTTTGCAATGAAAACAAGTACATGTATGTGATTCGAATGTCGATGTACCTTGATTGCGAAGTTAAAGTCAGAGAGTAAACATCCTAATTCCATAAGGTAAAAGGAAGGACCAGTGAGTTTAATCTAGTGAGTTTTGCGAGTTTTGCGAGCCTGTGAGCCAATGACTAACCATTTTAGTAGACAGCAAGCCTGCTGGTTTATGCTATCGATTGCCCCTGTGTAGTAGCGAGATCCTCTGATAAATTTCACGGGTGGGGGGCTTTGGGTACAACAGCCCGTAAGGGGGGCAACGTATGACGGCTTCGTCATAAGAAAAGACGTTGCGGGTCATATTATAGGATGATGTCATTTCCGCAGATTAGTATCCCTGCATCCAAAATGAAGGGGAAGGGTTAAACAAAACCCTTCTTGTTGATTGATCACTTGGCACGTTCAAGCAATATGAGCGACTTCATCTATTGGAGGAATTGTTCATCAATTTGTTAACGGGTAGTGGGACATTTTTGTGTTAAAGAAAACAAGCATATGCAAGATTTGTAAAGCTGGTTCCAGATTGGTGTAGTTCAGAAGTGACAATTAGTTATAAGATTTATAAGTAATATTAACGGGAAATTACCTGGCAGCCATGGGTGCCAACGAATTCCTGTGAAGTTTACGGCCACCGTAAACTAAAATACTGGTAAGGGAATTGGACATAAATAATGAAGAACATGAAGACACTCATGCACTTCGTGATATTAAATACTGAATTACTATTTAGTGCTCGTTTTATATAAAGAGAAAACAATGACCACAAATTAAAGAATTCGTTAAAAAACGTGGTGAATAAAATAGGAGCATCCTAATAATTAACTAGAACTGAGCAAATGCAACAAGCTTTAAGCCTCAATACAAATGTTACAGTTTATACTTCGCGTGATAAAAGCCATAACCAGCTACACAGCTAGCTACACCTTGCCATTTATATCGTTAATTTTGGACACCCCGATCCACCCCTAGCCTCCCTCCACCCATGATCCTCACATGGGTGTGTTTACACTCCGATCCTATAAAACCTCACACTTCACCACTTGAACAACCGTCAATTGGTGTAGAGATAAGATGGGTCATTTATTTCGTGAGTGAGATGGCGGGTTGGAGGGCCCAGGCGCCGAGTGGAACGCCAGCCGCTGCGGCGTAAATAATAGTTCCGTCTGGCCCAGCTATAGTCTATCTAAACCCATATCGCATCAACTCGCTTGGCTGGTGTATCCTAAAGCATGGTTGGAGCATAGGGCAAGGATGGTAGCTGATAGGCCTAAACCAGAGGTTATCAGGTAGACATGACGGCTCTGCTGTACGTCAAAGCTGAACACCAATGGAGCTGTATCAATCTAATTGTACTATTAGTTATCAATTATCAATTATCTGCCTATATTAAAAGACTTGGAACACATAATGGGCGGTGCAAGTGCTCATAATAATTGTTCACATTAGAAATGTCAGTATGATGTACAGCCAATCAGCCTTTCAAATAAACTTAATCATATCAAGCAAGGTGGTAGTAGGCCTACAAAGTTTTTGTAAAAGTACACGAAATCGATAACTGAGCAAAAGTAACAAATTAATAAAATATATGTATACTTATGGGGAAGACCTTCGTCCTTAAGCATTTTCACTGTGGGAAAGATAGAGCCTGCTGTTCTATTGTGTTATCGTCCTTACAAGGCTACGTGTCCACCATATTGATCCACATTATCAGAAGTAAAAACACGGCCGCTGAAAATTGTTTTTCCAAGTTTGAACTACAATGTATTCATGTACTTTTGCAATATTTTACGATATAACAAATGGAACTAGAGCGGGACGCACTTTGGCCGCGTGTCCCACACATCTCTCTGATCATAATCTGATCCTATCCTAGTTTTTCCAACCAATGCTTGACATTCACTGTATCAAAATCTCTTTCTGTACAGTTAGTTAAATACGAGTTCCAGTTTTAGAGTGGTTTTGGCGACAATGGGTACTTGTGGTTATGAACAGGATAATCGACTGGCAAAACATTGTCAGTTATAGGTATAGAGCAAAGACCATTTTGATAAGATCGAGAAACCCATTCTTTATTCTGCCTTAAACTGGTAGGATTTTCCGAATACATCATCTTTGGTTTTTTGTTTTGCATTACGCCAACTGGCGCGAGAGGTGCTATTTCATCAAATTGCTAAACTTCCATGGTAACTTTAAGCTTTTATAAAGTTACGGATTTAGACGCTGGGTCGGATGATTTCATTATAGTTTCATTGTAGGTTTCGGGTTACTATTTTATGATGATCTCAATAATTCTACAGTAAGCTTTTATATTGGTCATTTCAGTAAACGCTGACCTTTTTAATCCAATCATTCCAGTAAAAAGCAACAACTGTTGGGGTACGGGTCTGTATAATCTAAATAGACCGTTTCAAGTTCACTATAGTATCAGTCACAGGTGCAGGCAGACGCTCAATAATTTACATGAAGTTTGAGTCACCAACTTCATGAGGCCAAGGTCAGATTAAGAAATTATGCACAGCTGTGTAGCACAACCCTTTGAAGAAAGGGTGCTCTCTTAGAGTCAATACGTGGCTTCGAGTCCGTTTTGATTCAAGGTTACAAGCTTCATTAGGTTTTCCTAAATATTGACCAACTCTGTAGTATAATATTAATCCATTGTCTTCTATATATACACCACATTCTATCACATTTTGTAAAGCGCATTAAACTTTTTGAATGATGTAACGCGCCATAATAAATATTATTAATTGATGTGATCACATAATATCATGAATCAGCTGGGCTGTAGACGAAAACAAATTTGGGAAAAAACCGGAGATTCGTAAACCTCACAATACAGGAAATTACAAAACCCCAGCTTCAGCACAAATAGTATCTGATGGAGGCAGAGTTTAAACCTGCTATATTATGTTACAATATTTATTTGTTACACATGACGGTTTGGATTTTATAAATTATATCATGGAATTAAGCTTATAACTAAAACAAAATCAAATTTCCTTTGACCGAGAAAGGGTAGTCACTGGAAGCCTGTTCAATAAAATGAACAATTTGTTTTTAGATTGCATAGCAGTAGCGAGAGTTAGAAGGTGACGCTACGTGGTTATAACCCCCCCCCCCCCCCCCAACCACCCTCCCCGCCAAATAAGGCTGATATGACAGCGCCTGATCCATTAGTGTGTGCAGACATATTTATTGACTAATCCGTCGACAATGACCAAGGGAGGGCAGTATGGCTGCAGTGTATTTTCTATTGTCTTCATCTGACGTCACAATAGAGAGACACTGCAGCGGGGATAATTTAACAATAGAGCTACCAGAAGAGGGCGGGCTCACAAAATGCTCGGCGGATTACACTGCAATACGCGTATTAAATAACTGTTATCATAAGTAACAGCCAGTCGGGCAATATACCAGTTTCCTAATATTGAAATTCATGCACGCATGCGCATAAATAGGACGCGAGGCAAGAACTTATTTGAATTGCGTATTTCAAGTCATTCCAGCCAGTAAGCAGCTTGCAGCAGTTTTAATCTTATTCACAATATAATGTGAAGACGTTAGATAAATATAGTGCTCACCGTCTGTGTTATTGGCGGGGACTGAATTTTCGGACTTGGCGTCCTTCTTCAGGGATTGTGTTGGCTGTGAGGAAACACGGTGAATACAATGTTGATGCCGTGCGGAAACAACGTTTGGTCTATGCATTTGTTGCATGTACATAATTATAAGTGCGCAGAGGTCATGCGCACTTTGTTTTCCAGGTGTGACCAGTAACAAATAAATCGAAGCTTGGTGACGATGTTGTGAACTCGCGACTTCAAAATTGTAATCACTTTTACGCAAACTGCAAATAGAAAAAAATTGGCCAAGGTTTTCTAATAATAGCAGATCACGTGTGGGTCATACACTGATAAGTCATAACAATTATTATTATTGCAAAATCAAAGTTATGGAATGTATTAACACAAAATCGTTTTATTTTCAAAAAAAGAACACGTACAATAAATATTAATCTTGCAGAAACCAACCTTAAGGGTGGGTTTTCACGGGGCACGCGAACGATTCGCGAAGGATGCGAATGCCGAAAAAATGGCAAAGTCCAACATTCGTATAATAAGGTTCCAAAAGTTTGCCAAACATGCGCGGGGGTTCGGAAGCGTCGTCAATTGTTCGCAGGAGTCGTTTTAAGTTCGGCGGGAATTTCAAAAAAGTTTTAAATTTCTTGCAAACGTTTCCAGCATCCCGGGTCGTGATTTGCTCGTGATATGCCCTCGAAAATGTCTAAAAATCTTCGTTACTATGCGCTCGACCTACTCATGACGTGCGTGGATGTTCGCAAAATCTTCGTGAAACCCCAAACAGATTCCGACAGTTTGGAGAATGTCTCGCGCATCGCGAAAGCAGCGAAATTCGTCCGATCATTTGTGATGCGATCAAGCAAAGTCAGTCGGAACTCGGCAATTCTTGTTTTGAGATCGGGCCAAAATATGTTCGTCGGGGTGGAAAAATCGGGAAAAAAATACAAAAAAAATAAGTGGAAAAAGTTTGTCTTTTACATGAAAATACTCTTTTAACCAAATTCAGGAGGGAAGTGATACAAAAACATGAGTTTCCCTGTTTCTTTCTTTTTAACGTGCTGGTGTTCAAATGGTTGTAATTTTTTAACCAAAGGTCGTATTCACATGGGGTTTTCACTGAAATGGAGCCTAAAGTACGCTACAAAAGAATATGTAAAAATCCCAAAAATTACCAGACCCTACTTCAGACTGATTTTGCATCACATTTATCGAGCTATTCACGAACTGTTCGCGTACTTCTTGAGAACACTGTTTGCCAAAGAAGCATCGCTTCGCCGGTCGCAAGATAATCGCGCGACATGTACGAATGTCGCATGAATGTCACACGACGTTCATTATTCGAGAAATATACGCGAAAAGTTCGCATGTTCGTATGTGTCGCTAAATGTCCGCACCGAATGTTGCCCGATTTTCGTGCAACATTCGTGTTGTTCGCATTTTATTCGCATGTTCTTCGTGTATGTGGACTGGTCATAGTTCGGAAACGTTACACACGACATTCGCACATACGTTGTGAGAACTACGCATAAACTGCATTGTCGCGACACATTCGGAGAAAACATGTTGGACTTTGCAATTTTTTTCGGCATTCGCATCCTTCTCGAATCGTTCGCGTGCCTCGTGAAAACCCACCTTAAGCAAAACAGCACAAATGAACTTGACATCAAAATGGGTTAGCTTGATTTCGAAGTGATGGTACAAACTGGCAGACTCAATTTATCATAATTACGGAAAAGCAACCAATTGATGTTCAGAATATATTTAGGCCTATTACTATGATATATCGTGACGTGCACAGCAACTGTTTTTACGGGATTCCTCAATTTTTAGTGCCTTGTATGTTATGTATGCCTGTTAAAAAAAAAAATTGGTATACTTGAGTTTGGAATTACATGGAGATAATATCGATTTTATAGGGAACTATGGTTAATTTTCAAGAAATAGACTGTTACTATTTCGGCAACTTCGGCTGTAATCCAGAATTGCCCCGAAAAGGCGCGTCTAAAACTGAAGTCTCTAAATATTAAAATTCACTAAAAGTGGCAAAATTCTGCAATCAAACATTAGAGGAAATTCACTTCGTGCATATACTGTTTTATCTTCAAGTAAACTTGAATCCTCGATCCTGATTGGTCGGATCCATGGCAACAACCATCGCACGGCCCATATCAAACTCTGTCCTATAAGCGCTGCTCCAACTCCACGTATTGCGCAATACACAAAACGAAGTGCTGTACAATTCATTGGAAATTCAAAAGCTGCGCGTTTGCGTCACATGTGTATCGTAACATTCTGCGAACTGTTATCGATGCGCGCGTGTGGCACATTCTAGTTCCGCGCACTAGCACCATCCGTGTTCTATCTTTACTGCGCGTCAAGTTTGCTTTAAGATAAATTGGTTATCCCGCTCGCGCTTGTAGAACACGGAAATAAAGTGCGTCTTTGTCCCATATCTTACTCGGCCTTCTGTCTTATGGGACACAGACGCACTACATTTTCCGTGTTCCACGAGCGCGACCGGGGTAACTAATAATGCTAGTTCTGCATTCAAATAAGTCACTGGTTGAATCATAAAGATTTTGACCTTATACTCGAAGCCGAAGAATTGTCCTTGTGTCGTCCTTCGATAGAAACATAATAACTGTACAAAGTTTACATAAATATCTAACATTTAAATGACCCATTTTTTAAACAAAACTGCATAAAAGACAAAAGTTCACATCATATTCACAAGAGTTCAAAACTGTAGAATGAAATCACCATGGTTGTATCTTTTCGACAGCCTCGGTTTGAGCCAAAATTCAGCAGGTTATAGCTGAGAGGTTATCCAAGGTACGCAGTATAGCCTATATACGTTGCTTGGATGATGGGGTTGTATTTCCTTTATGCCTCACCGTTTAGGTAGATTATTGCCGACTGTCCAGTAATGTGATCAGATGTGCATTACATTCACACAGCAAACAGATTCGTCCCGGCAAAGGCGTTCTATAGTGCATATTTTATAGAAACTATGCCAGCCGTTTCCTTCCGCCTTTTAAATTCGTACATCAATTGTCCACACTAGTCATTACACTTGCATCAAGCTTCCTTCTCTTCTAATGAGTCCCCCTCACTTCCGCCGCCTCCGTGAGTGAAGACACAGCCCCCGCCGTTGGGGAGTACTTGTTCTCTGCTGAAGTCATCTCTGTCCAAATTTTGCGGTTTCTCGTGAGAGTTTTCGTCACCATCCTTCCCTGTCGGAACTTCCTGTATAATGTCGGAGACAACAGACTTCAAGATGTCAATATTAATGAAAATTGTGGCACAATCGTACACAGTTGTGTGTGTGGTTTGCAATAAAGTGTTCCAGGAGATAAAATCCACACTGACGCTTCTTAGTCAAAAGAGGGGAAGCGTGCAGTTTTCTTTCTTATTTTGAATTTATAGAAATAAACCTTGTGATAATGTAAAAAGAAAAGAAAATTGACGTCTCTAGCTTATAAGATATCTTAAATATTCTGAAAGGCTTGTGAAAGCTAAAATAATTTATTACCAGGTAAGTTTGAACAATTGAAAATCAACAAATGAAAGAGCAGAGAAGAGAGGTGTAAGTCTTAATTGAAACATTCAAGAAGCGCCAAACGAATTTATGACAATGAAAACGGGGCACGTTAACAGATACGAAATGAAACAAGCTTAAGAGTCATGTCACAAAATCGCAACTGATTGCGACTCGGATAAAACTTCATTTTAAGTGGAAAAAATCGATATAACACTGAACGTTCCCTTTATTAGTACAATGGCTGCCTCAGAACAGGCTGTGGGCCTTGCGTATAAAAGTACCCAGCAAATATTGACAGCGGCTGATGATATTGTGCATGGCCTGTGCGCCCCCGCCGCCAGCGCTGCAACACTATAGTACGTATACACGTATACATGTAGGGTGGCCTCATGATAGTCGCATTACTTGACTGACCTGAAGAGACCCATTAAATGTTTGCAAACAAGATAGTAACTCGGCAATTAACACGTCTACTTAAGTCGAGGGCTTTTGGGGTGTCGTGGTGTGTTTAGCTATTTACGTGTCATAAGCCGACACCTTTGGAGCACAGTATTAAAAGTCCATTGGACATAAACTAAATATTCGCAGAGTGAGCCAATTCAGACTCTGCGTTAAGAGCTGCACATTATCTGAAAAGATTATCAAGTCTATTAGCCGTGTTCACATTGGACTTTTTCTTCCGCGGTCCCGAGGTAACTTACCACGACATTCCTTCGTGTAATTCTACCGTACGTTTCCACTTTACGTAACGTTGCATTCTCCGTGCAAGACTTGCTGAATGGCACACGTTATGGGCGCTGTGCACAATCAATTTTGACCACGAGGCAATATATATCTAAATAAAACCTAGACATGACATGCGTTTTCAAAACTGTTCCGAACATTGATCCGCGTATAGAATGTGCAAGTACGCGAAACGCTCATCGCGGGTGTTGCGTGCGGTGACGTTGGCAGGGACGTTAGTCTACCGCGCGTTCCCGTTAGATTTAGTTTTGTCATTCTACAGAAAAGTCGCTGTAAGTTAACCAAAAAAAGTATAATGGGAACACGGTTTTGACATAATCAAAACAGTTTAGAATCTCAGCTTTCAATTCGAGAAATGCGATACAATAATTGGCTAATTACCTGTTTTACTCGTCTCCATTTGGCTCGTCTATTTTGGAACCATGTCTTGACCTGCAAGAAGAAAAAAACAAATCATTCATAGATATTACATAACGATAATCACAGAATAATGAATTGGCTCAGTTTGGACAACAATACTGTAACTTCTACAATCGCTCAGTTAAAACTAGTGTTGTAATCGTGTACATTTTTCACGAGAGTACAAGTATTTTGCACGAGTAACAGTACAATTGCGAGCACCTCTAGAGGACAAATACAAAGAGCATTTTCCCTAAGAGTACGAGTGTGAGCACGAGCATTTCCATGAGTACGAATCCAATAGTACTAGCGTCATTTTAACGAATACGTGTTCTGATTGATTTTTTGTTGCATTAAAACTGGGTGTATATGCATTAGGATTACGGCGGCGGATATACCCCACATGTCCAAGATTCTAGGACATCTACTTGTATTTTTAGAGAGTGACTTTTCAAATTAGGTGAACATATTATGCAAAAAGCCTACCACATTGTAGACAAAAGTCCCAAATGTCAATGAAAAGTAGACAACCTTTATTATATCTGAACCCGTTTTGGGTCGAATTTAAGTATGACTGTCTATCATCCATACAAAAACCAGCTATTTAAGTTCAACACATCGCCTGATGTGTAGATGTCTACTTTCTCAGCTCGTTTAGAGTCGCACGTATAATCGTAGCTTATTCACGCATTAATCGTTCGCTATCAATGATCGCTCACGCGGCAACTCAAGCCACGCCGACAAACCAAACCGACCGGCGATAGCTCTATTACGCTCTGACACGCCGCGCTGATAGTGATAAAGCAGTCGTGTTGTAACATGAACGTGCATTGTTCTCACAGCCTTCAAAATTTAATATTGTCATCGTCGTTTTTGGTATGTCCCTTCAATTGTTTATCTTAAAGTTGAAACACAATGTTTTATGAGGATGCTGATTGTGGTAAAATGCGGGTATAATCAGTGGCGAAAAAAGGCAGCTGCTAGATTTTCATGTGCTTGCAAACGCTGACAATATGTTGCGAATTTACACGGTGAGAAAGACTGTCCACTTTAGATAAACTCCAGCACTTTATTGTATTTGTATCACTTCCTTCACAGCTAAGAAAACAACAATCTTTCACCATATAATCCATGCCTCGTTTTAAACAAGGACAACTTTTCTTTTCTAAATACGTATAACTGTTAAAAACTCTTGATATAAACCATGTTCTGTAACTTGAAGCTTCTTTTATTCTCTGAGAGGGAGAGAGAGATTAAAACGGCCAATTGTACAAAGGATTCAAATTGTTTTTTAGAATATCGTGAAATGCCCGGTATATCAATTTATGTATGTTTATGCTTTTGTCCAGTTCTTTTTTTTCTTCTCAGAAATAGTCAAAACAGGGTTTACAGTGGAGGTCTAGCCTATTTGCAATAGTCATAAGTCATACAAGCTCACGCTATTCAAATGAACATTGACCAATGATATTCTGTTGAAGTTGGATGTTGTTCATCCCCTGTTATAATGTTTTGTGATCCAGTCCTGAATAAACCTGGTTATTCCAATCAATTATTCACCTGTCTTTCGCTGAGTTGCAGGAGTTTTGCCAGCTTTTTCCTCTCCGGTGGCGAGAGATATTTTTGGCTTTCAAACTTCTTCTCCAACTCCATCGTCTGGTCGTTAGAGAACCGAACCTGGCCACCTTTCCGCTTGTGCAACGGCCTCTGGATAAATGGGTTCCAGAGAAATGGTTTTCCTTGCACTGCAAAAGAAGAAAAAGGCATATATATGATAAGAGTTATACATGTAGGACTATATGTACGTTTTGGGGGCCAAGTATATTTTAAATACTTTTATCTAATAACCATTCCTTCGTAATTCACACTGACAAAAGCACGAGCAAAGAAACAGTCGTCATTTTGAAAATTCGTAGCATATTTGTGTTCGTTTTATCACCTTTTCATAAGAATATCCTCTGTAAACCTGTAATTATTGCATTAATTAATTTATACTTGAGAAGTTAGTAAATAGGTTTTTCAAAGACGGTGTATGCAAAAAAAATCGATCCGGCATTGTCGCCCCATCAGCTATATTTTTGATTTCGAACGTATACACGGACATGCTCATCAAGACACGCACTGGCAACAGAATAATGTTGATCTTGCATGCGCCGACATTTTCCTGACAGACCGAATGCTATGAAACGGGTTGAACAACGCAATGGAACAAGATTATAAAACAAAGATAATCATAATATAACTGTTATCGGCTATAGGCGAAATCACTGTACATGGTGTACTTTGTAACACCCCCCCCCCCCCCCCCCCGGCCAAGAACCTCTAAGTGTTGATAATTGGTCAATGGCGTATTGCTATACAGAGGAAGGCCATTACTGGAGGAAATTGTCAATTTTGGCAACATGCGATAGGTAACAAAGAAGCTGGCGGCCTTAGGGCAAAACATGAACGAAAGGGGCACGGGGTGAAAAGTGAGTGGGAAAAAAGAAATCTCCAGAGAGTTTCTAGATTAAATAATCCGATGAGGTTGCAAATAAGAACTGATGTAGAAATAAGGACTGTTTAAAAAAGACTTATTAAAACAACTTACTCAGTGACCTTTGAAGCAAAAAGACTAATAAAACATTGAATCGTCATGAATAAACACAATTTAAGACAACATGGAATGAAGGCTGATGTGTTTTTATACACGAACGCCCCATAACAATAACCGGTTAGCCATAAGGTTAACATAAGGTTAACCACTTCAAGTTTAACATCGAGTGGAATTAAATTTCTATTTGGAATTAAATTGATCATCGAAAGAAAATTCAGAGTAACAAATGAGGTGGATTAAAACAGTCAGCGTTTTTAATTTGTTCTAGTGCGCCACTTTGAATTAATTATTGAGTCACCTCGCAAGGAATGAGTCAACAACGTCGTTGGCGCCAAAACTGTTTTCAACTCCAACAGCCCCCAAAAGACTGAATATTATATAGACGCTAATAATAATGCAACTCCTAGGTTGTTGAAGGAGTTGAAATCCGCACATGTCACTCAATCCCTTGTTATCCCTCGTTTAAAAGTGGAGCCGGCAGCTTGCATCGGATGTACTAAGCCTACAGCCAGAAACCCCGCTCAAAAAAGACCCCAGGTCTGCCGGGAAGTGATTTGTACGGATTGTCTAATTCCGACAATTTCCCCAATTTGAGGGTGCGCATCAACACACGGCCTTTTGCCCAGCCCCCTCGGTAATTGCGTTTCTCTAGTGTGCTGTCTACTGACGATAGCATACCCCATTATTATTACAGCCTTAGCGCGTCAGGGCAAGCTGGTTAGCTGGCTGCAGCGGCGCTTGATTGCTTACTCCGTGTATCACTTCCGTTGGGTTACTTGGCCGAAGCTTTTTATCTTGGCCATCCAGCTGCCTCTCCCCGAGAGAGTTTTGATTTCCTGCTGGATAGCTAACCTGCGCAGGGACGGATGTTTAGTGCCCCTAAACCGCTTCATTTGTATGGTTTTGCTTTATTTCGTAAATACAATATTGTTAAAAATATGATCTTTATTTATCCCCACATTCCTTGAACAAGGTTGAAGAATTTTAAGGATGTAGTTTTAATGGGGAAACTGAACTAGAATTGCCCACTCTGTGATGTTGTTGCACGGGCCGTGCTAGTATATGACATGAGCGCGCGCTGGTTTGCAATCACAACGCTCGCGGTAGATTGAAGGTGCAATGTTTGTTGATTGGTTGTTTATTTGAAGGTCAATGTAAAATCAGAACGAGTCTATAGGTTATACTAGCCATCCATGCAGTGTTCGATTTGAATGACCAAACAAATCCACTCTTTTTGAGAGTTAAGTTTGAATGTTCCGAACTTCTTACATCATGGGCTCAGTTATCAAATAGTACAATTTGGTATGTCAATAAATATATTTCTCTTGCATATTGTGTCCACCCCAATTCTGAAAGGCAGCCGAAACCAAATCAAGAGAAACATGAGTATTATGATGTAATTATCTTCTGTCGTTTTAAAAGAAAAAAGGAAAGTAAACAAAAAACATTAAGAACATGCAAAGTATACCATCAGAATGTCTACAGGTGATTATGGGCACATTATGTATGATGGCGCTCAGCACAATAAGATTGGATGATTGATTGACCACATCCGCTTTGAGGGTGTACGTACAAAACTAAAGTAACAATATTGTCACATTGTTTGTAAATGTGTACCTCACAACACGTATTGGTAACGATTGCGTATTCATACATTATCGAAGAACGAAATTTATCGGTTTTAAACAATATATTTAAGTGCCCATTATCGAAACCTTCACCCGTTTACAATTTGAATTATTGAAGCCATGAAGCCACTGAATTAATGGATGCTTAATTCACCGTCAGTACTTGCAGTTTCAATATTACAAGGGCATATTTTTATGTTTTATTGTAACACAACTGGGGATGGTACAATGTGCTACCATCAAAACATCAAGGCAAACACAATACCAAACACCCCAAAACTTCCCGCCTCCCGCCTCCCGCCCCCCGCCCCACTCCCCCAACCACCGTATACTTCCATAATTATGTGGTGATGTTGCATATATCTAACGTTCTGAATTGTGAACCTTTCTGGACGGTATGATTTGTTAATCTCAGGTTGTTAATGTCCACAATGCATAGTAATAGTACCGCAACCTTGGTAGTAGTTCTGCTAAGTCACTGCTCGATGTTTCGGTACGAGGGTTAAACAGAAAGGTGTTTTAAACCTGTTAACAAAGTTATTTTCAAAATGTGTTTGCCCGTGAAACTTACAAGTTCGTTTCAAGATATATCCAGCTCGCATCTCCACATACCGGACTTGTGTCGTAGACAAAGACTGTCTTGTGAGACAATGAACTAATAACAATTAAAGAAAGCCGCTTAGAAACTTTCAACTCGGGTCTAAAAGACAATGCGTATACTTCGCCTTCCACACATACGCAACCTTTTGCACGATACAGCTATTTAACGATATAAAAATATACCGTGCTGGGGAAACTTTCTTTAGTATTTTCTTTTACTGTTCTTTTGTCAATTTATGCAAGAACTCTTTTCCAACTGCGCTCAAAATTTCCAGTCAAGACAGTGTAGGGGATTTAAGAAATAAAAAGTAAATGAATCATTTCAGTAACGATTGAGCAACCCTCACCCCAAACACGGCTTTATTCTGCGCGAAACAAACATACCCCAATTGGTTTTTTTGTGAAAAGTGTTTACCCGAAAACTAAGATGCATAGATATGGGGGAAAAGTGCTAGATATTTTCTTTCAACAATCTTTTCGGTGTTGAGTTGAAGCACCGTGCTTTGTTTGATCTCACGGCTTTTGTTTGTCGGGTGTGAAGCGGAAAATATGTTGTCAGGATCGTGGGAGGTTTTACTAGCGACACAATAGTCAACGCGATTGGTGTTTTCACACATCTTCAGATATCCCACTTCTCACACTTGACTCGCATAGGTTTCACATAGTAATCTTGTTAAAAGGAATAATTATAGGATAATTGTACCTTTAATGTTAACAGCACCGCATGTATTTTCTTCCTATCATTATTGTATTTGTTTTATTGGTGAAACCAAAAAAACTACAGAGGTGACCAAATCTCAAAGGAAGTCGTTGTTTGATAATCTTCAGAAAATAAAGTGTTCTTAAAAAAACAGATATGCTTTTACTTTTAGTTGACTCATATTTGTTAAATGCCAACTTTGTCTAGCTTATAGTTAGTGGCTTAAAAGACGCTATAGCCAGAATGAGGTTGGTTGAATTTCATAATAGTTTCATGCGTGCAAACAAAACATGGCTTGTTAAAAGCTGCATCGTGTAGACTTATTGTTTATGTGATGTTTATAAGCGATAAACTGATGCATTATTAAGGGGAAGTAATGGCTATCAATCCATCAATCAAATGGCTAAGTCCACGCTATAACGCCAATACCGGGGAAAGGTCTAATAGGTTAATTCATACAGTCAGTTTTATTTTTCCTCCACCGAAGTGGAGACGGCTTATATAGCGTCTTATTTTGCGCTAGTTACCCCGCGGCTATGTTTGCTCGCTATACTCGGTGTTAAGAGGAACTTGTTGAGCGTACAGGGAGAGTCCAATAGGAAGACAGTAGTTCATTACTGGTTCTTCCTTCAGTTCAATTACAAGATGATATTCAGGACGGATTGCATCTTTGTTTATCTCTGTTTCTCCCCCAATTCAAGTCATTCTCTCTGATGTTTGTGTTTAAAAAGAACAACCTCGTTTCATTCAGGTTTTGTTTTTAGAAAATAATGTTAAAACTGAGAACTAATTGAGAAAATGCACAAGATAGCTGCATAGCCTGCAATATTAGTAATACATTCATTGGACAAGCCCTTATATTTCTTTGTCCAAAAATAATTTGGTTCGTGATTTCCTCGATTACTATTTATTTAGAAAATTTTGACATACCCAGATAAAGGGGAAAATATTCATTTGTTTTCACATTTATGTCCCACATTATCACCTGTCAGTAACAGGTTACTCTACTACAACCCTTCTCATCTCCCCCACCCCTGCCCGACTATGCTCGACTATCCCCATTGACATGACGGACCGGATGCACTTGTGACAATGGATGAGACACGGCGGAAAATCTGATTCAGCACGTGCCACGGTATAGCTGATCGTTGGCTTCCGGTGGGGATATGGTCCGGTCTCTGAGGTGCCGGGTACCAACCATGCCGCTGCAAATTATACACCGCATTGTAGGTTTGGAAATTAATATATCTTTTATATAATCAATATTATCTTCTTCTTTTTCCCAGACTGCTAATAAAGTTAAGAGAAGTTAAATCAGGACAGGTTCTACAACAATCGTTTGTACGTGCACCAGAGCTATACCCTCCGTGTTGATAAATGCAATTATCGTGTTTTGATGTTTCTGATTCTTAGTATTTATGATCAGCATTCCTTTCGCATTCTTTACACATTTCTTTCCACAAAAAAGATGGGTTAGTGTTGTAAAAAAAATATTGTCACTGATTTGTTTCAGAATTTGTGTTAATATATGATGGAAAACTGCTTGCACTCATTCATGTGAAACCAATTGCAAATAAATGTGTACTTAAATCGGATAAATTTGAGGCAGTATTTGGAAAACAATTAGGTTTTCTCAAGGCGGCCGACCATCGTTGGAAAATCTACTTTTCTTGAGAACGAGAGCACACCTGGTGCTACGATTGTATAGGATGTTTGAGACTACCATTCACTTACATTCAATTAGGGTTTTCATAATAATTCAGTAGTTTGGTTTGTTATGCTTGCAAAATAAATATGAAAACATTCTGCCAAGCTTTATTTTATTTTTAAAAATTTAACTTGTGCGTCGATATAAATTATTCACTTATTTACTTTTTGGTTATCCCTTAAACCGTCAAATCGTTTGTACACTGACCAGTTAGAGTCGGATGACGTATATACACGCAGTTTCTTTCCGGAATTCAAAACGGATGACGAATAGACACTCGCTGATGACAATGTCAAAATAACCCCGGTAACAACTTAATGGTCAAAACATAATTTGGTACTTGAAAAAAAACCTAACATTAGTAAAATTAGTTAGCAATTTGTTGTTAATATTTCAGAGACTTACCTTTGGAGTACGGGTCATGTCTATCGATTAGTCCGTGGGGGTAGTCACTCCGGGCGAACGGGTAAGGAGGCGGGCTGGAAAAGGCAGCAGACCCGTAGCTGATCGGTGTCGGTGCGGCCAGCCCGGGATGTACTGGCTGATCGTAGTACGAGTTGTAGGCCGAGTTCATATGCGCCGGGAAAGTTGGACTTGGTAAGGTTGGTGTTGGTCGTGCTGGTCCCGTCATGTTCAAGCGGCTCCCTAGGATATTATCGATGTAGAAGGGGGTATGTGACGGTGGTCCGCTCACGTTGTGGAGCGTGTTCAGGGATTGAATAGCGTTAGGAGCCGATATAGGTGCAAGTCCAGGACCCACCAGTCCGTGGTGATGGTTCATGGGAGTGTTGTGAATGTTCATGCTCGAAGGTGGGGGAGGTCCGGGGTACTGTAATGTTGACATGGTCACGCAAAATACGGTCGTACAGACAGTCCAGGACAATTGAATTGTTGTTCACAGACGATCCTCTTTAGTACTGTAGACCAATCATGACAACATAATCCTGTACACCTACATCGAATAGTAACCAAATTCTAAGGAGACCGGATAGAAATGATACAAAATCCGGCGATGAAAAGTCATGCGAAGATAGCGTTCCTGCGATTTTAGGCAGAACAACTAACGGACACGACTGATCAACAAGCAGAGAAGTTAAACCATGGAGGAATAAGAAGGAACTGACGCGTTGAGTTTATTGTGAGCTCGCCCATATGCAGCACGCAACTGGTGACTGGACTTGGGGATTGCGGTGTGATTTGGCCTCGGCTTAGCACCGAGTACAACTTGCAATAGTACGTGAACTGCCCAATTGAGTGTTTACCCTATGGCCGACAACAAGGATACTTACAATAAGCCAGGAACAAGGGGAGGGGCTACATATAGCTCCACTACGGTTAATTCGAGGACTGTCAATTAGTCATTTCAGCCCTCGCATCCGGGCACTTTAGCATGAGTACGCGAATCATGTCAGCCATTGGTCAATGTCGTTGCAGTGACGATGTAAACAGTACTGATTTGCTGCGGACTGTTTGCCGGGGTGCTTGAACCATGGAGGAATATTCCTCCATGCTTAAACTATCGGGTTTTTTTCTTTTAAAGAAATGGTGCTTTTAAATTGTTCTATCTGACAAACTGGTAGTGAATCCCATGTCAACTTTGAATCAAGTAAACGACTTTGATATTTTGTAAATTTAGAGCGCTAATAACAGCTGGCTTACACATACCACACAGTTACTTGAGTGAAGGGACCTTTTCTGTGATTGAACAAGTGATGGTCCTTGTCCATCACTTAACCTTCTTTGATTGGACAGACGACGACAAATCAATATTAAAGATGACAGAAAAGTATTAAGTGACAAGTTGCACATTCAGCCAGATGGTTTGAATCACGACCCTGTAATATGACTTATATTGGGGGCGTTACTTGCCGTGGCAGGATTTCACGCTAAAACGTCTTCCAGCGTCACCTGCCAAATGGAAATATGAGAATTCAAAGAAAATGCCCAATAGTGAAGTTTGACGTCACCGTTGGCGGCGCCATGGTATGACTCGACGCGTCTGCTCGTTGTACGGTGTCAACCAGCATTTTCCTCTCACCCCTCTGAAATAATTGACAAAACAAAGATAACAAGGCCAACATTTGAGCAAAAACAAACGTTTTAAGTTAGCAATCTTTGGAGATGATGTTCACTGCAGGCCTCTAAACCGTAGACAAGTGATTGGCGGCCCATAAAGGAGGGGAATGTACTATGTGGAGAACGGTAAGCCCCCAAGCCATACCCGCAAGGAATAGGGGGGAAATGAGCCGTGATTCACCCTTAAAACTCTACCGGTGCCTCTTGGTGTTCTCCTCTTCGTCTCCATCTCCCATGTGGCTCGCTTGTTTTACCTTAATCAATCAAGTTGCTAGTGAACTGTACAAGGGTGTTTTGAAGAAAGTGAAAGAGAACCAAATACGAGGTGTAAAGCTCAATACGAAAACGTTCCCTGAATCGAGAATAGGAACTCTTAAAAATGCAATCCGCCAACTGTCGCAATATTTATCGTTTTAGATTCTTTTCTTATTTCAAACGTATGGGTAACTGGATATAAACATTATGCCGTAAATTGTTACGGAAAAACATTGACAACCTCAGTTTGTTTACATTTGTCGCGGCAGCTTCTTGCCATGTGGTCAAACGAAATGCTGGGCTATAGTGTACCGACAATTACGAGACTGACTTGACATCTTTCACATAACGTCATATAACAATTGCCTATTTTTGTGGTATAGCAACAGTCTTTAGTCTGGAGAATTCAAAGTTAAAACGTACCAAGCATAAGCAAGTCGGTGTACCAGATTATTTAAATTTAACTGGCAACAGTAGATGGGATGTCTGTTTTCGGGACAATTAAGGAACGAATTTAAGCTAGCGTTATAAACCGGGTCTAATTTTCGAATGAGTTGTTAAGAGAATATCTTATGATACACGCTTTATAATGTTATGTTTTATAATTCGTATAAAACAATCAAAAAGTGTAACGATACTAACCTACGATGAAATATGGTGAATCGTATATATCAGCAGCTGTCATGAAATATTTAATGGAGGAACATAATATGTCTGTAAATCTACCTGTACACATGTACACGATTCGGAATAGCATGGCAAAACGAACAGTTATAACGATCTGCATTCTAAGTGGTGACATTAACAGGAACGTGTATGACTCGACTTTTATTTTGTTTACGTGCACTCCATTGCTTTAGACCGTATACCAACAAGACTGCGAATAAATGCACAACTTTCTGGACCATGCAGTATTTTATTCTGATTTGTATACTAGGCATACTGTAAATACAATCGCATCAAGGAAATGAACACAGTAGACGTGGACTTGTTTCCTGATTGTGGCACATCAAGTTGTTATTACAAGTGCACGTTAGAACTTATTTATTGGATTTCTTCCTCCTTTTGTCTGTAATGCCGGTCTGTTTCCTTAGTGTCAGGTTTTGAATAAGCAATACAGGCCAACATATTACCGGCAATAACAGGATATAAATGGCCAGAGAGGATGTAATCGTTTTGGTTTCATATTATAACATGAAGGCAATCACTGTGTGATTGAGGTGTGATACAGTATGCACACAAGATTGAATTTATAACAATACAAAAGCTGAACAGTTTTGAAATGTGAAGAAAACACTTTCATTTTGAGAACTAGGACACTGACTTTTATGTACAAAACTAAAACGATATTAAAATGTATAGCGGGATTGTATACTTTAGTTTAGGAAATGAAAACGCAATATAATTCAACTTGTCATGGGTATTGGTTGCACTTGATTTAGCGTTGTGGAAGGTTTTCGGAACGAATACAAGTTCTTAAAACAATAGGGACGTTGAATTAATAGTGAATCAAGTGCAACCTTTATCATGAGCTGTATCTGTCATTATTTTGGGTGAACAATTACAGTATAAATCCCAAATGGTAAATTTATGGCTCAATTCATTTTTTTTTTAAGTTAAAAGAACTGTTTTATTCACTTTCTTAAATTTGACAAAATAATGGTTTGGGCAACGATACGACCGTCTTGCAATGAAAACAAATATTCTCCTCTTTTTAACTTAGCCTCAAAGGATTTTCCCAGTAAAACAACCAAAAGTATTCAGAAAACCAAAATATCTCAGTATCGATAACAGAAATAGGTCATTGATATCACGGGCTATTTTGTGCAGTAAAATGGACACCTTGTTGATATCCGTTAGAACTCGCTGCACATTAGCGGTACAGCAAATACCAAATAATGATGTGCTTTAATAAACTTAATGATATTAATCAACCATGGAACCATACAGTTGATGTGGGACAATTAACAGAAATGAGGCTTATATGAATACTTCGCTTTAATCAAACCATGAGACTGCTTTCCTTTATGTTTGAGTTGTGTGTATTGTTTTCTCGTGTGTATAGCTCTATCATGGTATGCAGGTGTCCTTTTGTCCAAGAATAGTTTATAACCCTGTTAATTGGCATCCTCTTTCCCCAAGAATACGATGTCGAAGTAAACGACTCTGTTAAAGACTATACAGGACAGTCCTAATTTAAAGTACAACCAACTCAATGTATACGGGCAAAGCTCACCACACGAGTATACCCCTTTCCTTTTTTGTCTTCGTCTGTCTCGCTCGCGAGGAACAGGAAACGTGTGGGAATAGATAACCGTATGGGATGATGATTGTTTTAGCATGAATTGAGGAAATGGTCCTGCATGTATAGCAGACACAGATATGCACATTCACATGGTTGATTTCCTGACAAGGTTGTTGAACACGTGTCCAGTTACAAATTGAGTATTGGTCTTTTTGTTGTCTATAGTGCACTGTTGAACTGCTAACCGATTGCACTGATAAATGAGGCAAACTAACCATGTTTGAAGAAATTATCCTCCAAGCAGGTAAAATGACAGGACGATCTATGAACGATTAAGATATTGTTAAGTTGTATAACCACTGCAAAATTGATTAGGAAAATTTAAACACCTCCAATGTAAGACATTATTTGGATTTCCCGTGATCCAGACGTCTCAAATTATAGATTCGTAAACTCGTGTTCAATTAAAAGATCTTAGCCGCTTTATGTGGCTGTTATTTGTTTCATTTATTTTGTTATTAGGCAATGCAACTGGGCAAAATAACAAAGTAACCCGTTTGTGAGCTTGACATAGCCAGTTACATCTTAGCTGTTTAAGAATATTTAGCTCAGTACCCCGCCTTTCAAAATTAGATTTTTGGTAAATTAACTAACGGTGAAGACGTAATTGCTTCTTAAAGATGAACCATTAAAGTCGCCAGGTGAACCATGGGTAGTTAGGTGATGCACACGGTTATCGCTCACTCCGGAAATTAGAAGGAATCTAATAACTTGAGCACGGTGACTCGGTATTTCACTCTGATTCTGATGGGTCCATTTCTGTTTGTCCGGAGTGGTTCATACCCGTGTAAGCTATTCGTTGCCGAACTTAAGAAATATGCGCGGACTATCCAAAATAAAGGAATATGCGCGTATTCATTTGCTTCATAAACTTCTTAATAATAGTCTTATGATAAGGACCGCACATCAACTTGGCTAAGTTCAATTGGTTGTTTATAAACTATCCACAGGCATAAACAACAACACGTACTTTACCATTGAGCATGTCATCAAACTTCTTTACGAATAATCAAATATTGAATAAATCTTTCTCCGAGTTTATGGGAAAAATCAAGCATATGGCCTACTAAAGTTACAAAAATACAAGTGTACCGAAAGACCTTCAAATCTGGCTTGATGAAAGTTGGCTCTATAAGCCAGTATAGGCAATTCAGGAAATACCAGGAAATAATAGACAGTCTCATTTGCCATGAACAATCGCTCGTGGCTCAAAATTTCCCGTCCTGCTCTGTGACTAATTGCGCATGCCCAGTGGTATCGTTGGCAATGATCATGGCGGAAATGTGTGCATCACTGATAAAAGATATACATGTAGCTTATCCGGTCACACGACTGGCCTTGAATTCACGACCACACTGTTTTTGTTTTTGTTTGGTTTAAGTGCATTACAAGTAGAATAAATATTCCTCGTTGGGCTGCTTTGCAATTTCACTTTCTGTTTTGTAAGAAACGTCGATGACACGCTCTCAACGGTTTGTAAAAAATGTGTATACTTTCCAGCACTTTGTTAAATTTGTGGTCAGTAGGCCTATATGAAAAAAAAATACGATGCAAGCTAGAAAGACCGACTTTTAGTTGTGACACGCACATCAAATTCAATGTCTCTTTAAAAAAAACAACGAGTAAGAGACAACTCTCCAAAGAGAAACAAACGAGGGCGCTGTTCTTTGGTACAAAGACTGCAGACCAAGGGAAATTGGCAAAATCAGACAGCAGCCGCGGATCCCTCTGACAACATACAATTTGACGCGTGTGTATACGTCATTCGTACACTATACACACAGGGCCGGGCCGGGGACAATATTGTACGCGGTAATCTTTACAAATATTTGCAAGCCCATGCTGAAAAGCACCCTTTCAAGAATAGTTGGGAAAATTGAATGTCAAAAAATTTCTAGACGCAGCTGAAAATCCTCGGCTGTATGATTCAATGGAGACAACGGAACTAAGGGTTTGAATATAGGCCTAATCACTGAAGTATGAGAAAGAAGTATGAGGAACTGAGCTGGTTTAGAACAGCTTCTATATGGCTTGATCGGAATCAATTACTCAATATACTTTTAGGGGCATCCTTGATTCATTTTGGGCTCATTTAACCAAGTTCACATATAGATCTGTTAAAAGCAGGTCTGTCTTAATAAATATTTCAAAGTTCTTTTTTATCAATGTAGTGTTTTGCTTGGGAAAAAAACCACCTATTAAAAGTAGCAAAAACGGGAAGCGAAATGACCCCACGTAGAGCCTATATAAGGGGAGTTCAATGAAACGCGCCCAAGAGATAACCCAACAACAATAATTTTTCCATCAAACAAATCTTGTTATCTCGTATCTCTCTCATCATTCAATAAAAGTAGGTATAATTTTGACCAAATTATTCTGAAAAAATTTCCCCTCCCCCCCCCCCCCCCCCCCCCCAAAAAAAAAAACTACCCGGATTCGGTTGGAAATTAATAATGTTTATTGTTTGACCACCAAGGTTTGTTATTGAGAATCAACCGAGATGATAACATTACAAGACCAGTAAGGTTAACACTCGAGATGTGGAAGTGAAGTTGTCGTTTGGACTGTATTGGTAAAGGCGCCTTTGAGATCTAACACAGGTACATTTATCATGATTCATCGCAACTTGTAATGACATATTGTCGATGTCTTCGGTCACTTGACTTCGCATTGTTCGCGGCAATAGTGGCATGATAACATCACCCTTTCTTTTGTTCGCTGACGTCGGTTGCTGCGATTGTTTTGTATTCAAAGAATAACTTCTGTCAAACTAGGCGCCAACCTGTCCAACAAATTCAAGTCATTTATCAGGTATCATCTAGCTGTTCCATATCGGTTCCAGAAATCTGTTAGTTTCTGAATTCAAACGATGCCATTGTCCATCTTTCTATACAAAAACTTCAAGGGGTGATAGAAAAGCTTATTCATATACTTTTGACATTTTATTTGGTATTTTGTTATGACAATCTATTGAAATGAAACATGAAATGAAACAAAGATGAAAACCAATGGAGTGCTGTTTTTGCAGTTTGAATTATTTCACTATTTACATGTTGTGCACAGATGAAAAATTATTAAAATAATTCCTATTGTGAGTTGCATTGCTGATTGATATTTATTTAAATTCCAAACTCCAAACTATTCTTGCTAACCTCTAGTTACTGTTTAGGTACTTTTTAATGAAATTATTATATTGTTTACAAATGAAGATATGCTTTAAATGTTTGGGTTTTTTAATTTCTTTAAATAGGTTCACCTGTTCACTAAAAACCAGTGGCCAACCATAGACTTGTTTACGTTATAGCGACCACTCCGGTGCATAGTGTGTAATTGGACTAAGACATAGACTTTTAGGTTGCTACCCAATTCTGAGTCTGCTTAAAATCGAAAGAAAACCCGCCCGCTCAATAGGTATATCGCCCTCAATAATGAGGCGTCTGGATGTTATTGGTCATACATGTATTATACTCTACATATATAGCGCCCCCATGAACTTTATCAACTTTGATTGCGCATAATAGCCCTATATGTATTGATGACTGTACACATTGTTTACTGCGGGTGCATCAAAGGGGAAGTGTGTATCAGTGTGTTTGATCGTAGAGAGGGGTGGAGGGAGGGGGACGGGGAGGGGGAGGGAGGGGGGGGGGAGGGGGGAGGGAGGGGGGGGGGGGGGGGTGGGAATACGAATTTGCACGGTTATACTAGTTCGACGTACATGTACAGCTAGCCATGTAGCATCCAAATACCTAACATTCTGCTCGGAGTTTTTCCACTGACCAAATTATGGCGTGCATATTTGACATTTATTCAAAAATAGAAATATCTCTATTAATAATACATGTATAAAGATACCTCTATTTCTCATAGAGATTTATTTCTATATTGTTAATAGGAGCTTAATTGCTTTCTTTTAAAAATTACATTTTCTGGGGAATAATGGCATAATATTGAGACAAAAAAAGTACAAACCCGCATAGTTGAGTTGTGAAGGTGGCGGTGCTGTTCATGGTGGCAGCTTGCACATCTTTGCCTCTTTTTGTAGCTCCATGAGCCAGAAATCATTTTGTTTCTGGTGATTAATTTGATAAGCCCAGTAGAACTGACAGTTGGCATTTATATAAATTGGCCGGTTGTAAATGATATGTCAGTATTTGGCATAATGCTTCTTGTGGCCATTGTTTTAATAAATGTTCAGGAGTACATCAAAAGCAAATGCACCATTATACCGATTCGCTGTGTGGTTTCACTTTGGTGTCCTTTTGAAACTTAACTTTAGCCCTGCACCCATATAATGACACTTTCGAAATTTGAATATGTGGATCTGAATTAGACTCAAGGTGTAGCATCATAGGATCGTTATTGTTACTGTGCCGCTAACTGAAAGATATCATAACTTAACAATGGTTTTCAGCATTGGACAATAATTATCGATCTCTTCTAAAAGCCAACCATTTATGACGGGTTCCTCTGTGATTTCTACGTAAAAAGTAATTGAGGTTTGCTGCCAATTTTAGAACGAAGATGATAAACTTAGTGGTGAAATTGCCTGTATCGGCATTTTGGCGGAGCGACAAATTATGCGCTATCATTTCTATTCGGCTGTCTCGTGGATTACCATAATAAGAAATGCTAAATATTGTTGGGGCCGGCCATTTCAAAAACGCCCCCCTTTGAGCGGTTGTGTGTGTCTGACACATTATTTTAATGTACCATCCATCTTCTGTTGTCACCTTGCTATAAGAGTATAAATGACGCGTGTTACCTATTGTCTGGGCCAAGACTATTTGGAGCCGGTCTTGGTCTCGCATAAATGCCCTAAGTTGTCCCCTATTGTAGCAGGAATTGCCCCTCAGATTCCACCACAATAGCAAACGTTCTCCACAGGCGATGTTTCCAGTGCAATTCGTCTATGACATATAGACGTAAAACAGGCGAACCGTACGACAGGCAGACCCAACGGCAAAAAGCGCGGGATAGCAATTATTATTGGAAACGAAATATCAACAAAGGTGATAGAAGTCATCGTTGATTTGGCATAATATTGCAGTGAAATCATTGAGATGGAGGCGTTTTGATTGCTGCAGCCAAATTGAAATTGACACAGTGAATGAATTAATAAAGCGTTGACATTTCTCAGAATGTTTATTATTAGTCCTTTTCATCCATTCCCAATCATTTCCAAGTTAGTATATATAGTTCCTTCAATGTAGGGAATGTCAGTGCACAGTTTGTAAACTCCCCAAACCACGAGTGGATTATCACGAGTGCAGTGAACACAAGTGCATCCAGATAAAACCTGCATGTATCGATCGTTAGCCCTTGCGTGATAAAATCAACACGCGTTTGATGCGTCCGTATTTACTTTCCTCATTCCGTTTTAAATTATGTCCCGATGGCCAATAATATCGTATTATTATTAAGTTCCACGCCTTCTTTGTCGGATTGCAAAAACTCTGAAGTATGCAAAACTTATTGAAGTTTTAGCCAAGTGGCGTGACAACAAAATGTATAGTAAAGAAGAATTTGTTTTTGTTAAGTAATCCAGATTCCTGATTTGGATCTTGATAATTCTATACATTTAATGGAATCACCCTTGACCAATGAGCTATATCTGCCCATCAAGTTTTGTTAAAATACACCCATAGTTGTTGTTTTTCCCGTATTCCTTCTACTAGTACAAACAAACACACAGAGAAAAAACAGACAGACATATCGCCATCAGAGATGGGCGGAGGTAATGCACAATTTCTGAGATTGTGGTTGCAACTGGATTTCGCTGTGTACTATGGGCACTTTCTAAAACCACCTTCATATCTTGCAAAATAATTACGCAGGATTTCGGAGGCGAGCCATAATGAGCAAGGATTCTCCCATTAAATCAGAAGGTACGTTTCTGGGTATTTACACATTTTGCCCAAGTGTCAGTCAGTCTTGTTTTCAATCCAAATAGTCCTTGCCTATAGCTACAATAACAGGGATTATGTCATATTAAAGTGGTGTTTGTTTTGTTTTTAATCATTTCTGTGAAGAAATTGATAGTTCTGACAGAACAATATCAACCGAGGATGGGCTGCAGATAATTTTAGCCAAATGTGCGAATGTGGAGAAAACATACACATCAATGATTCCTTTGGAACCATCATTATTTTCAAATTCATATCTATTATTCATCATGCTTGTGTGCATTGTGCATTGCTGGATACCTCCTGGACAGATTATTGCTCTCCAATTGTTTCACCTATAATTAGACACAAACGATGCGAGGAGCATTTCAGAACATTGACATCTTGACGACAGATCTTTTTTTCGAAAAAGTATTGCAAGCAGGATTAAGAAACCATTTTGGTCAAGTCTCGTTTTTTGCTCGTGTGGGGTCTTTCGATATGCAGTGAAAAACTCGGAGCCGTTCTTCCCCATTGTTTCTCCTGTTTCAGGTTGAGTATAGGCTCGTTAACAATAATAACATTTCGAAGCGAGCGCCGCACGTCAAAAATGTGAGATTTGAGAATGAAAGCACGGGCATAGAGGTATAGAATAGTCTTCATCTTGTTCGCTAATCAGTGATCTATTTGATCTATTGATTGCACTGATGAACCGTACATCTTTAACCCGTTTCCACCGGCCAAAAGGTTTCATTTGACGGACAGGAAAGATCCACACAAACCGCCTATCGGTCGTTGCAGGCCATGACTCAACCTCGAAATGTGCCGAGTTCGCGGGCAACAAATTGCCTTCTCTAAATTACTCGAAAGAATACGACTGCCTGCCGTGGCTGAGCGCCCCCCCCCCCCCCCCCCCCCCCCCCCCAACCCTATTTTGGCAAAGAGAACCTTCCAGCAAGCCGTTAATACCTCCGTAGCTCGCGGGCTTGGCCTATATAGTGGGTGCTATTTCCACGTTTTCGTCATTTTGTCGAGCCCAGTAAGTGCGATTCGAAATCAATCGGACTGATTGAAGAAGCGTCGTTACTGTGTTTCATCTTGAATTATCGTTATTTGATGGGTCTCTTCTCCTATCACAGCCAGCCTCAGTGCCGCTTTTAGACTTGATTTCTGCCCGCCTCTCATTGAAGTATTGGTGTATTATTTTCCTTTTAGTTTTATACCGGTGTATTCCCTATCGCAATATTTTCTCCGCAGGCCCATGGGCTAGTTTAAAGAAACAATACCGGCTTTCGAGTGGAATTGAACTCTTCGCAAGATAACGTGTACCTTACAAACGCAAACGTGCTTCCCTGGAACTGTATTTGACCAACAAAATGCAATGCAAAGATGTCTCAACTTATTTTAAGTTTCCGTCTTCGTCTTTTTCTACTTCTTTGTTTACTATAACAACATTAATAACAATACACGACAACAAGAACAAAACAATATTTTTATTCCAGTCAATTACAAACTGCAAAGGCTGATAAGCACACAACGGAAAAGGAAAAAAATGACTGAAACACAAGTGTTAAAAGGGAACCTAAGAGGGGACGAAGGGAGATATTATTCCAAAATGGTAATAAACTGGACCCGCTCATCTGCAAAACATTACTGTTGCTCACGGAGCATTTCATATTTACCTCCTCGCTTCTTTTGTTTGTTACATTGTAACATCATTTTTGCAAATTGCATTATTTTGCAGGATTGAAGGCACTTGGAAGTTGATGTATCGGATGAATTTGTAGGATTGAGGGCGTTTTGGGGTTTTCCCACTGGAGAATAATGCAGGATCCAGGTCATAAGGCCTAAACTAATGCTGAAGGATTTTGCAGAATTGAGGTTACTTGGATATTTTACACAAATGAGGATTTTAGAAGATTGAGGTTATTTGTTACTTTGTACTTTCACACCGCTCCGTGCTCTATGCACATTCTCCATAGAGCTTCAGTAAAGGTGTGAATTACAGTCAAGGATTGGAAACGTTTGCCAAGGGTCATGTGTGCAGGCCCTTGTAATCGGGCACTTAGCAGCTGTTTGTTCCATGTTTGGATGCTTTATAGTTCAATGGTAAACCCACTGCAGGATTTTGCAGGAGTCAGGCAGTGGTCACCAGTAATACATATTAGAGGATTTTGCAGGATTCAGGTTACATGGAATGTTATTGTTAACACTTTGGAATTGCAGGATTTTACAGGATTCAGGTTACGTGTAAGAAAAATAGGGTATAGGAGTTATGAACACAGTTCGTGTGACGGGAAAGGGGAACCCAACCGGATAAACCAACCTGATCTCCATATAATTTTGTTTAAAGGACAGCGCATGATTAATGGCCATTGCGCGATTAAAAACAAAACGCGCTGGTTCCAAATGTTTTAATTTAAATATACCAGAGAATTACCTAATATAACCAGTTGGCTAAAATTTCTCAAATTGCCTCCCAGCCACGTCGGTGAGGTTGGCACTGGTCGTGGACATGCGTAATAGTAGTCGATTTATTGTACAGGTACAAATACAAATGTTGCCATAGCAATCAGTGTTAATATCCAAGCAACTCTCGCACTCCCGTCTAGTGACAGGAAGTACCAGTAGCTCTAAATTCACAAGCTTCAACCGCTCATCAACCCACACCTTCCTTGATACACGCGGTCAAACCGTGGGCAAGTTCCCATCCACCAAGTGACGATGCATTCCCCTATACCGGGCACTTTACTCTACCATCCCTACTCAAGAGCCCCCTTTTTAACTGCAAGCATACATGCGGCTATGATGGATCGGTGTGTATTTTATTCCCAACTTCATCCAGAATTCAGTGGACGGGAAATCAACGACAGGCGCTGACAGCATGCAATAGCCTCAAATGGCTGCGATTACCATTATACTCGTTAGACTAATCTCCTGCCGTTACTGGACCCTAATCATTTCTAATTATTTTGCACTTTTTTCTCTGCTACATCTCGACTGAGACGTAATCTTCGCCTCATCGGAGCAGGGCTGGCAAATTAGTTTGGCTAGGCTGTTGTAAAACAAGGAGGAGAGATTGCAGTTAGTGATGAGACGCTATACCCTCCTTGCTACCGCCCGAGGCGCTTTCAATATGACATGTCTGCTTCAACCATCAAAAACACGGACCTGAAACTGTATATCACACGGGTTACTAATCGAAGCGAGCGGCGCTTGCTGCTCTATGAGTATTGGCCATATTTTCTCGAAATTGGGAAAATAATTACTAGGAATAGGATCCCATTTAAACGTCAATTCCAAGATGAAATCTTTTATCGGCGTAAGGGTATACTCTTCGGCTTGGACTTGGGAAGATTGCAAAGCCAAACTGCAAAGGAGGATTTTATTGTGCGAGGCCGGAGGGATTTCTAATACAACGGGGTACAAGGTGAACATTAAGGCCAAAATAAAAACAAAATATAAAGTTGCACTCAGGGTCTGTAGTGTAACATTTTATTTTAGATTAAGATTTGGAGCGACTAAAAACAAATGTAATAGTGAGAGCTATTGCATATCCTTATAAAACACTACTGGACTTGACTCAAACCAGTTTTATAGTTGCCCTGCGATGTTTTCCCAGCATGGCAACTATATAGTCTATAACTTCACTGGCTCCCAATTAAATTTCGTATCCGTTTCAAAATTCTCCTACTCGTCTTCAATGCTATCCACGGTCTCGCACCGAGCTATCTTTTTGATCTTTTGTCTGTCTACACCCCAGCAAGATCCCTCCGATCATCTAACCAGCAGTTCCTTCATGTACCCCCCACAAAAAAAAACAAAAAAATACGGTGAACGCTCATTCTCTTTAATCGGCCCAACTTTCTGGAACTTGCTACCTTACGAAATTCGCTCCCAATCCAACCCCAATATTTTTAAATAACAAGTGTAAATTATAAGTCTTTGTCATGTAAAGCGCATTGAGAATTCCTCCGGTTTTGAAATGCGCTATAAAAGAAACATTTATTATTATTATTATTATTATTATACAACCGCTTCCTTAAAAACAGTCCAGCTTACCCGTAATTGAGACAAAGCGATAGTTAATAGAAAGATGACTATTGTTCGAAATTATCTGACTGAATGATTAGGCACACGATAAATTAAGTAAATCCAAAGTGCCTCGACCCAGTATCTGATTAGGCTCACTGGTCTGAGAGTGGGGGTTGTAAGTATGCATTACGGCGACAAGTTAGACAAATTGATATTGATCGTAGATACAAGACGATTAGCCAGCGAAAATAAATCATAAACCCTGAAATTAATTTCACACGCTTGGTAACGGTAAATACATCAGAGATGGCTGGTCCTTGTCGCATGTGATTATTTCTCTCGTGTAATACAGGAGAGTATCACTTTAACAGTAATGTCTCAAGTCAAACAGTAATCTGTCAGGAGAGATACAAGCCGAACAGAGATGTGTCTGAAACGACAGGCAAGCTCTTTGCCTAATGAGAACCACGAAATATTTAGACAGGCGATTTGACCAAGACAATCTCAGATATCTAGAATTGAAATTGATGGCCTAAGCTCACGCTGCTCTTTCATCTGTAGTAGGCGGTCCCGGGTGCTTGTGTGGTTATTGGATGGTGGCTTTGCGGTCAAGTTGAGTGTCATTCGAATAGGATGGAGTTTATCACAAGCATTATTGTTATATTAATTAAAAGGCAGCCGACTAATATTTCCAAAAACTAAATAAAGGTTGTTAATTAAAGATTAAGTTTCTTCCTTCTTTTCAGTCTTGTATAATAAGTTAATAATAATAAGTAAACAAATTTCACAACACCTTTTTTCCAAAATGAGGAACATAACGTGTTTCTTTTTAACTTACAAAGAACAACCGGAAAAAACGCGCATTATAGTAAACTTTTCTTTAGCTAGTTCAAAGGGGCAAACCTGATGACTGATTCGTCGTTTGACTGACTGACTGTCACTCGTGAATTAGACTGGTTATACTGAACGAATGTCACTTTTGAGTTACACTGGTCTACGAAACTCGATTATTAATGTATTATGGTATGGCATATAATACACCTCACGTGCATTATACCGAGTAAGTCTCGTACACAAAGGTCACGATTGAACTTCCGGGCACCACCGAGCCGCCGAATATAAGACTTTTACGTGTGGTTGATTTTGTTGTCTATAATACTTGATTGTTACGAAGATCTGAATCATGAAACGGCCATAAAGACGTATGATAAATTCAAAGTTAATTTTACAATATATGAACACATGCACGACTCTCTACTTAAGTAGAGAAAACTTTTGACCTGAGCGTAAAAGTTGCAACGTGATTGGCTCATTGTTGGGAAGGGAAAGCCCGGTCCCATGAATCACTGTAGTGCATATCAGTGCGCTTACGTTTGCGGACGCTGGAGAAATTTACGCTTTAGAAAGACTAGCGCGTGAACGAGAGAACAATGGAATGACGTACGTATGATGTAACTATACTATTTTGTTCTCTTTTTTCGAGTTCATATTTTGTAAATTGAAATGACAAATGATATTTATTTAAACGTTTTTATCTACCTAGAATGTTATGCTCTTATTCGAGTTGCCCGGAAGTTCGGTTTCTCGTGAAGTCTCGTACGTTCTCGAGGTCAACTTACACGCTCTATAGTCTGGCGCCGCTTATAATTTAATAATTCTTTTGTGTAAAGCAAGTTAAGGCCACGTGCAAAATGTTAAAGGATTTTACTGTGCGCTTTGGGATCAACTCTGTTGTTTTCATAGGAAAAAAAACCAACATGTTATTTGCGGGTATTAAACAAGCAATACCGGTTCATGAATCACTGGACTCGTTAAGTCGAGGGTCATTAAAGGGGTCCATGTTAAATTGAAGGAATGTTCAATGAATTTGGCCGGAAAAACCTATAATAACAAATGATTCTGCAACAAACAAAAGGTTTAAAAGTTGTTACCCCTAAACTGCGTAAAATTGTTAAGCAATAACACAGAGAATGTTTAGTATTCAACGATTGTTGTATGCGTTGTTGATAAAAACCTGATAACGGTATTTTCCGGACGTGAAAACGAGAGACCAGACAGCCAATTACCGAACACTCCATTAAAAAACCGTTTCACCCTTTAAATAGTACCTGGCGGTAGTATATTATACATAAAGGGTTTTAGGCCTACGTGTCCAGGCAGTTTTTGTGTTTAGGTTTTGTTTTCCTCGTCCCACGGGGGATTGAGTTTCATCTGAGCGCGTCATCTGAGCTTGTTAAACGGCCCATCTTCCAGGGGCAGTATACTAATCTGCACTGGTTGTGTGTCGTATCGAGAGTCATCAGGTGCATACGGCCCAATAGTGTTCCGGATCTCTGTAAGCACTTCCCCATTCCGGATATCGAAAAGAACAAAAACCGCAAAAAACAGCCCGTAGATGTATCATTATCACTAGGATTTCTGCATTAAGTGCACCATCATTAAAAATTGGAAAGTGGCGAGTCGGGATGAAGAAATCGACGATGAATATCGAAGCTCGTCTGGTCTGTAGGCATCGGAAATCAACCGGTCGGTGCATGTATTGTGTTTTCTGAGTGCCTGCAATAAATTGCCTCATGATGGGTTACACAGATGTGCTTTGCAACTTCGAGGACTCTACACAAAGCGTGTTTTTATTTTTATGAGTGTCAAAAAATAACAGAACATCGAGCTGATGACATGATACGACAGATAGGTGATGGGATTGTGCCTTTGGTTATACAAGCATGGAATTTGGCATCAAAGCCAGAGTACATCACAAGAAAGATTTTTGGATATAGGGCCATCGCAGAATTAGTATTCTTTTGAAAAAAATATATGTAAAATAAAAAGCCATTTTTAAATTGGCTGCCATTGCTCGTTATTATTTTTCAAAGGTCAATTCTGCGATGGCCCTATATCCAAATATTTGTTTTCATGACATACATGTACTCTGACTGTGTGCCAAATTTCATGATCGTATCATAAGAGGAAAAAGTCCCCCAATTTTGCTCCACTCAATGAAAATATCCAACTGGTGCAAAACCGGTTGGTTGGTGCGACCTGTCAGTCGGTCAGTCAGTCAGTCGGTCGGTCGGTCGGTCGGTCGGTCGGTCGATCGGTCGGTCGGTCGGTCGGAAAATGTTGTAATTGTCAATAATACTGTATTAAATAATTTCTTTTGAGAAACTTGAAAAACCTTTATAGATAAACACAATCGGCCAGCTCTTTTAGGGGGAGGGGGGGGGGGGGGGGGTTGGCGGTGAAACAAAGAGGATTAATTAAGCCCCTTTTTTACAACATACAGGGCTTGTGTAAAGTACATACCTTCAGTTGAATTTGACATTTTATTCACAAACATAAACTTACGAGTTACGTGTTTCAACAAACAACTTCTAAATACAGTGTGAACCCCACTCACAGAAGACTGTGCCATACACTTCACAAATTGTGCAGGTTTCTAAACTGTCAGCCTCATGGCGATTAAAAGTTAAAATGTTAACAGACCATGAAAGCCAAAATATAATATGAAATAAATACTACGCATTTACATCGATAGTCATAATCAGAATATCTTTAGTTTATGTACAAATGTCTTCAACACAGCACAAAATGCGATCATGGTGCTATCTTGAAATAATTATGTTGACATTAAACATTTATTTACACAAACACTTTTTTGAAGACAACATTGCACTTGTGAACACACACCAAATCGTCATTTCATGGTATTATATTGTACATTTTGATTTGCAATGTCCTCGCATATTTTGGATGCATTCAAAGAGGTTTTGACGGCGGGTCTGTTGTCTTGCATGGTATTCAGTTTATTGTTAAGTGGCAATACTCGGCACTGAGGTCCGCACTGGTACCGAGGTTGGCGCTGATGATAGGTGCTGGAAATGTGGGGAATAAGACATAGGGAACTGCAGAAGATGGTGTCGGGATAAGGCCCCTGTCTCCGAGTCTGCTTGAGTGCTTCTGGTGGATGAGTTCTCATGATACAAGATGGGTACACGGACCATTCTCTGTGCTGCTTGAGCCTGGGCTTGGACCTGAGCGTGAGCCACGTGAGCCATGTTAGCGGCCTCTAATTCAGCTGCCATCTGTCGCTTCCACTTGTTCCTCCGATTCTGGAACCAAATCTTGACTTGCGTCTCCGTCAGGTGTAGGGACACAGCAAGCCCCGCCCGCTCAGAACTGGACAGGTACCGCTTCATGTCGAATGTGGTCTCAAGCTGAAACACCTGACTACGGGAGAACACCGTACGAGTCTTCTTCTTCTTTTTGCGCTGGCCCAAATCGCCCCCGTCTCCCGTCGACTTTTTGCCGGTGTCGCTGTCCACATCGCTGACTCGGTCGTCGGTTTGATCGGGGCTATGGGTGCGGCTGGGTGATTGAGATCGGCTGATTGACTTGGGTGAGTTGGGAGGAGAAGTTTGGTGAATGCTGGTTGGTGATGGGCGGGGGAAAGAAGGCTGGTGCATCAATGCATCTAGAGACAAAAACAATAGTACATGTATTAAAAGAAGTAACTTCATATCAGTACAAGACATTTATATTATACACTATACACTGTATTTTGAGAAACAAACAAAAACTTTATTGTCAGGATAGTTCGACGATGAAACTAGAAAGGTTATTGTAATTGGAATTTTTGAATATACAGAAAAAACCCAGAGTGGTAGAAAATGTAAATGATTCTATCGTCAAATTTCACTTGGAAAAAAACAACGAAAATATAAATAAAAGTCCCACAGTGGTTTCTGGTACAAGGCAAAAAGAAATGAATCATTTACAGTTTATGTTATAAAACAACTGTAGCTAAAAGATTAAGACAACCTACACAATTTTGCACTCTTATAAAAGAAACAAATGAATTTACGTTAATAACTGAAGATTCACAAGATTTCCATTTTAGGTTAAACTTTGTTGCAAAATTATCGTTAACGGTCTTTTCTAAACATTTAAGAGACATCAATGAAAACTGTTTTGCCACATACACAAAATATTCATAAACGGATAAGTGGGGAATTGCATGTCAACGTATTTAAACAGAATTAAAAGTTCAACTAAAATGTTAGTGATCTTCAAGTAATACAAAAATCAGACTAGAAAATTAGAAAGCAATTGGAGAAGATGAATTTGACTTACTTTCATATGCATAGTGAAGATACGCATTGGCGTGCAGCCAGGGATACCATGGTCCAGGAGCAAAGGGGGCAGCCGGTGCGAGGTGAAAATCTCGCCGGGTAAGATCGTGCGTCAGCCCGGTAGCCCTCTCCTCTGTCTCACGGTAGGGCTTGTTGAGTTGCCGTACATCTCGGCTTGATACGACTACAGCTGCCGTCGTAGAAGCATCCTCACACGGGGACTTGGGTGATTTATTGGGCGTAGGAGAGGCGAGAATACTCTCGATGCTGAAGGGTTTACTGGCCATTGATGCCCGTTGAGCTTGCTCGTCTTTCACGGTGTTGGCAGTAGCGATGTCTGGTCCGTTATTCTCGGGCCAGGGTTGTGTATTGCGGGGTATCAGGGATGATTCTGATGTAAGGATGACACGTTCAGTTTTAATGACACGGTGTCTACTGGAATATCGTAAGGAGGTTGGGAACGGTTACGACACGGCCGTGGTTGATTGGCTCAAGTACTGCCGATGTGGTCCCGTCAGTTGGTCTGGTCGCTCGTAAACCAAGCTTCCCGGCCCCGGGAGGAACTAATTAGCGATAGAGCACCGGAGGACTTGCGTGTGGTGGGAATACAACAAAAACGGGGATGGTCCGGGGGTTGGTATATTAAAGCACAAATCAGAGATAAATCCGGTGAAACAGTAGAAGACCAACAGCAGCCCGATGTTAACAAAATGTAATTGGTGGCCGCGTACCATCACCGAATTAATTTAGCTCCGAGCAGAGGCTTCACCTGTGGGTTGAGTGTCAAAGGTTGTCAGAGTTTTGCCTTCTTTTTTTGTCGTTTTGCAGAAGAGTGATGTGCTGTCCTCCCTTATAGCCCGAGGGTGATGGGATGATGTCACTGCATAGCCCCAAACTCACCCATCCGAAACATCCAAAGCCTAGCTGGCGCCGAAGACCGATTCGGATAATAATATCTCAATAAAGACACTGTTGAATTGTTAAATGTATGACAGAGGGAACAAGGGGTACACCAATAGGCTAGAAGAATTGGCGACAGGATTAAAGAATAAATTGCAAAGTTGCGGCTCCTCCCACTCCCGTATACATCTATCCCTGTCCTTATTGCTTGGAGCCCTCTCGTACAATAAAAGTATTAAATCTTAATCGCAATATTTCATTTGAATCTGCCGATCACGATGTAAAGTTCTACACCACGCAAATAAACAACTTCTATGGCGCATTTGATCTGAGACTGACGGAGGTTTTAAAACTTTAGAAATGTATCAGGCGTGACGCATCACATTTTCATCTCATAAAATATACGCAGTAATGTTGTGTGGACTGAAGTTCTGTCCCCAAACACTGAGCCTGCAAATCATAATCCTTTGCTGCTTTAATATGTGTTACTTTTCAATAATCCAGTAATATGGCAAGGAATTGTATTGATTTATAGGCAAGCTATTACCGCAAACTGCCAAAGCAGATAATTAAAACTGTTTAACTGTTAATTAACGTTCCTCAGTTACACTGAAGAGCTATAATTATGGCCAACCCTCCGAGACCAACCCCAACTCCCCACTAAAATGGGGCGACCAGACAAAAGACATAAAGACACTGGAAAGACACTCCGTTGGTGTGGCTTGGATCATGGACGGGCCGGCTGGGCTCCTCAGTGAGCAACCGCCATACTGGGTTGAATTGACATTACAATGTGAATTGTTGTGAATGGCTCCCGACCATGGCTTGATAGCCGGACTGTCTCCTCTATTATCCGTACTGAGTGGTGTTCTTTCACAGCATCAGTAGACCCGTCATCTAACAACAAATATGAACTCTTAATGGGGGCCCAGAGGACCCGAATTGATATCTGGATAGGTGACCACACTGATTCCCTGGGTTTTCTTGGGGTTTTGCTGCGTCTGGATAACACAGCGTCGGCATACAGAATTTCGTTTATCCAATCACCGATTCGCTTTGGCATGAATGAAAGCAGTCGCCATACCTATCGTCCATATGGCACAGCTAGTTACTTCAGAACCCCCCCCCCCCCCCCCCCCCCCTTCTCTCATTTTACTAATACCAGACTCTGGACTTATACCGTTATTTTGGAACCGTATTATTTTGTGCCCTCTGACGTCACGTATTTACATCTGTATTTAAATTTTTCCGTCAATATGCGCACACATCGTGTTTTGCATAACATTTGGTTGAGGAGTGACGCCACAGGTCAGACCACCTTTGAATTATGTGACCTCTGATGTCGCCTCTTAACCAAATTTATGTAAAACACGATGCGTGCGCATATTGACGGGCACATTTGAATATAGATGTAAAACAGAGGGCCCATGGTCTACACTCCCGTCTTTGAATGTTTCATGGGTCTAATGAGCAGGTGTATTAACATTATCTATAGCGTTTTAGGTAGGGTTGGTAGATACGGTTCGCACTCCGTGATGTTTTATAAATACCCGTTGTTGTTATAATTATTATTGATGTCGATCCATAGATTGACAGTCATTATCACCAAGTGTCACGTTTTGGTTATTGAAATTGGAAACGGCATCCAAATACGGCTGTTAATCTGCAGTATATACCTTACTTCCCACGGAAAACCAAATCACATTTTTATTACTGTATTATACTAGAACTTAGAAGCATTTAACACTGTCTGATGCACGAAGAGCGATCAACTACTGGTTACTTTGACATGATATGTATATTATCAAAACATGGTCGGAATATGTTTGGAAGGTGACACACGAAACTACTTCATCTCAGCGATGGCATGTCAACTTTTTCTGATTTCGCGGATATGTTTATACGGTTGGCTGCGGAGGCGAAGGCGAAATAAGCGGTCACCACGTGACCGTCTATTGCTGGGATAACTCCCGCTAGAATATCAGACACTATTCGCGTCAGTAGTTCCATGTCGTCTCATCTGTCACTGAACAATAACCCCCCCCCCCCCCCCCCCCCCCCCCTCCACACACACACACACTTCTAAATCGGCAGGAGTCTACCAAAATGGGTCAGTATTGTTTTGTACATGAAAGCAGTCATTTACACGAACGCGTCTGGCTATAGGCCTTTTGACGTCTGGTATCGGCGTCGGCACCGCTTACCCGTATTGTCAGTTCTCACGGCCGATCTGTGACAGTAAGTGTTTACTAGAAGAAAAACTACGACAAAGAAATAAAGCGTGTATAAATACTAGAAAAACTGCCCCTTGATCAGCGTCAAACAAAACTATTTCACCTTGTTAGGCTTTGAAATCGTGTTATAGAAACCCACCATCTGCCAACGACCACACAGTGGCATGGAGCCTTTGTCAATCATATTTTTGAAGGGAAATGATAGATGATGATAGCATTAGGCGTTTTAAGTGTCGTATAACAATGGGACGATCGTCAGCAGCAATGTGATGTTTGAAAAACGTCGGACATGTTTAAACAAAGGCATAGGGCCTGGTGCCGGTAAACCGCAGACGTTGTGGTAGCCTGTGCTTTCAATGCAGTTTAGCAGTAAAGAGGCTAACAAAATTGCGTTGTGTTCTGAGGCAGCATGCATGTTTCGTTTTTCATACAAGTAGTTGTTTTTCAAACTTACTTAGGGTGCTCAAGTAAACGCACTTCGTGGGACCATTGAAGTTTGTATTCCTTCACGATGAGACTATATGGTGTTACCTATCTATTGTCGGCCCCGACAACCCGACCGTCTCTCCGTCTTGAAAAAAAGCCAGGCGAAAAAAAACGGTTGCAAGAAATGAGGCGAATATCTGTATTTCATCAAACCATATCTGATAACCACCCCAACAAAATAACCATGGTAATAATAAATCAAATTCTGCTAATGTTCTATTTGAGACTAGAAAACATCATTATCATCATTGGCCACTTTGAAAAGGAACGTTGAAAGTTACATTGGGACATGGTGCTAGACAAAATAATGTGTTTCAGAAGGATACACGGTGCCAATGCGCGCAACTTGAGAGTATAATAACACGTCATTTTGGATCGTTACTATGTTCTTATAATTATTCAGTCACTTATATGCTTTATACAAATATTATTGAAGTAAGGATAAGTAAGTATAAAATCACCAACATTATTTTTTCAGAAATTAACCAAATGAAAAATATACCCAAATATTAGAACAAATATGTTACACAACAGATATTTACGATTTATGCAAATTATAGGCATAAAACTCCGGGAGGCTCCATTAACTAACATTAATTAATTAGGCTAACATTTATTACTAGACACTAAGGAATCTTCATGCCAAACATGGTGTTTTTATCCGCCGGTAACGGTAATCCCTAAATATTATAACACTAAGCCAACTGCCTTCACATGACACTCTCGTGGGAATATAGGTGCATATAATGTGTCGTATAATGTATTGCAGTACTTAACTAAATGGATCATCGGTGACAACTTCACGTAAGTCAGTCAGGCCTAATTTGGTATATGTAAAGGTGCTCAAGGTTCGGATGGAGGGAATAACCTACGGCATAATGATTGTTATTGATAATAACTGCTAACAGCATCGTCAATGATTAGATTCCCATATAGGCCTAATGGACGATATTCAAAATATTAACACAAAAATAGATTTTAAAAATTAGTGTAAATGTTTTTTAGAATATCCAGTGACTTTCTTTTGAATGTGGTCGATCATAAAATAGGGAAATATTATCAATGAGTCCAGGCCCCAGTAGATTAATTAATCAATAGAATCAATTTCAATTTATCCCAAACGTAACTTCCGGGTAGTCACCAAATTCTTTAATTAAAGAGTGTTTTGGTACAAAACACCTATGATTTATAACAATCAATAAGTTTAATGATATGAATGAATATAATTGTTATGCTTATCATTGGCGTGTCCAGGGGGGGGGCTTTGGGGGCTGAAGCCCCCCGCACGCGCGGATCCCAAAAAAAAAATGAAAGAGAAAAAAGAAGGAAAGGGGGAAAGAAAAAACGAAAGAAAAAACGAAAAAAAAAAAAATGATTTGATTCAGCCCCCCGCAGGAAAAAATCCTGCACACGCCTCTGCTTATGTTATATCAATGCTATGTTATATCTATGCGCTTAAACTTTAACAGATAAGGTTTGATCAGTCTTCTCTGGGTAGTGTTATTACTGGAAACGACAAGAACTTCCTCATGCATGAACCCTAAACGATACGTTTCTAAAACCTTTAAATTTAGAATGTGTACGTGTTTAGAAATGTACGATGTATGAATAGCAAGCAGCAATTCAATTTAATAAAACTTATGATTTCCATGTCTGTGAGGATTTGGGTCCGTCCATCAACGAACTAATGGATACAAGAGAGCATTAGTCGCATTTGATCAGCTCTTTATTAGGTCTTTCAGTGTGTTCATCATCAACATTGGCACAATCCGAGAAAATCTTTAAAAACTGATTCCATTAACAATTAGGATCGCGTAATGGTGTAATTCCAATGCCATTAGCTTATCGCACGTATCGAAAGACGTAGTTAGGTTGGCCGTGGGATGGCCTATCCTCATGTTATGTATGCTATAGTAGAGCAGCTTTTAGCGCGGACGCCAAAGTATGATAAATTAGTCTAATAACCTAAAAAGTCACTTTAAATATAAAAAGTTGTTTTCTTATGTGGTCGATTTTTCTGACGTGTTTCGCATGGTTAAAGCTCTTAAGGGTGCTAAATATTTGGCTGATTTGGGATCATGGGAGATCAGTGAGTTTCTCACTGAATGGATCAACTCGGAATAATAAATAAGTAACTAACTACTAACATAACAAAAATACTAAAAAATAACTAAAAACAATAACCAAAAACAATAACTAAAAACATAACTCAACAAATAACTCAATAAATAACTCAATAAAATAAATACCTAAATATTTCAAAGTGAACAAAGACATTGGCAAGGCATGACTCGACAAGGCGGGACTCGAACATGCGATCTCCGGAATACATTATGGTTTATTTGTGTAAATAACTAAATAACTAAAACAACAGCCAAAGTACTAAGAAGCGTCTCAAGCTTTTTTGAGCTGACTAGTGACGTCTATAGTTGTGATATGGGGGAAAGGTCAATCATTTAAGCTATCAACAAGATTATCTATCCAACCTGTATAATCATGACTATAAAGAGATAGTTTGAATGGTTTGTCAGTTGCGCCACTTGACCCGAAATTCCTCTCCATCTGACAATAATTATGTTTTGGGTAAACTGCATATGAAAAGAGTGTTTTACGATTGCCTTTTGTTTAACTTTTGCAGAATAACAGAAAATCTAGCAGTTTGTCTCATTATCTGAGCTCGCACTTCCTCCAAAAACTTAGAGTAGAAAAATAGTGCGTCCCTGTGGAACCTGGTCAAAAGATCAGATCTTGAATGGCTAAAGTTAATGATTCCCAATTACCTCAGAAGCTATCGATACCATCATCAGACTTGGTTGGGATAATTTTTATATAATAACAAGATTCACTTTATTGTTTAAAATGCAAAACTTCATATTTCTGAATGGAATTGCAGTGCCAACTAAGTAAGGTTGGTGTATCGTTTATACGCTCTCGGGTCTGTCATTATAGAGGAAAGAGAAAAGAAAATAGGTGATTTGACAGCGGTTTAGTTAACTGCCGCAGTCGAAAGACTGTCAAATGACCATCCGGCACCACTTCACTGCTTTAATGCGGTGGGGAATTGAAGAAATTCAATCGGGATTTAACAAAGGCAAGTGTCTATACATGCAGTGGGACAAGTATAATCTCACCTGCCACAAGACCCAGACAGGGTCTCATGGCTGAAGCCTTTTTCTCCTATGTTTTGATGGAAGAGGTGGTTAAATAAAAGTTGAGATTGTTGTGGACAAAAGGGTGTTAAATCCCCAACAAGAGCTCTTAATGGTTGCCTTTCTTTGGGCGATTAAAGACTCTTCTTTACTATTAAAGGCCGGCTATTGTCAGCCGGCGTCACTGACTCAACGAAAGAGAAGTCTCTCACTGCCTGGTGCCAACCGTTGCCTAACCGATAACTCATCTCGGTAATACACAGACTCAACAAATAAAATCGTTGGGCAACAGAGCGTGGAGATAGGCCCCTGTAACAATTTCATAAAGTCAAACAGTCATGCGTTATGACAGACGTCATGAATCTTTCTTTGTGAGTTGCAACTCAGCCTCCGACATAGATTAGTATTGCCACAAATGTATAGAAGGGGGCTTGTTCAGTTCAAAAACCGTATTTGTTACTTTGAATATACAACCAAGCCAAGACTGACATTGAAAATCGTTCATTGTTCGCCTCAAAGCGGAGAAAATATGTTATTCACTCGTCGGTTTATACGTATTTTCTGTACTAATAATTATGTCCGACTCAGAATACAAATGTATATAGCTTCCGACATTTTGGGACACTGGTCCACGGAGAAGATGATATAATTGTCCACAGAGGGCTCCTAGACAGCAGGTTTAAAGCACAACATTCTCAGTAATTTTTTTCTCTTGCTGTGGAAGACAACAGTTTTAGTTTTTTTCAAAACCGAATAAAAATCAATATTTAGGTTTGTTTTAAGAGATCCATTAGTCTTTCCTTGCAGTTCATAATGGACAAAAAAATGATTTTACACGAAAATGTTATGTGTCATTAATGTTTATGTAATCTTTTCTGAAATGCTATTCTCGAGATTTTAAACCTTCATGTTTATCATATTGTTGCCCACATCCAATTAAATTAAGTCAACCTGAGGTGTATCATGACTGTAAAATTCACGACTCTTCTTTTTTTCTCGTATTTCTCTCTTTTATTGCTCTGCTATACCAGGTCCCACAAAACAGATGCCAAACCCATACAAACAGCCAGCTATTCCCCTTTTATAACCGTTATCGGGGCACCAGACTGGGTAGCCGACACCAACTGACAGATCAGCCGTTATGTACCCAGCACGATTCGCGGCAGAGGGGTATACCTCCCTCCTATCTCTATACCTATACCATAGAGAAAGGAACTACACACTCCACACTATTGTTACCTAACACATCCCCCTTAAAACCTAATAAAACCTTGCCACATATCGTGCTTCATTATGTCCCGTAATTTGGTGGCGCCATTCCATGTACGCTACGTTGAATGAATAGCCTAGTCCGCACTGCGGTCTTTTCCCGACTGTCGCCATCTTGTTCGATTGCCCCAAATTGTTATCTGTCCCGTAACCAACTCGCCTCCCTCATGACCCCCCCCCCCCCCCCCCCCCCCCCCCCCCACAACAATTCCTGTTGTCAATCAATACATAGCAGGAGACTGGTGCACGCATCGCTGGATTTCTTTTCAAGATCCCCTTGTACCTCATTTAGTTCGATGAATCGGCACCGATCTTTTTTTTTTAAATAGAACGAATAACAAACTTCCATGCACTTACAGATAAATTGAAAAAGCAGAAAGTACCACTCAAGGTTTCGATTGGTGGATTAAGGCACGGGTATTAACAGGACTTGTCTCATGGGTGGGATACAAACTTTACTAAAACTTCCATATAATTATGTTTGCATTATACATGTATATCGCCCTTATAATAAGGGCGATATACAACAACTAGTATAGTTCAAATATTATGTTTATAACTGAGGACACCGAGCTCAGATAAGCCAAACAAACCCTAGTAAGTTTTTGCTGACAGTCTTTTGTAACAATGATTGTCCTTCAGGACTTATCTGTAGCTGTGTGTGCAGGTTGACATTACATATCCACAGGGATTCTTTATAAATCCAATTTGGCATTCATCTTTTTAAAGCACTGAGCACCGTGAAATCACAAGTATTGTAAATGCAATTGTTGAATGTTTGATAACGTGAAAGTTTGATGAGTAATGTGTTTTCGTAATTATTATCAAATGAGCTCTGAATATTATGAAAAGGATGGTTTCACATTTGTTGGTTCATTTATCTATGTTCGCGCTTTCCTAATACATGTACCAAAATGAGTCCCATTAGTCACGGAAGACAGATGTTGAAATTCAACACGTGACAAAAAAAACGAGTCCCTGTACGTCTCAAGAACGTTTACATCGCTGTAGAAACTGCCATTTGGAATTTCTAAAATAGGTCATTAATTTGTTCCCGTTGTCAAAACATAACAGTAGGACTAATTAAAATTGCTCTTCCTTTTGCCTGCGAGTTGATGTAAAGCTTCCAAGTTTTATATTTCTATGAGAAGCGCAATAATTAAATATAATCTGCCTTCATTAGCGCTAGCAAGATCGGTCATCAGTCAATCCTCTGTGGAGTTGAACCGACTTGGCATTTCTTAATTACTCTCCAGCCTTGCTTTAAAATGTTCATCATTAGCAGATAATACACAAGACATGAAATTGTGATTGAGAAATCTGCGTCGCTGCCTCTTCCAAAAATGAAGAGATAATTAGGCCTGCAATAGGATGAGGTAAACAGAAAGATAAACCGGGGCTGCTTGAGATAGCTCGTTAAGGAAAGAATTTCCACAAAGACGTATAATTTGCGCACTTTTTTGTTCTATGGCTTCCCATCTGAAGTATACATGAACAGAAAATTAGATAACTGTATCGCAAGGACGCACATCTTAGATGCATGGCCCTGGGGTGCTGACATGTGACAGATGATTTTTGTTACGAAGCGAGCGGAGAAAAAACGGACGATGAGGAAATAATGAAAAAACAGAAATGCCTTCCCCATAGGCGCTATAATTACGCCTGAGTCCCTCTAGGAGCAGAAGTCATTTTTACCAATTTTGCTGCAGCGTCTCCATTTGATAATAGACGAAGCCAGGGCGACAAGTGATTGCCTACAATCTGCCCCAACCATCGTTGGTTGCAGCGTGCGGAGGGGGTTGATGTCACCTTGCTGGAGGGGCCATGGGCCGGGCGAGAAGAAATATCAGACTGTTAAACTCCTCACAATCATTGACATTAGCTTACATAATAACGCCACTGCTGTTTTATGATAACAATCACAAAAGCCGTATAAGAAACGTTTCGTGACTGTGGGGCTGGTCCAGTTGCAAATGTTTGAATTAAGTTGTCAAACTTAAGGGTTAAGCAATTTGAGATCACTGATTTGTTCATAATATCCATTAGTAGGCTAAATAATTCCGTTGTTGACGGGCTCCATGAACACAACTTTCATGCTACGTATTTCTAACGAACCTCAAGTTTTAGATGCCAGTAAATTATTGATCTGACTTGCTTATTGACTTTGTGCCCTATATTTTTCCAATTGAAAAAAGACAAGATCATTTATATTTAATGGATTTAACCACCCCAGGATACGTACTACAGTACAATCGCCACGCTGTATTTAGTCTCTTTGGGGTTATGTAGTGAGTTTTCCCTTTATAATTAATTTGATAAAAAACATAGGGTCCTTTGTTGAAAAGATGAAGCTTAATAAAATTGTCGAAATGTAACACGAATAAATCCCATCCTGTGTTAAAACCTGTACCGGTTTCAGTATTGGTCATATCAAACTCACTGAGTAAATGGTGCACATTTAGTTACAGGACTAAAAATGCACGAGACTGGTTAAGAATGGTTCGAACATGACAATTTCTCGCCAGCCAAATGCGACCATCTTTCTTGTCAGAAAAAGTGTACACCGTATAAACGCATTAATGTTAAACAAGGTATAATTACACCGTCAACGCGATGAGTGAAGTCATTAGGCGACCACCGAGGCTTTTAACAAGCGGGCTTAGTGAATAGACTCGTGCGCGTCCGGTAGTGACCCGCGGTCTTTAAGACGGATCTTCGAAACAAGCGGAAAACGGTGCATTGATCGCGGGTAGGTGACGGACCCAAAACCCACGGCACGGTCCGGCTTTTAAGCCAGTCGAGTTAAGCGACGTGTTATCACCACCGCGGTTGATCAGGATTTAACTTGCAGCTTGTAATCGCAATGGCAAGTAATTTTAGCTGCTTTAGTGACAGAAACAAAACAGATTTAATGTAATAGCGATGTGATGGACTTAGTTATTATTTTCTTAGACATTACAGGCTAATCATTCTCAGTGAATTTCCCAACGCAGACGATATCGATGATAATCAATTTCTTTAGAGGTTATATACACTAAACTACCTGCTCAAAATGATACTCAAACATGTTTTGATTAAAAGCATTTTCCAACTTGTTTTGAATTTGATAGTATTTTTTTAGAACATGCAGTGATCGGCAATCAATTCGGGCGATTCACAATACAGTGCGCCACCAAGAGGTTGTCGCGGAGAGGCAATTTTGTTAATTTACGATCCACATAATTTAAACATAGCCGAATTACCGCGCCTAACGTTACCCAGCCGTGAGGATGTTTAGGGAAGCTTTATGTCGAAAGAAGAGAGGAGTATGTTGGCAGAACATTGTGTGATTGGATGTATGATTTTTTGTTAAGTGGGTGACCAGAATCCGAGCGGCATTCCGCGGAGAAAGGGTTAAGTCAGGAATATGTGGGTAAAAATTGGACGGTAGATTTGAATAAACGGAAAGTGCCGTATTCCCCTTAACGTTATAAACATTTCTTTTAACAGTTGATTTTGAAAGTCAATGTTATTTAAAAAAGTTTCCTATGAAATATATACCAACGGTAATGATATCACCATACTAATTGCTTTAATTAATAACATTTATTTTTATTTTGATAAATCGATGAAGGGAAGAGAAGTCCAAATAATAAATATCCTGTGGGCTTAATTCATTGAAATAACATCAAAATAACCACTTATGTGTGGAACAATTGGGGGGACAAAATTACCTAGGGAGGGGACAGAATAAACTGGAGGGAGACGGACTTAACGGCTCCAGGGGAACACTTTTACCTAGGTAATTCTGTCCCCCCGGGCAATTTTACCGGGGGAAAGAACTTACCGTCCACACCGGCACTGAACGCGATAAGTTGCGAAAAATAGACGATTTTCTTAAACAATTATATTGCATAATTTTGTAAAAACACCCCTCTAGCTACGTGTATGGTATGATCCTCGCTGGCGTGATCAGTCTCACACGTAAACTCATTGATTTCCATTATATAATGGAGATCAATGCGTAACCACTCATATTATGGACATTGGCAGCGAGCGCCCCGTATCTGTACGATGTTACGCAGAACGCAAGACTTTTTTTGCCGCGGTAAAGCGTGCAAACTGGGCTAGTGAAACACGCACGCACTCGTTTGTGAAATCGCGCATGCCTTGTGAGGTTTCAACCAATAGAAGATGTCACATGAATATCCGACTCCTATGGAAATCAGACTCTTTTTCCTATTATTGGTTAAACTCTCTCACGTGACCGGTCACTCTCCTAATTATCTTCACTTAAGCAAGCGCAATACTACAAGTCCGGATTTCATGGAGTCTAACATTCATGCTACACCGGCCTGTCAATCAAACAGCGCGCATTTACCAATAAGGTAACTTAGCAACGGTTGCTACAGGTGTGGTCCATCATAAGCTCGATTAGATCATAGATGCGCTTAGTGTACACAAACAAATGGCTTCTGTACGACAAGGTACCGTATTTGTCAAATAAAATGCGGCTGTAGGGAGTTGGTCAAAAAAGAATTGGTCAAAAATATGCAGTCGTGGCATATGTAAATCACACACCCGATACTCGGATCACGACATACATTTTCCCGTTAAAAACCACAACAATTCTCAAAAATGAGAATTTCCGTTGAACTCGTGAGTCGTGTGACATGAACGGCGGCCCCATTCCGATCAGAATGTCAAGAAGATAAACAAGGACAGTGTTCTAAGATAGGATTTACAGTTAATATGTTTGAAATGCTCTACATAAATAGCCGTGTATTATTCAGGCTATGGTTTAATACTGTTGTGTCAACCTGCGCGATATATTCCAGTACTTACCTAGCAACACGTACAGCTACCGTGTGTTCTTCAACGCCACCGTCATTTCCGGAACATACATTCATTTTGTCTTTCTTCCCTCATGCCCCCATGCCCCCATGCCCCCATGCCCCCATGCCCCCATGCCCCCATGCCCCCATGCCCTCATGCCCTCATGCCCTCATGCCCTCATGCCCTCATGCCCTCATGCCCCCCCCCCCCCCCCCCCCCCCCCCCCCCCGCCAACTAATGGTCATCCTTTATAGTTTGCCCGCTTGCTAATAGTCATTTTGTCCCGCCTAACAAAAAGTTAAAATCAATACTTTCGTTGTCGCTATAATTATTACTGCGTACGTGTTTTACGCCTAGCCGACACGTTCACGTGCGCAGCTTGAGTAATGGTGTCGAGCGAAAAGAAAACACGTGGTACGCCCTCTCGTGATTGTTGGTATTCTATTAAGAACGGGGGGCACTTTATATTAACTTGTCCAAATCTTTAACTTAATATTTAGTTGGACATTCTTTAAGATCTCAAATTATTCTTGCATGCGCATTATTAGAGTGCATTACCCCCCCCCCAAAAAAAAAAAAAAAAAAAAAAAACATTAAACAAATTATAATAATTAGAAAACAATTTAAAAAATACAACTTATTATTTAGAATCGATACAGGAAATACGGTATTTGTTTAATAATTTAAACAAATATTTAACGCATAATATGCACACAGTGGATACAAAGTAGTTATAAAGGTTTGCCTATTAAAGTTGTTCATTAAAACCATGAAGAGATTTGACTGTATAAAAAAATCCTCGATCTGTCGCAATGACGCCCTCTACCAGTTTCCCAAAGACGCGCTGCAGTTTTTGTTTAATACTAGAGGGCGCTGTATACTCCCACTGTATGAAACGTCCTTGGTGTCTTTGTTGCAACATCTCACGTTGGCCTAACCGACAATGTTATCGTTACTCGGCATCATTAAAATGACATTTTGTGACCGGTTTGAAATGAAACATAAATATTCATCGTGACAGCTTTGGTCGCCCTCATCCAAGCTGGTTGAAAATATGAATTTTGAAGAAGACTTACTTGCAAGAGCGTCAATCGCTTCTAAAAAGTTTATTATTATTTTTAGTATCAGATATTTTAAAATTGTATTTGGGAAAAAGAAGGTAAGTAGCCGGCAAACATTGAATATACAAGTGCAGTTCTATATTATTCATAGGTGAACGAAAAATGAAAAATATCCTACGTAATTTGCACAAAAACTCTACTCCCTGAACAGCAAATTCAGCGATGTTTGTCAAAAATATGCCTGCCCGGAATCGGCTCCAAATTGATGGAGGATTTAGTCCCGGTGCGCGATAAGTGGCTACAATATCAACCTTAATCACCCACGCAGCATGGGATGCATTCCCGCCAAAAAAACAGCGCGCGCAGACGTAATTGGCGCGCCGCTGAGCCAATCAGGAACGAGGTTGGCAAACAGGGGAGTAGGATTGCAGCCAAAGTTGTTTGTTATTGACTGGTAATTGGTTGTTTATCGTCTTGGTCGTGTTTGTTCCGAGACAAATCAGCTTCAGTTAGCCTATTTTGGTCCCTGCTAGCTTCGGACTCAACCCTTGTTTTCGTTTTTCTTTCTTTTACTTTAGGACGATTGGCAATATCCTCAATAATAACATTGATTAAAGATTTCACCGAGTTCGTTATCTCAATCCTTGCAAGAATCATTACCACAGTGTAAAATGTTAATTTTTTCAAGATCATAGTACCCCTCCAAAAAAATAAGTGCAAGAAATCGGCACTGAAACGCAGATTATATAAATGATCATGGCACATAAACAGCGCCATCCAGAGTTCGATGGCGTCCATCCCGCTTTTAAAATTCTTTGCTCCCCGTTACAAAACCTTAGTCATGTACATACATTGTATAAATGTATTGGACAAAGCGCGAAGCCTGGATATGAAAATTGCTCCCTATATCCTGATTGGAAACAACATCATCGACGTGTTTACGTAGTTTAATGTGAATTATCACGTCTCCTCCATCTACAACATTCCCGAATTTTTCATTTTGCCTATAATAATATGTAATAAGATGCTAACATTGGCTTGATTTGCGTAAATATCGCGGTTTTGTTTTATTTCACACTGCGACGAGTCGAGTCTATTGTTACCCCAGACACTGCATACAAAAACAAACAGTAACGTGAAGCACGGTCAACACCAGACTATTCCTAATTTGCATACGTGTACAAACAAAAGAGGCAAGACGGTCGAACAATGCCCCGTCCACGATTGCCGGTCTATATACATGTACATGACTGTGTGTGAGTTAGTCTTGCAAACGCACTGTGGACCTCCGAACAATATAGGTCCACACGATGCGGGAAGAGGTTACGGTTTGTGGACTTGGCCAGGTTCACAATCCGTTTTTCAGTCTCCGAAAAGGAGCGCTAAAGGAAAAACGGGTTAGAGTTATATATTGAAAAGATAGGAGGAACAGCTGGGAGGCCCAGAATCAACATTTGAGGTTAAATTTGTTTTGGGGAAGCGAGAAAAATGAGTATTTAGTCAACGTTTTTTAACTACACGAAGACAAAGGAATGTCCACAGTCCGTATGTGAGGCAAACTTAATTGTGTGTGTACAAAACCAATGAGAGCCGTCGGAAAAAGTTGGTGTACAAACAAAGGAAATTACCGAGAGGAACAAAAGAAACTCCTCGATTTACACCATAAACAAACGTGAGTGGGTGTGTGTGTGTGTGTGCGTTTGTATTGACCGGCAATCGTGGTCGTCGGACAAAAGAATTGGGAGTCAAACAATGGGTCCACGATTGACAAAACGTCCACGATCTTTTCCCGTGTACAAATCCTATGGCGATCATCAAAAAACGTTAGAGTATAAACAAAAGAGGGAAGACGGTCGGACAATACCCCGTCCACGATCGAAGGCCTTTACACACTTGTGTGTGTGCGTTTGTTTTTGATTGAAATAGGGGACGTATGACAAAGGGAACAATGGGGTCCCCTATTCCGCAAAGGTCCCCGATTCAGACTCGTGTGCAAATCCTATGGCGATCATCCGAAAACGTTAGAGTACAAACAAAAGAGGGAAGACGGTCGGACAATGCCCCGTCCCCTATTGACGGCATTTACCCACTTGTATGTGTGTGGGGGGGGGGGGATTCCCTCGTTCATTTTTATCGCCATGTAACCCCATAGATTGAGATTATATGACCGTGAATTGAGCTAGCGCCGAAGGTTGTTGCACTATTCCCACAGCGGACAAACAACTTCATAAAATGTCTAATAGTTTTCCAAATAGGTGATATCGATATTTGCATTTACGTTTAATGTTTTTTCCCTAGAGGAATTCACATTCTTTCAATTAAACTGGTTGATTGAGTCTGTATTTCTGCAACTTAAATAACTAGATAATCAATAATAAACCTCGTTGCAAAACTCACTTTCCCATTTGTACACATAATTTGTCTTATTTTCTAAACACCATATCAAAATCCATAAACCATATACCAACGCTATCTTTAAAAGGAACCACATTAAAAACCAAAAAACTAAAACCAAAAAAACCCAACAATACAGGTAACATAAGCTGCACTTAACTGAGCCCCCCCCCCCCCCCCCCCCCCCCCCCCCCAGCCCCCAGTAGCACACGCACGCACATACGCAAACACAGCCGATGAAAACTTGAGTATCCCATCACTAGCACTAGGCCTACGCCGGTTTGTGTTCCATATCTGCTAAAATCCATTTTCAATCGCTGTCGGCACTGTTTATGATCTGTCGTTAATTCCACAGGCGTAAATGGCCGATATTTTATACGCTCAATTTGCCTGCAGCTTGTCGTGGTCATAACGCAAACCACAGTCAATTCAACAGGCGTGATGAGTAATAATAGCCAAACCGTGTGGCGGCGAAAATACACCCCAAGTTTAACACAATGCTTCTATAGCTGTTCCCTGGTTCCTAATTGTGCTAGACATTGAAAGAAGCGTTTAATATTGTTCATTTAAAAATAGATTTGTAATAATAATAATAATAATAATAATAATAATAATATAGATTATTATAGCGAACTTATCCGGTAAAACGTCGTGAGAGGAATTTTAAAATAATGAGATTTCAAATATTTACCTCTTTTTGCACTTCAATCTATTATCCTATTAAGCCGAAGCTTATTTTTTAGAGTGCTTATTTTTGAAGGTTTATGTGTATTAATCTTTGTAAATAAGTTTGTTTGTTATAAAACACTTATAAAAAAGTAGCTGTACTTCATGTTGGGATCTTTTGAATAAAATGCTGCCGTAATAAAGTTGAAATGAAAGATTTTCAACTAAAATGTGTATTTTTTGGTAATCTCATTATTTTAAAATTCCTCTCACGACGTTGTAACACGACCAAGGCGCCTACACACAAATTCTGCTCCAAACTAAGGAAGATGTTATCATCAATACGACTACTGAAGATGAAATTAATTATCAATCATCCTGCCTACTGGCCTTGTATGATTATATAACATAAAACTATTCTAGTAACATGAGTAGAAACTGACTTACAATCAGGAGCAAGTTCGACCGTCGACCAATAGTTCACTAGTGGTTAGTTTGTGACGTCACTAGCGCATGCGCCATGAAGTTGCAGTTCGAACGACTCGACTAGTCGAACTTTTGTGGCGCCGAAAACATTGTACTCGGCATACCAGCAAAAACATATTTCAATACAATATTTCCGTTCCTTTACAACGATAATGTTTATTGCGTAGTTTAGGATAACTTACATAACGCTGCACTATGTCATGAAAATGTTGCTATTGATAACCAGCGCGACTAAACCGCGATAGGTTGGTCGCGAATAATCGAATAGACCAGTCCAACCATCGTCGACTAGCGTGAGTTCGGCCAGCGTTAGTCGAACTATTGTTAACTCTTATATAATAGAATATTAGTCCTTGATCAAACTTGCTCCAAGCTAAACATTCACGGTGAAACTAGTGTAGCAATGCGCGATGAGGAATATTTTTTCGTGATCACCCGGACAACTATTATGCAACTTGCTATGTATCTCATGGATCATATCACCCAACTTGTCCAAGGTTGTCTTGATTGTTATATTTCCTTTTAAGATGCAATCAGTTTGTTTATAATGTATGTACTTCAACGTTGAGAGTTCACAAGTATTCAGAACGTGATTTTCTAAAGTCATGAACAATACAGATTGAAGCATTATTAGTTTTAAATGTGAAAAAACCCACATGATCATGTATTATAAATGTGTGCTGGTACTCCTTTTATTGCAAATTCTGGCGAACAATTATAGAGAATTGATTTCGACTTTTGACACAAAACTTTCTCCCCAAAACGGAAGGTATAAATAGTCGGCGTATAACATTATCCAGGCTGTTATATCGTCCTGCCATCCTCCCTCTGCCCTTACTGCCCGCGGAAACGCTCTAACAAATAAGGCATTATTATTTATGACTTCGATAAAAGGGGTATTAATCGCACCAGACCCGAGAGACCATATACTTAATTTCTCCCTACGGTTTGTTTTATTTTATTTATTTTTTTTGGATTGCGGTAGGGCCCAATTGTCCCGAACATAATTGGTTTTTAATTGAGTGTCATTTGCATTATATTCCGGCGGTCTTTCCTTTGAGCTCAGCATATATAGCAGTGATGTCATCATGGTACAGACTGGCGGGTTTAATTTGTCCCGAAATTGATAAACTACGTTCTGTTTTATTTCCATGCAGTTCGTTTGGTCGACAGACAGGCGGCTGATTGGGTTTTGTTTTCGTCAACAGGTTGGTAAGAATTATTTTAGTCAAGAGATTACTTGTTTTTACATAATATCGTCAGGTTCCTTATGGGGGAAATTTAACTAAAACTCATGGCGAGAGATTTTAGGAAGATCATGGTTGATTATCATGAAACAAGACTGCCGGATGCATGATTTAACAATCTTGTTTTTTATACCGAGGATCATAAACCATATGTTCAATAATTATAATCTTATGAACATTTCACACTTCGGACCGCAGGTTGTAGAAAATAAGTGGCATTCCCCAAATTGTTACAGGAATCCAAATTGGTGGTCCACCCTTAGTTTTATGACGGAATTATGTTATTAAAAAGTAAATCGATTCAAAGTGCGTTATATTTTTCTATGATATGATTCCAAATTGTAATCCATTATTAAGATCCTCGTCATAAAATCCTTTCCTCAAGTTAGAAGTTTGGTCTCTTTTAAAAAAGGAAAGAAACAAAACTTCTAACTTGACATAATATGACATGCACGCAACTGCATTCACCGTCACCACAGCCTGGCATCACACTGAAATCCCTACCTCCATTAAATCTCACAAATCGGGTTTTTTTTTAGGGGCACTTTGCTAAAAGGCAGTTGCTCCGCTCGTAAAAGAAAGCAAGAACGGCGGAGGAAGAAGAGAAATCAACGCTTTCAGCGATATAGCCGGCAATTGCACAGCTTCATTGTCGGTGCCTTTGCTGGGAATTAAACCTGCTGGGAATGCAATTACGTGCAGCCATGGAATAGGAACGGCGTAGTATATTGATGCAGATTAAAGGCACGGTTTCATCCATTTCAAAATTTATTTTATATTATAATGATTGCATAAAACGTTGACGTAATGATCCCATAAACACCACAATCTTACTCTTCGATTTAGTTTATCATAAGATAGTTTTTAGTTCGTTTGCATGTGAAGGGTTTGTCTGATAGGTAATATTGGGCACCGACCCTGAAACGTAATGCCAAGTATTCTACATATTTCTCATGTCAGGGCAAGATTGTCGCTTTAATGATTTGGTCCCGTGAAATGATCACCACTTTCTCGCCTTTTGGACGAAATTGGCCTCCGAGCAGAACAGTGGCGGGCTTTTGGCTCGCTGCACCGCGGCACAGGAAGCTCATTAAAAACCAGTTTAGACTTTATTTTCCGGAGTTTTATGACTAGCCTTTCGACATGCCGACGATATTTTGCCATTTAATCATCGGTTATTTTCATGAGATTGTCTGATATTGAACCAGACAGCTGATGTATCTTAGTAGAACGTTTAAAATTCCATCAAGATAAATCTACAGGCAAAACAGCAAGCACCGCGCTCAATTGCCGCTGAATCAGAAGTATATGACCACCCAACTATTCAATGAAAAGGTTTCGCTCTGTCAGATTTATTGTTTTTAAAACTAATGAAGAGCGAAAATACAAATAGTTGCCAACGTGTTTTAGCCGACAAATATTACTGTAATACACACAGGCCAGACGTTCAAAATTGTTCTGTTCTGTCGAAAGTTTCAATGATCAGTGTCGTTTCCTATACGATTTAAAAGTGAATCATAGTTGGTACAGGAAGCTATCCCCAATAAACAATAATCCGATATTTTCATTACTGTTTTAGTCTACTCATTCCTGGCCCTCCACCAATTCGTTATTTGATGAAAATAAACAAAACAAGAACGATGACGTCCATGTAAATCAAATAAGACCACACACTCCCAACAAATGTTTGTAACTGTATATTTTGTTTAAGAAAGAAGGTTGAGAGACTCACAAAAATGTTATTTTGCCTACAATTGGAGGTCCAATGTTTACATCTTTCTGTACCCCAAACCGGCCAAGGGCGATGGCAACCGCTAATCCCTTTCGCCAAAATATGAAGGAAATTATACACACTTTGCAATGCATTGTAGGAAGTTCACTTGCCATCATTCTCAATGCCCAAAATCCCATGCAGCAGTGAGAACCCAAAGACTATCAGTATCAACAATCACCAGCACCATGGCGGTGGGGACGGGACAGGCAAACATGAATGCCTGCATCACTCACCATTACGCGGTCTGCTTCTATTTTAAACTTCTCGGTTGTGCTTAATTGCTCGTTTTATCAGTGGCACGCCAAACAAGCCTAATTCGGCTAAGGACGTGTTTATAAGCCATTGCCTCCCAAAAATTCAGGCTACAATGTCATTATTTTTTTTATAAACGGCAAATATATAATAATATAGTCACAATTTTGAAAATGTGCGAAAACACAAACAAAAATGGGGCTTCGTTGAAACTTTCCCAACATATACCGTATGTAAATGGTGACCCAATTGACCATTTGCGTGTGGAATTTGAATAATATCTGGTGCACTGACTTGTTCACACAGCTTGGCACAGTTTACATTTAAATTCTCCAGACCAAAGACACTGTTGCTATATCACGTGATTCGGGGCGAGCCTTACGCTAGCAACCCCGCATATGAAGTACGATATGTGGCAGAGAAAAACCCCCTCTTTTGTGTTGACCATTGTGTTCCCGGAATCTCAGGAATTCCTTTTAGGTTTCAAGGGGGGGTGGGTTAGGTTACAATAGTGTTGAGTGCGTATAAAGTATAGGGATAAGAGGGGGGTACCCCTCTGCCACATATCGTGCTGGGTATACAACCCCCGGCTCTGGAATGGTCTGGTGTCTTTTTACCATTCTAAACCATTGTGAACAATGTATTGGTGCTGAGCGTCTCTAACGTAACTGCACAAGAGCTTGCCCTGAATCACGTGATATAGCAACAGTGTATTTGGTCTGGATAATTTAAAGTCAAACTGTGCCAAGCTGTGTGAACAAGTCAGTGTACCAGATATTATTTAAATTCCACACTCAAATGGTCAATTGATAAGCATATAACTTAAATATTTAAATAAAAGTCAGACGCCGCCAACGTTCGTGAGAGGTGGGTGGCAGCTCATTCCAGTCTTTTGGGGAATTATGGGATTGTTTTCGTACCGTCGATATAAATGTGACAGATCTTTTAAAGAAATTACGTTGTATAATTTTCTTGTATTTGCCCTCGCGTGGAATGCACGAGCAATAAGGGGTGAATTTACAAGGATAAATACCACTCTTTGTTGTTTTAGTGGTATTGTAATTGCGAAGTTCCATCGCCTAGGATCGGCCCGACTGTCGTGCTCTCTCCTGAGACCTTATATCCCCGTAAAGCCACGCGCGAAATTGAGGTCTAACACCAAAATCTCAAATTTCCACGCGGCGCTAAGCCTTCCGTTATGTCCCGACACTTGCAAACACGCTGACGGGCACGACTTGCCATACTCGCCCGCTCTTTTTCATGGTGTTATTGTTACAATTCTAATTTGGTGTTTATCCTCAGTACGGGAGAACGGCCGCAAGGGGGGACGGCAGTGCGATGATACCTTGATGACAGACCGGCATACCCACTGTGTAGATGGGAAGACTATGCGGTGCTTTACCGTGCATCTCCCAGCGGGGATACCTTGCGTAGCCCAGGGGCTTGTTCCGCTGAAAGCTCTCCCGTCCTAATCCTACGATTTCGCCCTATCAACGAGCGGTGCACAATCGCTATAATTACTCTGCAGTTACCAAGGTAATCATGTTTCGATTGCTTAAGACACACATTGATATTGGAGCGGTACGGGTAAGGCAGACCCTAATCCATTATTAAATGTTTTGCTGACTGGCGAGAGAACCTCATTACAAGGGAGATCAGTGGATTTTGTCCCAGTCGGTTGGAGCGTAAGCCCCCTTTCTCTTCCCCGTATCTTCTGCCTCGTCAGACGGGCTTAATAGGCAAACTGATTGGCAATGTGACCAGTCCATTAAATTTGATGCGCTTCAGAATCCTCTGTCCGTTTCATTAGTGAGTTATCAATCTCCCTTTGCCCCTGTGGACCCATGTCAACACGATACTCGTCCGGGTGTGAGATTGTACCAGGCCTTGATGTCGCTCCCTTGGCTAGTCGGCCAAATCAACCTGATCCCCGGCAGTTGAGTCACTCCAACATCGGCAAAGGGTATTTGTTTCCCTCTTGTCAACGTGTTCACACTATAGGAGAGCCAGCTAGCTGTTGACACAGCCAGTAGCGGCTGAAGACATAAGACAACCCACAACAGTTTGGATAAAGATCTTTAGACAACCTCGTCAATCAAAAGTCACTTAATTGGCCTTTTGTTCTAGATAATGATCAATGTCCTTTTGTAATAACCGCCTTAACATTATGACCCGAAACTCGTCGTACCGACAGGCATCAGTGTGTGAGTCTTATTAAATATTGCATGAAAGATCGATGTGCACTATATAAGAGACAATTGTTTGTTGAGTTTGATGATATCCTGGGCTTTTAAACACAGACAAACAAACAGCCGATCAATGCTTTATCGATTTCTGTAATATTTGATTTTTAATTAACAAACAAAACTTTCTATTTATGACATTTATGCAATCATGAAGCTCGGTTTGCAGCGTAGATGCAATTTTGATTCGGCTATTACATAACTATGTAAATCATAAAACCTTTTTACTTGAGGATAATAGTCTTACGGTGGAATTCACTACTTTACGCTCAAATCTGTTACTCTTTGGGCATTTCAAACACAGTTACGGTGGATGGATCTTGCCTATGAAGAGACCGAGTTTTTCACTTGGTTTTGTCTTTAGCAAATCATGAGATAAATGTACCGGTATACCTTTCCAATCAGTGGTGGACCGTAAGCCAAGGAAACACGGGGGTCTCTAAACCTTCGGTTGCAATAACCATAAGCTTTACACACTAGCGCATGTACGTGTCATTGTGATCACTTCAAAATGCAATATTAAGTTGTGTTCTGTTAAAATTCCCGGCTTAATTTGAGAACCTAGGTCACGACCTCACGCAAAAAAAAACTCAGAAAATGCGACGACAAACGTGCAAAATTAACTCACCACTCGAATATCCACAAAAGCCCACATCAAAATTGCATACAAACAAAGCCACTGAATTTACAACAAGTTTGGCTTTGCGGTATACAAAACAACGGTCGCAGCGATGATGAAGTTTAACACTTCACGCAAAATGACGAACTAAAGTGGGCGGTGTCTCAAGTTTCAAGGGAGAAGAAACTACCGCGCAGTCGGTATATGAAAGACGAAACGCTCCTGCTTCGGACAAGACCACTGCTTCCTGGCTTCGCCTTCCAGTAAATTGCCTCCCTTAAAATTACAGATAAATTATTTATCCAACCGGGAGAATTCTTTGATAAGAAGGAAACTTAAACTCCAGGGATAATTACCCAGCAGCATCCCTGCAGGCGACACAATTATAAAAACAGTATTTTTAAGACTGATTTTAAAACGTTGTTAGCTTCCTCTGGAACATCACCTGGATACGCTGCTGGTCGTGGGGCTAAATAACATTAATTATAGCGTACTTTAAAACATATTACCAAGTTTATCCGATTTCATAGATAGTTCTAAACTATGCGCCGTCACACTTGAAATGGGGGTAAGCATTCACTATACCCTGCAAGTTACCATATACCGAAATAGGCCTATAGATCTCGGCTTTGAACTAGAGATACATTGTGTATTTCTATATAGACACATCAACAGTAGTATTACAGTTACCAGCTAACTATCATCTCAACAATTGCTTTTGAAGTAAAACATTATAATGTATTGATCAAGGGCCGGTTTTGGCTAAGATCATTGGGTAACAAGAAATGTTATAGAAACTGTCCAGCAACGCTAAACGTGTCACAAGAAGATATGAATGCGTAAATCGTAATTGCCACAAATTGCCACAAACTGCAACAACTTGCTTGAGAGATAATTTATTGGTGCGCAACAATTACTCAGTAAATCTCTGGAGCTTTTACTGCCACACGCTGAGAGCAGAACAGAAATCCCCCCCCCCCCCCCCACCCCCAAAAGCCTCTACGATTTGTGATCCTGTTTGCTTGTCGTGACACCATTCAAGCAGAAGCTAACGCCGACAGTGATGTTACAAACTAAACGAGCGACCTTAAAACACAATCCGTCCCGCACCGCATTACTTCCGCCTCATCCACACAAGACTTGTCTTCGTCGTGCGTTAAATTCGCCGTCCAATCAATATCAGAAGCTACATATAAATATAAAAAAAGAAGACAAACGCTGCTGCTGCCGTGAAATCAATACGCCATCGATTGTTGGCACCATGTATATCTTGATTTAATTGCCCGTGTATAACTGCCTGCCTTTCCGGGCCTGGCCGTGGTATTAAGCCTAATTGAGTTCTGTGCGATTTACGACTTAATTCGCCGCTCGCGGCAATCATTTTCCGCCTTCAGTTTTTTCCTTTCTCTGTCTGCCTCCCTGGCCCTTTCCATCTTGCCTCTCCCCGTCCTCTCGATCGTACAGGCGAGGGGGACTGTAGCGTTTCACTCAGCCCAGTGAACACGGTAAAATAAAGACTAGCGCGAATCTGGCAACTTAATAGCCGAGGATGAGTTATATATGACTCACACACACATCGAGTATGCCCGATTAGAACTGACTGATTGTTGATGATAACATTACAGACAACTCGAACGAACCATAAAATGAGGAATTCTATAGCCAAAAAGGATCTGCTTTCTGGTTGTTGACATATTCTTGTAGTTTAGACACCAACAATCGAAGTTTAATAATTATTTTACCAACATTTCTAACCTAAATCAAGAAACAATGCTTTTTTTTCAAAAAACATTTGTTCAGTTATTAGTTAAAGGTAGTATACACCATTGGTAATTTGTTGAATTATCAGGGATGGGTGGATTTGGGGGGTTGTATTTTATAGTAAATATCGTTTAACTGACCTGTCCGAATTTTTACATTCATGGATGCCGAGAAAAGCATGAAAAACAGCGTTTGTTTTCCACCGGAGTCGAGCAGTTATTCTTATGTTATCTTTGTTTTTTCGCGCTCGCCGGACGGCGAGAATGAATTTTGGTTTATACAATTCAATTTTGTGGAACAATTACAGGATATCTAGGGCCCTTATTTTGCTGGATGCCTACAATCATTATTTACTTTTAAATAAGTAAGATATTTCTTAATAATTCGGTAGTAATTGTTTTTGATATCTGCAAATGGTGTATACTACCTTTAAGTAACTGAATGCAGCGTTTTGTATTTCTTTGGGTGTGCGAGTGGTCGGTGTATAGGATACACCATTTGCAGATATCAAAAAATTTACTACCAAATTATTAAGAAATGTCTTACTTGGTCAAAGTAAATAATGATTCTAGGCATCCAGCAAAATGATTGCGCTAGATATCCAGTAATTGTTCCGAAAAATTGAATTGAAAAAAAAACCACGATCGCCGCACGGCGATTGCTAGATAGATCTGTACATGTCTCGCTAACTCTCCGGACTCTTACTTGGCGCGAAACCGGACAAAACCCTGAACAAGTCTCAGGCCAACACTCGATCCCCGTGTCAAACTGCGCGGTGGGCCGGTGGCCGTATACGTACGAGAGCACATGGGATTCGCTGGCGCGGAGGATCTTTGCCACAACCCGCGTGAACGCGTTACCGGTCGCTGTGTGCTATAGCACATGCACGGTAATCGTTTCCCTTCATCGACGTATTTTTAAATAAACACTGTATACTCTGCAATGTTTATGTATATTGAATTTGTTGAATCATAAGCACAACATCCCTCCGTTAACTGGATCATTAATATAATATATAGTAAGAAATGTTTATGTTTAAGTCTCCAAAGTTATTCCTGAAACAGTTTCAGAACTTTTAAAAGCAAGTGCCGACAATCTACTCATTACCGCGTCTGGTGTCAGCCCACCTTGCCGTCTAAATCAAGGTTCCTCTCGGTGGTACGCGCTGTCGCTAATTCACGCTTCGGATCATAGCCAGACTTATTTCTGACGTACGTATGTGTGCTTTGACTGAATGGAAAGCCGTTACTAATGAAAGTACACAAATTAGAAATTCCACTGAGCTTAACAAAATTATGGTCAAGTTTGTCTTCGTGGCAAAGTGGTTTCAAACAAACCAAACTAAGGGCTATTGATTGGCATCAATTTAAGATCGTTTAGTCCAGTGCAGTCAGCAAAGGTATATAAATGAAATGTTACAGCTGATGAGATTTACATGCAGGCCGCCTGTGGATGTTGAAAAATAATACCATTAAGTGTTTTGGAGGGAAACTTGTACTCGGCCACAGGTTACACTATACTGTCTGCCAGTCCATGCTTGGGACATAAGGTTGCGTTCAAATAGCTCATCCGGATCGCCTCGGTAAAAGGCAGAGGGGTTTTAGCCACGCAAGTCGTGCAAATCGAACGCTCAAAATTGCAAGGATTTAAATCGAAACTGTTCGACAGGCAGTGGGAAGATTTCACGATTCCGAAGATTCTTAAACCAGTCCCGGGCCATGAATTGATCATCTCTTTCAAAGCGTATGTTTTTTACAGCACTCGCCCCGAAACAATAGTAGCTTTTTGGGGCCGCGGTGTTAAAACCAGTTTGTCCGACTGGGGTTTTATCCCCCTCCACAAAGAGGAAGACTTGTCGTAATCGACGCGTTGGGCCTTTGTTCATCCAAGGTATTAAAATGAGCATCCATCCAGTGTCTAACCTTCTTCCCCAAACGCATTTACTTGTTAAAATAGTTGTTTGTCCGTGGAATAGTCTCGCTAGAAAGCTTGTGAACAAAACAAGACAATAATTTAGCGCTGAACTTAAACACTTGCTCAAACAGGTGTATTGATATAGATTTGAAAACAGTTTAAAGGGATCCTTGCACAGTGATCGCTAAAGGGGAATGGAATTGGTTGAGGAGAGAAATTGAAATAAACAAACAGATGTGTAATTACCAAGGCAGCCTAATACTTTTGTAGAAAAGCTCAAAATGGGGGGAGGGGGACACAAAACAAATCTCAACGTCTGTACATGTATATGCACTTATTGAAATACAAATCTTCATATTTTGATCATTTTGATACCAATCAAAAAGCTCGAATAGTTAATAGCTCATTATAGTAATCGATACCAATATTCATCGAAAAGTTTCAGAGATCATTTTCTCTTGCGTGGGCTCCCATTCACATCATCTATTGAATTTGATGTTTTTAATGGGCTATAATACTCCTAATGGTAATGAGAATGAGCATAGAAAGGGTGACGCCAGTGTTTTCATCATGTATACAATCTAAATTTATTTTTGGGAAACCTTGTTGCCAAGGCCACGCGCGCGTAATAAATGACATGCTAATTCGGTAATTGGTCCTTGCGAACCAATAAAAACAAGGCAATTTAAAAGTTAATCCGCTTTTATTGTAACAACAGACATTGATCAGGAATTACGCTGCGTTATGGCGGACATTATTCTGACCATGGAGGTAGAACCAAGGAGCTAGGAACTGATTTCAGGCCCCACTCCACGGCATTTGGTAAATCCAACATTAAGCTCCTGGCCCCTTCCCCTGTAGTGTTACTTGTATATTATACCATGACGTTACTATAGAAAGACATCGCTACATGTTATATTACCATAATGAACCTGGTAATAACACCCGGGTGGGCAAATCACGGTTTTACACAGGATTTGGGTGTTTTGAAAAATAGGGGTTAATGTCCTTCGTGATGGAAAAGTTAAAACTGCCGGACGCTTATAGAGAAACAATTTATGATCTGAAGCGATAACTTTCTAGAGTAATAGCTTTTTGTCGGAACCTCAAAGGGCCTTCTATCCATTCGAAATCCTTGATACTGGTGGGGGTCTTCCCTAGCAAATCCAGGTGGGCTTTTGTGCAGAAAGACAAACCTGTAGAAAGTTCGGTAATTCCTTTGGAGTGAGGCAATTGCCATTTCACAGCCTAGTTATATACCTTCCATTCAATAATGACTGGCTTATGTCGCCAGTACTTAGATTAAGGCTCTGCCAACCCGATTACCATGTTAATTGGGTTGTAGAAGCATGTTTAAAGGGCTTGACACCTCTTTCTTTTAATGATACTTACACCTTCTTCTTGTTATTTACTACTTAGTAAAACTGAATGGGGTGACTTCAAAGAGACAATTTGTTTATTTTGGCTACAAATTTTCGGGGCGAGAATCAAATCGGCATTTTAGAGGAGCCTGTGATCGGTGATTTGCCTTCCACACCCCCCGTTCCGATTCCTCATGATCCCTGGTCCCAATAAGTCCTCCATAAACTGCACTGCTACCCCCTCGACTAGTAATAACACGTCCCACTACCGCTACCAATGAAGTAAAACAATCGGAGTTAGATTCCTGGTAGAATTACACGCCTCAAAACAGGCAATTTACCGCTATTCATTAGATGTGGCCCACACCACACTACTCGTTTTGTGTAAAGTCAAATGTGAGCCCTCGTGTGAGGAATGATCAATTATTTGACAGGTCGTTTATCGAAGTGCAATCGACGACAGTGGGCGAGTTGTCACTTTCAGCACGTGCAGACACGGACCACCGAATTACAGGTCTGGAAAATAGTTTAAAACTCAGTTGGAACCACACCTTCACTTTCATGTGAATGATATCATGGGTAGGCCTACATTCAGCCTATTTTCCCCCTTCATTACCAGTGCAGTATGGTTTTCATTTAGGCTTAATCCCAGCGAGTCCATAACATTGGATAGCGGCACCGGACCATTCATACCGTCCACTAAATCTAAAAGGGGAAGAAAATTGAAAGAGTAGTGCAGCAAACCACTACGGAACTTAATGGCAGCATCAGCATGGTATACATTACATTCCCAAGACATATAGGCGGTATCCATTTATAATCTAGGAGGAGTAGCACCAATGGGAGAGCCATCAGTTGCGGCCCATAAGATCTAACAATGTCATTGCCAATCTATCGCTGAGAGATTTTCTCCATAGGGGCGCGCCGCTATAGACTACAACCCCTCGCTTCACCGAACGATTACCGATTCCCTAGGTAGTTCCCTCCGTCAAGGATGCTTCCAATATTCATCAGCTTTCTCTCCCTTCTTCTTGGTAACCAATTAAAGCGATATGTTTTAATGGGCTTGCTTTTAGAGGAGGCCAGAACGGGTGTTCTCTTGCCCGTCATCAGGCGAATTGCTCCCGGTGGCACATCAATCAGAAACACCGTGCTCATGAACGGCCGCAAAAAGCGTATTGTCTCCAGATAATGATCCGTTACGTTTCGCCTTCAAAATATAAAATACCCCAATGATGTGCTTGACAGATTCATCAACTTATGAGAGTGGACACAAATTGCCATAAATGGCTTGAGAGACTTTGAAATCATCTTTGAAAAACAAGTTGTTTTGAAGACTGCAAATGGATTTTGCAATTTCTTTTTGCGATTGACTGAATTTGATATGGCTGATTCAAGAAAAAGCTTTCAAAGTGACAGCCCAGCCCATAGTTATTGACGATTCAGCTCATTATTTTCCACCTCACACCACCTTTGCACTCCTCAATGAATGAATGTTGGATGAATCTTCACGTTTCTTTTACAATGTTCCAAAATCTTTGGAGTCTTACAAGTCACAAGTTGGTAGGAAAGCTTAAGAATGATAAGAAAAAAATGATAAGAAACACATTTTTGATTTGATTGACTCGTGCTACTTTGTATGGTAGCCTGTTCGAGTATAACAAACAATATTTCCTCCACTGAACTCTAGGTCAACAACCGATCTATAGCAACTCTCTCTTGGTCGAGTTTACCAAGCTCAACTTTCTTCTCTGAAACAAGGACCCACAATAGTGAAACGCCAAACCAAGACGGCTTTTCCCACAGGAATTCGGTCGATTTTTCGAGGGTCAGTGAGCCGCCGGTCTCGGTGCCCCCGGAGCGTGACGGCCAAGGTGCTCGTGAACGAGCGGTCCTTCCTCCCGGGCCGGCCCGCTCCCTGGTATAAGCATGGAGGTAGCTACCTCCATGGTATAAGCACCGCTAAACGGGGGCTAAGGCGATTTGGTAGTAAGCACTGCTAACTGGTGCCAGAGCGGTGTACACGAACCGCTCACGGGGAACAAGGCGGTATGGTAGCAACCACCACGCGGAGGGTGGTATCCCGCCGAGTTGAAACGGGGTGACATTTTACCGCTTGATCTCAATTTCCCCCTCATTTTACGATTTGGTGGCATTGAAAATTGAAATAAATACATTGTGTCAAGTTGATTTACAGACTGTGAGAGGAATGAAGGCACTGTACACTGAGTAACAGATCCTTATCTGTTTCATTATCTTCTCTCTGCAAGTTTCTTTCAGGCTTGTGGGATAGAATTGATTGGCATAAAATGGCTCTTTTGAGGAATACCATGGTTTCATTACTTGATTACTACTAATACTAATCATGCAAATGTACAATGTTGAAGCCCCAACCACTATTCACCTGCACCAAGATAAGGTCGTGAATGGAAGGTCTCATTTTAGAGGCTAGGGGGCCATGTCAAACCATTAACCCTCCTGAGAGCTGCCGCTAAATTGACGCTTTCGGGCCCCTCTGAAAACTACACCGTGTACATCGGGGGCAAAAACCTCAGCGTCGGCCGGAATGGCGTGCATGAACTACTTGAAATGTACATGTACATGTATACCTTGAAAATATTAGTCTATACTGTACATAAGTGGCGTATATAGATGCCAACATTGCCACATTACAGAGATGGAAATATGAATCTTTCTTTTTGGTTTGAATATTAGTTCCGAAAAAAAGATACGTGTAATGTTCATTGTTGAAAACATCATTGTTGAAAACATCATTTTCAAAAATATCCCTCGACTATACCTACATTTTGGTAAGGCACGAACAATTGTCTGCACGATAAAGAGCCGACGCTAAATTACGAAGATCTGTCATTAATATAGATGTTTATGTTGTCCCTTTTTTGTTTAGTTGGCGAAATGGAATTAGTTAAATTTCTCTCAATCTTACCTTTAACAACAATACATGTACTATATTATTGAACAGAATTTTGTGGGACTTTGAGTTATTTTTTCCAAGCTTAATCAAATGCCATTTTGCATATAAAACCGCACAACACAAACCAATTCTTTTTATATTTCATGCCCAAACCCTGGCACGTGAAGGTAAACTTATATTATCTGTCAGTATTCTTCAGTTTACGCCTTTATTACTGGCGGCCTCCAAATATGAAAGTCAAAACAAAGACAAGTGCCACTTGTACATTTCGGACAGCGGTCAGCGTTTCTGCCTTTTCAGCGTTTCACCACCGCAGGCCCCCGCCGCCCCGTAATCAGTAAAAACAACTAGAGGCTAATCAGTCTCGATACGTAATGCTCACCTATAATAAGGGGCGCCATTAACTGGGTCCTGAATTTAGCCAGAGCAAATCGGTCTGAAATATGACCAGATTTACGCTAGTTGGATAGGACTGTAGGCTGTGGTGTGGCGGTTTTGCGTTAAAATAGTACGTTGTGTTTAATAACTTAAATTATGGCGGGAACTGCAACCGTGATGGTGGGGGGGGGGGGGGGGGGGGGGGGGGGGGGGGGGGGGTGGGGGGTAAAGCTACAGGTTGCAGTTTGCCAATGCATCTCTTAAGTGAGCGACTGAACCCACTTCCTATTATAGTAGGCACGTAATACCCAAAGCCGTTTAGTCATACTCATAGTCAAATAATTCGGACGCAGCTATAAAGTCAGTTCGGTATTTTCAATCAACAGTATAGACGATTTTCACATAATAAACAGATATACATGTACTTGCATGCACATCTCCGGGAGGAATGACAAATCTAATCTGCAATACTCGATCTCAAAATAAAAAGAGGAAAACTCGAAAAACCTTTGGATCGACTTCGGCCCATAATTATGTTGTGATCCGTTCAGAAAAATAGGAAACGGTGTTTAAACTTACTATAGTTTCGACTCCTTACTGATTTAGAATATCTGGCATCTTATTTAAAGAAACTGCAAATATCGGTACGAAACGTAGTGCAACTGGCCAAAATCGGGGCTTTGGAATTAAGCTTGTAACCTAACGATTTCGTTCATCATAACTGGTTAAATTCTCTGTTTTTTGTTCTTCCAATAGACTATGATTCAATCTCCCCTTTGACTTGAAATTCATACCGCCATTCATGTCGGTATATATAACTCACTCTTCACGCCTGCCTGCCCAGTCGATGCTTGTTAGCCGTGATGTAATATTTGCGCCTTATCCACAACCCCTGACATCTTCGTACTTTTACTCCGTTAAGCAATCACATTGGACACGATCAACAGTCAAAGCGACGTGCATTTTGTTCTTCCTTCGCTTTTTTTTCTCTGGTCCAATTTTTTCCCATTTAACAATTACTCCGCATGAGCAGATTCGCAAAGGAAAACATGTCTAGTAATAGCCGGTGACTGGACAGCGACCGGAGTGCCTAACAGGGGCGGGTCGTATATAGCTGGCTATACCTAGCGCCAGTGTGGTCTTGGCGCGGCTGCCGCGGCTGCCGCGGTAGCTTCTGAAGTTTATGAGTATTATGTACCCAACTACCAGATGCAGACCCGTCATGCGCGCACCTCACAATGTGGGTAAAGAAACCTATCGACTTTTACACCAAAATATTAATGGATGTAAAGTCACATGTGATACCTGAGGCATCTTTAATAATTTTCTTCTGATACGGCTGTGGTTTTTTCTGCCAAAGACTGCCGCGCTGGTTTATGTAGCCTGGTGCTTATGGTACCGAGCATGACCTCAAGGCAACATATGCGGCAGTAAGCATTCTAAGGCATGAAATGATAGCCTTTGTAGAGCGCCGTCCTACTAATTGGTACGTTTGCCTATGAATGGAACAATTTTGTTTAAACTTAAGATTAAAAAACAGGTGGTAAGGTATTAATAGTGTCTAAAGATGACAATTACTGAAGATTTCCCCTGTAGTCTCAATATTCCTATGTAAAGTATGTTGTAGCTTATACATTTATAGTTTAACTAAATCCTTAAATATTTGTTACCTCTGAAGAAGATCGCAACGCCAGGTCGTCTTAATTATTTAGATTTTGATGTTTCCGGTCAATCCCGTCAGAAAGCAGTTTGCAGCAGTTTTATTATCAAATAATATGTGTGCAAATGCATCAATTTTGTGTTTGCTTTAATGCAGAAAATTGTATAAAACGCGCTAATGCCCAGCAGTAGTTTTGAAAGGGTACGCCAATAAGGTCGACAAAGTAGATCTGTATACGTGTACAATGGTCACGGGGCAGTTTCGATAACACGACTTCAGGCTGTTGATTGTAAAGTTACCTTGGACAATGCCAGGCCGGCAACTCCGCGGTGGTACGAGTCAAGTAACCGTGTCAGTGTCTCTTTTCACCCCGGACAGTCCCCCATGGGCTTAAGTACTTCACACCGGTCGGCTCGTTTGTGATACAGTATCAGTTTTTAATCAAAGAACAATAGGCTGTCTACCCAGATTAACCGATGTATTAGCACCTGCAACGATAACGCATCATATCACATGTTAGTACTGCAGGATTTATAACTAAGTTAATAAAATAAATTGAAAGTAACATTTTCCAGGCCGATCTGGGAGATTGTCTGAATTGTGTATAGCAGACGATTTACAGCTTTTTCCAGACTTTATCTTTTGTGGCAAGAATTTAGAAGGAATTCTGCTGCGGTTAAACGATTATAGAGGAATGAGCCGGGACTTTACAATTTGGTTTGAAATCGAAGATGAATCCAGACTATAAAAAACAATGGCAAAAGAAACATGGATATTGCAGGGGAAAAAAAGACAAAAACACAACAACAACAACAAAACAAACAAACAAACAACAAAATCCGATAAAAATCTCTGGTCTTCCGGGAACAGGTACTTGTATGTCTTAAAGTTTACCCAAAACAAATTTACAAAAATCAACAACCAACAGTACAGAAATTGCTTGCGAGGATCAAATGTTTTATACATGTATTCTTTTCCATCCATACAAAAGCTTGGATTTGCACGTGTCAGAGGGCAGTCTATATACAATATGTACAGATTATACAAATTTTTACAGGAAATATTCACTGTTTAGGCGACAATAAATGGAAATAAAGCGAGGGTAAAATGATGATAACAAAATAGATCTCCTCACTAGTATAACCTAAAAAAATTAAAAATAATTATGGGACGCATGTGTAATACTGTTTTCCTCCATTATGAAAAGACAGACTATTGAATGCTTGAATAACTCAATAACTATCTGTGAAATGAAGAAAACAATTTGAATTATTTTTTAGTCAGTTAGGCCTATACAACTTTGAATTAAACAGTTTGAATTAAGACAAATCTCATGCAATTTTGGTTTCTTTAAGTTTCTTACGATATATTTAAGATTCTTCCCGACATTTTGAACAAAAGTGAAAACAGATCATTAATCTCTCATTTTATATTAGAAAACATTATATTCCTAAAATATGTTTTCTTTCTTTTTGTAACATTTTGGTAATTTTGCGTTTTTGAATAATGAATAAGTTTTCGTCCGAATCAAGTTTTAAAAGGAAATTTCTCTTGGATGTGCGCCACATAATATCACGTTAAGTTACCTTTCGAAAATAAACGACATTGGGTGACAAAATGCACACGGTGTTCACTTTAAAGAGTATATACGGCTGTCATTGAACCCATATTACATAATTAGTAAACTATTGCACCTACGGGTTTCTTTTACTATGCAATTTACTACGATTCTGGTTAGGTTATTCAGTGCAGGTAATCTTTACTTATTTTATAGATGTACCGTATGTATTTATTTATAACAATGAGCATATATTTTACACTTTTTTTGTTTAACTGTTCATACAATTTCTGTAATATGTACATAATCACAAGTAAATCACTTTTTATTATTGTTTATAATGTTTATATTTGATGCATTCCAAGACATCAAACATGGCCAAGATGCGAGTAGAAGTGATGGGCGTGAAGAGTAGGATAAGCCGGTGAGCTGACTAGGTAGGGCATAGCCCCCGAGGCACCGTGTAAGTACGGTAGCTGTGAGCCATACACCAACCCCGAGTTATACGTAGTGTGAAGACCAACATGGTGTGGCGGCGGTGACTGGGGGTTGTTTGTCGGGGCATTGGGGTCCATCCCCGGGTTTTGCTTCTTCCACTTGGTACGGCGATTCTGAAACCAGATCTTAACCTGCGTCTCGGTCAAGCTAAGAGACAGAGCCAAGTTCAGCCGTTCACAAACCGACAGGTATCGCGTGCTCTTAAACTTGTTCTCCAGTGCCACCAGTTGTTCGTAAGTGAACGCAGTGCGAGCTCGGCGCGGCTTGCCTGCCTTGCCCGGGTCTGAGTCCGATCGTTTACGCTTCTTACCCAGTGAGCTGTCAGATTTAGCGTCGCTGTCATCGCTGTCAACCTTGTCTCGATCATCTGATGCCATTTCGTCATCGTCTTCCAAAGATCCTAGCTCCTCTTCATCGCTGTCCACGCTCTCACGATATGAATCATCTTTGGTTGTCTCCCGTTCGCACTTGAGATCTCCCGGGGATTGCTCTGATTCTGCGAAAGTAAGAATGCAAACGATACTACGTTGAGATGTATGCCCGACCAAATCGACTAACATTTTACATGTTTCTTACCATGACAGTTGTTTAGGCCCTTAACAATAAATAAATACCAATACTTAAGAAACATTAGTTGTGCGTGTATTAATAATGGTTGTGATTCCTTTGTGACGCTCGTGGAATAAAAGGGGCCGTATATAGTTCCACTTCCAAGGAAACAAATATGATGTCAAGACCAGTTCTAATCTGCATGATGGCCATGATGTTCATACTGTGCATTTATTGTTGTTTGACCCAAGTTTATAGACATTCATGTAAAACAAGTGTATCTGCTTAAATTTCCAAACTAGACTTATCCGATTGCAAACCCCTCTTTTCATAATACGTACATTACATAGCCTATAAATTATGAAACCAACTAAAAACTTGAGGGTGATCTACAGATGTGTTTGTTTCTGGAATACTGGAATAAAACTCCCGATTGCATGAATATTCCGTTTGCGAAATGACCCGTTTCAAAGCCCACGAGCGCTACTAGAACTTTGAGTACACACCGTATAAATACCCGACAAGCAAACGAATAGTTGCACCTGAAGCGCATCCCGCATTTACCACTGAACACCCAGCGGTCTGGCGGTACACGTACGGCATTGGCGCCACCGCTGCGCCTATTATTAGGCCGTTTCCCTAAAACAATTTTGTGCGTCACCGCTTGGTTTTTTTGTACAACATTATTTTTAAGGATCCAAAAGGGACATCAAGCATTTCAGAAATGTCGCATTGCCGTGATAAGTTTCTGCAATAGCACGAAAAGAACAGCCAATGTGTGCAAATCCTACGTGATCTATAACTAATAAATTGATTGCTTCAATCGTAGCCTAGATGTATGCAGGGAAACATGCGTAACCCTTTACGTAACAACTATACCGTACCGCACCACCGTTATTATGTATGTACATGTATCATGTTAAATTGATCCGAGTTTTAGATAACTTCAATAGGTGAAGGACTGGAAATATAACTGGCATGTGACTTTTCAATGGGATGTTGTCATTATTGTCCCAAATCGCATCTATAACAGAAAATAGTGGCCGTGTAATAAATCATGTAAACATGGTGGATTTTGTACGTATGAGTAATTTTAAGTGTTGTTTTGAAAAAAATACAAATCTATAATGTCGAGTCGCAAATTTTGTTCAGGCAAGCCTAATCTTAAACACTGAGTAAGAAATAGTTTAGCTAGTATTATTCTGTTCAAAAGCAAGTTACTTTTGGTAAAACTGAAAAGCGAAAAAAAAACACCTTAAATCTTGCCTTTTTTTCATTCGAAGTATTCAACCACCCCCAGAATGTCAACAACCCCCGTACAGAAAAAGGATGTTTCCTCAAGCAAGCAACATACCGCCCCTCTAGGGCGAGAATTAGATTGTCAGTCAACGCTTCCCAACGCGTGGAAATGCGCGCTGGGGGATTGTTGGAAGTTTCCATTTGGGGAATAGCTCAGCCGTGACTTGTGAATCATTAGTTTGAAATCCTATCGGGCTTTATGGCGCTGAGCTGGGCACCAGAGGTTCCGTTTGGGTGAGGGAAACTTGAGAGGGAGGGACTTTTTGTAATTTGGAAGGGGTGTTCATAAAAGACAAGACTGTTGGAGGCAAGCTTATTATTATACTCGGCCGATGCGTTATGTGGTTTCAAACAAAATGTCTATCGTTATGCTAAATGTTATAAAATGATTTTCACAAAATCAGATACTGTGAATTAAGGGGGGGGATCATTACACCATTTGTGTCTTTGTTGTGGTTCAAGTTCAAGTCTCAAAAGGTCTTCTATGACAGAGTACGAACTTTCCATAACAAAAATAATAATGAGCGAGTGGTTTTTGTTACCTCCTCGTAAGACTAAGATTTGTTTCTTAGGTGTCACCAGTAAAAAGAAGAAAAAACTCTGCAGTTTATTATTTAGAATATTCAGCGTGTTAAACATCATTAGCATTAGGGCATTGTTAGGGTTTATGTTGGTAAAATGTCTTTGTAAGAGAGATGTACACACATAAATATACACAATTTAGTTACATAGCTTTGAACTTTTTCAGCTCCTTTTGGCAACAACATCAATACTCGACAATCGCGTTTTTTTAAGCGAGGTGGATTTTTACGCTCTGTATAAACTACAATCAACCATGTAATATATTCAGTGTTTGATCGAATCAGGTCGACCAGGGTTAAACCGCGGGTCGTTTGAAGCCATGCCGACCATTTCCCCCGATTTCATCAAATCCCAAAGTGCCAAAAGTGCCAATTGTTAAGCACCTTGTCCTCTCGTCTTTCACACCCCACAAAAGACCGGTCATCAAAGATTGTGATAATTAGATTTGGAGGATAGAAGCTTACCACGGAATGACAACAATTACCAGATGGATTCACTTGACTGGCAAAATTGGATCGCCAGATGTGCCAAACATTATTTATCTATTAGATCGGCTAAGCCACAAGTACACGGATCAATCAGAAATTAATTGGGCATGGCGAAAACAATCGTAACATCTTAGAACATTGAATAGATATATTTGTTCTATAGTAAGTCCTACTCCTAGACTAGAGTGATTGTGGGTTGACAATATAAACAGACAATAATCTAAAAAAGCATACCATCTATGCATGTTAAATTCTGATTTCCATTACAATTTATGAGAGGAGACTATTTTACAGCTTTAGTATTTTACATGGTTGGTATCCCATTGGTCCATCAGATCATAATACTCACCAGAATCAACCTTGTTTCTTCCGTTGCACAGTTGCTCCCCACCAATCCAAGACGATGTCCATGGATAGTCGTGCAAACTTGTCGGGCATGATGTCGGTCCTGCGGCGGGGGAAGCACAGCCGGATCGCGGAAGACAATGTTCCGAGGCGTCGGTGCGTTCCTCGGTACAATCGCACGACGGCCGTGGCAACTTTGAGACCGGTCCGTTGAATTTGTTCGGATTGAGAATATCAGCCACGGAAAACGCTGTGAGTTTAACGGGTCTGTTGAGCGCTTGGGCCAGGCCCATATTCATATCCTGGTGTTCTTGATGATTTTGATTCTGGAGATGTTGATGTTGGTTTGGTGAGGCAGATGAGGATGGTAGTGGACTAACAATTTGGGCATCAATGTCCAGTGAATGGGAAGGACTCATCGGCTGCATGTCTTTCGAGACGGATACAGAGTGCACGCGCCCTTGATCAGCACCTATGGGTTGACTGGACGGTGTGTGACTGACGAACAGACCAAGTTGGTCAACTTCTATTTCATCCATTGTTACTTGACGTGTATCGGTCTTAGGGTGGTCTAGGCAAGACAGAGTCTCCGCTAACGGAGGCACAGCTTCACCAACCAACGTTACTTGACGTGTATCGGTCTGAGGGTGGTCTAGGCAAGACAGAGTCTCCGCTAACGGAGGCACAGCTTCACCAACCAACGTCTGAATCATTGCTCTCAGATTGCAGAAAACGTTTCGGTCTCTCAGTTCTTAGTCGATTTATTATACTAGGAATGACAGACTTTGGGTGTGCAGGAGTGGATTTGGTGGCAGGCAGTAGCTTAGGTAAGCTTATATCAAACACGATGCTCGGGTTGGCACAATGAGAATGACTGCACACGTGCAACGGATGGCCTAGTATATTGGTGATGCAAGTAGCACCAACCAGAGACCAGCCAAATTAGATTTAGAGTGCAGCCCGCATGCGTAGTGACTCGTAGTGGGCGGAGACTTGCCAAACTCAATGGCTCACCTCGCATAATTCGGTTTAGTCATTAGCGGCGATCGTTTTAATTGGTCGGCAAATTAAGTGTTGTCACAGGGGAGCTTGTGTTGGCTGTTGACCCCCACTCACCGCTGGCAATTAGCTTGCTAAACACCGCGCTGAAAGACCGCGCCGGGTTTTACAATCGCGGACTTTTCCGCTCGATCAAATGCATTTACACAGTTGTCCCTTCCCAAAGCTTTAAGCCAGACTTCCGCGCTTTTTCCTACGCTGCCGTTTAATCCTTACACCCTTTTCTCTCCCTAAAAAATAATCGTGTCATAAATGAACATTTTCTCTTGGTTTGGTTTGAGATCAAAAGGGCGATGCCGACAGGCTATCGGGGAATTGGAAGGCAGCGTTATATTTGCAGTGTTTCCTCAGCGAGAGACAAGTTGCTTGTGTTTATTGTGCGGCCTTTAAAAAAGAAATCCCAGAATGGAATTGGCCATCGGGGAAAAGTGGAAGTTGTGAAACGACAGAAAACCGAGAGAGCGTGGTTATAATAGGACGCTCTCAGTGTTTATGGAAAATGTAGTGATGTTGTGAAACGTTGCGGTAAAGCCATTAGGATTTTTACCACCGTATTTAAGGTTAGTGAAGCATGGGATGTGGCAAAACACACGTCAGCTTACGGTTTTAGTTATTTTTATATTTGTTTGCATTAAAATTTGGAATCTTGTAGGCATTAGCTTAAATCCACTACTTTGATCATGGAGGAATAAGCTTTGATGCACAGTGTTAAAGAATACAGGCTTCGTTCACCACGCATGGACTATCATAATTCCCGGAAAATCAATATAATTGTTTTCAGAGCGTTTATCCAATTGACTTTTGCCTCGCTTTTAATTTTCACGAAAAGCAATTATTCACAGGAGCAGGCATAATTCTTTTGATGGCATCTGCCAAGCCCGTGTTATTTTTCCCCCAGTGGCGATCAGCAAATCACGCTAAAAGCTCCCCATTCCAGCGATGTAGAAGAGAGGCTGATACTCGCTCTGGTGATCGCGGCCCGCGATGGCCGTGGCCGGACGGGAATGATACATCAATTCATTAAATATTGAAAAAAGAGGCAATTACTTTGGAATCAATGCAGACGGGGAATTAAGTCAAGGCAGACAATGTGAGGCGAAACCGACCGGCAATCTACAAAGCAAATTGCCTCATGAATACTAATAAGGAAATGAGTTGGACGGGGGAGGTGTGTGGAGTATACATGTACATAGCTCAATGTTATTACAAATGAGGATTTGAGCCGCAGTAGCTCAGCATGGCCATGCAAACACACATGTAATTGATAGTCGTAATCCTATTGAATCCGGCCCTCTATACCATGGCACTCTACCAGCACCCTTTTCACGTACTCAAACTGTTCAACACACACACAAGCCAATTATAACAAGCTGATTTTTAAGGGGTGATAAAAACGGCATTACCCCTAATCTGGAAACGCCAATTCGCGAACAAAGAAATCGATATTCCACTTAAGCCATGATAGCACCACATCATAGGCTGGCCTGCCGACGTCTTCAGTCCGCAACAATTAGCCCTCGAAATTGGCCCTATTCTTTACTAAAGCCCCCCCCCCCCACCCCCCCAACCCAATAACCCCATTGGCCCTCGCAGGTTTACCACTATAGTGTGTACACGTTGTTTGTTCCGCTTTCTGTCCCTGCATGTTTACAGTGTCAACCAACAGCCAGACGATAATTACAAACGGCAACATCACATAAAATGACCAGCCAATAATTCATTATTTTTCCACGTTCCTTCCTTTCAATACAATTCGCCAAGAAAACACAACAAAGCATTGCACAGCTGTGACCTTCTTAAGATTGCTGCTGAAGAGCACATTTGTCAATAGGGTTTACAGGCCCAATCTTAGAGAAGAAAGGATTAATTAAATAGATCGGGGGTCCATTTACAAAAATGCGCGAAAACACGCAACTTCGTCTATTGTGACTGGTAAATGAATGATCGCAGTTTAGCCACTGTGGTCTTATACAAGTGTTTTGTGGTTTTTCCAAACACCTTGTATTTTATCTAGGTGGCATTTTAGTTACACCTTAAAGCAGACATCCCCGCATTGTTTAACAAATATTAAACTTGAATAAATTGGTGTATTATTTTCCAAACCCCAACTTACTCACAAATGCGTATAAGTACATGATTGGCCTTCGCAGCCCTCATGCAATTATACTACTTTACAAACCAACAGGGAAAATTCAATTGTCTTCTATCGTTATCAGAATTATCTCAAAGGAAGTCTAGTAATAATACCTTTATTGTACTAATAAGATTTGGGCGATTTAAGCAGGATCTAAATAAACGAACAATATTATTAAATTGTTGCCTTGATTAGAAATGTCTGTTATTTGTTAATTTTTCATTTTCCGAATAAATAACAATTAGATAAAAAACCACACCAGATATCACCAAAACCTCCGTTTTTAAGCTCAAAGGGAGTGAGATATCTTCTGGACTATAGCTCTTACCAGCTATTTTGTAGTCGTGCCCCATCATCGCGATATCATGCACAATATTCAGCACTCTAAAGGTTTTTTTAGGGTGCCTACCTCTTTACGGAAACATACTACAGCAGCACACGTGGTAGTAGTTACCTATGTCTGGCGCTGCCGACAATTATCGTGGCGCGAAGCGTTAAGGCGGCATTGGTCTTCGACCTCTCGCTCGGCTACGAGACTCTCGGTCTCTAATATATAAAAACCAGATCATTTTTAACTCCTGAAATAATCAACTTGGGAATTCTACACTTACGTTTTTAATTTGGATAATGATTTGCAAGTCATGAGACTTCCGACTTGTGAGCATTAATGAGCGGTTACAGCAGGCATATAGCCATTCTAACTGAGATGCATGTAGGCCTATAGTATTATTTGCGTTTACATGGCGTGGTTTTAAAATTACTAGAGGACTTTTAAGATTATGTCAAAGGCAATTTTGTAGTCCTTAGAATGTTATGAATTAATTTGATTGCATTTAACTCATAATGTTTACTGCCCGCTAGCAACGCTGGATTTTGATTTTGTGATTTTTTATCATTTTTTAGATGCGCCTTTTTAATCTTATATGTCGTAGTCTACGGAGTTTGCTTAAGTAAGAACAAGGCCGCGAGTTGATTACATTTCAGAAGGAATACGCCTTTTGTTTTGGAAATACGGACAATAGTGGACGAAACAACCCAATGTCCAATTTCAGAGGAATTTACTTGTTTTGGGTGAGTCATATTATTTTTAATCTGTGCTCCTCATTCTAGTTTTCTATTCATTTTCTGGTCAGTGACGTTCAGTGTTCTAGTAAATCTGACGTCTCCTTCTTTCTATCTACAGGGTACGGATATGTCGAAAATTTGCAAACGATTTCTGCTTCGATATGACAACATTTAATTGCATCACATCGTTGGCTTTGTAGACATAACATCAGAGATCAGTATGTAATGTTATTATACTGTCCACTACAGCGGAATGACAGCTTTTCATTTTCCTTCTACCCACCAATCTTAATTTTGAGGACGGGATCGGATCTTTGCATCACTCGGTCATTGACTGCAGACTGACTTAGGCCGTGCCCGGGTAGCGGGCTTCTATAGAGCTACGGCTACGGCTATCGTTAATATTTCCTCATGTACATGTAGTTATAATGGGCGCATACTGGTCAATAGCCACTGACAAGAGTTTTAGATGTGGCCTTATTAACCAATTCAGTTTACCAACATGTTGATAATGCACTCACTAAAATCGGAGATATTGACGTTTCAAAAATAAAAATTAACTCTTACAAATTCACAGCCTCGGCGGCATCTCAGCATTAACGGTTTTTGTGTACTATTACCCCATTTTTACAATTATAGAGCAGTGTGATTTCATTATGCATATTGTCCGAGGGGAAATTCATCCTGGTGCAATCTGAGCAAGGTTCGACTTGCCAACAGCTAATTCGCACCTGGATTGCATTTCAATCAGTTTCACTTGTCGACATATCACAAATCTAAAATCATTAGCGGGTCCTTATTTGCCCAATTACCCACAATCAACCTCATAGTATAGTACGGTTGACAGGCGAAGGCCATTGGATGTGTAAATGAGACCAGTTGCAAACCAGTTCATGCTGCATTGTATCACTATAAGTGAACTCGTCAACAACAAATTCAATTTTTGAATTTATACATGTACATGTGTAAATGTAGTTCGAATCATGTCAAGATTTTTAGCGAGTACAAAACTGCAATTATATGCTAGCTGAAAGAATAAGTTTGTATTTTTAGATATCGAGTTCTTAATCAGCGATCTTGGTTGATGACAATAAAGTCATGCTCAGCCCATTTGGGGTTTGACAAACAGAGACATTTGATCCTACAATCATCTGCCCAACCAACACACGAACCAGGCAGGTGGATGGCGGAATAAACACTGCCTGGATCTAATTAGAGCATCTTCCCCACACTTTTAAACTTGATCGTTTAGTCTGTAGATCAAGGAGTCGGTTTGACAGCTACGCTTTCCCCAATAGGGAAGTAGACAGGGCAAATACAGGCTTCATAATGTAAACATCAGCCTTGAATCTAATTCTCAGCGAAAATTTACCTTGCATCTGGAGTGGTATACAAACTTGCGACATAGCGACTTGATTACACGTCTAAACATTCAGGTATTACGAGGAAGGGCTACTAACTTTATAACAAATAATTGTATAAACCATACGTCTTAAATGGCATATTGGCATAATCTAACAAGTTTTACGTAATTTTAAAAAAACTATTCAAGGAATTTGAAGATAAAACGATTAGCGCATTTAAAAAAAATGCTCTTGAATATATAAATAGCCCTTTGAGAGTATTTGCTCCTTTGAACAAAGGTGTTATTATAGAGCTGTATACAGCTCTATGGGTATTGATTATTCGTGCCTTCAACCAAAGATAAAACAGACAGAACAAGAGTGCACAAACAATTTATACGTATACGGCTTTTTAAAAATTTGCACAGATACTGCACTTTTAAACAAAGTGCATCAAACCTACGAATATTGTCCAGAATCCATGCCTAAATTCGGTAGAAAACTCGCTCTGCCTGAGGCTTGGCCTGCTTGTTGGGTCGGTATAGGGCTGGCAAACCACCACCTTGTATGCCGGCGCAGTTATCGGGCGGCAAGGCATCTTAAGTCGTTTGATTCCAACACACCTCACCTCAGGCCCTGCAAGTCGCTCTCTTTGAAAACGACCTAAAACCCGCAATGAAGTAATACACCGTACCCTGGCCGTGTGTTTCGCGTCTTTTCCCCCGTGGAAATAATACGCCTGAAGAACTGGCGTTTGATTCACCAGTTTTGGTTTATGCCGCCCTGAAGCTTTCTTCTAGAAGACAAAACTAGGTATCGAGCTGTTAAGAAACAAATCGTATTACACCGGTAAATTTCCATGGGAGCAATCGAGGGTAAAATACAGAAAATGACTCGACTATTAGGGCTGATTAAAGGTTCAAAGGCCTACACCGTACAGTAGAAGCTCAAGTTGTAGCCCATAGCTACCGGTCATGACATGGCCTTAATAGCGATACGGTAAACGTGTCCACAGTTAAAAGCGAAGGCCATGCTAAGCGCAAACAAAACAACCACCGTAAAGCAAAAATAGGTTACCAACTATAACATTCCAGCCTCCACTCGTGACTGGTTTCCTGTTTATTCATTACTGTAATCAGGCATTTCACATACAAACAAATAACAATACAAAGTAAAAGTACAGAAAGTACATTCAATAAAAAGTTAAAGAATAACATGCCAGGGCAAAAACAGTAAAGGGTTGCCAGAGACTAAAAGTGAATAAAACGTTGCCGCCAAAGAGGGCGTGTCACTCCAAGAAAGGGCGTGTCACTCCAAGAAAAGGGCGTGTCACTCCAAGAAAAGGTCGTGTCACCCCGAGAAAAGGGCGTGTCACCCCGAGAAAAGGGCGTGTCACTTCGAGAAAAAGGCGTGTCACTTCGAGAAAAAGGCGTGTCACTTCGAGAAAAAGGCGTGTCACTCCTAGAAAAAGGCGTGTCACTCAGAGGAAGGGTGTATCATTCCAAGAAACTTTGTGTCACTCCAAGAAGGGCGTGTCACTCTAAGATAGGAGTGTCACTTCAATAAATGGCGTGTCACTCTAAAGAAGGGCGTGTCACTCTAAAAAAAAAAGGGCGTGTCACTCCAAGGCAGGTACCTTTTTTTGTCTGCTTCAGCAGCCGCCACGAAGACGGGTCTGGGTGATTTAGTACCACACGAGAACAAAATTACTGCAGTAGATCACAAATATTGGGGAAAAGCAATAATGTAGAGAAGTCGATGACATAATAAAGGATGGTGTTGAGAAGATATTATCAACAGTGGGGATTTAAAAGAAAACAGGGGGCGAAAATCCAATGGCCTTATATACCCTGCCGTCAAAAAGTAGAGGAATATGATGATTATTCCCCTGCCCAATTAGTTACTTGCCAGCGTGGATTATAAGCCCGATGAGTTCACAAAAGCGAAATGAGATTCTTTAGACTTTATGGTCACCGTAATAATTATACGGAACAAGGTTCACCATTCGAGTCCATCGAGACGTGTAATTCGACCAAAGCCCAGTAATTACGCCTAACAATATTTCTACTCACGACTCGGGAGGGCTTAATATTCTCCAGGTTTTTGTTCGTCTTCGTTAACCGTCTCTAATGACTTCCCGTGTATAGTTTATCGACGAAATGACCCTGGTGTTTCAATGCAAAATGATTATACGGGTCAGTTACTGCACTGTCCCGGTCAACGCGTCATGGTAAACACAGACACCGCAACAGCTGAATAGGACCGTGTCGAAAATGATTGAATTATTGGAATTCATTGTTGTCTGTTTACGTATGAAGCAAGATATGAGACTGGGAACTCCCCCCCCCCCCCCCCCCCCCCCCCCCCCACCCCCCCCCCCCCCCCCCCCCCCTGCCCAGGAAATACTAAAGATTTAAGTTTGGGTCATCTCGTATTCACCTAAAAGACGTGTTTTTCTAACTACTATAAAGACGCTACACGACAGACGTATATACATGACCAGTAAAACATCGTGTATACGTACGTGCACGAGGGTACGAGTTGACTTGAGTACGAGTTTGACCAAGTACGAGTTGACTCAGGACCGACTTTAACTAGGGTACAACATGTTCTGGTACGAGTTGACCCATTTCCATACTAAAGTGATAAACAGCATTTGTTGCCTAGCTGCTTAGAAACCGCTATTGGCACGACTATTTTGGAGCAACAGCGCCGTGCTTATTTGAAACATATCGATTTTACGTAGTATTTGAGGTTAAAATGTTTAATTTGTTATCTCGTTGATCCTAAAATCTCACAAGTTCACACAAAATTGTCGTAAATGTTTGATATTGGTACAGTAGGCTATACGCTTTATCGTATTACTCCATGATCGTACGGGTGCCGATTTGTTTGCACATCGTTTTTGAACAAATTTCAATGCCACTCACGTGTCAGAAACGACTCCAAAAACAAGATCGGTATACCAGTCAAGTAGCACTACAACTGCAACGCCAACATCCCAGGGTCAATGACCGTCAAGCGGTCAAAGTACATGTAAATGCGCAAAAATGTGGTAACAAAAAGTACTACATGATAATGAGTCGTTTAATAACAACTATAGCAAATGCTACCAAAAGCATTTATTTGGGAGTAAAAGCATTAAGGAAAAGAAAATATAGTGATCCCCAATAAGTGTTCCCCGTTATTCAGTTGCGACAGCCTTGCCCCATTTTGGACAACACACGTTTATTCTTCTTGCATTCTGTGGACATTCAAGGTTAGATTAGAGCATAGATACCTCCATACAAGAAACGGTTTAGGTTTTGTTTGGTTGAAGTTTAAACGTTTCCCTCACTCTGAATTTTCTATTTTGAGAAAGCTTCAAACTAGCTGACCTGGCTTGCTTATTGCACACCTAAAACTTCGACGCTTCAGCGTTTACCTATAAGCTAGAGTACTGGGCCTAGTACGGAGCACTTATTCCGGCCTGGTCTTAAGTTGCTGCTTTGCAGTCAGTGCTGCCACTTTCCATCTCCAGAATCGGTTCCAAGAAATGACCGGGCATGTCTCATTTCTTTCTCCAAACTCGGTATACCTGCTTGTATTTTGATCCCAGATTCTCCCTCCCTCATGCAAAAACGTTTTCCTACCTTAAAAGAATCATATTTTACAAAGTAGTATTTGCCTCTTGTTTTTTAAGGTTGCCCCGACCCATCTTTGAAAAATTACTAGTAAATACACCAAATCTGAAGCATTTATACTCTTTTTGTTTGTTCATATCAAATGAAGCAAAGCTAATATTCCAGTAAAAGCATTTGTTTCATTTGTATTTAAACAGATAATAAATGCTTAACAAATTGTAATAGAAGCAAATGCTAGTTTTTATTAATATGACCCAATTTGTGGTTATGAAGTTATAGGTAAATCATACTTTACACATACCTCATACGATATGTAATACTTCTACGTTCTTTGTCTGTCATTCTTGGGCTTCATCATCGAGCCGATCTTGACGTTCTGGAATGAGTAATACATGTACATTAGCTTTATAACAGACAGTTGATATTTGGCCGGCGCCGCCTATAAACATTAGTAAAGGCCGGCTACTGAACATGCGCAGTGTTTTTTTGTTTTTTTGTGGTTTTTTTTGTTAGAATTATAACCATTAAAAATCTTTGTCTGGTTCTGCGCCAACATTGTCATCGTATCATTTTACGAAACAAAAATTAGACCTTTATTTGCCTTTAAAAAAGAATCCCAGAGCCACAAATCAGAAAATCATTCTATGCAATTGCAGCAGACCACACCCACGTCAATGGAAGGAGGAACGGTCCACTAATTAAAGCGGACGAACATTCAACAAAATATGCAATAAAACAATGACTGTAACATTCTTATTCTAATGACGACTATATCTCCCGAATATAATTTTACAAGACAACATTTATTCACTTATTATATTAGATGCACAGTAAATGCCCGTAGTACAATAAAACATGGCACAGCAATACAAATTGACATGCAAATATCAACACATGGCTAGCTATATACACTTTGCATGTACATATAAATTGCACGCTACAATCAATACAATAATAATGAAAAACACGGTCGCAAAAATGTCACAATTAATTCTCTCACAAAAATATCACACAAATTGCAACGTTACTCACCAACGTACGGAGCCCCTAAAGGGACATATGACGAATACAAATCACTGTGACGAAATCATTTGAGTTTTTTATTTCGTGCGCTCGAAATCATTTCGTGTGCACGAATTCATTTCGTGCACTCGAAATAACTTATTTCGTGAGCTCGAAATCATTTCGTGCCCACGAAATGATTTCGTGCACTCGAAATAACTTATTTCGTGAGCTCGAAATCATTTCGTGCCCCGACGAAATTATTTCGTGCGCTCGAAATTATTTCGAGCGCACGAAATTATTTCGAGCTCACGAAAAGAATTCGAGCGCACGAAATAAAGTATTTCGAGCGCACGAAATGATTTCGAGCTCACGAAAAGATTTCAAGCGCACGAAATAAAAAACTCAAATTATTTCGTCACGGTGATTTGTATTCGTCATATGTCCCTTTAGGGGCTCCGTACTAACGTTACTCACAGGGAGTATCTATGAAGGTTACCTTCCTAAATAGTCTCCCTAGAAAATCTAGAGATATTCCAGACCCAATTTATGTTGGTCTTCTCTCTGCTCGAAGCCCACGGGAGAAAACTTGCTACAAGTTGCCTTTGCGCGGGAAGCACAAAGGTCACCTTGTGTGTTTATGAAAACATACAAATCACTTGCAAAACGTTTAGGCGCACACAAAAAGAGGGCGCACTTGGTCTCCCTACACCGAATTAAATGCTGAAGTCAATTAAAAATTAGTGAAACAATATTCTTAAATATTTTGGGATGAAACCAAACATTTGCTACTTTCCTGAATCAGACCAAACGTGCCAGTGGGCCACAGGTCTTGCTCAAACGCAGGATAGTGGTATAATTTAATATCTTATATAATATAGAGTGCGCTGAACAAGCCGGAAATAGCGTTTACGGAAGTTTAGCCAGAGGTGGCTACTAACCGACTAAATATCCACTCTCTTTTTTCTTCATTTCCATATTCTGGGAGATTGTCAAGTGAAAAACAAACAAACAAACAAAGGAACAAACTTGTCAGATAATTGTACAGGTTGTTTTTGTAATTACCCTCTTTTTGTGTGAAAAGGAAGCTTAAAGGAAAATGAGATTTTCTTACAGAGAACAGTGGGTTTCTTGTACTGAGTTTGCACGTAGACGGACATGTCCTTTGCCGCGGTATCCCCTCTGAATGGAGTGAGTTCATCTACGGTGGTTTTGGTCAATTCAAGCGTCCCTCCGATCTCCAGGTAATGAATGAGTTAAAATGTGCAACTTCGGGAGACTCTCAGTCTGTCAATCAGGTCCAACAACCTAACCAAATTAGTGGTAGGATAGAAACCACAGGCTGAGAATACGGGTAAAAACCGTCCATGGTCGTACGTACGTACATCATGCAACATGTACATGTACATGTATGTTCATCAGGATGGATCAGGCACACAAATACGTAAACGAGTGTAGCGTTATCAGTACAACACGTGCTGCTAATTGTTCATTTTCTTCTAGTGTGTCCATGTAGGTCCAATTCAGCTTTTGTTCCGTATGACGGACAGATTCACTCTTTTTCTTATTCTTATTTTGTTTGGTTTAATAGGTCAATTGTTGTTCCGTATTCAAATGTCGTATATAGTACTAGTCTTTTTGCAAGCAGTGATTGTCGTTGATTTACTAAATGTCAGTGTATTTCTTCATAATCGTGTTTTTTGTTGTACTATAAGTCAGACCTATAAGCCTTTGTAAGTGAAGCCAGCAATCTCATTTAACCCTTCCAGGTGATAAGTAGGGTGCAAAGTTGTTGTTTTTATTTTTTTATTCACAATATTGGTTGTTTTCTTACACACTTCACGTTTCAAAAGTTGCATAAAGCAAAAGTTAGAGGCCTATACAGACGGAACGCGCGCCCCGAACGTCCAGAGGCTAATATTGAATTGAGTCTTATTTTTATGATGAATTTCTTAATTCAAGAAAAATCTGGAAAATGCTCAACTCAGGTGATTTAATATAGACTTGCATATTAAATAGCTCTGTTCTTTTGTTTTATGATAACCATCCCTTCATACAGGCAGTCCTCAACATTTTGCTGTTTTGAACCCCTTTGTAGAGTACAGAGCAAATAATGCCTATTTTACGCTCCAAGTCCAATACGCTAGTTCAAATCTGGAACTCTTACTTACACACAAACGTACAAGACTATATAAAACTCTATTTAGAGACAAATAACATTGTGATTAGCTTGGGTGGGCTATTTTCGATTCATTTACTGGTGTGTTAGTGTTACTAACAATTGTATTGCTAAACCGCGATTGGAATGAGGGCTGTTTGGGATTCCTTGGCCAGCATGCGGCATGGCACGGCATGCTTGTGCCTGCAGCCACTGCGGCTCAAGCTAACCAACACGGCTACTAAGCACCAGTCTGTCATTCGGGGGGTCTCGGCGCTGGGGCTTTGAACACATTTCGTGTCTCCGGGCGTGTTATTTATGCTGGGATGAAATTCTCTGGCGGATTAGTGTGGGAGGCTATTTTGGAATCGATCGGAGATGTTATCTGCTCTTTGTCGGTGCCGAGGTGGAAAAATAACAGCTTTGTTGGCGTATTAACCTCTTGGAATAGCCCGTTGTACCTCGGCCACGAGGCAGGCGCTAGTGTCCCAATTAACTGCCCCAAATTAATTCATGTACACACCGTCAACCACATCTGGGTTTTCGATAGCCCAACTTGATATTGAAGTATTGCCACCCTGTTTTGTCAATGCTGATATTTTAATTGTCTATACTCATGTGTTTTTTAATTCTCACCTGCCTATCTGAGTTTTGTTTGAATAAAATGTAATTGTTTGCAATATTATTTTGCTTATCATGCATATTTATGCATAGGCCTATGCATAATAAGAATACTCGTTGTACAGTTTTGAGCTGTTCATTAGATTCAGTTTATGCATAAACATGTAGCATCACACAATCCGGCATGTTCACCACAAACTAAACATTCTACTGACAACTTTCCATGGACGCAAAACGTAACGCGACCCAGTGTGAAAACAAAACTCATTTAGAATGTCAACAGTCACTTTTAGTTTGACGATTCCCGACTCAAGATGGAATGTAACCCCGATACCATGCCCGCTGGTACTGGCCCGAACCCCCGCTATCCGCCAAGTCTCGCTAAATTAAAAAATGGTTACAAGGGATATGTGTCATATTATGATCAGAACCACTCACTCAAGATTTGCATCATTATGAGAGGGTGTACCATAGTGCATTCGCAGTGTCTATGTCATAAAAGTATTTAATAACTGGAGAAAAGAACAAAAACAAACAAAGCGAGCATCGCCAATCCGTTCAATCGCCAATCCGCGGGCCTTTATGAACGGATATTCCTTCCTGAGCTCCATGTTCCGTTCTACAAATACGCAGGATTAAATGCAGAATTCTGTATTTAGGATTATTGTCTGAATCATAATTATTTGCACAAACATTAAACTTAATCAGTGATTCAATATATTCATAAAATGATAGTAATCACTGTTATAGCCAATTAAAAGAATAGAAACCCCTTCACGTGGACCAGCAAACCACACCGCTGATTATCACCGCACTGTTTCTCCTCCTCATGCACCGGCAATCGCCGCGTGAGACACGGCAGCTGTCTCGGCATCGCGTCAACTCAAAATCGATGCCGAGCCGAACTCGGTCGCACGTTACGGTCTCGAAAAGTGATTTTAATTTTAATTTATTTTTTAGTATGATCGGTAAAAATGTTTTTAAAAAATCACTAATACTGGCGCTATGTATTGATGATAAGCCACATAGTGCCATGAGAAGACTGTATACAATGTACAATCAGAAGAAGAAATAATATGCGCACGTGAAGGTCAAAAAGGGTTTCTTTCTAGTTTGAAAGAAGGCAGGCTTTTATTAAGGTTACGAAAATAATCTCAACACAAGTTCCATCGGTACAGGGTTTCTTAAACTCTGCATCTAGCGTCAAAAATGTATTACACGGCTAAAGTTTGATTCTTGCTGCATCAATGGTATTATTGTATTGTAGAAAGGTCTGTGCACTGTTATTGCTGACTCACTTCTGCAGCTTGTGTTTCGGCTCATAAGACGAACTTACGTACTATTAGGTTTATGCTAATAGGCAAACTTGGTAAGCAAAGTACAACTGAAAATACAAATATTGGCATGGCGCCCTCTAGCGGCATATTTAATGCCAATCTGATTATCAAGTGCCAATTTCATCGATTTTAATCCTGGTGTTCCAGCTCCTGATCCCGTGGGATTATTACCGAGTGTCGAAGCCAGTAATTGGACGGAAGAGAAAATGAGGAACGGGAGTCAATGCTGAAAAGTTGACCGCGTTGGTTGATAAAGTGATTGAGTGTGTATAGTCGTAACTTGTAGCTCCGTGATCGTCGAAATCCTTAGGGATGATTTATGGGGGCTAGCAGTCGGGGGGAATGACCGACAGGGGTGGTGTCGGGTGCAGACTATTTTCGGCGGCGAGTTTATGGTTCGGTATTGAAATAATACAGTTGAGATTTGTTTGACAGTTTGTGTGCCGTGGAACTTGTTACCTGCTCTAACGGTTTACAAATAATCTTATAATAAGTCCTATTCAGAGCTAAGTCTAATACAACAGGAATATGTCAATATCCCTTTTGTTACGCACGTGTTTGTGAACAAAAAGCATTTTTGTAGCCTTTCTTTGCGCGAGTATACAAAGTCCAGAATTTATCACAAAATAACACAAAATTCATACGCAAAACAAACATTGTTTTGGAATGAATGTGTAGTTTATTATATACTGAACACAATAAAATATAGTTCTAGCGCTTTAAAAACCGTTGGAGCAGGTCTTTAATAATGATTATAAGATATAAGTGTGTGTATGTTTCATACCTATTACGTCCTGTCGGAAAGAAGCTTAATGTTTCAATTATTACCTATAAAAAGTTCAGTGGAAGCAGTATTCCACTGTCGGATAAGGGTCATTTGTTTCACATCTTGAAGTCATTGCCTCCCTCCCCCAAAAAGAAATATTGGGACATTTACATAAAATATTGAGATTTTGAATTTGTTTCTGCTTTATACTCCAAAGTAGTTATAGGAGAAAGAATTCAACAACGTATAGAGCATCATGGTGTAGAGTATCGAAAACTTCCCGAAATAAAAACACCGAATTTTAAACTGCGAATACTTGACAAAACTAGCCAGGGGTCGTGTTTATCCGGTTGGATTGCATCAGTTCACGTTGCGATTTCTGTTTTATTTATTTTCATATCAACCCACAGGTTTTATAGTTAGCATAGCTTGACTCCGACCTTCCAGAGAAATTAGGGCTAAGTGCGCGGAATATTTGGAAGGGGAGGCCGCCTGTCGTGCCCTGCCGAAACTGTGTCTTTTTTGTCTCTCTTTTTTCCTTTTTTTTTCCTTTCTCAGTTTCTTGAACCTCGTAGGCTTCCCCGTGGCTGTTTTTCAAGTGACTGTAGAGGGCCTGCCAGGCTAGCTATTAGGCTGGTATTGTGACGCACGTGACAACCCAGTAAGCGGTTTGCAGGGCATCCCGCGGCGCTCAATTAGACGTATTGATGCACCGATACTCTACCGGTTCGCTTTCCCGTATTGGCCCTATCACGGTAATTGAAAAGTAATATGTCTATTGCTAACAGCAATCCAGACAACAGACCAGCCGACAAACTTCTCCTCTGGATACAAAGTCCAGTGCTTAACCATTTTATTCCCTCTTTGCCTCGATTTCATTCGGCCCACGCGATTCTTTAATTTGTGCGATATTTGATCAATGTGGCTGAGTCGCCGTAAACACATTAAAGCATCTAGCGATGGACCCTATTTAGCAAAGGTCCATATACCGACCGTTGACGGTCTGATAACCATAACCCCACCAATTGCTAGCCAGTGATTCCATCCATTCAGGAAGGAGCTGGGCTCTTTTCTCCTTGATTCAGCGGCCGAATCGGGAGTTCAATTTAGGAAAGTGGAAATGATTACTCTCGCCCCGGGAGACACTTGAAACCCGCTTCGATAATTGAGCGAAAAATTAAATTGTTTCCACACCGAGCCAGGAATGCCTTTGAAGCTTGCGCTAGCCGTGGCTTGATGAAAATAACCTGGGCGTCCGCTGCCTGCTTAGACCCCCATAGCGAAGCGGTCGCGCTCCGCTAAACTTGTCCCCTGCTAAGCTGGTTGGAAAACGCGATGGTATTAGCGTTTTCTGACCCTAAACCGAACCTGCGATAATGCTGCCTGGGGAAAGCTTGTCGAAATGATACAATGCTCCCGCTGTGCGTAATATCACAGCACTCATCACCGAGTTGTATTCCTTGTTCTTTTTCTTCCGAGGGAACTTTTAAGACAGACGAGGGGGTCTATTCATGATAATACAGATAACAGACTGTCTTGATTTGTTCGCACCATGTTACAAGTCTAGTGAACCCACAGTCTTATACCATGGAGGTAGGACCTCCATGCTTATACCATGGAGCTCTTCATAGCTCCATGCTTATACTAAGGAAACTTTAGGAATATAAACAAGTCAATATTAACCTGAATTGCATATATAGCGCAGCCATGACGATGTGAACTAAGACAAAAAGGCAGGCTAAATGACGAGCACTGTATTTGTTTGATAGTTAAACTTAAAGAAGTTTCCCAAAGGCTCACTTACATTTAGAATGTTACTCAGCCTTTTGGTATACACCATTTGCAGATATCGAAAATGATTACTATCGAATTATTAAGAAATATCTTACATATTTGAAAGTAAATATTGATTAGCATCCAGCAAAATGATTGCAATAGATGTCCAGTAATTGTTCCGAAAACATCGAACTGAAAAAAATCACGATTGCCGGATGGCGATCGCAAACAAAAACAAGAACAACATAATATTATGACAAACTGCCCGCGTCGGTTGAAAACGAACCCTTTTTTTGCTTTTCTCAGCATCCCTGATTGTAAAACCTCGGACAGGTTATGCAGTTATACGATATTTACTATAAAATACAACCCCAAAAATTTACCCATCCCTGATAATTCAAAGAATTATAATGGTGTATCATACGTACCTTTAAACAATGACATCGTTCTAAAGTACAACGCGACCAAACACAAAGTCTGGGATCAACAATTTCCCCCTCCAATCCAGGACCTATCCGGTGAAGACAAATGACATGCAAATTGATGAGTCGGCAGCTCGACACACTAAAGACATCGGCATTAAAATTGTATGGAGAAAAAATTGCGCAGACAAAAACATATAGGCTTAATCAGGTAGCGCATGGCTGGTCCTCGGAGTAATCAGGCCCTTAATTTATTGGTCACGCTTTATAAGTGGTCCGCAATCAGGGTAAATTACGATCGTAATGGCACCGTTGAGATTTTAGTAATGAGACCTTATTAGGCAGTCTGATACCGAATTCGCACGATATGATGCATGGTGGACGACGGTAACAGTCGTAATTTGTTAGACAGAGAGAATGTGAGATGCATAATTCAAAAGAAGACACGGCGAAGTGAAAGTGCGACGTTTTCTTAGCTTTATACTAGTTTATTTTTTGTCCTTCTTATTCCTCCAGGTTTCTTTGATTTATAATTTTGTTTAAATCTGATTTCCTGGCGTCGTAGTTTTGCTAATTCCAGAGACACCACCAATGTGTCCCCTTTGACCACCTACTAACTAGCTGCACGACGTACTGACAAACAAACAACTCTTGAAATAGACTTGCTCTAATCTTACCTTCTTTTTTTTAAACTTTATGTCAAGTTTCTATAAATGCTCCTTTGGCATACTGCGTACAATGGTGCAAACCACGGATATCCTTCTTTTTGCAAACATTGATTTGTTTGTTGTGGGATTTTTGTTGTTAATTAAACAAACATTTCTTACGCACAACAGTTTATGCATATTTTTTAGTAATCTTTAGAAACAAAAAATCTTAATAATACAGCTCTCTGATACCTAAAATAAAAACCAAAACACGACAGCAAATACAAAGTAGTACACAAACACAAGTTGTCTGGACGGAAAGATGTTATGCGGGCGACAAATGGCTCAACCATGGTGCAACAGACGTTTAAAACCCAAATAACACAGCGGTCAAAATATACACATAGAATAATTACATAAAATAATATCGACAATTATGAAGAGATTATCATTCGCGACTTTGTATGGACATGATGTTTTTTTATTATTTTGAAGTGACAAGGTTCACAATGTCACATTGTTTAGCGTCAGTGCATGCAAAGTTAGGATCGGCTTAACTAGGGGGTCGAGGGTGCACCAATTTCCCAAGGGGGCACTTTACCTATGCGTAAATGATCCACAAAAAGCTATGGCAACTTTGAGCCTATTTGGGAGAGGTTCATCAGTCAGCTAGTATTGGCTGCGCACTAGTAATACTAATAGCATCGTGAACGCTTCAAATCAAACGATGGTAAAAAGCCCCGACTCTTCGTTGTGCTTTATGATGCTCGCGGCCATCGATAACCAGGCTATTGGTATAACCAGCCATGTAACCGTCGTGCTCCAATTCTATCAAGTCTACTAGTATAGTATAGATTAGTCAACAATTCTTGGTTCGAGCTATAGTCAAACTGGGGTAACTATATAGTTCGCTCCCGAACTTGCTCTAGGCTAAAAGGTTTAAGTAAGACTTATACGTGACGAGGGGGATACTGGGCGCCCCCATGCAGTGCGACTGCGCTAGTTGACATCCAGGGCGGCATGGCAAACCCTGTCGGAATGTGATGAGAATATACGGGGACACCGTAGACTGCCTGTGCAGGGCAACAGTTGTCTGGAAACGTGGACGAGGGCGCCACCATTCCATGGTTATAGACAGGAGAGGGCGGTAGCATCGGGTACGTCACCGGCAGCGCACAGGACCGTCTTGTGTTATTGACGACGTATGAGGGCGTGCTCACACTCGGTGGCGGCGTTGGAACCACAAACTGGTCTGGCAGCGACACTGCAGTACTGCTTGGGCACTGCATTGGTCGTACAACCTGGGTACGAGATTGACGGGTGGTTGGAGGTTTGGGAGGTGTCATTTGCTTCTCGGGATGTTGCCGCTTCCAGCGCATGCGCTTGTTTTGGAACCAGGTTTTAACCTGCATTAAACAAAAATGAAACAGGTTTCTGATTTACATGTACTAAGTCGCAGCCAGAATCTATAACAGAGTAAACGAACGTCGCCCAATGTTGCCCACATTACATTGCAGTCGGTTTTCAGTCCAAAAGACAGTGAAAATAATGTTCAAGATGTAACCCTGTCAGTCTTAAAAGATAACACACCAGAAGTCTTAGAAAGATGATTACTGTGCAGGGAATTCTCCTCAGGAGCCACAGTGTTAAACAAATCGGTGACCCCCACTTTCCTTCGTGGTGCCGCTGTTATAGCGTCATCACATGGGTTATTGGTGCGCATCATGCCTCTCAATGAGTTCTTTTGGAACACCCTTGTACTAATAAAGCGAAAAAAACAACAAATGGCTCCTTTATTAACTTTCTCCTCAAATCAAAGGAAGGTAACGGTGATGAGGTTTAATAACGCCTCCTACCTGTGTATCTTCCAGTCCAAGATGTTGGGCTAGTTCCCTACGTTCTCTAACAATAAGATACATGCTTGTCTGGAAACGCGCCTCCATCGTTTCTACTTGCTCCTTGGTGAATGTAGTTCGGCCTTTCCTTCGCTTTAACCGGGGCCAGTTCACGTTTGGGGCGGGCTCTTCTGATGCTGGTCCTATGTACAAAGAAGCAAGTATTAACGACGCAAAACATTTATAAGTTTCTGTATATGATCGGTTTTAACTCAGGAAATAATAACCTGTGTGAAGTATGGGTCAAAATACTGTTATGCATTATTTCAATTTAGAATTCCTCTCTTTTATCGAAAGCCTTGCGTAGTCTTATCAAAAGCAATTATTAGTTTGGTCTGAAAGGAGCAAGCCGTACAACACATACTTTCAGTTTAATGGTATTTTCTTTAGCCAGTAGTAGACGAATTCTTTGACTTACTTTGTATACCGCCGATTAGAGTGGGTGTGACCGTCAGAGTTGGGTAGCTACTTGGTCGCTGATGACCAAACATCGTGGAATCTTGATAGCCTTGACAGCCAGATTCTCGACTACTTGAATACATAGATCTACCGTGATACTCTTGGACCTCCGTAGGTAGACGATACGGGTAAACCTCCTTGGCAATCTTGAGAAGTCCACCACCTTCGATAGTTGATGCATCTTGTGGATACACAGGGAAATGATCGGTCCCAAAAGAGGTGACAACGTGGAGTGGGGTCGTGAGACGTCTGAGTGTAGCCGGATCCATGGAGTGGCTTATCGGCCAATTTATGAGCTGCGGACTGGTCATTCTGTGGTACACCATTTGGGAACTTTCAGACATGGTTGGAACTGAACCTGGCACCGTCTGTCGATGTTATTGGTTGATGGATGATAGAAGTCTGTCTTTGACCGAGGGAGGAGGGGATAGTACAAGCAAGTGTGTGCGAGGATTGTTGCGGACATATTTTAATTGGTCGTCGAGGTCCTTGCTCTCGGGTTTTCGGTGTGGAGATGACGTACATGCAGCTCAGTGTTTGTGAACATGTCATCATCCGTGATGTCGGCGTTTGTGTTTCTAACCTCGTTATGTTAGCAGCAATGTGTGATTTCAACTCAACCTAAATACAGGAGGTGATCACCATCAATGTACTTAGGCCTACGGTAAACGGTTCAGGAAACAGTCACCGGACTACTATTATGACAAACTCTTCAATGGTGTCTAGAAATCCTTTGATTGCGTCACTTTTGTTCCTCAAAGAATGTGCACAATTAGGTCGATAACAAGGGACGTTTTACTAACTACGCTCTCAGTGGAATAAGATGACTGGAACTTTGATCATATAACAAAAGGAAAACGGTACACTAACAATGAACACTCATTGTTGCTTGGCACTAGGGCCTAATCTATATTGTTTCTTGTTGTGTAAGTGGTGCTTCGGTGCATAACTAAAGTTCTTTTTATGAGCGCATTATTTTCTCAGTATTCCTAGGCTGATGCATGTTGCTTGGTATAATTATGTTAGGCTAATTATATGCTAATGAGAGCTTTTCGAGGAACTAGGGCCTATTTACCCGATTTGTCAGCTCTAATCCCCAATTAATCTATCTGACTTCGTTCAAGCTTTTCAACTCTAGACAGCAGACAACAAACTGCTATAGAATAAACCTAGTACATTGTTGTATGAATGTGTGTGTAAAATTATTTTGTGTAAAATCCACATACCTAGCCTGCTCGGATATGTGGCGTTGTCCCGGCGCAATCAATTAACATTTGGGTCTAAACATGTTGTGAAGTACGGTATCGCAAAAGTGTTTTGTTTCATGTTTGGGGCCCGTCATTACCCTGTCAGACATCGAGCGTCCAGTTTTTTCTTCGGAACTATATTTCTAAATTGTGCTGCCTGAATTACCGTTTGAAATCTCCGCCCTATAATTACTTTATTTAGGTGCTGTAAATTTGTTTTAATTTGTTTCCACGTGGGCTCTACTCTCAGTTATGTTTTTTTCCCTACATTATTAATTTTATTTGACGCTGAGACATTATTACCGAACAACCACTATTTCAGGAGTGCGCCCTCTTCTGAGCCTTGGATGACAATAAATCAAAGACAGGTACTCCTTAAACCTGCACAGCCAGTTCGTAATTCCGCATTGAGACGTATGGGTATAAGACATCAAACCCAGTAAGGTTCGGCACAGGACCCAATCGGTGATGTGGCCGGTGAGTAAATTCTCGTTTTAAATGCGTTTCTAATTAATCACATTAAGTCATATATATTTGTAATCTTCAGTTTTATGTTGTGTTTCATTTTCAATATACATTTAGGCAGGTCTTGAGCATGTTAAGTGATTCCTCGTCAATTATCCGAATGGGATTGATCCATAGCCTACGTTCGTGATCAGTTCATGACGTTGTATCTGTTTCGTGAAATATTGGAATGCACAATGCTCATAGTCATACAGGTGCAACGCAATCAGAATTGTATGCACAGTTGTCTGGTCGGTTGCAAGTCATCCCAATCCATACCAGTCTTACTAGCTTAGACTAACTAAAACCTTAATTAAAGCAAGATCAACTAAATTACAAAATTAACTTAAAAAATAACTGTTCTTTTTACTTTGCCAGATAAACATGTTTGTGTTGACTGGAGTTCCAGATGGCCTGTTACCGTTTACTGACTCCTACTCGTCTTATTTTGATAATTCTGACGATTTGCTTAACCAGCTTCATTCTCTTCTCCATCACTGATGACTGTACCTGCGCCAGCATCGATGTCCTGGTGCAGAAAATACGCAATCTCCAAGAGGAAATAAGGACTAAAGATAATTCACTTACAAACTGTAGAACATCTAAAAGAGGCGATGAGGAGGGGGATGATTTGGAGGGAGATGCAAGTTGGGACCCTCATGTCCTTTGTGTTTTTGTGCCCCACCGGGATCGATTTGAAGAGCTGATGGAGTTTTTGCCGTACATGGACAAATATTTATCACAGCAGATGATTCGACATAGATTTGTAGTTATTAACCAGATTGACACACATAGGTGAGTCGTTTGCCTGATTAGCACAGTCGTAGGGTACTGAAGATCCATTGACCTAAAGAGGTAACCTTTTTATGTTTTCTGTTTACCTTAAACTTGTACCCTTAATGTCTGTTTCTTTTCTCAGATTTAACAGAGCATCTCTACTTAATACTGGCTTCAAGGAGACTCATGATAAGTGTGATTACATCGCTTTGCATGATGTTGACCTCCTTCCCAGAAATCCTGCTATTACATATCATTATGCCAATGTAAAGGACGGGCCTTACCACGCATCAGCTCCAGAACTACATCCAAAATACGACTATGAGGAATTCATTGGTGGGATTATGTTGATGTCAGTGGAACAGTTTGACCTTGTAAGTATCCATTGATCAATTGTAGGCTTTCCAAATTCTTTAAATCCACAAGACAATTGTGACCCAGCTCGAGTAAATGAGACACTTTGCGAAAAAAATAAAAATTGAGATTTTGATTTCATCATTTAAAGCTTGTTTAGCTTTAAATGATGAAATCAAAATCTCAATTTTTTGTTTTGCCTCAAAGTGTCTCATTTACTCGTGCTGGGTCACAATTGTGTAAGACTTTGTAGAATAAGAAAAGGTACAATGTACAACTCGGTCGGGATTACATGTCCACAAAATGGGGGTATGAATGCTCTATAGTGGAAGGTTTAACTATAATAAGTGTGATAAGTTAGGTAACAGGTATGAAGTAACCCTTTACAATGGAATTTGTTTAATTTCACTCTTAAGTAAACCATGCTGAATCAGAGTCTAGAAGGTAAAAACAAATATTGGTTTTCTGTCAAGTGCAATAACATTTGACAGGAAAAAACACACTATTAAAAGCGTTTAGACTTTAGATTCAGTTATGTTACAGATGATCACTTGCAGTGTGTTTTTTCTTTGATAAAGCCTTTTTTAGCGGATAGTTTTTGTCCAGAACGTGATTAAATTATGTAAACTTTGTGGAGTAGTAGATTATTTCTAAATTTGAGATTTGGTATCAGACATGATGCCTACTACTGTGTATTATGTTTTCAAAATACAAGAGTGTTAATTGTTTTCTGAATTTTTTTTTCCGACTTGTCTTCAGTTAAACGGTTTATCCAATCGATTCTGGGGTTGGGGCAGAGAAGATGATGAGCTCTACATGAGGATACAAGAAGCACAAATGAAGGTTATTCAGTCAATCTTATGCATCTTCATCCAACAGTTAAGTTATCAATACTTTTATGTTATTATCTTTTTTCTTATTTTTTTCTCTTCTTAGATTTCCAGGCCCCAAGGCATAACCACTGGAAGAAAAACATTTTTTCACATACACGACAGGAAACACAGGAAAAGGGACATGAAGAGAATTGGCAATCAACATAGGGTAAGGAAAAGTCAACATTAGGGTAAGGAGAAGTCAACATAGCGTTAGGAAAAGTCAACATTAGGGTAAGGAAAAGTCAACATGGGGTAAGGAGAAGTCAACATAGGGTAGGAAAAAGGAAACATTAGGGTGAGGACAAGTCAACATAGGGTAAGGAATTCTATTATACATATTAAGCAGAGTTGACCAATCAAAGTTGTAAACTGCTCATTTTGTGTTATATTTTCAGGAATCTTTTAAACGAGACCGGTCTACAGGTTTACACAATGTCCAGTACAATGTGCGCAGCCGCCAACAGCTCAGCATCAATGGGGCCAAAGCCACTTTGTTACATGTAAAGCTTGACTGTGATGTAGAGGCTATTCCTTGGTGTGATGATTCCTAGATGGCCAATTTGATGCCAAAACATGGACGGTTTTATTGGCCAATTCCAAAATATGATGATCATGTGTTGTAAATAGAAATTGCACATCTTGAAACTGTTTGTTAAAACTTAACAGGGTATTGTACTTGAAGCTAAATTTAATTTGTTAAAATGTTGCGGCCCCCTTGATCCCTGGCCACACGAGCATTCTGGTGTTTATGACTTCTGACTAGTGGCCTCGAACAAAGATACTGACAATTTAGGAGACCGCTAACATAGGGCAGGTTAGCTCAGTGGTTAGAGCGCCTGTCCGGTATTCCAAATGTTGCAGGATCATCAAGTACCGCTTTGCCAATTTTATTTTTTCACTTTGAGATTTATGCAAATTTATCCACTCAGTTTGCCTTGTGGTATATTTGTGTGAAAAAGGTAATCATTCAAACTCTTGATTTCCAACCCACCAAATCAGGTACTGCATCATTCTGTTGTCAATTATTGTAGAGATTATTAAAGTTAAATACAGAGGCTGAATTTAGTTTTAACCAAAACAATTGAATATTTAATGAGTAATTTAAAATTAAACCAGAAAAAGTTCATTTAACAAGACCATTTTGACAGCGTCTCCCAAAATTAGTCGCAATGTTTCGTTGTTATCTAGTCTAATAAGCATTTTGCTCAACATGTTTTTAAAAAGGCCAAGACTTATAACAGACAGCTTGGATTGTGGCTCATCATTTATTTGGTGGGGATTAGTATACATTTCTGTGAAGAGATTTTCGTTCTGATACATCACAGACAATAACATATGCAATTTGTTTATGTAGCTTATTTGTCAAATTATGTAACTATAATGAATGCCCCAGTTATAGCAAATGTTTTATTTTGATAACTTTTTTTAATGAATGGTGCAACTCGAATAAATAAAGTTGTGATTTTAGCTTTTTCTTTTTGTATTACTTTGTTCTTGTTTATTCGTGTTAGCGGGTGGAAACGATGTCGGTAAAAAAACAAGGCAATATACATGCATATACACGCGTTCAAATAGTTTTTATAACCATCTAATTAATCCAGGTCCAACAATACACCACTGGGAACTTTTAATTGCAAGAACTTGTATAAATCTGGGTCTTGTTTTTTTAAGCCGCTTGTAGATTAATGCACATTTGTGAGTTGCGGTACGGTTTGTGTTGAGCAATTAAAATCCTCAAACGTTTTAATTGTTATGTTTTGCCTGAATGTCTACTTATACGTGAAGGTCCCAAAAGCAGTGGAAAATTCAAACTTATGCTTGGTGACAATGTTTATAACTCTTTTGTCTACACAAATCAATAGGTGGCGCTGTTTGGTGATTGTTTGGGTACGTGCAAAAGTCAACATGGAGAAGGATTCCGTCGAAGAAGTGACGGAAAATCCGACAATTTTGGACTGCATACCAACAGACCAGTTCGGCCTCAGAACATTCACAAATGAGCAAGGCAAACAGGAGTATCATGTGGTCAAATTTGACGCCACTGGGGACTCGGGGCTAGTCGTGACAAATGTTCCAGTGACTTTACCTGAAAATGTCTCCGTGCATGTTGATCATGCAGGAAGGTAGGCTAAACGGACGGTATTTCCGACACAGACTGCATTTGTTTTGAATATTTTTAGACAAACGCCTACATCACTTTGAGAAAAAAAAGTAGCCCCATAAATGTGGCTCAAATACTGGACTATTGTAGACCCACTAATAATGTCCAAGAAGTAGAACTTCTTTTTTTATTTTTTTTTATTTAGCTTGTCGTACTTTAGATCCCTACTCCAAACGAATAAACAAATTTGAAAATCTCTTGCATGGAGTTAACAAAACGTCGCCAAAATCACAACAATACTAAACAAAATACCTAAAAAATAGCCTAAATAGGGCCGAGCCTTCCATATTCATATTGTATTGTGTCCAGCTAAGAATAGATCAACTCGGTTCTGGGGGCGTAGGGCTTCGGGGGTACTCACGATCGGTAAGGTGTAATGATTGATACGGTAACATACGGCATCTTACTCACAGGGCAAATTTACACGCATTGTTGTGTATGCATCGCTGAGGAAAAATTGGTAGTTGAGATACAATTATGGGGCTATGAGTATGAAGGCTTACATGTATGTGTGATTCTTACCTATACTAGATTAACACTTCAAATCAGTGGCTCCATCGATGGTATTACTGGTGATCTAGGTGGAAGTGGAGATGCCATCCCAATCACCTCGGGTCAGCTGGCTGAAACACCAGCCAGCTTCCCTAAGAAGCTTTCCCCGATGTTGTTACCATCATCCGAGGCACTCCCAAGCATCCGAACTGTGGACGGCATCTTGCAGATGGGAAGAGTTTCAAGTATCATGGGTAACGTGACGGACTGCCTGCGAATGATGCCAGAAGCTGATCCCCTGGATTGTATAGATACGGCGGTACAGACCACTGCCACACCAACATCAACCCCCGGCCCCACCAATAACAACTTCACCGATGTCATTGCATCAATGCAGCACTCTATTCCCAATCAGAACGGACCCTGTGCCTTACCTGTTAATGATCAGGACACTATGGAGATGGACACATCAGAAACAACAGGAAGGGTTGAAGACTCTATCGTCACATCCGACTCTCTGATTCGTTCCTCCGAAACAATGCGGCCGGTGTCCATCACTGAGGTCATGGGTAATATTAGCAGAACCTCAGAGTCTCAAGTCGCTGGTACCCTGACAGGCTCCGTTCCTGTTGATAATCTTTCCTTGCCCTCCCTGATCAGAATTGGAGTGCCAAATGTGGAACTCACCACAACAGGTAAAGGGTAGTGTTGAAAGTTGTCTTAAGGATTGTTTCTAAATAAAACAATAACCAAAGGGGGCAGGGTTACGTTTGAGTCCAATTAGGTACAAAGATGTGTGTTCACCAGTGATCTTACTTCCCTGATATATGTGTGTGATAGAAAATGGTCAGTTCAATAAATAAGTGGTCCAATAGTGTGACATTTGGTTGGTGTCTCGGTTTAACCTGACCTGTGTAATTACCCGTGAAGTGTCATTGAAATTGACTTCAATTGTTTTAATTTGTATTGCAGGTGCTTTGTTAAATGTGATCACTCCTGGAGATAAAAACGTATAAACCAATTCGCCCTGAATTACCACACACAAAATGGACACAAAAATTGGACCCCTAACTTGTGGACTGACTTCAAACTTACTTTAACAAATTTAGACAATTAAAATATTGTAGTCACCTCTTGATTGCTAGGTCAGTTAGTAATCAGTCGAGGTCCGATGGTCTACACTGACCAATCCAACAGTCTTCTGACAGTTCCAGCCTCTGTTCAAGAGATGCCTTGCCCTCTCAAGGAGAACACCATTACACCCAATGTACTGGGGGAAAATCCACCTGTCGTCAAGCCCAAGGTAGATTTACAACATTAAGAATTTGTTGTTGACAGTTTTAACAAAAATTCTACTACATGTACATGTAGATACAACACAAAACATGTGTAAATGTATTTACAAAACAAAACGGCTAATTCTGAGACAATTTGTTTTTGTACCGTTTCCAGTATGCCACAGTTTTACACTGTTAATTTTGGCATCTGAAGACTCTAATGCTACATGTATTTTCTATCAAGATTTGTGATTTGATGAATCTTGTTTACTCTGGGCAGACTTTTCACGTTGTGTATGGCAGCGTTTTAAGCCAAAAAAATGTGCCAAAATAGACTTTCTGATTCAAGCCCAAACTTGACTGAACTTTTGCTGACAGATGTTTAGATATAAAGGGTAAAAACATTCAAGATGTGTCAGATAAGATAAGTAGTTTGCCGTAACACCATGGGGTAATTCTCTTAATGAGATGTGTGTTTCTGAAAACATTTATATCATCTGACATGTCAGATACTGATTGAACACTTTATTCATTACATTTTTTGTTCAGGTCAAAAGGAAAGGTGGCTGGCCAAAAGGGAAAAAGCGTAAAAAAGAATTGGTTCCTAATGTCCCTAAAGCACCAACCACCGCGTAAGTATCTCAGTTGTTAAATAATGTTATGTTATCTATAAACGGAGGTTTGCCACCTAATCTGCTTCAAGGGGCAAATTGCTGAATTCACCTAAATAAAGCTTTCTGTTATATATCTTTTCACTCTTGTTTTCTTCTTCTTGGCTTGATACCAACAGCTACTCTGTGTTCCTTAATGAGCAGCTGAAACTTATGAAGGAGAAGCATTCTAAGAAACAATTTCCTGAGATCATTAAGATTCTGGGCCATACCTGGACAAAAATGCCCGCTGAAAGAAAGAAGGTAATATAACTTGACATTTTGTAAAGTACCTTTTGGGGTATCTCAAAGATAATGTGTCATTTTTTCCAATGTATTCCCCCATGTTACATCAAGTTACTTCACCAGCAGTATCTTGCCGAATGAGACCCTTAACCCTAACTCCCTAGGGTGTGTGAACATTCGTATTGAAATTGGAGGATTTAGGATGGTTGGGGTTACAGGAATACATGTAAATAATTTAATTTCTCATCATCTTCCTCCGGACAGAAATACGTTAATTGCGCAGCACAGGACAAGAAACGCTACATTGATGAACTGCATGCCTTCCAACACAGCGAGACGTATCAGATGCTCCTCAGAAGACAAGTGGCTAAGAAGATCAAAGACTTGACAGGTTGGTATATATTGCTAAAAGTTAAATTCAGCAGATTACTCATAAAGTTGCTGTCAGTATGTTCTTTTTAAATTTTGTAAATAATTTTGAAGAGAAGAAATTTCAATTAATATTATTGTTTTCTATTTTTTTCTTTGGCAACCTTCCTATGCGGAATTTAATTTTTGGGCTAGCTGTTTAATAGCAGAAAAATTTATTATGCACACACTGTGTTATTTTGTGCATACATTTGTGCATAGGAGGGCTAAAAACAAAATCCACCTGAATTAGTACAGTTAGAGTTTCTAACTTTGCCAGGAATTGGAGCATCGTGGTGTGAGGTTTGACTGATATCTGTGTGAGTATCATGATGTGAGGTTTGACTGATATTATGTGTGAGCATCATGATGTGAGGTTTGACTGATATCTGTGTGAGTATCATGATGTGAGGTTTGACTGATATCTGTGTGAGCATCATGATGTGAGGTTTGACTGATATCTGTGTGAGTATCATGATGTGAGGTTTGACTGATATCTGTGTGAGTATCATGATGTGAGGTTTGACTGATATCTGTGTGAGTATCATGATGTGAGGTTTGACTGATATCTGTGTGAGTATCATGATGTGAGGTTTGACTGATATCTGTGTGAGTATCATGATGTGAGGTTTGACTGATATCTGTGTGAGCATCATGATGTGAGGTTTGACTGATATCTGTGTGAGCATCATGATGTGAGGTTTGACTGATATCTGTGTGAGTATCATGATGTGAGGTTTGACTGATATCTGTGTGAGTATCATGATGTGAGGTTTGACTGATATCTGTGTGAGTATCATGATGTGAGGTTTGACTGATATCTGTGTGAGTATCATGATGTGAGGTTTGACTGATATCTGTGTGAGTATCATGATGTGAGGTTTGACTGATATCTGTGTGAGTATCATGATGTGAGGTTTGACTGATATCTGTGTGAGCATCATGATGTGAGGTTTGACTGATATCTGTGTGAACATCATGATGTGAGGTTTGACTGATATCTGTGTGAGTATCATGATGTAGGGTTTGACTGATATCTGTGTGAGCATCATGATGTAAGGTTTGACTGATATCTGTGTGAGTATCATGATGTAGGGTTTGACTGATATCTGTGTGAGCATCATGATGTAAGGTTTGACTGATATCTGTGTGAGCATCATGATGTGAGGTTTGACTGATATCTGTGTGAGTATCATGATGTGAGGTTTGACCGATATATGTGTGAGCATCATGATGTGAGGTTTGACTGATATCTGTGTGAGTATCATGATGTGAGGTTTGACTGATATCTGTGTGAGCATCATGATGTGAGGTTTGACTGATATCTGTGTGAGTATCATGATGTGAGGTTTGACTGATATCTGTGTGAGCATCATGATGTGAGGTTTGACTGATATCTGTGTGAGTATCATGATGTGAGGTTTGACTGATATCTGTGTGAGTATCATGATGTGAGGTTTGACCGATATATGTGTGAGCATCATGATGTGAGGTTTGACCGATATCTGTGTGAGTATCATGATGTGAGGTTTGACTGATATCTGTGTGAGCATCATGATGTGAGGTTTGACTGATATCTGTGTGAGTATCATGATGTGAGGTTTGACTGATATCTGTGTGAGCATCATGATGTGAGGTTTGACTGATATCTGTGTGAGTATCATGATGTGAGGTTTGACTGATATCTGTGTGAGTATCATGATGTGAGGTTTGACTGATATCTGTGTGAGTATCATGATGTGAGGTTTGACTGATATCTGTGTGAGTATCATGATGTAAGGTTTGACTGATATCTGTGTGAGCATCATGATGTGAGGTTTGACTGATATCTGTGTGAGTATCATGATGTGAGGTTTGACTGATATCTGTGTGAGTATCATGATGTGAGGTTTGACCGATATATGTGTGAGCATCATGATGTGAGGTTTGACTGATATCTGTGTGAGTATCATGATGTGAGGTTTGACTGATATCTGTGTGAGCATCATGATGTGAGGTTTGACTGATATCTGTGTGAGTATCATGATGTGAGGTTTGACTGATATCTGTGTGAGCATCATGATGTGAGGTTTGACTGATATCTGTGTGAGTATCATGATGTGAGGTTTGACTGATATCTGTGTGAGTATCATGATGTGAGGTTTGACTGATATCTGTGTGAGTATCATGATGTAAGGTTTGACTGATATCTGTGTGAGCATCATGATGTGAGGTTTGACTGATATCTGTGTGAGTATCATGATGTGAGGTTTGACTGATATCTGTGTGAGTATCATGATGTAAGGTTTGACTGATATCTGTGTGAGCATCATGATGTGAGGTTTGACTGATATCTGTGTGAGTATCATGATGTGAGGTTTGACTGATATCTGTGTGAGTATCATGATGTGAGGTTTGACTGATATCTGTGTGAGTATCATGATGTGAGGTTTGACTGATATCTGTGATATTCTCTTTGGTTTCAGGTGTTGAGGGTGCAACCATTGATCCTGATGTCAGTGCTTCTGTTCTCAATGAGTTACAGTTAGAGGTGAGGTCACTTCCATCAATTCAGACCACATTCAAAGAAATAACTTCCTATATAATACACATTTTAATCTCTAAACTCGGCATTTAATTCTGGGCTTATACAAAAATATTAGCAAAAAACTGCATATCAATTTATAACTACATGTACATGTAACATGCATGCAACTTTTCCTCAGATCGGCCAATTTCTCATTTTTCCCTTAACGCTTGTGCAATTAAAAACCACTGTACAAAGTCTTGTAAAAATTTAAATTACGTGTACATATACTTGCTATCCACTCCACATGTATAGAGTATTGGGTGCTTGCATTTATAGCAGATGGTGCAGTGACATGAAATAAAGTTCATAAACAGTCTACATCTTCTAAGGTTCATAATTGTTTTTATTTTTTTTGCAGGAAGATGACCCTAATGACCTCTTGTGTAAGATATGTGACCAGATTTTCAGCTCCGTGCACAACAAGAAAGAACACATGTATGGCAAGCAGCATCTACTGACATTGACTGCTAAGCTGTGTAGGTTATTATGTCGTCGTGTATTTAGCTTATAGGTGCATAAATTGTTGCACCATGGTATAAGATTGTGTCATTGCTTAACTGTTTATGTGACCTGCTATAAATGTGCTTTTGGCAACCACCAAATGACTTGTGTCAGAGCACAGTTAGATCAAAAGTGTAGTAAGGAAAACTAAAGAGCTCTGGAAAAAACCTCTTGTGTCACGTAGAGGAGAGAATCGACAAACAATTTATGACCTTAGCCAGGAATCGAACCTGGGCCACAGCACCGAGATATAAGTGCTCCATGTACTGCGCCATCCATGCCATCTGATTTTTTTATTTTCTTAAAGTCACCCAGTACTTTTAGGAAGGTTTTAAATAAATCTGCCATTTTCTCTCTTCCTTATGATAGGTGAGATTGAGAAAGAAGTTCTGGAGATGCAAGATAGCAGTCAGTCTATGGCCAACTCTAGCATGCTAGACCACCAACCCCAACCAATGGCAATGGAGCACCCCTTACAGTTACAGACATGCTGGAGTCGGCACACGGACCAAGCAGGAGGGACCAGCAACATGCCAGATACCAGCCAAGGACAGCCAACCCCCACACCGCCAGTCAGGGTCGAAATTGAGCAGTTCAAGGAAGGTTTTATGGAACTCAACCTTGGTGTGTGAGGATTCCTGATGATATCGATTTAACCCCAACTCCTAACCTACTTTTGGGATGTTTGTTTAAATGAACCAGTCTTTACACTGGTTGTGTACACACGCGTTTCAACTGTAGATTTGGGGTTTTCTCCCTGGGTAGAGCCTGTCAACTCTGATCTTTTAAGATTGGATTTTTAGCTAGGGTGCTAGACGTGTGTAGAGTCAGTGTTGAATTCTTGCTAGTTAGAAAGGGTTCCTGAAATTGCTGTTTGAGATTTGGAATCGTGTGAAAAGCCCTTATTTAAATAAAGACTTATCACAACGTTGTTTTTGGTTTGAACACACAGATCGGGATATCGAACTTCGGGAGTTACGATGTCAGGACCAGGAACTATTTGAGCTCAATATGCAGCTCAGTAGCCAGTGCCAACAACTGCAGGTAAAATACATGTGGTCCATTCAACCTACAAATATTTCTTGCTTCTTTTAAGTAGTATTTTCAATCCATGCTTTAAATTCATTCAGTTTAATATTGACATTATTGCAGTGCCAAATCTACCTAGAATTTCAAGTAACTTGAAATTCAGTCTGGAAGTATAAGACTGCAGGTTCATATTCTATACGAAGTCAATTTGACTGGAACTTTTGCAAATTCACTAAGCAAAACTTGCCCTGATGTAACAGATTCATGTTTGTTTTCGCTTTTGTGCCGAGTATGAACCAGCCTTTAAATAAAGGTGTCTGAAAACAAGCCCGAAAATTGCCAAGATGTTATGTCTGGTGGCAAATACAACCTCCCAAATCCACCTATTCATGATAATTCAAGCAATTACCAATGGTGTATATTATACCTTTAACACTTATTCCTATACCTAAAACTGACCTTTGAGGATTTGAAGAGCTTTATATAATTGCTCTGAATATAGACTTGCCACAAAGAGGGTTAATACACTAGTGATGCAGTGACCACACTCTTTATTAGTTTCAATTCAGAAAGTGGGTACTTCTGAGTAAATAACTGAAGAAATTCTCCCTGCTTTCCAATTCTATTTAGGATGTGGTTGCTAAGGCAACACTGGAACTCAACGAGCTGAAGCGAGTCGACACGACGCTCAGGGCTAAGTTGGAAACACTACGCATGGTTCCTACACTCTTTGGTGTCATTAACTTTTGACAGAGGCATTTCCTTCAGAATACGTAAGTTTAAGAGATTTATGCTAAACAGCAATCGTATAAATGTGGTAAGCATTATTTTGTTTAATGTTCTGTCTACATCAGGATGGATGACACTATTGATAGAACACTGGTACGTTGTTCTTGAGGTGGCAGGTTCAGAGCCTGCACCAGTCAATTTCTTTGTTAAAACCATTTCATAATTTTTGTGCTATGCTAATATGCTTTTTTAGAGGGGTTATTTCCTAGCCATTTATAATTTATAATTAATTTGTTTGTCCTGTTACGTTTTCGGTGCCGTGGTCTTATGTGCTCTGTTTGTTATTGTTTACAGAGCCTTTTATAAGTACATGTAACATGTACAGTGCTATTTCATAGGGTCAGTTTACCTATGCTCTGTGTGTAATTATTATTACTGTTCATCCCCTAAGAGTATATGAGACATACGAGACCACTAGATTTCTCAACCTTTATGCTACAATGATGCTGCTTCTCTCATTGGTCTGGATATTTATCTCAGTAGAAAAGCTGCTTTGCGACAGATCAAAATCAGTGTTCTGTAAAAAAAATGTTGGTTTACATTACCGCCTGGATGAACCATTTTGAGACATGATTCCATGACTGTCTTCTCCCGGGTTTTACATGGTTCAATCTTTAAGGTAATATACAAAGTAAACTGTAATTTTCAAAAAAGTGGAATATTTGTATCAATTTTCCACGATTGTTGATAAAACCTATTTTCAAAATCACATGGAATTACTATTATGGCTGTTCACGAGGTATGTTTTTCAAAATTAAATTGGTGGATTTAAATCAACATTTTGTGTTGCCATTGATTCTTAATTTGTTGAAAGAGCAGGCCAGCAGAACAGGCATAAGGTCTAAGATATTTATTAGTTTTGTGGGTTTTTTTCAACTCAAATTATTTCTTTTGTATGGTAAATATTTGTCACTAAACCCGTACTGTCCTGACTGTAAAACTTATATAAAATCCAAATACAATCTAGATATGTTATTGGTTAATAAGAAAGATAAATGCTACCATGCACTACGGAAATAAAATATTAAAGAAAGAGTTAGAAAATGGAGGGGTGGGGTAATTTGTTTGCATAAAACATAATGTTGGTGTCGAAGTGTGTGGGTTGTTTTCTGTTCAATTATATTGACTTCAGACATGTTTTAATATTGACTCCTTGCCCTAACGGTTTCACCTGTAGATTGGCTTTTTTGTCTCTGACCAATGCTCTGACTAGTTTTCCTTCCTTCCTTTGTAACTGCTATGTCTTCATTGTACGCTCTCTATAATTTTCTTCAGTCCTGTGAGCGATTACAGTGCCTATTGGGCGTATTTTGGGTTGTTTAATTAAGTAATCCTTGGTTTTGTTGCCAGAAATAAATAACAGAATGTTGTAATGTATTATGTATCCCCAGTGGAGATGCTAATATTTTATTGAGCAAAGTACTGAAGCGAATCCTGTTACTGCTATCGCCTGAAATCGACCGCCTAACGATTCGCTTCATATCCATTCCTAACATACTCCTGTCTTGTTGTTTCTGGATGGATGCCTGTCAATTGATTTTGTTAGGCGTGTCACGTTATGTTTCTCCTTCTTCTTCATGATGACAATGACGATATAATGATGAGTCTAATTTTCTCCGATGTAGTTTGCCCACAGCTGAGCCAAGGACGTACTTGATGGTTGCGGTGTTAAGACATCGCCCCAGGGGACGGCCTGGTTTGCCATCCGCTCAAACAAGCCACCGTAAATGATGATGAATTATGCGCTATGAAAATACATGTTTACACCAATCGTAAAATGATTGTACGTCATATTGTTTTAACCAGTGACGTCAGCGACGCAATTATACAATTGACTGATCCACCTCCTATTTCCGCCTTCGAACATTGTAGTACGAATGACGTACCGTCGTAGTGGGCTGGGCAAATGTTTATGTTTTCAAGTCTTTAAAATACAATGCAGTACAGTAGTCTCAAATCTCAGCACAATCTAAGCCGTTTTTAGAACCCAAATTTTGCAAGCATGTAGGTAGTAAGGGGTACAAGTAATATTAACGGTGATGGGTAAGGAGGCACAAGACCTTTCCGCTAGTATCTAAAAGGATATGACCAATGTTTTAATTGGACATAGTGGCGTAAAAAACACAAATTTAACAGTTTTAGGACGGGCGGTTGTTAATGTCTAGTGTCAATGGTTCTGAGCGTTCGTTTTCTTAATCATGAAGGTGGATGTCAATGACGAGAACGCCACGTGACCCAGACCTGTGCGTGTTCAATCAACAATTACAATGCAAATGCATATTGAAGATGACACCCAAATCCGTATCTTGTCACCCGTACAATTTAGGAAATGCCAGGCTACTCTTTTGGCTTCATATTTCGGATAATTAACCTATCACTTCTGATGGATATGTTGGGGGTCCGTTCAAGTCATCCCATTAAGTGCATGTAAACATGGACGATCGTGTAATGGTTTTTACGTCGTGTCTGTGGCGATAAGCCGATCGTCAGGCTGTACCGTACCGCCATGGCGAGGTGGATTGTCACGACCGTAACGTAACAGCGCACACGTATACGCGCTGGCCCAGCTTCGCTAACCTGTCGTACTATCTTGTAATTCTCTCGCTGTGGTGTCTCTCCAGTCTCAAAGCCGACTAGCAGGTCAAGAAATCGACCAGAACCACCTGCGAGATAATTCCAAGCTAATTTCATGCACGGTGTATGATGGATTAGTTGGTGTTATATACTTGAGCTAGGTTCTGTCATTCCTGAATTGTTGCCCGGTGATCGACCATTATTTTATCAAAATCCGGATGTGGTTGGTCAAGCATCGTGCGGATATTTTTGTTGGGATTTTAAGGCGAGTTTTTCAGCTAAGTCTTTTGTTTTTGCTATGGATTATTCTGTATGCGTTCGTAAACATTATCCAATAAGATTTTTGGTAACAACCTAATACCTATAGGTTTATGAAATGTAATTTAAAATAACAGCTGTCGAATGGCATACCGCGTTCTGAACTGTAATGGTCATGTAGGCATAAACCACACTGAACTTCTTTGTTTGTGTCCTGCATTTTGTTTAATCTCATAATTAGTGACCCATGACCATTTTTCTGCCACAAAGTACTCTAAATGGCATGGAACCATTCTAAGCGACGACCTTTGTTTTAGTAAGAACCAAGGATCCAATTTTATGGTGGGTTGCAGAAATGTTCATGCTAACTAAAAGTAAGAACAGATTGCGCAAACCTAGCGTATTTTACGTGGTAGTGTGGAATTTAACGTGACACAATCGGATGAACTGATCCCTTAAGCGATAACACGTTCTCATTACCGTGATCTCATTTTAGCCCGGTGGCGTGTATCCGTCACATCCGTTAACTTCCGGTGGCTTTCGAAACCAGCCAAATAACCTTGTGCAGTAATGTTGTGCTTACGATTAGTTACAAAAATAATCCGTCACCTATGCACAGAAGTAAGAGGATGTGTTATGGAAGAAACTGCTAATTGAGATCGATTCTTGACCGTGAACCTAAAACGTTTACTCAACGGCTATTGTGACCGGGTGCTTTATTTCTGTTTAAATAGGCCCTTAGAATGCTTTATGTCCGCGTTGAACCAACGCTTCATCATAAGTAGCCTATAGGAAGCGTTGGTGGATGCGAGAGAATAATTGGAAGTGCTTTTTCGTCGTGGTTTGTTCATCGGGCGGAAATCGACAAATGCGTTGGAGCGCGGGGAAATGCCATTATCTCGGTGTCGAATGTTGCAATTTTGTATCCGAGGTCGGAGTAATATCCCGATCTTGTTAACACTGCGCAGTGATAATTATGTTTCTATAACGTAGTCGGTCGGTGTACTTTTTTCCTCCTAATTTATTTAATTTTCTTTAATGAGAAAAAAGGTAGCATTTCGTCGACATCATGTAAACATTCGTAGAATCAGTTAAAAATGTATGTCCTTACATTAATTACTAAAAAAAACTCATCGTAAAGGTGTTGATTAAGACCTGTCGGTTATGAATGAAGTAAAAGCGAAATGTAAATATTGCTCATTATACATGTATAGTGTGAAATTGTCTAACTTTCCTCTTAATTTTATAGTTTTCTATTTTGTCTTCGTCAGTGACTCAAACGCGCTTTCGTATTTCTATTATTATGAATACACTCGTTGGGTTTTACTTCGCGTTTTATTTGACCCACTGATGGACCATTTTGTATAACAAAAAGTGGTTAATCAAAAGACTTTCCAAGAGAACTTATTTTAGTTTAAATGTATTTTGCCCAAAACGAAGATGTTCGTCGTTTCATTACTACTGGAAACTCCCCCTTAGGCTGTGCAACTTAAAACATGTCAACCAAAAATATACTGCAAAAATTAAATTGCCCCCAGAAAGATTTTATAACTCGAAATTAACCATGGTTGCCATGCCGACACTTTGAAGAAGACACACAAGACGTTGTATCGACGTGTTAGGGTAAGATAACGAGTCCTTTGAAGCGTGCTTGAAATTATCCTTGATACCTCGGGCGCTTTGTCATGTCCTCCCGAATGATCTTCAAAAAACTTGGTACTGTCGGTTGAAGCGCGTTTCTTTGATGACGTCATCTACTTGACACGGGATGATAGCGCACAAATTGTCTGAATTATATCGGATATTTTATGCAAGTAAAGTAGGTGAGGCGGAAAATGTATAGATTTGAAATCAGGTTGGTTCCGTGACTCAATTGCGCAGTTTCAATTGAGCCTGATTCTAGGAACTGTTTGTTTTTGATATCACCGACGACCACACTGACAAAAAAAATATTTTTAAACCCAGAATTCGGAATAGCGGAATTCCACTATAAATATAATTTGTGTAAATAATAATGTAATTATTACAGACGGATCAGAGACCATTACAATGGTGCGGTTACGGTATATTCTACATGCATATTATGCTGCCAGGTAAACTGTGGTTATATCAACAAAATCATTACAAACATTGTTACACTTTGAATTGGATTGTCATTGCCCCTAATGTGGCATCTAGACCAACACATAAATAAGCAAATCTCTTGAGGGAAATACGGTACCCTGTGGAGACTTGAACACAATGAAGACAATGGGAAGGAATACGTCTCTATACAGTTAGTAAAGGTCTAAAGGTCTCCACAAGTTTTATCACGAAATAGATATATGATTGACTCCAACTTACCCCCAAACTAAGGTTAGGATGTTGGTTTTGGTTATGGTTTGGGTTAGGGACAATGAACGCTTGCAATAAGCACCAGGGACATGCCTGCAATGAATCAATAGTGATATCGTATATCAGACGCTGATGCTCATCGGGGAAGTGTTCTGAGTAACGATTACATATACTTGTATTCTATTTTGATTATTAATCGAATAAATATTGTGGGAAAATCGCCAGAGAATGGCTTGAATAGGTGAAATACGTACCGCAATGTTGCATCGCCAGTGTGGGTACAGCGTATACATGTACGTTGTGTGTCCCCACCGATAGGATTTCCAAACAGCTAGGCCCATTCGTCTCGGTATACATAACATGTACCAAGAACTTAATTGTTGTCTTGGCAAAATCGCCCCTAAAAAAATTAGCATGAGGAGAAATTCGATATCAGAAACGCGTCAAGTGCAAATAATCCCAACGGAAAAGGACAACCGTTTTTCTCTTTGTAATAACTGCGAGACGTGATGTCGAAGAAGCGCGGTGAATATTTTTTTTTAAGATTAGTATTAGGCCTATGCCACTATTCTTCAATTCTTGTCGTAAGCTAGGATCAAATTTTAGGAGGAAGGGTGAAGATTATATTCTCATGTACATTAATTAAAGAAAGTCACGGTCTTTGGTAAATTTACACCTTGACAACTGTGGTGTTCGTGATCTACACTACTTTATGCGCATTAACGCGTCTGCAATCTGAAAGACTTTAGGAGTTATAGAGACTTTATTATGAATCACATTTGCAGTCGTTTCTCCGACTTAAACTTCGCCCCTTTCACAACCCGGTGTCAAGAGGTATTAATAAATTCATGTCTACTTTTCAGTGGTGAGAAATATACGTGAAAGCTTTGCCCGTCTGTTTCGTGTTGCGTAACGCACGTTCAGTTCTTGAATGTACAGTTAATATATAAGTGTACATTCTTTAAAAGGTATCGACACTTTTCTGACAAAAATTGACGTCACAAGAGTAGTTTAACAACCTTAAATTATTTTGTTCTAGAATTGCCACACCAAGAGGAAATGACAAACATTTGGCACCCCTGTGGGATTTTGCTTCTTGCCTCTATTGGCCTATTTATGCACATGCGCGCATGAATTTGAATTTATTAGGAAACATAACGTGGACGTGTCTGGTTTATGTAAAACCAACACGTTTTCGCCTTTTAATATGAGCTCCAGATAAACTTGATTACTTGAAATGTTATATCCCTGAAAACATATAAGACGCGAAATATCTTTCGAAAAAAAATTGCAGAAAGGTAAAAGCACAATCGGCGTTTTCCTCACGAAAAAAATGTATCCTGACCCGCTACACAATTGAGCCTCTATCCGTTTGAGGCGTTGCGATTTAATCATTTAGTTGGAATTTTCCGTTGGGACACAGACAGACTCCTACTTGATTCGATGTGATTTAATAACCAGCTGAGGTAACTTAATAAACTCACGCCCGCCTGTTTCCTGACCATATCTTCAACGTTTGTACCATGTAGATAATACTTGCGTGTAGGGGGTCACTGTCTTTGCTGTTGTCTTTTAACACGTACAAACCCCTGTTGTTTTCTTTCTAACATAGGTAAGAGTATAATTTTATAGACGGCATTGGGCTTGAAGGGCTGTTCGTGATTGCAGTTTGATGTCTTATAATGTAGAAATCTGGCAAAGATGAATGTCGTACTTACGGCGATACGTTTCGCTGTAGCGGTACCAAAGTAAAATAAACCCAGGAAGCTGGGGATGCTTTATCGATTATTGCGATATCTTGGGGGGGGGGGGCGTGTGGGCGGGGCGGGGCGGGGCGGGGCGCAGACCAAACCTAAAATGACCGTTTTCTCCGCCTCAATCTGCACTTTATACTAAAACTAAGCCGTTACTTCCCGCTGACTTAATCACTCAGTAATCTGTTGATCATATCACTTTTACACTTTGTAGCCTAACCCGATTTCTATATGCGAGTCACTGACTCACTTAATCGTGTGTTTTTTCTTCATTTTGTAGAGTGGCGTGTGGTGCTTCTACCTTAATATTTGTTCGAAATTTTAATAGAAATTAATTGAATTGAATAAGATCGACGTCTTGACTATTTTGAATGAGCCCCACCTGGCCACCATGCTAACCGAAGCTTGTGATTTCGATCGTTGAGTTCGACCCCTTTCACAGCCCCAGTCTATATTAACAACGAGATGCGTATTAAAAACATAGTGACCCGACATACAACCGGTGTCAATCAAATTTCCCTGGTGTCTTCTTCAATATTGGGCGGCGTGAGTAAATTCATTGCCTGCAGTCTAGGCTTGAAGTATATAAGAAATGACGGGACAAATTAGCCCGCAATGAACGTGATATCAATCATTTACCTCACCCAGATACTTTCATCAAATCCAATGTCAGAGCAGTTTAAACTACACTTTTTTTGTGAGGGGAAGTTCTGAGGTAAGACCGTTCATTAAAGCCACTATTTCTACCGTTTTTATTCAAAATGCAGGCCAACAAATACAAGGCCTGGCGAATGTTGTACGAAGCGCGCGCCGTTTATGGAGATCTGCGGAAATTAATAAAGGCACCGCAACCCCAAGGGGACCAACTCGGTAGGTCTCCGGTCAAAGAATCCGGCAACATCAATAGCAAGACGGAACCGCCATAAAAAGAAGGAGATTGCATCATGATGAACTCCCAACCGCCTTGGAAGGATGTGGAGGCTTTCTGATCTCAAGAGGGACTAGTAGAAAAACGTAGGGAATCTAAGTGACTGAATGTGGGCTATATCAATATTGGCAGTGGGCTCCAAGTTGCCTTATACAGGATAGAATTGTTATCGAGTGACCAGTATAGCAGGTAGCATATGTCTCTATATTGTGATCGCTTGCATGTAACCCTGGCACTCCATACGATCTGTACGGACGGAAATGTACTCCTCTTAAGTTTCAAACCAATGAGGTTTTCAACGAGACTTGTTAAGGTTTAATTAAAGGCTGGACGACCAAGAGTAAAACATATGTAGCTCATCACTCCCTAAATCGTATTGATAAACGATTATTGATGTAACTCGCATACAGGTATACATGTACATACTGAGTCGGTGCATGGGCTGGGTACTATAGAGGAATTGCGTAACAAATCGCGAATTGCATGAAAAAGGCTTTTATGTGTTGAAGTATATTCAAGAGGGCGTTCATTATCAATAAAGTAATAATGCACAAATACCCATCTACTCTCTAAATGTAAAAGAGTAGCTCCAACAAAGAGTGAAGGCAAATCCAGAAGAGTAAACGTTCACTCGTTCGACGACTCGTGTATATATACCTTTATACCTTATAGACCCTTACACAATCACAACACATTCTCGTATACATTGCTACTTTATCTGCTAAGGAAAAGTATTGAAATGATTTTTCTAAACTGGGTTTTTGCAGAAGACTGGATCGTATTACTTACAAGTTGACACTGCTATTTTCGGACAAACAAAACTAAACGTATACTTCCCATTGTCAATTGATGTCATGCATGCAGTTGTATGTATGTTCATCAGTTTGTCTTTGGTTATTGTTTATATTTAAATTAGTTCTTGTTAATTTGTTCTATAATTTCAATTTTCTTGCAGTTTTTTATTTAAGTATGGCATGCCCCTATAAGCTTCGGCTTCTCAAATCATTGTTCCATCTTCACTAATTATTGTTTCTTTATCTGTACCTATATTGATGGAAATAAATGTTCTTGAAAACCAAGTCAAATGAGAAAGAAAGTCATAACAGCTGTTATTAGGTTTGTACCGAACAACATAAAGACTTGTCACGTCAACTCAAAAAAAAAAAAGGAAAATAGAAACATCATGTTAGGATTGGCTTGTGATTTATTATACGATCTTAACCCTAACAGAAGCAAAAGAAAACACCGAGAGAAAACATACAGGTACTCTTAAAATTGAAGACCTAGGAATTTGCACAATATTTGATTAGGATCAGGTGGCTAATTCAGGGTTTTTTTAATTATAGAAACGTTACTAGATATCTTACATGAGAACTGTGAATTGCTGACGTCATCGTTCGTAAATGGAACCTTGCACACCCTGATTACGTATGCGACGACGCTGTAACAAATAAATGTGCCTTTGTCAACTCTGTTATTGTCGTAATGTAAAGAGCTTTTCTGAAGAAGTTTAATTCAATTACGATCATGCGTTTTCAGAAAATGTTTGTGTCGGATTACAAAATGCTATTCAATTAAACAAACGGTATACGCACCTTCCCCCATTCACTGACGGAAAAGCTAAAGTAAGAAACGTGGTTGGACGTTACGCATTTAAATACTTTGAAATGGAATTTGTGCAACTACAAAATATGTATATCATATAGCAGTAATATATAGGTGCGTTTGTAGTATAAGAGTACATGCACTTTGGTAAATATAGGACTTAGGCCTACAGTTTCATCTAATTAAAACCTTTTGCGTAAACGAGGTCGTTAATTGGGCTTTTTATTATCCTAAAAAGGTCCGTACAGTCATAATTACCCGATTCTTAATGCCTAAAATAATCGGTAATGGTCGTGCCTGCCTGTGTACGGCTTGCTGTTTTATAAGATTCCCGCCCAATAAGTGCACAATGTCCAATATATTGCATTAGATCAAGATGTCACACATATTAATGCAAGTACATATACATGTATTTCACATGTTCACGCGCGCGTCTTCACTATTAAGTCTTGTATGTTCTTTAAGCTATATAATGTGACATGCGTGAATCTAGGTATTTACTAAGTTTTCATAAGAGATTCTGTCCGTCATAAAATAGTTGATTGTCACCACATACTGGTTTTTTTTAATACTAGCTGTACACCAACAGCATCACTGTAATAGAAATGTAACATACAGACTTGTTGGCGAGTACAGAGTAGCGTTATACATTTTAAATTAGTTATTTTCTAGCAATCTCGGATTTTTACATGTTGAAAATAAGGCAATATGCTGACTATTGTCAAATTGTGTCCTGCGAGTCGCAAAAGCATTAACGCCACTATGTGCTGTGTTCTCATCAACTAAACGCTATACATATAAACTGACTGCCAAGGAATCTAGACTACAAAACGGATTTAATTATTTGTTCTAAAATCAAGAACAATTGTAACAATTGCGTTCATGCAAACGTCGTATCCCTTTCGGGCGTATTAGTATACCGTCATTAATTGCTTGTCATTTGAAGAAATTTTGGGAATATATTACGATATTTAACTACCATGCACGTGCAACATGTTTAATTAAAACTAAAACAGAAGTAAGAACAACAGTGTCATGATTTACGATTTCAATTGACGAGATTTATATGGCGTACCTTAAACAGTGTCAAACGAGCTTTGTCATGACTGGTATTTATTTAGGATATTTCTGTTTTAAAATGGTCAAATTATCATTTTATATTTTAACTGCTGGATTGTTATCTTTGCATCAAAAGGAACTAACACTATCTTAAACATTTGTTGGAAAAGGGGGCCAATTTAATTAGTGATTCGGAACACGATATAATGTTTTAACCGTTTTTAAATGTTGAATTCCACACAATGCAAAGCGATACCAGTTATATATTAAATTTTCTGTTGGAAATCGCTACAAATATAATCTTTGGAATCTCAAAGGGCATATTCAGTCAAATTATATCGAAAACCAGATTAATGTTTGTTCTTGATACCGCATTGCATTGTTGGTATTAGGAACCAAATGTTTATGGTCGGGTGATTAGCTAGATTAAGGCTGACGCAAGAGGGCGTCTATCAGCCTCTCTTTCAGTCTGTCCTTGAGGTTTTGCTCTTCCGTCTTGGCTGTTCTGCAAGCTGTATCCAATGAACAGCTCCCTAAACCAATACAAACACACGAAAAGGGGAGAAAAAAAAGAAATGATTAAACCAGTAATTATTCATGTGTAAGTTCGATTAAGAGCAAGTTCGATCAAGGGCCAACGGGTAAGTGGTTAGTTTGTGACAGACCAGTGCATGCGCACTGATGTTAAAGTGCAAATACCTATTACACTATAGTCGAACTATTGTCAATTCAAGAACCGGAAGAAAACGGCGCTAAACATTAAACATCACATGTACGCCATCTGGATTTCTGTTATTTAGAAACAAATTAAGAAATATAATTTAACCAGTCGATTGACTAGTTATTTTAATGGAGCGTGGTAGCGATGAACCCGCTTGCCTTATGATCAAAAGGTTTTCATTGTTTTCTCGAAAAGTGTGGTTTTGCCACAGAGCTGAAATTTCAACAGGTTTGATCATTCTTCTTTGGAATCTGATTGGTTTAATATTCCGCATCGACACTAACACCAGTCACAGATCGGCAAGTTTATCTAATGCATGTCCACGATTCTTCCTCTTGAGGGAGCATCCAAAGTATTAGTGATTGGGTTAGTGCTAGACTGTTTCTCATCGATTTGGCCAGGGTCTACTACCGGTGTACCAATGCTCAAGATTACCGAGTGGACATGATACGAAAGACAAACTTGAATCAAACACGTCCATTATACCACCAGGGAATATTATAACGGATATGCATCATTGCAAATGCATAATGCGTCATTGAGAAAATGACAGATTGATTAGTTGTCTCGGTGATACCTGTTATGATAAGTTTTTTCTAAAGCAATAAAAACAGTTGTGTTGTCATAACCATTTCAGCACATAGTTGTGGGGTTGTATATTTCTTTTATTTAATTGGGAAATCGTGAATCGAATTTTAATTTGAATAGATACGAAATTTGGAATGTTCAACCGCCGAGTAGTCAAGTAACACAGCTCGAGAGAAAAAAATGTTGGTGGAGTTTGAACTCTTGTGCCCCCGAGTGCAAATGTATCGCCAAAAACGTTTTACAAAACGTGCCATTGAAATGTTAAATTAGACTGTTTACTTTTCAACTACATATAGTCCCATACAATAAATAGTTTGGAGTAGCAGAGGTTTGTCACAACAAAAACTGTAGGTTGTTAAACTAAGTCATGTGCATGCAGATTCTGTAGAATGTTCAGTAAAGATTAACAAACACAAATTATGAATGAGTTGATCACATTTATACTTTTTTAGCAGTGATATTCCCATCAGAGTACAGGCCTCATCCATAAGCTTAGAGGCCAATACCCAACAGGTCTTGCCCCGCCTCATATTATTATGCTCAGGCGAACGAGTTTAGCCAATTGTCGTTTCAACACCCTCGATTATCGATGAGAATGTTGCTAGGATATATTGCCGTATCACGTTTCAATCCTTTACTTTTCTTGGGAGGGGAGATACCTATTAAGTGTCCTGTCACTCTTATAAAAAGTGTTGAAAATTTATTTTCGATTTTTGATAGGGTAATTCTGCCTACAGGAATAGACTGTTTTCCGGAATAGTGTGCTAAACTTCTACAAGGAAATAACCGAATATTAAAATAAGTTGCTGCCCAGCGGCCGATTTCACCAATGTTAGGATTAATCCTAGGAAGAGTAACTCCTCCTAACTTGCAATAGATCCAATGCAAGTTAGGATGAGTTACTCATCCTAACTCGAGATAGGATTAATCCTAGCGTTTCGTGAAATCGGCCGCTGGCCTGTGTTAAAAATACATGAGATATTTGTTTTTATGAAGTCACCAAATTGTTTAAATTCTTACGAAGAGTGCATAACAAATAACGTTAAACTTTCAGCTCAGTGGAAATTATACATTTTGAGAAACTGGTGAAAACGTCTGCAAAAAGTGAACAAAATGAAACCACCTTCAATTATTATTGTAGTTTTTCCGAATGATGTTATTTCAGGCGGATTAATTTGGTGTCAGTCCTATTTACCTTCACGTTCAGCTGTGTTTTCTTGTTACATCGGTATATTCGGGGTACATGTATTTGTAAGTGTTCTTACGTGCCTTACATTAATTGCGTCTTGTTCACTCGTTGTATACTTGTCTTTTATTTTTTGCACAATACAAACGAATCCCATTGGGAGGGGCTGCCCATGTAAGGCAAAAGTTACAAATAATGTCGCCATCTGTCATCAATTGATTTGCCCTCCCATACCCCTGCCCAATACTAGACTGAGTCGGTCGTCGTCCGCCTTTGATAAAATCTTATTGTCAAAGCTGTAGACGCCTTAGTAACAGTGTGAATAAATTATCAGAACCTATTCACTCATCCAGGTACATGGAGAACGGGGTGCCGGCGAATCAATTCTACATTTCCTTGGTTGTCTTTCTGAAATACTGTCCTGAAAACTTGCCGATATACTTACTGCTACTGCAGCAGATTCCATTTGATACACACTTGCCGTCATCGACAGATTCACACGTCTCGCCCACGACTTGGCAAGGTGTTGAAATCTGGTTTTCTTCTTGACAAACGTAGGTCTCTTTTGTACCCAGCAAGCACCCGAAGGAATCACCACAGCAAATGGCTGAGCCTACGCACTGGCCCGTTCCCCCGGGCCCGCATGATAGGCACTAAATTAGAAACAGATACGAAAGAAGAACAAAAACATTAGTGTAAAAGGGGGATTAACAAAATGTAAAAATCCAAGGATAACCTCTGATTTATGCGGGGGGTGGGGAACCCAAAGAGAATGCGCACTCCCGTGCACTGAATGGTTAATTCTTAATGATTCCTTTCTCATTTTACTCACCCAGCGCAATTGTTTGTTTGTCCGGTTTTATTTTAAGAATTTAAAACAATCCCTCATTTCAAAGTAAGAAGTCGAAGGGCCGTTAAGGCTTAATTATACAAAGAAACCAACCATTTTGCCAGTGTTCTGTCATCTGAAGTCAAGATTTTGTAAATGGGGCCTATTTGCCAACCACTCGACAATAACTATGTGCACCATGTGCATGGCTACCACTACAAACCAATCTTCAATACTCAAGTCAAATTGCAAGTTAAATAGGTCGGACCGCCTATTATTAGTACCAGTTGTGTCACATACATTAGCGAATTATCAAATTAAATAGTATAGTATACCGTGAAACAGATAAATATTGAAAAGCAATAAAAGTACCCTGACAACACAAGGATCTTACCGGGTCAATAGGGGAAAGGGATTTAAATACTATGTGTCTTAAGTTACTCGTGGAGTGGTGTCGCTTTCCCTAAAAAACCCGACATCATGATTGCGGACGAAAACAAATAATTCGCGTCGGTGTTGGTTGACACGCGCTGCATGCCGTGTACTGGTGCCAATGTAGGCACGGTCGGTGCAAGATATTGGGCCTTTCAATTAATAGCTCGGTGTCGGTTTCAGATTGCGTTAACCAACATCACGTCCGTATGCCTATTGGTAGTGTGCTGTGGAGAACACTGCGCCAGTAGAATGACGCCAAACTTGTCGATATTAAACCCAAAATGCCTAGGCCTACCAATTACTAAGAAGCTGCATTACAACAGGTGTCATTCAACACGACAATCAATTATTGAAGTCATTCAGCGAGATATTCATTTTGATTTTAAGATTTTCTACTCTGCTCGTTTTACTTTCTGTATACGAGGTATTTGCGAATTAATGAGGCTGCATAGGACCAGCACTAGTGTAATAGTGTGTATTGAATTAATTACCAATTGTAATTTTTCACAATCTTTAATGAGTTTCTTTTAGTTTCTCATCACTTAATATTACAAATGAGTTTGATTCAGTGCTTCATGCCTTTATGTCTTGTTATGCGTAGCCTCCGATGTCATCCACCTCCACTGTCCTTTGATCAAATCTTAGACATTGTGAATGTTTTACGGGCTTCTAACATTAGCTAACTTTGACTAATGGATAAAAATGCTGTTTTGCAAATATTTTAAAGCAGACAAGTGCAACGTCGTAAACAAATGTTACCTGGTTGCCCAATTTGGAAGATGGATTTATCGCCCCACGCCCCATTGTGGCCAATGGGGATTGACCGCCTTTTTACCCTTGGTTCCGACGTATAAGAAGTGATTCTAGACGTTTGTACTGAAGCATGTTGTGACATTTCTCGAAACCTAAGAGCCGGCTATCGGTAAGAGAAAGCAGGCCGGATATAATAGGTCTCCTCCTGTCAGAAATCAGGTTTTGACTTTGTTTTCTTTGACTTCTTTGTATTCCTTGATTAAATTCTTGTTCGTAGCAAACAGTTTAATTTCAATTCTAGAGCTGATGACGACAACTTCTGGATATAAGTATTGAGAACGCTAACATGACAGCTCAATTATACGCCTACCCATTGTTTTATCACATGTCCATGATGTGTGAAAACTCAGTTTGTGTGTTTATTTATCTCCAGTTTACTGCCATTGTCGACAATTATTAAGAACGGAGAAACAATGCCATTTTGTCTGTCATGGCTTATATATTTGTTACAAGCAGTTTCACGCGTTCTCCTGTGTATTTCCTCACCGTATAACATTCACCCGTTTGCCGTGTATGATGTTGGGCGGTGAATGTGATCAAAGGCGATGGTCGGTGATCGTTAAATATACGTGTAGGCATCTCCGCGAACTATCCAGATAATTATCAGGAGAGCGACACCTCTATGGCAGGTGGTGTGAGTGACTTATGGTGAGACGTAATGTGAAGACCAGATGTTATTATTGTCAGATAACATTTACCGTTTAGATGCACATGACATGACTTACACTCTAAGTATGGTAGACTGTCTGGGAGGGGTATGAGAAGCGATTATGCAATCTCTAGCAAGTACGCTTATAACATAACAAAATCATACACATTTATATAGAAAAGAGAGAACATGTTAACTTCCAAAAAGTAAGTTCCAAAAAAAAATTGACGTCGACAAGGAATGTTAAGTTTAAATTCTGGTATTGGAGGTGGTCTAGTACATGACTTGATTGTCGTTCTTCACGGGATTGATAGCTCCATGGTTAGCTCAATATCGGCTAAAAAAGTATATTATGCTGATTTCGGTTTATTCCGTTGAAATGTTATCATGAATCCGATTTGTATAATGACATGTTTTGTTTACGTCGTGACGCGTCTTTTCTCCGATATGAATTCTGTACTAGATATTTGGGATTATAACACAAAATACAATTGTTGGATACCTAAATATTTTTTCCGACTAGGTCAAAGTATTAGTTTGGAATATTGACAATATTTAAACCATAAGAATGTTCGTTTAAAACAATTGAAACACAGGTGAGAGTAACAGTAAATGAAACATCCACGAAATAATTAGCGGAGGATTTGGGGCACTTAGGGCCCCAAAGCAAATGTAGAAAATGGGGGGGGGGGGGGTTATATGAGTCTGTTTTATCAAACGGACTTGTCTATAGGTGCTTTTTAAGGAGGCGTCGCTAAACGAATTACCGGGCAATGCACCCATCGCTAAGCGCGCCCGAAGTGGCAATTCCAATCAATGCTTCGACCCCAATCTGCAAGGTGATGGTGCAAACCGACACACTGGAGAATCGATTTAAATTTAATATTCCCCAAGGCCCACACAGAGTGAATGCCTATACAAGTCCGACTGATTGAATTTAGAATTGAAAAATGGTGGTCTTACAAGGTCACAGTGACTTTAGCAAAACAAGAGACTCAAAAGTACACTTTCAATTTTGTTTTTAGTTCTGGAAATGTTTGATAGAACGACAAGTCGAACCTCGTATGTCAACGATAAACGTTTTCTGTCTCTGAAGCATTTCACAATTGTTGTTTCATTTTCATTTAGTGATTTCATTTGACACTTCACATTGGTGAGAGTATGGCTGTTTTTCCCATAGGTTTGAGAAAACTAGCCAAACTCAATGCATTATACCAAACACATACAGATATTGTTTTAAGGTTCGCGCGCTTGACAACTATTTCAATTGTGGACAAATCTTTTATTAAAGTTCATGAATAGAAGAAAACAAACGATTTCAATTACAAAAAAGTGACCGACACTACACAAGTCTTTAACTGTCTATGGCCTACAAACATCAAAATAATGTAGATACATTTTTCAATCGAATTTCCTTTCTCATTTAAATAACATGATTTAATATTCATTTTTAATATTGGCTAAACAGTTATTTGTCCGTCTAAAACAGGTGCATACAAAACGTTTCATTCCATTTCTCCCGTTAAACCCGAGCCCGGGTTAAAATAATTTCAGTTCCTTCCTACTTTTTTTGAGTCTCCTTTTTAAAACTACGATCACCATTACGAACAGAGGCAATTCCTTCCAGTTTGCATTCCATTTCATAAACTAAATCGGATTTCCTCCTGGCGCCCTCAAAGCCTCCCAAAGCCCACTATAGTTCAGCTATAATGCTTCATATCCATTTGACAAGCAGGGCATATACATTACTGAGATAGCGGCACTGAAGGGCAAAGCTTTAATAGGATTTGCTGTTCATATTTCATTGCTCTGCGCGAGTCCTCTGGTGGATATGCCTCGTCTCAATTCCCAGGAATATATTTCACGTCATGAAGATGTTGTATAGGCAATGTGCAAACATCATGCTATAGAACTCAATTACAGAAGCATTGATTTTAAAGCCAGTTCATAATACAAGGATATTATTTAACTTTAACTTCAATTCAAGAACCGAAACATTTCTAGAGTTTTTTTACAGATAACCACAACATTTTGACAACCTCAAACAATCACTGCGGCTCCAGAATTGTATAAGTTATCCAAATATAAATCCAAATATCAACTGTGGACACGGTATTTCGGTCAACAGAATCATTGGACATTACAGTTTAATAATGTGCATTTATAACGACGCTCTCGGTATAAAAACAAATCAGTTGACGTCGCTGTTTTGAAAGGATTTAACTGATACTGCAGTTCGTTTACATTCAATTACAGCTCTGGGGATATATGTAAATTGAAACGAAACTTAGTTTAATTGGTAAACAATTAAGTTGAGTCCTAGAGCCTAAAAACAAAGCGGTTTGACAAAATCATTATTGTCGTTGACCTGTTTTAAATGTAGTTATTGTAAGTAAAATGGTCTGTTGGATTTGATAACATGATTCGCTTTAGATTTTACATATGACAATTTGTCTTCACATTTAAAAACAATGCACGCGTATGAGATTATGGTCACATTTAATGCTCTCCATCACTATTGCCAGAAGCAGAAGTCCAATAAAGTATTGAGATTGACAATTTTTTGACTTTAGGAATGTAGACCATATATCAGACCAAAAGTCAATACTTGGAAACACATTTTTACTGCAATAAATGTGCTGCATGTATTGTCGGCTCCTGGCTACAATTTTGTGTTCATCAAAAGTTGGTAGAAGAAAGGAAAACAAAAGTACTTAAACTTTTAGTTTTACACGAAATAAACCCTGAGCTGTATTTCTGCCTGGGTGGAGTAGACGTGTTCTCCAGACGCTGTTCTGCTTTTTAATAAAGTCGGTCTTTTATCTCTATATTATGAGTGGGTGTTTTTGATTATGTTTTTGAAACTGTTTAATTTATTTTCAAGTTGTCGGCTTCGTTTAATTAATTACAGTTGCGCGCCTTTTCGGCACCAATCGATTTGCGTATAGTGCGAACTTCAGTGTCTAGCAAGGCGTGAAACTCACGTTAAAGATTTTTTTTTTAATATCTAGAGAGATACAGATATGGCGCCGTTGCCCTTGACTTCAAGAAGTCAATTCCACCTGCTGCTTGCTAACAGTGTTCGCTCGAACCTTGCAACGGTTGGCCATTATTGCGAATGACGCCTATCACTTCCTGAAGTTAATGAGTAAATGTGTGGTGACATTTCACCCGCCCAGCACGCTATAGCTGTTTTACGTTGATTTTCTCAAGATGAAATTTAATTGATTGAGAAACTAGCCTTTCTGAGAATTGAAGACAACGCTTCTATTGTTTAGAATGACACAATTGATTGTTTAATGTTAAATATCTACATATTTGTTACGTGTTTTTAATTACCATACAATAATTTTTTTTTTTTTACCTTTTACCCTTTAATTTAAAGTATATTAAGTATATTAAGATACATTCGCCAGTCCAGGAAAGGAACCATAGGCCTATACATTAGTGCAATTGTCTAACATTGTGGATTGCTTGGTCGTACTTAAAAGAAATCTCATGTAATTTTAACGAATGGATTAACTATAGTTAGATAAGAGAGTTCAAACCATTGCCGTATATAGCGTTAGTTAGTTAATAATGTGCACATGGTCGCGTAAATATCGAAGCAATACTCGAGGATTCTTTCATACTCGGAGATGGTGTGTCTCTACCCACGACCCCTTCCCCTTCCTCCGACCGGCACCCAATCCCTTCCCTGATTGCGTTCTCAGCTGACAAGATTACTAATATTTCAGTGGGTGTATGACTTGAGACAAGCTGTGATGTACTATGTCACTCAAGACGGTGTGAAGATGCCGGCTTGAATAAAGAAGGCTACCCCAGGGAACGATCGTGTCGGCCACTAAGAGGAAATGAATCCAAAACTACGGAGTGGTTAGCGTAGGTTGGACAATTCAGCGCCTCACGCAACCTAAACACAATATTCCTTCTTGCTTTCCCTGCTCTTTGATCGCATTTGCGTCTATTGTCTTCACTTTCTGCACCCCCCCCCCCCCCCCCCCCCGCCAAAAAAACACAAATTGGCGCGCCAATATATTGCCCCCGGCATTGGGAATTCAGCAAAAGGCATGATTGAAACCTCTTGCCATATAACGCTATCAAGTTAACGTTTGGTCTCTTCTAATGAACAAACCAAACATCAAAATTTATATAGTGTGAACCTGCGACTGACGTTTTGATCTAAAAAGCAAGCGTTTGGTCGCAGGCCGTGGCGTTTTAGCAATCATTATTTGACGCGACACGACTTGAGTAGAGTATCTCTTTCTCTCTCCAATGCTAGCGTTTTGTTTACTTATCTGACTAGAGAACCTTATCCTTACGTGCGTATTTGTTCGAGCTTTTAATTTGTCAACAGAACGTAATCAAACTAGCACGTGTTTTTCATCAAATCCAATCTAACCCAATATCCTAAGACCATCGAAATTGGAAATAAATTGCGTGACTAGTTTTATCATTCTCGCGGCAAACAATTATTGAAACGTTTTAAGGGACTAGGCAACTTATCTAAGGAAACGCGCCTTTCAAAAGTGCTTGGCTAGCCAATTAAATTGAGTAGGTGTAAAAAATAATTAAGGTCGAGTCTAACAGGTTGGTTGTTGCGGTATTAGAGTAACTATGACTCCGCAATCATTATGCAGTGCTAGCGAGTGATCAAATAATTGTTTGCTTGGATTTATTTCTATGGTTTTTTTTTTTGTAATTCTTAGAATACCTTCCGATGCCATGACAAATGTGATGCGATCAAGCAAAGTCAGTCGGAACTCGGCAATTCTTGTTTTGAGATCGGGCCAAAATATGTTCGTCGGGGTGGAAAAATCAAAAAAAAAAAAAAAAACATAAGGGGAAAATATTTGTCTTTTACATGAAAATACTCTTTTAACCAAAATTCAGAAGGGAAGTGATACAAAAACATGAGTTTCCCTGTTTCTTTCTTTTTAACGTGCTGGTGTTCAAATGGTTGTAATTTTTTAACCAAAGGTCGTATTCACATGGGGTTTTCACTGAAATGGAGCCTAAATTACGCTACAAAAGAATATGTAAAAATCCAAAAAATGACCAGGGCCTACTTCAGACTGATTTTGCTTGATCGCATCACAAATTTGTAAACTCCAATGAAAGAATGGTTTGTGGCTGAACTATACGAAATACACTTGTCTACTCAGCTCTGTATTGGGGTTGATGTTCACACCAAGTTTTAAGCTCATGTTGGTCGTTTCGTTTGAAAGAAAACCCGTACCATAGTCTTCGCCATTTTCTTACGACGTACATGCAGAGACTAGGAACATCGTTGCATGCGCAAAATAACCAGAACTAAAAAGCTCTTAGAGGGTTATCAAAAATCAGTTGAATTGCACTGCCAGAAAACGAATCGAATTTGAAAAGCACAGAAAGTAAAACTTTAAGTTAGAGGACAGATATTAAGAAGACAGGTGAATGATAAGGTGTTATCACCGATGTCTTACCTGTCTGATTGAGTTGTAACCTGATCTTTTACCCCCTTCTGGGCAGTCTTGTACCAAGCATGCCTGGCTATGTAACCAGAGCGCTACCAGTACGCCGGTCCAAAGCGCTGCTACTGCCCTCATACCCATCGACTGCCTGCGTAAGGAAAAACGAAATTAGTTACGCTGTGAAAAATGAGGCGATGGATCTTGGTTCATGAGTAGGTACTTGAACTTGTCACTTATCTCCATCAAGGATTAATCAAAGGGGTAGAATTCACGGGAAGTAGGGGACAAAAGCCTTAGGCAATAAATCGAGATTGGAGGACCGAATTCAACACAATGGCCTCACTTTAAAAAAAAATTTTTTAATAAAAACGTAATTTTGTATATTTGTTTTACTTTTAACCACATATCGAATCAAAAATATCTTCGTGCGCAGCTGCCTTGCAAAATACAAATATTTAAAACAAAAAAACCCGATTGTTCTCGTGAATAATTATACAACCACAAATACGCAGCAGCTATCGAAACCAACCAATCAACCAACAATTCAATCGTGTTATTTTAAACCGCAAATCTTCCAATTGTACGTGGTAGATTTGTTTTCTAAGCAAAGATATAGCTGAACCCAAAAGCCTCCCATTGAAACAATACAAAGTTAAGCGTTCGACGTCTATAGTATAGGACCTATCACCTTTTTTTGACAAGCCGAATACTCTTATACGAACCTGCTTTTTTTTACACAACGCGTTTTCGATTTGCATCTCTTCCCGCGATTTATAATCTCCCCAATTCATCTTCTATTTTCCAGTTTTCTTTTATTTCCTGTGGTATGTTTTGACTTGCGAGCTCGTCAAAGCGGAAGATGAATAATCCAACCAGCCTTGATGCAAACCACGCCGATCTTGTTACGTTGTCGGACTCGTCACGCGCACTGCACTTATCTTACACTCCCGTAACCTTCACACTACAACACCCCCCCCCCCCCCCCCCCCCCCCCCCCTCCCCCAACGCTAAAATAATATCGTGCTGTTTTTGAAGCGTGAACGAAAATCAGATTTCATTACATAATTTGACTTGATTTTATTTCTGCCCCGTCGGATTCAACAAGAGTTGCCGCGTTACACTTGTTGACCCAGAGCAGATAGAAACAAGATGTGGATTCTGTTACCAAATCAAGCGGAAATATGAATTTCAGCAAGACGCATTTAGGACCGTGTAACAACTCGCATTTATAAAAACCAGGTTTTATTCAGAAGCGCAATAGATAGGAATTCCACAGGGGTCGAAAAAATAGGATCGAAAGTATATTTAAACATTGCATCTGTTTTCACAGACGTTCTGGCTTTGACTGTGTGGAGATGTAACATCTGTAGATCAGATCCACTTTAAGTTTGCCCAGATCCGTTGAAATAATAAACGGTTTTATGCCAAATTCATCAATCGATTTCACTCCCAACTGCGAAAACACAAACGTCACTTGGAAAAATAACACTGACATCGTTGTTGTTTTAGTTTTTTGTGGTGGTATGTTGTGCGTTTTGTTTATTTGTTTGAGGTGGTTTTTTTTTTTGGGGGGGGGGGGGGGAGGGTGGTATTTGGAGTAATGCATGACATGTCATAGACTAGCACTGAAGCACCGAATGATAAGAAAGAAAACTCGAATTTCCGTTGCTTTAGTATTTTAATAGAGATACTGGAAATTGATTTGGCGGCTTTAGATGCAAGGCTTACTAGCCCTTAATTCAAAAAACCCATTTAGCAAATAATGGAACACTTGAAGTCCTTTAGACAGGAAAGACATCAATAACGTGCGCCTTTCACACTAAGCGCCTTTCACACTAAGGCTTATTGTTTTGTCTGGATACAGCTGAATACGCAGTAATTGGTTTGAGAGATTGTTTCTGCCGTCTGCACAAAACTCTCTTAAACGCTACATAAAAAAAGATAAACTGGTCTGTATCTGCCTTTACCAAAACTATGCTAAATACCAACACTTGATTTCCGTGAAAGCACTGTGGAATTAGTAGTCTGTACATATTCATTGAATGTGGAAATGTTATTCAACCACACCTATTTAAATCATTGCTTTTGGGAAATAATATGATTGAATTTTACTGCAGCTTGTTGTTTTAATGTACAGTGCCCCTACACAAGATAAATGCATGTTTGGTTATAGACCTGGCTTCAAAACGGCTTTAAAATGTTTAGGGTTCTACATAAAAACCTGAGTAAAATCCTGAGTTAATATGTTTTGGGTTTTCTTGTAACATCTTTGTGTAAATCATACGGTTCGTGATTAATTGTATATGCCAAGGCTATAAATCAGGTTGCAGCAATAAAATATAGTTTAATCAGTTCTACTAAATGTCATACAACGGAAATAATGACCCAATTTGGCAGTGCGTGAGCAGGATTTGCACGCTTGGTAGCATTCTCTTGTTGACTTATTGCCTGCTACACATCATGTTTAGTTAATACATCAGTCCAGGGAGAAAAGCCATCCAACCTAAATGCTCAAAGCCCCATGATGAAATCCGCATAAACCGTGCTAAACAACAGCAATGGTGTTCACCCTAAATCTCACTCTCTTCAGCAAAAATAGAATAATCACTATTGTATGTAAGCTAGATTGCCTTAGAACACGCCTAAAGTAACGCACGTAAATAACAGTACTAGCGGTGCGAGGGGCGTTTTAACAAGAAATAAAACACATTTTGAAAAGTATGAAAATCATCCAATAATTTACATATGCTAAAATAATACTTAAAAAAAAGAAATACACATTTTTCAAATTACGCAAATGTGCATTGTGTTCCATCGTACGCCAAATATAATAAAAATGGATTGGTTTACGATTTTTGTTATAGAATTGTCCACTTCTAAAAAAGCCTTAACCACAACTCAAGGAGAATGCTTGCAATTAAAAGGTCATTTATAAATACAAATAAACACATTTATACGACAAAATCTAAGCTTAGCAAATTGCTCGTTTTATCGATTGTTTGCGGAATGGATAGATTTAAACGCCTTTTCCGAAAGTCACAGTAAGATTTAGTCTTCAGTAAAGGTATAGTCTTCTTTTAAGGTTTATAACAAACGTACCTGTAGATTTCGCCTTCGACAAGTCCTCTCTTCTAACAACAGGTTATTCAATAAGAGGCTAGTACGCAGTGAGTTGTAGGATGTCTACCGCCACCGACGATTATCGTCTTACACCGTGCAACACCGCTCGCTCACAAAATGCACGTCACATACACCAATCATCACACTTCATGCTAAAACTTCCAATCTTTATACGCAATGAGTTCGGATATCACGTGATGCATGTCAGATGCCCTATTGGTTGTGATGTAATAGTCAGGTTGGCGAGTACGTGGGTTGGAACACGATGTTGTTAATTTCTTTGTCATGGAGATAGGTTGGTCGTTTCCTGTTTAGTTCGTGTGAACGGAGTATATGCTGTAGACGAGTACCCGGAGACGAGTACTAGGCTGGTTTGACGTCAAACATCATCCTCCATTTTGGGTAGATTCTGTAGAAAATGTTAATGAAACACAATAAAACACAAATTCACTTGATGCCATTTTTACTACTCCCAGGAGTGTTGTTGTTTTAGCCAAAATGAAGAATTTCCCTTTTATATTTGTGGGCGGGGTGTTCATTTGGAAGAATTGACGAAAATGAAGGTCGTTTATCAAGACTTTGCAGTACTGTGGTAAAAACCTCCAAAGTTAGAATTATACATGTTGGAAAACAATTTTGAACAAACTCTCTCTGTTTTGCTGGGAAAGGTTGAGAAACTATTTAAACTATTATCCGAGTGGATGACGTCACGATGTTCAAAAACACATCACAGTCACCTGTATTACCAAAGCAACCACCGCGGTGACGTTATTGGCTGTTCAACGATATACATTTTTATTGACAATGACTATGCATATATCAGGTGAAACTTGACGTGATTTGATTGGCTCGCCCGAATTCGGCCAAAAATGTAAAGATTTACTTTTCTGTAAATGGCGTCAACGCCTCTTTTTCCTATGGAAGCGTAATTCTTTAAATGTTAATAACACAATTCTACAAATATTTTATCAATCAGTTTTACAGAGTATTCTTGCTTTCTTTGTATGTTTGGAAATATAAAGACCCAGGATCACAAAATAGTTAAAAAAGTTAGCAGGATCATTGGCCGTCAGCAGGAACCCTTGATTGACTTTTTTAAGTCTAGCATGTGAAATAAGCTACAATTGATTATGTCTGACAGTAGACTTGGTTGCAAGACGTCCTAATCGCGGTATGCAGCGCGCGTACGCCGTAGACTAAACCGTGACCTTCGAATAGGACGTCTTGGCTAACTGCCAACGCTCGGAAAAATCCGAGCAGAACTGTGTCGCATTTTCATGCGCGTGTTACGTTGCGTGTATAATCGCTTGACATAACATGCTTAATCGCCGACTCATTGGTCAACTTTTTTTCACGTCACGTAATTATGCACGCAACGTCACACGCATAGTTATTTTTAACCGTAAAATGCAAAACAGCTGACCTGGGGCCAATTTCATAAAACATGTAAGCACCAAAATTTGCTTAGCATGAAAATTCTTCCTTAGAAAAAACATAGTTACAAACCAAAATTTTCGTTGATGTTTAATATTTGTGACTGGTATTCAGCTGTTTTTTGCTTTGAATGAAAAGCTTGTGGAGTTTTGGCCGATAACCTGTTTTTACTGAGCAAGACTTTTTTGTGCTAAGCAAATTGTTGTGCTTACATGTTTATGAAATTGGCCCATGGTCATCCATCAAACATCTAAAACTTGGGATGCAAAAACGTTCAAAGGCTTTCATACTTTTACTGTAATGATTCGTGGACACAATATTCCTGTCTAAAAGGTTTCTACGAATGAAAATATTTCTTTCCTTCGGCTACGAGGCAAATATCCCCTGGAATATAATAATAACCTCACTCAAAGGTCAATGATACGTTGTGTTTCTGTTCAGCCTTGGACTTTACTTGACATTCAGAGGTGTTTCCTAACAAGTGTTTCCTAACATGGCATCCCTATTATGTCCAGAAACTACATTGTTGCAAGGCAAATTCAGTACTTCTACAATCTGCATAAATTATTATGACACAGTTTTGCTTCGCAAAGTACAACACACAAAATGGACATCCCATACAAACTTTACGTTAGTTACCCCATAGAGAAAGGAGCAGATGTTTTCTATACTGGGTTACCCCTTACCTGAAACACAAGTGAATCTTACCCTAGTGTGACATTTGTTACGTTAGAAACATGTTGTTCAACTTATCCCTTGTAATTGTAATTTATCTACAATAAATACATTCATGTTGCGGTCCGTTAGTATGCAAAGGTTTGTACAATCTTGAAACAAAAAGATGTAAAAGAGGCAAGGCGTCACTAAATTTGGCATGAAATGTCAAATTTCTTAGAAAACACATTTTTGAATGGTACACACCTTGCCCAACTCTGTCCAAAATCCAAGAAAAATATCAGGAATAAATATCCCAATACTTTTGTTGATGGACGGCGTGTGACTAGTGATGTTTGATGTAACATGTTGTGTCCCAATGACCCAGATACGTAGGCCGAGGTGTTACTGTTCGGTCCAGTTTTATTATAGTTAACTTGAAATAAAATACTAATACAAAATTGTCTTCAGGTCTTTTTGTTTTCCTTCCTTTTTTTAAGGGCGGGGTTATTAGTACTCACGCCCCATTATCTTGCCACTCGTGTTATTAGATCAAATAAATCACATATTCTGTGCGGTTGTCTATTTGAACCAGATGCTAGTGCACTATTGTAAAGAGGAAAAAAAAAACAGCTCTCACGCGGCACTTCAAATATCGCCAAAGCTCTGTAGAAAAGCCAACAATAAAAACAAAGAGATGGGGGCGTTATGGAGATCTGACACACGGATCTGAGTCGTCTCAAGCAAACATCACGAGCCACACAATGGCCGCGTAATTGTGTATTATACCCCGATACTAATAGGAAACGACGTTTACTGTAAGAGCACTTTGCATGTCCATAAATTAGACAACAGTTAATTAGGCTACAGGCTCAAAAAGACACTGTGAATTATGAACTAAATCAATCTGACTAATAATGACAAAGTTGCGACATAAAAGTCTTTTGAAGCCTTATATGAATTTCTCAGTGAACATTATACCCCTTTTCTCATATGGCTTTAATGCATTATGCTTTGATATACTACCCCCTTTACTATATCCAGCAACTTTCCAAGACTGTACTTTGATTTTCATCTCAGTGCATGGCGAAAGGCACCGTTTTAATAAGTTGCTTTACGGGTTTTTGTATACATTGGAATTTGGAATAGGACAGCCGCATTGTATACCGTTTAGTGCTTAACTAAATATGATAAGCCAGGTAAAACTTTAAGATTAATGGCTTATTGGCTTATCAACAGTGTAGTTAGTCTTGGTTGCAAGAATATTTAAAAAAACCGAATGATTGAATTGTTTTATCAATATATATCAATAGACCTGAGACCTAATGACATCCAATGGATCAAAAAGGACTTAAATGTAAATGTAATTATAAATACATTCCCAGCTAGCTAGGAAGTCGGGCCTCACCGCTAGCGCTGCGGCTCGATATGCGAATTTTACACACACGCACATTTTACACACACGCACATTCTACACTAATGTTTCGACTTAGTTGCACAAATGTGGTGCGAAATACGGTACCCTCTGGAGACGTGAACACTAAGGGGACAATGGGAGTGAAAAGGTCTCCAAAGGGTAATTTCTATAGATGAATAGGTCTCCACTAGGAATTACACGAATTAGATTTTTGGATTGTACTTAAATTACTCAAAAACTAGGGTCAGGGTGTAAGTTAGGGTTAGTGTTTGGGTTAGGGTATAATATAGGGTATATTGGGTCGAAATTTCAACCCAGGAACATAATTGTGGTTAAAATGGGAGCATTTTGAAAAACGTGCTCGACTTTCTAACCATTTTGTACACGAGAACATTGCCATGTCTCCACAGTGATACAAACATGCGAATGTGTGTTCCTCAGGGAAAACAGGTTACGAACCCTTTTAAATATCTCGTTCACCTTAAAAGTTCCTTCCACCTAGAACGTGTACCAGTCAAGCAAGTAAGAATGCTATTTGTATCATTGGTGACACAGTGTCAATGCTAATTCGGCATACCAGACATCATTCTCGCGCAATGAAAATGATGGCGCGTACGTCGTTCGTGTCACCGTCTAGTACTGTACATAGACTAGGATTCTTGGTACCAAGTTTATGTACTGTGGCGCCGCTGCCTGGTTTCAGGAAAGCTAAATGCTATACCAAGCAACATGATGTTGATATTTCAAGCTATAAAATATAGCGTTCTGCTAGGTTGATTACTGATTATTTGTGACCTTGTTTGTTTTCCATTGAAGAGCTGAAGTTGACAGACATGATTCGCAGGGAAACAGTGAGAAATATAATTTAATTAACTTAATTAACATAAAGAAGAAAGGACTTTATCAAATGTATTACGAATACATAAAACGCCTCTTCTTTCCTAAACTTTACTCAATTTAAAGGAAAATTTCCGCTTTCCGACTGAAACTTCCTGAAAAACCCCCTTCCTGACCCCCCCCCCCCCCCCCCCCTCTTTTGTGTTGGCCATTGTGTTCTCGGAATCTCAGGAATTATTTGTAGGTTTGAAGGGGAGATATGTTAGGTAACAATAGTGTAAAGTGTGTATAGGGTATAGGGATAAGAGGGGGGGGGGGCCCTCTGCCACATATCGTGCTGGGTATAACTTTCTCACACCGCCAACGCATTCATAAGTAACAACAAAAAAGATCGCGGACTAAGTCACAAGTTTACCTGTTTCTGCTTCATTTTGGATTTCTCTAATTGGTTTAGCTTATTTTCCATTCAGTCCTTTAGTCTTTTTAAGGCCAATATTATTATTATTATTATGTCCAAATATGCCCAATTTGTGTAACTCGACTACGTTTTATTTTTATTTTGCATCAATAAATTAGTATTTCATAAACTGAGATACCTCATTTTGTTTAATTACTTTTTTTCCAACCTTCCATGGCATGTTTCTGTGAGCCCGTATTTAATTAACAATTATTTTCCAAACGAACAAAATGTTAAGACTTTAGCTGAATCATTTTATTCCCGGATTTTCATTTCTTATGACCGTTTTTTAAATGGCTATATCAATCAGTTGTAAATGGAAAAGGAACACGTGGTGGCGTAACACTTTTCAGGATAAAAGGTGAAGATTTAAAAAGAGGCCTAGACGTGCATACATGAATGAATACTGATGCCTCATTGTAACTCTGTCGCCTTACATCTACCTGCACCATCAATAACGACACACCAACCATTATCAGGCTGAGTTTCACCAAGACACGATTCCTATGTTGTATGCAAACACTTGAGGTTTCAGTACACTGACGATCCGCGGTGATTTAGAGAGAAGAAAGAATTAACTTAACCCTGCAAATACTCCATGACATAGTGCTCTGTTCAGGTCGACTCTGCAATCTGTTTCTTAATTGCAATGCTTTGATTTATCTCGGTCTTGCATGATGTAGAAGGCTTGGTGTCAGGAGGGGGTATATATTCTGAGAAAGACAGTGCTATACATGGCAAGTTACATTCTGTTCACACGGTAAAAACTTACTGTAAACTTTATGGTCGAAAGTCGTGAGGCGAGATTCCAGGATTCGACTGTATGGTCGGTGAGGTCGGACCGTTGTATTTACTGATAAACCGTATGCCCCCCCCCCCCCCCCCCCCCCACCTCCCACGCCCCTCTCATAATTTATGCATTGTTCCGCTTGAACGAAAGCATGCGGGAAATTGGTGTTTAAAATAGGGTGTGTGCAAAATCGTATTTATTTTGGAGGATTTGGGAGGTCTAGGGTTAAAAAGACTACAACCGAAAAAAACGAAGCCAAAACGAAAAGGTGATTTACTTAGCGCCACCACCCGATAAGCTATACACTAATTCGGATCAACAATAATAATTTGGTTTGTAAGGCTTCTCTCCAAAATGGTGAAATGGAGTTAACGAAGACGTAAAGACGGATAAGTATTTTCGTTTTCAGATTATCGTTGCCTCTTATATTGAGAATATACATGAAAATCTTTACTACGCCCCCAATTGTCGGATACCTGCTAAGTTACTAGACTCTCTTTTGGTTTAAACGACGGACATTATGCTGACAAAGAGAAATCATTCGGATTTCGCTGAGTAAAGTCTTCTTATAATGAATTGTTAAATTTATTTGTCATCGGTCTCTTGTACTGTAGCTGGCTTTTGTGACGTCAGAGTTTCCTTGCATCTGGCTTGCCAAGCATTTTTTGTTTAACAGATCAGATGTTTTACAGCAACAGAGGGCGCTCTGTATAAAGAGTGTCGTAAACCCTCGTTTTATACGTGTGGAGGTTTTCGGAAATGAAAACCAGTTTTTAAACGGTTTGGGCACACCCTAGGTAAAGAAACGGAATAATTAAAAAAATCTATAAATAAACCTAAACCTAATTTCAACTCTGTCTCCAAAATAAATTTGGAGTATATTGTGTCCAAACATGGTAAAAAATATTTCGGTCGAAGTATTTACGATAATTCGGATGGTTTAAAAAAAATATAATATCGTTTTTTCGCTCCTGAAAGAACGTGGCGTTGATGTGGAAAGCAAAATTTAATTTTTATAATTCTGAACACGAAAGTTGTAATTGTAGTTGAAATTTTTAATTGAGTGGCAAGAACATAGTAACATTACTTAATAATCACAGGTCATCATTTAACTACTCCCATACAAGCTTTGCGTATCCCACCACAGGTTTGTTTTTATTGTGCGAATTATGTGGCAAAGGGGCCTATGTCTACTAGGCTTTTGTTTTGTTTTCGTTGGTTGGTTTGTGTTTTTTAGGGGGCGGGGGGGGGGTGGCCTTGGTGTTTAGGTGTGAGCCAGACCGGTTTTAAATCTTCATGAAAAATCATTGATTGGGCTTTTTTGGGTACATCTTTATACACCGCCCTTTATGGTTGGATGGTGTCATGGCCCTTTCACCCTTCCCTCTCCCCTCCTTGCCTCCCTTTCCCCTTGCCTCACTTGCCTCCCTTCCGTCCCGTCCTCATCCCCCATTTCCTCGTCCCTCGTTCTCAATGTTTCCGACATCTCCACCACGGTTGACCTACCGTTGATACTGAAGTACGCCCTCACTTGTACTACTTCACTACTTCAGCGCGGGGGATACTGGCTATCTAGCCTGTGAAATACTCATTTCAACAAATTATATCTCACTGTGTAGCCCGTTGGTTGTCAGCACCTCTAGCGTTGACGTCCCATCCTCCGCACTACTCCCATGAAATAGAATTGTAAACAAATCTATCTTAATGTAACCGCAATTTTTTTACCTTTCTGTTAAATGTGTTTATCTTTAATTACATAGTAAACACATTATTCCAACATAATATTAAGATGTAAATTGCTTTCACAAAATGTCCGCAGTAGCTCTTACAATTTATTGTCATTATTGCACGCGCTTTATTGACACTAAGTAGGCAAATACACGGCACCAATGTCAATACACTGACTATACAGTCTAACATTTAGTCTGAAAACATTGGGACGGAGTATCAGGCATTTGTATATAGCTTTAAAAATAGCCGTGCAAATTTACTCTTGCTGAACTTAGTATGGATCAAAAATGTGTTTATACATGTGCATATCCTGCATAAGTGTGAAATAAAAATTAAATGAGATATTATCACACGAATAAACTCTATTATGTAACAAACCATTGTGAAGTATATAATAGTGAATAACATTTCCACCACTTCATTCTCCTAAGATGAACCCCTGTAGTTATTGAAAGAAAAATGTGAGCTGGGCAAAATGCAAGCTCTAGGCAAAGAGCTTGTCTGCCCTCTCTTGACACTTGAAGGGGGATTGTCTTCTAAGACCTTGAACAAGAGCCATTAGGGAAAAGGTATTCAACAAAAAATCAATTCTCCCTGAGACACGAACCATTAGTTCGTCCAGAAAAGCTATCGGCATTTGAAATTTGGTTAGAAAAAGTTGTACGCGCTAAGGCACTATCTGGCATGAGGTAGCGCTGTTCGTTCAATTTCGTTTTGTTATAGGCCTTGTTTTTGGACAGATGAGGGCGCTGTAATGACGTCATTCAGAGGTAAAAACCACAAACAGACCACCGACGTAAATTTACATGTTTAGATTAAAGATTATTAGGGCCTATTTGCTTTGATTAGGTGATATCTTGTGTTTGTATAACCAGAAAGTGGCGTCGTAACGATGCCGGCGCCCTCTAACGTACACCGTACAAGACCACGCCTCGACCTTCGTGTGACGTAACATGCATAATCGCTGACTCATTGGTCAAGTTTATGTTACGTCACGGAAATATGCACACAACCGTTTGCGCATGCAAATGAAACACAATTCTACTCGAAATTTTAGCCAAGACGTCCTACTGAGGGCGCCCGCATCGGCGGCCTACGCGCGCTGCTTATCGCGATTAGGAAGCCGGGCAAGTGGCAACCAAGACTATGTCCACCTTAGCCTAAGATTCTGAAAATAGCCTTATATTCTAAAAAATTCCCAAATACTGATTCTGTCTTTGTGTGCATTTGAATAACGGACGGTCCACTGCTAGATCAATTTATCTGCTCGCACTAAATTTCAGTTGCAACATTATTTGACCATTGCTGCACCGAGACGTGACGTAAAGAATATTTTCATAATTAAAGCCGACACAACTCTAAGTAGGAATTCGACCTTTTGTATTCTACGTGACATTGACATCATATGGCCTTATTACTGCAACGGAAGTACATGATTGTACGTGTGGTCATTGTGGTATATTTTAACTGAACCGTTGATATTACACACCGATGTGGAAGTATATACCCATGATTTTCATCCGAGTCAAAAGTCTGTTATCAACGTCACGTATTTACTATTATACAAGGAAAGAGAACACTTAGATTTTGTTGAACGATTTGTTTAGTCTATGATTTTAAATAATTCCTGAAAGCAAGAAATGTTACTTTCCATTTTAGTAGCGTAACTGTTTTAAGGGCACGTTCTTCTCCATCAAATCCCAAACCTGCTCTAGAGAAGGAATTGGACTGCAAGTCCCATAAAAACTTATGGTGACGAAGCATCAATGATTATTTTGGATATTTAATATTGTTAAATGTTTTATATACTGCTGAATATACTGAAGTGCCAGTTGGATAAGCCGATTTATGATTATATTACCTGCTGTTGAAATTACAGACTGGGAACATACGCCAACAAGAAGGTATCAAATTACAATAATCACAGTTATAACAGTTTTTTTGGTAAATATAGGAGTTTTATTAAAGTGGGCCTGGACAACTGCAATTCAATTAGTCCTTGTTTGTGGAAGGCCTCCCGTCATAAACTGATTGTCTTGTCAACGACTATAATATCCGATTGATGTTTATTCATTCTGAAAGCATAAGTCACTATTTCATAAAGGGTTTCTCCAATCCTTTGAATTAGAACTGAAACTTCTCCGTGAAGAAGCGTATTTTCTTTCACTCCGTTGTTTTTTTGTTCTTGTAAATATTGGTTTTCCTGATGCATCAAGAACATCCCGTGGGGTATAACCGCCTGTAAGCGATATCCTTCTATCTAACTTGGTATTTTAAAACTTTTCCTTGAGAAAATGTCAAGAGAAATTCCACGTAGAGTCGGAGGGAACGACCGTTCGTTAGATGAAGGGTCATTAAAACGGCGAAATGAAGACTTGTCTGACACCTTGTCACATCCACACTTCGGTTTAAGGGGTAGGGTTTAAGGGGACCAGTCGGGGATGGGGAGAAAGGGATACGTTGGGGGTAGGAATAGAGTCAGAGAGTTTGGGTTGAATACCATGCGACTTTCGTAGGTTCGGTTCAAAGCAGACAATTTAAGAAGTATTTTGAAGTATTCGTTGGGGAATATTTTCTGACAAAACGACGATTTGGGAGATACAAATTATCAATGGGTGAGGTTACGGATACTTTTAAGTCGGACAAGACTAGTTTTTACTAAATGACCTGAGACAAGTACATTTACTAATTGGCACAATCGTTTCTTTATGTCTCTGGCTTTTCAAATCTGTTATTCCAGATGATATTGTTTAAACGGTGAAATTAAGTCAAAGCAACCGAGCGTCCTTAAAGTAACAAGATGATCTTATACATCTTTCATCACATATATACACGCTACCCTTTCCAGCATTAATCGTTAACAAATATTCCTTAGTATACTTTGTTCGTATTAGAGAAAGGTCACGTGACAATCGCTGAATCCGTTACTATAGTTCATCACAAGTCTACTACCCTTAAAAGTATATGTGTGGACTTACCGGAGGGAAAATTCCGCTCGTTGTAATGGCAGATTAACTTCTTAATCTTACAGCGAATGTTTTTACTAAAATAACTTGACGAAAATTTAAAGAAAGCCCAAGATGTTGATATGTACATTTTCTGGTCAACGTTTGTTAAACTAAACATCTCGTCGACGTCGAAGTCGTTAGTAATCACTGAACTGGTAAAACACGCTCTACAGAATAATAAACTGAAATATCACCCCCTTGCTCAATTGCGTTTAGTTTTTACTAAGTGTGCTTTATTATGTCATTGATTTCATCGACACAAATCAATATGAATAATATATTTAATGACAAGCGTTAGATACGAGGATTTCTAGAGCTACTGCTCCACGTGTTGCCTCGAGCGTCGTGGGACACCAATGTAAAATGTTATTAGACATTTCCGTAGAGATACTAACTACATCACCATGCTGACACCTATAAGTCTATACATACAAATATTATACCCACACATAGAGCTGTGTGCTAGAAATAAGCAACATAGGTTTACTACACAACTTAGTCCTTAAGGTTTTCTTGTTGTGGGCGTCGTTTTTGCAAAACCCCATTCCTTTAAAGACTCAAAGCTATCTAAAGATATACACTAAGCAAACAGCCGGGTAATTATAGCATAAATGAAGTGACCAAGGTATTAATGTCTATAAGTGAAATCGTCAAAATTTTCATTTGTGCTTATTTACTAATTTCCGTAATAAAAATAGCATTCTCCTCCTTAAAAAAAAAAAGTGACGAATCATTCAATTTTGTGTGTGATTAGGATTCGACTGATTTTGCAGAATATGTGGTGCCTTTTTAAAATATTTCTTTTATAATTATTAGGTAAGTGGATAAACTCCACGGCCTTTTAAAGATTGTGGTATCATAAATAATATTAATTATAGAAACACCCCCCCCCCCCCCCCCGGACAATTGTTAGATCCGCCAAGAATTTAGCCAAAACGTGATTAACAAACTGTCGATTTGATCTTGTGATTATTCTCGGGTTTTTTTGCAACTATTTGCGTCGAATCTCAAAGCAAATTTTCGTCACACACAAACTAATCGGTTCGTATAATTACCATATGTTCAACATCTGTATCATAATTAAACAATATCCCAAGGGTGCAAATAATTCACATGTTATAATTACTTGTTCAGTTAGAGGTCCTGATTTAAAATCAGGGAAATAATTTTACAAGGTTGTGAGAACAAAAATCTGATCGGACATTAAATCATCAGTTTTTTTACAATTTGGGTAAGAACGTATTCGGTAAAGAAATTGTGAACAGTGAAAGGGTTTTACTGAACAGCAATATGTTTCGGTACCTCTTTTTGCAAGGCAAAATCAAAACTCGTAATTATAACAGGCAAGTCTATAAATAGAGCTGGGTATAGACGATGTGACCTCTGTTTACATATGTAAATGTGCCTGGCGGTATGCGCACGCAAAACACCATGCGCATACCGCCAGGCATATTTGCATAACAGAGGGAACATCGTCTATACTTTTCGAATTATTGGGATTATTATTTCAATTCGATTGTGTAAGAAAGAAGTGCCTACTTTATAGTGCTGACAGACGGATTCCTTGTTTCAATTTTGTTTTATAGTATTTTGTTTCAAAATATGTAAAGAGTTAAATTTACACATAAACCTCAGATATGTCATTCGGAATCCGTCTGCAACCATGCACGAAGTCGGATAAATTTAGTTTTATCGAGTTGTTTGGAGGGAAAAAATGAATTGAAGTAGCTGCAACATCCCTAAGCCCATTACAATTAATGCACTATTGCAGAAGGCTCGTTGCACTATGCTGCAAAGTTAACAAGGTTTCGTCCATCAATTTGTCGTGTCTTATTCCTCATGGAGATTGAGCAACCCCGAAGGATCTGGTATCGTTTTAAAGCCTGTGGTCGTCCAGGGGTTTGTTTACACAATGCGATGTCGTCACAAGAGGAAGATCTGTCGTTGAAACTGTCTTGCCCAGAGCGGAAGCAGCGTAAGACCGTCATATCCGTAAAGCTCGTCCCCTTAATTTTTTCTTTGGGTAGACGACTCGTGACGCGTTAGTCTGTGGTGAAACAAGTGCCAGTGTTATTTTGCGTCACTCCCTCTCTCAACTTTTAAAGTTTCATTTTCTCTCTGTTTGATCCAGGCGTGCGTTGTCAAGGAGTTTTAGGAGGAAGTTGCAGTAGTCACGCATATCTGTCAGCATCTCCCGTAATGTTATAGTACTTTCGCCAGGCTGAAAGGACGAAGAAAGAAACAAATAAGAGCACATTTAGTTATTTCGTTCAGAAACTGTCCGATATCATTACCGGTATATGCATTAAATTCGTGAATTTAAATACATTTACCAGAAGCCACATTGATCCTTGACACAAATAATAATTAAATTCCTATATTCAAGAAGTCTATTAGTGCAGTCGTTATTAGAAATAGCATTGCGAATTGCACTCAATTAATCCAGAATTAGCGTTCAAGTTGGTATTATGTGACTTTTTTTTTCAGTGCATGGACCGAATGTACAAACCACAGACCTAAGTCCGATCTTTAGTCAGACGAGTTTGAAGACGGAAAGTTATGTACCTAATGTGTCTACCAGTAATAGATAGACGCTTCAGGGGTCTCCAGTTAGAGTGCTGGAAACACACCGCGTTAGCATCATGGCTCGAACGCGTATAGATCAGCATTATTTTAAATTGAATTGTAGGTATTTTCGAAAGGTATCGACGAGTTGAGATGTTGTGAGATTGAACCAATTCAATGTCTTCCTTCCTTGTTTTAGTTTCGAATTATAATTCTCAAGCTATACCTTCCTGCTAATTACGTCGTTAGTTGTAAGTTCTAATTAGTGGGGGAGAGGGGTATCGGCGACTAATTGGGCAACAAAAACAGGCCAGGTTTTCTCGTGATTAGTCGTAGTTCAGTGAGCAATTTACCCCTAATCACCATAAAGCAGCGCTGCACCCACATATGTTATGTTGTCAGGGTTGACAGCAATGATTTGTGTCGTAGTGACTTTTAATGGTCATTGGATTGCGTAGTCCGTGGTCGTTAGACATCAAATCGTCCGTGGTATGCAATTGGTGTGTCTCTCAGGAATAAGTTGCTTCCGAGGATTGGCACCATTATGTAGTATTTGCTGAGGACAATAACGATTTATTTTGTTTGTTTACAATTTATATTTGTGTATAGAAATGAAAGATTATTATGCGCGGATTTCATGACTGTTGTTAGTCGACAAATACAAGACATAGTCTGGTTAAGAAGCTCGCTCGTCGCCTCGTCTCGTCAGTATGTGTTTTCGCTGTCTTCAAGCACTGAGGCATTGTATTTCACTACCTGAAACATATGATCACCGGGTGTGTTAAAAATATCATGCCAAAACTCAAGACGTGGCTTGAGTAATATAAATGAAATATGTCCCCCTTGGCATGATTTAGCGGCGGTGAAAAAAGCGTACACAACGGCTTCCCAGTGCTACTGCTACATGGTACTGAGATGAGACAAAACAATTTAAGGACATCAAATGATTTACTTTTATAACTCCACATACACACACACAGCAAACATTCAAATTCCACCTGATAAAAACCATCCTCTCACAAACACATTCACGCAAAAACCTGGTAAAGTGGTAAAGAAAACCTTATTCCTTAAAACCTTAAAACCTTCTTTGCACACGGCAACCGACTCTCTGAATAAATAAAACAAACTTACAACTTTTTGTTCCGTGTTCAATTTCCGGAATGCTAGATAAAAATCTATTATTTATTTGACGCAAACTTTGGCGAAGCATGCGTCGCCCTGTCAGTTATCTTAACCGACACCTACACAAATATATGCATAGCCTAGTCATAGGCAACTTAATGCAAATTCTAATTATATTTCTTTGACCTGGGCATTATCGGGAAATATATGGGGTTACTCATGAATTAGGAAACCTCATATGCACTTGAGTTTCACGGCTGATTACGTTCATCTTGAAGCCTATAGCTATCTGATGAAGATGTCAGGTATATAGCAACTTCAAGATCTTGCGATAGTATTCAAATATTGAATGCTTCGAGTGGTGTAGTCAAACTAACCTCCCTCGGGCATCCATGGGCCATTCCATTTTCCTTCGGCTTCGCTTCAGGAAAACAGAATGCTCAACTGTATCACCTCGAGAGGCTAGCTTTACTACATCACGAGATAACATTTTCAACATTTGTTTTATAACACCTCACCCACAGATTCTGCTTGGTTTAAATATTTTTAAATTATCTAAATTTAATACAGTTAAAATGAACTTCGATTTCAATACAAAATTGGTGGAAAACGTTTGCTCTTTTCTAAACCACCCCTTCAAGAAATGTTTGAATCCATGCGACGACTCTTTATATCCGCCAGGTCGAGATGGTTCCGAGACTGTGTCTATGGAATTGAAAATCCGCTAAAAACCAAACTCGATAAGATGGCAAAAACCGAATGAATCTCAAGAAACTCCCGTCCAACAAACACCAGCGCATCTTGTATGTCCTAGGAAAAACACACCATTGTTTGTTCTACTCCAACTTGGAGCTCTTAATGGCAACATTCTAACAAGTTAAATGACTTCCCTACCCACAACATGACGGAGATTTCTTATCTCCCGATGCGTCAGTCACAGTTTCTTCATTTGTTCTCCCCTTCTCTTTCCTCTCTTTTTTTTTTTTTTTTTTCCCCGTTCTTCTTGATGTTATCTCCTCGAGTCATCATACCGAGACCAGCGGTGGAAACTCGAGACTGTACCTCTCTAGAGGTGCCTAGGCAGGGAATCTAGAGCGCGCCCATGAGCAGCAATTTACCATCGCAAAATCCGGCAGGTTATAAGATGATGAGATTAAGAGAGTTCCTCTTGCCAGATACTGACTGAGGTTGCTTGTTAAACTTGTTAAACACGGAACAGAGTTTATTTGAATAGACTCTCGAGTACCTCGACAAAATGTCCCCTTCAGTTCCAAAAGCGATTTTAAATAGTGGCATTAAAATCTTCCTTGTATATATTTTGCTGAACGGATAACGGCGCCGAGTGTAGTGTTTGATTAACGTCAACATATTTGCCCCAGATCAAATAAAGCGGCTTGGCTGCATTTGTTGGGCGGTCGGTATTCCATAGATGTGGAGGTGTCTTTGAAAATGCATTATAAAGTATCCAATCGGCAATTCAAAAGTATCCAAAAGCTTTGAATTTAGCTGTAATTACTTGATGAAAGTTTGTTTAAATACCATACATTCAGTTTTGTAGTGTCAGTGGAATACAATTTTTCACGAAATACATTTCTTCACAAAGTTTACTTTTTAAGGTTTATATTTATAAATAAGGACATTCCAAATAATAAAGCTCCTTCGTAAAATCCGGTTTAACACTAGTTATGCTAACACAACAATTGGTAAACATCTAAAAACAAAAATACTGAATGTTTATGAACTATATAATACCCCCGTCACACCGGACTGGCGTCCTTACTGCGTCCTAAAATGGAGGACGTCGATGGTCGCCGTGAGAACCCCAATCCTTTTTCTTTAAAATATCAAGATTTCGGTCACCCGTCACACCGGGGTCCTGTGCTCCGCGATCTGTACGACGACCTTACCGCGTCCTTGGCGTTTCTATTGAGTTTGCACGGCGTCCCCACGGCGATCATCGGCGACCTCACGGCGTTTTTGGCGTTTCTACCACGACCTTACCGCGTCCTTGGCGTTTCTATTGACGTGGTGGGGTCGTGGTAAGAACCCCATAGACGTGGTAAGGACGCAGTAAGGTCGCCGCGGGGTCCACGATCCATTTATTCGCGTCTCCACGGCGACCTTACCACGTCCATACTGCGTCCCTAGGGCGTCCTTCGAGTTCCTACTGCGTTGCTACGGCGACCATGGCGACCCCAGGGCGATCCCACCGCGTCCTGAGCCAGGACGCCAAACCTCGGCGTTTACTTTGAACATGTCCGAAGTAAACGCCGTCGCTCTGCGACCTTCGGCGTCCTTGGGGTCCCCACGGCGTCCTTCTGCGTTCTCACCACGACCCCGCGGCGTCCATGGCGTCCCTACCGCGTCCTGGGTCGCCGTAGGAACGCAGTAAGGACGCCAGTCCGGTGTGACGGGGGTATTACTTGGCTGTGAGTCGATAATAGTTTAAATATCCTGTAAAACCATGGCACCTGGTGTGCTGTCATTTTGGAATTTTTGTATAGATTTGCAACCTTTTCAAATTGTCAAATATTGCCAAAATGTATCAAATTTAGTCTACATTTTCAGTTGGAGAATGGGTGTAAGGTCTGGTGTCCTAATCGGATAATTCCCTGGCGTCTATACATTGCTCTGGTTCGTATGAAGTAGGTTCAGGGCCAGACTACACAAGGACGTGATTCCGTTCTTAGTTTTGCCAGCATATAATATGAACACCGTTAAATAGGGTTATGGGTTAAGGGTAAGGATAAGGGTTAACGAACACCATTAAATAGGTCAGTGTACCAACATTTCCTACAAAATATCAATCTCCTAATTCATCCATTTATTTTTTAATACAGCAAAACCAAATGTGGTACACTACTTTTAATATTTGGTTAAAAAGTAGATTTAATTGTTATGATTAAATGGGAATGGTCGATTCTGACCGAAATATTTGCCTTAAAATAGTTGGGGGAAAAGTGATACAGATCGAGAAAAATAAGATCTAACGATTTACCGACTTTATTCACTCTGAATATTTTATGAAGTTGAACTCCCACCATTTCGTTTTCCCCCACGTTCCCTTTCGCTATTCTTTCACAAGCGCAAGTTCTAATAAAGAACAGTCTCTAGCCTTGTACCTATTTTTCATTTATTACTCTTCCATGCACTTGACGCTGGGAAATTAATGGTAGATTAAATTTAATATAATTGAATATTTGAACCAGAAATATTGAGTGTGATACCTTTACTTATAGCCGTGGGCACGATGACGAAGTGAACTAGTAGTAATTATCACACAGAATAATTGTTATTAATGCCCTAGCTGTGCGGACAAATTCATACAAATCGTTATTGCCTTTGCAAGTCCTCTGAATACAGGAAACGAGTTTCCCTAACCGTTCCCATGATAATTATTCTCCTCTAGCGCAATTAATATTTTTTTGGGGAGTCCTACTAACAAGACGTGTTTTCTCTAAAACGACTCCTGTTATATATCATTGTTATTTCGATTCATTTAGGTACATGGTTTGGGGCTACATTTAGGTACATGTTTTGGGGCTACATTTAGGTACATGGGTTTGGGTCTACATTTAGGTACATGGTTTGGGGCTACATTTAGGTACATGTTTTGGGGCTACATTTAGGTACATGGGTTTGGGCTACATTTAGGTACATGGTTTGGGGCTACATTTAGGTACATGTTTTGGGGCTACATTTAGGTACATGGTTTGGGGCTACATTTAGGTACACGGTTTGGGGCTACATTTAGGTACATGGTTTGGGGCTACATTTAGGTACATGGTTTGGGGCTTCATTTAGGTACATGGTTTGGGGCTTCATTTAGGTACATGGTTTGGGGCTACATTTAGGTACATGGTTTGGGGCTACATTTAGGTACATGGTTTGGGGCTACATTTAGGTACACGGTTTGGGGCTACATTTAGGTACATGGTTTGGGGCTACATTTGAGTACATGGTTTTTGGCTACATTTGAGTACATGGTTTAGGGCTACATTTAGGTGCATGTTTTGGGGCTACATTTATGTACATGGTTTGGGGCTTCATTTTGAGTACATGGTTTAGGGCTACATTTAGGTACATGGTTTGGGGCTACATTTAGATACATGGTTTGGGACTACATTTAGGTACATAATCTTGGCCTCCATTTAGGTTCGTGGTTTAGGACTACATTTAGGTACATGGTTTGTACGATTAGATAAAAGACGGGGTTACATTGAGGGTGCGGCTACATTGAGGTACAGGGTTGGGGACTAAAATGTAACGTTTTTAACCTTAAATAAATATATATTCATATATTTTATTGGAACAGTCTTATAATAACTAAAAGTTCAAACCTAAAATCTAAATAGATATTTCGTTGTTAAAGAAGTATCATAAAATGACAAAAGCAGAGCCGCGTTAACTGACCTTTACTGGTCGGTTTAATAGTAGCGTTCAAACGGCAGTTCGACCCACGCACCTTTCTCAGTCAAAAAATATTGTTTTTATTCCCCGTGGTATTATATATTTCGGGAGGAAAGAATCATATTATTTGTAATGCTATTTTTCCCCCAGCTATCCTACACCATGCCTTACACGATATAGTGCAAACATCACACCGATAAATCTCTTAAACCCTCGGCTTAATGCTGGACATCAGAGGCATCAAATAAAAATCCTTGTCGTCAAGACTCACAAAGTCCCGACATCACCCTAATGCCATCCCGCAATCTACAAATGAAAGATGATGGGACGTGCAAAGTGGCATCTGCTTTGGGAGGGAGGGCGGGGGAGGTGGAGGGGGGGGGGGGGGGAGGGAGGAAGTTGTATCAGGGTGAGGTGAACTATTAAGTCTCCCTTTAAGATTCTCCTGGCACGCTGTAAAGAATTCCTGCTAACAGGATTAAAATGTGACCATACTTATTTTCGGGCTGCTTTTGGTCTCCAATTGCTTCATTTCATATATGTTTTGACCATATTTTTAATGACGTTGATTTTCGCGCCTACATGTGACAGATTTACATCAAAGTATTAACGAATTTTTTGAAATGATAATTTAACACCTTTTGAAGTTCAGAAACATATTTTGTTTGTAGAGTTTCAGAAATGTTAAAACGTTGTGCATTTTCAAGTTTAGCCTGTTTCATGTATATACAGTTAAATATACTGAACTCTTTCCAAAGTTAATGTTGAAATTAACTTGTTCATATAGAACATTCAAATTATGATGTATTTTGTCCCATTTTTCTCAAAATGAGTTTTTTTGGTGAACAATATATTTTTTTATTATAAATTTTTCACGCTCCCCCCAAAAAAATGTTTGACATTAAAGTCCTGTCTTTTCTTTACATGGAATAGGCCTATTTTCAATAATTATTAGTGTTGAGATTTCACTGTATTCTGTAAGTGGTGTAAAAAAAACTCGTAAAACATCCGACGTTGTTTTGAAGATGACAATTTAGAAGCTTTTGCTTAATAAAACTAGCTTATTAATGGCTTCCGTCCACTCTAATATTACAGGGAAAATCAAAACCCCTCCTTTCCTTCCTTACACTTGTTTTCGTTTCGCTGAACTAATATCCGTAAAGTGGGAATCGCTATTATGACCTCTAAAAGTCCCTGGAAAAGCGAGATGAGTAATTACATCCCAGGGTTCCCTAAGGAACCCCCTAGGGTTCCCTAAGGAACCCAATACAGTAGGCTGCAGTTAGGTTTTTACCTTCTTTTCTCTCGCGATTTCTCTCGTGATTTCTCGCGGGAGGTTGTATGTATTATTGGCGCTTCCGCATTGGCTCCTGTCTTATGGTCAGTGATGTCACAAAGAAATACGGGTCAGTGTCCCTTCCTGTAATTTAGGTGTAATCGGGGAGCAGCACTCTAACCATAGAAAAAAGGGGAAAGGGTTTCTTAATGAAAAGAAGTGTGTTGACCGATTGATTGCTGCACAGCATATTGACGTGAAACTGAAACAGGCCAGTAGAATTGTGCTATGAATTCTGCTATCCAAAGGCAATAAGCAAAATCCATACAAAATTGCACTCAAATTATAAGCGAATGTTGAAGTGGTTTTTGTTCACCCAAAATCATACTATAATGACACTGAGAGAAAAGCTATATTATAAGTTGTATATTCATTTGTTTAAATCTTTGATGAAAAACAAGGCATTGATCAAACTGAATTTGCTTTCTAAGAACGGCTTAAAAATTGCCAAGTTTTTGTTTTTGTATTCATTTTTTTATCTACAAATATTAACAATTTCAACCGCATTTTTTACAGAACCCAATAGCATTCAAAGTGTTAAAATAGCCGGGCGAATCTTCAGTTACAAAGATATCAGATATTGGGTTTCCCGCGTGGATCTTTGAAGTGGTTCAAGCAGTACTTTCACGTCTGGTAAGACTAAACCATACTGAAAAACGTCCATAAACAACACAATCTGGTAGATAACAGAGCAAACAGGAAGCTTTTTGGCTAATCGATGATTTGATAGTTTTCAACAAAAGCGTACATTTGTTTTGCCTGAGGTATACGAGAGCCAACTAAAAATGTTTGATTCATACTTCCTCGTCCACAACAGTAAACACAGCACTGCACGACTTTGCATTGAAAATGCTAATTTCTTTCATATCGAAATGAAGAATTAATCATTTAATACTGCATTGACTTCTTCAATATCAACGAACGCAATTTATATCTTGCAGTATAATTACTACATGTAGTACCCGTAGGCCTTGTAAATGATGAATTGTTAATTAGATACACTGAAAATGAAGTTTAGAAGCGACTTAACTGCCTCGTGGCGTGACGTTACTCACTTTATTTACCCCACGGCAGGCACGGATCCAAAGGGAAATGAGTCCCCCCCCCCCCCCCCCCCCCCCCCCCCACTTCCCACCTAGCTCTGACCACGGACCTCCTAGTAGGGCGTTCCTTCGAAACCTCCCCCGCCCAATTCTGCTCTCCCCCATGTTTTTTTAAAAGCCATAAAGCGCATTCATGTGCTGCATTACCGGTACTACTGTGTCCGACTGTTTACAAACGTCGGACATACATTTTTGTCAGGACCTGACCCCCCCCCCCCCCCCCCCCCCCTTCCCCGCAAAAATTCATGGGTCCGCCCCTGCACAGGGCGTGTTTAAAATGAAAAATGCATAAAACTGCTAACTTCACTGACTTGAAATATACCAATCAAAAATGATATTATATTTAATAAGGATGTGGTATGATATCCAATAAGAGTACATTCATTTTCAATAGCGTTGTAGTTAAGAATCCAGCAACATTAGAAACCTTACGGGCAGATGCAATATTTTCGTAATTGTTTAAGTTATACTGTGTCCCCAAAAATGTTCGCGCGCAAGGTTTTGTCTGACGTCATAGCCTTGTTAAAAAAAAGGGAATTTAAGTGCGATGCAATTCAACCGGAAAATTTTGAATAAAATACGACAAAATAGATCTACAGATTGTCTTGATGTAGAATGACCAGCGAAAGTACGGATGAATGAGGTATATACGAACAATCCGTGCTGAAAGTTGATGGCACATGTTTGTCTTTTCTATCGTATGGTTAAAGAAAATGACTCATGTGGTTCGTGTAGAGATTCATAAATGCGTATTATGTCTGTGTACGGAAATGAAAACACACGGCATTGTTGGCGGGAAGACCACGTTCAGTAATGTTGCTTTTATTTCAGATGCCCGTGGATAATTGAAAACGCTTAAAAGACTACCGCGACGGTACGTGATTACCCAGCGGCTAAGGGGTTGTTTTCTTAACCTCCATCTTTGCCAAAAAGCTTCTCTTAAGTGTCGGATATTTATATGTATGTAATAAGTAAACAAACGATTTCTTGACGAAACAGTGCGGCGCTATATCAGTTGATCCTTCGATATCATTTGGACCATGAGTAATGCGTTACAAGGTCGAGTTAAAGCGCTTGCAATATCAAAATTGATTTCTGGCGGAAAAAGCCTTCAAGTTACACGTGAACGAATTATGGTATGCAAGATTGCGAAACGACTACCGCGTTTTCGCGTCGATTATGTAAATCGTCAGTACATATTAGGAAAGCTTATTGTTTCTTTGACATAAGATAATCATGCATTTTGTTTAAGAATGACTCAAATAATTAAGTCCAATACACTTCTTTATCATAATGATTTGTCCTTCGTTGTAACTCTAGTTTAGTGTTATCTTGCTCTTCAACTTTCCAACTCAAATACAAATTGCACATTATTTCCTGTTTTGAAATTGGAACGTGGTTATTTTGTAAGAATATTTGCAATAAGCCGTTGGGTATTGCGATAGGGTCAAAGGTTATCAGCTGTTAACGTAAATATGACGCGATGTTACGCGAACGCCCATTTTCTTATTGTAATTTAAATTAACGTGTGCGTGTCGTGCGACCAATAATTAAAAAAACAATAGTTAAATTACAATTAAGTCAACGCGGACAGGTATACAATGGCCACGTTGGGACCTTGTTTTCACTTTCAGTACGTGACTCGAGGTGTACTAATTCTACCCTTTTCATGTATTGTGTTGAATTATAGTACGGCGGGCCTAACCGGAACTATTTTCGAGTAATGTTCTTGTCTCGGCCTATGACTATACGCAAAAAAACATAGCTAGATTTTCTACACGGAAACAGGTCTTATACGTAAAGAAAGGGGGCAACATTACCTAGAGGGGGACAGAATTAACTGCTTGGAGGGGGGAGACACTTTCACTTATGTAATTGTGTCCACAGGAACACTTTTAAGGGGGACAGAATTACCGTCCACACTGCAATTAGCGTGCACTCCGCGTCCAACTTTTACAAAGACCAAAATAACCTTCGTACTATTAAGACCGACAGTTTAAGTGATTAAATAATGCTGTTTACATCCATATCGGGAATTGACACCCATTTACATCGCCTTTGGAAATAACTAGCCGGTAGTTGGTTACTAAAACAAACCGGATGGCGTCGCATTAATAGGCCTAGGTGATGGAAGAGAAAACGTTTACACAACCAAACAAAATATTCATGTGGAAAACAATATCCTTCTTCAAAATGACAAATTAACCATGATTTGCAAAACATTAAGAAACTAAATTTGTCATTATGCTTTCAGAGCCAGTATGGATAGATGTTTACTTACTTTCTTGTAATTGTCACGGTTGTTGAAATATAAATGAATACAATTTATTAATGAATAAATACAGCCACAGTTATGACTGTCTGTCATTCTAACAAGAAGATGTATATTATAACATCATTTCTGAAGTTGCTGAACTCGGATATTCCGAAGTTTGGTTTATCGCATGCACAAAAAATCAGACTGTCGATAAAATATTAGATTTCTGCAGGTTACGGTGTTGACTCGCAAGACCGATAGGATATAAGCAAGGCTTATTTTGTTTGTATCAGAAGACGAACACGGACATTTGGATGCTAGTTCTTTTTTCAGCGTTGAATGAAAATATCTGCCTTTGAGCACACGCGCTATGGCCACAACATAACATAAGCGTAAAACGCCTAAAGTCATTTTCGACCATCGCAAGTCGTAAGTCAAATGGTTTCCGTATCCGTGACATTGTCACAGAGAAATATGCTTTTCTTTGTTAATGACAGGTTGTGAACAGTGCCATAAATACAATTGCCCACGACATATTATTGTATACTTTAGTAGTTATTTTGAGTAGAGTTTTTATTAGAGGTTTTATTCTTGTTCATTCAATGTGTTATGACGTGCTCCTGATGAAAAATGCGGTTTGACACACTACAACGCAGCAAGGAGTTGACAATTCGTATTATGTCATGTCTAGTATCCTACTCTCTATTCGTCAAGATTGGAAAAATCATCCAACCTGATATCGAATGGGAATACATCCTGTCTACAGTCGCCAGGGATATATCTCGATGAATTGCCAATCTTACAGTTGTTTTCGTTTGGACTGTCCCAATGATTATATTCCTTGCAATTGGGTCAAAAACATCCCATGCATCCTTTCATCGGATCAACTTTATTGATCTGATATCATTATTCAGGAGTCATGCTTGCTTCGAGGATGAGTTGTGTTTTGTTGGAGAAAGTAGAGATCCAACTTCTATTTTGTGTTTTGTCTCAAGCAGCACTGACTATATCATTACATTTTCAATTAATAGTGTTTCTAAACGTAATTTAAGTATTGTTATGCTACATAGCAGGGTCTTAGATCAATAGTAATAGACAAATATAAAACTCTTCCGGCTGCTGAATCCCAAAGTGAGTGTTTTCAGTGAACAACATAACACGACATAACATAATTATTTGATATATTCCCCTAAGTGGTTTACCATTTGACGTGGTTTAGTTCGTGACTTGCTGGATGGAAAGTCTGTTACCCAGACTCCAGTACTTACATTCGGGACTGAAGGCGCGCAAGAAAAATGAGCGTGACTGTTCTACATTCTTATAACAGAATAATTAGTTGTTTCAACCCATACACGCATTTACATTTAAGATTTCACCGTGTAGACTTAAACCAAAATCATATTCTCTTTATGACGTGTATTTCGTCCGTATTTATACCTGTTCTATATATATGCGCTATTTAAATACCTGTTCGGTTCACATGTCAATGACCATGACTAAATATAGCTCTGTTGTTGTTGTTTTTTATTTAAATTTGTTTTGGTAAGCTCTTGAAGGTGGGTTAATATATTCTGACATATTTTTAGGGATCGTGAATACAGGGTGTCTCAAAAAGAATTACAACGCACCTTAAGGTGATCGTAACTTAAGGTGATCGTAACTTAAGGTGATCGTAACTTAAGGTGATCGTAACTTAAGGTGATCGTAACTTAAGGTGATCGTAACTTAAGGTGATCGTAACTTAAGGTGATCGTAACTTTCTAAATAAGTATCGGAATAGAACAATTCAAACGACAAGATAAAGTCAAAGCAGTTGGCTATAATTTAAAAATAATGCGCTTGATTCGGTTTAGTAATTACGGAGAAATAAGCAATTATGTAACATTAGTCAAATAACAAGTTTGTGTATTACACATATTTCCCTTTGTGCAGGTCGTTTGAATTGTTTGATTCCAACATTAATTTAGGAAGTTACGATCACCTAAAGGAGCGTTGTGATTTTGTTGAGACACCCTGTATATACCATTTTCAGTTTTGTGTTGTTGTCATTTAAAGCAGCAAAGGTGCTCATAACCCGACGATGGTTTAGCTCCGTGAATGATGTATATTCCGAGAAAGAAATATTCTAAGATTTCGATTTCAGTTCAAAATTAAGAAATTGACAGCATTTCAGAAGAAAGAAATTCACAGTAAGAGTATAGTGTCGTTGATATATTTAACAGTTTTGTCGTTAGTTACTTTGTGGACAGCCGTAAAAAGATATACTAAGCTTTAAACATCTATGTATCATAAGGATATTTCCTTATATTAACATTGGGCAATTATTGAGCGAAGACAAAGACGGAAGCTATTGATTTTCTTTTTATGGTAACTTATTGATTGTCTTCACGCGTCCAAACAAAAATGACTCGGTGCTTTTTTGTATCGTAGCGTGTGTATATCTTAATAAGTAGTCCATGACATCCTTTGGCCGTTTTAGAGTGTTTTTTTCTGTTCAAGCCTATCGTCGATCGTATATATGCCATCAGAAATGTTGTAATCGGATCATTCAAATTTCAGGACCTCGTCCAGCCCAAATATGGTTGCCATGGTTATTATCCTAAAAACAATTTCTTGAGATGTCGCATTGATTTACCGACACAAATGAGATACTCGATAAACAAATACTGTTCCTTCAAGAATTGGATACTCACATCCGTGAGAAACACACTTATAGTCTACTTTCCCGCTAAAAATGATGGTTTACAAAGAAATAAACAGAACATTTCCCACGCCTGTCGTTGACGCGACATGGCTGTTGCAATAAAAGTGAAACCCTTAATTGCGATATAAGATCAATGAAACCCAATAATTTACCCTCCAACAATAGTTCCTCGCATTATTTAATCAGGCGTACGGCTAGAGTAGAAAAACTCGGTAAGAAATGAAACAGGTGTATTTTGGTGTGTGCGTAATCGTACATGCTTGACAAGACAAGACACAAGACACGAATGCTAGTTATGACGCGAGGGTGCAAGTGTGACAACTGTCCACTATGCTAACACAATTGCTGGGTGTTTCTATGAGCGTGAAAAATATCGAGTTTCGATATTGCGTCGGCGTTATGGATACAATCACTTGGTTACAGCCGCCATTTTTAGCCCAGCGCTCTATATAAAGTGTCAAGTTTAAGGACCCTCTTGTGCGGACATTCTAATTAAACATGGGGATATAAAGAACAGCGGCTGGGAACATCTTAAAAATGTATAAATGCCTACAGATGTTGTTACTTTTCTTTTTTCTGTTATTATTACGATGGCTCAAGTGAAATTGTCAAGTAAAAGAAGCAATATTTGTTCATTTAGTTAGCGGGTACTTTCATGGAAAAATCACTGTAGCTTTTGGTGCTGGGTCATGATAAAGGAGCAGAATATTTGTTCTGATAAGACGTTTTGCAGACATAGTAGCGTTCCTAGTGGAGCCATCGCGTTCGTTCTATTTAATAACTTCGCTCAAAGTTAAACACCGATTCATAAATACCTAAGGTAGTTCCCGAGTATAACTATGACATACCTGTGCATCACTGTATGTAGATGGGTCCAATACGTTTTGTTGGGCACGACCAGCGGTAGGGTCGGATCGTTTGCCTCCTGCCTTCCACCTATTTTGTCCGCCCATAGAGAAGGTGTTGTGCGCGCTACAAATTATACCACCAACGACAAGGGCAAGGTATAAAGTGGCCGCTAACGAATTTCTCCCCATCGTCTTTTCTTTTCTCCTGAGTACCGTTTAGTCAAATAAAGATGATCTGTTGAGTCCTGTGTGGTGGAAGAAAGACGGAAAGAGACAAGTAGTTAAACCCAGCTGTCACACGAATGAGAGTGATCCCACAACGGCATTCGTGGTATCGAATAAGTGTAGCCTAGCGATTGTTATGGCAAGTCAGAATTGGTATCACACAAAGTGAAGATACAGCTTACTGTGTCCAAATATATTATGATTATTGTGGAAGGTTTACTTAATTGTAACGATACGATTGGAGTCAAAATGAAACAATGAGAGTATAGCTTGTACGTAATATACCACGTGACCCAGCTGCTAGGCAACGCCTAACCAATCAATCACCTGCTCTAGATTACCGGACCCTCAGTAACACGGTCGGTATTGCCAACTGGCAGCCGATAAGAGAAGGCTGTGCGGTTTTCATCAAGTCAGGTAACAAGGTTATACGATACATGTTTTTCCAGGCGGTTTTGGCAAAGAGTCGCAAAAAATATGACGGCAGAAAAAATCGTAGGAGTCGAAGAAAAAACTTCATTTTGTTGGCACCTCGTGTATCAGAGGCAACCGGATATGTGGCGTTTTCAAGCAAGTCCTTCAGTTCCTTGTTTTTTTAGTAATGCATATTTTAGTAAGCCTCTGAGTGCTTGTGGCTATCGATGAATGCTCTGTCAAAAAACAACTACATTGCAGTAGACCACAAGGGCTTGCAGCAATAACTGAGGCTTGTTTTGTGTATCCCTTCACAAAGACCTTTAAACAACAAACCCATGTAGGAATAGAGATGGGTGTTGATTTTAACATTTGAAACTATTCAAATGGACAACGAAATATTGGAAAGTGACACCTGCCTTTGTCTGACTGACAGTCTCGCCTGTATACGTTCTGCTTTGATTGAAAAGGGTGGGTGTCAATATTTGACAGTTGAAAGTAACACCTACTCATTTTAATATGTGTTGGCTGTAAGAGAATAAACTTGAATGAACGAAGACTACAACTATAGTATAGTCAAAACTGGTTCTGTGTAATATTGGCCTTTTCTGCTACATTCATGTAATTAACTTTATTGTTATTAATTAGTATCAACGCAAATCCATGAAACAAAGCATCATGACGTACTTGACTATCCAAGGAATTGTTCTTTTAGTGTTACATTTCGAGCATGCAGTGCCGATGCGAAAATGAACATCCAGCTGTGTTTAACTTTTGCGAATTCGCAGCACGAAAGTTCATCGTCTCGTCATAAATTCGCGCCGAGTATAACCGGTATTTACTCGTTGAACAAAATATTTGACTCTATTTTAAATTCAGCATTGTGGTAGACCTACAAAACTGAATTATAACTCTAAGAAGAAATCCGTTAGGTGGAATTTAAACACGTAGCATGGCTGTAACTCCTCAAATAAGAATTGCAAAAGAATGCAGGACACTTTGCGTAATATATGTTATTGTGAGCATAGAGGAACCAGCGGGGTAACTAGGGTTTGGGGGGACACCTGAGGGTGGACCAATTGTTCAAAGGAGCACTGAATAGCAACTTATATATAATTCTAAATTTTAAATGGGGGGGAAGTGCCCCCCCGTGGCGCCACTAAGAGCAATTTGTATTTGCTACAAGCGGCAATGTCTCAGTTTTGATGTTTAGCCGAGCCAGTAGGTATAGTTATATTTATTTCGAAATATATTACATGTAGTTTGAAGGAAAAAAACGTCATCTTATCCGTGTTGTACATACATACATGTATAGTTGTCTTTTAACAGCCGTTGGCCTCTGACTATTTTGTTTCGTCAATAGCTAACGGTTTTACATCACCCAGTTAAAGGTAGAATACACCATACACTACCGAATGATTAAGAAATACCATACTTAAAAGTGAATAATGATCTTAGATATCCAGCAAAATGATTGCACTAGATATTCTTTAATTGATCTGAACAATTACATTTTATTTAACAAAAATTACGATTGTCCGACTGCAATCGCGAAAAAAACAAGAACAACATAAGAACAACTGCCCGACGCCGGTTGAAAATGAACCGCCGTATTTCTTGCTTTTCTCAGCATCATTGATTGTAAAACTTCGGACATGTCAGTTAAACGATATTTACTATAACATACACCACCCAAACCCACCCATTCATGATAATTCAAGCATTTACTAATGGTGTATCCTACCTTTAATGAAATATAGCGAAATAAATGTGGTGTAACAGTGAAATGTTTTGCCGCGTGACGTCTGTCCTTGCATGGAGATTCCTACCTCCATGCATGGTCCTTGCAAGAACGTCTGCCCGAAAGATAAGAACTACTTTGGATTTTTGCCTTGAAGTTCGGCTTGAGTATACCATGTCGAAGCCAAACGAAAAATGATTGCACGGTGTTAAGAACTATTATTAAGCAATTTTCTTTACACTAGCAGGTTTTAGGGAGAGCTTCGAAGTTTGAATTTCATGGCCGATCGGGCCTCTATCCTCTTAATTATTGTCTGCCGGCAGTTCTACACCTCTCGTAGCGGTGCAATTAAACGCCAACACTGCCTGCAGCCCTTTCTCGCGTGTGCAAACAAAACCTCGCACGCACATTTTTTTTGGGTTTAGGTTTTCTATGCACCATTCAGTTGTATCTTAATATTGTGTACTGTTCAGGCTTGGGCGACGCTGGAAGTGCAAAGCATATATTCTGCCGTAGAGATCCATTTCGTGCTGCATTTTAGTCGACTAGACATATCTGACAGTGCTGATCATAGTCTTAGAATAGCTGGATAACATTACATATTGAACATCATAGTTAAATCTATAGTGGGTATTCTGGTGGGTATTACCTCATGACTAGTGTGGCAATAGGCTATAATTGCCAATGTATAGTTCGCGATCTTAGGATAAATTGTTTGAAATTTAACTCCAACCACTCAGACCATCGCATTATAAAAGCACTGTCATAGCATTCAACCTTCATGTTTAAAGGATCGGCAAAATATCAGTAAAATTGCCGTACGGCATCTGTTAAGTTTTACAACTAACGCATTTGAAATGATTTATAGAACTATAGGATTTCATCTATTTATACTGCCCTAGGTTATATATTTAATTATTCTGGTTATTGTTGACCTAAGTATCAATTATTTGGGGCAAGACAGAGCTGTACCCGGCTAAGGATTTGTATTATCTCGCTAGGGGAGCTGTATATTAAATCGCAAATGAAATCGCCTTAAGAATTTACCGAAATCGGTGATTTCTGATAGTTAAGGTTACCCACGGCTGTTCGAATTTCAAATCCCAAATTCAGGCTAGTCCGATAATGATACTTTCTAATAACATCCCAAATTCCCCCAGCGTTCCTTCATAACAGTTGCCTCCTTCTAGGGAAAAGAAAGGTTTCTTTTTTTTGCCATAGAAATGGTATGAAAAACGTGGCCCAATATTCAAGTGCAATCTTCAGTCGAGCTAAAAGGTTGTATGCGATTAAATTTTGCTTTGATTGTAAGCAGACCTTCTGCAAAGAAGCTACTTGATACTATTATTATACGAGTGAATGCGCACGTAGATCACATAATAGAAAACTTAAACCTCATTCAAAGCGTTATGGTTGTACTTAGATTAAGGAGTAGTAGCCCTAAGTCTAGTGTTAGGCCATAATGTCTAGTGTTCGACCCCCCCCCCCCCCCCCCCCCCCCCCACCCCCACCCCCGTCTATCGTTAGGCCCCCCGTCTAGTGTTAGGCCCCGCGTCTAGTGTGTTATAGGCCCTATATACGTCTAGTGCTAGGGCCTACGTCATAGTGTTAGGCCCCGGCCGCGTCTCTTAGGCCCGCGTCCAGTTTTTCATGCTTGTATTATCAAAGGTACAATTCTCCTATATATTTGCCCTATCTGCCCCACTATAGATAGGCTAGTCCTGCGTCATAGCAGCACAAAATGCCACTGGTCCAGACCATTTCATTTCCATACCAAATTTAATCTGATAATTTCTATGACCGCGCACACTAAATGAACATCGAAGGGCTGCGAAAACAGATAAATGAAAAAGCTATTATTCATGACGTTTGTTCAGCCAACCAGCGGCGCATAAAGGGTTGAATTTGTAGAGGATACGCATTTAAATGGGCGGAACCCGGGGGGCACGGACCTATGACGTCCCTTGGACCCCCCCCCCCCCCCCCCCCTTTCGCCACTGCAGCCGGCGAGCCAATCCTTTTAAAGATTGGCGGATATTTTGGTTTAAAGAATGCGACGGGACTCAAAATGGCCTTTCCACAATTTCATTTTTGTTTCATTTAGCGTTGATAAAGCACGAACCCACCAAACAAAATGTATCTCTACGGAAAACTATAAATTTGTGTAAATCCTATAAATATATGGCGCCTGGAAACCCCAGCATTTAAAACTAAAAGTGAAACTATTAAAAGACCCACATACACACACACCCCGTTGTGAACCACATAACGATTAATGCTCGATATTGTGTTTTCCTTTATTCCTACGTTATACCCAATCCCCATTGCTTTGCGCTTGCACCGTCGATCGAGGACCGAATTTGTCCATTCATACCGCCGACCGAGGGGCTTTTGTTTCCTTTGTTCTCCTTTGTGTCTCGCCCCTCGGTCGTTATGTGGTGCCGGAACACGCCAGTATTGTACGAGTATGTATTTATATCACATGGTCTTTTAGAATCCCTGGGTCGGGGAACTGCAGGAACTCCAGCCACATTATGGTGCCTGTTGTACTTCAGAAACTTTTAATCGGTTGATAAGAACCCAAAAGTTTGAATATTTGTATTTGCTTTATTTTCTATTTGCTTCTCAGTAATTCAAAAGTCGGAGGCTAAGCCGAAAACAAATCAAAAGCTTCGAAAAAACCCACAGAATATGAAATGGGAAAACAAAATGGTCGTGAAATGAGCATGTAATACTCAAATACCATGCTGTGTCTCATTAAACAGATGAAAACATACATCGAGGTACCGTTCGCCTATTGCTATTATTAAATCAGTTAGAAAAAGTCGAAAACGTAAAAAGTGCCCAAATGCCTTTTATTACACCTTACTTTAGCCAGCTTCATTAGGCAGAAAAAAAGAACACGTTCTGTTTTACAAATGAAACCAACATTCTAGTTCTGTCTTTTATAATTATATATCCCCTCCACATTTTGTATTTAATCTTGACGTACATAATTCGGGAATGGGTATATATACCAGAAGTAAAATGTTATATAAAATCTGTTTTAATAGGTACGAGTTGTTAAAATAACTCGGTACCTCTGGTCAACGTCTATAAAAAATAACAGTGTTGTATTTACGTTGACCTATTGACAATCAACTGAGCATGTGTGCATTCAGACAGCGTCTAATCTGAGATTATCGCTTTAATTTCATTTTGAGAGCAAGCCATGTTTCTTTCAAATCAAATTCGAACCTTCGGGATAACAAAAAACTGAGTCTAATTTAGAAGACATTGAATCATAATACTCACCAACGGCAAAAGATAGAGCAGCTACTGAGCTTGCAGAAAAGTAAACCGGTTGCTTGGTTAATAAAAACGCCACAGGGTAATAATACTAGGGTCGACAAAGAAATCATGAAAAGTAGCAGTCACAGCTAAGCGTGTAGATGCAGTTTTCCCCTACCGTAAAGTTAGCCCGAGTCCGTTGTCTGGCGTGTGCGCGTACGGCAAATTTAAAGTGCGTTGTAAAACGACTGCTAGACTAACGCTTGATAGGTATATAAAAGGTGTGCATTGTTGAGGGGCGTACGATAGTCATGACGATTGACCAATGAAAAACCTCGATTGACGTGAAGCGTTGCTGATGACTGTGTGACTTGCCCGTTGACAATCGTAGGGATATGAAACAATCCTGCAAAATGTTAAAATGTTTTCCAGCGTTTTTGCTGTTTCCGCAAAACGATTGTCAGCGACACTATTGTGCGAGTAGGCCCACGTATTCAGCCGGGAATAGGGGTGTTGTTAAATTTGTTATTTTGTTATTTTGCGACAATAAGCATTCATGATGCAATATGTTGGTCTAGAGTGATATACTGAGCATACACACAAAATAAATCCGTTTTCCTTTACCGCATTGTATTGTATACGTGGTATAATGAAACTAATGTCATATTTTCCCCCAAATAAGATTTTTTGTTTTTCTTCTTGGTCTTTCTTTATAATCTTGTCAACATATAGAATGTGCTTTTTAATTTCTTTGGATTTGCGGTCCACCAAAACCATGACCCCGGCTTCCTTTGCTTGAACACTGCGGCGAAACATCGTGGTCCCACACGAGATTGTAAATACTTCTCAGTACTGACTCAACTTTCAATTCAGATGCGTGGGTGAGAAATATAAAAATGAAAAGAAAAACAATATTCTGCTTATAGCGGAAACCGAACGAATGCTATTAAAATCTGATTCATTATAACAAAATCTTCAGATTATCTCTTGATCTAATTTATTACGTTGCGGCCACATCAAAAACAATTAATTGCGCGAGTTTCATCCCCAACTAATCATGTTTTTTTAAATTGCCTTTTTTCCCTAACGATGTAAAAGTTACTGTTTAACAAGACATTGAACAAAAACATCCATCGACTTTTGTAAGTATCTAATTATTTTATATAACATTTTAAAACATTTGTTACTCAAACAAAAAAATTGTGTGCAAAATAAAATTGGATTTTTTGAAGAGCACAGGCAGGTAATAAATTTGTAACTGATATAAAAAAGTATATATAAAATCACAACTAACGATAAGTGTTCCATCCAAGTTTGAAAAATTGCAGTGTAGCCAGGTGGGAGGTATAAAACAAAATCGAGTGAATTATTATAAACTTATGCTTAAGGTCACATACTTTATATTATTTATGGCCGTTCCACTAAGCTTTGTTTTAGTAATCAATAATCCTTTCATTCATGTTAACGTTAAGGTTCACCAAAGTGTTACAAAGCTGAAGATTTTCAGTTGGAAATTATAATTCATTATTGACGGAAAACTAAATTTCCTTCTTTTTGGCCTCTGACACCCAAAATCATTACTCCCAAAGATTGATGTTTGCGCTCGAGCATCTAAATAAAGCGATCATGCATGTCTCAAGGAGAGAACGGTTCGAGAACGAAGGACTCCCAACCGCAGAGAGACTAAATAACAAACGCTATCTATTTCTAACCCACATTATTGTCTTCGTTTACCTCTCCATAGATCCAATCCACAGAGTTCTGAATTGCTAGTGTGCGGTTGCCCTGTTTGCCTCCGTTTTCCCTTCAAAGGCCTTTATTTCCTGCACCATATACCTTTGTTCTTCAAAATGTATACAACTGGATTGAATTATGAGAAATTTGTCGTAGGACAATGAATCAACTTATATACATGCATGAAGACTTTTTTACCGGGATGAAGTGTGTGTTGCATGTTATCAACTATAGACTTATTGACAACCAGTATATATATGGCAGATTCTTACCAACAAATTCTTACTTTTTGTATAGTTCCAAATTTGAATTTGCTTCGAATAAATGTATTACTTTTCCGTCTTCCTATGTTTTTCATGTTCTGATTGTTATAGCGATTGTTTTTTTCTCGCAATCTCATTGCATTTGACTTACTGGCATCTTGAATGTTCAGTTCTCGCCCAGTGGAGTTGAAATGTTGATTTGATGTAGAAAATATGCAATGAAGTTTTACAAGAAGTCTCTTGTGTGAACAGAAACGTAGAAACAATACCCCAGGATCCCGGAACTCTATAGCTCTACAGCAAACAATCATCTATAGACAACTATAGATAACTTATAGACAACCGCAGTTTAGATTTAGCTGAGGATTCTTTTCAAAGACTGGAGGAATCTTGGCAAAATATTTGTTCATCAATGTATTTCTTTTTTCAGAACTTGCGCAAACATCCCGATTTCTTGGAATTATACGCCTAAGTAAACGCTCTTATATCTCGGTACAGCATCATACACGAATATTATTATCCCGTCATTTCGTACACCTCATCTAACGTATACAATAACTGCTGCAGGCTATTAGAAATGTTTTCTTTTGCATGATACTTGTGGTCGGTTGCTAATTGCTAATTCAACTATACGAATCGAGTGTACGTCAACGAGTCGTCTGCGATTAGTCGGAGACTTTCTGCTATAGTCATAGCAAAGTGAAACCCTGACTTACGATGTCTGCTCTCAAAATGGCACGGCTCATTTCTCTTGCTCGTCTCCTTCTTGGTCATTTCGGAGGAATATCAAATATAAAATTCGGCATCTGTAATGGCTGGAAGGGTGCGAAATCGAGAATATTATGGTAGGTATAACACCTATGTATGTCGCGAGGGTGTCGCGGTATGATGGGCTGGTTGTTGGTACAACACTTAGTGTCGTCTTTGTGTCGATCGTCCGCAAACGACTCGGCGGAACACTCCGCCTAGCTTATCAGGGGCCATGGATCATCAGTTTAGCAGTGAAGCCGATCGGTACTTGACACTCAAACCAAACCCCATCAATAACACATCCATATCGTTAGAGGTTTTCTTTGAGTTTACAAGAATCCGACATTCCATTATTGAAAAGGATCATGAAACCACTGGGAATTGTTTAACGGGCAATAAAAGGAAAGACATCTTCATTTCATACGGGATGTTTTGAATGGAAATGTTTGGGCTGTTAAATCTAAACACATTGATTGTTATAATATATAGAATCGGTTCGATCAATCAAATGTTAATACTCCTACCTCCATGAGTTCATTCTTTGATGGTAACACAAACATCCGTACAGACCAGGCCCGGTTATTGAATGTTTAACTAAGTCCATCAAGGCCTGACCATTTAACTGAATATAACTTTTAGATATAATATATGATGAATTTGTGTGTGTAATACAACAAAGAAAAAATATTAAGTCTCTTCGCGAATTTTATGGAAATTTCGAATAAATGGGCAGTATCTATCCTGACAAAGCCACAGGCGTCGCCGCAAATTGGCCAAATAAGCGTTTTTAAGGTTTACGTGATTCTGTTGCACGTTTTATGAATATTCATCATCATCACATGGCAATGTACTCGCTCTTTAGGTGACGGGAAACAACAAAGGGAAGCGAATGGTTTTCTATTTTTACAATAATGTATTCATTGCGTATTATTAACTAAGAAAAGTTGTCCATAAATAAGATATTAAATTGTACCGGTAACCAATATTTTCAGATTTCGTTCGTGGTATTATTATAAAAATATGGTAATTACTTTCATGACCATTTCCCCTTTGGCCAAGTGACATTGGAGAATGTAAAGGCTTAAAAATGCCAACAGTTTCGAGCATAAATGTAAGCACTTCCGGGTTAAGTAGAATGATCGATGCTACAAATAAAGCATTTCGTCACAGTAGCGACTGTAAATTCTATAAAGCTTTATGCTAGATGATCCAATGATCCTCCAAGTCTAGTGCTCATATCGAATTCGTCATCAAAGTAAAATATAATAGCCATAATTATTATACCTCCAAATGGGCACTTTGGGAGACAATCCCATAGAGTCGTGCACAATCTTTATTGTAACCTAACCCGTTTTTACCTGGAGCTTTTTCCACGAAATTTCATATTTATGCTATTTAGACCCAAATCTGTCTTCTCCGAGCAAAAATAACTCCCAAATATCGTTTTGTGGGGTAGCTAGACACTTAGGGAGACACTGAAATGTCTCCCTAAGTGCCACTGTCTCCCAAGTGAATCAAAACTATCGCTAATTTGTCTCCCAAAGTGCCTATTTGGAATAATTACTGTTTTTATCATGAGGTGTTTCACAAAAGCAGGTCCGGAAAATTCGAAAACATTTCAAATGCAAATGCAGGCACATACGTCAAATCATCTTCAAACTTAAAGAGTGCTTATATAGCATCTCATAAATGCTTGAATTCTAGACAATTGCTGTTTTCATGACGGATTTAATTCCAAGCATTTTCCTGGCACGAAGAAATGCAATTTCAGCTTGATCTAAAATTACAAAACGAATTGCACGTTGTCATTACAATATCTTTACTATGGTTCTCTAGTCTTCAGATTGCAACTTGTTCAGTTCCTCTGAGTTTAATTTCAATGTTCAAATGTTTGGTAATTCAGAAAAACAATCTTTCATAAGAGGTTGCAGAAGTTGTACATTTGGAGTAAATAATAATAATAATAATAATAATAATAATAATAATAATAATTATGATACCTCCAAATGGGCACTTTGGGAGACAATCCCATAGAGTCGTGCACAATCTTTATTGTAACCTAACCCGTTTTTACCTGGAGCTTTTTCCACGAAATTTCATATTTATGCTATTTAGACCCAAATCTGTCTTCTCCGAGCAAAAATAACTCCCAAATATCGTTTTGTGGGGTAGCTAGACACTTAGGGAGACACTGAAATGTCTCCCTAAGTGCCACTGTCTCCCAAGTGAATCAAAACTATCGCTAATTTGTCTCCCAAAGTGCCTATTTGGAAGAATTATGCGACATGAACGGGTGCTCAAGGACCCGACAACACGAAAACTTTTGAGGTTTAAAAACAATATATCTTATCATTCAGTGTGTTTTCATTTTTTTTGTTTAAATGATCATCACTCTCAGATGCCTTCGCTGATAGGAAGTTTGTTCTACGAGCGAGCAGCCGTATCTGTAAATGTTCTATCAACCAACCCATAGGAAATAAAATTGCTTTCCAGTAAATACATTTGCTTCATTTTTATTATTCATACACATTATAGTTGCTTACAGAGTGGTGGGGGAAAGCAAATGCTGGTTTATATTATTAATACGATCCAATGTGCCTTAGAAAATGTTACAGCACAGATCTTAGTTTCTTAACCCATCGTTCATGCCTAATTCATTTAATTCCGTCATTTTATGGCGATATTCGTGTTGAGTTTATTTATTATACTAGCAAATAAATTCGATATTAGAATGTTGTTATCATTTGAGTGGTTTATGGTTGACGTTCTGACGTCAGGAAACGTTCAATGCCTGGCGGGCCCGGTTGTTCTCTGCGGACCAAGGCGCTGGTTGGAGCATTTAATACCAATTTCCATCTGGCATTAGAAAAATACTCGGGAGAAAACTAAAAACACGATCCTTCTCAACTACAAGATGCCTGAAAGCTTGTCTGTTTCTGTGATATTAAATTCACACACAGTATGATGCAGTTGTGATAGTCTTTTCGCTGCGGTTACAGGGCTAGAGTATTATTACTGTAAACCTGTCTGTATCTTCTTGTCTGTAAAGACTTACGAGGTCAAAATGCTGACCAGAACTATTTGCTGTTTTAAATTTGAACAAAGAATTGTTTGCGATAGAAATATAGACCTTGGCCAAATCAGTGATTTTAGGTTGATGACGTTATTTGATTTTTAATTTATTTATACAGTTCACTCACATCGAACAGTTGGAATGTTTTATCAGTTTGAATCAACTAAAGTTTTACTCTATAACTCATGTACCAGCAAGTTTGATCAAGAACCATTGGTCGACTACTGGTTGGTCCGTGACGTAACGTACGCGCCTGCGCACTAATTGTATCGTTCGGATATCAGTCCTCCAAGCATGATTAAAACGCCAACAAACTCTTTGTCTTGGGTGCTCAACGTGCACTTTGATCTGATGCATGTGCTTGGTTTTTGGTAAACAGCTCCCCTCAGGAGTCAGTTATTTGCAACCATTGTTTAATCACTATAGTATTAGATCAGAGTTTAATAGTGGAACTGTGGTTAATGAAAGTTCCGGATCGAACGTAACTTTGGCTAACCAAAGTTCCTGACAGAACTTAACTAGGATTAACTGAGCAAAATTTCCGTTCTGGTTTCCCTTGAGCTTATAAGTGAACGTCATGACCGCTTATCTAATCAACCATTACCAGCCTGCGGGTTACTGCGTCATCTGGTCTCTTCTATTATTAAAGAGTGAATTGCAGATATCTCAATTCATCAGCGCGAGTGGCATCATAATGGTCAATCCCTGGCCATAATGATATTGCTCGTTCCTTAAAAGACTGTGGACAAAGGGCCATGATAGCTCTAGGATAAAACTGCATCTTTCCATTTAGGTAATCTTTATTGAGACCTTACAGAATGTATGTGTGTGTTTGAATTTTCATATAGCAGTTAGAATCCCTAGGGGATACGCACACACAATTTATATAATTGCAGGTAGAAGGCCTATATGAAAGCAATAGTCGAAGTGTGAAATCCTGGGCTTTTTGTCGCTCAACTTTAGCATACTTTAAAGCAAATTAAAAGTTCACAATCCCATAAAAAATAATGACGTGGTTTTGTATTTCTCAGCATTTCCTGCCCCCTCCCTTTCCTCTTTTGGGGGGAAAAGCAGGTCGAGTGTACTGGGGCGAGTTGAAGAGGTCATAGTGAATTGCCCTATTGATCCGACAAGGGTGCAAGACGGAATTAAACCCAATCGGACATCGCGATCAGATGTCCCCGCGCCCAGTGTTTATTGCTTATAGGGGGGGGGGGGGCAATTATACAGTCGTTTTCATTAAAAAAGAAGAAGTTGAATGAACCACTGTGAGTCTACCTTAATTGAAAATAAAAACAATTAAATATTTACTATTTAAATGAAAGTATTCGTTCCATTACAATGTGCAACACATATAAATATCTATGGCGAGGCGATTATGTGGGGGTGTAACCACCCTTTGACAAAAAGGGCGGGAAATTAAGGAGTGGACGTAAGAGGTAGCCGCACGCATCGCGTTTTTGCACACAGCCGCGATGGCCAAATTCATCGCTACGACACTGGTACAACCCTACATTAAAATAACTCATTTTTGCGCTTTTCGTGGATCCTTTGACAAAACTAAATGGGTATCTCACGTCTAAACCGGAGTTCTATCCCGGAGTTATATTGATCATCCTACGCGTTGTGATTCCTGCACCACTTAACCAAAAGTTCCACACAAACTTCCTACGTATTCCTATTCTATTCAGAAAACATAGGCGAGCGATAAACAACCAGAAAAAAAAGGGGGAAAAATACAATGCTGCAAAGTTAGAATTGTTAAAATTTCTGAGAAAAACAGTCGTTTCTTACAACGATTCCTGTCTGCTATGAAAACGACTCACCCGACTGTTTTGCAATATTTTTACAACCTTAAATGAAAATGATAGTGTAAGCTTGTATTTTTGACGAAGTGTATACACAAACCAAACAATCCACTTGGGGGAGTATGTGGGCGCAAGTTGCGCCATCTGTGTAAGCGGTTGGACGGGGGGCGTCAGTCTTTAAAAATGTAATAAAGTTTGACGGACAAGTGTGTTCCCGACGACACGTTTGACTGATTGTCATCAGGCCTAGTGGCGCCTTCGGCCCTTCATATCACCACACATTGATAGAAAACCGTCTCATCTTTCATTGTTTTATTTACAAGAACTCCAAACGGGAAAATAATTTCACTATACAATGATTCTTGGGGAAGGGCGCCCAATTAGTATGATCCGAGTGAAGCGGTACCAAAAGAAACCCTTGGTGTGTTTTCTGGGTACGGCCTGGGGGCTTCATCTGCACGGCTGGTCATGTTAGGTCTACGTCAGCTGCAAGTGACATTATTGTACAATACTGGTCGTCAGGACAACTCACATATGGTAATCTGCAATGTGCATATCTATGTCTGTGTCTATGTCTATAAAACGCTAGTTGAAAGGCAGGTCGATCGATAGCCTTCTGTTTAAAACAATACAATACAACATAATTGTTCGATACCACCTAGAGACATCAGTGGACATTTCCCCTCCCAGTCATTATTTGTTCTTAATACTTTACCAAATTCTTCACAGTAATCTTCACAATAAATCTTACCATGCAACTTACAGCGTTAAAATATTGATGTAATTCCCACGGTAGATTTTATGTGCAAAGAAATTGTAATATGAAAATAATGAATTTACAAAAGTTGTTTTGAATTAAAGTATTAATAACCTCGGATTCACGTTTGCTCAAACAAAATGGTATAAAATCATTGTTAAAAACTTGATGGAAATAACTCGGAGAGAACATCTCTCGTTGGGAGATCGCAGTGAAAATAAGCGGTAAATAATAACAATTAGTATAGACAAGATTTGAAACTTCTGCTGAAGACAATCAGAGCAGACTAACCGAAACGTCGAGTTCTTATTCTCAACCGTTTCATTTAGAACCACACAATTTTCCTTAAGAGATTTAACCACATGATATTACCACAACCTTTACCATACTCGGTATGATTTGTTTAATAGATACAGTACAATCTAGAATATTCAAGGTTTGTTGGAAGAGGACGATAGCATAGATTTAACAACAAATCATGAAATACAAGTATCAAACATACACAACTGTTGGATAATTATTTTTCAAAAACAGTGATGGGTTTTGGGACTACTTTTAGGAGTGACCATCTACACCCACCCCGCCCAATTCAAGACCATGTGAATTTGGATAGTATTTAGTGTGTTTTTTTTAGAGTATCACCGTTAATGATACAGCGCCCTCTGGGGTTCATAAACGAAGCGTCTGATACTGTTTAGAGTTCTCTCATGCCCAACGCGTCTGCTATGGGAAGCTCTAACGTGCTTCACATACTATTTATGTGATGAAACTCATGGCATTCTGGTTGATTTACCACGATATGCTAGACGGAGCGCACTTATTATACTGTGCGCGCTACATACGGACGTGCCGCCCTGTAACCCGTACGCCATTTTGTAAGTTGGCAATTAACGATAGTAAATACCCAGATGTACCGTGCACTTCAACGGCGCGGCAGCTACTATTTATTGGCCGTTTAATGTCGGTCTCAAGTGACATTGCTCGTTTTATCGGTAAATCTTATTCCTATTTCCCCCAAGTCAATGGCGGGCCCAGGATTTTTAAGGAGATTGCTCATGGCTGATGAGGTCATGAAGTGGCAGACGTAATTTTATCAAGTCTGCCCATAGACAGAAGCCCCAAAACATGGGAGTTGATCCTCGACTATATTTACAAAATCCCAGCTTTCTTTTAAGCCAAATGGTCTCCTTTTTCCACAAAAAAATATGGGTGCACTGTTTAAGCTATTTTAGCTGTATTGTAGTTAAACGCCAAGTGCGCCCTCTCGCTATATACTATTTAACATTGTAAAACAAACCTGCCCAGTAGAGGGCGGGCAGCATATTCAACAACTCGCAGCCAGTTCCGTGTTTTGCTCGTGCCATGCGCCACCGCCCTTACTGGCATTGGATGTGATGATGCGCTTTGAGCTAGCTCTGATTGGATAGATTTTATGACCTCTGCACCAAAACAAATGCTGACATATGAGTCGTTTTTCCTTGACAGTGGTTGATCTTATTATCTGAAGTCTTGATTCACTTCGCAGTGTCCTTATTTTGTATAGATAAACTGGACAAGTGCATGGTTAATATGGAATAATATGATGGCATTCCCTGCAACCAACATGGTTAATATGGAATAATATGATGGCATTCCCTGCAACCAACATGGTTAATATGGAATAATATGATGGCATTCCCTGCAACCAACATGGTTAATATGGAATAATATGATGGCATTCCCTGCAACCAACATGTGCAACATTCTTACATTTTTTTCAAAATGACAGCATGCCAGACGCGGGAATAATTTCAGACTCATTGATATAATTATATACAACAAGTAAGTTTTTTCAACAGTTAGTTACTTTGTGGATAGGAGCAAACGGTGTATTCCACCTTTAACCTACTGAGTGTATATAATTGCTAAGTATCAAAAGACACGAAACGAGTTTTCACAAATTATTTAAAATTCAATAAGAAAAGTCCCCAAAATTGATAAAACTTAAGTTTTAAAATTGTTCCTTAAGACTGCTAAGGTTGTTGATGTTTACTTAATATCGTAGCAAACGAAAATATGACATTTGAACAAAAAACACCAGTGGGTTTTATGTGTTTTTGTTTGGTAGTGGGTTTTGTTTTGTTTTATAGTTGTTGTTTTGTTTGTGTTTTTCAGAAGGTTTTGATTTGTCCGTACCGAACAAAAAACACACCATCGCAATTGTATTTAATTGATTGAAATGTTATAATATACAGGTTGTGATGCTGTGGTAAATATTCCTTCATCGTTTGAACTAGTTGCTGTTTTTATTACATATGGTTTGGCCGACAAACACTTTGCTCCTTTAGCTATCCCCCCCCCCCCCCCCCCCCCCCCCCCCCTCTCTCTCTCTGTTGTATTTCAGAAAACACGATAACCTTAAAGGGTAAACTACCGTACACTTTCTTCGAGTGGAATAAAATCAGATTGCAAGAGCCCCCTGGAATTTGGACAAAGATCAAAATCGGCGAGAGAGAAAAATAAATCACATAAAAGTGATAAGTTGGAGAAAATAAGTCCGAGCCTACGTCATGGAAGTGTTTTGCTTCTTTCTGTCAGGACGGTGAAGCGCAAGCTCCGCGCGGAAGCGAAATTGTCGAAATTAATCTCGATGTTGTCGAATGTTGATACAAAGAACTTCCCGCAAAGGGGAGAACGGGTGTATTATGATCGCTTCCGACGGTGTAACGGTTTGCCTTAGGCCTGTGATCACTTCACTCGCTGAGTGCACGCGGCTTCATGGTAGTGTGATCGTTAACGGCATACTATGCGTACGATTGCACCATGTTACATTTTGACAACTCTAAAATGTAAAGTTAGCAATTGTGAGCAATACAAAAAGATAGACTGTCTCAAAATATGCACCTAAAATGGGTTTGTATAATGTTTGTAGTATCTAAACTACAGTGCATTATTGAATTTGGATCACCAAATCAGCCTAAATATTCTCAGAAATAACAATTAAGAAACTAAACAAAATCGGTAAAAAAAATACCCCATGAAAACTAATGTACAATGATTTCACACAAAGGATTAGTTAATAATGTGATAATATCGTTAACGGCTTTACAGTATCAATTAAATAGCTTTCTATATCAAGTTAGCAACTTGGACTGCATCTGCAAAGCACCATATAGCATGTCACCTGTGTCTATACTTTTTGATGCACCTGTCTCTATACTTTTTGATGCATCTGTCTCTATACTTTTTGATGCATCTGTCTCTATACTTTTTGATGCACCTGTCTCTATACTTTTTGATGCACCTGTCTCTATACTTTTTGATGCATCTGTCTCTATACTTTTTGATGCATCTGTCTCTATACTTTTTGATGCACCTGTCTCTATACTTTTTGATGCACCTGTGTCTATACTTTTTGATGCACCTGTCTCTATACTTGTTGATGCACCTGTCTCTATACTTTTTGATGCACCTGTCTCTATACTTTTTGATGCACCTGTCTCTATACTTTTTGATGCATCTGTCTCTATACTTTTTGATGCACCTGTCTCTATACTTTTTGATGCACCTGTGTCTATACTTTTTGATGCACCTGTCTCTATACTTTTTGATGCACCTGTCTCTATACTTGTTGATGCACCTGTCTCTATACTTTTTGATGCACCTGTCTCTATACTTTTTGATGCACCTGTGTCTATACTTTTTGATGCACCTGTGTCTATACTTTTTGATGCATCTGTCTCTATACTTTTTGATGCACCTGTCTCTATACTTTTTGATGCACCTGTCTCTATACTTTTTGATGCATCTGTCTCTATACTTTTTGATGCACCTGTCTCTATACTTTTTGATGCACCTGTCTCTATACTTTTTGATGCACCTGTGTCTATACTTTTTGATGCACCTGTCTCTATACTTTTTGATGCACCTGTCTCTATACTTTTTGATGCACCTGTCTCTATACTTTTTGATGCACCTGTCTCTATACTTTTTGATGCACCTGTGTCTATACTTTTTGATGCACCTGTCTCTATACTTTTTTTATGCACCTGTCTCTATACTTTTTTTATGCACCTGTCTCTACTTTCGGATGCACATGACTCTCTATTTTATTTATTTATTTATTTATTACATTAACCCAGGGTGTGCCCAAACAGTCCTGCATACATCATAATATACGATTGGATACAAACAAACATCAAAAGTCGTTAACAAAATCGTAAACTAAAAACAAAAAATACATATAAATACAACATTTACACAACAATACTAATAGAATATTATCTTACAGACGTACAAGATTATTTACAGGAATACAAAAATGTCGGATGTACCTGTCTCTACTTTCAGATACACTTGTTGGATTTCTCCTCTAGTTCTTAAGTTTGAAATCCCTAGTGCTCACTCCTGTGTTATTCACCTACTCGCACTAAAACTGAATTCGCTATATACCCCAAAACAGGCTCTATTCGTGCATCTTACAAACTGTACATATGCAGAATTATAAACATTTTGACAGGATTACTGTGTTTTACAATGGATTATGTTTCTTAATTCTTTTATATCCACGGTCATTCTGATCCACTGCCGTGGGCATTTTGCCTCAAAAAGACAAGGTTCCAAGATTCACACAAAAAACAAATCCCAAAATAGTTCATAGCCGTCGGCAAGCTGACTAGTTACTGAAATAGACTAATAAGTAAGGCTGACAGACTAGGCAGAAAGATAACCAGACAAGATTTTATTTAATGAGTTCAAAATGTCAGACGTAATCAGACAAAACAAGATCAGTTTGATGATTTGCTTCACTGGGTGGGAAGCAAGACAACCAGAAACCCACGCAGTGTATTGGTAACACTGTCACTTAACTTGCAGTCATTCATGCTAGGCCTATAACTTGTTTATTAATGTTCACCAACTCATACATGTATAGTATTAGTAGACACATTTTTCTTGCCTGAAACATCTACATAAAACGCCTGGGTCAACTTTAAGGATGTTCCTTGCTATTTGGAGATTTGGACCCGCGTTTGGGAATAATAAGACACCAACTCAATCATCAGTAATGTACGGACTGACATTAACATTTCTCGCCAAACTTAAAATGTTGTTATTATTTAATAATAACAACATTTTTGTTATAAAGTATAACACTCAAAAGTCAAACTTTGCATGCAGTAAAATACCAAATATGTTTCAGTACACAGATCCTATAATATTGAACTTGGCTTTTATACGTATTTCATTAAGATCAACGTTATAATTGTGAAGGGCACTGTTTTGCAGGTCGTGGCATGACCTTGTTTACGGTCATTTAAATACTGATCAACATGCAAAGGTCAACGGTACTTTGCCTAATGAATTATTGTCGGGGTCGATCGGTAAGCTGTTCTCTCGTATTGCTGTGCAGTTCTTTGTGTGATGTCCCCTCACAATTGTATATGAGTTGCTAATTCATTTGGTGGTCAGTAACATTTTAGTGTACCTCCCTGACCTTTTGAATCAAAGAAAAATTGTCAATAAATGAATTTGAACCGATTGTTTCGTAGTTATAATTTATTCCAGCTTCCGTTCGTAAATGTTTGGGTTTTCTACGACAGTCAACGAAGAACAAAATACAAATTATTGTTCGCTACACCATGACGAAAATATGATGCGCTACAACCGATTGTACAAATCTGGTGTCAAACGTTCTCAAGGGAGCAATCTGTCAAGGCAATAAATAATCGTCAGCATACAAACATCACGCGCAGTTGCCGGTGATTTCGCGGGGGAAAAAAACACGTAGGGAGTAGATCCGCTTATACTGTAGTTGTAGGGTTTAATCTAAGAAACCGTTCCAATAACCTCATATTAATTTACACCGTGTGTACATAAACGTCCTGCCGTTTCCTAATAACCCCTGTGTAACTTTTGCCGGATCTTGTCAATTTAGCGCATCTACTTCCAGATTGATTAGCGGCCAAAATGTATCTGATAATATGCGATGTCCACAAAGGATAAATTGGTTGGACGGCGGCCAAATTATTTGTTCACAAGTCAGTCGTGTTTAGCTCGTTTCTTACAAATCCGTCACGATTTGTTTGTTCGTTCTTATAAAGAAACCTTATTTGGTGAAATTATTACTTAATTGTTTGATGTTGAAACTAAAAAGGCCGGAATTTTCTGAAACAAGTCTGACTTGGCACCAAAGCCTCCGAAAAGGTAACATAAAACGTTTATTTTGAATAATACGATTCTATATTGGTCGCGGTTGGAGCTAAAACCTTGAGGAGTTGGATAGAACATATTAATATAAAATGAAAACGATAATCGCAGCCGAAATGTTAACGGTCAATTTAGTCTCGTTTCCTTCGGTTTCACGAGTATGAAAGTCAGCCGCATCGCCATACTTGTACGGCTTGGAAACATGATGCATACTGCCCGAAGCCAGGAAGCGACATGTCCTCTTCTATTTTCATTACTTAATAAGACCACACCAGTCAGTTTTGAACATCAGCGATCAGTCGTGAACGGCAGATTTCACGCACCAATCGGCGTTGGATGGTCGCTAATTTATTTTCGGCTACGTAGGAGTATAGTATCGATTCGGAAGGCCGGACTTAAATTTGTACCCAAAATCTCGCAGTGCTGCGTCGTTCCTTTGTCACCGGAAGTTACGAGCCGAATACAGGTGCTCTTCAATACAAAAGGTGGGAAGGAGAAAAAAATACTAGCCGTAAACTTATTAACTGATGTCAGCGTCCATATCTTAATGTCATTTGTTCGGAGGTTATTAACTGGAAGCGCCCACGCACGAGACACCATGACTGGCTCCGCTGGGAAACTCTGAGAATATAAGAAATTAACGACTCTAGACACAGCCTCCGTGATGTCAGTTATTGGCGGGAAAGAAAAAAAGCGGGGGAAAAGTCAGCCATCACAACGCTGTTTAAAGTGGTCGTGGTATGGATAATTTGATAAGATAAGAATAAAAATAAAATTCTTTCCGATTCTTTTCCGATATTTATTGCTCCGAAAATTAGTTTATCATGTCTATGTATTACTCACATTGGTTATATGCCTAATTTGTTTAAAATAATGTTGTCGTACACAAGATTTTATAAGATTTATTCAAAATACGACTTTAAAATAGGGCATATGTAATGTTTTTTTCTGCAACATTATACATTAATAGCAGTAAAAATTGCATTTCCGCATTTTTCACTGGAATACTGTTTTTACACAGACAACAAAAATCGCTAAGTAAATTCAGAAATTCAAAATTCTGTTTAAAACCAAAAACATTGTATATTTATTTGTTTCTTTAACTATGTGCATATAGCTGCCTAAAATGTATTTCAAAAGATATTCTTCTAAAGCGTACTTTTGTTTTACTCTCTCTCCCTTGATTGATGTCTTTCGATAATAATTGCACAGTGACAATGATACTACGTGTTGGAAATTCACAATCCATACACACGCAGAAAGAAAGAGCAGCAACAAGTGAAAACGGGGTTTTAATGGCAAACTGCGCTGAACGCATTATTGAAAAAGAAGAAACAACATAAATGCCTTTGAGTAATGACTGGTGTAGACTTTAAAATACATTATATAAATTAAGAAAATAGGGAAAATAGTGAAAATTCTGCTCAAATGTGGCCCAATTGGAAATACAATATTTCGGGATATACATCAGTTCATATTGGTAACCATAGAGTTCCCAGTTTATTCAACCATTTAATTTCATTCCACAACACCGTTGGGCTACAAATTGCATTTTCAAAATTCTCACTTGCGGAGTCCGTATTCATTGCATGCAGTGTAATTACACATTGATATAGTTCCGCTCAATTGGTCCCATGTAGAGAGGCTGACATTGTGGTGTAATAAATGCGATACACATCGCAAAATAGAATCCATGGGTGCCAATTGGAAATTGAAATTAGCATTTGAGTTCATTGATCTAGTGGACCAAAATGAAAGTAAGTTTTCATCGAATTGACACGAACTTTTGTTCTATCATTTATATCGTTAATTGTGTTTATTTAAGTAGGCCTACGATGTTTAGGTCTGTATAGTAAATTACAAGGAGATTATAAAATCAGTAAGATAAGATAATGACAAGTAAGATAAGTAAGATAGGTTAATAACAATCAGATGAGTTATCAATTCCAATTCTGTTTGCTTTATTTGTCAACTGAATAATTCATCCCACCACTCTGCTTTTATGACTCAATCCGGGGTGGGGGTGGGGTGTTCGTGGGGGTGGGGCTGGGGCTGAGGTTGCTTCATATAGAAACTCAAATAGACCTACGTGTAATTGAATAACTCGCCGCGACAGTCCTGTACAAACCGGACTTAATACAATTGCTATACGGTAAGCTTGTATTGTCTTGGGAGATATAGGAACGTACATGTTATAGCACTGCAAAGCCTATACGGCTGTTGGGCCGAGGGGAGGAACTGTCGCTGTGTGTTGTTTCGAAAGGTAGTATCGGCGATACGCGCGAGATTGCTATCTGGACTTGCCTGCCGAATTATACAATAATAGTATCGGACCTCAGCGAGGGAAGAACCAGACTTTTTAGCGAAAATACCAGGTCATAATTTCCCCTCATACCTGGCAGCAACGTTATAAGGTGAAGGATTGGTAAATATCGGACTACAATCATAGTACAACTTACGTGTTTTTTGTACTTAGGCCTATGTCCCCTGGCCCTCTGTGACTTTTGACTGAGACGGTATTTTTTCCTTTATTTTTGGCGAACTAATATTCTACACCATTTGTATTATTCCGTTTCCACGAAGTGTTGTTTTGAAAGTATGAAACATGGAGCAGTTCGTAGCATGAAACACTTGCAGTTGATTTAATGAAAAACAATCAGAAATAGACGGAAATCAACATGTTTTTTTACGAAAATTAGAGCAAGTCATATAAATGGCGTTCAAAAACAGTGTTTGTTTGTATTGAATGTCCGTCCATGACTCCCGCAGTCAGCTTATGCAATTACCCATTCACATGAGCGACATGGGCGTGTGAAGCACTCGTTTCTCACTAATGTGGCCCGGGTTCGATTCCCGGCTTGGACCATAATGTGAGTAGGATTAGTCGTCTGTGTACTCCGGTTTTCCTTTCCTCTCGAGATTAAATATGGGTCGTATGGCCGGCGGCCAGACGCTTGTTTACGTGCCATGGCCGAAAACCTTGACCACGCTGTATCCGCGTGCTTCGCAATTCAGCACTCCAGCTGCCAGTAAGGATGATTAGCCTCCTAAATTATTTATTATTATTATTTACACTTCATGTAGGTGACGTATAGCTTGCCCAATGACACAATAGGTGACCAATGGCTGGATTTGAATGTACACCTGTCGTATATTAGTCACTTCTTGTGATCTCAATCATATGTCTTTCATTTTGTTTGTAGTTTTGAAAAAGGCGAGTATAGGCTATCTGTTGATAAATTGCGTTCTTTGATTCAAAGACTTTGACATTCATCACCTCGCTTTTTACTCATGTTAATACATTGGATTTATAAGATAAATGAATTAATTAATGTTGTTAAAGTAATCCTACTGTTAGTAAAATACCTCCTACATAAAATTTCAGACATTGGAATAGTTAGCATTTATTTATCATTGTCACTCTACATTTGACCACAAAAAGAATAGAAACAAACCAGGCTCTTCCACGAACATAATCTTCTAGATATCCTCGGAATTCAATTTGTAATCAAAGTATTTATATTTTTGTGATGTTTGTCGCGAATTTAGAATTCATTAATATTCTGTGATTGTAATGGAGTCACTAGAATACGGCAGGTGGTTTCATTGAGGGACCAGAATATTATACTTCATTAATATTTATATATCTACAATGTCCATACACCTGCGTCTACTAATAATTCACAAAATACAAGAAGTTCCAAATTCATCAATGCTGAGTGTAGCCTTAAAATGAAGGCTTCGTGTTCCATTTTCGTTTTCGTTCCACACCAATTATTGATATCTTAATCCTATAGGTATGGTTTAGCTTGCACAGTATTGCTGAAAACATGCACAAAATAGACGACTCGTTCTGTATTAATTTGTGACATCGTGCAAAACACAAGATTCGTTTGGATAATATAGCATTTCAAACGTGGCATTTTGTTTCGTTTATATTTAGTATACCTAAACGTCGTACCAAAGTTCCTCAAACTAAGGTTAATAATTCATGTCACTTACTGGGGAACAAAATAATTGTCAAGAAAATCCATTTTGAGTATTCCTAGATTACTTTAGGTCACTGTTATACGATGCAAGCATGAAAATGGTTTAATATTACTCACAATTCCATTTAGAATAATAGTAGGTCTTGTCAAGGACATGTATACTCATAATTTATCAGCAATAAGATTAAAGTATCTGAAACTGTTAAAAAAAATCCAACATTGGTAGCAACATCCGTTGTATTTGTTTTTTGGGTTTTTTTCTTCTTTTTTTCAGAGGATGTTTATTGTTTATTTGAGTTGTTGGCTTTGAGTTGGTGAAATGTCGCAACAAGATCGCTTATAGAAATCTGGAAGGTCGCCTAATCCGTTGCTTTGTTTGTGACGGTCACAACAATCCCCAACTATATTGTCAAACATTAACGCCCATTTCTGGCATTTAAACGTCAATAAAGCTTCATAAATAACAACTTCCCCAACAAGTTATTGAATTTAGTCACAGAGGAAGGAAATATTGTGTTAGGTTATTTGCGACTTACCAGTTGTTTTCACCTTTGGACACAATCACACCTTGTACGCTACTGAAATTCAATCATGTAGCGATGATACCTACTACTATTTGGCTATTTTGAAATATAAACCTTTGCGTTACAGCGCGGCCTGCGCGATTTATCTGATTGTCCTCAACTTGAAGCTAAGATATCGCTTACTGTAAGCCCACTTGTATCCACCAAGATTGTGTGAGAATACAAATTGCATCGCTTGTTCTAGATTAACCACATATCGATTCATTATTCTAGTGAGTCTTGTGTCCCACTTCGCAAGGTGTGTAACGCCCAATTCAAAGGTATATAAAAACGAGAATCGTACGGACGATGCACTAACGTGTTCGATGATGTCATCGCTTCTCTAACTACGTCTCCTACACGCACTCTTTCAACCAATGGGGTCGCACTGCCAGGCACACGTGACATCTCCGTCACCTATACTCGTGTATTGGATGGCTTGTCTTTTTAGGATAAGGCGGGTCCTAGATCATGATGTTATAGTTCCAGATTGTTTGATAGACCTTACTGTCAGGCTAACTGATCACACCTGACTCTTAGCTGTTTCAAACCCATCACGTCACACCCTGACTCGCTGCTGCGTGTAATGCTTACCAAGAGCATTAGTCTCCACTACTTTTATTAAGCCAATTGGCGTATAACGGCATAAGTTAATGCGCACGCAAGATAAGCGTGCCATAATAGTCGACCACTCACAGGAAAACTGAAATTGGAAACATTCACGAAAAAACTAGTAGCTGAAAGAGTACTGATCGCTGGACGGGAATCGGGAGATATTTAAGGTAAGTAAATTTGTATCCAAGCAGCAGTATCATTTTCAATAAAACGTCACATTGAAAGGAGTCTAAACGACGTGTTTACGTGTGTATAGGCACTAATGTATAATTTAGTAGACCTATCAGAGATGTTGAAGTGTGCGCAGTGCTTTTAGAAAACAAACACATTTCTATAGGCCTATGTTTATCTAACCTGAGAAAACGTTTAATTTTAAAACTGATCGTTAATGACATTGAAGGTTTTTAAGGCAAATCAGAAATATACTTTTTTTCCGACTTGACTTTTGCCTTGACTAAAACAAATGTGAACTGGAACATTTTATAATCGTCGATTAACATTAGCATTTTTTTAAAATCAGAACGCATCATGTTGAGTGTCTGCAAGAATGTTTCGCTGTATATGAACAAACACTTTGTTGTTTTTTCGGTTTCTTTTTCAGAAAGGAAGTATTAATTACAATTTATAATCATTGTATAAACGTAAACGCGGTAAAGTCATAAGTCACCTGACGATTCAACTTTACATTGCTCAATACATAGTCCATGTGCCACCTGCCGAACTAGCAAACTCTATTGATATTTGAGAACCAAACTGGATCAGAAGGCAAAACAAACATAATGTCATACTTGTACAAAATAATTGTAAAATGTTTTTTGGAAAGCACCGGTAAGCAGTTTGATTATATTACCGTTTCTTGTTCTCAATGCAATAAGGCCTAGGGGGGCCTACGTGTTTTGGTTAGAGGTAACGTTTTCTAAACATTCGGTAATGTAATGATTTTCCCAGTAAATAACTAAATAATTGGACCAAATCCTTCTTTTTTTTCAATTTGGCAAAAAGTATACTTGGCAAACTTGGCTGAGATGTTAGCAAAATATCCCAATGCTCTTCCGGTCCTAGCTATAAAAAACTTGGTATTAATAGACCCCAAAATAGCTGAATTGTGGGGCCACTTCGGGTAAGAATTCACATCTGAAGTATTCAATGTTTGTCTGGAGGGGAGTATTCTTGGTTTTGGCTGCTGGGTGCTGAGCTAAATCACACACACTTGGCTCCATTTAATCCGGCCCAAACCAATCGTCCAACTGCGAGGAGTAAAGGCAAAACGAACATGAGACAAATTGTATGTTTAGGAACGGAAATTTGTACTCCAGGTGCCTCTATTGATACTAGCTGGAAGGCAAACTGGTGGTAGTTGTCGGGAAATCGTGTCTCAAAAAACAATAACACGCAAGTGGGAAGTCAAGAAGGTTGAACTGAATGGACATCACTGCTCACCAGGCACATACCAATCTTGATCAATAGACACTAGAAACTAGTCTTCTTTTACTCATCTCATTCAAGTCATTCCAACCATTGCGAATAATAAAAAGCATAATTTATTCGATATTAATTTCGATAATACGAGGTGGCCCTATAACCTTGTAGCAAATCGCGTCTAAAATGTATCTATTACACAGGCCCTTAATTAAAGGAGATATCTCGTAACTAAATTTTTCTTTTTGATAATCTTAATCAGCACAAGATTACCTTCTCATTATCACTTCAAATTGAGTTTATTATCTCAATTAAATGACCTAAGACTATTGTCCAGTGGTAAGCTTTTACCTGAAAGCTTTGCCCGGTCTGGACCCAGTGTTGCGTAACGAAATAACTGATTAGCTGGTTGGTCGTTCTGAGCATGGAGGAAGGAACCTTCCTCCATGTTCTGAGTCATCATTATTTGTTAACTGAAAATGGCTTCATGTCACTGACGGCTATATTCGTTTATGTAAAAAGAGGTCATCTCTTCCCATCTCACACCCGCGTTAACACCTCGCATAAAAGCGCTTAGCGCTTTTGATATTCTAGGCGTTAAACCACCACCGCAGCTAGTGTCATCAAGTGATCTTAAATGCAGTCAGGGTGTGATAGTAAGACACCGAGTCTGCATGGCTAAGCAAGTTGTGTGTCACCAAGATGTCACCTTACATCCCTCAAGGTGTCGTCGCTAGTTTACCTCGCACTCCATTATTCAGAGCTATAGCCTCAGTTCCGCCTTCGCCATATTCGCCATATTTGAAACTTGAGAGCTTGACCTCTTTTTGTAACTGGTTTGAATCCTTTCCCCAATCTGCGATACAATCTTTCAGTCTGTTACACTTTCCGACGCCGCATTGAAAAGTGTTTCAGTGGGCTAGCCATTACTGGATAGATTAATGGCTGATAAGATAATGCATTTGCTGTAACGCCAGAAGTGACCATTCTTATCCCAGGGCTATCTTACTGAATTGTCTATCGGTCATAATTCGACATAGGATCATGTCTTGGACGTTTGGGTGCCCCTGTTTGAATGTTTTATTTTGTTTAATATAATTGTATTTAAAATGTAATAAATATAATATAAGGTACCCACAACTAAATGAGTCACTTCAGAGAACAATATTGTTACCCAAGCCCCCCCCCCCCCCCCCCCCCCCCCAGCCCCCCCCCCCCCCCCCCCCCCCCCCACCCTGAAAAATATTACCGAGGACAAGTTTCGCTCATAAACATAGTTGCAAATTATGGTTGCCAGCCAATTTAACGACTCCATCAAATAGCATGCAGGTCTCATTTATTTTTCAAAACAAACAAACAAACTCTAGACTAGACGGAAGAAGGCAGATTTTCTCGAGGTTTTTATAGTTGCAAGAGACAAACATCTCAAGTTGATGAGTTAAATTTCAGTAATATATATATTAAAAAAACAACGCGCGAAAACGAGATGAATCGATGACACTCTCTATGAGTGAGCTGAAATGGCCCTGGGCACCTTTAGGACAGACAAGACGCTATTCAGCCACCTTCGCACCTCCCATAAGAACAACTTTCCTTTCAGAAACCACACTTAATATACTTTAATGTCCCTTAAGAGTTAGACTGCACCACGATTGAAGTCTAGTCTTCTGAGATTAACTGCACGATAATCGAATCATGTTTCGGGGCTAGAAAAAGAGAAACAGTTAGGAACTATCTTGAATTCAGATGTTCCATAATTAAAAAAATCCCAATACAAAATAATACAAACACTATTTAAAACTGCAATTTTCTACCAAATATTTTATCTTGACCGCCAGTGACTTTTGACAAATTCAACAGGAATGAAAGCGCCTCCGTTTAATCCCAAAATGGCCTAAAACAATGTGACCAAAAGCTGAACAAACCATTGGCGGATCTGTGCTATTAAACGAAGCTTTTGGAATTCCTTATTAATGTGTTGTAACCCGTCTCTAACATTCCTCGCAGAGATATATAGGCTGTAGTCACCTAATTCAATGTCTTATGACATCATACACAGGGAGAGCACTTGCACTTGCGTAAGATTGTTTAGATATCTTACTTATTCTTCTTCTTCAAGAAGCCAAAAATAAGAGACTGAGTGTTGTGATGCAAAAAAAGAGAGATTTATTTCCCAGTGTCGGCGTTTGATCTGGATGGGAATAATACTCGATCGTAAAAAAACATGACGCTGCTTGTTACGTCCGTTTTAAGTGCTGCATGCTTGTCTGACCACTAACTGAAAGTGACGGTAAAGCGGCAACCCCCCCCCCCCCCCCCCCCCCCACCTCCCCCCCCCCCCCCCCCCCTCCCCCCCTCAAGGGGGGGAGGTAATCTATTATCTGGCCTTTCCCGTAATACGCACACTTCCATGAAGGAGTTCACGTCCGAGTTAAAGAAAATATACCACATTTACAAACATAACAAACTACAAAATTAATGAAATACCTTGGACTGTTGGTGAATGACAGTCTGAAGAATCCTGTACAATTATGGCACCTGGTGTACCAACATTTTCAAGAAAAGTAGTATTTTTTATAATAATTAACGGCCGACCGGCGTTTGAACAATCTTGAAATACTACACCACATTTACCATGTATTTCCTGACAACAATTCCCCGACGTTTATAAATTGCTCCGTTTCATCTTAAGTGGGTTCATAGGGAACGAGACTGGTTCTTTTTCTTGGTTTTTACAGCCTTCAAATGAGTCAGTGTAATTCCCTCTAATTGGCCGAATTATTTCCTAAATGGGACATTTGTACACATTTTAGAACTATATACATTCCAAAAACATACGAATCAAAAATACAAAGAAAAAGTGTAACAAAACAAGTAACAAGGTAAGAAAATGAGCTCTGTTGCCGTTGGAAATAAGCAACGACGCAGTCATTATAAGTACATTTTTAATGTATTGTGTAGATAGTTCATTAAAAATGTGACTCAGGCTTCTAAGAACTCTACTTATTGACTTTATTTGCTAATAATTTTAAACAATAATTATCTATAGGCCCCTCGGCAAAATCGACCACGCTGGATTCAGCTTGTCAGATGAAAGTTTGTATTATATTATTAGTATAATACTAGATTCGTTTTCTTTCTTTTCTTTTTTTCATTTTTTATGCACGGTTATTTTACCTGATGATATGGCTACTCTTATGGTTAAAACCAGATAAACAAATAATATCGCGGGTGAAATATTTCAATTCGAAACAACCACTGTATATTATATCTTGGAACAACACTACAACAGTGAAGACATTTTACGAGGTTTTGGGTACAAATTTGCATTTTCCGCTTCTAGGACTACCTGCCATTATTAATAAAAAGACATGCACGAACAAATTTAATCGGGTTAGTAGAAATTCAGAAGCAGAAAAAACGTTGCCTTTTGGGAATGGGAAAAAAAGTAGCCTGACCGCGTTTCTGTGTTACTGATATCTTGCCAAGAAACTGAATAGGTCACGTAGGCGCACTCAGTTGACAGCCTATGGGTTGGTGATTAAGTTCGTATATCAGATGATCAAGATGTCTTATTCAATAGTTATTGACACTTAATTCCGACATTGTTAGTCAACGTTTGACCTTATATTATACTGAGACTTTTAAGCCGTCTGATTTGTCGTTCCACAAAGCGCAATTCACATATATCAGGTTTCAAAATGCGTCAGTTTTTGAAAAGGAATAATAGCTGAGCGTGTTGACACACGTACAAGTAAGTATCACTATACAGCTTAATATAATAAAGATGTAGACACGTGTTTTGTAATGAGGGCGGGGAACTGCGCCCCCGAACACTGCACTGAGAACTAGCAGCCAACAAAGAAACCTTTACACACAGCAATGAAACAAGATGCTTGTCTTTAGACCAAACTCTAGACCAAAATTGCGATGTTGTGACGCTAGAGCATCATTGTGATCGATTAAGAAAACCATATCTATGACCATTATAACCTTATACTCTGATACAAGGTTGAGTACGACCTTGATGAAGACTTCATGTAATTGAATTGTGTAGTTTGTTGTAGACTTATCGGTCCGTTAATAGTAAAACAAAATAGGCTTCTTGCCAGCATCTGAGCACGAAACTGACGGTATTATTCACAACTAAACCACGTTGATATAAATGATATAAATATTAACTTTAGGTCTAAACTATAGTTCTCGTTTTTAATCTTCATCATCATCAGTAAACAAAATTTTCTGTCAGGATACACCATGCTAAACCGTTTTTATTGGTAACTATAAATACATTTTAGGTAAACCTGTCTATTTTGTACGGTACATTAACTTTGAATATTTCACACAGAATTTACACAAGGTGCATCGGTAAATATAAATAATATAATGGGCAATCTTAATAAAGCAATGTAGACATAATATGAAATATTTCCCTATCCTATAGAAATAAAATAATGGGCAATCTTAATAAGGCAATGTAGACAAAATATGAAATATTTCCCTATCCTATAGAAATAAAATAATGGGCAATCTTAATAAAGCAATGTAGATATAATATGAAATATTTCCCTATCCTATAGAAATAAAATAATGGGCAATCTTAATAAAGCAATGTAGACGTAATATGAAATATTTCCCTATCCTATAGAAATAAAATAATGGGCAATCTTAATAAAGCAATGTAGACATAATATGAAATATTTCTCTATCCTATAGAAATAAAATAATGGGCAATCTTAATAAAGCAATGTAGACATAATATGAAATATTTCCCTATCCTATAGAAATAATATAATGGGCAATCTTGATAAAGCAATGTAGACGTAATATGAAATATTTCCCTATCCTATAGAAATAAAATAATGGGCAATCTTAATAAAGCAATGTAGACATAATATGAAATATTTCCCTATCCTATAGAAATAATATAATGGGCAATCTTGATAAAGCAATGTAGACGTAATATGAAATATTTCCCTATCCTATAGAAATAATATAATGGGCAATCTTGATAAAGCAATGTAGATATAATATGAAATGTCGCCATATCCTGCATAATGCCAGTGGTTTATTTCAGGGGGAATTATTGGGCAGTTGGCCCCTTTTCCTTCCTTTCCAGATTTAATGTCGCGCCCCGCGCGTACTGTTTTGCACATGCCGAGTTTTGGTATGATGCTTTCAGATGATTTCATTAAGGGCGGACTCGTCCGAAGCTAACAGAAAAGTGCACAGTAAACACACACACCCGCGTCACGGTGTTGCCAAACCATTATGAGCACATTATGGGGCTTTGAACAACTGCACAATATGAAAGAGTAAGTCGGTACTCCGAGGGACCTTAATGGAGTAGCGAGAAGTCTGACATTTAACTCGTCAAACAGCATATTATATAAGGAAGGCCGGCTCCACTACTTAATTGGCTGTGACAGGTTTCGCTCACTCGTGAAGATATCCGAAATGACGTTAAGGTTGTTCCGTGGACTTAAGAACGGAAAGCGGATTTGTGTCTTTAATGATTAATTGCACTACCGCAAAAAATCGTATACTGCTTTAAATATGAGTGATACCTGAGAAAGACTAGCTATTTTAAAAGTAATTTTAAGATATCAAACCTGTCGTACCATAAAATTGTTGGATAAAACACTTGTTGGTTTGGTTCCGGTCAAATCTTTCCCAGGAGTATTGCCAGTTGAATTCATGTTCAACATGTTTAAGTGCGTCGAAGTTTGCTTGCTATAGTTCGGACGGATATCTTATTTTTGGCTACAAATTCCCCGAAGACGTGATCTTTTAGTATTTTTCAAAGAATCCCAAGGGAAACTTTAACAGTATTCATAATAACCACATAAACACGGAGGTAATGATACCTCACAATTCCCAAGGCCTGTGGAATTACGCCAGCTGATCGCCAATAATCATGACACCATATCACATCTCTAGGGGTTATTATTACAGCTCAACAACGTGCTCCATGCACCCGTGATTCGCTCATGTACTACAAAAATAAAACCAAACCAAAGGGCCGCTTGCTACTTCAGTTCTGTGGGTACCTCTTGGTTGTGCTTCTAGGATGTTTTTATCTTCAGTGGTATTTGTTTAAAAAAAATTTGGGGGGGGAGTTGTTTGTATTATGTCTGCAGAAATTAATACGAATGAACAAAGCAGCCATACATAAATCAGAATGATACGGTTTGTCTCTGAGAGTACATTATCTTCTTGCTATCTCACAGACAGACTCTCTCTTAATTCTTACATTGTCTTCTTGCTATCTCTTTTTTATCCAGTTTTTGCAGCAATGACCGACATGAGGCTCGTTGTCATAGCAACCATCTTACTGACCCTTATTCTGACGGGAGAGATCCAGAGATGTAGCGGTCAGATTCACTACAAGAATCCTGGATGGGGACCGGGCGGCAAAAGAAGTTCAGTATTGGCGGCAAGTAATATATTAAGGGTAAGCTATAATTGTTACGTTTGTTTTTGTATACAAGTTCGTTACAAGTTTATTTTCTGGTGTGAATACATCTCACGTTTTTAATGTCTTCGTTGATTAAAAAAGTTACTGAACATTTGTAAGATTTTTACAATTAGAAGGTAATTCAAGGAAATGCATTGTTTTATCAATATTTGTGTGGAGCGAAACGTCAGGTTTTGAAGCTTTTACAACGTATGTCTGTCTGTTCATAAGGCAGTTTGTCGCAACAATCTTCTTAATGACGCATTATACGTTGATTTGCATGGCACGTATAATATATTTGACAAAAAATACCTCCTCTAGGTTTTCCATGTCCGAAAGAAACACCGCCTAATAAAAATGACTTGTATTATTCTGTAAATTGTTATTATTAACTGTTATTATTCGCTTTATTTACTTTGCCTTTTAAAAATATTGTAAAGCACGACACGTATACACCGTACGTCAGTTCAGTTAGTGGTAACTCATTATCTCTGTAATGTATAGGTGACGTATACACGTATCCAATACGTACTAGGCGTATACATGAGGCTGGCTTGCAGTTTTTTATATGCTCGATTAGTCACGTGAGTGCCCCGTTTGAATAGAATATCCGGTGGCAGGTGTATGAGCAGTCGCTGTGTGTCAGAGCATAATACTCGTCACCTTGACTATCAACGTACACAGCAAGATGCGTGCTTCTTTAAAATCAATATGCGTGCACAGACAACTATTTTTGTTATCTCTCGGGGGAGGGGGGGGGGGGGAGGATTCATTGAAGCAACTATTATGTTGCCTCTACAATTCTTCAACAGACAACTTAATTAATCCATACGTAAAAATGAAAAAGTGCCCCTCGTTACAATAAATTAGACAGAATTTTCATTGGTAATATTAATGTATTTCTTTAATTCGTAGTAGGCCTATCGATCGTTTTATCTCGTTTTTATACAATATAAAAGACGGTTACTACAATTTATCGTCATTTTATAAATGTGATAGTAGTTTATTTCATGAATTCCAGGTTTTGTTAAGTATGCTAAAAAGAATAGTTCCGTAATCTATCATATCAAAAGGTTTGGGTCACTGAAGCAGTGCTTGTTTTGTAGCAAAGAGTTTCTTTGGAGAATGACGTGAAAAACCCGTCTTTTTTACATCCATCTCCACGCTGCTAAAAGTACTGCATATTTTGCCTAGTTTGACTAGTATAATACAACTCGGACTGTGTTCTTTCTAATAAAGCAAACAAATTACACATTTATATTCTATGTATCCTTGATTTATTCTCTCTATAAAAGTTGGATCCAGAACACTAAAGAAATCTCACGAGTACAAAAATAAATGAAAGAGTGGGCAGACTTAATTTACTTATTTCCTTTTCAATTATTTCAACTTGAAGGATTAACTGGTGGGTGGGTGGTTATAAGTGGGTGGGTGGGTATAAGTGGGTGGGTGGGTATAAGTGGGCGAATGATCAGTTTACTAGGCTTATTCTATCCGCGATACCGTGCACACTTTGACCCACCAGTGATATAGCTAGCTTGTGTAATGTACCGCACTAGCTAAATCGCACATCTGTACAGTAAATATATATGTCTCTCTTCGGGCTCTTACTCGGCGCGACACCAGACGAAACCCTGAACAAGTCACAGGCCAGCAGCCCCCGTGTCAGACTGTGCAGTGGCCGTACCAGAGCACATTAGATCCGCGGGCGCGGAGGAACGCGTTTACCCACCGTGCTCACTTGGTACTTGTTGAGGTTCGTCAAGACTGATAATGCGCTAGTATTACGACAGACCTATCCCGCCCGCGCCCTTAACCTCCCCAACAGCATAAAGGCGGTAAACGTTGACGGACTTTGATCCCTGCGTTTGCTTGAGCAGGTGTTTTGCCTGTTCTCTCGCACCTACAAAAATGTCTCCTTTTTTTCGTGCATTAAATAAAAGGCTTTTTTTCTCACCTGTCGCGGGGAGCGGGAAAGTGTCGACTTTCGGCCCGGTGTCTCTGTCCGGAAGAGATCAAAGCTTCAAACAGCGGCAACCACCCTCAACTCGATACGGGAGTGACAACTGATTTCTACTAGCTTCGGGATGAATCGATTTCATATTATTTTTGTTGAAGAAATCAAAACGATTATATTTCCGCGGCTGTCGTTAATGTAACTGTATATTGTAGTCCTCAATATACATGTACTCGATAAAGTCATATACAGCGGGCATAATATTAACGTAGATCAAGTTTACGATTAGATGGGTACTTGACATGCAAGAAGATCACTTTTCTGCTATCATTCCCATTAGTCCTAAACTGATTAATCGTTCGCAATTAAACACCGTAACATGTTAACGGAGGTGAACTGGTTTACTACAATGTATATAGGCCATGCTATTACATTCCGATTTTGTTTTCAGAGGAAAGTTATTAAGGATCGTTGACTTGTATGCGTTGACGAAAGACGTATAGTGCTCTGGCAGACTTGCCGATTATATACATACTGTATGTGCATAATTCATTCCTGTAAAACATCAGCTGAAATTATTATATTTCAAGTCATCACGGTGAGATACAGATGTGTACCAAGTAAAACAACTTACCCCAAATAACAGCATTAGATGCACATTACCAATCATGCCCTGTGCAATATTCACACAATCTGGTGCATGATGTCCGGTTTTTTCAAACCCCCACGAGTTCCAATAATCACATTTTGTTCTGATACAAAGGAAGACGACTGAGTCTTTTCCCCCACACCTTGTAAAATGAAAGTGCAGTACCGAATTGAAAACGTTTTGTCTTACTTCAGAAAGTATGACACTTCAGAATTCCTTCACCTGCCATCCAAATTTACATGAGAATTTGTGAAATAAAAAATGTAACATTTATTAATAAAAGAAAAACTTTTACAAGGGTGGTTGTAAATATACTAAATATACCAACACCGAAGAACCAGATTGATAAGTAACTTATTGAGTTCTATGTTTTATTCTCTGTTTGCTTTTTTTATTTTCAGAAAAGACATTGGCGCATGGATTCCCAACTTGAAGAGGGTAGTACAGAGAAACAACACCAACTCGCCCTGCTTCGACAAATCGCGAAATCATTGGTAAAATCATTGTTCTTTAATTTCTCGTATTTAACAATGAAACAAGGATAGGGAAGGTGTAGGAAACACTATTAAGTCATCAGTAATCTCACATGTAATGCCTGTTTTAAACGACTGGTCAACATTTTTACTTAGAATAGAGCAGTATTATAGAGCTTTTTGCTTTAAGTGAGTTGTTGGTTTGATATAAAAAGATGTTTGGCAAACAGAAAAAATTGAACGTATCCGTCTTTGCGTCTCTGTGTTCGAAGTGGTATAGGCTTTTTGCCAGCTAACCACCAGACTGGTTTGAATTAACCTTATTTTCTACTCGTTTTGGGTTTGCATTTCAATCTAGACGCAGAAATTCGTGGTGCCCACATTGAGTGACAAGGAGACAATGCGGGACCAGCTGACGGGGGACCAGTGGAGGATGGAAGAGGACAATGACCGTCAAAACGACTGGAATTAGAGTCTACGACGCGAAAAACACGTAACAATATCCACACCAAAAGACTCTGAAATCAGGAAACATCATAAAATATTGCGACCCGATCCTCTCTTTACAGAAGGTTCATGTTTCAATCGCACTTAATTTCAGTTTGAGAAATGAGCATAATATGATAGCGTATTGCCTCAGCTAGCCAAAATGTAATCATTTATTTAAAGTCCTTGGCTAAAAATACTCGGCTAGTGTTTCGATGCTTTAATTTAAACCCTTTGTTTGTGTTTTTCTTTCTTTTCTTCAGTTAGTAAGACCATTCTTTTTTATTTAACGCGATGTCAAATAACAGCTATTGCGAATAAATTCCTCTAGAAAATCATTTGCCAAATGGTGCCTTGAGTTGGTTAAGCAAAATCTAATTTCCCACGATTGCACATAGCGTACCGCCGGCTTAGTCACGTATGGCTTATTTGCTGCTCATGCGCAGTGTTAAACATCTACAAGTCTGTGACATTTCACCGGCATAAAAGTCTCATGCCCCACAATTACACCCAAACTACGTTTCCACTAAGACTCACAGTATAATTAGCCGGGCTAAATGTTTAAAGGAATAATCATTTCTCATTTATAGTGTTATTAATGTCGAGGACAAAAACAAAATATGTCAGTGTTGCTGTGCTCTACGTGTAGATTAATTCTGTTGCGTTGCTTTGTTGGCTTTTTCAAAATTCGAAGAGCACCATAGAGCCATTTAAAAGTTTAAATTTGCTCCTAATTAGTAATTTCCCTACATTGATTGCACAATTATTTAAATAGGATTCGTACAGTGGTGTTTATTGTTTTCTAGTGTTAAAAATATAAGGTGGTATCCGCAGTGTAACAATAATAATAAAACTCAGATGCATTATTTTCCCCCACAATCAATCATATCGTTCTGATTGGTTCAAGAGCGTAGATTTAAAATAATCTACATAATTTACATAATCTTTTTCGGCCGACAATTGTATCTGTACTTTGACTGTTTTGAACGTTTGTAACACAGCTTACCTATGGTTTGGTCATTCATTATGAAGATGTAAAATATCTTGAAAACATTTTTTTTTCCTGTACCGCAAAAGCTTGTGAGTCGGACCGCATTGTAATCCTAGACATGTAAATATTCATACCAAGTTGTAATTTTCTTTTGTTTTTAGAGCATTTTTAAACCTCGGCTTCTGCTAAATCGGAGACATAACGGTATTCGAGTGAAGTTGATAGTATTCCAATTACTGTGGTTTTAGGAATCAAGTAACACGGCTTACCGTAACTTTACCCAACGTCGCTGCCTCTATCGTGTTATTTTAAACCCGTGTTTCAGGGTTTTCTCGGCATCTACGGATTATTTCTTTTCTCCGACTATAAGTTCACAGTCTCAATGCTGATTTGATAGTAATATGTTTAGACTGAGACCGACGTATATTAAATTACTTATATAATGAGTATACATTAATGCCTAGATACCTTAATACATACATTGCTATTCATTTCTTGTCGTCAACAGTATGCGATAGCGTTGTGGTATTTTTGAAGAACGTAGGTGCTTTTTACGTCAGCAGAAATCCCTATTATTACTGTATTAACACCAGCGGTGTTATAATTGCTATTACCAGATAAACTAATCATTTAAACAGTTTCAAAGATAAAACATTATGTCTATAATACATGTAAATGTATATGGGGTCTTAATTGCCTATACAAAAGGAGATGTCGGTGTAATGTTATGGCGTTTGGAAAGCGGCCGCAAACTGTTTGACAATTTAGATGTCAGTGATTGAACATGAGCGAAAAAGTCAGTTAGAAACTGTATGTTTCAGTAACCGCTGAAAGAGTGTGGTGTTACGGATGGCCTGAGATTATCTGAAAGAGAGTAGTCTAGTATGAGGGTCAAAGGAGTGTGTTGGCCTATAGACAGTTGTCGGTTGCTGGTGCGCAGAGGATGTTCTTTGTAATGTTAATGTATTAACGGTGAGAAGTTTATTCACGTCTAATCCATGTACATTGCTGGATGATCCCAGACTCGACCTTATATCGACGAAAAGGCTTTTTTTTCATTCATCATTGGCGGCGCTGTTTTACTCTCGAGGGGGGAGGGGGGAGGCATGCGACGTTAATTTCCTATAGTGATAGAGCTACTGCCCCCCCCCCCCCCCCCCCCCCCCCCCAACATTGTCCGCGTGTGCGCGCTCCATGCGATTGAATTTGTCTATTGTGTGGAGTTACAGCGTAATCTTGAGAAAAAGTGGAACAGAGCCAAGATGCGTTTGAAATTTGAGGAAGATGTTTGAACGAATTCTTATCCCTCTGTAGTTTGCAAAGGATATGATAGATGTGATGTGGTTTTGTTTTGAGTTTGTCAAACCAGGCGTAGCCGGTGGAATGACTAGTTGTAAACATTTCGAAGTGTACTGTATCCTGAATACGCCTGAAGTCTACTCATCTAAGCTGTTTATCCAAAAACTAGACCAAAAAACTAATGCCGAGTCGCATTTGTCAAATCTGGGCTTTACTCCGGCTTCAGCTTAGTATCTGGCTTAGTATCTGACCAATGTTAGGGGAAAATATCACTTTGATCGAAGTTAGATTTATGGTGGGTAATGAACCCTCCGTCATTCCAAGGGGCTCACTCGTGAGGCAAGTTTGTATACTTTTGTGTACACCTATAAAAAAAAGGCCAATTCCGCTGAATTGTTTTGGTAACTATCCTTGTACCCCACCCGTATAGGTTGTAGAGGCATGTTTGACACAGAGTTCGTTCACCCTTCAATCCAGCCATCAGAAAACCAAACAAATTGTGTACTTTTGACATCTTTGGGCTCATTCCGCCGATTTGTTTGTCTAACTATCCCGTACCCCACCCGTATAAGCTGTAAAAGCATGTTTGAAGCAGAGTTCGTTAACCCTTCAATCCGGCCCTGTGAACTCAGTTTTACACATGCCTTCCGCGTGAGCACACAGGTGAATATGTGTGTGTGTTAATATGCCAGAATACTTCAATATTGGTGTGCATGTCCACTATTGATATGCTCACACTAGACAAACAATTGTGACCCCCAAACACAGTTCTATACATATTACACATTATGCCCCTCGCGTAAGCGTATACGCCCTCTAACATGCTGCAGCATCTGGTTGGAATCATTATTATATCAAAAACGTTTCGACGAAGCTATTATATCAATTTAAGCGAATAAATGAAACAATATCTTACGAATGAAATGGATCTTTTGGGCAGATGGACAGTGTAATTTATGTTAATACATAATCATTATTTTTAGAAAAACAAATGCGTTGTTTTTGTTAATGCAAATACTTTATTAGACTTAATAGTAATCGGACGTATGATAATGTTTTGTGCCATTGCTTGTATTACAAATCGACCTATACATTAGGCTATGTTCTTAGCAAAAATGTAAAGAACACAGTTTACTGAATTTAATATAGCAATTTCTTGACAAACTTGCACTTACGTCAAAAATAGATCTTAGATCATAGATGCGATTTTGATTTTTGTTGAAAGAAGATTGCAGAATAATCATTTAATCTTATTGAATTTTAATAAATCTGGACTTTATCCTGGGATTAAGTCAATAAACCAGGATTATATTACTGTATGTATCTGTTTGAAATCGTAATTGAAATGTGTCTGGTTTAAGCTGTCAATTTGTATCAATCAAACAATACAACTCGCTAAAGCTTCTTCAACAACAATTATTCAAAAGTCACATGTTTAGAAGTTAGCATAAATACAGCCGGTTACAGCGTCACATATGTTTAGTTTATAGAAGTTAGCATAAATACAGCCGGTTATAGTCTTACAGCCGTTGTTGTTGTTTTGGGGTGTTTTTTTGCACCGACATTTTTATTTGAATACCCAACACCGACATTATTTTGGTTTTCGTAACAACAGATACGTTATTACATTTCCATTCCAGTCCAATAATTCCTTTCAAGATTTTCTCGGATTTTACGCTTTTTAAGCAGCAAACACTGACTTTCAAGTTCCATATCTCTAAATAGATTCTCTTTCATCTGTTTCTCAGGTTTCCCACAGCAGCCAAAGGCAATATCGCTACGCAGTTTATATTATGCTGTAAAAACGGCAGAAAAACGCATAGAAATTTTATTAGTTTTTTTTTGTGCTATTTCTGCCAAGGTCGGCCCACTGTTGCTCTGAGCTGTGGTTCATGCGTCAGTACAATCCAACAATAGCGGCGAGAACGTATATCGACCAGACAACGAATAGAAACTGGCATCTCGCCCCCTACAAAACACAAAGGTAAAAGGCCAAAAACGAGGTTGATTTATAGAGAAAGTGACAGGTATACGCTAAACAATCTGACAACTCGCTCCTTTTTTCATAGAAAACAGCGAAAAACACGATCGCTTTTTTAAGGGGGAGGGGGGTGGGGGTGGTTATTGGTCAGTGTTTTTTTTGTTTTGTTTTTTTTTGCATGTAGGAGGCTTGGACGTATTATGGTGGTCCTCATGATCCCTCGTCTTAAAAAATATTATGATGATCTTTTTTTCTTAAATTCTCGGTCATCGGCCGATCTCAAATGATAATAGCCGGCCGACTGACATTGTTGGGCTTGGAAGCATATATCTGATCAGTTGTTGACATTAAGTCTAGGCTTTTACCATCGGAAATAATGGGTACTTTTCTGGCCTCCCGGGCACACATCTTCGTGGATCATATGAATATCAAATCTCATACAATGATCTCAATTGGAAATGGACAAGGGTAAGTCTTGTTGTTAACAAAGGGGGAAACACTCTTGGGAACGAGATGTTGGGAACTCCTTCCACTTTAGGGAATTGCCTGGCTCCAAAAGAGCTCTACTGCAGTAGGGTCAGTGACCACTCAATTTCTGAACTCTTTCAGGATGTGATGAGGAATAGAGACTAGACATTTCTCTTTTATCGAGGGCGGTATAGAAAGTCATTAAACTAACATGTTTCCTTGACACGGCTCTCTGTGGACATTTGCCGTGATGTGTGGGCAAACTGTACATTTATTGGCGGTTCGTGGGCTCATTTATAAGAGATTTGACTGGAATAAACCCTAGTGTAAACGGATTTACCCCCGCAAGAGCTGTTTTCTTACTCCAGAACTATGTGCAAACAAAAGAGGGCGCTTTTGTACCACCTACCATTTGCCCTTTCCATTACAGACATAAATAACCTAGGTTATGTCTGTGCTTGCCACGGGCACTGAGTGAAAGACACTTATCCCGATAATAAACTTCGAGACCAAAAATAGTCAATGAAAAATGAGCATCATCCGAACTCGAACCCCAATCATACGATATATTGTAACGCATTATCTACTGGGTACTGTAAGAGGTCGACAGGAGCTGTTTTTCAAAGTGCTTTCGCCCAAGTTGAAATGTGTTCAACTTTTGCGATTTCGCATCGCGAAAACTCGCCTCCTTGCCGCTGTTATGCTGTGGAATTGCCGGCAGAGAAAACGGCGTGCGCGCCGTGGTTGTTGTGTGGATTCGGCGCATAGATATTTCTTTTGGGTTGTTGGGGATGTTTTTCACCAAACAAAAATTAGTGCGTGCGTACACAATTACGACGTACGTACACATGTACATGTTGTACGTACGTACAAAACTACGTATGATTACATTGACATCTACATACGTATTGGTATGTGTATCTCATCTGTGTGAACAATTTCGATTTGTCTTACCCATTTAAAAGCACCTTATGAGGTAAGGATTAATATCGTGTTTTAATTGTTGTTTTTATATTGAACATCCTTGGTGGTCCCGTCGGACACACCATGTCATTATAACTTGTATCGGTCGCAATCACGGTTTTAACGTTAACAAATTTAACGTTAGCAAAACACTCGTAGTGCGCGTCGCCATGTTGGATTGTTTCCAAATTCGTTTCCAACACGCCCGGCAGACCCGCACCCGGCCGGCAGGTCGTCCCCGCTAAACACAGATCGTGGCTCACGGCGGAACGTACGGTAGCACTACGGTGATTTCGTTTTATCACGATGTGTGAAATAAATACCTTTCTTAGAACTGTGATGTGAGATCTAAATGAGTTACCTACCTAGCTAGCATTGGCTATGCTCAACTTGCCCTGTCTTTCCTGGTCATGTTGGCCCAGGGCAGGCTGTAGCTGAGTGACAATTTTTGACATGATTAACATGCACAAGAAAACGTCTTTCAGTTTCAAACTTTGTTTTGGCACTGCATGTATTAAACCCTAGCCCCGTTTTGTCAAAATTCTGTTTATTGTGTAATTTTTATTATAAAGATTTGCCCATACATTACACGAGTTTCGTGTAAAACTAATGCATCATTATGACATTACTTATAAAATTCATAAGGTCGTATCTCAATTATGAGCAAATGCGTTTAACTAGTTCGCGCCGGTCGACGTAAATAAATGCATAAACACGCAACGACTGAACGAGCAAGGCCGCAAATGTCTGTCAGCAGCGAGCAAGGCCGGAAATGCGTGTGTGTGCTTCCTGTGACTATCTGCCTGAACTCGCCTCGGAACGAGTTTTGTTAAAATTAATCCCGCGCGCCAGCTTGGTGATGTTAAAATAATCCCGGCTAGAACTGGTTAAGCAAAAACGTTTACACGCAAAATGCCATACAGTCGTGTTTGTACAAAAACGTATCTCAATAGCCATTGTAATTCCTGCCCACAATTCCATTGTACTCGTGTTTTTTTAAAACTAAATGTATTTTGTTTTCAGATCCAAGATGTATGCCACGCTTTGCTGATGTTCTACGGATGTACAGTACATACTTATTTTTGAGCCGGAACCTCCATCACTACAGCTGTAACATCAAAGCCACTAGCTACAAGACATTCGTTAGACCAATTGTAGAGTACTCGGCCTCCATATGAGACCCTCGTACTCAATTTGACATCAAGAAAATAGAACGGGTGCAACATAGCTCAGCCAGGAATCTACGATGTGTATCGGCCATTGTTGAAGATCTCCAATTGCCATCATAGCTACCAGGTGTTCCTTGAGCAGGCTAGAGATGATGCATCGTCTCAAATTTGACCCGAGTGTCAACAAGTGGTCTCAATATCTTACCACGTCTTCATCAAGCACCAGAAGTCATGCATCACGATTCCTGTGCCCACACTGCAACTTTTCAGTAAAATCATTTGCAAACCCAAATTGATATCGAACTGATGGTTTCCTTGGCTAGAGTCGTTTTGCGGATCAAATCCGGCACCAGCTTGTAAAAAGCCCCAGATTGGAAAATCACAGGTGGATTACAATGTATTACACGGTCTGTACATGTAGAGTGTAAACTGCAGAAAGACTAACGCCTTCAGCGCATCTTTTAATTTTTGTAATGGTTAATTGTATTTTGGTTAAGTGTAAGTACTTTACAGATGGGTCGTTATATATTTGTATAAATTTATATTTTGTGCAAGGAATTGAAGGCCTTTTTGTCATTAACGGGGGGTAATTTGTTTTTAATGCCAGGCACATGTTTGTCCTTGTTTTGTTGTATTATTTTGAACTCCGAATAAATAATAATAATATTTATTTAACCCTAACCCCCAAGGGCTATTGTGTGAGCATCCTGCTAAATGCAACAACTTGGTACTATTGGTGCATTCTGTTGCATTTAGCAGGGTTAGGGTTAAAGATTGTCTAATGAACCTTCCACTGACAACAATGATTACAAATTAGAAAATTCATTAGATTTTGCAAGATAACACAACCTACACAAACTATGCATGCAGTAAAGCTTTATGAAAATATTGAACAAAATTGTTATGGATCAAGACAATGTGCATGTATATACAATTATTGGAAATACACGTTTGTCAAGTATTTATAAACAAACATATTGTAAGGAATGAATGTAAACTGAAAGAGGAAAAATACAGTTTTAAAAGGCACTGAATGATGTTGCTTTTTGTGTGCGTTTGTGTTTGGACCCTAAACTAAAATTACAAAACTGGTGCTGTCAAAAATAGGGTTAGCACGTTTGTTGCATTGCAAAATTTACTGTTCTCCCTAACTCCCTACCCCATTTGTTTGGCATCTAACCTGAATCCTGCTGAATCCTTCAAAATCCTCCAATTCTAAAGTGTTAAAACTTCATGTAAAACCCTCCAATATGTATTGCTGGGGATCACTGCCTGAATCCTGCAGTGGGTTTACCATTAAGCAGCAAAAAGGGAACAAACAGCTGCTAAGTGCCTTATTACAACAAGGGTCTGCACACATGACCCTTGGTATGCAAATGTTTCATATCATTGACACATACCTTGCACCTAGACAAGCTCTATGGAGAAAGTACATAGAGTTTGAGCAGTGTGAAAGTAAAAAGTAGCAAATAAGGCCAAATAAAAAAACAAACATGTTTAGCGTCATGCCCTTTTTTTAAAAAGGAAGGAGAAGGCCCTTTTTTTTTTTTTTTTCAAAATGGCCGCCTGACACATCTTTAATTCGAGTCATGCAGTAAACATGTCACACCCTATCTTCCAATTTATAATTAAAACATGGTTCGCCCACGATTAAACATTCAAATTCATGTGGGTCGATCAAGTATGCACCGTACACGACTACACATCACACCCTAGCCTTCCTATAAGGACACAAAATATTTCCAGAGCATGTACACAGTGATGCTAAAGTCTAAAATACGATCTTAAAATGTTATTATCTTTAAACAACAACAACAAAAGGAGGCGGCCCCAAAAAAGGAAGCGGGCGGTGACGCTAAACAGGTTTTTTTTTAATTTGGCCTAACCTCAATCCTCAAATTCTAATTTTGATCCTGCATTATTCTCAAGTTCTAAAAAACCTAAACGCAAAGTCAAGTGTGCTAAATCCTGTGCATTTTGCAAAGAGGATTTTAAAGAATTCTTCACCCGGACAATGCCAATAAAAGGGCGCTTGTTATGTTGTGGCTTTTGGGGTTAGGAGAATGCCGTCTGTCTCAGGTTTGGTATTGTGTATTAATTCATGCTGGGTGTTATTTATAGTTCTGGAAATACATGGGCTTTACTTTAGTTTTCAAAGCAATAATGGGCATCTTTCCATCAACGGTTTAAACTGAGTCCGTGATAACTGTGCGTAAAACCATAAATTTTGTGTTCAAGGGTAAAGGGTTATTATTGAACCACAACTAGAGGGCGAGGACAACGGCAACAATTTTGTCGTTGTGTGGATTGTAGTCGAATTTTGCTCTAAAATGTGTAATTTACACTTAAAAACACAAAAAGGAGGCCGGAGAGGAATGTTCCTCTTCATTCTCCAGGAAAAAAGGTAATTTGGAACCATTTTGCGTTCTAAACGGACACTCAAAAGGCCACCCCCTAACCCTAACCCTAACCTACCCGTATTTGTCAATGACCAATACGATTTTGAGGTGCGCGCAGTGTAAATGGCATACTTGTTTATTTTCTTTTTTCAAGTATGCAATGATTTGCTCAAATCTGTCCTAAACGATAAAACAATTATTCTAGTATTGTAAAACAACTCAAACTAAATTGGTTTGTGCCTGGAATTGTTTTAAAACGATTTTCCAGAGTGCCTCCAAACCTCGAAATGATCGAAAAATAGTGGTTATCGTGTGGTTCTCAAATTGTTTAAGAAGCCCTAAAAGACTGCCCACAGTGTGTTTCTTATCTTGGCTTATACAATAATGACGCCAACTGCCTATAGAATAACAGAAACTGATTACTTTTTTTAAAACTTGGTCGTTGATTTTTTTATCAACTGGAATAACTCCCAAAGTGGTCAATGTGTGGATGGCAACATCTTTTGAAAATGTCTTTAAATTATGTTATCTTCACATTTCTCCAATTTGTTTGATCTTCTATAGAAATAAAATGTCGTTTAAGGCTAACATACCAAGTTGGTTGGCTTTAGACAATTTAATTAACAAAATGGACGACCTCCCCTTTGAAAACAATTCTTGCCGAGACAACGCCTACTCAATGCCAACATCAACAGAGGGCGCTGTTCGCTTGTTATTTCGTGGTTTTTGGGGTTAGGAGAATGCCATCCTCTGTCACAGGTTCGGTGTCGTGTCTTTTATGGTATAATTTTCGTCGTTTTCTCAAATGTTTATGAAGAGAGACAATTTATTTTTATGTATTTCACATAGTCTCATTTGTGTTTTTTATTTTGTTTGGCTGTGACGCCTTTTAAAGTTACATTTAGAAAAGATGAACCTTGGTACATGTACTTATACCGAGTGGGTGTGATTGAGTTCCAAAGGTGATGATTGTGACATCATGACATATAATAATATAGGCTTCCCTAGCGTTCTACTTTGTCTCTAAAGTCAGATATTCATCTTTACATCAACAGTTTCATTACTTAGACCTTATAGTATTGTAAGCAATGGGTGTCATCGGCAGGACAGATTGGGAGATGTCTTACTAACTTAAAACCACTATCAAAACAGAGGGAGAGGAGATTTGGCAATAATTTTGTCACCGTGTGGATTGTCAATGACGTCAGCATGCATGTCACAGTGTAGTGTAGGAATTAGTTAGATAATTCATTTAAATCGGCCCTACACGAGATTGTGCATAACTGCTTCATTGTTGAAATCCTGAGGTAAGCAACAAACGTGTACAATATATTGGAACGATTTTCACAAACAGTTTTATTATATAGTAATTATTTTGGAAACGAGTTTTAGTCAAGAAAAAATATAGCACCACATGCATGTTACAAATGTAGCTAAAATTCTTAGACTTGTTGATGGTTACTTAAATAATAGACCTTGAACCCGACCATTGTTATGTGCATATGCAGTTGGTGGGTTAAGTTGGAACACATGACATGTATGTGGTTACTAGAAAGGGGGGTCAGACAAGTCGACGGTTGAGACAACTGGACTCGGGACAAGTCGACCGTTGAGACAACTCGCCCGTTGAGACAACTCGACTGTATGTTCGATAAATGGGAAAACAAGTCGACCGTTAACCAGTTCGCGCCGGGATTATTTTAACATCGCCGAGCCGAGGGATTATTTTTAACGAAACTGGATCCGAAGCGGGTTCAGGCTGATAGTGCCGGGAAGCACACCCACGCATTTCCGGCCTTGCTCGCTGCTGGCATACATTTCCGAACTTGAACTTGGCGTGTTTGTGCATCAGCCATTTTGAATTTTGGGAAATTTGTGCGTTTATATACGTCATCCGGCGCGAACTGGTTAAGACAAGTCGACTCACATGTTTTGGGGATAGTACTAGTACTAGCAGGGATTTTGACGGCGGCTGATCACCGTTTGGCTGATCGCCGTTTGGGAGTTATGCTACACAAGTTGTTTTTTTGGTTCGGGCCTGGTTGATATACGGGAATTACCGATATACGGCTGGGGTTGCCGCTGGGCGAGATGATTGATTTAGCTGCTTTAGTTTAGGAAAATGATGGTGCTATCCCATTCAAACTAAGTACAAATGTAATTGAAAACTGGGTTAAATCAATAAAGCACTAAGTTAGCAGTCTGAAACAGTTTTCTAAAAACATGTACCTCTTCTTTAGTTTATTTGGATAAGATTTATTTGGTCCTGCCACAGATTTTTGAAACTTTTTACATAAACATTTCCATAAAGTCAAGTTGTCCCGAGTTGAGCTGTCTCAACGGTCGACTTGTCCCGAGTCGAGTTGTCTCAACGGTCGACTTGTCTGACATCTCTAGAAAGTACTTACTTGTACGACTTTATCAATTTGCGCCGGGAATATTTTGACATTGATCAGACCCAGACCTGGAATTGTTTTTTTCACAAACAATTGATCCGAGGCGAGTACGGGTTCAGGACTACTTTTGTGGGTTACACTCACGGTTAAGTTTCCTTGTTCTTTTGTTTCATTTCTTTTTTATTCAGAATAAAAGCTGGACGTGACGATCAAGATCCTGAGCTCACAGGTTTGTATTTGGTGTTTTATTAGAATATACACATGTACGTACACTTACATGTACACACAAGTGGGTAAATGCCGTCAATAGGGGACGGGGCATTGTCCGACCGTCTTCCCTCTTTTGTTTGTACTCTAACGTTTTCGGATGATCGCCATAGGATTTGCACACGAGTCTGAATCGGGGACCTTTGCGGAATAGGGGACCCCATTGTTCCCTTTGTCATACGTCCCCTATTTCAATAAAAAACAAACGCATGTACACTGCAGATGACATTTATTTTGTGACAATTAACAATGACATATAGTTTTGTGTCAAAACAATGCTTCTTTGCAACCAATATATAACAAAAAAATATTGAAATTGTGCCCAAAACATTCTAAATTGTACTTGTGTCTTTTAATCGTATTTGCAATGAATGGCCTTATTGAGATAATATATCATAATGATCAAAAAAGTTGCGTCAGGATGCAACATTCGTTCCTTAACCCTCACCCCCTAGGCTCTCGCACTAGGAAGCATACCAAACCTAACAAACTTCAACAGCTCACACATGTTCAGTAATTTTTGGTAAACTGTACTGAACCTAACAGTACTGAACCTGCCAAACTCCAACAGTTGAAGTTTTATTGACTTGGAACAGTGATAACTGGCCAGTGGCATTATGTATTTTAGTGGGGACACACATACAAGGTGTAAGTGTACATACACTTACAGTTGACCCGGAACTATGCCGTGACCATGTGGGTCACTCACGTATAAATGCCTGTGCATTCTCCAAATTTCTAACATTTTGACAAGTCTCATGCCTTACTGTCCTGAACCTCACAGAATTCAACAGGGTCTCCCTGGGCCTTTGGTACTGAGTCAAACAAAGTCTAACAACAAGTTGTTAGGGTTTTGTACCAAACCTGCCAAAACCCGCCAAAAGCTGCAGTTGGAGTTTGATGGGTTTGGGGTAGTTAGGGTTAAGCACTGCCAATTGCCTAAGCTTATCAAGTTGTCCCCCACCCCCATGATTTTTATTATCTGCAAATATTATTGTGTCAGTGCAAAAACCTTGTAACTGTCAAATCTTTAAAAATGTAGTTTTTTTAAAATAATTTTACTATAAAGAAGTTTGCCCATACATTATTGCACGAGTTTCATGGAAAAATATTACATCGGTATGGCATAATTTATCAAATTCATAAGGTCGTATCTCAATTATGAGCAAATGCGGTTATAAAAAAACGTTCACACACTAAATGTCACACAGTCGTGTTTGTACAAAAATGTACCTCAATAGTCATTGTAATTCTTTAGCTCTGCCCACAATTCCATTTTACTCGTGCTTGTTTTTTAACTAAATGTAATTTGTTTTCAGATCCAAGATGTATGCCACGCTTTGCTGATGTTCTACGGATGTACAGTGCATACTTATTTTTGAGCCGGAACCTCCATCACTACAGCTGTAACATCAAAGCCACTAGCTACAAGACATTCGTTAGACCAATTGTAGAGTACTCGGCCTCCATATGAGACCCTCGTACTCAATTTGACATCAAGAAAATAGAACGGGTGCAACATAGCTCAGCCAGGAATCTACGATGTGTATCGGCCATTGTTGAAGATCTCCAATTGCCATCATAGCTACCAGGTGTTCCTTGAGCAGGCTAGAGATGATGCATCGTCTCAAATTTGACCCGAGTGTCAACAAGTGGTCTCAATATCTTACCACGTCTTCATCAAGCACTAGAATTCATGCATCACGATTCATGTGCCCACATTGCAATTTTTCAATGCAAGCTGCAGCAACAGTGATTTAGTTTGCTTTCTGGGATTTCCACTTGCGCTCCTGCTTCCAATGATGGCTACTGATTGGCCATTCTGCTTACACCTAGGCAAGTACGCCTGCAATATTGTTGCCAAGCGCGTGAAACCCTCAACAAGTAGTCACTCTGGCATCTCGTGTTAAGTCCTGACCCCTTATGACCTGAATACCAGTACTTGGATATTCCCAGAGCGATTGCTGCACGTGTGCCGATTATAATATATTTTATCGCCAATTTGCGATAAAATGGATTACAATCAGATACACGCAATAAAGGATTTTTTTTTTTTTTTGCTGCAGCTTGCAAATTATTAATGTTCCCTACTAATGGGTATCCGTGCCCTTACGAGGGTCAATCGGCGACCAACAGCAAAAGAGAAAAGTTAACAGAGGTCAGGCTTGACCACTGCACCCTAACTGATATCGAACTGATCTGAAACTAACTATGGTTTCCTAGGGTCGAGTCGTTTTGCGGATCAAATCCGGCACCAGCTTGTAAAAAGTCCCAGATTGGAAATTCTCAGGTGGATTACAATGTATTACACGGTCTGTACATGTAGAGTGTAAACTGCAGAAAGACTAACGCCTTCAGCGCATCTTTTAATTTTTAATGTTAATTTTAAATTGTTTGTGTGTAAATACTTTTACAGATGGGTCATTTTATATTTGTATAGATGTATATTTTGTGCGAGGCCAGAGGCATTGGAATTGAAGGCCTTTGGGTCACATTTTTTGGGGTAATTTGTTTTTAATGCCATGCACATGCCTCTGGCCTTATCCTTGTTTTGTTGTCATGTGATTATTTTGAACTGCAAATAAAAATGTATAATATTTATTTAACACTAACCCCCAAGGAGTATTTTGTAAGCACCCTGCTAAATGCAATAACATGCATAATACCTGCATTGCCTTCTAAATGCAACAACTTTTCACCTTTGGTGCATTGTTTTGCATTTAGCAGGGTTAATGTTAAAGTTTGTCTAGAGAACCTGCCACTGACGACAATAAAAAATATATAAAATAAACACAACCTACACAAACTATGCTTAAAACTTTATGAAAAGATTGAACAAAATTGTTATGGATCAAGACAATGTGCATGTATATACAATTATTTAAAATACACGTTTGTCAAGTATTTATAAACAAACATATTGTAAGGAATGAATGTAAACTGAAAGAGGGAAAATACAGTTTTAAAGAAACTGAATGATGTTGCTTTTTGTGTGAGTTTGTGTTTGGACCCTCAACTAAAGTAAAAAACGGGTGCTGTCATAAATAGGGTTAGCACGTTTGTTGCATTGCAAAATTTGCTGTTATCCCTAACTCCCTACCCCATTTTGTGGACATAACCTAAATCCTGCTGAATCCTTCAAATTCCTCCAATTCCAAAGTGTTAAAACTCCATGTAACCTTAATCCTCCAAAACTCCCATTATGCATTACTGGGCACCACTGCCTGAATCCTGCAGTGGTTTTACCATTGAGCTATAAAAGCAGCCAAACATGGAACAAACAGCTGCGAAGTGCCCTATTAGTATTAACAATTGTATGCACACATGACCATTGGTATGCAAACGTTTCCTAGCATTGACATATAACTAGCACTTTGACTGAAACACTTTGGAGAATTTGCATAGTGTGAACATGGTGAAAGTACAAAGTAACAAATAACCTCCATCCTGAAAAAATATCCAATCTTAGTTTTGGCCTTATGACCTGGATCCTGCATTATCCTTCAGTTAATTGTAAAAACCCCAAACGCCCTCAATCCTTCAAAATCCTCTCTGATGCATTAACTTCGAAGTGTCCTCAATCCTGATAAATCCTGCAGTTTGTAAAGAGTATTTAAAGGAATTCTCCATCAGGACAATGCCAATTTCAACACGGGGCGCTGTTCACTTGTTATTTTGTGGCTTTTGGGGTTGTGAGAATGCCGCGCCGTCTGTCACAGATTCGGTATCGTGTATTTAATGCCGTTATGCTTCTGGAAATAGATGGACATTACTTTATTAGTTTTCAAAGCAATAATGGGCCGGGGATCTTTCCATCAACAATTTAATCAGTGGGTGCATGATAATCGTGCGTTCGAAAAACCATAAATTTTGTGTTCAAGGGTAAAGGGTTATTATTGAACCAATTTATAATTAAAACATGGTTCACCCACGATTAAACATTCAAATTCATGTGGGTCGATCAAGTATGCACCGTACACGACTACACATCACACCCTAGCCTTCCTATAAGGACACAAAATATTTCCAGAGCATGTACACAGTGATGCTAAAGTCTAAAATACGATCTTAAAATGTTATTATCTTTAAACAACAACAACAACAACAAAACAACAACAAAAGGAGGCGGCCCCAAAAAAGGAAGCGGGCGGTGACGCTAAACAGGTTTTTTTTTAATTTGGCCTAACCTCAATCCTCAAATTCTAATTTTGACCTGGATCCTGCATTATTCTCAAGTTCTAAAAAACCTAAACGCAAAGTCAAGTGTGCTAAATCCTGTGCATTTTGCAAAGAGGATTTTAAAGAATTGTTATGTTGTGGCTTTTGGGGTTAGGAGAATGCCGTCTGTCTCAGGTTTGGTATTGTGTATTAATTCATGCTGGGTGTTATTTATAGTTCTGGAAATACATGGGCTTTACTTTAGTTTTCAAAGCAATAATGGGCATCTTTCCATCAACGGTTTAAACTGAGTCCGTGATAACTGTGCGTAAAACCATAAATTTTGTGTTCAAGGGTAAAGGGTTATTATTGAACCACAACTAGAGGGCGAGGACAACGGCAACAATTTTGTCGTTGTGTGGATTGTAGTCGAATTTTGCTCTAAAATGTGTAATTTACACTTAAAAACACAAAAAGGAGGCCGGAGAGGAATGTTCCTCTTCATTCTCCAGGAAAAAAGGTAATTTGGAACCATTTTGCGTTCTAAACGGACACTCAAAAGGCCACCCCCTAACCCTAACCCTAACCTACCCGTATTTGTCAATGACCAATACGATTTTGAGGTGCGCGCAGTGTAAATGGCATACTTGTTTATTTTCTTTTTTCAAGTATGCAATGATTTGCTCAAATCTGTCCTAAACGATAAAACAATTATTCTAGTATTGTAAAACAACTCAAACTAAATTGGTTTGTGCCTGGAATTGTTTTAAAACGATTTTCCAGAGTGTCTCGAAAACCTAGAAATGTTCGAAAAATAGTGGTTATCGTGTGGTTCTCAAAAAATTAAAAAAGCCCTAAAAGACTGCCCACAGTGTGTTTCTTATCTTGGCTTATACAATAATGACGCCAACTGCCTATAGAATAACAGAAACTGATTACTTTTTTATGAACTGGGTCGTTTAATTTTTTATCAACTGGAATAACTCCCAAAGTGGTCAATGTGTGGATGGCAACATCTTTTGAAAATGTCTTTAAATGATGTCATCTTCACATTTCTCCACTTTGTTTGATCTTCTATAGAAATAAAATGTCGTTTAAAGCTAACATACCAAGTTGGTTGGCTTTAAACAATTTAATTAAACAAATTGACGACCTCCCCTTTGAAAACAATTCTTGCCGAGACAACGCCTAGTCAATGCCAACATCAACAGAGGGCGCTGTTCGCTGGTTATTTCGTGGCTTTTGGGGTTAGGAGAATGCCATCCTCTGTCACAGGTTCGGTGTCGTGTATTTCATGGCATTATTTTCGTCGTTTTCTTGAATGTTCATTACAAGAGACAATTGATTTGCATGTATTTCACCAAGTCTAATTTTTTATTATTTTCTTTTTGGCTGCGGCGCCTTTCTAAGTTACATTTTAAAAAGAAAACCTGGTACTGAGTGGATGTGAAGTTAATTTAACGCTTGTACTTCTACTGCTAAGTATAAACGTTCCAGAAAAGAATAGACAATATACTAAGCCATTAAAGCCATAAATGGTAATCTTTCCATCAACAGTTTCATTACTTAGACCTACTTAGACTTAGAATATGGTGTCATCTGCGGGACAGATTGGGGGTGTCTTAAAAAAAAACTTTAAAAAAAACCAGAGGGAGAGGAGATTGGCAATAATTTTGTCACTGTGTGGATTGTCAGCATCCGTAAGATAACTTGACCAAGTGCGTACAGTACGTGTACACGGTACCTACATTTTTTGTACATCCCATCCGGCCGGTCCCACACACAATATTGTGCATGGTATAAACCGCGATGTCACCAACTGCAACTTGAACAGGAAGTGGTCAGCCAATAAGCTTTCGTAATACTAGTGGCGTGTGCGTGTGTATTGCCAGTCACTGCACTTATTACTACATGTAACCGGATATACCATACGTGCGCGCGGCTGCGCTTATTCTAGAGGAGTGGTAGCCTTTAAACAAGGCCACATGTCTGATAAACGCCGAGCGACTAAAAAGAGACTAATCGCGAAAACCTGAGTGACGTCAGCGCGAATTGCCCAGACAAGTGGCCTTTATCAATCTGGTTTGGATTTCTTATGTTAACCTTTGTTTCCGACTGGAATCGCTACCGAAATGGTAGCGTCCAATCAGCGAACGTATCTCCGCGTGGCGTCAGCTTATATTTGAGTTGGACTAGTTCATTTTACAAACAGGGAATGTCCAATCATGTCACTTACAATATTTAGCTCAAATCATTAGTTGCTTCCTAATTTATTGCAATTTTGCATGTAAAATAGATTTAAATGTGATATCTTGTATTTATCATTCATTTATTCAACTCAGAAGCAAAATTTATATACGTTTTTGTACCTTTTTTTACATGCTTTGATATTGAACGAATCACGAACGAAGCCAACTGGGAGATCGCCGTTCTGATTGGGCGTATTGGCATGCTAATATGTTGCTATGAATAATTCATACCGAGCAGTGAAACCTACATTGCAAAAGGCCTCGTGACATTCGTCACTCGGTCGCGCGTTCACCCCGGGTATCTAGACTCATCTCAGCCGCTTAGCCAGAGTCACGAGGCCTTGTCAAAAGGCTAGAGGAGTGGCTGCATTTTGTTATGAAAGCTCTGACGTAAAGGGTTTCGCCTAAATTATCTTGACCAATCAGATTTGTTCAACGTGACACGCGCGACCGTACACGTGCCCCATCAGTGTATTCCAGGATTATTATTGGCCACCTGTCTAGCTAGCTAGCTAGCTAGAGCACGGTTACACTAGTAATACAATACAAAACGTGTTTTTTGTTGTTGCGTAGCACAGTAGCACATAATTGCTGCCCAAATTCCTTCGTGCGATTACAATCAATAAGCTTTGATTGATCCGATCCGGTTTGTGTATCAACCCACAAACGTTTCATACTGCGCTATTTACAATGCAGTATTAAACGGTAAACTGATGTGTCTATCAATTAAAATTACCTTAATATTTATTTAATATTGTTGCTAGGGGTGGGGAATAGGGGGGAAGGGTGGGGGTTCTCGATCTCATATCCTAGCCGTGGTATACTTGAAAACACGAATAGCATTCCATCCATCGTAGCTTGAGCTTTAAGGTATGTTAACCGAAAAAAGATCCACCATGCATACAGCAAGCATTTTCTCATTCCGTCGATTGTTCCGATTGTTTCTCTTTTCAATTTATATTTATTTTAATGTTTTGTATTTATTTTCAGGGTAGCCCCGTTCACATAAAATGTGGTTTCCCCGGCACGGGGCCCTGAGCATAAATGGGGAAAAAATGGAACTATCAAATTTAAAATCTTCCTGTTTAGTCAGAAAGCCCCTCGACATATTTGTTTACAACCCTGCCTCGTCGCAGTTTGTTAGATTTCTTTTTATTCTTCAAATAAAATCCTGAAAAAAATACACGTTTAAATGTCAGCTGGACGATTGAAGACAGCGGACTGATATTGAAGACCGAGGGTGAAGGGTCAATACCCAAGCGGTTTCGCAAGGCTAGGCCAGGCCGTACACAATCGAGATAATTCTCAGCTATATAGGGCCAATGTTATTAAATACCTAGGAAAGTTGATGGCTTTTAAATGGACTGTTCCATTATTCGCAGGAATTTTAAGAAAACCCGAAGATGTGTTTAGTCATTGACGAATATTTATTTATGGTATAGTTAACACTTGCGCTTCAGTTATCAGTCGTAAGTGAATTTAAAAAAGCTAATATCAAAAATGTATTTGATTAACCTGGGGTACGTGCGTTTTGATTTCAGACCCCTCTGTTGCCGCTCCCTCCCATCTAAGTTTTGTTTCCGATATGCAAATTAAGGGAGTAGCAGAAGAAAAGGCGCCAATTCGCGGTCGCTTTTCAGCTTCATCAAGTTCAAGTCAGTGGTGTATGTTGCAGGCCCTTTGCTTTGATCTTGGCGTGTTTATCAGGTGAGTACACTAAATATTAACTTAAATACGGGTTATAAAGAAATGCACAATTCAGATAACATAATGAAATGAGTTTTGCGACCTTAGAATAGCATAAAACCAACAAATTAAGAGTAGTTGGAAAAGACCATTGAAACTGAAGAGTGACCACGTGCGCCTGCGCAAGTTTAACCATAGACATGGAGATTTTTTTTTCTTTTTTTTTTCTCTTCATGTCTATGGTTTAACGTTACGCTATATATTTAAAGACAGACAATGGCGTCCGACATTTAAGCCCAGTGTAGTGTCAATATTTAGGCATATGGACCACCATGTACCGTGTCTAACTTTGACAAAACTGACAAATTATTAAAGATGCAGGGTTTTCATAAATACCGTCAAGATTTAGCAAAGTAGGTCTAACGTTAGGCCAATTAAGGCCTCAGTCTATTTTTTTTTACACCACCGTCCATTTAACTGGCTATACGCGGCCGTGTAGTATACATTGTACAAACATTAAAACAAGCCAACGTGAACGTTTTACTACATGTACATTTAGTAGGCCCGACAAGCCTGTGCTTTCAACTTCCACAAATTAAATACAAATTCAATCATCCCTAGAGCATATTTACCGTATCCAAACCCCATTTCCAATTCTTTAAACCACCTAAAAAAGCCTAACGTTAACTATATAACTTTTAAAAGTAAATCCAAAAGAGGAAATGAAGTATAATTGACATTGAAAGTTGAACTGTAAGACCTAGGCTACACGTATTAACGTTAGGCAAGGGCGCGCCAGCCTGATCAAGCACTTTAGCACCATATAATCAGCGCTGCTCACCACCGGCGCGGCCGGCAGCTAGACCGCCCACAATATGCACAGATAATACGACAAGGTGAACATTGTTACATTGTAATAACCGATCCAGTGTGATGTTTGTGTTGTGTGCATGTACTGTACGTGTGTACGACGTTTGTGAAGAGGCGGGCCGCGCCGCGCCGGTGATCACTGAATGTATATGCCTTACTTGTGTGCGTGCGTTTGTTTTTGATTGAAATAGGGGACGTATGACAAAGGGAACAATGGGGTCCCCTATTCCGCAAAGGTCCCCGATTCAGACTCGTGTGCAAATCCTATGGCGATCATCCGAAAACGTTAGAGTACAAACAAAAGAGGGAAGACGGTCGGACAATGCCCCGTCCCCTATTGACGGCATTTACCCACTTGTGTGGGTGGGTGTGTGTATGTATTACGTGTAATATTTGAATAAGGCGTGTATTACATATGTCAATCGCGGATGACAAGCGGTCACAATCGTTGACACTGTAATGTTGGGCATACTATAGCTGTCAATCATTATTGTGGGCTGGGATACAAATTAATACTAGCTTAAGTTACAGGGCGACATTTACCTGTACTGTAGCAAAAAAGGTTCACTATGCCTATGCCGCGCCCTACTACCGTATGACTACTTTTGCCAACATGTAAATGATGAGGGGTTGTGTGGCGAGTAACCTATTTGTCTGGGTTGGCATTCCATTTAAGGCCTACAAAATAAAAAAAATAAAAAACACACACACACGCACACACACCCCCCCCCCCCCCCCCCCCTACAGGCCCCAACTGAACTTACCATTACTAATTATGGCATTAGCGGGTGTAATCTAAAGCTATAGCAAATGTATATTTCTAACAATAGAATAACGTGCGGTTAAGATTTTTTTTAAATAACCTCATTAATACGTGTCCTAGACATTCATTTTGGGTAAAATAACAGTACTGTAGTCTGTTGACTTGTGGTCAAAATCATGTCGCCTGTGCAATTGCTGGTATATTCCTTTACTTTTTCAGTGATTATTATTGGAAACACTGTCAAACCCGAATGCACTTGATGCCATTTGTTCTTAGACCCAGAAGAGTATTTTTAGGTTATGGTTTCTAGGCAAAAGTTAACAATGCATTATTAAATAATAGCCATTTATCCGACCTGTTTGTGAGTGTGTTTAATTTGAAAAAGTGGCAATATAAAAAAAAACGTTCGGTTAAAAACTTGTTTAGGGGCGGGACACTTAATAATAAGGGGGTGGGCAAAATAGAAATGACAAAATAATACAATTCCCAACTCGCGTAATTTGTTTTCCATCTGATTGTGATCTTATCAGGAAATAAGCAACATTCCAAATTGTATTTCACTTTTAGTAAAAAAGGAAGGGATGGCTCTTTTAAGGTTTAGAGAAGGTGCTAACAAGTGGAATTACAATACAGATGTACCAAGGTGAAATGTGTTTCTCCGACATAATCAATTTTTTTTCGAAATTATTATTACTTTTTCAGTGGTCCGAGTGTCCCAGCACAACAATGGACAGAACTGTAAGTAATACAATTTCCAAAATGAGTGTTCTTTGAATTACACTGCATATTGAAATTGGGTGAAACAATGTCGATTTGATTCATTAGGCATACGTGGTAATAATAAACATGGAGGCTGGCATTCATATCAGACTTACCAAATGTACCAAACTAGTAAAAACCTCAAGATATTTACTTTAAAAAATAGCTGCAGTTAATTTTACACAATAGATACGTGATATCGAATACATGATTGTTATAAATTCACAGTCTGACAAAACTGGAAATTTGTCTGAAATTTGATCACATAACACTAACAAAACCTAAAATCTATTTTTTTTTAAGGCATCTTGGTATCTACAAAAACTCCAGCCTTGTGATGAAGGTGATGATGAAAAAGTAAGTTGATAGTTTCTCCTGGTATAGGTTGCACGGGAACTTTTAAACATTATACTGATTTCAATGATCGTTTAGCTTTTCTTAAGAACATTTAATCTAAAGGTGCAAAAGCCGCTTAAGCTCTCACTTGATATAATTTTGTTTTTTTCATGGAAGTGGACTGTTTAGAGGCTTTTGCACCTGAAGTGTTTGACGGCCCTTCCTGAACCTTTAAAAACATGAAATTTAAATTACAAAGACAAATGAAAAGATGTCTTTAGTTTAACGATTAATAAACTGCCATTACATTTTTGCTACTTTCTGCTTTAAACTTAAATTACTTTATCTGTTTCTGCCCGATGTGTAGGAGCTGGACAGTAAAACCTCCAGTCTGGCGGACCCGGTGGAAGATATGGTAAACTGGAAAAAAAATAGTACATCACTAACCAAAGAATCTGGGCTTGCCTGGGCTGTTTGGAATTACAACATTGCTAACTTTTAAGGGCAATTGAATATGTTCATGTACACAAACCAAACACAACAAACACTAAAATGTTTTGTGTGTAAGGCACCTACATGGACATATACCACATTTGCCACTGATTTTTGCAATTTTGGCTTGCCATTTTGGGCAAGTGTAGGACGCAGACACCAATATATAAATAGATGCACAAAACACTGTAAACGTTTATAGTATTTTATAGGCTTGTACAATACCATCCAACATAGTACATCTTTTTTTGAACCAAGCCAGTGCTTAAAAAATGTAATCCTAACTCCTTCAGAATTTTTATTTTTCTAGGTGGAGTAAAACCCAAACTAATATTTATAATCACTACATGTAGCCAATTTTCATCGTTGCTATTCCAATCTACATGTGGAAAGAGCATTTCTGACGCCCCCACTCACTAACCATGTATATGACCTTCGTTAGTCTTGGCTCAAGACTGAATTTTGCCCCAGGCTGAATTTGTATTTTTTGTGGATGTACAGTCGGTCTTTTTATAACACGCACTTCATTGTCTGTGCTTGCAATAAAAAAATTAAAAATCTGTGAATAGCACCATGTATTGTTGATATAATTGGTTAGCACGCAATTTGCATTGTATGCTGGTGGCACGAATGAACATCCACAAAACAAATACAAATTCAAGTTTTGGGTCAAGACTATACACTCGCACTTACTACACAGCAGTGTTAGAACACATGGTGCAATGTGAACAGCTGCCCCAAAATAGGCTCAATTCAGACATTTTAAAAATGTATCAAAAATCTGTATCATACCGAAAGCATAGTCTATCTGTTTATTTCTAAACCAATGTGTGTATTTGCCTAAAATCTATTTAAAAAATATGCTTCTAGATAAAAATGATTCTGGACTCAACATGTAGTAGAAACTGATAGCTTCTACTTGATATCATTAGCTCTTTTTTCCTGGAAGTGGTGTTTAGCGACTTTTGCACCTGAAGTCTTCGACGGTCCTTTCTGAACCTTTAAAAACATGAATTTTAACTTAACAAAACAAATGAAAAGATGTCTTTAGTTTAACGATTAATAAACTGCCATTACTGTGTACATTTTTGCTACTTTCTGCTTTAAACTTAAATTACTTTATCTGTTTCTGCCCGATGTGTAGGAGCTGGACAGTGAAACCTCCAGTCTGGCGGACCCAGTGGAAGATGAGGTAAACTGGAAAAAAAATAGTACATTACTAACCAAAGAATCTGGGCTTGCCTGGGCTGTTTGGAATTACTACATTGCTAACTTTTAAGGCTAATATGTTCATGTAAGAGCCTTTAGAGGACTTTGTGAATTCATCATGTGCAATATCTACATTGTATTTCTCTAACACGGACTCATGATGTAGTAAAGTACTTGACTACAACACTGAAGTAACCCCGATAGTCCTGAATATGATTTTGCACACACCAAATTTAAGTGGAGTTATATAGAGTTAAACAAATATTCTTTCTCTGTATGCAGATAAGGTTTTAACCTTTAACTCTTAACCTCATTTACAAAAATTGTGGGTTTTTAGGGTGGTATTTACCACTTTGCCTCGCAGGAGCTCACATAGGGGTATAATAGTACCTGGGTGCATCTCCAGAGTGGTCTAATGTAACTATCTGCTAGCATATATACAGTAGCCACGAAGTCACTTCATGATTTAGCACGGTGGTCACAAAGAAGTTCCTGTTCAAAGAAGAAGAAAAATCAGGACATATTTTCTACATATACTTTCACTGCAATTAAAACAAACAGGTACTGTAATTTTGTCATATGACATGTACATGTACATGTAGGTTAATATGGGCAGTGGTGAATTGAATGAAGAATCAACTAGAGATCAGTTAAAGAAAATTTTCTACATGTACAGTACATGTGGCAAAGTCACTGTACACAATTTGGTGATGTTTAGATCCTACATGTATATTAAATTGGCATAATTACAAACATTACGTTTGTTTCTTCTTTTTTTCATTAATAATCTTGTCAAGGCTGGTCCATCCAATGGAATAAAACAACAATATGTGCCTTTGGAGGATTTTGATGACGATGCTAGCAGCGGCGAGGACTGGCTCCCCGACACCGGTACTAGTAAGACTTCTACTAGTTATCAGGTCAGTAGACAGTTTTTAGTTTTTATACTAATATTTGTGAAATTAATCCCATCTTTTTGCAATTTGTGGTACAAATACATGAATCGAATAAAGAAAAATAAAGCATCAGGCATGTTATTGCGAAAAAAACTTTACCAATATTTTTAACTCAATGTGAACAATTAAGAATTCTGCAATAATAGCAAACTTGAAACCCATCTTTATGTTGAAACCCAAACTTAACCCAAGTCTGTGGTTTATCCGCAGGAGTTGGAGAGTGATGATGAGAGTGATTGGCAAGACACCTCATCACACGATGATTGCAATGAAGATAAGGTAAATTGTTATTGAGGGCAATTACAGGACAGTAAAAGAATAACACCAATAGATAATGTCCTCAACAACTCTTCCTTGGTTTAAATGAATAAATAAGAATTCCCCCCAAAACATCAAACTTTTACTTAAATGCTAACCACCTAGGCCCTTCAGGCTAGGAACCATCCTCAATCCTGCAAAATTATCAAATTGCCACCATGTAAAAATTTGTAATATTAAACCACAAGTCTATGGTTTATCTGCAGGAGTTGGAATGCGACAAGGATGAGGAAGAAATCTCATCACATGATGAAGATAAGGTAAATTGGGAACATCACTACTTCTCTCTTGGTTTATCGAATCGAATCGAATCGAATCGAAATCGCATCGCATCGCATCGCATCGCATCGCATCGCATCGAATCAATTAAATTAAATCACTGCGATCTAATTGAGTCAAATATTACTATTCAATGACAAACTTTACCACAAACATGTTCTGCTTGTCACCATTCCACATTCATAAATTGGTGCCGAATGCAATTACACCGGGACTACAAAGCACGAATCCTCTACCCCTGAGTAATACCCCAATTGTTTTTAATGATGGACTTTTCAGGTATTCGGTACAGCCCTACACGCAAAATGATTTACACTTGGGCATTGAGCACCCAGCAGGGTGAATATAGTGCATTATACAAATAATTAATATTTTGAGTGCAATGGTAAGAATAATTTCATAAAGTGACAGATGGATTGTTCCCATTCAACTAGGCTTTACCTCGTAGAATGGAACGTTACATTTGTCACCGAATGAATTATTTCTTGTTTTATACGACATCTGATTTTCATTGCACAACTGTGCAATAAAAGTTCTATTTACCGTTGATTAGAACATTTGTTTGCTGTGTGGCACGTTGTCAACGATCCACCAGAGAGATGACGGTGATTTATCAAGGTGTTGTATAAAAATAATTTTCATTACTATTTCATACCTTTAATTTGGAAGATATGTTGGAGGTCGTGCAGCCTGTCCATAACTTGTTTCACTTATTTGTTGTTATTTTGATAACAAGTGCCAAGACCCCAGTCAAGATGGAGGAGCTACAAGTATGCAACCCAAAAAGAGAATGCGAAGACCGGTAAGCTTTCCATTCAGTAACCCTAATAGTCCTAAATCCTTCAATTGTAATATGATTTTGCACAAATTGGTTTGGGAGTTAGAGTTATTTGTAGTGCATGACATTGCACACTACAAATAGAAAGCATATTGCTAGGTTATACCATAATTAACACGAAATCAAACAAACAAGATGCAAGCACAAAAATACGTTTATAATAATGACAATAATAATTGGGGAGGCTAATCATCCTTACTCGCAGCTAAATACTACTATATTGTGTTTCAATAGATTAACTAGCAGTGTAATTAGCTGTAGTTGACTTAATTTCTTTTACACCACAACAGGGTAATCGAGCAACTCGACAATGTACTCTTTGCAGTGGCAGGTACCTGTACCTGTCGCAGCATTTGCAGAGGACACATAGGATAAAAAATAAACGAAAGAGGCTCGTCGAGCTGGCAAAGGCCAGAGAAAGGTAATACGGTGTAGGCATAACCTGAAACAATCGCTGAAAATAGCCATCTATTTTGTAATTTACATTTGCATCTACAATTTGTTCACACCGGTTACATATACAATTGTGCGATTACAATCAAATTAAAATCGTCCTTTTTCAATCAGACAACCAATCAACCGCCAAGTGGCAGGCAATTCTAGATCTGTACAGCGAAGCATCCACCGCTGCAGTTACAAGGACTGCCCTGCAAGAGGGCTTAAAAGAATTGACATCCACTTGCGAAAACAACATGAATTAAAGGTAATTGTCTTAATTTGGGGGGGGGGGGGGGGGGGGGGGGTTTGGGTTATTTGATTATTGAACAATGTGTCAAACTTCGCGACAGTAATTGCCAAAACGACAAAATTAGATAACACTGTAAAAAACGGGTCAATCGATGACCGTAGAACCGTTTTTGTTTATGGCATTTTGGGTTTCCCCGACATACTGAACTCCACAAAACCTGCAAGAGATGAGATATATGACATTAGAGGTACTGCAAGTGATTTTACCAATAATTCATCCCACCACAGTTTGTTTTCCCGCAGTAATGACCAGGTCCTCACCCTGTTATGCCATATAATTAATACACCTGCAGCATTTTATTTTTGTACTATTCTTTTGCATACTGTATATATGTATGTACATGTATGGCCAGTCTGTTTGTTTACCTTTTAACCCTGCGTCTTGCCAGATGCTGCCTTTGGGGCAGCAGGTTTGTTTGTTTTTCTGGTAAAAAAAAAGAAACGCCCCCATACATTGATACTTCAGAAATGCCTACCCTGGTGACTTACCAAAAAGGACTGTATGGTCACTTTGTGACCTGGGTCTGAGAACGTCCCATAAGTTTGAAGGTGCAGTTATTTTGGAAAATAAACACTATTTTTTTTTTTAATACCCAGTTAAAATCTACACAATACAGGCATTATCTTGCCAAGTGCCGCAACCGGGCAAGACGAAGCCGCACACCGAAGTGCTCATCACAAACCAGCTCGGCCACACCACGGAGTGCAAGCACAGATTTGAACGGTGCTTTTATAATGAACCTAACAGCCTTTAATTACAATTCTAATGCGTTTGAAAGAAGTATGAACATTCTTCTGCCACTAATCCTAACCCTCAATCCTCAAAAATCATCGGCGCGGTTTGATCAGGATTTTGAATGATTAACCCTAACTTCTTCACGGCTTTTACTAGAAAGTATCCTGAATCCGCCACAGTCAACCAATTTTGGTTTGCAAAAACTGCTGGTGTCCTGAGTCCATCAGACTCCACCAGTATGCATTCTGGAGAGATCCTGAGTCCATCATAATCCACCAGCAAAAGTTTGATGGAGTGACGGATTCAGGATACCTAGGTGGCATACACAAAATTGCAGTGCGTTTTTCCATAGAGTCCATCACAGTCCATCACCTGAATTTCTGTATCCTGAATCCATCAAACTCCTGCAGTAACTTTAGGCTTAAAATTCTCAATCCATCACACTCCTCTAAAACAGGAAATGGATTTTGATGGACTCAGGGTGGTTAGGGTTAAGGATAACTGGCAAACAAAATGTTGGTTGAATTTGAAATATTAATGTCATCACTGATGAGCACTGTCTAATAAAACCATTACAGTGATGTATGGGGGATTTTTTGCAGAACTGAGGCAGTCACCCCTCATGAACACAAGAACCAATTTGTCAAGTGATCTGGGTAAACCGCCTTCACATGGTGAAATTTGTTGTTGTGTACATGTACCTTTCAAATTGAATGCAGCACATTTGGGGCCAATTTCATAGAACTGCTAATAAAAAAAAATGCTTAACACAAAAAGTCTTGCTCATTAAAAAAAGGTTACCAGCCAAAATTATACGTGTTTTTCATGCTAAGCAAAAAAACAGCTGATTATCAATGCAGAACACTAAAGATCATGTGAAAATTTGGTCTGTAACCTTGTTTTTGCCAAGGACAAATTGTCATGCTAAGCAAATTTTTGTGCTAAGCAGCTCTATGAAATTAGCCCCTGATGCGGCTTCACAGATTAATGTGAAAGAAATGCACAGCATTCTGGGTAGCGTACCTTATTTCGAAAATGTGTGCAGCGCATCTGGGCCGTTGAATTTGACAGCAACATATTTCGAACCTGTGTACTATCACATGAGTCAAACATCGTGTCAGTACCTGACTCCTCAAGTCAGTTTCAGGTTTGCAGTTGTGATTTTCAACTTATATCTGGTTGGTTAAAACTTGTTTAATTTTTTTTTTTTTTTTTCTTGTATGCAGCGGTTCTCCATAAATTTATGGACTTTGTACATGTGTACAAAGGGGGCACCCATAGTGCAAGGAGGACTGCCACGAATACTGTGCGGCAGCTGGAGCTGGTTTCGTCAAAGATGGGGCTTCCGATAACCCAAATTATGACGCCAAAGATACCGCAGAGGTAATTTACAATTCTTCCGCAGAGTACATGTAGTACAGCTGCACAAATTGCATCCAACGCTTTGTAGAAATGGGGTGTTAAAAATGCTTCATGACCTGTAATATTATGTCATTATCATAATGTCACTTTAATTTTCATCCATAGCATCCCTATCTAGATACATACTTAAAAATGTACACATCAAATAATAAAATTAGACCAATGAGTTCTGCACACATAAATATCAGTGAAAGAAATCAAACATTTGACATTTAGCAAAATGTCAAACTTAGTATCACAACCAAAACCTTATGATATAAATTTACACATTATTTAAGAAAACAATAGCTGTTTTCATTATTTTGTTCAAAAATAAAATACTGAAAACTATCTAGTTTATAACACAACTCGTACTAATGATTAATAAACCTTTTATCGTAGACTGGTCATGACACTTCGCCAGGAGGGAAAACAACCTCAAACTATCTACCAGTACCTCCTGGCGATAAAAAGATTTACCGAGTTTCTAAAACTCGAGGACGACAATATGCTGTTGCTGCGACTTCGTCCAGCAACAGTCAACAAGACAGCCCTGACCACCGAACACTTCATGAAAAGTGTTCGGCCTGGTATTGTTGCCAGGGCTAACCACAAGAAGTTGGAGATTGAAAGTAAGTTTAAAAAAAAAATTGTATTTCAGAAATTAGAGCTTTTAAAAATTATTCTGCTCTTCAATCAGCCAGTGAGTATTACTCATCATCCTCGCTGGATGTACGTTGATATCTGCTAATATGTACTCGTCAGCTCAGCTGAGTACTATTTGTCAGATTCGCTGCCTCTACTTTGCCAGCCTCTGTTGAGTATTACTCGTAAACTCTGCTAGATTTACGTTTTCAGGACAGTTTTAGCTTGGATTTGTATTTCCGATTCCACACTTTACTAAAGATTCGTAGATACCAATCCACACTTTAAAAAATAAAGTGACGTCATAAAAATGGTTTAAATTAGTTGGAACAGACTGATTTCTAGTAATTCTTATTGTTTGTCAATACAGAAGTGCTGATAGATTCGAAGCACATCCAGAATTTCCGGTTGAAAGCTCAGCAAGAGCTACAGTCTCTAACCAACCCAAGTAAGTAACATTTTGGGGCTGCATGGCCAATACCCATACAGATCATCAAATGACTAATAATAATAATAATAATAATAAGCATTTATAAAGCGCTCTTACGCATGGTATCACAGCGCTTAACAGCGATAATTACAGAAAACAGTCAGTTATATAGTGAAGATGATAACAATTAACGAATAAACAAAAAGGTTTTGAGAGTTCTTGAACCCTTCAAGACTGTAGTGACTAGTCAAACAGCCTCGTATTGTTTCATACAGCAAAATCATACATGGTGTACATGTACATTTTATACTGTATATTATTATTATCATGTGATTTTAACCAATTGATGGTGTAACCATCTTTCAGGAACCAAGCTTACAATGGAGACCGCAGCTAGGCTGCGCAATCTACTGATAGTAGATCTTCTCCTGACTCAGGCGCCTCGGGCAGGCGTCATCGAGAACGCCACACTTGGCGAATTTAGGGAACGGAAAAACCATACTCTACCAAAGACATTTGAGGAGATTACATCTTTTCAGGTGAAACTCTTTGTGAAAGTTGACTGAGAGCACAATGGCTTTACCATAGATTCTACAACATTTCGGGAAACTTCCCTCCCAGTATTTTGACAGCCTTAACCCTACCTACAAGTATACCCCAAGCCCATCAAACTCTAACTGTGTGTATTGCTAGGTTTTGGCTGGTTTAGTACCAAACATTATCATTTATTCCTGGGTGAGCTCAACTTGGTCACAGCACAGTTCCTGGTCAACTAATACAAACTAATTTGAAGAGGGTGGGGTTTACCCCAATTGGGTGATTTGACACAAAATAACACAAAGTCATTTGTTGTAGGTTGCCAAGCATAAGACGGCAAGGGCTGGGCCGGCAGTAATATTTTGCCAACAGGAGACGAGAGCGTACCTGGAGTACTACGTCCAGTATGGCCGGCCACTATCCAGGTGTAATGGTGAGCAAATAGGTCAAAGTTCTTTACAGGATTTCTGTTCCATGTATTTTGTCTATCTGTAGCACCACACATGTACCTTGCATTAAAGAGACGTACATTGTAGTCAAAGTTGGAGAAATGAAAAAAAAGTAAATATTCTTTGATTCGAAGGTATAATTTATGTTTACATACTTAGTACAGATACATGTATTTAAATTTGTTTAGGAGTTGACATCCTCTTGGATTCTAGTCCCCTGTTCTTGACAAGCAATGGCCGAGCAGTAACCAAAGTGGCCCAACACGTTCAAGCCACCTGGAGGTCGATGGATTTGCCTGGGGCAATAAATCCCACTATCATACGAAAAACTGTGGCAACAAAGGTACACTTGTTAACAGTTTTCTTGCAAGTTTGTAACTCGATGTAATGAAACCTTTAAAGGTAGGATACACCACTGGTAATTGCTTGAATTATCAGGAATTGAGGGATTTGGGAGGTTGTATTTTATAGTAAATATTGTTTAACTGACCTGTCCGAAGTTTTACAAGTACACTCATGGATGCCGAGAAAAAAGCATTACAAAACTGCTTGTTTTCTACCGTCATGGAACAGTTTTTTTATATTTTTGTATTGCTACCGTGGTCTCGTGGTCTGGAGCATTGAATTTGCAATCTGTAGGTTTAGCCATTAGCTACAGTTGTGGGTTCGAGTTCGGCCTGGGACTACAGTGCGTGTACTCTTGGTTACGGCACTTTGTCACTCATTGCTTCTCTCAACCCAGGAGTAAATAGGTACGTACGTATACCTGTGGGGGCAGTGATGGTTATTGTGGTTGATAGTGCTGGGCGAGTAGTGATTTTTCCCACTCGAGTACTCACGAAGAAATTACTCGCGAGTAATCGAGTACTCACAAGTAGTTGCCACAATTTTCACAAGGTGTAAAATGACGATCACACGTGTTTATCAACGTGTGTTTTCATTCAAAACAGAACGGTAATTTCGCAGTGACTTCTGCAGAAATTTAGTTGAATATCTGTATACTTGCCTCCGAGCTGAGATGGTATTTGGAATGTTTCATGGGCCCAATGATCGGGGTAATAATGTGAAAGCGCTTTGATACGGTTTGTGATACAGTGCTATATAAGTAAGCACCGCACATAATTATTATTAATATTACACTTTCAAAGCAAAGGGTTAAATGGCAGTTTTATTTTGTCTCATACAGGCCGTACACCATCTAAAGGAGCGTGATGCAGACAATGTTGCACAGCTCATGAGCCACGATCCATCGACACAGCGTTCATACTATGTGGCCATGCAAGGGATGAAGGAAAAAATGTCTGCGTGGCAAGACATTTCTAACATCATGACTCTGGTAATTATTGAATGTTAGTTAATTAAAATATCTTAACCGCAACGTCCTAGACAGTCGTGCAGGAACAAATAAACTACATAAAATACTACACAATTTCTCACACTTTCACGTGAATGCAACATGTGCATATTTGGTGTACATCGTACAATGTATATTTACATGTATCATGTTTATTACATTGAACAGCGCACACCAATACAAATTATTAAAGGATTAATTGTATTAACAGCACAAGTCGCCTTCTTGCAAAGTACAAACATAAAATGGGACAACGATGGGGTTCACGATTACAAATGTATGGTTTATGTTATGTTGTAAGATATTGAATTTTAAGATATTGAGTTTTACATACTGTACATGCATTTTTTTTTTTATACAATTAATCTTAGCAGTTGTAACGTGGCCGGATCTCCATTTTTCAGAAAAATATATAGTTGACATTTTAATTCTCATATTTTAAACTACTCTTGTGACGTCACTGTATTCAGAAAAGTGTTAATTATTGTTCATAATGTACAGTTAACTGTACATTCTTTTAAAAAAGTCGACACAGAAAAACAGAACAGAAACAAATTTTGTTCTAAGTCTAGTTTGGCAATGGCATGTGATAATGAAAATGTTCAGAGTTTAACAAAAGGCTGGGGAACACAGAACAATAACTACTGATGCTAAGATAGTGCACTAATAGTCCAGGGAAATTGTTGACCTCACACAAATTGCAATAGAATATTTTTCACCACGGTGCACTTCCATCAGATCCCTAGAATGACATACTAAAAAATTCAAAAAATTCAAGTGTGGAAATATTACTAATTTGCATACATTACTGCCGCCTAATATATTTACTCCTATATTTGGGTATATTATTATTATTTATTTTTTTGAAAAGTTTATTTTGGTGATTCTACTTACATATCATTACTTCAATAACATTTTCTAAAGCATATAAGTGACTGAATAATTATGTGAACATAGTAATTATCCAAAATAACTTTGTGAACCCATAAATGTGTGCACATTACACTGTCTCCAGATCATCAAGTAGTCAGTATTGATGAGCTTCAAATTCACCAAGTTGCTTACTGGCAGTTACATGTACCGGTATCATATTAAAACCTTATGTAAAATCATATGAAAAATGAAAACATTGTGATAGGTGAAGGATTGCCCAAGGTGAGAGATGTGAACAAGTTCAATAAAGTCCCCAAAATACATTTTAACGTAGATATATTATTGTAAGCAACAAAAATCTTTTATTTGTGGGGTTTCCTTGAACTTGTTCATTTCTTTGTCTTTTCTCCCAAACAGTACAATTTTCGTTTGTCAGCATATGCTTTTTTGTTTTTTTCTTTAGAATGTCCCACACTCTATCAAAGAGCTGCAAGAGCCGGCTTCGGCACCGGACTTACCACCGGTATCAGACTCACCAGCGGCACCAGCCTCACCCCCGGCACCAGTCTCACCCCCGGCACAAAACCCACCATCACCTCGACCACAGGATCTACCACCTCCACTGTGCATGACTGCAGTAAGTTATGTAATCAACATTTCATTACGTATTAAACACAACAACCCTAAATAAGCACCCTGAATCCATAAAAATCCTTTTCCTGTTTTGGAGAAGTTTGACGGGTTCAGGATACCTCCATATCAAATACTGGTCGAATCTGATGAATTGATGATTGTACGCCTAGCGGTACTAGTACTACAGGATTGTTGATTTAGGATACAGTACCTCTACCTGTATGTTGAGGAGTCACCAACACAAACTTTTTGTGTGCATAACATTTTGGTGGACTTTGGCGGTTTCAGGGTACTTTCTAGTAAAAACACTCAAGGGGTTAGGGGTAATAAATACTTTGGAAAGTTCATACACTTATGTATCTTGTGATTGGTCGAGACTCGATCACGTCGGGTGTATTAAAAACCAGCTTCAATTGGTCCCTGAACCAGCATTGTCATGAAAGCCAATTATTGGCCAGAATAACCATTCTAAGGTAACTTGTAACAATACATTCCGTTCAGATTGAAAAAATGAAACGAAAACACAACGATCTATTTAAATTTGCTGGTACCCGATATATGCTATTGTACGCATATAACAAAATGTTTTTCTCAAAGAAATTTGTTTGTCAAATCTTTAAGTTCGAATACCAAACTGGCTTGTTGTTCTTGCAGGTCTCCAGCTTCTATGGGAGCACCGTGACAACAAAAGTAAAACATCCATATCATAGAGGAGGCAACAAGTTGTTCACTGAAGAGCAAGTGGGTCAGATTCTGAGGTATTCCAAAGAATACAGACAGATGGCCCCTGGGCGGTCGTACAGAGAAACAGTAGGTGTTGATTTATTTCTTGTTCGCCATATTTTTAAAAAAAAATTTTAAGGAGTAGAGAAAATGTACAATTTAAGTGTCACACCTCACAACAAATTCAAAACATTCTGACTTATAGTATGTTCGTAGATTGTGTACGATGTAGATTTGGCCTGACTTTGAAATTGAATGGTAAATTAAATTTTCTTTTAAATGTGTTTATAAAAAAAAAAGGGGGAGGGATTGAGGAAAGTCTTGAGGTTGGGATAGACTGCTACATTCTGCTACAATTTTGTTAACGTTTCCTATATCGACTTAATTATTTCAATTTATTTGCAGTTTGTCGGAAAGTTGAATGTTGGACAGAATTGTTCAAGTTTCGTACCATTCAAACAGTTTCCCCAAAAGTCATACATTTTATAACAAAATGTATGACTTTGTTGCAACAGGGGGATGTCTCTTTTACATCGTTTATCATGTTGCAATATTTTATTGAACAGACCTTTCCTGCAATACTACAAAAGAGAAATTTGCAAATTATGTACGTTTTGACTAAATTATTACACCAGGGTGAATTATTTATACCGGGTTACTGTACTGATTCACTTGTAACCCGTAACTGTAAATAAATTAAAGCTTGCCTCACAACAGTTTCCTGATGTAATAAGGTGTTGTGTTCAAACTTGGTCAAATGACCCATACACGTATTCGACCTTTGTTTAACAATTTGAAAAGTGGATTTTTCAAATATGAATGAGTACTATTTGAAAATAGTGGATAACCTTTCCAATTAACAGCGCAAGTTGTACAATGAAACAAATACTAACTGGTTTTGTATTCCAGCAAATTTACTATAAAGTATTGACGGAAAACAAATCCTTTTTATCTTAATTAATACAGGCCAGATACATACAAAGTAAAGTGCCAGCGCTAAAACGCTTTAGCGACAAGCAAATTGGGGACAAACTTCGTCACTACAAAGACATACAAGTATGCGAAGGTGAGTGTTAAAGTATAACCGCATCTAACCTTTGGTAACAGTACATGACATGTACACTGTGTATACATACGTACCGTACATACAATTTGTACATGTCTAAGGGTGTAATTGTCACATTTAAAAGAAAAACAATGAATTTTAAACGGGTTTCATCTCAGTGGGAATGCAAGAGACAAATGCAAGTAACAATATGGGAGGATTACATTGGATTAGACTGGATTTCAAGTGACACTGGAAAAGTGTTTAAAACTATTTCCAGTGTCTTATCATCCACCGTGCGGCACACAGATGCTGACAGGCTCTCGACAAATTTGAATGGGTAAACTGTCTCAGGTACAATGTAATTATGAATGATCGATATACAATGTGTATTGGAGACATCTGTAGAGGAATAGCCTTGGTCAAGGCGAGTTCGTCGTTATCCGTCCGTCGTTATCCGTCCAGAAATATACTGTATACGCGCGCCCCGCATAATATGCTGCATGCTAGCTTGCGCCCCGTGCAAAGATACAGCGCGAACAGCGACCTCATACGGCCACTATTTATGCAAATCTACTGAGGCTACTTTTTCGCCTTGGATCATTGGGTTTTTGAAATCTTATGTTTTTCCTATATTTTGCGCCACATTTGTGGCGCATGACCTCGTATGCGAATACAGATAAGTATAGGCGGGGCTAAGATGTGAAGTGTCCAATCACAACGCGGTTGAATCCCGACGTCATCAAATTTGATGCAGCATGACATTTAAGACAAAATGGCAGATATTCAGCATCGTCTGTCGTCCGAAGATCTGTCATGTTGTTTGAATTTTGCAGCGAAAATATTATCCCTCGAAGATTAGTAGACCCGAGCAGCGAAAGGCCATTAGAATCCTTTCTTCGTGGTCACGGTGTTTTTGTGGATTTGCCGACAGGTTATGGGAAATCCGTCATTTTTCAGGCAGCCTGAGCCCCATTTTGCTCGGAGCTCGCACGTACGGCCAGGTACTCAGCGTCAGTTTTCAGCGTGTCGGTCAGTTTCTTATCGCCGCATAATCGGCATTAACCCAGGCGTATGGTCCAAGCATGGTCCAACGCTGTGGGGAGGGGGCATGTTTACGGCTGCAGGACCAACCTTCAAAGTGATCGCAATATCGTAATTTAAACAGGGACAAGTGTCTTATATCCTCAATAATTTCTCAGATTATTTTCTTGGCAAAATTCAGCCGGCAAGGCATTTAATTATCAGAGTTCCGCGTTTTACCGAGCCACGGTTTTTAGATCAGCTAGATTAGATGCGTGTGATATAATGTACGGCCGAGTTCGACACGTTTCAATAGAGTCGCGGCCTTCTCCAGTCACCGCGGTTGAAAACTCAAAACTAAGCAGCTAAACACAACTAGTTTTGACCATAACATTGTCAACATTCAAGCAAATACCCAGTAAAACGAGCAAAATAACTGCGGCCCTCACCAATCAAGCAAGACAGTTCAAATCTTCATGTGTAATTCCTTCAAGCCTTCGTAAAAATCACTTAACTTTCTCTGATAAAATATTATGTCAACGATGGCGGTGTTCAAAAACACTCGCGAGCTAGCTATGACCTTTCACCGCTAGCTCAAATTATGCAGTTTCTACGCAACGATCGACCAATAAGAAAACGACTATAAAGGTCAGCTTAATCTATTAGCATAATGAGCAACGCCCCCAAAATCTCAAATTAACCAATGATCCAAGGCGTTCCAGTATCCTCAGTTAGTTTGCATATAATAGTGGCCGCGTGAGGTCGTTGTTTGAGCTCAGATTACCGTACCGCTGCGCTGTACGTACGGACGGGTAACGATGAACGCCTTGACCAAGGCTAGTAGAGGAACAATGTATTTGTTAGCTTGTACATGTTTGCACCTGTATTTAATATACAAATAGAACATGTGCGCATGACATGTGTCTTTTTTCAGTGTTCGTCAGTACCTGATCCACAAAACAAAACAAAATTGGTTTACTTGCTTTCTCTCTCTCTCTTGAACACTCAGAACAAGAATCAGTAACATCTAGTGGCCAAAGGTAAGATACAATTGTACATCATATTGCTTTATTGTTGAAACCCCAAGGTATACCGGTACTCAACAAACATGCATGTACAGTATCTTTAACCCTAACCCCCTCTTTGCTTTTTCTAGAAAGTATCCTGAATCCGCAAAAAGTCGCCAAATTTGGTTTGCAAAAACTGCTGGTGTCCTGAGTCCATCAGACTCCAGCAGTATGCATACTGAAGATATCCTGAGTCCATCAATAATTCACCAGCAAAAGTTGATGGACTCTGGCGGTTTCAGGATACCATGGTGGCATACAAAAAAACGCAGTGTGTTTCTCCTTAGAGTTATCAAAATCCATCACCTAAATTTCTGGTGGACTCTGATGGATTCAGGATATTTTGCTCACATGAAAATTGTGATGTGTGTTGCTGTATAGGATCCATCAAAATACACCATTTACATGGTTCAACTGCTAGTGGATATATTTTTGGGGGAGTTCAGTCACATTGATAAGGCACTGTAAGGCACAGCCACTGCAGGTCTAATATCACATTTCTAGATAGGTTATTTAAATAATCCATTGTTTAGGCCACAAGGTCATATATGTATGTGGTTACTTAGTTTGCACCAGGATTATTTTAACATTGATTGGACCCAGAAGTGGGATTGTGTTTCACAAACATTGATCCATTGATCAAAACGCAGGAGAGCTTCCTACACACAAAAGTGATTGCACATTACAATGTACAAACTACATGTAGTAAATTTACATGCTGTATAATTTCCATAAACAAAAAGCAGACATGTAAATGTATTGAAGCCCCAGTCCCATTGAAGCCGAATATGCTACGGATCGCCCCGAATCGCCCCGGATGAAACAGACTGTTATGAACCGTAGTGCATCCAGGGTGATCCGTAGCGTATCCGGCTTTCGGTGGGACTGGGCCTTAACATGTTTCCATTTTATCTCCAGATGCTTGAGTACCATAACTGATGCAACATTGAGATATACCCTACACAAGAACATGTCTCATTTTAGAGACATTGTGAATGGAAAGGTAGACTTCTTTCATCCCCGTTTGAAAATTATTGTTCCTTTACATTCATTTATAATGTGTACTACAGTACAGAAAAGCGAAACCAAACACAAACAAAACAAACTTGAATATTTGGCAGGGATGAAGTTCCCAGCTTAAAAAAGATTTATAAAGCTGTCATGCATCAACATTTTATTTGTGACTATTGTCTTTTAAATTGCAGATCCCTTTTCAACCGAATGAGACATTCAAAGCTGGAGGGTTGACACGAGGTACATTGTATTCAATAAAATTGAGGAACTTAATATGCAGTTCGGTGTACATGTACTTCAAATTATATCCTATTACATGTTCATGAATCCTGTCACATCGTACCACACCGCCAATCATTGACAGCAAAAAATGTGGCATCACACACGCTGCATCGCACACACACACTGCAGGGCACACGCTGCAGGGTTTATGATTAGCCATACAGTATAATGTTTTGCAGATTACCATATCTTTGTGATCGCCTTGAGACATTTAGTCTGGCCACTTTAGTCTGGTGTAATCTAAATATATGGCATCATGCCTTATTCATGAAGACGTCATTCATCCAATCAGCGCACTCAGAAATGACATCATCTGCATGCTACAGATTACTCCAGTCATGCAGTGCGTACACAAACCCTGCGGCATTTAATACACTGCACCACATGCATTTATACGGCTAGGACGTCTTGCAACCAAGACTAGGATGGTTAGGGTTTAAAAGTAAAAGAAAGATATACCTCTTACGAAAGCCATTCACAATGACAAATTTCAACCCAGTACTACCTCCAGCGTTGGTTGGTACTGGGACATCTGAATCCTGCAAGATCAAAATACATGAAAAGACATTTAAAATTATTTGCACACAATAAGATAATTTAACCAGTTTGCATCGGGTGAACAAAATACATGCCAAGTTTTCCTCGAGATTCAAAACGGAATAAGGATAAACACGTCACAAGCAAAGCAAGGCGTGTAATATCTGTCAGCGACCGGTTCGCAGTGAGCGAGGTCAGTGTGCTTCCAACTGATATCAACTTGAACCCGCCATGAATTGTGTTTCGTTAAAAAGAATCCCGCGCCTGAGCTTTGTAAATGTTACAATTATCTCCGCGCGAACTGGTTCAAAAGGACAACTCAAGTCAACATATGCGTGCATTTGCCCAAGATCTTAAAAAGTCTTTGGTAATATTTAAGCAGTTCCTAAATGAGCCGCTTTTTGTAAAAATTAAATCAGCGCCATCATCATAATCTCCATATGATTCTCTCGGGCTCGGGACCAGCGAATCCCTCGACAACATTTGAAATAACCCATTACTTTTTTAATGTTTTTATTTGGCCAAACAATATTTAAACCAATTTAAAAACGCAACAGGACTGAACGAGAAAATAAATTTAACACATGTATATTTCTGCATTTGATTGCAGTTTCACAAATTACTTAATCATTTGGTTTTTTTTTCGTTTTAGCAACAATGCCTTGTCCCCTATTCGGTAAGCTGACCGACGAGAGCTCTGAAATAATCTTCACTGAACTTGTGCAGGAGTTTGGGTGTGACACTCAAGTAAGCTATACTGATCTCTCATTTCTAGTTACCTCTAGTAGTATGATGCTGATCCCCATAAATGACATGCCAATGCTTGCGTAAACAATACATGATTTTTTCAACCTGCATATTTCATATAAAAATATATCCCGAACCAAAATATATCCCAATTTTTTCTGTTATTTAGGGTTTTAACAACACCCCATTATCACCAACAAGAGAATCGTTTGAATCCCTGCCAAAGTGACATCGGATTGCGAGTGTTGCTTTTTGTGGCAGTCGATACCTACATGTTTAGACAACCCTAGCCAGTCTATGGCCCCGCACTAGACTACCTCTGTGCACAGAGGTAGTAGTGGGGGGCCATAGACTAGGGCTAAGACAACCCCAAATGACCCCTAAAAGACCTTTGATCTCAGCAATATAAAATGAATAATTGTCTTCTCACCAATGGGCATCCAAGTTGCATCAAAATCTATAATAAACCGGTACAGTACTTTATACAAACATGCAGACATACATAATTTAGTGCCCCAAAAACTTTGTTTCTAGTGACAAATAAAGGAGTTAAAACCCAAACAAAGTTAAAAGAATCCCCCTTTGGCCGTTTTGCGAGTGAAATCTGATGGTGTTGTGTGTTTCACAGATAATTTCATTATATTAATTAATTGTTATACTGGCTCGGACCATCACCAGATGATCCAAATGTTAAAAAAGCGATAACTAGGGTGTAGTATAGTAGTAACTTGGACTAAAATTAAGTTATGTTTTACTATGGAGGTAGGTTTTACCATTAATACTTACAATTAGTTACAGTGCAGTCATCAGTAGGGGGCCATCACTACTAGTACACTGTTTTCGTTGCCGTTGTCACTACGTCAGGGCGTCGTCTGCATGCTGTTGCGTGCTATTGCTATTGTCATGTATGGCCATCACGATCAGCACTGGGAAGCGATATTACGCATGCGCATTTTGAGCGAAACAAATGGCCGAGCAATGTTTCAGTCACTTTCAGCCGTGTTTCCTTCTTATTCCTCCATGGTATACGTACGCGTAGTGCAGCTCCCAAAATTCCCCTAAAGCCATATCGTTGCTACATACCACCATGGGGGAAGCAGGGGAAGGTAAACACTGGGAAACTAAACCTAGCAAAAGTGAGCGTTATATATGGAACTTCACTGAATTTACAATATCTACAAATCTACGAACAACCACCGCTACATCATACCATGCATCTCCAAATGTATTGTACGTGATCTATAGACACATCACAACACTAGTGTTCTGATGGCTGGAATAGATACTTTTGATTGGCTAACCGCCTGTTTTGTACACGCAGTTTGCTTGTTCGTGATTACGTGCTAGGGGATTCCCCTGTGTTAGATAAAATCACGTGACCGGAACAAACTTTTCAAACTTCGTATCTATTAAGGTTCGTTTACGTGCACGTAGTTTATCAATGGTAATTGAACCAGTCAGAACCAGAACGGACAAAGCTGGGCTTTGAAAAACGGCCCATGTTTGAGGTCGTTTTCTATAAACCCCTGGATTCGGTTCCCCGGCTCCATTTGCTAATGCTACATAAATGAAACCTGAGACGAAAAGAAGCTGGGGTTTTGAAAAAATACGGCCTATAATATTACCAGGGTGCACCATCTTAAACAAACATTCTTGATGGGGTATCCTGATAAAGGCCTATGCATATAGTTCCATTGGAAACAAACATTACTTTAATACAAATTCAAGAAATTGAATCTAAAACGTATACATGTATACATGTACATGTATCGTTGATAAATGATCGATTGGAGTGTCGTCGGGTCGGGCGGTTAAGAACTCGGTTTTCTGTTCCGCAGAGCGTGGGTTCGAATCCCAGTGTCGACACGTGTGTCCTTAAGCAAGGCAATTAAACCACTATTGCTTCGTCCTTCGGATGGGACGTAAAGCTGTAGGTCCCGTGCGTTGTGTAATGCACGTAAAAGAACCCAGTAACACTCTTCGCTAAGAGAAGGGGTTTGCCCCGGTGTTCCTGGCAGCGCCTCGGAATAGGCAACTAGATAGATGGCCCTTTACAAATGCATGATCATCATCATCGGGTATACATCGGTGGCCTATGTAACTAAATTCCTGTTTTCTCATTTCTGTTTCAGAAAATAGACTACATCAGCAAGGTGTTGCTGCAGGAAGCGACAATCGTACTCGCAACCGATTATTTGAATGTGTCAAGATCGGCTGCAGAGTTAATTCTATCCAACTTATAATTGCCAAAACAAGTTAAGCGTAAAAACCGAAAAGAAAGATTATAATACTTGTATGAATAACAACTAGCATTTGCAAAACTGCGTCCGTTTTCTACCGGCATGGAGCAGTTATTATTTTGTTTTATTGCTACCGTGGTCTCGTGGTCTGGAGCATTAGGCCGTATGCATAAAAACTAGCATTTGCTTTTACTACCCAATTTTAAAGCATTTACTGGAATCTGTATGAATAAAAATGAAGCAAAAGGTTTTACTGGAAAGTATTTGCTAAAGACTAAAAGTATTTACTTTTTAATTTCAAGCATTTGCTAGAATATTAGTATTTGCTCCATTTGATATAAATAAAAATGAGTAAATGCTTCAGATTTGCAGTATTTACTCGTAATTTGTCAAGGTTGGGTCGGGGCTACCTTGAAGAAAAGAGAAGCAAATACTAATATGAAAAATAGGAGCTTTTGTATTATGTGGTTAGGCAGAAAAAGGTATGAACATACAAGCAGTTGTACTGATTTTGGGGAAGGAAATGAGACGTAGATTGCCGATAATTTCTTGCAATATTGCTGAGACAGAAAAGGGCATCATGACTGAAAAGCAGCAACTTGAGGTTCAGATTTCATTCAAACACCCCAGTCCTAAATTCTTCGTATAGATCGTATCTCCGTATGTATTGTTTCAGGGCAGAAATTAAAAAAACAAATATAGGTCTACATGATTTGTGGATTTTTGATGAAACTTGAATGCGTTGACCTTTGAGTGGAAAGACACAATTCTTCAGCGGATTGCTGATGTCAACAATCATATAGGGGTTATTTTAGGTCATTGTTCGCATAATCAGGTTTTATGTTAAGTTGTTGTTGTTTGGGGTTTTTATGGGGGGGGGGGGGGGGGAGGGGGGTTAAAACTTGTAAAACTGTACAACTATACATGGTTTTATAGATTTTGATCAAGATGTGTATCAGAGAGAAATAAGTACAGAAACAATTTGGGAATATTTTGTATACTTCATTTAAACAATCTCTAATGGGATTCAAAAACAAATCGGAAACTATCTTTATTTTTATTGGATTGTTGTAAAAGTTTAGTAATGAGTGACTGGTTGTTTTTCGTTTTCTTAAATTTAATGGCAAGGCACAATCAGTGCAGCTAGCTTTAATTTAGTATATTTTGGGGGGTTAATTACTATGTATAATGAACGTTTTAGTTAATCACCCTCCGATAAATTTAACTCCTTTTTTTACATTGATGGGTGCCAAAAATTCACATTTTGCAGTGTAGTCAAACGAATGTAATGTTCAGTCAACCGTCATGTTCTGTTAAAGTTGATGAAATAATAAATAAGTTCTGTAATTTGTTTGGGTGAAAATAGGTACATTCATTAATAGGAATGAACGTGTGTTTTTATTGTTATGTATGTCGCGTAAACGATGTTTTGGGGGAACTGTTATCCAGTCCTAAATTCTTCGTATAGATCGTATCTCCGTATGTATTGTTTCAGGGCAGAAATTAAAAAACAAATATAGGTCTACATGATTTGTGGATTTTTGATGAAACTTGAATGCGTTGACTCTTGAGTGGAAAGACACAATTCTTCAGCGGATTGCTGATGTCAACAATCATATAGGGGTTATTTAAGGTCATTGTTCGCATAATCAGGTTTTATGTTAAGTTGTTGTTGTTTGTGTTTTTTATTAGGGGGAGGGGGGTTAAAACTTGTAAAACTGTACAACTATACATGGTTTTATAGATTTTGATCAAGATGTGTATCAGAGAAAAATAAGTACAGAAACAGTTTGGGAATATTTTGTATACTTCATTTAAACAATCTCTAATGGGATTCAAAAAAATCTTTATTTTTATTGGATTGTTGTATAAGTTTAGTAATGAGTGACTGGTTGTTTTTTGTTTTCTTAAATTTAATGGCCAGGCACAATCAGTGCAGCTAGCTTTAATTTAGTATATTTTGGGGGGTTAATTACTATGTATAATGAACGTTTTAGTTAATCACCCTCCGATAAATTTAACTCCTTTTTTTATATTGATGGGTGCCAAAAATTAACATTTTGCAGTGTAGTCAAACGAATGTATAGTTCAGTCAACCGTCATGTTCTGTTGAAATAATAAATAAGTTCTGTTAATGTTGAGACCGTAATAAACTGGTTTATCGTTTGAGTTTGTGGGTTGTCTCTGCTTGTGATATGGTTTATGGGACGTCAATGGTGGGGGGGGGGGGGGGGGGGGGGGGGGGTTCCTCTCACCAAAATGGAAAGACAAGAGTAATGAATTCCAGGGATTTTTTATCTCGTTTTTAAAAGGTGAACGTATATAGTACTGGTATCGATCGGATTAGTCTAGTATAAGGCAAATTTAAAGTGAATGTACATGTATGTCATTTGCTTTTGCTTTAATTTAAAAAAAAAATATATGAATTTGGGGTTAGTACGTTTTAGCACTTATTTTGACGTTTTGGGTTCGTAGATGCTGAAAAGAAAAATCGGTAGTCACGTACCCTGACCCTGCTCAATATGAAACGGAGCAATTTGTAGGCGTTGAAGAATGGTTAAATCAAGGAATCTGTTGAACCCATTGACATGTGTAATTAACTGCACACAAAATGTGGAATAATATTTACAAATAAAAACATAATTGTTTATTAGGATGGATATGTTGGTGTCAGTTTGGATGCAGTCATATCACTGCGTTTTCAATACTTGTCAACCCAAAGAGCTGGTGGACTTAGTGGAAGAACGAGCTGGACTTGTGAAAAGCGCATAAAGTGAACTGTATCTTAATGAGGCAGAAGCAGGGTTGTTAATAAAGATATTGTTTGTTGAAACGTATATTCTATTTTACTTTCTTTGTTTTTTCCAAAAAGTCAGAACACACATTAGATCGCATTTTGGACGAAACTGTTTTAGGGGTAATTCGTTGAAATAGTGATAAAACATTTTTCATACCAATTCAAATAATTTTCTCACCTAGAAATAAAATTTAATAAATAGGCTCACAGTTCATAATTTTGGTGCTTTATAGTTGTTTATACGAAATATATTTCATTGTTTTGCTTCTTTTTACTCGCCCTGTAATAATCGTGGACTGTGATAAAACTCACTATATTAGCGCACACTGCCTCAGTATGTTATTCAATTATTCCATCAAAAAGCAACTTGGGTGGCACATTTTGGTTTCGCTATTAAAAATAAATCAACCATGTAAGCCTTATTTTTTTATTATATATCGAACGAGTAGACATTCAAATTATGTTTAAAAAACAAACACTCGTAAAATTAACTTTGTAATATAAAATGAGAGCTAATTAACTAAATTTGCAAAATTTCACCATTTTCAAAAAGTTTTTGCCAAACCACACAGTGAATAATGCCTTTTTTTCAACAACAAAATAAATTATGTGATTAAAAATAAATTTATGTTTGGATATTATAGTAAAAATACATGTTTAAATATGGTAATCAAAATTGTTACATAATACTTTCATTTCGAAAATTATGACTGATTAAAGTTTTAAAGCAACCAGATATTTTTAGGACGTGCCTACACCACTCTCATATAAACCACACAACAACCATGACCACAACATGAGAAAAATCCACACAGTGACACTGAGATGTTGCCCAATCCACACAATAACCTCAAAACTGGTTATGGTGTGGATCTCGCCACATCATGCCTGACCACACAGTGAATGCACCGTGCACAAATTGAATGGCACGGCACACTCTCGCCTTGACGTCACAAATTCGCGTTCGCGTTTGCTTTTCGCGCCGAGTATGAACCGGCCTTTAGTAGTTGACTTCGCAATAACAATATGTTTTAGGTTATTGTTGAAACTACTTTAATCATGACGCGAGGGGTGCAAAAACGCCCATTTACTATTGACCATGCTAGGGAAAAAACGACGCCTGCGGCCCAACGTTACAGACCAAGTGCGCCCTCATTTATTTGTTATAGCAAACAATGAGTCCCAGCATTGTTATTATTCTTTGAGATATGTTAAAGAACGGGAGTTATCGATCAAATTATCCTATAGTGGATCTTGAGATGGGTAAAAGATCGAAAGGTTCCTGGTTCGATTTCCCATTAGCTAGCTTTCTCAGTCAAATTGTAGTATTCTATAGTTGGTCGTGAGATGGGTTATATATCCCCAAAAAAACTGGTTCGATTTTCCATCAACTGGCACAGTCGGCAAAACTATATGTTTCAAACACGGGTTAATAAGTAAGAATAAACCGCGTGTCTTAGCGAGGTAAAATAAAATATTCAAACACACGTTCCAAATTTGTTCTAGACGTGTAATATGCGTGTCTGAAACTACTGTTAAACATGTGTCCTTTAGTTAACGGTTGGCGCCCCCCCCCCCCCCCCCCCCCCCCTCCCGCCACGTCCCAGCTACGTTTGATGTGAATTTTAAATGAATGATTTTTAGTTGATTAATTCACAGGCCTAGTCGCTAAACTACAGAGAAGACCTGGTATAAATTGCACTATCTCCATGTAAATTTCATTATAGGCCAACCATCTATCAGCTCCACGCAAAAGCTATTACATTTACAATAATAGTATTCGTTCAAAGTTCACTTATAAAAGGCTGCGCATGTATGATCTCTCCACGCAGATAATGATGCAGTGTGCATGCGCGTGAATTCAGAGACTGGCGATGAAGTAATCGACCCAGATGTTGTGCGTGTTTCTTAATTTTTGACTCAGATTGAGACAAACCGTAGTTGTTTAACAACAAATTCACAATAAGTTGTAGTCGTTTTATTGGCAAAAGCACCCAAAATATTCGTGGCGCAAATGCAGTATATATGGTGACAACTTGACTAAGACGGTTCCCTCAGCGGTGTTTCTTTTACCAGGTTTGGCAAACTACGGTTCCTAGGACACGGGAACGGATTCTCGACACCAATCAACTATCGCTGCCGACACCTTTGCGATTTCAAGGAGGTACGATTTACAAATTCCATTTTAATTTGAGAAAATTCAGGATTTCCCATGATTTCAGGAGAAATAAAGTGTAGTATTGTGACTTGTATGGTTCTCCCAGCACTAATCAAGTGTTATCTTTAGTTCATCCTAGATCGGTTTTCTGCCCATTCGATGTTAGATTGTAACATTGTTTCAATTGATTTCTATGTAGACATTGGTGTTAATAAATATAAATTGCTGGTATGACTGGTATTACATGTATCAGAAAACCAAACGGGTGATTGTTTTTCTGTCAAACCACTCATGATAGATATACAAGTATTATCGCGTCCATAACGCAACCCAAATCAATTAACCCGCTGGGCATGCTGCCCTTTAAATATTATAACTACGTCTTGTTGACTCAAACTGACACGTTGGCCCACGCATCATGAAGCAATGTTGATTTTCGTCTTTGCCAATTGACACCGAAAAGGGCGTTTTGACTGTTACTTCGCCTTTTGAATAATAAATGTGACTTTGTCAATAAACCTGATGCTCGGGTATAATACAGTAACGATGCGATATAAGCTCAACTAGTTTACTTACTGCTTGTTTTAATTTATATTTTAAATTTCCTAAGAATAATATTGTCTGAAATAGACAGAAAACACACACTTGACGAATGTGTTCTTTTGTTTGTGCATATTCCAGCTGTACATAACATGTCACGTATTTGCTGAAAATACTGATCCTTTATGATGACAGCTCTTGATTGAATAGCACTATACCGGCTCTCTTTCTTAAACTTGTTCGAGACGGTTAACTTACAGAGTACTGGATATCTTTTGGTTTCTAGACCCATGTCTGTGTCTTCTTGAGTATGAAGAGCCTTTTAGTCGTTTTGTCTGCAATTTCCTGCAGCCACCACGCCATCAATAACCTCATCATTAATCTCCTAAGACGCAGGTTGTAGGTTTAGAATAAAAACCAAGAATCGCTGAAAAGGTTCTCGTAAAAACTAAGAGACAAATCAATTAGGCCTATCTTTGCAATGAGAGTTGCTTCTCGTAAAATCTAAGCGGCAAATAAATTATTTTTGCAATGAGAGTTATGTTATCAATCATCAATGATAACACATTATGAACCCGGCTATAATGGGAACTAGGGCTTGAGATTTGTCGCCCAGTGCACATCAAAAGCTCTAATTCGCAATGAACATTAATTTAATCGATGAGAAATTGTGTTTTCTGTTTCTCCATGAAAGACGACATGACGCATGCGTCTGTCTGAATTCTACCTGAATTGGTTCACTATTCGTGTCATCGTGTGCTTAGCATCAATGTATAAAGCCACGGTGATCACAGTTTCGAAATGTTTTTTTTTCTAACGGCACACCATCTGTTCAAGTCACGAGTTTTCCAGGGGCCAAGCGTTGACAAAACAGAAATGGTATTGTAAGAGAATAAACAGAGCAAAACGAGTTCTTCATTTCACGCAATCTAAATTGGTGTTTAATTTGAGGTACGTGTTGGAGTTTCGGACTTTAGATTAACCAGCTGTTTAATTAGGTGCGAATTACTCAGTGCGTTTACAAGTAATTACATTATTGTTGGCGCGTGTGAAGAAGAACAACGTGTTGTTTTACCCCGTTTTAAACCAATGGTTTCCCGCAGAATTTACTAAAGGATAATCCTCTCCCCCTCCCACCAGTTTTATGCTATTGAACCTTATTAAAATACTAATAACAATAGTAGTTACCATCATGCACACTAGTTCCAGGACATTATGCGTGTAAAATAAACAAATTAAAACGGTCCTAATTTTTGTTTGTTTTTTGTATTGACACTCGACAATGTGGGCGTAGCTGTTCAAACAAAACAGGCGTATTTCGTAGGTGCTTTCGTGACTTCGTATTATTAAAACTGTCGAGACAACCCAAGTGTTGACGTCAATTGAAAGTGAAACTAAACAAAAGAAAATTATATGAATGCGGGAGTCCATATGTCTCGGTTTAAAAAACTGTAATTTTATAATTCTTTCCAAGGGTTTATACTTGTTCGACTAATAATAGGTGAACATTAATTTTCGTTTAATCCAATGGTTGAATTTGACAATTTGATATAAAGATATACTGCGTCATGTAACATGGCGGCGTCTCTATTTTGTTGTCTAATTTGTTATATCTCAAGAAGCAAGATGCAGATAAATACGGCGAGTTTCCTCGGCATTTTTCTTGCGATTTGGGGAGCTACGGCTGGCATAACGCATTCACAAGGTATTTGGAATATTAATGGAGATGATCATCTTTTATGGTAATATTTGTTATTTCTTAAAGGTAGGATACAGCGTTTGCAGATATCGAAAATATTTACTACCGAATTATTAAGAAGTATCTTACTTATAATGATTGTAGGCATCCAGCTAAATGATTGCGCTAGAAATCCTGTGATTGTTACAATAATTTGAATTTTTATAAACAAAAATTCAGGATTGCCGGACGGCGATCGCGAAAAAACAAAAACAACATTAGAATAACTGCCCGACGCCGGTTGAACAAACGCCTTTTTCTGGCTTTTCTCAACATCCATGATTGTAAAACTTCGGACAGGTCAGTTAACGATATTTACTATAAAATACAACCCTCCAAATTCACCCATTCGTGATAATTCAAGCAATTACCAATGGTGTATCCTACCTTTAAAGTACGTTTTATGATTTGTTGTTTGTTTGGTTGTAGGCAATTAGTGCTACAATAAGTTAAAACAAAAAGCTTTCGTTTGTAATATTTGTCTGGCTCTAGTCTATCAGCAGCAGTCAACGAGAGAAAATCCTGAGTGGTTCACTTTCTAATGAAAATCAATCGTTTATCGCTGAGTATTTGATATCCGGGCTCCTTTTCGGCGTTTGCTCGGTGTAGTATATAGCTCGTTAATTTAATACTCCGCCCTACATGCTTTTGCGTCACGGCAACGGACGCATGGTAAATGTTTAACTCGTCAGGGATGAGTTGACCATTAAGCAACTGAACCGTGTTTCATTAATTATCAAAGGCGTTGGTAAATTCGTATAGTGATGGATAATACTTATAGGGTAACTGTGGTAAACTGAGTATTTCTAATTAGTCCCAGGCCAAACGCATCCATAACCTTTTGTCCGTACATTTTCCCGTTTTTGCACTTTAGGGGGTCATGTCATGAATTTTACTTAGAAGCCATTTTGTGCAACTTTAGACTCCTTTGAATTATAAAATGTATAATTTAACATAATCTTTTTGGTTGACTTTATTAACAAGTTCTCTTTGAAAGACTGGGGGCGCTGTTGCTGTGATGTCATTGCAGGAAGACACAGTTTCCTTTTTTGTTGTTCAAATTGTTGACCACTTTGCTTATTGGAAATATTTGTGGCGAAGGTTTGCTCATTGGCTTACTGCCGTAACATTGAATCACCAAAAAGAATACAATTTACGACACATTGCTATCCAAAATACCAGCACCTGTTTGTGTTGAAAAAAAGCTATATACCGTTGAGGTTTCTACCCGGAATCACATTACAGCTTGCATATAGCATGAAAACAAAAAAGCACCGAAATACGCTTGAAAAATTGCGAAAACAAAAATTGAAGGTTAATGGGATACAACAGTGTCAATCACATTACGTAGCCCTTTAGCTCGCACATCATAATTATTGAGCATTTCTATACGCGTGTCTATACTCTATCTAGATTCCCCGTCATTCAGCTCCAGTCAGCCGTTCCAGTTTTCTCTTATCAGTGAGAGTACCTGTCTCGAATGCAGCGGTAAGGCGGCTTACAATTAAGGAAGACAATGGATACTTGCCCGTGTAGCGGTTCGCTATTTTCTTTTTCTGCAGCTGGGTTGTGCGTGAATGTATATTCATGAGAAAGAACAATGGCAAATCGGCTACATTGAAGAACTGTAAAAACAGCCAATAGAGCTTATATAGTTGGTAGAGGTGAGCTATCGATCGATAGGTCTGTGGTTCGAATTCGGCTATCGTTAAAGTTTAGCTGTTTCTTCGCCAAATGTTATTGTGGATTATTTTAACCATAGAGCAAGGCTGAGGGAAAACTGGGGTAGGTTACCTGAGTGATAACCGCTACACGAGATAGTTTACAGTGACTTCCAACTTACAACCACGTGTTTTGTTGTATATAACGTTTCGGGGCGCTATATGTATTTTAAACATATTGTAAGTAGAAAAATACTGCTTCTTGCTAAATAGGATAATCATTTCATACATTCAATTGATCATTTAGAGCCATGTGGTAACACAAGAATACAACTGTTACCTGGCGTGCCTGACGTCATCACCTACGATTATCGTCGTTCGGAAGATGACTCGTTTTTAACTTCAAGTTACGATCAATATGAGCCCTGTTTCTGGCTGGTCACGGCTCCTGACTACAACGTCATTGAAGTCAACGTACTTGCTACCACCGGCAACAGTCCACAAATCTTCGTGTACTCAGACGTAGAGGGCTTTAATGGTTCACTGTTGTTAATGTTTGAGATAGAACGGGGCGAGTTGGGCATCTTCTACGCAAATGTATCTAGAATTCAGATTGAAGCACATTTCCCAGATGATTACTATGATGACGATCCCGGGAAAATCGTGAGTGCCATCAAATTGACTGCATTTGCTAAACACGGTTAGTAAACTTCTGTCGTTGTTAAAATGTACAAAGTCTCCCACGCTAACTTCAAACAATTGACTTATTGAGAGTACTACACCCCCCCCCCCCCCCCCCTCCCCCCCCCCCCCCCCCCCCTCTCCCCCCCCCCCCCCCCCCCCCCCCCTCCCCCCCCCCTCTCCCCCTCCCCCACCCCCTTCCCCCACAAAAATCCACCACGATTTGAAAAGAAAGTTGCAATTGATTTAGGAGTCTTTTTTCAGAAACTTTGCTGGCACTGTCTGTATCATTTGGCCGGAGAAGGAAAACTTTCTGTAAAGAAAACAAAAAAACAAAATACTGAAATTCGATAAAGTAACAAACATTAAAAAAAAAAAAAAAGTTTATGTAATAAACTGTAGAGCATTATGATATGCGATATTATTTATATCAGAATGAAAACAATCTCGACAATTCTAAGTTGGTTTTACTTTTTCCCACGTGGCTCTGAAAGATTGTGGTTCAGGAGACTTTCTACAGTGTTTGAATCAGCAATGTGTGTCGGGAACCAGACGATGTGATGGCATCTCCGATTGCCTGGTTCATGAAGACGAATATGGATGTGGTAAAAAATATATACAATGTGGAACCAAACAGCATTATGAAGTATATATGCCAAATTTGGGGGTTATACTATCATAATTTTTTGTTATAAAGTTAACTTTGTGACCTGAATTCTTGAAAGAGATTAATTGACTTTAATTGTAACATTGGACGTTTTTTTTATTGCAGAGACCAATTGTTCAAGCATAGATCAGTATTCTTGTCCAATTTCTGATAAATGTATTGGATCCGATTTAGTCTGCAACGGCCGTGGGGATTGCCCAGGAATGTTTGATGAGTTAGCTTGCGGTGAGTTGATGTGGACTAGCGATATGGAATGATTCGCTTATTATGTGTTGACCAATCGTAGCCAATTGTGTTGGCACATTTAACCAGCCAATCACAGATTGGCAAACGACAACAAGTCAACGTTACAGAAGTAAAGCATATACCTGCTGATGTTTCTAAACATCTCATAAAATAGGCTGAAAATACCAAATAAAACCAACAAATACTACCAAAGATTGTTGACCCTTCTTATAATGATGGTGTTAAATCTGCATTTGTTGTTGCCAACCCTGGCTTAGCAGCACATTCCAAATGGTGCTCGACGTTCACAAAAGGTACATTGTACCAGTGTATATAGGCCTATTAGGGCAACGCTTGTAGTTACATTTTTGTAGTAAAGTATTAATTTTCAAAGCAGCATTGAGGTACCAGTATCTTGATCAATGTTTACATTGAAACCATTTAAGAGTTGTTTATATAAAAAGTGGGCATTTGCTGATCTGGCGATTTGTGTTATTTTCTAGGGCGTTGTGGTGATCCCTACATCAACCTTAGCCTCATTTCAGCCGTCAATATCACTCAACCCATCGACAACTCGGTAGATTGTCTCTGGTTTGTGACGGCATCTAACCAAAGCTTCAGGCTCCAAGTCGAGATTTGGAATTTACCCCTCGTGGAATATCAAGTAACCGACTCCCAGGGGATAGCAAGTGTCTCCTTTGGTAACGGGAATGACCCAAGTGACGAGCGGACTGTCGTCAGAACCCTACATGACACCACACATCCAGGAGTCATTACCTTCAATAGCTCAACTATCTGGATAACTCTGACTATCCAGTCCAATATCATCTTAACCCCAAGTTCCATCAACATTGAATTTACAGTCTCAGAATACAGCGTTAATGGTATGCAACTTATCTCTGAAGAATCAAGTCCATTCTAAGCTTTTGCTGTCATTGTGAAGCTCAGAAAAGTATTTTAATTTTTAAAGAATAAAGTTGTCTATTCAGAGTGTATAATAATTAAGTAACCTTTTGGTTGGTGTTGACTCTCGTGCAACAATCGCTCAATTAACTTATCTTAAAACATTGTTTAATCACTTTTGTTTCGAAGGTGACACGTTTGTATCTTTTACAAATTACGTTACATTTTGTTTACATTGATGATTTTGTAGATTGTGGTACCAACGAATTTTCGTGTTCATCCGGGCTTCTTTGCATCCATAACTCCAAACTCTGTGACGAAATCGCAGATTGCCCAGAGTTTGACGATGAGTTAGATTGTGGTAAGCTCATTAAATAAGGGGGCAAATGTGTACAATGAGCAATAACTGAGTTATATATAGTCGATCTGTTCTGTATAATGCTGAAAGCGAAGTATATTTCTTCCTTCCTGACATTCATATAAATGTATAAAAAAGTATTTACTGGTGTTTATATTCTTTAAAAAATTAACGATTTTAGGCAAAAAGTACAATGCTTACTCTTTTAAGTTGCATAACCTCAAACTGGCAAAAAAATTAATTAATTCTTTAACTTGGAGATTTCCATTGTTGTTGAATTTTAAACTTTTAAAGAATAATGTTATTTTTAACTAATTAAGTAAGTCAAAAATGTTTTTTGAATCAGTACCCTTTTTACACTAGGTTGCGGGGTGAATCGATTTCGATGTCAGCAGGGTGCGGTATGCGTAGATGCTTCAATGCTGTGTGACGGGAGACAGGATTGTACCGATGGTTCGGACGAAGCAAATTGTGGTAATAGCAGGTTATCAACGGTGGATTTCGCTTGAATACAGTTTCTGTAGTAGATGTTAGTTTTCTGAGTACTGGAACATATGAGTGAGGTGAAACCTCATGTTATATAAGTATAAGATATCAGTAAGATATGTATTATTTAGACAATCAATTTGTATCTCTAGACGAATTAACACTGTAGATTTTACCTTCCAGCTTTTCAATTATCAAATGCTTTGAAAACACTTTGTGGTTCGGATTTTAGCTCTTGATTTTAGCTCTCAAAAAAGAAGAACAAACATTTGTGCCAAATTGAAGAAAGCACAAACTATATTTTACAAATACACACACACATAGTACATAATATATAATGACTTGGCTTTCCTCAGAGCCCTGTGGAGTTGGAATGATTCACCTATCGTCTAGTCCATACCTCCTCACCTCAGTTGGCTATCCTAACAACTACCCAGTCAACATGTACTGCACTTGGCACGTGTACACGGAGCCAGACTATGACGTTATGGTCGTGTTCCAGGACTTCGCTACCGAGGAATATTATGATTTTCTTTACGTCAGTGATGGGGTCAAGTCAATGTTTCCGTTAAGTGGTAAACCACGTCTGGTGAGGATTTCATCGTTTTCAGGGAACGTGTGGCTCACTTTTCGATCAGACTTTATGTTTTCGGATCGAGGCTTTGAAATCAGACTTGAAAAAGTGAAAACAGGTAAGTAAACGCAAACAAGAACAAACTATTTCACGTATTGCGTCGTTCTAATTCCGCAATCTGCACACACCCCCAAAAGCGAACGATTACTATATTAAAGTGAAACTGTAATTGTCAGCCATTGGAGTTACAGCGAAGTTTGCCCCGTCAGTGGTTCTAACATGCTTGGTAAAACTATCATGATGTCCGGACTTTATTTGAGTTCTTATACCCTCTTGTCATGCCCGCTGACCCAATTAAATTATGTCAAATATTACACCAGGCTTTCAAATAGATAATTTACGGAGCGATGCTTTGGCTGCTGAAGTTCCTGCGAGGCACATGTTATAGGCCTGCCATCGATGTTATAGGCCTGCCATCGATGTTATAGGCCTACCATCGATGTTATAGGCCTACCATCGATGTTATAGGCCTACCATCGATGTTATCGGCCTACCATCGATGTTATAGGCCTACCATCGGTGTTATAGGCCTACCATCGATGTTATAGGCCTACCATCGATGTCATATAGGCCTACCATCGATGTTATAGGCCTATACGATCGATGTTATAGGCCTACCATCGATGTGCCTACCATCGATGTTATAGGCCTACCATTGATGTTATAGGCCTACCATCGATGTTATAGGCGCATCGATGTTATAGGCCTACCGTCGATGTTATAGGCCTACCGTCGATGTTATGGCCTACCATTGATGTTATAGGCCTACCATCGATATTATAGGCCTACCATCGATGTTATAGGCCTACCATTGATGTTATAGGCCTACCATCGATGTTATAGGCCTACCATCGATGTGTTAGGCCTACCATCGATGTTATAGGCCTACCATCGATGTTATAGGCCTACCATCGATGTTATAGGCCTACGATCGATGTTATAGGCCTACCATCGATGTGTTAGGCCTACCATCGATGTTATAGGCCTACCATCGATGTTATAGGCCTACCATCGATGTTATAGGCCTACCATCGGTGTTATAGGCCTACCATCGATGTTATAGGCCTACCATCGATGTTATAGGCCTACCATCGATGTTACAGGCCTACCATCGATGTTACAGGCCTACCATCGATGTTATAGGCCTACCATTGATGTTATATGCCTACCATCGGTGTTATAGGCCTACCATCGATGTTACAGGCCTACCATCGATGCTAAAGGCCTCTCATCGATGTTATAGGCCTACCATCGATGTTATAGGCCTACCATCGATGTTATAGGCCTACCATCGATGTTATAGGCCTACCATCGATGTTATAGGCCTACCATCGGTGTTATAGGCCTACCATCGATGTTACAGGCCTCTCATCGATGTTATAGGCCTACCATCGATGTTATAGGCCTACCATCGATGTTATAGGCCTACCATCGGTGGTATAGGCCTACCATCGATGTTATAGGCCTACCATTGACATTAATAATCGTTAATAATAATTATTACTTTACCAGTCAAAAAGCGAAAGTCAATTGAACGTTACCCATCCTTGCTAGCGTTTATAGGGTGACTGTTTTATTGATCACAGTACATGTTGTTTACTATTGATAGATTGATTGATTGATTGATTGATTGATTGATTGATTGATCCATTTCTTAATTTGATAAGCAACATGTGCTGATGGTGAGGTTGCATGCAATGGAACTACGTGGCTTATCTGTATTGTCGAGACGTCAGTCTGCAATGGTAGAGAAGATTGCCCAGGCGGTACGGATGAAATATACTGCACAGGTATAGTTTGCCAATTGCCATGACATGGAATAAATACCACCTTGTGGTTTCTAACCACTCGCTTTATAACCCCCCGAGCCCCATCATAAACTGAATAACATGGGGGAATTGTCCGTAGGAACTGTTTGTTTGTTTATTGGGGTGGTTGTTTGTTTATTGGTGTGTTGGTTTGTTTGTTTTTTATTTGTTTTGTTTTGGGTTTTTTTGGTTGTTTTTTTTGTTTTTTGTTTTTTTGGGGGGGGGGCTGGGGCGTTTAATTTACCTTATTTAATTTACCTTAAGTGTGTCTCACTAGTTATCACCACACTGAAGAGATAAAGATAAGGTTTGCATTGATGTATCAGGCGGGGGGGGGGGGGGGGGGGGTAGGCAACATAAAAAAATTTAAAGACGGTTTAAATGTTATTGACCTCCTGGCAATGGCGCTAATAACTGGATACGTTATGATATTTTGTCTAGTTCCTGGTTTTTGTTTTTTATTAAGCTTTGTACCTCTTTTGATTGATTTTTTTATTTTAGATGTTTGTGGTCAGACTTCTATTGATATTGGTAAGGATCCGCGGGAACTCCTATCGCCTTATTACGAGCACGGGAAATATCCAGCCTCAACACATTGCCTATGGTTTATCAAAGACAGTGCACGAAACAGAATCCAACTCGACATTCAGTTCTTCCGAATGGAAGAAAATTATGACTTCTTGCAGATCGGGATCGGCAACGATAGCTCCAGCGGGCCCGTTGCGACACTAACCGGAACAGCCAAGATACAGACCATTGTGTTCCAAAGCACCAACATCTGGCTACGTTTGTTTACAGACTCGTCAGTATCAGACAGAGGATTCAATATCACATTAAAATCTGTTGGTAAGAACTGTTGGTATAAGAATTGAAATCAGAAAAAAAAGGTTTTCTTTGTTTGTTGTAAACTCCTGAACGCTCGGTAAATGCAAACTTGATCCCAGTCACAGGTTGTTTTGTAGCACACTAAAGATAGATGAAACACTGCTTTTATTTGAAGAGTCGTGTATCTTTGTCTTTGTGATTGCCTTCAGATGAACACGGAGACACAAGTTGTTCTTCCCTATGCGGTCTGAGCACTGAGGCTGCTATGTGTCTCCATCCATATGCTTACTGCGATGGCGTGTGGGACTGTATGCTCGGCGAAGATGAACACAATTGCGGTAGGCCACATTCTGAAATGTTTCTTGGTGTTGTGTTTTACTATGTAGAAGTAAACTGCACTCTGAATGCCAAGCATCTTTGCCTATTCAATTTCTTTACAAACTATCTAGGATTTTTGTAACGATTTAAATGTCAGAATTTCTTAAACTGAGGTTCAGATTAGTGCCTTAATTGTGCCTTTTGGGTCGTTAATTGGTCGCGTCGTGTCATAATTTTGCCAAAATCGGTCACAAAAGTCTTTGAAAAAATTAGGAGTCGGAGTTTACTAATCCGATCTGGAAAAATTAATGTAAATTTGTGTTGATTTCTTAAGAGAACGTGACTTGTGGACCGGAGCAATACCTATGCCAGGGCAAACAGCGATGTATACCACAAGAGTTTATCTGTGACGGAAAAGTGGATTGCACTCCGTTTCGGGACGATGAAGAAACATGTGGTAAAAACCAAATAATAATAATTCAAAGATAACCACAATATTACTACGCGGCGTTGTCTCCACTACTAACTATAGAATATTATAGTCGAGGTGAAGTATATATAGGGAAAAGTTTGCGGACCTCGAAAATTTTAAAACTCAAAATCCAATACCGAAGGTTTGGGTTATGCAAAACGATCAACGCGAATCCCTACACTCTAAAAACTGAAGTGTTAAAACCTAGCACTATCCAAGTGCTACATAAATTCAGCACTTTAAGTTTTAAGATAGTGCTATAATAACACTTGGAGGCGTTCATTTCCAACACCATAATTGGTGCTATTCTAGCACTTCAAAGTGCTTTAATACACAAACATCTAAAACATCTAAAACATCTAAAACATAGGATATTTGTTTGGTTTTACCTCGATAAACGTATTGTTTTGTCTAAACTTTTGACATGGTTGTTGCTTCGAGGGATCAAGTAAAAAATAAAGGCTAATTTGAAGAGACATCCTTTTGAATTTGTCATTTCTCTGTTCAATAAAGTAAGTCTGCACAAGGACCTAACTATCTTAAATTTGTCCAAAAATTGGTCCTTGTGTCAACTAACTTCATGAAAAATCACTGCCCCCAACCACCCCGCCCTGCCCCCACTGCCCCGCCCATTTAAAAGTAACGCCTAGGAAGGACTTATATTAGCACTTCATTGGTGCTGTATCGATTAGGAAATTTACCTACAGCAACTGACCAATCAGAAGGGAGGAAATGTGTGTTCACAATAGTCGATGTTAAATTGTGGTATTTAGTCCAACAATTCACTTTTTTGACCATGATATGTAATTATTCAAACGATTCCTCGATTGAATTTTGATTTTTGGGCAAATAGTGAGAAAAAAATCGCATTACATTTTATTCGTATTCAAATGTTGACATTATTCATAAAAATTTGCTGTGACTTTTTCGTGGACAACAAAGCGAACTATAAAACTAACAACGGCAATAGCTAAGTTTGTAGTAAGTGTTCAGTATAGGTAATATCTAATATGAATAGGTTATTATTGTATGTATGTGTAATTGCAATGTGCAATAAGTTAATGTAGTATTACGTAATCTGTACACGCAGTGAATATGTACATGTACATAATTAGAGTGTTCAACAGTAGATTTTTGTATCTTGCCAATGTGCATTGAATGTTGTACGAATGTTATTTCACAACGTTTCTTTGTAACGTTCAAAGGACGTCAAGAGAACTCCACACATGTACGTTCCCGCAACGTTTTTTTCCAAACGTTCCGGAAACATTACCGTAACGTTGTAAGAACGTTCATGGAACGTTTTTTGGTTAGCTGGGATGCTGACACTTCATCAAATGCTGTATGGATTGCACCTTGGGGTGCTGGATGTACACCAAGATGGTGCTACAAAGGACTTAAATCAACACTATATTAGTGCTGTATTGGTAGCACTTTCACAGCACTTAGATAGTGCTGCAATGCTGACACTTCATCAAGTGCTGAAATGGCACTTGAGGTGCAGTCCCTCAGGAAGCACCTGGATAGTGCTAAATCTAACACTTAGGGATTTATTTATAACACTTCAGTTTTTAGAGTGTAGACTCTAAGATCAGTAATAATTCACTATTTCCTCCTTTTTGTTTAAACAAAAAGGGGAAATTTCACAATCTAATATTTTTCTAATTAATGTACTCAGATATTCGCGGCCGTCCAGCTGGTTGTGAAAGCCTCATGGTCGACGGCTTGCTGTTTGTCGAATGTAAACACGGCTGGAACGAGACTACCATCCACAGTCTTGTTAAAATGACACATTTCTTGTAAGTGTTACTTTGTTCAGTTTCTAAAAGAACATGTTTATTTCAAAATGAACAGGGAAGTCGTCCGAGTCCGTGGTGCCTGATCTAGCGTAAAGCCATACCTCTGCAGCAACATGCTGGGACCAATGTCGTGAAACTAAACCGTGAAAGAAACTAAACACTTTTGCAACTTCTCTGTTCAACAGAGAACTATCTGATGGGAGTATGGCAACTTTGGAAGGAGGACATTTTAAGCGGCTTGGAATGCTACGGGCATTGTAAGTTTAAGTTACTAAAAGAGTGAAGGGGGGGGGGGACGACGAGGTATCAAAATCATATACATGTACCACGAATACACAAATTTATTTGTATGTTTCATTTCTTGCAGATCCTTAAGAAATAACAACATATCGCGTATAGAACTCAACGCGTTTACTGGCTTGACGAGTCTAACGTCGCTGTAAGTCTATCAATAATTGCTATATAGGCCTAAGTGCTTATTTATAGGACAATATTTTTAAGCAATATCTCTAAAGATAAAGACTATAAATGTCACGGTTATATAACATGGTTATTGATTCGTGTGTTGCATTTGGGTTAATTTCAGCCCATGCAAACCCATTCGGTACGTGAAAACAATTATATACTTGCACTACTTCTGCGTCAAACCAGTATACCCTGGAAAACCTTATTTCACTGCTTATCATTAACTGTGTACAACCAACATTCTATATCAAATCTTACCAATGGGTTACCTGCTGTCTGCACTGGACTTATTGGGCTAAGATGATAACATAAGTTATGTCCGTGTACACCCAGAAAATCTAATGCGAAGGGCCTTATTTATAGAACACTGTCAGTGAAGTACAATATGTAATTGTAAATGGGTAAATAAAAACTTGTTTGACGTATATTCATTTTTAGGGATATATCGGAGAACAAATTTACAGAATTGTCTGAGGGTATTTTCAAGGAACTGACGGCGCTGGTAGAATTGTGAGTATACTGCAAACATTCTAGCAAATAACTCGGATGAAATGCAGATGATATTAAGCTGTGGTGAATATCACGTTTTCTAAATAATTTCAAATGTTTCCATTAAACTTATTTCTTGTAGGGCAATACGGTCGGTGCCAGTTCAGTTTATCAGATCAAATGCGTTTGCCGGCCTGGTACATCTCCAGAAATTGTAAGTTAATTGTTAACACAAAAAGCATTTTGTCGCCTTTTTCAAGGAAATTATAAAAAAACACACACACAGGATTGTATGCTTAGATAAGTGTAATACAAGACTGGATATGCATGTATCCATGAGCCAGGCATTGTCCAATGGGTTGTGCAGTTCCGAACTCAGTCTCATTTCAGATGCATCTCTCATTGCACTGCAGGGTGTTGATGCGTAGCAAAGGTACAGCCAACGCAATCTCGTCTTCTCTATACGACCGGGCAACTGAAGTTGAAGATCAAGCTCTGAATGACTTAGTGTCGTTACAGACGGTGTAAGTGTCATAATGTTCAGTGTGTTCAAATTAGAAAACCAAACAATTAAGATGCGTAAATATGTGTGCTTTTTGCTTTCTTCTTTGCTTTTAAAAATGTAGTCAACTTGTTTGTCTTTCTTTTGGACTAACAGATATGTAGATGACCATCGTCTATGTTGTGACTTCAGATCATCGGTGCTTCCTGATGACATTCAGTGCATCAACATCCAGTTTCGGTCACCGCTGTTCAACTGCGGCAGACTGATGCCCAATGCCGTCCTCCAGGTCTTTATGTGGATCCTTGGCTTTAGCGCCCTCATCGGCAATCTGGTAGTCATGGTGTGGCGGATACGGGAGGAGAGCGGCAAGGGCAGCAAGTACGTGCACTCGTTTCTGGTGCTGAACCTGGCCATGTCTGATTTCCTAATGGGGGTGTACATGATAACCATCGCTAGCGTTGACGCCATGAAGAAGGAAGAGTACTACCTGACGGCTACGGAGTGGAGGAAGAGTGCCCTCTGTAAGGCAGCAGGGGTCGTTTCAGTCCTGTCTTCGGAGGCCTCTTTATTCTTTATTACATTGATCAGTGTAGATCGCTACCTGTGCATCGTCCATCCATTCAGCCGAGTTCGCCTTCAGGAGAGATCAGTTTGGGTATCCACAGCCTCAATTTGGATCGTATCGCTGGCAGCAAGCCTCATTCCCACTGTCCTAGTAACCGGCGAGTCTGATATCTACGGGTTATCAGATGTCTGCATTGGGCTACCATTGCTTACTCGTCCTGTTAGTTACACATTCACTGAGGCCGATGTTCCGGGGTCATCATTAGGTAATGACACCTACCTTATTCCAAGACCCGTTGGCAGTCGACCCTCGTGGTCTTACTCCATCGTTTTATTTCTTGGCGTCAATTTCATGTGTTTCGTGGCCATCGCTGTCTGCTATGTCTCCATCTTTGTCAAGATCAAGAGATCGATCCGACGAGTCAAGAAACACTCGTACAAGGATGATGAGATTAAAATGGCGTCCAAGATGGCAGTCATTGTTGGATCGGACTGTCTGTGTTGGATGCCTGTCATTATTCTTGGTATCCTGTCCCAGACGAGTGTGATTCAAATTCAGCCAGATGTCTATGCCTGGCTGGTAGTCTTCGTCCTACCTATCAATTCCTCCCTCAACCCGTACCTCTACACCATCGTGACAGCCATCAGCCGAAGACGCCAAGCAAACTCCACCTCATCAATGAGAAAAAGCTCACAGAAACCAGATAAGACCTTCAACCCTGATGTCCCAATGCGGGAAAGGCGTGCAGATTCCAGCTGCTGGACTATCACCACGCCCATAGGCACGCCCAAAGCCACACCCACTGCCACTCCCAAAGCCACACCCACTGCCACGCCCACTGGTTCAATTTATTGTGGGAACTTTGAGCACATGTAATATTGAACATTCAGATTTGTTCAATGTATATATAAATTCGAACAAAAGATTTAATATGTTGAAATGCAAAGATTTGTCAACTCTATTTTAATGTTTTAATAACAGATGATCAAAAACCTAAAGTTGTAAATAACGAAATGAAAGAAAAAATATTTTAAAATCTAGCAATCTAATTATATATTCATGAGAAACTTGAAATACATTAGGTACAGTATAGATAAATGTCGTAGTGTCTCGATTGAGACTTAAATAAAAAGTGAATCCTAAATTTAACAGCATTTTCATTTGTAAAATATTTTTCAGGTCGATCACTTTATTTTTTTCTCAAAAATAACAAAGTTGTAAGTATTCACGCTAGTGGTATATGTTGTGTTGTTTCCCGAAACCTGCTCTCTGTCGCATTAAACAAGCTACACCTCTTTAAGCCACACTCCTTCAACAACATGCCAGAATGATTTCTAATCCAGCCCGGAATTGCTGGTCTCCAACTTGCCATCTTCCTTATCAAATCCTTTGCTCCTCCTGTATAGACGAATCCAACGAAAGAATTTTGCTCTGCCCTTGAGATGAGTTTCACAAAATAAATCCAGACATAGGGCCTAATTCATTCCCACGAAGTGTAACATTTTCAACCATTAAATTGTTCTTAAATAGATGTCCTCTGCTGCTGCATGACTACTGTAAGTACATGTAGTAAGTTCGCTTGTTCGCCCACCGCGACTAAATTGGCGCTATAGGGCGCTGATGACCTGTGAACTAGTGGTCACCAGTTCTGCAGCTCAAGCGGTGCAATTGGTCAAAAGTTCAGGTCACATGACTTCTCAGAATTCTAAGAAGCTTGATTAGCGTTTCCCAGGCCTGCAGGGCAAACTGCTCACATAATTGCTCAGAAAATTCTGAGCAGAATTGTGTCTTATTTGCATGCGCATGTGACGTTGCATGCATATTTACCTAACGTACTAACAGAAACTTGACCCAAAATCTTGCTATCAAGACTATATGCTTATAGTTATACCATGCGAATGCTAGGGGGAAAAAAATGGTTTTCTGCGCCCTGCCCATCCCATCGCTGAATCAATCTGTTTATGACCGTTTTCTAAACCCCAGCTTAGGCTCAATACATTTGTATCCGGGTTTATTAAGATTGCCAAACTGCATGAATGAAGCAAAACGGAGACGAATTAAGCTGGGGTTTTGAAAACGGCCATTAACTTTGCACGCTGCGAGAAATCCGATAATAAATTCAATGTTTTTCCGCCCTCTAGCGTTGGCCATAATATAACTGGTACTCGCGGCGCCGCGGCGGCCGAGTTGTTGACTGAAAAGCGAACGGAATGACGACTGAGTTCAGAGATAACCATGAGATAGCGACAATTTACGCGATTTCTGTCACTCCAAAACGTTAATTTGCTGCTTTTGATAACGAGGAACAGTTCTTGAAAAGTGGAGATGACTGATACGAGGTCTATTTGTCACAATTTCGTCTTAACTGTAACAAGGTGAGCTTTAAAATTAGCCTGGCTGAGTTGGTGAGTTCACTTCAGACAAATGTCATGTCAGTGACTGACAGTGTCACAGTGTCACACTGTCACTGTCAAGTGTGTCACTGTCAGAGGTTTTTACTTTTCTTTACAAAATCGCCGTCTCTATTTTTACGTGACCGTAAACCTACGTACTTCGGCTATTTTTACGTGAGTTACGGTAGCGCATGCGCAGTCCCTAGTTAATTGTATACAGTCCCGGCCTAGTTTTTCGTATATCGTCAGACCCCCTAAATCTGCGCGGTCCTATTTCTGCGCACTCGCCTTTAATTTCAATTTGGCAACGCGCGCATCTTAAAAATGATGTACCGTCACTACGATCGTATTCTTTGATGCATGAACTTTCACAACCACCGAAAAATTATGTAAAGTGAATGCTTTAACGGTAAGTCGGGCAGAAATTGAAAAAAATCTGCTTTTTACAGCTAATTTACTAGGTACAATTGTTGGTAGAGGCTTTCGGGCGCGCCTGCAGAAGTCGAAAAGATGACCGCACGGTAAACTTTGTTATTCTCCCTCTGTCGTCAGTATTATAGCTACCGTGTCCTATATAATTCATTAATTTTTTTAAGGGGGTTTAAGACTTGCGGTGCAACAAAGAAGACATGTTTCTTATATTATTTTGGAACTTTCTTTTGTCATACCTTTTAAAATCTGACATCTTGACAATGTTCTCTGTTGATTGGGATGATCAATATATGACATATATGACATACATCTATCAAAATAGTTCAGGTTACCAAATCTAAGAAGGGGTCAATTTATTAAGGCATTTAAATATTATTAGGTTTATTTGTATTTTTATTTAATTCAGGCCTAATCAACAACTGAGTTTATTGATGCACCCTTCTAAAAACTCAGCGAACCAATTGCTACTTGAAATGAACAATACAACGCACAACTTGGTCCTGGGTGTACCTTGTATAAACCATTATCACAAAGATTATTAATATTAGAACGAGAGGCTTGGAACGTCTGAGGTGACGATTTGTAATATTGTAAAACTATTTTGTATTGCCTAAAGAACATAAAAAGCCATTTTAGTATGAATTCAGAGCACGACAGTCTTTAGTTTAGTTTGACTGAGAGTATGATTCGTGAACACTCGTGTAGAGCTAATCCTACTATATTTAACCCTAACCCTCCCAAATCCTCCAAATTCCTCATGGCAAAATGCAGGATTTTGCAGGATTGAGGTCACTTGGAGTTTGATGCATCGCAGGATTTTGCAGGATTGAGGTTACTTGAGGTTTTACCCCTGCAGGAATATGGAGGATTCAGGTTATCAGGCTGAATGTGACACACAAGGATTTTGCAGGATTGAGGTCACTTGGAGTTTGATGCATCGCAGGATTGAGGTTACTTGGGGTTTTACCCCTTGCCCGCTGACTGCAGCCAGGGCAAGACTGCAGGATTTTGCAGGATACAGGCTGTATGGTCACCAGTGACCAATATTGGAGGATTTTGCAGGATTCAGGTTACTTGGAGTTTTAACAATTTTGGAATTGGAGGATTTTGCAGGATTCAGGTTATGTGTAAGTAAAAATGGGTAGGGAGTTAGGGTTAAAGTAACAAAAATGGAATTAATTATTTTAATATTAATGTACATTTCCAACTTTATTAATACATTTCTTCAATGATAACAATACAAACTGGGTTCTACATATATATTAAATAGGTAAATATGTATAAATTGGATGTGAATTTTATGCCTTTTTGTAAAAACAAAATTAACAATTATCTATTGAGAATTCAACCATTATGTCGAATTAATCCTGAAATTACGAAAAGTGTACTGGCATTGAAAAAAAAGAAGGAAATAATTAGGTTAAAAATGTTCAAGCTAATATATTTTCCAAAATCAAGGAGTAAAAAATGTTGTTCTTGAGTTGCATGGCCCGGACACCGTAGATTTTCCATGAAGCGCCCCACTGCGCAGATTTAGGCAGGATTTTTTTCTGAACGCCAAAACTGCACGCTTTGGAATTCCCCGCTTGTCGCTACAAATAAAGATAATTTTTCTTTGTTAATCGGCATGGTGGAAGATCGTAAGCCAACAATATAAGTTTTGTTGATGAAAAGAGTGGTTGCTCTTTTAGTTTTAAGCTACTCGGTTGCAAACCCTTATGTGCGCAGAAATAGGATGATCGAGGATACACGACTTTACCTTTTTCTATAAGACCCTGGGTGCGTTCCACTCCAGCGAACGTTGCCAACGTTGGCCAACGTTAGCGTTGTTCGCGTGAGTGGAACGCAATGTGCGCCAATTATGTTGGCCAACGTTAGTGAAAACGGCGAACGACATTCCGAGCTGTTCGCTGTTGGCCAGTGACGTATTTTAATGATGGCGAAGCGGTTAGCAGACGGCAGGTTTCTTTTCACGGTTTTTATTTACGTTTTATACTTTTCGTTATAAACGGTGGATTGTTTTGAGCATTCACAGGGATTTTTTAAAGAAAAATAATGAGTTGGACAAAAAGCAGCGAACCGAACGATGTCACTTTCACTGGGCGCCGCCATTTTGAAAACGTAGTTTTTAAAATATCGTTCCACTTCAACTAACGCCAACTCAAAACGTTGGCGAACGTTCGCGCAAACAGTTCGCGTAAGTGGAACGCAGCCCCTATCTGAGATCATTAGGTGCATAATTAACCAATAATTTTTGTTATAAATAAAAAAAAGGTATAAGTTGTGTATACGAAAAACTAGGGACTGTATACATTTTTAAGCCATTTAACTAGGGACTGTATCCATTTACAACATGTATTTTGGTGAATTATGGCTGTCAACCGTCGTTGGTCAATCATACGTTCCGCGCGTATTGAGTTTCCCTTGTCTGTGTCGGAAACCAGTTATATCACGTAAAAAATAGCCGAAGTATGTAGGTTTACGGTCACGTAAAAATAGCCACTTCCTTACAAAATTGGTACATTGGAAAGAACGCGCATAGAAAAAGAAAACCAACGGTACATATTACTAAAACTTAAAGTACTATTTTTACAGCCAAATAAAAAGGACAAAAGATCATCTACATTGTAACTTGTAAGGGCGTATTAAGGCAATACAATTATCGTAAAATTTAGTCGTAGTCTTGCATATGTGACACGATCAAGCCAAATCAGTCGGATGTCGGCGAATCCCAAAAATGCACTGTATTCTTCGTTGGTATTTAAACAAATTTACATAACTCGACAACAAAACATCGTATTAACATGGGGTTTTCGGTTTTTAAAACGTACAGATGCCCTCTTTGAAACTACATGAACACTCATTTGTTTGACCGGGGCCGACATCCGACTGATTTCGTTTGATTGTGTCACATATATAGAGAGATTTTTTTCTTAAATCTTGGGTGATAACCTAAAATTCAAAACCAATTTTAAATGGCCTTATAAGTTATATACAAAAAAAGTAAGCATAATGGGAAAAGATGACAAATACATACATTGCAGTTTTTAAAACCTACAGATGTATGGGGGTATTAAGACCACTCAAGCCGTAAAGCATTTTTTTATTCAATATCATCGATTCACATTGTACACGTATAAATGCATATAATTTAAGGAATATAAATTATAAATAAAATAAAAACAAGAACTGATCTTGCAAGTGCAGTATTCAAATAATTTTTTGGCACCCCTCACCAGAAACCATTGTGATTGGTCGGTGTATGTTGGGGGCGTGAGTTTAAATTTCCACTACCCACTTTGACAATGACATGTTTGGACGGTTTGTAAAAAATCACAGGAGCCGCAAAACCACGATACATTTTCTGTGCCATATGCTTTGTATAATCTACAGTCATTGTATTAACTCTTGAATGAATTATTTGATGTCTTCTTATTGCATGTCATTGTCTGGAATCTCAAAAATGTTTGTATTAGTTGGCTTGAGCTCGTATTACTACAAGTATTTCTAGGAGTGTTTGACTATATCATTAATAATCTTTTAAATTCTTTCCGCACAGAACGCTATCAAGCCAAAATGCATTCCAACAGGCAAAGCAAGACCAAACTTACCAAAGCCATTTTTTCCAACTTGAAGACGGTAGAGGTTGGACGTGGTCGCAATGGCTATGGCTTCACAATGACTGGCCAGTACCCATGTGTTCTGAGTAGTATCTTACCTGGTAGCCCAGCCGATATCGCTGGATTGAAGTCTGATGATTGTGTTATGGCTATCAACGGAGAGAACGTCACCCGTGTGGAACATGAACAGATTATCAAGTTGATAGGCTCAACATTGGATGTCCTTCGTCTCACAGTTGCTTGTTCAGATGAGCCCGAATCTTCAGATGAGGAGTATGTACCTGCGCCAAGGATGAGGTACAGCAGATCAAAAAGCACACCACCACATGCAGATAATGAAGATGATCTAGAGAGAGATAACCCAAAGAGGGGAATTCTTCAGGAACAGAAGCTACCATTGTATGATCACAGAAATGAACATCTTCAGTCTAAGACACCTACATATACAGGTCTCAATTCTTCCAGTTCCAGTAAATTTGCCCCAGGACACCTAAGTCCATACAACCAAACAGGAAAAGAAAAAGTCGTGCTTCAGAAACCTACGAGCAGTTATGATTACACTTATTGGAACGGAAGAAGCTTTGAAAAAATAGCTGGTTCACAAAAACCACGAAGAGTTAAACGTCACGCAGAAAGTAAACAGAGGCAAAGAGCATACTCTACCCAAAGCCAGGCTAGTCTCTACACTGAAGATGAGGCTGACCAAGGTCTACGACCTTTGACCCCAGTAGAAGTGGCTAATATCATGAATCCCAATTCAAGACCGAGTTCTCGACACACAAGATCAGCCAGTCCTAAAGAACGTCAGGTCATAATGCATGCCATGGTGGGCTATCTGGGATCCATTAATATTCCAGCATCGGCTAATTTACCTACGGCAAGTTTACAAGCAATACGTGGTTGTGTGAGACGTCTACATCTTGAGCAACGCGTCCATTCTTTGATGGTGATGGAGATCACTAATATGGGAGTTGAACTCATCAATGCCAATCATAAAGTGACAGTAGTGTACCCATCAGACAGTATTACCTTCTCAGGAATTTGTCCTGATGACAAACGCTGCTTTGGCATTGTAACCGCACAATGTCAAGCACAGGGTCCTGACTGTCTGGAAAGTGACGACGAACCCATCGGAAGCTCTTGCCATGTTTTCCTTGTTGACCCTTCCCTGAGTTATCACAGTGTTCATGCCCAAATGGCGGCAAAGTTTGGTATTGAGTGTGTGCACGACGAAGCCACCAACTCTTGTCGGCAGTTTCCTATGTCTTCCAGACCTCTCCTGGTGCATATTGCCCAGTTACATAGAGGTTCCAGTAACAGACTTCACTTTGCCGATTTCTATGGTCAGTCTGCTTATCCAGCGGGTCCCAGACGGTCAAACAGTAACAGTAGTAATAGCGACAGTGGATTTGGTAATGGTAAAGAGAATGTTACGGAAGCCAACCGACATGGAGAGAGAGTAATGATTGTAGATGTAGCAGCACACATCCGTAATCAACGGACAAGAGGACAATGTGCAACTAGTGATTCGTCTCCTAATAGACACGTGGTTCGTGCCGAAATCAACACATCCCAATCATCATATTCCATGTCTTCTACCTCAACATCATCTCTGGAGGATTCACCTCAAAACACTTTCAATCAGAAGAAGTTATTGGACCCTTCAGGGCGTTTAACTCCACGAGCAAGACCAGATCCTGTCTTAAGAGATCGGAATGGCAGTGTGACACCTCTTGCTAGACCCAGTTCAGCTGTCTTTAGCAAAGCACCTGGTCGATTGACGCCTCGTGCGAGACCAAACCCTGTTGGTTTCTGTAGTCCTCTCACTTTGCCAACCTCTAACCAGTATCAAGCGCAAAACAAAACTATTGATAGTAACAGTAACCAAAACCTGCCAGAAGTCTTCAATAACATGAATATTCATCTACGAAACAAGCAAGGTGATGTCAGCAATGTGAGCGGTCGACCTCCTACAGGGAGACACTCCTTGTACGCAAAGTTGGATGCTAGCCAAAACGGCTCTGAGTTGGTGAATTCTAATAAGAAGGCAGAGACACAAAAGATACCACCGCTGCGACTCAAGATCCAAAGACAGGTAATGTAAACATATCTTAATCATGACCTCCTTGTAAACATTACTTCATTCGTGTAAATGTACCCAATCATCCATGTAGTTTGTACCTGATAAAACTACATTCACAAGGCTCATCTTCCTGCAATTAACTGTAAAATGTGTTTTCTTATCAAGAATACATCAATTTTTTACATTTAATTTTAAAATGTATACAATTTAAAATGTCCTTTTTAGTATTTACGTCTGTAGTTAGCAAAAATAATGTTGACCTATTTGTATACCAGCATGACTTGATGAGACGTAACAGTGACTGTTCCGAATACAGTTCTTCCAACTTAAAGATGTCTCAGCAAAGATCTCAGCGAGGTTCTCGGATCAATTTGCCACTCAATGAACCAGGAACCAGACAGGTAAGTCTTGAGAAACTTGTCAAACTCCAGCACCATAGACTACAATGTAGGTCCTTCATCACAACACGATGTTGCACAAAATTATGTGATTCAAGGCCCTCGATTCTGTTCGCAATGAGATGGATGGTACCCTGAAAAGTCAGTTATTTTCTTTGACTCGTGGAAAAATGTGCATTTCTAATTTCCCTGACCTTTTAATGCTGTACTCCAGCAAACCACCTAAACCTTGACGATTTCAGGGACTTTTCCCAAAGACGAATAGGACAAATCCTGGACAAAACGGTTTGAACCCATGTATATTTTTTCAATGGGCCGATTTAGCTTTTTGCCTTTCGACATACTTGCACATGCGTGCATGTATTTGAATTTATTAGCACACTGGTCTATTAACTCAAAGAATCAGATTAAGGTATTTTCCGTGCTGTTTTTGAGTTTAATTTGCCACAAAGAAAAGTGATTATCAAATTAGGCATCGACCGGGAAAAAGTCTGCCTACATATATGTTTAGTTAATAAATAAATTAATAATTTTACAATTTTAAATTCAGCAATTCCATTCTGACATCGTGTCATCATGACAATCAGTAAGGATTCATAGCATTTGTGGACTTGTTTAATTTGTAAACAATATATTGTTGCCATTACAAATTGAACACAATTGAAGCATTGAAAAGCTTGACATTTCCTTTTGTTTGTGATTTCTCGATTGCGTGCTTGCAATACATTGATTGAGTTTGGTCCTTTTGCCACAATTTTCATAAACCTCAAGTGTAGCCTATACTTGGTGACTTGTGAGAGTTTGCAAGAAAACCAACATGTATTCGCATTTCTGTATCACTGTGGAGACATGGCTTTGTTCTCGTGTACAAAATGGTTAGAAAGTCGAGCACGTTTTTCAAAATGCTCCCATTTTAACCACAACTATTTTGGGGGTTGAAATTTCGACCCAATATACCCTATATTATACCCTAACCCAAACACTAACCTAACCCACATCCTAACCCTAATTTTTGAGTAATTTAAGTAAAATCCAAAAATCTAATTCGTGAAATTCCTAGTGGAGACCTATTCATCTAGATAGAAAACACCCTTTGGAGACCTTTTCACTCCCATTGTCCCTATTGTGTTCACGTCTCCAGAAGGTACCGTATTTCGCACCATTACAAGCTGCTAGGACTGGAGCCAGCTTCTATCTGGTACTTGGTCAACTTGCCATTGTAATACAAAAACATGGCCGCCAAAAATCATTGACCAATCAGCAGCTTAAAAATTTTGGGAAGTCAACTCCGATTGGGTGGCAAGTGAAGTCATATAAAAATTGCATGCAGTACAGTAGCTGTGGCTGCACACAAAAATTCTTATTCACATGAAAAGCCAATTGAACAATAATACAATTAAAAACCTCTGAAATTGTTTAAACAATCAATATCACCTTTAATATGATAGACCTTTATACATGTACCTGTACAAAAAATTACACATTTATTGCTGCCAAATTGTAAATCATTATTCATGACATGATCAAAGGAACCTAGGAGAGAATTTATTCAATTCAATAAAACTTTGCCACACCCCTGACCTTGTGTACTGACAGATTTTTGTTTCCTTTTTGTATTAATAAACTGAATGTTGAAAAAATATATCTATTCGGAGGTATGTACATGTATGTATCGTATGTTTATATAGTGTAACTTTGTTACTTCATTTTGTTTGGGTTGAACAAATTTTAACAAATAAAATTGAGCGATCCAAGCTGGGTTACAAAGATTACTTAGGTCACAAAAACTCACAATACAAACACTAACAAGTTAAGACCTTGAAAGTTAAATGCCTACTTTGTTTATGCTGGGTACTCACTCATCCATATACTGTACATTGTACAGTGAGTTTTATGAAAATAACCGACTAACTTAAAGGTATGATTGTACACCATTTGCAGATATCGAAAAATGCTACTACCGAATTATTAGGAAATATCTTACTTATTTGAAAGTAAATCATGATTGTAGGCATCCAGTAAAATGATTGCACTAGATATTCTGTAATTGTTACAAAAAATTGAATTTTATAAACAAAATTTCACGATCGCCGGCCGGCGCTTGCGAAAAAACAAAAACAAGAGCAACATAAGAACAGCTGTCCGACACCAGTAGAAACAAAAAGCGTTTTTTTCTTGTTTTCCCTCGGCATGACTTCGGACAGGTCAGTTAAACGATATTTACTATAAAATAAAACCCCTTAAATCCACCCTTACATGATAATTCGCGCAATTACCAATGGTGTATCCTACCTTTAACAGAGGCAATTGTATGCATACTTGTGCATATCCTTGTACATAGGTGGTTTGAGGAACTGAATGGAAACAAATTGAATTGTATTATCCTAAGGTGCACAAATACAGCGGCTGTATGGTATATGCAGTACACATTGATAGTACACAGGTACATGTAGTATACATGTAGTTTGTGTTCCATTGTTCATTTCTCCTCACACTTTCTGTATGTCGTGACCTCTTATTTAACAGGAAGTAAAACCAGTTCCTGTCTGTAGTATACACAAGTACGTACATGTATGTATGGATATCTAGGAATCGTGTTGTGGGCAGCAGTGCATTTACTTATCCTGCTATAGCTCATGACAACGTCCTGCTTCATGAGAAATGACAAGAACGTCAACTTGTTAGCAATTCACTCATTAAGATTTATCAGAGAATAAATGCATGGCTTCCACAAGATCTTCATGAATATACTCTGGTGGTTCTTTTTATGAGCTTTGTGGTGATTTGTTCCTTGGAAGGAACAGTCTAAAAGGGATTTGTTCCAATGAGTACCTTCCACAAATTTACCAAATCCAGAAGCTCTCAAGCTTCTGGTGCAGGCAGACTCCTTGCTGCCAAAGTAAGTAGACAATTTGATGTGTAAACAATGTGTACTTAATTTGCTTGTATAGGAAATGTAAATAAAACAGGTGTACAGTTGAGGAACAATTGTGTATGGCATTATTGCATTGCATACCAAACTGTCTTGGCAAATAAATATAGGCCAATGAAATTGTAAAATCATCAATTTTGGTTCATGAGTTGAAATTAAATTGTATTTGAATGAATTTAAATATCTCTGCATGCCTGTTTATATGTGTACAGTGTACGGAGAGAAGACGTTATACTTTGTGGTACATGTATTGTAACTTTTGATTTGATTTCTTTTCCCCTAGTCGCTGGCAGCATCCGATGGAGGTAAGCTACACAAATACTCCTTTGGTCTTTGGTTGAACAATTCACAGAATACTCATAATGTTAAATAGACTAAAAATGGTGGGCAGCCGTGTCAGTCAGGCAAAATCTAAAATCTAAAAGTAAGGTAGCACTTTTAATGACTAACTACAATAAAAGAGCTACCTTTCTTTTTATATGTTAAATCTACGGTGTGTGTGCCTATTTACATTGACTTAATGGTTTCATCAGCCAATAATAGCAGCATTTATAATTCTCCTCATTATAATTACCATTTCACAAACATTAGATCATAGATGTACTTCCTGATGTCACCTTGTGGCAAATTTCAGAAATCACAAGGCTGACATTATTCTATGTGATAATCTTTCCTGAAGTCACAATTCACTACACACAGTTTGAAGTCATGGTTATCTGTCCGTGTAGTACACACATTCGCATTTTTGTATCACTGTGGAGACATGGCTTTGTTCTCGTGTACAAAATGGTTAGAAAGTCGAGCACGTTTTTCAAAATGCTCCCATTTTAACCATAATTTTTTTCCTGGGTTGAAATTTTGACCCAATATACCCTATATTATACCCTAACCCAAACACTAACCCTAACCCACATCCTAATCCTAGTTTTTGAGTAATTTAAGTAAAATCCAAAAATCTAATTCGTGAAATTCCCAATGGAGACCTATTCATCTATAGATATTTACCCTCCGGAGACGTTTTGTCTCCATTGTACACATTGTGTTCATGTCTCCAGAGGGTACCGTATTTCGGAACACACTTCCTTTTAAAAGAATGCAAGAATTAACAGATATCCTGGTGATTTCTAACATTATTAATTATAATTATTTGACTAGAACTGAATGATTTGTAGCCGAAGCTTTTACACTGTAACTGTACCTACTCACAATGTCTTTCTATAGAGCTTGATGCTGCAGACGGAGAATCAACGACAATGAAGAATGAAGGAAACCGATCCAATCCTAATCTGCTAGAAATAGGTCGTAGTCAGGATGTTGGCCGAGTTTCCAGTTGGGCTGTCAGCTTTGATAATCTCTTACAAGATGAACTTGGCCTGGCCTGCTTTACGGTATGTACTCTGGGTTACTTGGCCCAAGATTCCAAGAAACTAACACTGATGCATGTATGAAACTACCCTTGACGCTGGGGAGCGGCTATGGTGTAGAACACGGCCTGTGTGACGGGTGTACGCTCAGGTCCATTATGCAGTGCAGCTGCTACACAAAGGGTGCTATGCAGTCATGCGTATAATCCAATGTTGTGAAGTGCGAATTTAGAATTGTGATGTCATGGCAAGTTTTTCTATTCATTGATAATTTGCAAAAGTTGAACAATTAAACAATTTGCAGCAAATTTCCTGATGTGAAATTTACTCTGATTTGGCATTCACATAAGGTGAGGAACAGCCAATACCCTGATTCAAATATTTTGCAAAACAAGTGAGATTACAGTGCCTACATGCTTACAATAAGGAAAAGAACTGTTTTCTTTTGTTGTAGGGATTTCTAAAGCGAGAATTCAGTGAGGAAAACATCATGTTTTGGATCGCCTGTGAGACAATGAGTAAAATGACAAAGAAAGAAGAGGTAAGGAAACCTTTACAAGTATAAACAGTTGTTTACAATATTTGTTTACAACATTTGTTTACACATAAACAACATTTGTTTACAATACTCAACAGACTGCATACAGAGCTAGTAGTTTGCGAACGTGGCATTGCTAGAAAACAAATCTGAAGTTTGTTTTTTTACAGATTTAAAAACTCAAAAACAGAGTATCTTTTCACAAATGTTGATATTCACTATTTTGACTTCCTATTACAACCACTGCATTGTCGAACAATAAATGATCAATCTAGGTTGAGATTGACTCCTTTTGTTTCATGTAATTTGTTTAATTACCCTGTGTCTCTTTCCTGTAATCTCTGTAATTTGTTTGGATTAGTGAAGACTTTCTATTTAATACCGTCTTATTTGGTTTCTACATCTAGCTGAAGCGTATGTCGCAGCATATCTACATTAAGCATCTATCAGACGACGCATCTAAACCAGTCAACTTGGATGGCAGTTGTCGATCTAAGGTCATACAAGCCCTTAAGTCTCCTACTCCAGAAATGTTCAAAGCTCAACAACAGCAGGTTTGAACAATGCTTCTTCTTTATGTCAAAGTGGCAGTACATACTTCTTATAACCCCCATGTCACTGTTTTGAAACTAAGGTCGTGTCAGAATCTCTTGTCTGTCTATGGCTATGTCTAGGTCTTTGTCCATTACAACTACACTTAATCAGACTGACAATAGACATAGCCGTAGCTCTGGATGTCCGTTTTAGACACCGCCTATACATTATGCTGTAGTTAATCAACACATCTTCGGAAATGCCCAAAGGAATAATTTCATGGGGATTTTATTGTCATTAACCCTAACCCCCCTAGATTCATATTGAAATGGATAGATTCAGCACTTGTTAAACTTGTCAACAATAATTTGGTCATTTACTTTTGGGATAGCTACAAATGGTATACTATACTAATTATTCAAGCCACGTCAATATTGCCTATTTCTTTTGCTTCCTAACTGAATCTTCTAGATCTTCCAGTTGATGAAGTATGATAGCTATACCCGCTTCCTCAAGAACCAAGTCTACCAGGATTGTGTCTTAGCAGAGATGGCTGGTAACCCATTACCAGTTTTTAGTCGGCAACGCAGTGATGGTACTGGTAGCGTCAGTAGTACCGAAGAAGCAACGGGAGACAGTAAGAAAACAGCACAGAAAAGCAATAAGAAAAAGGTGAGACAGTCTATGGGTCCTGACGATTGTACTCCGTCTTAATAACCTTGCCTCATCAGTAGCTTTTTCCTCTCTGTCAACTCTATGTGGAAATGAGTCATTCTATACATGTAAAGTTGGGCTCTAAACTCTGACTTTTGCCTTTGCATGTTACCTCTGATCTTGGTGATTTGCCAGTCATTATAAATGACTTCAAACTTTTTATTTACTTACTTTGCTTTACCAAATCAAAATTTACCAATTAACAAATCACTAGTGGAAAAAAACGTCATAAAGTATGCACATTGATGTACAAGCTGATAGATGTCAGGTGTAAAAGGACAGGTGAAACATTAGCCCTCATTTATAGAATGGCCCATATATAATGTGCAGTTAAATGCACCGTAGTTGCTTATTAACCAACCAAGGTGTGTGGTGATTATCAGAACGGTACGTGATACCTTTGGGCATATCTATATCCCTAGTATTGTTTTAGTCTGTAAGCAATTTACAAAGTACAAATTTGTGACTTCAAACTCAAACCAACACTCGCACACATTTGTTCGGATTTGTGAAATAAAATGACTGTTACATGTCTGTATGTATATTTGTCAATAAATTACATAAATTGATGACTATAGTGTAGTCCTACTTGTACTATAGTGAACGCTAATAATTTTGACATTGCATTTATCAATCTATTTCCAAGCTTACTGTGTCATGTGACCAATTATTAGCCACTGTGTGCCACTAATTAATTAATATTTACTCTTATTTCCAAAACTATTTAATGGCATTTTAGGGCATTTTAATTCCCTTTTTAATGTTTTTTTATCTTAATGTTTATTTCCATATTCATAAGCAAAATTGTGATGTCATTTTTGGCAAAGAGCTCACTGTTTACAGCTACATTGTATTTCAGCACCACAATTTAAAGAAAGAAAACAAATATTTTGTTGTTGTTTTAGTACATGACATAAAACCACTGAGCAAACTTTTCTTACAAATTTCAGTTACCAAATTTTGGGTTTACAATTGGAACAGACAAATCTCAAAACTAAACATTGTCTTTCTGAAATGACATGGCCCATATTTGTCAGGTAAAGCTTGGACAAGTCAATTTGAAATGTTTGAGGAATCCTCACGTCTGTGGGTATGACACCCTGTTAGCTGTTAATGTTAATGACACCTGTTAGCTTGTTAGGTTTAATTGAAAGTACATTGGATAAGAATACAGGTAAGTGCGTCTTTTGTGTGGTTTGAAATCTTTCTGTCCTTCATGTAATTTGATTAGGTTACGATCCTGGACTGAGTTTTCCAAAATTCAGAATAAAGTGTGAATGTGTGGCAGGTGACATTTGCACAGATATTACGAATATCTCAACTCTGATTTTAATGACAAGTATAATTTGGTCTCGTCTAAGTGATGTGTGCCTGTCAATTAACTTATTGATTAATTGGTAGAGATTGAACAATTCTTTACTGATTGTCTATTGTTTACAGTTTCTGGGTCTTCGATTGTCTACTGCACTCTCTAACCCTTGATGAACATCCAACACTGACCAACACACATGAAATATCACAAATGAAACATTTAGAAATGGTTGTATTTATTGTAATAGTACACTAGGGGTGAGCTTCGGTACTGAGTAACAATTTTTATTTTCATTAATTTTAGGGGGGGGGGGTTTTCATTTGGGTACTCGTTTCCTATACAACCTGTAAATGTACTTTATGTACACCAATATAATACACAAATTGGAAGTACATACAAAATACATTTCGGGGAAATACAACCAAGCCTGTTGAAAGTGTTGACCCTAGAAATTGAGATGAACATTTTCAGATGGTTACAATCCTTTTAAAAAACATACAGTACCCTCAGGTGAACAGCATATAGCTGCATATGTAAATTAATGTCTGGTTTAAATTCAATGACAAAACTATTAAATTTACCCTTGAATTTGACATTTAAATGTACATTGTATACATGTGCTTATACATTATAATTGTAGTCAAAATTATTACATTTTTTTTACCCAGGGTGTGCCCAAACAGTTTAAAAACTGGTTGCCAATGGAACCCCCGCATATATTAATTGAATAAATAAAGTTGGACCCCACAAAAATTACATAAAAGTCATAAAAACAAAATAAAAAAATGACGTCATCAGGTATCTTCAAAGTTTTTCAAGCAACACAATTAATTATTATTATAATATTAGAATGAATTAAACAAAGGCTAAATATTAACGTCATGTGTACAAATAAAACCTTTTCTGACATAACAGAGTAATATAATACATGTACAATGTAGCATAGTAATAATTAAAACACATGTAGTTACAGTAGTTACATGTACTTAATGTGCGACAGCTGCTTCCATTTGACGTACTACAATGTAGTCTTTCTTTGTAAATGTTCACACATCTGTTTTGTACTTGTTGAATCCATTGACACATTTGTGTCTGAGAAAGAGATGCCAGTTGGTCACCGAGTGTGCATATTCATCCGTATATTAGATTAATCATGGCACGCTGTCAATTCTGTCCTGAGGCCCCCTATAGCGTGCACAATAGTTACTCAATTAAAAGGGGCCACATGAGTGTGCAAAGATCACATGCCAACATTCATCTATACGTATAGTTATTTAGCAGTCAATAGAATCTATGAAAATTATGAAATCTTGATGGTTTTGTACATGTATACTCCGAGTAAAGTTAAGGTTCTCTGTGTGTGCATGTTTCTGTTTTGCATAGATCTAAGTATCTCATTTTTTATTTTTCTAAACCTTTTACATCAGCTTGTATATACAGTGTATAAATAAATCACTGTTTTACTTCTACTTGTCTGTTTTTCCAATGTCATTGTTTGTGTTGTACTTTGTTGCAATCATTTAGATATGTGTATTGTTCCTTGATCAAATGCTGTGTCTTTAGATTACCTCATTCTCTTCTTATAACCAGTTACTTCAAACGCCACTTTCTTTGCTCTGCCTACACGCTATTTCGTTAACTTTCAAGAATTTAGAGATTTCTCTTTGTGGTTTAAAAGCAAACACTGGCACATGTAGATATTAAAATGATGGCATCATCTCTTATATAAGTGCGACTTTTTATTCACCATTTCTAAATAGTTTCTGTTTAATAGCAATGAAAGCCCATTTTTTCCGAACCCAAACAGTCCATCAGGTTGTGGTATAATCTGTCCTTTAATTCACCTGTTAAATTGGTGATGTTCATTCATAAATGCCTCATGATAGTTCCTATATTAAGCAATGCCATTAAAGGCTGACTGTGCATCCAATCAATTTGAGGTTGTTAACATCTCTTTCAGTTCTGTTCAAATTAAATAATGAATTACAAGTACAGTTGTCTTCAACAACCTGGCCATCGTGAGAAGCAACAAATTAAAGTTGAACCAGAATGATAATCACTTTGACATGTCAAATATGATGACACGGATTTGAGTGTTTAATGATAATTTGTTTAAAGTTTGGAAAAGTAAGGGAAAGTCCTGTTGAATAGATTATGATGGTCAGGTGTTAGGAAATATCCTTGACCTCTGACCTCTGATCCCTTGCACAAGGTAAACTCATCCAGGATGTGCCACAGAAAGCTTGGTATATGATTTAAGATCTAGGAATTGCTCCCTTTTACCATGGGTTGGTTATTATCACCCTTACTGATAGATTATGAAACTGAAACACAATCTACACAGTGTGGTGTTTGGTGCTTCAACGCAGGAATTGCTCCAGTTATTAAGTGGTTTGTTTTGTTATGCTTGCTCAATAAGGATATCCTGTTTATCAATAGAGGAGATGGCTGCTTGGCTTATCAGTGTAATAATGGGTGGATGTAATGAACTTGTGACCAGAGTACCAGGAAAACTGGTACATTGGTCAAGGGATTGCTCAATAAGGCTATTGGCTAAGTGCTATTACTTATAAAGTAGGAAATGCTCCTGGAAGTGATTGGTTGTTTTCTTTATCGTGTTTTTGTCGTGGCAACCACTAAACGACAGAGGGCTCAATAACCAGGAGACTAACTACAGTTTCTATAAAGGCTCCTACTGTCGTTTTCTTATTTCTCCAAACTTTAAAGACGGACGTTGCATCAACACTTTATACATTTGGACAGACAGGTTTTAAATGACAATAACATGACATTTTCATACATTTTGTTTTTGTTTTCCAATTATGACTATTAACTAATGTTTTTATGCAAATTATAATTTTTCAGCAACTGCAGAAGCATTGACTAAACAAAATTCAGCTTCACCATCTTCAAGCAAAATATTTATTTGTAAATATATTATTTTATTTTATTTTCAGTATCAAATCTGGAAAACGTCTAAATCGTACAGTTTGGAAGTTAGTGACGAAAGCCCCGACAAGAAACGCAAATCACTCTTGCCTTGGAACAAAGGTACAATTATTATAGTTTTGAAATTCACAGTTTTAGAAATTCGGTTGTTAAAAAAAAAAAAGTGGAAGAAAGAGCTAAAGATATGGAAACAATTAAGTATTCTTTCTCGATACAAGAACAAAAATGACTGATTTATACTTATGTTGCTGCTGCCAATTCTTATTTTTTAAATATTCACTATTATTTACATAATATTATATTGATAATTTCTTCACAGTTACTTATGGTTTTCCTTATAATTCGGGCAGATTGGTTGCAATTTGTCAATATGTTTTATTTATTCATTTGCTAATTGTTTTGTTTTTCCTGCAGCTAAAGTGACAAGGAAAATTAGTAAAGATTTGAACCCATCCACATATTTATGTGCAGGTTAGTGATTCATGTTCAGGTTGGTGGTCTCCCAAATTGTCAGTATCTTTGTTTGAGGGCGCTAGTCAGAAGTCATAAACACAAGAATGCCTGGGTTTTTTTCTAGAACCATAAAGCATCATTTTGTTAACATTTTTTGCTATTTTTTCGTTTTTGCTCTGTTCAGTTTCACTTGATGGTTATGATTCATGTTAACTGACATTAACTCATCACTTAAATTGGAGTGGTTTTGTTTAACCACAACCTCGCCTCTAGATGTTTTATTTTTATTTTGTATAAATGTTAAGTGAATTTGAGGGGTATTTTACCCTATATGTTTTGTGTCAATTCTTAGAAACTTCAAGGCTGGCAGCAAACGGTTGGAATGAGATGAGCAAGGGGAAGTCGGTGACAAGTTCAAATGGACAGGTATGAGAGGGTGGAATTACTGTCAGACATATATACCCCAACTCTCTAACCCCACCCCCCTTCTGCACCCCTACCCCTACCCCTACCTCCCCCCCTTCCCGGCAGATATTATATAAAACAGATACATAGGAATGTATTGACCTTGTAGTCATGTTGTAATTTTGGATTCAGGTTATTAGCATGGAGGGTACATGTCGTTTAGTGTTCCCTAACGATGACGTGATAGTCTTACCAGCAAGACAAGGTTTTACTGTTCGGGATGTACTGACTCCTCATCTAGATGTACGACATCTCAGCTTGCAATCTGTGGAAACATTTTTAGCTGATACAAAAGAGGTAGATTGCAAATAGACTTTCATTTTAAATCTCCATGCAAATATTGACTTTGATTCCTTCAAAACTATTATTCAATAAAATATTAAATCATATCCGAATAGCATTTTTTCATTTTTTATTTAGATATTTGAAAAAAGTGAGCAGTCTTGACGAAAAGTTGAAAGACATTCAGTGTCAGCGAAGCGTTCTCTTACCTTTCTCACTTTATCATTGGCGATACTTCCTTTTTGCAGAGATTATTAATTTAAAATAACACAAAACATCTGTGGGTTTTTCTTGAATGCATCTTGTTTGAACATTAACAGCGGCATCATTCTTATGTCATTCTTAACAGTCCTATCCTAAAGGCAGGAAAAAGGTACATCACGTTTGTCCTACAGTAGCTGGTGGCAGTGTGCATGCTTATTATTGATTTGGCTGGAGTAATGACAAAGAGCTTTGTTTCTTAAAAGTAGAACTGATTGCAGAGTTGTAATCGAGCCAATCACAAGCCAGTTCACAAGCCAGGTCAGAGGTCAGGTCAGAAGAATCAATAGAACAATAACAAAAGAATGCGTTTGTCACAAATGTGAGTTGGCTAGGGTCTAGATGACTTGTGACTGGCTCAATGATTACAACTCTGAATGGTTGTGATGATCAGGTGTATGGTGAGAGATGTTGACCACAAGCTTGATGTTGTCAGGTGTTTGTTTCTATAGTCGGACAGTTTGTAGAGGGATAATCATCGCTATGTGTTATATGATTTGTTTCATTTGGGCGACTGTTTAGTTATTTTGTAGCCATTTCACGATTTGCTTATGAAATGCAGCATTTTAGTCCAAGCTGTACTTTTCAGGCTTTTCCTTTGATATCCTGAAATGTTCACGTTGCTTTATGTTGGGCTTTGTCAGTTTTTTCGTTCATTTTTTTTTTCCCTCTTAGGACTACTCGTTGTAGTTAGATTGTTATGTGCCTTTCGCTTAGTAAGCAGCATATATTTGAATTAAATTTCCGACTGAAAATCGTTAATTTTGATATTCAATTTTGTTCCTGTCCTTTCCGTTGAATAGATTATTGACTATCAACGAGACATGAGTACCATGGCAGGAACTGAAATTGTTGTTGAACAACGAGTGGTGTTCAAGTAAGTAACTAGGAATTGTTAAACAAATCCCCTGCATTGGCGTCCTTCACCTCTGTGTGATGACTGGCCAGTATATAGGTTCCTAAGATGCCAAAATTAGCTCATGGAAAGCTATAATTCTGACAAAGTCGTGTAATTTCATTTGAAGATGTCTGTGGAAACTCTGATCATAGGTTTGGGTCTATGACAGTAACCATTTTGTTGTTGGATAATTGATTGCAATTTATCAGGATGGAACTACCAACCCACAGGGTCATTGGAGTCAAGTCTAAACCAACTAAGAAACTGAGTGAAGTCTTACGACCTGTCACACATAAATACAACCTACACCTGGATTCTCTAGTTGCCCATCTTGTGAGTTATTTCTCCTGTCATTTGAAATCTTGTAACAGTGATTTCTTAAAATGAGTTGTACATAAACTAACCATATCATTGTGATGTGCTTCACCAATTTTAGATGTGCCATGTCCTAGTGGTTTGGAGCTTTGAATACGTGGTCTGCAGGTTGTTCTGCGGGTGGGCTACACATAATATGGGTAGAGGCATTATTAATGCCTTGCAGTGGACTAGTTACCTACCCTAACCCTATTTATACTCTGAAATGATCAGATTATCTTGTTTCAGTGCAAGAGGCTGGTTCTTCCACACTTTCCTCTATAGACCACATCTACCCTCTGCAGACCACGTACATCTACCCTTGCGATGACTTTTTTTGCGTTAAAGAAATGGTTCATTGTTAACATATGTGGTCAAATATGCAGCTCCATCGCACTGATTGTGTGTGGCAGGGATTGTATGTTGTGGGCAGTTTCTTATAGTGAGGTTATCAAAATGCTCAAGAATGATAATACACTGTGTTGAAGTATGGCCAATCCAAGTAGGTTGTGAGGAAACATTGTCCTCGTTACAATTTGAGTTTGTCAACATTGCTTTACCTGGTATCAGACGAATCATGTAATCTTGGTGTTTGTGTAACTCTTAATATTCCAGAGCAATTCCCCAGTTCCACTGGACCTTGATATCACCGTTGCATCGTTAGATGGCCAGAAGATTCTTATTGAGACTCTGGAGCAGTATGGTGGTGAGTTGGGTGTTTATAGATTCTGACTACTGAATAGAAATAGATAGACAGGGACTCGGTGTCTGAGATGTTTTGTAGGAGTTTTCTTAATTGTACCTTCTTCTCATTGTCTTCCCTCCCCAGGTTTCGTTAGGCTTACGAGCTACAGTGCCTTGGGTGCTTTTGAGGAATCCTTGGTTTAATGTACCTTCTCATTGTCTTCTCTCTCTTCAGGTTTCGTTAGGCTTACGAGCTACAGTATCTTGGGTGCTTTTGAGGAATCCTTTGTTTTATTACTAGAAATAAATAATACTTTGGTTTAATATATTCAACATTTGTCTTGTCAGCTGGTAACTACCAAGCACGGGCAAGAGTGGCTCCAACACCTGTCACGGTGTTACACAAAGCAGCCTCAGATGAAAGTATCATCAGAAAGAGAGATGATACACCTACTCAACAACAACCCACATATCTTCACAGACGTCTATCACAGGTACGTTACACCTGTACAGCTTTATTGGCATTGTATATGTGCTGTGTCGTTCAATTATGACTGGCTATTCTTACCTCATTGTTTATTCATCGGTTACACATAAGTCGAAATCGCTGTACTTTAATGACTGGATTAAAAAAATAGGGTTTCTTTAACGACAGAAATGTAATTTTGCCCAATGCTTTGGTGTTTCATTTCACTTTAAAGAAATTCATTGGATTCATTTAAATAATTAATCATTACATAATCTTTTTAAAATTGTTTTAAAAAAAGTCCAGCTCATGTATTCATTCACTTCAAATACAGCCAGTAAACTAATTTGTTTAAATGTCTTGCATTTCTAGAATGAATTTCACAGCAAAGACAAAAGGGCTGAGAGGGAGAGGGGGAGCCAGTCAGGTCACGAGGTCAAAGATCAAGACATTTCACTCCGACCCAGCAACTCGGAAACATCGATGCAGACGATGAAATCACAGAATAGAAATTACAGACTGGATAAGAAAGATGCCGAGGGTATGGATTGATGTCATTGTGTTTACAAACAATGGATAGATAGATGGGATGTGCTTTGCTTGGTTTGGAACCCTTTCTTTACCACGTTTATTTCCATCACTATGCTCAACATGATAGATTAAACTCGACATTGGTAATAAGGAAAGGGTTAACCTACTAAACAGTACAGGGTGCTAGTCAGGGTTGTAGTCGAGTCCCTGCAAGTCCGTTTACAAGTCCTTTCGTGAAGCTAGTCACAAGTCCCTTCATAAAGGCAGTCACAAGTAACTGGATGAACAATGACAAAGGAATACTTTTGTCAAAGCTGATTTGAATAGCTTGCGATTTGAATTGGAACTGAAGGACTTGTGATGGACTTGCAGGGACTTGTGATGGACTCGACTACATCCCTGGTGCTAGTAGGATTGTTTTTGAGAGTCCTGGGCAGTTTTCCAAACACCAGCTTAGGGGCTCCGACTCTGTCTCCATCACCATTGCCAAACCACTTTCTTTTTTTTTCCTTTTTCTTAGAGTTATACTCCATGTTGTCTAAGGCCCAACGTCGGAGAATGGACGATCAACGTGGTCTGACGATACGTAATCTAGAGCTGCCAGACTTCTTGAAGAAACCTAAAAAGGACACGGCAAGTAATCGTCCACAGAGTGCTCTGGGTACCCCTTACCAGAAAGATAGACCAGACGTCTCGCAGAGTAATGAAAAGACTAAGAAACTCAAAGACATAGCAGTGAGATGCAAGTCTACTCCACCAACAGCTTACAACACTGAGCTGGGTCTCAGAAAAGGCTTCATTCCTTCACATGTACAAGCCGAAGCTGTATTCGGTCGTAGGGGGCGCTCTATTGATATTGCTCCAATTACGTTCAACGAGTCTACGATCGCAATGGATCATGGAAGATACGACTTTGATGAGAGCAACCTGGATAGGATTGACAACGCATTTGGTTATGATGATGTTGCACTTGATAATGATTTGCAGGTTAACCAATATGATAAGTTCAGTCCACATGCCTATAATACTGATCCATTCGTTGCCAAAGTGAGCGACAGAGGTCTTGACAACGGTCGCTGTGGTAATGAACATCATAGCAACCAGCATCTTGGTGATGAAGATCACGAGGATGTCTTTCATGGTGTTGAGTTAAGCGCAAGTCAAGCCCAGGAGTATAACTTGGATCAAACTTTAACCAAATCCCCGTCTCGAAATGAGGCTATCCTGCCTCCACCTCCTGAAGAGATTGATCAAACGTTACGTCTTGAAGAAGCTAACTATTCTCCTCCTCCTCCTGTCTTACCAATGAGTATCATCCAAGGTAGTACACTCCCTGGCCACGCCTTTGAACTGTCAAATCAACCTCTCACAGACACAGATTCTGTTCACTTTGGCGACAGTCTTCTTAATGACGTTCCATTGTCCCCTCGAATTCCTTCACCCTCGACCCATGACCTGGTCATGACCCCAAATCCTGAAGAGTACTTGGATGATTCTCTGGGACCTCATAATCCTTTCTATGGGTATCATCCTCAAGAAGAAGTAACACCGTCTCTTGTAGAAAGCCACCCATCTGTGATCTCGTCAAGACCCGATGTTTTGAAGCCTTTGCTTGATCCTGAGAATACAAGCTCCTTTCAGGAAAACACCACTCGGCAAGGCCTCTCACAGTATAACGCTGCCTCGCACAGAGCGTCTCAGTATGTCTCACAGCCTGTCTATTCATACCAAGTCGCCTTACAAAGCTTGCAGCGTTTACAGAACAGCACCTCCCAATGTGTTGCCTCACAGAATGTAACTTCACAGAGTGTAACCTCGCATGATACAACCTCACAAAATGTAACCTCGCCTGATATAACCTCGCAGAGTGAAACCCCGCTTGATATTACCTCACATAATAGAACCTCACAGAATGGAACCTCACATAATAGAACCTCACAGAATGGAACCTCACAGAATAGAACCTCACAGAATAGAACCTCACAGAATGGAACCTCACATGATATAACATCACAGAATGTAACCTCCTCTGATGTAACTTCACATAGTATAACCTTGCATGATATAACCTCGCAGCACACTGATCTACACGAGAGCACCTCGCAGCCCAGTTCCTCCCAGGCAGGTAACATAATGCCTCAAGATATTAATCTTCAATTGAAGGCAGCAAATGAGGTAAAGCAGCGAAAAATTGATCGTGACAAGTGGGACACGGTTGTGAAAGATGGCCGCACAATGCGTGCAACGTTTGTGTAACCTAGCCTCGTAGAAGTCAATCAGAAAAACCTAGTCAGACATTTTCTGTTTCCGGTCACATTTCTGTTTTATGTTGATACTTCACGTAGTCAGCTTACAATTTGTTTATTTTTACAAGATTTTTAGGTTCAGTTTTTGTAACAAAGTAGACCTGCACATTTGTTTTGACACTTGTACGATAGTGATCATTTTGTATTCATGTTTTAGACAATGGGATGTTACTGATTTTCAGATTATTTTAAATACATTATCAGGTTTGAGTTTTGAAGTAGACAAGTAGTGCTTTCAGATAAAAATACTGATTGATATATCTTGTATATTTTGTAAATTCACCAGCTTGTTGGTTAAGTATGCGTAATTCATTTAATGTCTTTCATGCTAGAAAGTATTCAAATATAAATCCTGCACTGATTTTGTTTTGTTTACTACTTTATGCCTGGCAAGGTGTTGTTTTTTGTTGTTGTGGGGGGGGGGGGGGGGGGAGGTGGGTTAATCTTAATTTTAATCTTAATTTAACATTAAGATGTAAGAAATAAAAGGCTAGCATTGTATCTATGACCTGTCATCACAAACAGATTACATTAGATCAGATTGTTAAGATTTAAGATATCTAGATTCTACAGAACATAAAGCCTCAAATGGAATGCAATATTTAGAGTTACTGAGTTTAGTAATGAGCAATTCTGTCAATTGGAACGCAGATGTCAGACACTGTAATGAGCTGCTGTTGAAGTACTTATTGTTATACCTCTGTTGAGTTCTGTGAAATTCACATTAGAGTTGCATTGTTTTTCCTTGAGACAGCTTTCCACCTTAACAACATTGTACATTTCTTTGCAAGGTGACAGGTCACACGATAGCATGGTTTTGTTATTGACAGTTTTTACCTAGTAAGTTTAACTGTTTAATGGAATTCAGTAGATAGTAGTTTTCATGTGGCATTATGTATTCATCGAACCATGTGACAGCTCTTACATTGTTAAGTGTTCCAACTCATGGTATGGAACAGCAAATCGTATTCACCAAGTTTAATTATTTATAGTGTTAAAATATTTGTAGTAAAGCTTGTAAAAAAATAGATTTTGGCTGGTAGTATTAATGACAATCACAAGTGACTGTTCAGTTTTATTTTGAACCTTTTCCTCATCAATGAGTCTGTTTTAGCACAGGTTAGCACTCACATGAGGTTTAATATTTCTATTCAAGCCAATATAAACATGATGAAACTGAAAGTAACAGTGGAGGTTTTGAAATCCCCTGCTTACTTAGATTTATATAGAGACAGTTGAAGGAGGATTTAGACTGTATTCCTTGTATATAACTCGCATTTGCTTTGAAATTCAATTATACAAAAAAAATATGTATTTACCACATGGAACAAATAATGAAATGAAATTTGAGCTGTTCCAATGAAACGTAGCATGAAAGTAGTATTTTGATATATATCAAAATGTTTTTATTGCATGTAAATATAGATATTTTTGTACAGCATTTGTGGTGCATTTATAGATCATTAATTGTTATCACCAATGGAGGTCCTTACTAAGGCAATTCTCGTTAATACAAACTCAACCGAACGTAGCAAAAGTTGTATCAGAATTTTGTATTCACTGTAGGGCCTACAAATACATTTGGAATTAAGGCTTTTTGTTTGCTATAAACCAAATTTGCATTAACAGTGTTTGTATTAACGAGAGTCAAATATATTTTGTAACCCTACCCATCTCAACATTACTGAGTTGCATTGTGGAAACATGTCTAATTGAATACTCTATTTCAGGTATAAAGCTTTTTATGTTGCAACGTAGACTGTGAAATTACAGTCAAATCACGGCCAAATCACGGCACGTGATCACAGACCACTCCCATGACCCTCGTCAATGGAGAAACCATTGTGCATTCTATTGTACAAAGAAACTAGCATACGATGGCTTATCTAAACAATAGCTAATACAATGGTTTGGCCATTGAGAGGGGCCACTATGATTAAATTGATAGCGTGACAACAATTTCTAGTAGTTGTAAATAAGAGTTTCTGACAGTTTATAGTACAATATGTAGCTATTCTAGTACAATTTAGCTGTTTATGCATATTTATCAAAGTAATCAAAAATGTTGTAAAGAGATTATTATTTTGTAGCTTTTTTAAATATTTTTTTTTAAATATCGTGCATGTATATACTGTATCCTTTATATAGATAGCTTGTTATATAATTATCTAGCATTATTGTATTATCTATTATTAGAATAATTATTGACTTGTATTGCAGATACTTGTAATTATTATGCATGGTGTGTGAGGCAAGTCATCATTGCCAATAACATATAACTATTGTTCTTCTAGCTAAGTCATTAGAAAGCCGGGTCAAAATCCCCTTAACCATAAATTATGTCGACATTTAAAAAAGATAAAAAGTTCCATGAAACACATTACTTGGTTGTTAATAGTTCCTCCAAATTGTTGCCTCTAGATTAAATATGCAAACAAGATTATTTTATAATCTCATGGAATTGTGCAAGGATGATTAAGTAGTACATGTATAATGATTAATAATTAATTCATTTCAAATTCCTCCCAATCTGCAGTTTCCTGAGACTCTGAATAATAAATTGTACCAGTTTTCCCCAACACATATCGGTCTACCGAGGTTCACTTCATTCATTTTACTACGTGTATAATGCATTAAAAACATTTGCCAAACAATACAGAATTTTGACTTAAAAACAAATTAATTGCAAGGGGTTAGCCTTTTATTTTTATCAAAATTTGTCAAAATGTGACTTTTTAGAAACATCTGAAATTGTAAGGGGTTAGCCTTGCATTTTCATTAAAATTGGCCCAAATTTGTTTTTTTACAATTAACAATTGTAAGGGGGTTAGTCTTGCTTTTTTAGCAAAAATTGATAAAAGTAGAGTTTTTGTAGGGGTTAGCCTTGCTTTTTTTGCAAAAATTGCCAAATTTGAGTTCTTTGAAAAATGTTCAATTTGTAACGGGTTATAGCCTTGTTTTTTTAGCAAAAATTGATAAAATTAGAGTTTTAGTAACAATTAAAATTGTAAGGAGTTAGCCTTACTTTTTTGCAAAAAATGCAACAATTGGGGTTTTAAAAAAAATGTTCAATTGTAAGGGGTTAGCCTTGAATTGTTTACAAAATTGGCACAAATTTGTGTTTTTTTAACAATTAAAAATTGTAAGGGGTTAGCCTTGCTTTTTTAGCAAAATTTGATAAAATTAGAGTTTTAGTAACAATTAAAAATTGTAAGGGGTTAGCCTTACTTTTTTAGCAAAATTGGCAAAATTTGTGTTTTTTGAAAAGAATTAAATTGTAAGGGGTTAGCCTTGCTTTTTTATCAAAATTTGCCCAAATTTGAGTTTTTAGAAACATTTTCAATTGTAAGGGGTTAGCCTTGCATTTGTAGCCAAAATTGATAAAAGTAGAGTTTTTGTAACAATTAAAAAATTGCAAGGGGTTAGCCTTGCTTTTTTAGCAAAATTTGCCAAAATTTGTGTTTTTCTAACAATTACAATTTGTAAGGGGTTAGCCCTGCTTTTTTAGCTAAAATGGCCAAAATTTGAGTTTTTGGAATTTTTTTAAATTGTAAGGGGTTAGCCTTGCATTTATATCAAAATTTGCCAAATTTTTGTTTTTTTTACAATTACAATTTGTAAGGGGTTAGCCTTGCTTGTTTAGCACAATTTGTCAAAATTAGAGTTTTTATAAACATTTTCAATTGTAAGGGGTTAGCCTTGCATTTTAATTAAAATTTGCCAAAATGTGTGTTTTTTTAACAATTACAAATTGTAAGGGGTTAGCCTTGTCGTTTAGGCAAAATTTGCCAAAATTAGAGTTTTTAGAAATTTGTTCAATTGTAAGGGGTTAGCCTTGCATTTTTAGTCAAAATTGATAAAAGTAGAGTTTTTGTAGCAATTAAAAATTGTAAGGGGTTAGCCTTGCTTTTTTAGCCAAAATGGCCAAAATGAGAGTTTTTATAAACATTTTTAATTGTAAGGGGTTAGCCTTGCATTTTTGCAAAATTTGAGTTTCTTTTTACAATTAAAAATTGCAAGGTAGTTAGCCTTGCTCTTTTCAGCAACATTGGAAACAATGGTGTTTTTTTACATTACACAATTGTAGACACAATTTACAATTGTAAGGGGTTAGCCTTGCTTTTTTAATCAAAATTAACCAAAATTTGAGTTTTGGGAAAAAAATTTAATTGTAAGGGTTTAGCCTTGCATTTTCATAAAAATTGGCCAAAATTAGAGTTCTTTTAACAATTACAAAATGTAAGGGTTAAGCCTTGCATTTTTTCAAAATTTGCAACATTTTTGTTTTTCAGTAGTTCAATCAGTACTGGGGATCATGTACGCTTCTTACCATAGGCACAGCATACAAGTTTCCTTCACAAACTTACAAAAGAGATTCGTTAATATGGTGCTGCTGTTAACATGCAAAACAAAACATTTTATTAATTGATAAAATGTTAACTGATATTTCGGTTAATTACCCTGTAATAACCTACATCTAAATTCTGAGCAGTAATATTTGTTGCGTGGCCAACGATATTGCACAAGTTTCTACTAAGACAGAACTGCAAAAATTAAATATAAGTAAAATGCAGACGAAACAAACTTATGTTACCGTTTAAGGCACTATCACAATAACAGAAGACATGCGCATAAATTAACACTATTAAATATATATACACAAATATTACTAACTCCATAAACAGCTATCAACCCTTTGGCAAAAAAACAATTGAAAAAGTGTTCACTTACAAAACCATTGGGGATTTGTGGGGTATGTCTTGGTGTAATATGCCAAGTCTTTTTTAAATACCCTCAGACACTACAATTTCTACATTTTTGAATTTCATAATTAGCTTGACTTTCAGACCTTGAAATTTTGTCTAAAACAAAGTACAAAACTAAAGTGATAACTTCAATACAATAAATACATTCAAATATACATGGAAAGCATTAATATGAAGATCTGTGGTTCTTGTGACTTGGTAGATTTCACAGGTTGATGTCAATTTCAAAGATCATCGTTTGTTGTATTCACTCAGTTGGTCCATCGTTTTCTCCAGTTCCAGAGTCTTTCTTGCAAGCATCTTAGCGACCAAACGCTGATGAGCAAGTGCCTCTGTCTTGTCATTAAGCTGCATAAGAAATAAACACCAAGTATGAAAAGAGAAGTCAGGGCAACAATTTAACTAGTCACAGTGACTTTGGGCATGATCCCTGGGCCGTAAGTAACATAGAGGTCGTTGGTTCAAGCCCCAACATTTTCAAAATTGAAGCTATTTTACTCCAATTCTTACCAAATCTGCTAGTGTGATAATCAAATCATGTCGTGGATGACCCATTTGAAATGCTGAACTTCTGCACGATGCATCGGTGGTAGTTAGCAGATCTGCGATGTCATCTTTCCTGATTGAATCTGATCTGTAACTGCCATTACTCTCTATGCATCCTATTGAAATAATACACGCAACACTGCATCACTAGATCAAGCTCTTGTGTTTGCTGGATTTTTGTACAATCAGGATTAAAAATGCTTACTATAAATACAACATCAGCAGCTTACCATTCTGAGGAGGTTTGTTTTTTCTTCGGTCGATGAATTTATCCCGTCGCTCTGATTTCTTCTCTTCGTGACAAAGTCTCTGAATTTGTTGACAAAGTAGTGAGTTTTGGTCCAGCTGATGATCAAATGCCGTCTTGAATGAATCTGATTTCAGAGACATTGCTTCAAGATTCTGCCTCAACTCATCCAGCTATACAAACCACAAACAGCATATATTACATTGGTATTTCTTTATTGCAATTGGGAGAGGCTTGGTCATGCACTGTGCATTTTCAAATATTTGAATTAAATAGTAAGCAATAAGATGTCCGTTTACCTCATCTTTGAGAAGGTCATTTTCTTTCTTGAGTCTTGCTGCTGCTTTTGCACACCCACACGGCTCTGGTTTACTACCTCGACATAAACATGCTCCTAATACTGCAAATTGCTGTCAAAGAAAAGAGGCATGATCAATACAAGAAAAATAATCACGAATCACAAACTATTGTGACTACACAGTACAGAAGGGCTTGGGACCACTGGTGATGTGGTCACTGGGTGTGGTTACTGGGGGGGTTAACTGGGTGAGTTAGTCTTGCATACGCACTGTGGACCTCCGAACAATATAGGTCCACACGATGCGGGAAGAGGTTACGGTGTGTGGACTTGCACACGTCCACAATCCGTTTTTCAGTTTCCGAAAAAGAGCGCTAGAGGAAAAACGGGTTAGGGTTATATATAGAAAAGATAGAAGGGACAGCTGAGAGGCCCATAATCCAAATTTGAGGGTAAATTTGTTTTGGGGAAGCGAGAAAAATGAGTATTTAGTCAAAGTTTGTTAACTACACGAAGACAAAGGAATGTCCACAGTGCGTATGTAAGGTAAAGCTCGGTGTGTTAACTGGGTGTGTCAACTGGGTGTGTCAACTGGGTGTGTCAACTGGGTGTGTCAACTGGGTGTGTCAACTGGGTGTGTCAACTGGGTGTGTCAACTGGGTGTGGTCACTGGGTAGAATTACTAAGTGGCTACATGTATTGGATTGCGAAATTACAAAAGGGACAATGGATGGTATGGCATGATGCAACGTCAATTGGGGGAAGGGGGAGGGGGGGTGTTTCTAGGTGGTACAGTGAGCATATTACTGAGGAATGACTGAAATAACAGAAATAAAGTAGATGAAATGAAGTAAGCGTGCACCTGTGCTAGTGAGTTGTGTAAATAGGCATCACTGGTGGAGGATTTATGTCTGTCATATTGTAAATGTTCCTTAGCATCCATCATTGCTAGGAGTTCATCACGTTCACGCATCAAAGCTAAAGCATACATAAACATAAATAAAAAACACTGCATTGCAAAGGAATCCAATCCAGGCATGCACATCAAAATAACCCATGTAGGAGTGGTGAGTTTTTACAATCTGAACTTCTCCATGCAGTCTTGAACAAAAATAACTCATGGATTTTAAAATTCTTGAATGTTACCGTGCTTTTCAAGTTGTGTCCGACGGACTTGCTCTGAGCGTGCTCGTAATGTGGCAATGAGTGTTTCATTCTCCAAACAAACCCTAGAAAGAAAATCAAAATATATTGTTTATTAAGATGCTATCTCATGTCTTTCATGTCATACATGTATGTGCTACCAATTCTAAATTGACAGCCCCCCCCCAAAAAAATTGACAGCCCCCCCCCAAAAAAAACCACATCATGTTAGCTATTGTACAATTGTTTATCCATTGAAGGGGGCCTCCTGAGTGCACAGTGATTACATGCCCTGGCTTGTCTTTCTATTTGTATTATGTTTCTTCTTTCTAGAAACAATTTAGTGAATGTGATCTTACCTGTTAAACCTATCAGCCCAAGTCTGTTGACTGAGCATAGCACATTCCTGACTTAGACTCAGATCGAACTGTAAGCAATTGACTTCCTGTATGCACACAATAATAGAAAAATCTTTACATTAACATTCCCAAAATACACCGAGTCCCTCAGTCTCATATAGTTCTGGGTATAGTCTAGTATAGTATAGTATAGTAATGGTTATTGCTGATTCCACAATGTTTTTATTTGCTATTCCCTTGGCTAGTTTATCTTGTCAGCAAATAACAGGCCTTGTAACCTTTGTCCAAACTTGATATCAAACAGTACAATTTGATTAATTTGGAATTGTATTTCTCAAATGTTCTGTTTGCTAATGTTTAGACATCACTGACTGTTCATTGTCATGGTAATCATTTGATTAGTAGAATTGACTTATTTTCTTACGTGTTCCAGTGATTTCTTGATATCTCCAGCCTGCTGTACAGACTTTGTCGTCTCTTTGTTAATCACCAGAGACTACAAGAAAATATACAAACTATAAAAAATGTACGACAACACGATACATGTACAACAGCAAGAAAATGAAGAAATGGACTTCGGGAATTTGTAAATGTTCTATTGTTTAATACAGCGGTTAACACACAATTTAAAGCTCATTCGAATCAATTAAGAGAAGGATAAAAACAAACTTTGTCTTTGTTTGACACATGCACATACATTGTATTGGTAAATACAGACATTGTCTGTGCAAATTAACTTCATGTAAGACTTGTAAAAAAATGATTTGTTTTGCTTATGACTGTAAAGGGCAAAATGATTTCCTAATATCAAGATGACATTAATAAATATACATGTATTATGTAGCACTAGAAGTGATCTATGCTGTTAAAATCTTTAATTTGCCACATGTTGTTATAGACATTCTTGACTCCAAAATGTTAGGTTTCATTAACAAATGTGTAAAAATTGTTTGACATGCTTAAAAAGAATAAACACGACAAACGATCATGCATTGCATAGAACAAAAAACAAAACAAAAATATTTAAAACGAAAATACCAAAGTAAACACTTACATGTGCAAACTAAAGAAGTACATCACCGACATTCATTCGTAAATTAGAAGAAAAAAACAAGCGTTATAATTGTCACTTATGCTGCATTACACTATACGTTTAAGATTATGTTCAATAAATGATGATTATTTCAAAAATCTTATAAATATTTCACAAAATTCAAAACATTTATCTCTCAACAAACACTATCCTGCACAATTTCTATTTTTTCTTTTTTGCACGTATGCATGTTTTCACAATATCTTTTTCCCCAATACATTGTACAAACAATATTTGGTTGTACGAACAGCATTAGTACCAAAAAGAACAAGCATTTTTCCCCATACATAAAAGCCTACTCCACGTACATGTAATGATTAACTTTTAGCACACATCTATTAAAACCCTTGAAGTGCTTCCGTCAATGTATTCAAGAATATTTATTCAAATGTGGATAGAATAAACCGTACCTGACTTTGTAGTATTTTTATAGCACGATACTTGCTGTCAAGCTGTTTCCTTGCTACCTCCAATTCATTCTGTAACACAGTAACGTCCTTTTGGTAAACAAACAAAAACATGACTAATTAACAAAAAAAACAAAAAAAAAACTGTTAAAACCTCAAATAAATGACAGATTGTTCTTATTTTATTTTGTGTTTTGTAATGTACCTGAGTAGATGCTTCAAGCTGAATAAATAAATCATTCTGATATTTGCGAGTCCACACATCATTTCCACTATCCCCAGATGCAGAACCTAAAGAACAAATAAATGTTTAAGTTAATATCTTGGCAAAATGTGTAACCGACGTTAGGTGATTAAGTCATACATCTCATTGTAAAATTATGTGAAATATTTGTAAGTAATAAATGGGGATAGCATTCTGATGTATTGCTGGTGTGGAATTATATCTCCTTTTTTTAAATTTTTTTTATTGGATAAGGCATAAACATGAATCTCCCCAGATTTAGTCTTTTAGGGCTTGCCTTGAGCTACTCAAGCTGAGATGGGGCTTAACGTTAAATTGTCAGACATTAAAACTTAAGTATAAAACTATAAATGAAGACATTCACCGTTGTCTGCCAGGAAATGCCTCAAAGTACCACTCCTCATCATTAATGCTCTTAAACCTGTCAAGAAACCATTCCTGCTCCTCGGCTTAGGATGGTGGTTGCCATGGAAACACTCATCCTTTTGTTCAGTTTCTGCTTGATTAATGTGAGCGCCATCTGGGCTAATTTGTGGCGCTGAATGGCGTCTGGAAGTTGTCATTCCCTCTCTACCCACAGAGAAAATTGTGTTAAGTGACTGTAGTCCGAGATCTAGGCTGATATCACCATCACCACCAGCGAACACATCCGCCTCCCCCGGCGACAGGGGCACATAAGACACGGCCCCGGGTTTCAATCCGTGGCCAAAACCTAGGTCCCCCTTTGTAAAACTTTGAATACTGTCAGCTTGCAATCTAGACTCATCTAAATCTAGAGATACACCAGAGCTTAATCGTTTCTTCGTTGCCATGTTAATCCTTTATTTTTTAGCCTCTACTATCATTTTATAACGCCACATTTTAAGTCGTTTTCTAGCGCATTTTACAACGTAAACGTATGGGGAGCTGGAGTGCCGAGCAACACCTAAAATCAGCTTCCGCCGTGTGAAATAAAATAAAATAGTACGTCACTAAAAAGCTTATATTCAACCTTTTGTATGCAAAAATATGATGAAAATATTGTATAAATAGTAAATCTGTTTAAATATTGTAATAAAACCACTAATTTGTGCCAAAAATACTCATACAAAATTGGCGAATTGATACAAAAACTTGGCTTGTTCAAAATACATATTTTTTTAGCGTGCAATTTATATTTTTATAAAGCTAAAAAACAGTCTAGTGGAGTTTAAAATAATTCAAATTTGAAAATTTTATTTTTATAATTTCAAAATTTTGTTTAATAACAGCATGATGTTATAATACAAGTCATTACGTTTTGTAATTTGTATATTTCAATATAGATGTCCGACGTCTTTGAGCCTAATAACTGAGAAAGTAAGACACGTTGCCAGACTAATACGATTTTACCCGGCGTAGTATAGCATAGGCACCGCTGCACTAAACCATTGTACCAAAATTCCTCGTAAAAATTGTAGTCAAAATGACAACTGGAAAGTCAAGTGCATTTCTACGAAGTGTTTTGCAAAATGGAATTGGGCGCTATGTTTGTCAGTTGCAGAGACTGACCTTGCAGTTTAGCAAGACGGCTGGAAGTGCCAAAGGAGTTAGGTAAAGTCGCGAATAGCAAAATATCACAAGAGGGCGCTGCTGCGCAAAGCATTTTGGATAAAATTATGGGGCAATCGACACGAGCAATTCAGTAATCCAATCCGCATGCCCCATCTCATGATGCATTGCAGTTCTGAATAGTGATAAACATTATTGGGCCGGCCCCGGCCCCGGCCCGTACACTACTCTTTTTCGATTTTTGAATTTAGCTTCTCCATACTTCACTTGACCCTACCGAGAAAAAAACCCAAAATGCTAAATCTCTCTACTGAGTACTGTCTTAGTTAAACAGTGTACATGCAGCTCAAAAAAGGTAGCCAAAACAACGTCAATACTTCATTCTTCAGCTTCATTTGAATCTCCTGATGTCATGAGCATTGTATTGTAACTAGTTGGAGTTATTCGAGCTAAAAAATGAAGACTCTTCATAAATTTACTGTTTCAGTAACACACGGCCAGGTTTTCCTTCAAACATGAACAAGGTTTAACATTTTTTCAAGTCGTTATGGCTGTTTGATTATTGTATTGTAATCAAAATGAAAAGTCGGAGGCAAATTTTAAAATTTATTGAAGAACAAATTTTTTTTATTTTTTTATTTAAAGGGACTTTGTGGAACAAGATATTGTTGCATTTGCAGAGACGAATCCACAAGTTGTGTTGTATGTCACACCACACTCCAAGTACACTTTTCCAAAAGTAGTAGGAGAGTTCTGTAAGTGGCTTTTGCAGTCTAGTCTTACAAGTACATGTACATATTTTCATGCACATTGTACTGTATCATGACAACTTGTTCTCTAAATCTTATCTGTAAAGTCAGCCATTTGTAGAAATGCTGTTGCCTAAAGTAAACTCCAAACCATTTGATTTGGTTTAATCTGTATTGCAGTAAATGGCACCAAGAGGAAAGTTGACTTGAGCAACCTCTCCAGAGAGGACATTCTCAAGGAAGTAGAACTTCTACGAACCCAGTCAGGCGTGGACATTGTACGCATCCGTAAGCAGTGGCATACTGACAATCCTAGCATACAGGGATACTGGCATCCCTTCTACAATAAACCAACCGAGTTGAATCTGGAAAGCTTCCCGACTGTGAATCCAACGCACAGCGCAACCAGGATGGCACAATTACCGAAACTGACAAAGGAGCTCATTGATGAATTGAAAGAAATCAAGAACAAAGGAAAATATGACAATAAATGAGGACAATTGGTTGTGCGTAAATACTGGTGGATCATTGGTGCCATATTGTTGCTTCTGGTGCACTGGGTGGCTCAACAAAGGAACCTTCAAGGTCATGCATCTTAGGTCATGATCTCTTGAACTGTTTGCTGTACTGCACCATTTCAGTGGTGCTCGACTACTTGTGATTCCTGAGCTGTATGATGGTTCATGCAGTCATTTATACTTTGCCTTTGAACCATAAAAGCTTCAAGTTTATTAAATAAAATGAGCTGAAAAGCAATTTACGTATGTTGTGCGAGTGTTTATTTACAGTGTTCAAACAAAACCACCCAAAGCTTATAGGCGACAATTGCATTTACTCGTGTTCATACAATTGAGAAGTCGCATTTTATAAATAAATCTTCTGGCCCCTGCATTAATAAAGATACGTGTTGCACTGAAGTATTGATCAGATATTTGTGATATAAGAAGAAATAAACATCACTTTGCATTTTTGTTTAATGCGTTGCCATTTTTGTATAGAAACTCCATAAAATAAATCTGAATAAAAAGTAATCTACATGTAGTTGAAATAATTAAAAACCATTCAATATGATTAATTTTATTTAAAGTCCATGTTTCAAATTAGTCCCGTTACGACAAGAAAATTGAGCCACCTTCCTTGGACAAGGCAACAGCTACAGTATTCCAGCCTTGATTAATCATTGTACTTTCAGTTCTTTATGCATCATTTCTCAAGCAATCTGTTAACCCCAGTTGCTTTTAAAAGGAAATTACTAAACTATTGTTAACCAGTTCGCGCCGGATGACGTATATAAACGCAAACATTTCCAAAAATTAAAAACGGATGATGCATAAACACGCCAAGTTCAAGTTCGGAAATGTATGTCAGCAGCGCGCAAGGCCGGAAATGCGTGGGTGTGCTTCCCGGCACTATCAGCCTGAACACGCTTCAGATCGAGTTTCGTTAAAAATAATCCCGCCCGTCGGCTCGGCGTTGTTAAAATAATCCCGGCGCGAACTGGTTAACTGGTAAATGAATTAGCCACTAGTACAAAATAAGCTTTGGCCTATATGTTAACACTTTGCCCATTTCTTCGCTTTAGTCGTGTCTCTTGGACTGTCTGACATTTCTTGCCAACATTCCAAGAGTTCTTTGTTTTCTTCCTGGTCACCTGTTCATCTATCCCAGCACCTTTCCTCTTCAGATCTCTGACTGAAGAGTTCAGAGCTTGAAGTGATGCTTCATCCTCTACGACAAGATATCTACCAAGGTCATTTACGTCTGGTGCAGAGAGTTGAGTTCTAGAAACAAGTTCCCCAAAATCCTTCTGAACATAGTCTGAATCTGGCTCTTTCATCACAACCTAAACAAATAAAAAGTAAACCAGACTACAAAGTTCAGCTACAAGTACCACAATCGTCAATCTTAAGTAGTAAATACATGTACATATAGTAAATTGTCATTACAAATTGTCAAAAGCTTAGTGTGAAAATTCATATTAAAATTGATGGATTCAGCACTGTAAAGGTTAAGTGTCGGTCTCTAAGCTGTGTCCACCCCCCCCCCCCCCCCCCCCATGTCACCATCTGCAGATTTGCCAACATTATGATAAATGTTCACTACCGTTTTCTTCTTGACTCTTCTGGTATCAATAGGAGGGTTAAAGATCATCTGATCTGGGTTGAACTCCTTCCAGATCTTCTGTGCTGACCTATAATAGCAGAACATAACCAAGAAGTTATTTTGTGATTCTTCCTGAAACTGAAGCTAACTGTCTATGTATGATTTGCGAAGAAACCATGCAAAAAATGTGCTTGCAATTGACTTTTGGGGTAAAACTGATGAACATGGGAGTCAAAGGACTCGCAAAGGAGCAGAGCACTAAAAAGACTCGCAAAGTAGCAAAGCACTCAAAGGACTCGCAAAGTTACAAACCATCGGAGGGGAAGGGACCAATTCAAAACTGGCAATTGCCTTTGCCTGTCCCTCTTTTCCTCTCGTTTTGAACTGAGTAAATGGCACTCTCCTATCATATCCAAAAGACTAATACACATACAACATGGTCTCGATAATCATTAAAAACAATCACAAAGTGTAAATTTTGAAAGAAGATAATGACTTACAATCTTGAGATATCCACGGGCAATGCACCTGCACCAGTCAGTGGGTTCCCCTTGGATATATGCTTAGCATACTCTCTGATCGTTGGGTGATAATGCCTCTGAAATAAAAACAAAGATGTAGAGAAAGATGCTACCATTAAGAATGGCAAGTCTTGCGATGTACACACAACCTGCAATTTCCAAGTCAAAGAAAGATCATTTCAACAATTTGACGATTTTGACATTTTAAAGCTACAAACATCATCTATTAAACAGTTAGGTGTTTGGCAATTGATACGAGTTAGCCATATGCTTCATTGAAAAAGAGAAAGTAATTTACTTAATTGCAACTTTAATTTTGTTTCTGATCACAATTTTCACAGAGATGGCCATACACTGACAATTTGTTTTAAGGGTCATTGAAATAAATGCTATCCTCCGACAAACGAATGAGATTAATCACCTTAACTAGTTGAGATTTGAAAACATAAATGCAAATAAAACCGACTTGTTTCTTAATGAAATTACAAAGATTAGCCAACCACACTTTACCACATACCTTGAGAAGATGGAGCTCCCACAATGCAGTACTCTGTGCATTACAATGCTCTGCTTCAGGTAACTCTGGTAAGAATCGACCGCTCCCCCAACTGTCACTCTCTAGAAGCATGTCACTCTTTGGGTACCACTGCAAAAGGGACAAAAACTTAATTACCGAAAGACCATGTTTTAGACATGTTTTTGTTACTTTTTCAAATGTTCATACTTTACTGACCTAGGTTGATTGCCATTGCTTTGTTACACACTGTGAAACACTGCAAATTACAATATTTGCAAATTATGCTCGTTAAGAACAATGACCTCTAGCAGAACAAAACTTATATAAACTATACCTTCATGATATTGCGTATAGCACAGCCATATCCCAAAATTCCATTGGGCATCATCTGTAGTGCGAGTGTAGCGAGTCGTTTTAGAAAGGCTAAGACACGTTGGAATGTGACTTGCTTGTGTCGTTTTGTGATCATTGCATCGATGCAATCTAAGATCAATCTGGCATCGGCACTGCTTGCCCCTAGAAACAATTCCAAATCAAAGACAGAAAGACAAGTTGTAAAGTTATAAGTCCATACAAGTCATCCAGTCCTAAACACAGTACGGTAATCAATTTTTCAAATGAAAAAAATGGTGATTATTAAGGAAAAGGTGATGGTTCAACTTGTGAATTGATTTGTGTTGACTTGTGTTGACTGAATTACTTCTGACAGAAAGTACATATTAGAATAGGTTCCGATCGAATGACACAAAAGTACCAAATAACTAAGGCCGTGCCGGGTACCCGGGTACCCGTAACCCGACCGCTGATTGCGGGTACCCGGCTCCAATTTATTGATTTTATTACCCGAAACTGCCTTTGTAAATGTCGACACATTATTTCAGAAAGGCAAGCATCTTTTATGTTCATTGCGTGCCGATAAATTGTTAGAAAACATCTGAGTAAAACGTCTTTACCGACAATTTCTCGATGTCTAGATAGCAGCCTAACAGATGATTATGCTTTCTTTGTAGTCATTGTGATAAAAAAAATGCCTTTGAAGTCTATTTACCGACAATTCTGACAGCTGCGGCTGACATTGTATCAGTGTTTTGTTACAGTTGTCCTTTGAGTAAGTTTTTCCGAGGTTTACTTTTTGGAAAATGTGCTGAATTAATTCACGAACCCACGGACCCGTACCTGGAATGTGGTTTTGAAACCTGATACTGCAGGAGAGGTATTTGCTTCTATTGTATCAACTCTGCGGCCAGCCGGGAACGCATCTGCGGTCGGCTTTTTTGCTACATTTCGTGTCGGCTCACTCAAAGGATTTAAGTCATTGAACCTTATTTATTTTGGAAAAAGACGTGCCACTGTAGGCGTGCAATTATGGGGAGCGGCAAGTCAATTCATTTACAAACATTTTTTACAAGCTGGAAGTAAACTCCACGCAATACGGGATCGCTGTTGACAATCTGGCTCTGAAAACCGCGCACTTAACTTATCTTGTTTTGTTTTTTTCACTGGACCGCCGGACTACTTAGAAAAGGGTTTTGACTAGACCGCCGCTGTTTTGAGTGACTAGAATTTGTTTGCGTCGAACCCTGAGTTGCAAAGTAGGCCCGTGCATTTGTTTAGTTGCGGAATGCAGGGGAAGTAAGCACGCCATGCCAGCGCGGCAGTCGCGCTGCAGCTTGCTAGTGGAGTGAGCGGGGATGTACATGCACGTGCCGACGCGGTGTATACTTCCGGGTTTTTGTCATGATTCTAATAATAGTCACGGGTACCTGGGTACCCGACCGCGACGAGAATAGGGTACCCGGGTCCCGTACTACCCATAAACGCACACCCTTACAAATAACTATCCAGTTTTCCCTTGTTTCCCCAAAGTTTTTTTTCAATTAAAATAACCTCAAACTAGATTATTGCTGAAATAATTGGACTTACCTGTGTGTACTTGAGGCATGGTGACATACAGCAATGTGTAGAACTTGGTTGGGTCAATGTTAAGGACATCGCCCTGTCCAGACAGAATTAGGAACGCTGTCAAAACGCAATGAAGACTGTCTCGGTACTTCAGCTCCTAGAAAACAGAGTTAAAAAAAACAGATTCTAGCAGTAAGCATCGTCTTGAGAGTCATTCGTCCGTCAGATCTAGAAATCCAGAGAAAATCTCAAACTTACCCCCGAGTCTATGAGAGTGTACAAAACTTTGACCAAGTCATCGAAGAAATCAATGTTGATGAGATGGGCAAACTTGGACAGTCCTTCTAAGACCGACGAGAGTAAGATGGAGTTACTGGCTTTCTTGAGGATACGGAAGTAGGTTGCAAATACAGACTGGATGATCTCTGTGTGCTGGTAAAAGAAAAATAAACTGGTTCAAAACGTGACAGGTTATCATCAATGATAGTCATGAGTGGGTAGTTTCAGCGTCACAAACATTACTGACATTACCATTCAGATTTTGTTTGGCTAGTTTTTTGTTTACCCAATTCAGTGATTTAAAAAACAAAAATCCTTTCAGACAACATCGGGTATACAGTGTAAATACACGTCAGTGAAGGACCAAAATATAATATTTCAAATATTCAACCTACCAGTTTTTTCCGTTTGTTTTTGCTCTCTGATGCCTCCGTTGCTTGTAGCTCTTTCTCAACCTCTGCAAGACGTTTTTGATGCTGCAAGTACAATGAGGTATGCCACAAAATCAAATTATAGAAACCACAAAGCAATTCCCATTGCTCCGATTGTTTCCATTAAAAGCTCCTATGCCTGATGCATACGTTGATTAACCAACCTTCTTTTGTGACCTTGACATCTTTTTGAGTTTGTCTTTCTTCTCAATCAATTTCTTCTTCCTATCTTCTTCTTCCGGTAAAGTAACGTCTTTGATCTTGAGTGACAGGAATGTGTTCAGAATCTTCGGGAAAAACCAGGACATTTCATAATGTCACAATCAATCCAAAGAATATGAATGATACAATTACATCAATTGATTAATGTATAAAATACTCTTTTAAAATTATTGTAAGCATTTTAAGATCTCACATTTTGCAATTTAAATACTCCGACAGTTTTGAAGGCAACAAATATCAAAATACATTGTACATTATATAACTTCCTCAATAACACATGGATCTGTATATTCCCAAATCGTACCTTTTTAGTCATAAATGCAATCACTAAGTTCATTATAAACAGAAAGGTAACATGAGTAAAGTATGCGAACCTTTGGAGAGACGTTGTAATTCTGACTACGAATGAGTCGACTGATGAAGCGAACTGCGTCAAGTACTGCTTCTCCTAGATGATCAGTCTTGAACAGCTGACGAACGTTAAGACAGCAGGTGTTACAGATCTATCAAACCAAGAAAATATAACAAGAATGTAATCAGTTCATGTCTCAGGAGTTGATTCTCAATGTTTACTTCTGTGCTATTTCCCTGTTTTATCCGCTACCCCCGAAATGTCCCTTTCTAAACTGTTATTTTCCCTGGCATAAGTTATTCACTTCTGATTGAGACACCACCCACTGATATGCCATACCCCATTTGGTTAGTTTTGAGATAGGCTGGTTCCCACCCACAACCCTTAATAATGCACATAACCTAAGTACGATTCCAGGACTTTCCCGCAACATTTTTTTGGAAAGTCAACTTTTCATGACATCTTTTAATACAAAATTCCCTGACCTTCCATGATATTCCTGCATTTTCAAGGATTTGTTAGTGATCCTGCATTTTAAATCACAGAAGTTACAATAATACTGAACCCCATTCAGTAATATTGTAACACTTAATGTGACTCAATCCCACAGCACATGCAGCAATCTTCAACTTACTGCATAATTTTCACTGGTCATTAATGACACAACCACAGTAATGATATTAGTGCGATAGTTGAAATGATGTAAACTCGTCATAAGAGTGCACAGACATCGTACTGCAACCTCCGCAAGACTTTGTTTAGCACTCTCCGGGAGGTCAAAGGTCGAATTGCCCTCTTCTTTCTCTCGTTGGATTTGCTTCTTTGACTTCTTGTGGCCTGTTTCAAAACAAACAAAATCCAAATTAACACAATCAGTGTACAATTGATGGATCAAAGTCTTAACTTTTAAAGAATATTAGTTAGATGAGAGCAAACTAGTTCCTAAAATTGAAACATTAATAATTCCCATCTTAGCAAATCCATCCTATCTGGTTCTGGTTGATTAATTGGCAGTACCTTCTCTTGAGTATCACGCCAATGGTCAAACCAGCATTGTTCCTGTGTTGTTACACATTAAACAAATACATGTACATAGTTCGTACCTCGGCAAGCCTTCTCCAAGAATGACAAGTAGGCTTTGTATTGCTTCAGTAATCCCTCCTCAAAATCTCGCTTCTTCTTGACTTCTTTGCTGAGCTGTGGAGACAACAACACCATTGAACAGTAGTGAGTAGAAACGTTAAGAATAGCCTCTTAAGTTAAACAGGGCTGTACCTTTTTAGGTTCTGAGCATCTGACATCATCACAAGATCATCCAGAGTCCCTGTAATTAGCCTCTATTGCAGCAGGACAGTGTTTGCTTAGAAACCATCTTGTGCATTGTAAACTACACAGTAGGGCTTAGTTGCACATAAAACAAGTATTCCAAACATGACTGGAACTTAAAAGTGGCTAAAACCACTTCCCAAAGACGCATGTTGCTTCTAGCCATAGCCATATCCATAGCCATACCCATGAAGTTTAGAAGTAGCCTGAATGTACACAGCTCATTACCTCAACAGCTTTAGCCTTTTCTCCCCACTCTCGTATCCGATATCCAGGAGCAATATCCTTAAAGACTTCTACCAATGACACCATGACAAGCTTTTGAACGGTCACCATGACATCGCGTTCCTTCTCCTCAAGCAACAAGCGTAGATCCTTCAATTTCTTGATCTGAGGGAAACAAAAATAAAACAGGTATTATAAACTTTGTCAGACCACACACAGAACACATGTACAGCCCTTCAGGAATTATGGCTTTATTAGTGATTTACCAGAGCAATAGAACATGGAATAATGTAGTACGAGGAAAACTTGACTTATAGTAAAGATAAAACACCCATAATGTACTGTACGCTAACCTGTGTGTGCACAGTAGGAAAACTACATGCTAAGAGCAATATCGGCAATGCTCTATGGAATAATATCACCTTGTCGCCTTTGATCAAGGATTCAAGGTTGTAATCCCAATACTTACGTTTCTTTCTGGGTCAGTCAGCACAGCATGAGATAAGTTAGCAATCCTTTGCTTTCTTTGTGTCAACTTTCGTTCTCTTAGAGTAAATAGCTCCACAGTGCTCAGTGCTGGTAATACTATCTCCTCCTCGTCAACTTCTGTTCAAAGTAATTGCAAGAAGGGGTACATGTTATAAACTGTGCATAGACGTTGTTTGACAATGCAAATCAAACCTAATCCCTCAAACTATCAAATTGGTTGTACCAGCTATGATTTTTAACAAATACGGCTGATCGTTTATCCCGACGTGCCATGCGCAACTACATGTAGAATATTGAACTGGCTTTATTGAAGTGGAAAACTCTTCAAATGAACTTTGACAAAGGTATACATTTGTAAGCTTATCTCATCTCGTATCCGGAAGAAGTTTGGGACAAGTTTTAGGTAGAGTAGAATCATTCACTTTGTCTACAAGATTAGAAGCTCTACATTTGTGACTTGTGATTTTACTTTCACAATTTACTTGCGACTTGTGATGGATTTGACTACAATACTTGAGAACCTAAGACTTTACCTTGATGTGTCCCTTCATCTTTATCTCCATCTTCAGTCGCATCTTTTTTCTCCTCTTCATTCTTTCGTTCCTCCCATCTGAACTCAAAACCCTTGGCATGTTTGATAGGTAGCAACTGTTTCATCTTCCGTTGTGAATCTGTGGTTGCCATGGGGACAGACCGTGGTTTCATCTCGTATGGCTCCAGTTTGTTTTCAGGGTCGTCTTTCTTTCTCTTGCTGCTCTTCTGTGAAGTTGGAAGTTCACTAAAAAAATAAAAATGTAAATGTGTAGATATACAATGTTAAGTATAGATTTGTTTGATGTAATCTACATGTGTAGGGACTCTGCAGTCAGTAAGCTGGCACCTCTAAGATGTCTGCAATGCAAAGAACCTATAGCTTACATGAAATTCATTTTCCTTGGAAATAACTAAAGATGAACATACAACACACTAGCTAAAAATAGTGAAATTTAATTATAGAGACACGATGTTGCCCATAATCTCACCTATCCTCGATAGAAGAAAGGAAGTTTTCCCCAAATCCCATTGTCTGGATGTATTCTAAGTCTTCTCCAGTGATATCTTCGGCCACATCTTCTTCTTCTTCTTCTTCTTCATCGTCTTCCACTGCCTCTTCTAATTCTTGATCCTTTGGCTTCTTTGATATCTCTGCATCTTCATCTTTCAATCTTCTGACATTCTTCAGATGTTTCTTCTCCTTAATTATGCCAGCCTTAACTCCTGCCGCGTGACTGGCTCTATTCCAGAATCCTCGAGGTGGTTTCTTCCCAGAACCACTCTTAGAGCTTTTACCGACACTTTTGCCATGCTTTGCTGTTGGTGACTTGCTGGAACGTATGTTAGAGAGTTTAGTGACACTGACTTTCGTCTTGTGTACACTCTTGCCAGCGTTTCCTCGTTTCTACAGGTTAAGAGACAGGAAACTGAAGTGAATATAAACATGATAAAACAAATAAACTGCACATAGGTCAACTTACAAGACGAAACCAAACAAAGTTAAAAAAATAGTAATAAGAAAGTCTCAGCTGCAAATAAAATATAAAGACACTTAAAAAAAAAAAAAAAAAAAAAAAAAACTAAAAAAAGGTATCCTCATCTATTCCATTGCACCTCTCCTTGAAGTTGTACCTAGGATTTTCCAACTACTCCGTCATCAGTTGGCCGGGTCCGCCTCAACTGTGTACTATATGGGGTCGGCCCAAGTTTATTGGCTGTGCGGTAATTGGGGGCGTAATTCATGTAATTAGCATCGGCAGTGCAGCATGTTGTGCAGTGGCCCAGTGCAAAAGATCGTGAGATACAATTCATTCAATCACATTGTCTTCTTACAAATTAGGAAAACATACTTTGGTCTGTCCCAACACGTTGCATATAAACAACACCTGCCATTGTTCTTAGCTTTGTTTCGTGCTAAATCCCGTCAGGATAACAGTTTTTGGCATGAACACGTGCACGGAACTTACCTTCGCCATTTTACCTGTACACATCGTCAGTTGTTTGAAGTGCGCCCTCTATTGATCTACTCCAGCAAGGCATGCTGCTAAAGATGGGACCCTCAAACTTATTAATGAGTTAATATGCTTTTCAAAGAGCTTTGTTTTTAAATCGCCAGTAAAAGATCCCATGAAGACCCTGAGCTTTTTTGAACGAAAACAAAAAAAATCAGGAAAGATAACCTGAAAGACAGTGAGTCAATGATCTAAAAATGTGTTGTCACTGGTCAAGTGGAATAGCGCCCTCACTAAATTTAATGAGAAGAAATGAAAGTACAGTAGCTGCGCGGCTTGGCGCGGCTCAGGGGGGGGCGGAAGGGGTGTTGCGCAATCATTTGCAATCGCAGTTTGGGTACGCATCCGTAAACATGATTAGCGCCCTCGTTTTTTGTTAATTAAAAATAAAGTCGGATTTTATAAATACTAGCAGGATGCCGCGCTTCGCGCGGCACCTGCTAGCTGGGTGAAATCGTAACTTATAGATACACCTTGTTGACGTCTTAAAAACATAATGGATTGTATGACAAACAAATCGCGAAACTTAGCGAGTAGAGTACCAGCTAGAAAGTATTTCGAGCGCACGAAATTATTTCGAGCTCACGAACAGATATTCTTGGAGCGCACGAAGTCATTTCGTGGCCACGACAACATTTCGAGCTCACGAAATAAGTTATTTTGAGTGCACGAAATAAAATACTCAAATTATTTCGTAACGGTGATTTTTATTCGTCATATGTCCCTTTAGGGGCTCCGTAGAAGACCATCGACTCTGAAAAACAAACAATCTTTGTAAAAATACTTCCCGACTTCCGAACTAATATAATACTCAATAGGCAGTCCATCTTCGCTTGCATGCTGCCTGCGTCTCGTGATTTTTTAACAGGAATCGTACGGGAAACAATACGAACCACTTCGGGATTTCTGAGTTTACATCATCGTGAAAATCCTGAAAAAAAACCCCAACAGGCCGGCCATCTGACAGTGCGCCCTCAACTGACGTAATGCAGTCACGTTTCTAAATTGCATATTCATATCCACCATCGCCATACAATTTCGCGACTTTTTTGCACGATCAAAGTTGAAATTGAGGCAATAGCGATATGTTTCGGAGTGTTTTGAGACAGATAATGTTGTAATATTTAAGTATCGACAATGTGAAGCAAAGAAATTTGCCCAAAAGGCAACACGAAAGGAATAAATCATTTTTTAACGTTCCAAGCCTGTGACTGCAATGTGGTCGACGCGCACGAAATTCGAAGCCGAAAACGAAGCTGGCGCTCAAACTCCGCAATAACCAAGGGAGCATAAAGCTCAAATAACACGTGACGGGGCCGCCCAATGGCGAACAACAAACTCGGCACCAACTCGGCCACCACGCAAGCAAGGCGGATACAATTAATTTGCGAAGGCTTCGTGTAACACATGTAGCCGCCGCTTAATCGCAAACAGCCAACAATTTGGCAACCGAGTTACGGTAGTACGATTTCGGGAAGGCTTCGGCCCGAACTCCGGACAAGGACAATGCAAAAATAACGCAATAGTTCACGCAAAAAGGCCCACAGACAGGCAGTCGAAAAGCGATTACGCGTTTATCGGTAACGTCCGTTTCTTCTAAATCTCACTTCGGACGAAAACGATTTTTTTAAAAATCTTATTCCCCGGGGGATTCCCCGTCGCGAACGATCCGGCACCCCGCCGCACCGACGCCGGCGGCACACACGCGCGGCGACGAGTCGCCCGACCAAAAGCCAACATGGCGCCAACCATGCGCCAAGATGGCGCGGCCCTGTGTTCCAAGATGGCGCGGCCCTGCGTTCCAAGATGGCGGCGCCCAGGGACAAGATGGCGCATTTGTCATCTTTTGTAGTATAGATAGATAGATAGATAGATAGATAGATAGAAGATAGAAGATAGATAGATAGTATAGATAGATGGGACGGAGATACTCGGGGGGGGGGGGGGGGTGTTAGAGAGCATGCACAATGAGAGGGAGAGAGACTCAACAATAGAGAAAAAATATGCTGCCGATTACATGAAAATGCACCAGAAGCCTCTAGGAGCAAGTTCGGGCGCGAACTATAGTTAACCATAGTTCGACTAACGTCGCTCGAACGCAGAATGGTTGGACTATCTAGTCGACTACTTGGAACCAGACCCCGGAGCACGGTTGCCGCTGGTTGACAGTAGCCTCTTTTCATAGGAAAACATGGAGAGAACCAGTGACGTAGAAAAAGTGATGTCAGTAGTCGGACGGAGGGAAAGCCAGTAAGGTTAAGTGAAAATCTGGCGGGCCTAATGTAATTTTTGTCTTGTTTTTTGACCAACATGACTAACGATATGGCTTATCCTACTTATATGCGTGGAAGAATAGTGACAAAACCCATTTTATTCATGTCGCAAATGTAAACAAAGCGGTTGCCATCTTTTCAACAATAGTTCGACTAAAGCCGTTCGAGCGAACTGCATTTGAGCATGCGCATTGGTAAAGCAGAGACTGACTAATGGTTAACTATAGTTCGCGCCCGAACTTGCTCCTAGCATGCACATGTCAGGCGCGGCGGCGGGCGCCCGCCTTTGGCGTAGGATGCAACCTTGCATATTCATGGTTGAGGAACTTCAGCCCCCACCCATATAGCTCTCAGTTTTGGCTACTAAAAAAAGGTGCAAAGCCAGGGGCCAATTTTATAGAGATGCTTAGCACACAAACATTTGCTCCATTGGCTCAGTAAAAACAGGCTATACTTACCAGAAAATAATCCATGCTTTCATGCTGAGCAAAAAAAGAAAGACAACAAACAATGTGCATTAACTGTAACTTCTGTAACTTCTGTATTGTGCCAAGGTAAAAATTTCATACTGAGCACATTTTTGTGTTTAGCCAAACTTCATTGTTATTATAAAGGTATCGTAACAGATTCAATCGATTACCCCCCCCCCCCCCCCCTAAACCCCCCCCCCCCCCCCCCCCCCCTGTATAGTCCCCGCCTCGTACATGTTTATTCAGAAATAGGGGACGTACGTACAGTGTACATGTACGTAGGAAAGATAGGAAGGAAGGAAGTAAAAAAACATAACTTGTGCGCATGTGATGCATGCGCGTCCCATACACAAAATACGCGCATGCAGAAAGGATGACACTTCGAATGGAAACCGACCCAATATTCTCACCGAAACCAACATGTTAGACCAAAATTTATTGGGATTTCTCTTTGCCAAGTCCAAGTTTAGAACACAGTCATGCTGTCGTCTGATTTTTGTATCGCTAATTTTGTGTTTAATGGTCGAACTTTGTTGGTCTAATTGTAACTGCTATCGCGGAGTTTGTAATGCGGACGGTGTGTGCGAGTGCGAGGCAGGATGGACGGGCGATCGGTGCGATCACTGCGTCGGCAGAACACGGTGAGATATTAATGATGATGACTCCGCTTTAAAAAACATGACTCATTCGTGGGTTTCTTAATTTATCCATGATTTATTTAAGGAAGCTAAAACTTTAAAGTGAACACATGAGAGAAGACTTCATGGTTTGGCCCCTGAATGCCTGATGTAGTCCTTGGCAAAAACAGGGTTACCATGGTTACAGACCAAATTTTCACGTGATGTTTTATATTGTTTGTGATTGAAATTCAGCTTGGGTTTTTGCTCAGCATGAAAAACGCATGAAATAAGGTACTTTCTCTCCTGATAACATGCAAATCCCCCCAAAAAAATATAATTCGATGGGCTATATATTTTGTTAACGTCATTGTTTACCTTTACAACACAACCACAGGAAACACTTGAACATCACGTCGCGAATGTTAACGATAATACCCGCCCGTCAATAAAAAGTTTTCGGAAAACTTCTGACATTTTCGAAAACAGGCAGCTTTTGCCCGTTTTTGTCACGTGACATTGGCGACTACCGGACCTAAATCTTCAAAAATTTGTCGGAATGAAATCAAAACAAAGCAAAAACATACATTTCCTGGCAGAGGTAATCATAATACCATGCTACATAGTTTGCTAGCAATTTTATTGCAGTTTAATTTCTCACCCAATACTACACGCTCCTGATTGAGTAAACTGCAGTACACTGGTCTGAGCTTCCGTTTACACAACCTACCCTAATTTGACGGCCGCGACCCTAACAATTAATAATATCAGCAAGTTAATTGTACTGTCGTTTTTTTCTGTCTTCACAAAATGCCTCTCAACACCTTATTTATGAAAATATTTGAGGTGAGCAATTGCCAAAAATACAGGTCAGTCAGGTTACTGTCAATTTTTGGTTGGTTGGCCCTTATTCCTCCATGGTTGGCCTAAACAAATTACCAACAAAATAACAAACATCCAAGGCCAAACGAAGTGATAAACAGCCTTGATACAATCTACAATGTAATTAATGTACATAATGAAGTGTGAAACTGCACTTCCCAATTCAGAACACTTTTTGTATAATGAGATGTGTAATTCTACATGTACTTTCAGGGATGAACAACATGATCTATAGCCGTGTTCGCACTGGACTTTTTTGGGGAAGGTTTTACTGAGACGATGGTAAAATAAAAAATGGTCAAATGCTACCACTGTTCGCACTTGGACTTTCGACACGGGAAAATGTTAGCGAGACCGTGGGAGAAGTAGCCAAGCTGTCATTATAATGACTCGTGAGGGCGCTTTGCGTGACCTTTTTTGCATTGACCCCGGTGTACCCATTCGCGATCGCGCGCGCTTTTTTTCCCGATCATCGCATCCGTTGTCGTGCTTTCTTTCGTCGTAAGACACGTTGATGTTCTTTATTATCATTTGGAAATGATGCACTGGTATCACCAATCAAACTTCCGACTGTATCAATAATAATATCTGCCATAATATTGACCAAAGAAACCCCAAATCTATGTGATCACGATGCGATTTGCATGTATCAGCGTGCCCGCATGTAAACAATGCAAAGAGCGCATGCGCAGTGCCTTGTATAGCGTGACCTTGCACTGGAGGGCCGGGTGGACGTTTTCCTGGGACGCTTTTACCGAGTCGCGCTGTTCGCACTGGATTTATCGTCTAGGGAAAAGCGACCAGGGACGTTTTCCCGGGCAGCAGTTGGCCGGTAGAAGTACCCACTGGACTCGGGAGAAGTACCTGAGAGGAAAACGTCCTAGGCTGTCCGCACTGGACTTAAAATGGGAAAAGGACCCATCGTCTAGGTACGTTTTATCATTTTAAGTCCAGTGTGAACAGGGCTTATGACATTGAAGGGACTGTGTCATTGGTTGGGAGTGTCCAGGATACATAAAACCTGTACAAGTTGTTGACACGAAAATTAGTCAATGATTAACCATGTATGGTGGTACACTGCAGTACTATGGTGGCAATAGTGTGCATGGTACAGGGTTGCACTAGATACAAGTGTGACATCATCTACTGTATGTACACTGTATGTACTACTGGTATTCCGGGTACCTTACCTTGTCAACAGTTTACTACCCTGTTTGGCATGTAAACACAAGCATTACCAAAAGCTGTTGCTTTGAGTAGTTTACATCGTACTACATTGGGCTACAAAACGCGTTTTGAACAAAATTATGTTAATTAAAATAAGCCCAGAATGTCCGCCAGAATGTCCAGCACATTTTGTGGGGAAAGTGGCAGACAAATTGCTGTCTTTCCCCCTTTGGTCACATGTATTCCCCTACCTATAACCTGACCCCTTAAACTGTGTGGGGCGATTTAATATGCCAGATCCCTTCACCGATGGGCCAGGTTTGCCCAGGAGCGAGGATTCAATAAGCAATTTAATGCTTTTGGTGACTCGACTCTCGGTGTGTGCACCCAGAGGTGAAGATGACTTGATTACACATTGACAATAATGGTTATCGCAGCTCTTTCCATTGAATATGATTAATGCAGGGGCATTCTGAATGCAATAAATTGTAAAATGTCAGCGATGGACAAAAAATTGTGTTTGAAAACCAACATTCTGTTCTAGGAACATTATAATAATTGTATGTATTATTTTTACTACATGTAAATGTATTAGTAATCTTGAAATTTGAAACATTTTGAAGATCTCATTCTATGTAGTTTAGACTGTTTTGCGACAGCCATTACAGTATGCCTGCCTGACACATTATCTAATTTTATAACCACAATTTAAAATTAGGTCAAATTGCAACTTTCGTAAATGTTAAATTTTAGCCTGTTTATTTGACCATACATACATGCACTTTAATTTTTACAGAATTGAGAAAGAAAAAACATATACAAAACACTCATACCTGTACTGTAATAAATCTCATACCTGTGGTATAAGCATGGCTGTCTTATTTCTCCATGGTATAAGCATGTAGCTATGTACTTGTATCCTTTTCAGTCACAGATGGTTCATAAACTATAAATCATTCATTATGTCATGATGCTGTCAACCTAGGCAGACTTTATGACACTAGAGGTAATTCAAGCTATGGTATTATGCTATTTTACTCAACAAACCTTGAATTTGATTTAATAATTGATATCGCATGTTCCAGGCAGTTGAACAAAACTGTCAAAAATAAAACACAAGAACAATTGCTCTACAACACACCTGGTTTGAGTCATACATCTGCTGCTTGTGTAAATGTACACCGTACCTACCTGTACAGTACATAAAGGGGAGTGTGGCAAAAGGGTTTATGACTGTGAGGGTCAGGGTTTCATGATTGTAAGGGTCAGGGTTTCATGACTGTGAGGGTCAGGGTTTCATGACTGAGTGTCAGGATTTCATGGCTGTAAGTACAGTGTAAGGGTCAGGGTTTCATGACTGTGAGGGTCAGAGTTTCATGACTGTGAGGGTCAGGGGTTCGAATCCAGCGACGCAGGCCATGTTCATTGTGTTCTTGGGCAAGCTTTTTTAACCAGTTCGCACTGGAGGACGTACATGGGATACCCGCAAAGTTTCCCCAGATTCAAAACGGATGACGCATAAACACGTAACAAGCAAGACCGGAATTGTCTGTCAGCAGCGAGCAAGGCCGGAAATGCGTGAGTGTGCTTCCCAGTACCATTGCCCTGAACCAACTTCTGATCGAGTTTCGTTACAAATAATCCCGTGCCTTGGCTTAGTGATGTTAAAATAATCTCCGTGCGTCAACTGGTTAACCCCCATTTGCCTCTTTTCACCCAGGAGTATAAATAGGTACGGGTAAATAGCTGGGGAGTAACCTGCGATGGACTAGCATCCTGTCTATCATGTCAATGGGGAATACACAGTCATTTCATACCACTGAAACCCAAATTTTACTTTTGTGTACATTGTGTAGTGTACATTGTGTGTAGGATCAGAGTATGTATGTGGATAATATTTAATATGACACAACTGCATTAGTGAGTTAGTCTTGCATACGCACTGTGGACCTCCGAACAATATAGGTCCACACGATGCGGGAAGAGGTTACGGTTTGTGGACTTGCACACGTCCACAATCCGTTTTTCAGTTTCCGAAAAAGAGCGCTAGAGGAAAAACGGGTTAGGGTTATATATAGAAAAGATAGAAGGGACAGCTGAGAGGCCCATAATCCAAATTTGAGGGTAAATTTGTTTTGGGGAAGCGAGAAAAATGAGTATTTAGTCAAAGTTTGTTAACTACACGAAGACAAAGGAATGTCCACAGTGCGTATGTAAGGTAAAGCTGCGTGTGGGAGGAAGTGCTTACAATGTTAGAAACAGGCAGTAGATTTAAAATGTGCATAGCTGAAACACAATATAGTCCCAACTCATCATTCTTACACTTAATGTGTTAACTAATATCCTTCATTCTGGATACCGTTTCCGAGTGATGTTGGACAGTGCCTATCCAATGTTCATCCCTGTGAAATCTCAAACCTTCCAGTAGGCAGTGACATTTAATCACAATTCATTAAAGGTCATTTACAAGCTGGGTTAAGAACTGCCAATACAAAAAATTGGACTAAATTTTGTTTGCACTGTTCTCTGCAAACCCCTTCGTTGCACTAAAACAGACAAATTATTAAAACTGGAATGGGACTAACATGTAAATGGAACTATTCAAGTATGTTTTAATGGAACCTGTAGCACCTTGTATTTCAATTGTTTGCATTCTGTATGCTTGTAATTTTCAGATTGGAAGCATCGACGGGCACAATTCACGACTCGCGAGGGCAGTATAACACGGACTCAACATGTGTCTGGTTAATTGACAGCGGCATGTAAGTAGACATCGTTTTGACTCTGTATGTCTGGTTGAGAGTGTTTGTGTGACATGGCAGAGTACAAAGTGTACATACTGTACAAGATAAAAGCCAATGTACAGTAAGTACTATTGCCAGCTGAACTAAGATTCTCTATCATAATAGTTTTATTGTTTGCATTTTGTGCTCACAATTGACAATAATTTAATTATACATTGCCAAAAATGTCAGCTACTTAACCATACAGTAACGATCTGTTAATGTGTTAAACATGAAGAAGACATCAGCATAAACTAAAGCATGACATGTCTGGACAGCGTGTGCATTGACGTATTCCTTGGCGCCATTCAAATATCAAGTGTGCTTTGGCCACCTCTTAGATCTCTCTTGCTATTCAGCGTTGGATGTTTAGCAAATCATTCCTGCAGGCATGTTATGACAGCCTTAGACAGTGCACTGCGTAGGCACAGTATGTACATCACATTGCCAACATTGACTGTTGACTAGTCTAAATGCAAGAGTTTCTAGGATGAAATAGTTTCTCAAATCTTCAGAAAAATGTATTTACAATATTTAAATATTTTATCGCAACATTCATGTTTAAAATTCTCTTGAGCATTTCACAGTCTTTCAGATAAAACAAGGTATGAACATTTTTAGACATTTTATTTTGGAACTTTAAATTATCACGTTGTCAACAACCTGACACATCGTTTTCTAAGTGGAGTGACCTTTGCATATTTTATCCTAATTCTTACCCCGTGACTGCCAGAGCAATTGATAGGATCAGTAATGCGGATCTGATAAAGCAATGTATTCACTTCACAGTCTGTGTGGGCTGAGTTAGTACCACCCTTGCTACTACCCAATCAATTAATGGCACAGTTCTGATCATTCTGTACATCAATAAACAAAATAATATTCATGAACAAATACCGAACAAGGAAATTGGTGTAATATGACCTTCCAAAAGAATCAATATGATTGGTCAAATGAGGAATTGAATTACAACTTACATTTTGTAAAAAATTATTCTTGTTTAGATAAACAGTGCACAATATTTATTATGTAGTAGGATAGACCACATAAAGTACACTATAAAACTGGCCCTACATACTTATACAATTATGAATTGTACTTTGTAAATTCTGAAACAAAATAAATATAACAAGAAAATAGGATAGTTTTAACTGTACCATAACACAATTATACAGCCATGGGGTAACTCTGGAATTTAAAACTGTTGTGGAATAGTCATGAAATTTTATTTTACAAGTACAGTAGTCATGGAAACCAGATATTCCTTAAAAACTCAAAGAAAATTCATGGTATCCTGTACATGCGTTCATCCATAAAATATTTATGTATGGCAGTTCTAGTGTTCCAGTTTGCACATCATGTTTACTGAACCGGTATGTAGTTGCATGAGCAGTGCACTATCATGACCATTGAACTGTATCATGACCATCAAGGTGATTTTATGAAGCTCAGTGGTCTTGTGTTAAACTTGAAGGCTGTAAGGAAGTGGCATCCCTTGCCTCTAGACCAATAGGTTTCTAAGATGCCAAAACTAAGTAATGGAAAGCCCTAATTTGGTCCTGGAAATGTCGTCAAATTCCATCTTAAGATTATTTGTGGAAACTCGGATTATAAGATGCCATTGAAATTTGTTTTTACAAGAGAGAACAAACTGAGTTGTTTAATTTATTGGATACATTATTTTGGTTCAATTTCTGCAGGCCAGGAACCAGTATCAGCCTATATTTAGAGTCTTTTGCTACTGAGTGCAGCTGGGATTATCTCTACATATTTGACGGAGACTCCATTTATGCTCCGTTAGTAGCCGCTTTTAGGTGAGAAAGGAAAGAATGCCCTCAAACATAATCAATGTACCTAATGTATACAAACAAATCCCATCATTACTTTATATTTGCTTGTTTTTTAATTCAATCGATTTTGTTTACTCTATAAACATGGTAATGTTTGTCTTGATTCAGTGGTCCTGTACGTTACTCTGATGTGGACATGATACATGAGCTTGCGACCACCTCAGGCTATGCGTTCCTTTACTTCTATAGTGATGCTGCTTTTAAATTTGAAGGTTTTAACATAACGTACAGGTGAGTTGATTAAAATGTCAGGGATATTGTTTGAAAATAGAATACAATCTCCTTTTGAAAGTACATCCACAAAATGTACATGTGCAAGAAATGCTGTATGTGTACATGTATACCATCCTTCTAATATACCTTATTTATTTATGGGTCGGCCAAATAGGAAACAAAATTGCAACTCATCTCAAAAATGTTTTGTAAACATTTTCACAATTTTAATATCAAATGATTCAACAGTAATTTAAAATAGTTTTCACATTGTTAATATTGTTTTTTGGGAGGGGAGTTTTTGTATTCTACATTCTTAAGTTATCATGGGTACATCTACATGTGTAGGAGATCTTATATCTTTTCTTGCAACAATTTGTGTATATGTGACCCACTCCACAATAATGGGTATTATGTCACAAAATAGTGAAATTGAGTTATATACATGGTTGGAAAGCCCACAGCGTAAGCTTCCAGTTGGTATATAATAGAGCTCCATAGTTACTTCCGTTCTGGAGTTATGACATGTTTGCTTTTGATTACTTCCTTGGAGTTCAAATTACACAACTGAGAAAACAGGCTTTGAAAAAGCCGGCTTTGTTGTAGAACAACAGAACGATGAACACAAAATGGGCGTGTTTTCCACTTGAATCATCAAAATCAACATTTCTTTGAATGAAACCTGAATATATTGGTGTTAAAGATGTCATTAATGGCAAAATATGTAAATCACATTTTGATGAAATGTTTATCCTCGCAACGCTGAGTAGTCCATTACATGATAGTGCACAGCGCGACTTAATACCCTTTATTGCAGAGCCGGTCACATATATACGTACATGTACATAATTTTTGCTACGTCTAATCATAAAAATGCTTTGTGCTGAATGAGTAAAATATTGTCATTACAAATGTTGTTTTTCTGAAGATAAATCTTTTAAAGGAAGCCTGTTTACATGTATGTTGATATTTTTTGTCATGATCTATTGTTCCCCTAGAGTTGACTCATGTCCTTTGGGCTGTTCCAATCACGGTGTGTGTCATCCTGTATATAAAAACTGCACGTGTAATCCTCAATGGACTGGTTATGCCTGCGACACACCAATGTGTCCTGCTAATTGTAGTGGTAATGGGAAATGCAGTCCTAGCCTGGAGATGTGTGTGTGTCAAGCAGGATTTACAGGTAAGACGATCAAATACTCGCATGTAGGTCATTCTAGGGTTCAAAGTGCAACATTATATATGACTCTACTGTAATTTGTCATTTAAGTATTACTAATTTGCTATAAATAATCTCTTTTGAAGGACGACTGCATTAAGAAGTGCATGGGAATTATAATGTAATGTAGCAGGGACAGCAAGCATGAATTCATGCAGGAGCTGTGTCATTGTGCTTGGTCTAGTTTAAAGGCACAACAATACCGCTGACAATTCTCTCTAGCATGTTCATTTCATAATGTTCGAAAGGCACTGTTTGACTACAACCAAAACGACACCGTTGTGCGGCTTTAGTTTTCAGTTTGGTTGTCAGTTTGGTTGCTTCCTTTAAGTGCTTACCAAAAGTTCTTAGATGTCGAAGTTGGCACAAAAACCATGCTATAGAGCCGCCGTTTGTGACGCGGCTAAAAGTGGACAACCAATTTGTTTAATATCCCAATGTCCTATCTGTTCACAGCCATTGAAGAAAGTTTAACTACATGTAGAACCACATTATAAACTAACTGCATGGTACAAATATAGCTTGCACTTTATCAATTGGATTGTAGAGTTTGGAATCCTTTAAACTAACAAGATTCTGCGTTGAGATAAAAAAAACTTTTATTTTTCCTGTTTCAATTTGATGTATTCGTCACTTTCCAACATGTGAAGTGGCATGAATCCATTGCATATATTAACCCCACAGGAAATCGTGCGAAGTTCCTTGTCTGGATCTCAAATGAAATCCTGTCTGAGTCACTCATTATGTGAACATTTACTATAGATAACCTTTATGAATCCCTAGGAACATCACAAATTGTGTTAAAAATAATAATATGTCGGGTCTCGTTTTTGTTTGAGATGTCCGCGATACAAACATTCTTGAATTTAATTATTAGCATACAACATGTAGATGTAATTCTGGCAAAAGTGTACAATCTTAAACTTTAAATTGGAGTAAAATTGTGATATAAATTAAGAGTTCAGTAAACGGCAGCAACAAATATTTGATTATCGTATTCTAAGTATTGAGAGCTTTCACTTGATAACGTTAAAATTATTTTGCATGAAAGTAGCAATTAGCAGCATTTGTGCCTAAACTCTTCAAATGTTGTTTGTGCACATAATATAACATGATATCTTATTTGGCCATAGGTTCAGATTGTAGCGTCGTAACAGATCAAGGCTATTGGCAAATTGAGGAAGACAACGCATATGGTAGAGCATCAGCTGCAGTGGTTCAACAAGATAACTTAGTCTGGGTAATAGGTGGCTACGAGTTTGACAACAATAACAACATCACAATTGTCAGGTATGTATTAAATAATATGCACAATGAACACTTATACATGTTTAATCAAACAGTACTTATTGACCGATTACATCATTACATTTGGTCAGGTGATTGTAAATCCATGAATGGTTTTGGAGAATTGTTTTTATTAATTTGTCTGTCTATTAGACGCAACTTAGCCGACGGATCTTCAGAAGAATGTACTCAACTAGGAAACATTCCAGGGACAAGATACGGTCATACTGCAGTCCTTTATGAGGTTAGTTGAAAACTCCTACGTCAATAGTACGTAGGTTTTAGAAAATTAAAATGTTTCCCAAAATGTCAGATTGTTCTCATTTTGTCCGGCTTTATTGTAATTATTTGGTTGTAAAGGACTCAGTGATCAAAAGTACATCTGATGTATCTACATGAACCTGTTTTTGAAGGCAATAGTACAATAGTCTTTTTTAACGTTTAGCTTGTTTGAGTCTTTTTCAGGATGCCATTTACATGTACGGAGGCTCACTTTACGGGCGTCGGGTTGTGGACGAGCTTCATGTATTTAACATAACATCATCTACGTGGATGTCTAATGTTACCTATGGCGGTACTCCGATACCCGTAGAGGGGCACACAGCGGTCCTATATGGAGACACCATGGTGGTCTTCTTTGGGTATAGTCCCAAGTACGGCTATATCAGTTTGGTTCAGGAGTATAACTTTAGTGAGTAATTATTGCCTCCTAGTTTAATACAATCTCTGTGATTTGAGTCCCCCCCCCCCCCCCAAGATTCTTCCAATTTGTTTAGCAGTTCTTTACTTTTCAAGTGACCCAACAATAATTTCATTCGCACAGGATAGGCTGGTTCCTTCAAACTTCCCCGATAATGAAGGGACAGGGGGCCAGTCTGCTAGTTTGGCTAATGTGTTTGCCAAATACAAAAAAAAAAAAAATGTTTTATGAGCGCAAAGAACGCAACTTCAACACAACTGTAAAAAAAACACTGAAAAACATTATGTCACACATTTTTGCTCCTGAAATAGTTTTGTCTAAATAATAAACATTATAATATAAATGGAATTCTTGTCTCCGTTTACAGTCAACCAAACCTGGACGATAGCCAAGACTACAGGTGTTCAAGTTATTGGGACGTACGGTCACTCCATCGCCATGAATACAGCCAGCAATCTAGTCTACATCCATGCTGGATTTGTGCCAACGACAGCCCATACTGATCTGACCGATGACCTGTATCAGTATGACTTAACCAAGAAAGAATGGTATGGTTTCCACTAACAGTCTTGTACCCTGACTCTCATTCCTGCTTAGACAAGTCTTAGTGTAGCCCCTATGGTTCCACTAACAGTCTTGTACCCTGACTCTCATTCCTACAAAGGCAAGCCGTAGTGTAGTGACACTGTGTCCTTGTTAATACAATTAATACAATCCCCTAGGTCTCACCAACAGTCTTGTACCCCATCTCCCTCTCTTTGTTTAGGCGTGTCTTACCATCCAGCTTACAGCCTAGGTTTCTTCATTCAGCAGTCATTCTCAACAACTACATGTTTGTGTTTGGTGGCAATACACACACAGACTCTGTGCAGTACACAGGAGCCAAATGTTTCTCCAATGACTTCTTGGCATATAATATTGGTGAGTATACCACCCTACCTGTTACTCCTTGTACCGCCCCAAACCAGCCTGCCTGTTACTCCTTGTACTGCCCCAAACCACCCTGCCTGTTACTCCTTATACCGCCCCAAACCACCCTGCCTGTTACTCCTTGTACCGCCCCAAACCACCCTGCCTGTTACTCCTTATACCGCCCCAAACCACCCTGCCTGTTACTCTTTGTACCGCCCTAAACCAGCCTGCCTGTTACTCCTTGTACTGCCCTAAACCAGCCTGCCTGTTACTCCTTATACCGCCCTAAACCACCCTGCCTGTTACTCCTTATACTGCCCTAAACCAGCCTGCCTGTTACTCCTTGTACTGCCCTAAACCAGCCTGCCTGTTACTCCTTGTACCGCCCCAAACCACCCTGCCTGTTACTCCCTGTACTGCCCCAAACCACCCTGTCTGTTACTCCTTATACCGCCCCAAACCACCCTGCCTGTTACTCCTTATACCGCCCTAAACCAGCCTGCCTGTTACTCCTTGTACCGCCCCAAACCACCCTGCCTGTTACTCCCTGTACTGCCCCAAACCACCCTGTCTGTTACTCCTTATACCGCCCCAAACCACCCTGCCTGTTACTCCTTATACCGCCCTAAACCACCCTGCCTGTTACTCCTTATACCGCCCCAAACCACCCTGCCTGTTACTCCTTATACCGCCCCAAACCAGCCTACCTGTTACTCCTTATACCGCCCCAAACCAGCCTACCTGTTACTCCTTGTACCGCCCCAAACCACCCTGCCTGTTACTCCTTATACCGCCCCAAACCACCCTGCCTGTTACTCCTTATACCGCCCTAAACCACCCTGCCTGTTACTCCTTATACCGCCCTAAACCAGCCTACCTGTTACTCCTTGTACCGCCCTAAACCACCCTACCTGTTACTCCTTATACCGCCCTAAACCACCCTGCCTGTTACTCCTTGTACCGCCCTAAACCACCCTGCCTGTTACTCCTTGTACTGCCCCAAACCACCCTGCCTGTTACTCCTTATACTGCCCTAAACCAGCCTACCTGTTACTCCTTATACCGCCCTAAACCAGCCTGCCTGTTACTCCTTATACCGCCCTAAACCACCCTGCCTGTTACTCCTTGTACTGCCCCAAACCACCCTGCCTGTTACTCCTTGTACCGCCCTAAACCACCCTACCTGTTACTCCTTATACCGCCCTAAACCACCCTGCCTGTTACTCCTTGTACCGCCCTAAACCACCCTGCCTGTTACTCCTTGTACTGCCCCAAACCACCCTGCCTGTTACTCCTTATACTGCCCTAAACCAGCCTACCTGTTACTCCTTATACCGCCCTAAACCAGCCTGCCTGTTACTCCTTATACCGCCCTAAACCACCCTGCCTGTTACTCCTTGTACTGCCCCAAACCACCCATCAGGGAACTAATACATTACAAATACAATACAATACAGTAATAATACAAAGTACAGATTTTGATGTGTTAAACGTTGATCAATCTTTTGTTTAAGACTGTCAATCATGGAGCAAGATTTCTTCAGACCCCACCATCTCTCAAGATATCCCTCGATATGGCCATGTGTCGTTTGTTTACGATGATAGAATCTTCATCTACAGTGGATTCACAGGAGTCATGCAAGATAACATCGTTGTTTACAACCCAGGTCAGTTCTCCTAGCAGTGTCGGTGACACCTTCTTCTTAGTAGTCATCTTTTCCATTTAAATTTACAAAATACAGATGTTAAACTAATTTTAGAATGTACCCGAATGTACCCACTCTGCGTAATACATCAAAAGGAAGTCGAGGTAAATGTTGCTGTATCTCTGTAGCTATGCTTATAACCCTGTATGTTTATTGCTCAACTTTCAACAAAGAAACATTTGTTTGTCTGTAGGTAACTGCTCGGCACAAACCAATGCGACTCTCTGCCTTGAGGTGGCGCCAGGATTATTATGTCAGTGGGACGATGTAGGTGACCGTTGTGTATTAAGGGACCAGTTGGCAGTACTACCAGGGAACACGTCTTTAGGGCATTGCCCCGTTGTCCCAGGTAAGTAGTAAAAGCTGCCGTGAGCCAATAAAATGATGGCCCATTCGGCCTGCATTTATCTTTGCTTACCTTGGCATGAAACAAATAATTATATTCCTCCTGGATGGGATTCAAGTCCATTGCAGGTTACTCCCCAACTAATGCCCATACCCATTTATACTCCTGGGTGGAGAGAGGCAAGTAGGGGTAAAGTGGCTTGCCCAAGGACACAGCATGTGGTCAGCAGCTGGATTTGAACCCCTTGCCCTCAGATCTTGAGTAACAAACTCCAACCTCTTAGCTCTAAGGAAATTAGCTCTAAAGGAGTATATTTCATATTTTGTTTTTTGTTTTAAAGCTACATTGTACAGTAATGAGAAACTGTGTGTTCTCTGTCACAGGTCCAGAATGTAACGAGATTGAGGACTGTTCAACTTGTCAGCTGACGCCAGGGTGTGGTTGGTGTAATAGTAAATGCGCACACCTGTCGGAGTGTGATAATCTGGTAGGTGTAATCTTATCACCAGGGTGTGGTTGGTGTAATAGTAAATGCACACACCTGTCAGAGTGTGATAATCTGGTAGGTGTAATCTTATCACCAGGGTGTGGTTGGTGTAATAGTAAATGCACACACCTGTCAGAGTGTGATAATCTGGTAGGTGTAATCTTATCACCAGGGTGTGGTTGGTGTAATAGTAAATGCACATACCTGTCAGTGTGATAATCTGGTAGGTGTAATCTTATCACCAGGGTGTGGTTGGTGTATTTTGCACACACCTGTCAGAGTGTGATAATCTGGTAGGCCTAGGTGTAATTTTGTTTTTGTCTTTAACTGAAATTGTTCCTAACATAATTTTGCACTTTATTCATCTTGTAAACACTGACACCTCAATGACATTAACTGATGCTTTGGATTATTAATGAACACAATTTCCCCTTTGTTCTCCCCAGGACGATATCTTCTGCCCAGTCACTGTTTGTGGCTTGTTTCAGAATTGCAGGTTATGCAATGAGCAGGAAGGTTGTAGATGGAATGATAACAAGTGTCAGAATTATGACGGAGGTGTGTATAAGGGCTTATCACTTGGAAATGTTGAGGTATTACAGATAGCTCAATATATACTCATAAACATGTTTAATATATATGTAAACAAGGACTTATCACTTGGAAATGTTGAGGTATTACAGATAGCTCATTTTATACTCTTAACATTATATCATTTGCACACGAAGAATTATTACTTAGAAATGTTGAGGTATTACAGATAGCTTCCATAGTGTACCAACCCTTGATTAAAGGTCTGTGCACAATGGCCAGATTCAATATTTTGAAGTAAAATCTTGAATTAGGATAATGTGGAATGCATGGTACCTACAAATATTAAGATCGGATTCTAAAAGCTAACCATTGGTGTTTGTTTATTTGAAGGTGCTAAAAGTAATTGTGGCATGTCATGTGATGACCTTTCCACTTGTCACTCCTGTCTGGGTATGAATTCCTGTATGTGGTGTAGCAATCAGCAACGATGTATCGACTCTAATTCCTACATCACATCGTTCCCGTATGGACTGTGTTGGGAGTGGCACACTAACGTACAAAACTGTCCAGGTGGGTTGTCTGTCTTTACATGTCGGGGTTGAAATCTAGACAATTCTCAAGTCCATTCTCAAGTCCATTCTCAAGTCCATTCTCAAGTCCATTCTCGAGACACTTCCTCGAGACACTTCCCAAGACACTTCCCAAGACAATTCCCAAGACAATTCCCAAGACAATTCCCGAGGCAATTCAGAGGTAATTATACCATCACAAGTCTCTGCAAGTCCATCACGACTTCTCCAGTCCCAATACAAATCACAAGCTATTCAGATGAGCTTTGTTAACCAGTTCGCGCCGGATGACGTATATAAACGCAAAAATTTCCCCAAATTCAAAACGGATGACGAATAAATACGCCAAGTTCAAGTTCGGAAATGTATGTCAGCAGCGCGCAAGGCCGGAAATGCGTGGGTGTGCTACCCAGCACTATCGGCCTGAACACGCTTCGGATCGAGTTTCGTTAAAAATAATCCCGCCCGTCGGCTCGGCGATGTAAAAATAATCCCGGCGCGAACTGGTTAAAAGGCATTGTTTGATTAATGTTTGCTTGATCATTTCTTACCTCAGTGTCCAACTGTTCATTGCATCAGACCTGTGATATCTGCCATGAGGATCCACACTGTGGATGGTGTGACTCGGGGGACATGACAGGCATTGGTACATGCAAAGAAGGTAGTCTAACAGGCCCAGTCATGGTAGATGAAGATGGTAACGCAGTGGTAGATATGGGACTCTGTCCATCAGAGAGTTGGTTCTTCTTCGACTGTCCATGTGAGTATACAAATACTCAACCTTTTATTGAATGAGTTATTGTATTGGATAAAGGTTGCTGATATTAACCCTAACTCCCTAGACAACAAAGGAAGTTGGAGGATTTTGAAGGAATTGTATTGTTCAATAACAATGCTGAGGGAGTTAGGGTTAAAGTCCTATGCATGCTTAAAACTGAGTGTTGATTGTTGTATAAAATACATATTCTGTCCTGTGATAGATTGTCATTGTATCATTTGTATACTACATGTACTTATCTTCTATGGAGACATCACTGATAGAATGGTATTGGACAATAAAACTCCCTTTGGAAAAGTGGACATCAAAATGGTGTAGAATTAAAAAAGGTCATAATCATGGACATTTATTCCACTGAATTCTGAACTAAAAATCAATGTTTTCAAGACGCTAATATTATTTTCAAGAACTGCACATTTGCATCCCATGTTGTACTAGTCTTTGTAATCCAGTGTTAATTCATTTCATATTCTTTGATACAGTGTGGATTTAGTTGTTTTTTTATTATTACTCCTTCCAATTGTTATTATTAGTAATAAAAACCTCCCAGCAATCCAAGCTAACACGCATACATCTCTAACAGAAACTATTATGCAATCAGTTTCAAGTTGTTCTTGTTTGTTAGTGTTTTTGTGCCTTTGATCATGAACAGATTCAACTCCTGAATTAAAGGATTAATGTTGAAGATCTCCATTCTTGCTCATACCTTTTGTTGTACTTTTATTTTTATTCAAGAATTTATTCTTTAACAGTACACTAAGGGGCCGTCCAAAGTTTTCAACATTTTAATGGTCGTACAAAGCGTACTACAGGGGGGAGGGGGGTCGGAGGCCGCGTACGACTTTAAATTGTAAATAAAATGTTGATTTTGTACCGTACAATCAGCAAAGGAAAATTATATGATTCGTTTTGTTTCCTTCTTTTTTTATCTCGAAAGAATTTCCAACGTTAAAATCAGAAGCGATACAAAGTCCGCTGTTCAAAAATGATTGCTTCGGCAGGTTATACCTTGTTAACAGCTATTGTGCAACTCCGAGAAAATAAATCTGATGCGTCCCTGGCTAGCTATACGTAGCTTGCGAGGATGAGATACTTTTGACGCCGCCCGCCCTGGCCTACACGCCGCGGCGACCGAGTTGGCAATGAATAAGCGCGCGAATGTGCCAAGCGTGAATGAATAACCTTTGACCCGACTGTACTGCGACTCGTTTCCACAGCTGTGCATGGACACCGTGCACGCAATGCCCCACCGCGCTCTACCGGTGTTTGGACTAAATGTTAAAAAGTACTACTTTGGGGGGAGGGAGGGGGGTCTTGAAAAGTAGTACGCTCTGTACGACCTTAAAAATGTTGACAACTTTTGACAGCCCCTAAGAATCAAGTGCATTCAATAGAATTGTCATGTCAAGGTAGTCGAGTTAGCCATGGTTATTGATAGTATTAGATGCAGACTGGTATTGTTGGAGGCAATTTGGTTGAATCAGTGTTTTCAGTTGCAATTTGTATTTTTGTTTATCCCAATATCTATTTGTTAGTTTTTGGTTTTGTTTCCTCTTTTTTTTTTACCCAGCATGCCAGTGTAATGGACACAGTCGATGTGTGAATGAAACAACATCCATATGTGAAAACTGCCAGAATGATACCAAAGGTATTATCACTGAAAGAAAAACACTATGTACTATCACTGAAAAAAAGCACTATCACTGAAAAAAGGTACTATCACTAAAAAAACCCCCGTAATTAAACGTTCTTTCACTGAAAAAACACCACGTAATTTAACGTACTATCACTGGAAAAAAACCACGTAATTAAACGTACTATCACTGAAAAAAACCACGTAATTAAACGTACTATCACTGAAAAAAAACCATGTAATTAAACGTACTATCACATAAAAAAATCCACGTAATTTAACGTACTATCACTGGAAAAAAACCACGTAATTAAACGTACTATCACTGAAAAAACACCATGTAATTAAACGTACTATCACTGAAAAAGCACCACGTAATTAAATGTACTATCACTAAATAAAAAAAATCATGTAAATAAACGTATTATCACTGAAAATAACACAAAAGCTCATTAACTTTATCCCACCCCCCAAAAAATATCCGTTATGCAATAAGGCATATCTAACGCGTCTAGTTGACCTTATTTCCCAAAGTATAGGAAATAGTAGACCTCAGAATTCTTGAAACTTATCTCAAAAATATTGGCACCAATTCAGGTAACCTTTTTCTTCCCCAAACTAGGAATTCAATTGAAAAATATTTTATACATAGTGTTTCATTCTGTGACCACTTTGTAATGCGGTTGTTGTTTTTTGTAACAGGTCCGCAGTGTGAAACCTGTGGAGATGGTTACTATGGCGATGCATTAAATGGCGGCACCTGCTCGCCATGTGAATGTAACGATCATGGTACAATGTGTGACAGTTATGGAGGCAGGTGTTACTGTAACACTAAAGGTGTGACAGGCACTTACTGTGACAGGTAATTTAGTAACCTTAACCAGTTCATGCAGGGATTATTGACATTCTTTACAAACCTCGATTCAAGAATGGTTTAGGCCGGCATCTGTAGGTAGCACACCCTGATATTTCCAGCATTGCTTGCTGCGAGCCGGTCAGTGACAGATTTTTCCAGCCTTGCTCGTGACGTGTTTATCCGTCATTCGTTTTGGATTCCCCCAAAAACCTTTGCGTGTGGACACGGCATCCGACGCGAACTAACTTATAATTTCACCCTTTTTTTAAATTGCATAGTTTCTAGCAATATAATAGTTATTAGCTTTTAAATGAGACGGAATAATTAAAAACAAACTACATTTAGTTATTGAATTATTACAAGACTGGAATAACTATGTTTTTGTTGGGTATGCTGTTGCTGCTCCACAATTGGTCTCGATAATGTATGGACTAGAAGCCAGTCTACTTGCAAGGTGGATCTAGTTGTCAAAATAAATCGATGACGTAATGGCTTTGTTTACATGTGCGCTTTACTATAAGAGCCTACAAGTCAGGACACCAGACGATTCTCACCTAAATAAAGCATGGCGTTATTTATGTTATTTGGTTTTATATTTGCAGTTGTGACATTCAGCAGAATTACTATGGCAACCCTCTCGGTGGAACTTGTTACTGTAAGTCTCAAACTCTGTTCTGTCTTGATGTCCATATCTAAAAACAAATATTTATTAAAAGGAAATTGTTAAAATATTGGCATTAAAATAAAAAGTTGAAAGGTCTATTATATTGATCATACCATGATCTTTAGTCAGATGCTTAATATATATATTGTGCATATCTACACCTCTGATTGGAAGAAATATAACGGATGCCCCCAACTAACTTTATTTTGCTTTAAATTGTTTGTGATCTTTTGTCGTGTTGCAGATAAACTCTCGATGAATTACGAGTATACATTCAACCTGTCTTCCAATGATGACTTATTCTTGACTATGATCAACCTAATGACATCACCTGGTGTCAGCAATCGCGATATTGAGTTCACTCTTGAAGTTGGCAAAAATGTCAATATGAACATCTCCTACCGATCCAGTAAGTTCATCATGAATTAGGTTTGATTTCAATTAGAATTGTTGTTCTGTTAATTACTGTAGGCTGTCAATGTTTAACGATTTAAATATTCAATTTTTTTTTAAAGGAACAAGTAGTGAAATTAACTGGTTTTAAAGAAGAAATTTGAGCTTATACAAATAAATAATACGGTTGTTTTTTATCATGCCCTTGAGAATGCCAACATTTGTGACTATTTTTGTTTAGAGAATTCTAACTGAGATTTCTTTGGTTGTTTACACAGACGGAATGCCAGGCGTGGAGAGTGGGATTGTATATAAAACCAACATTGATTATTACATGGCCACTCTCTCTACCTCTGATTACGACTTTGAAGAAAAAGCCAATACGACTTTCTACGTCTATCTGTCCAACTTCACCGTGCCACTGTCCTTCAAGGTAAAGAATCCAAACCAAATTAGACTAGAAACAACGCCAATTATCTAGAATTGTAGCTTAGCCATATGACATGACGTCTAATATGAGCCAAACTAGAAGTGAAGCTTTTTTGATAACAATTCTGGCAAGATTTCTTGTTTGTGTCTCACAAACATTCAATCTGTTGATCTATGAACTCAAAAGTTGGAATATTTCCGTTTGCTTCTATTTTGATTTGCTTCTCAGTGATTTTAAAGTCGGAGACGAAGACGAAGCAAAGATTTAACAAAATAACCTAGTCTCTGTGAGTCTCTTTAGTGCTAGCAACAATACCAGTTTCTCATACAGCAACACTTGTTAGTCCAACAGTTTTACCATCCAGCTCGCAAGAACTTCATCAGTTCCTGAATCTTACAGTATAAGAACATCTCAATCTATCATACTTATTATGTTGTGTATGTAATGCCTGTTTTTTATTTGCATAATAAGAAATTGACAATTTTGCAAACTTTCCTGGGTTTTTTTATAGCTACTATTGTAGTCCTGTTGCACTGTAACATTGTAATGAAGTTGTTTTGTTTGTGTTCATGGATTCTACAAACAGGTCACCTTCAAGCAAGACAACAATCTGAGTTTGATATTCTATGTTCTATTGTATTTCATCATCACCCTTGTTATTCTACTGAGTATCATGGGAATAGTCTGGAGATTTTACCAACTCTACGAGAATCGAGTTATGCTACAGGTATTGTCTCATAAACCGACACCAATCTCGGAATAAAATGAGTCATGATAACACAATCATTCATTAAATCAATCATGACTTCAAACCGTTGCCACAAATTAGAGAAATTGCTTGACCACATAGAATGCTTGATGACAGTATAGGTCTAGTAGGAGGCTGTATTCAGATTACGAGCACACAATTTATATTATAACTGATCCGTCAAAACAAATTTTAGATATCTGTCTGGTTATCAGTTTTCCAAGTATGGATTGAAGTCCCACCGCAAAACAATTTTCAGTGAATATAAATTGCAATAAAATGGGGAGTATGTCTAAAACCACTGAACTAATAGAATTGATTTAAATAAAGGAATTAGAAAGTCCACACTGTGAAGAGCAAATGCTTACAGGTAAGTTAACATTGCACCAACTAACATGCTGCTAAACTAATTCATGCTAACCCATCTTCATTAACATGCTACTTATAAAACTCTCACTTATACCACCGGGAGATCGAGCTTGTTGAAGAGCATCAACTGTGATGGGAGATGATTCAACAAACTGAATATCGACTACATCAAAATGATTTTAGACCCATCAATATCACAGTGTCAATAATCTCTCTCTCTCTATTCTAGTTTTAGGTTTGCAGCTTTCATCGGATCAGCCGAGTGGTCAACCAGCATTTGATTTAGGGATTGTAATACACATAGTCTATTTATAAAAGTCAAATAAAATAAAACTGAAATAAAAACTGTATCCTCTCTGAGTGATTCGAGTTTGCTATCTATCACGTTTGTTTCTGACTGGTGCCCTGCAAACAAAGCATTGACTTAATGGGGAACCACTGACATAGGGCTAGATAGCTCAGTTAGTGGAGCACTGGAACGGCAACCTGGAGGTGGCAGGTCCAAGTCAATTTCTTTGTTCAACTTGAAAACAAAATGAATTTTAGATCAGATTAAGTGGCAGGTTAACTAGTATTTTAAATCAACAGGAGTTTCTCTTAACTGGTTGATTATCTCTTTAAGTTCATGCATTTAAATGTTTTATCCATTTCATGTTATTTTGCTTCTTCTAGATGGTATCTGCACTAAACATGTTTATTGTCTTTCCAGTTACATCGAGTTGTTTTCTTTGAACTACATGGATTTATAGAATGTCAGTTTGTGTATACAACTGATATCATTAAAATGAGTGTAATTGTTGTAAATCTTCTTCAACCCCGTCTTTTAACAAGCCATTTTCTCCCTTACTCCAAGCAACAAGATGAGCACCAGTTTGACAATGTTTTCATCTTGTACATACAGTATGAATCCATTTATTGTATTAGTTGCTAACATTGGTCTCATGTCTTTTAACAAGCCATTTTTTCCCTTACCTCAATCCATTACACATACCAATGCTTCACAGGTTTCAGTTCGTCAACGATTCCTTCTTTTGAATCTTCTGGAGTTTCTTGTGGTCTTCTTCAGCTGCTTTCTCTCCTTTCTCCTCTTCTTCGTGGTCGGTTGGAAAGTCAAACAACGATGCGACAATTTCCGTCGTCAACAGGTAACGCAAAGACGACCTCGGCAAGGCTGCCCAGAACCTAAAACCATCTCTCTCAAACCTTTCTTCTGTTGGGAAATTAATTTGGATTTGTGTTTTCTTTTTCTAGTGTTGGTGCGCATTGTGGTGATGGAATGCTGATTCGCACTGGTTTATGTTCAATGTCAAGGTTAACATGTCAACATTGACATGTCAACATGTTGGCATGTCAACCAAAATCAAATTTGTCTGATTATTTTGTCTTGAACTTCAATGTTGAATGGTTTTTAAGATTGTATTATTTTTTTCCCAGAGAAAGTTGAGTGTCAATGTTTGGCATGTGTAATCTAGCAGAATGATGATGATGCACGTTGTATTGCATGGTTGGTCTAACCTATTGTCTTTGTTTCTTTTCCCCTCTTTTCTCTCCCAATTCAACATTTGTTTATTTTCTCTGACCTCTCTGTCTATCGTTGTTGGTGTTATCTCATTTCATGTCACATATAAATTACGTGTCTCCACCCCCTTCCCGTGTCCCCTCCCCCTTTCCTGTGTCCCCTCCCCCTTTCTTGTGTCCCCTCCCCTTTCCTGTGTCCCCTCCCCCTTTCCATGTCCCCTCCCCCTTTCCATGTCCCCTCCCCCTTTCCATGTCCCCTCCCCCTTTCCATGTCCCCTCCCCCTTTCCATGTCCCCTCCCCTTTCCATGTCCCCTCCCCTTTCCATGTCCCCTCCCCTTTCCATGTCCCCTCCCCTTTCCATGTCCCCTCCCCTTTCCATGTCCCCTCCCCTTTCCATGTCCCCTCCCCTTTCCATGTCCCCACCCCTTTCCATGTCCCCACCCCTTTCCATGTCCCCACCCCCTTTCCGTGTCCCCTCCCCCTTTCCGTGTTCCCACCCCCTTTCCGTGTTCCCACCCCCTTTCCGTGTCCCCACCCCCTTTCCGTGTCCCCTCCCCCTTTCCGTGTTCCCTCCCCTTTCCCGTGTCCCCTCCCCCTTTCCGTGTCCCCTCCCCCTTTCCGTGTCCCCTCCCCCTTTCCATGTCCCCTCCCCCTTTCCATGTCCCCTCCCCCTTTCCATGTCCCCTCCCCCTTTCCATGTCCCCTCCCCCTTTCCATGTCCCCTCCCCCTTTCCATGTCCCCTCCCCCTTTCCATGTCCCCTCCCCCTTTCCATGTCCCCTTTCCTTTCCATGTCCCCTCCCCTTTCCATGTCCCCTCCCCTTTCCATGTCCCCTCCCCTTTCCATGTCCCCTCCCCTTTCCATGTCCCCTCCCCTTTCCATGTCCCCACCCCTTTCCATGTCCCCACCCCTTTCCGTGTCCCCACCCCCTTTCCGTGTCCCCTCCCCCTTTCCGTGTTCCCACCCCCTTTCCGTGTCCCCTCCCCCTTTCCGTGTCCCCTCCCCCTTCCCGTGTCCCCTCCCCCTTTCCTGTGTCCCCTCCCCCTTTCCGTGTCCCCTCCCCCTTTCCTGTGTCCCCTCCCCCTTTCCATGTCCCCTCCCCCTTTCCATGTCCCCTCCCCCTTTCCATGTCCCCACCCCCTTTCCATGTCCCCACCCCCTTTCCATGTCCCCACCCCCTTTCCATGTCCCCACCCCCTTTCCATGTCCCCTCCCCCTTTCCATGTTCCCACCCCCTTTCCATGTCCCCTCCCCCTTTCCATGTCCCCACCCCCTTTCCATGTCCCCTCCCCCTTTCCATGTCCCCTCCCCCTTTCCATGTCCCCTCCCCTTTCCATGTCCCCTCTTCTGTACCACGTTGCCTCTCTTGTTTTTATGTCGCCTCCTTTTTTGTGTCTCAATCGTTTGTGTTTCTACTTTTATGTTTGTGTTGTCTTGTGTTGTGTTTCTTCAGATAACATTCCATCAGCCTTTATTTAATCTTGTGACTGTGCTCGTAGCATTTTTCGGGTGCTTTTTCATAATCATCATCCTTTTTGGAACTTTACTGAAACTGAAAGACTTCTGGGATCGCTATCACAGACGAAGGGTAAGTATTAACACCTTGTCAATGTTGGAGTGGTTGTGATTATAAAATCATGCATCAAAGTCATTAATCAATCAAGTCATTTTGCATTCAAGTTTTTGTCACCACTTTTTAATAACATTATCAAATCATTGTGAATGAAACACAGACATGTTTTTTTTCTTTCAGTCATATGTTTTTCTTAAAACGTTGCTTAAAACATCCAAGTTTAAACAGATTTTTTGTAATCACAATTTGTTTCATTTCGTCTAGTCAGACTTCAATTTTTGCTCACACCAACTCTTAATAATGTGCGGTGATGTGAATGCAAAGCAATTATTCTGATATTCCTACGTGTATCTAGAACTTTGGTCATAATTCTGCACAAATTGGCTGTTCTTTTACTGTTTGATATTCTGGTTTTGGGTCCAATTAATATCTTATCTTCTTCAAAGGTAAGTAGCTTGATTGTTTGTATGTCTGTTACTTCATCCTTTCAATGTTTGTCCAAACATCGCCATTTCCATGGTTCATTTAGTATTCAACAAATGCATTGTGTCAGAGTTCAAAGGCTGTCCTTTCAGGTGGGTCACAGCCAGTTATGATAAACCAGATTTGAAATATTTGCAGTTCCAAGATTATTGGTGGGCATTTAAGTTTGGCTGGTAACTTCCCCAAACCAAGTGATATAAATTCCCCCCCCCCCCCCCCTCTCTCTCTCAAGAAAAATGTGATGAACGCCATTTTGTTACCATATAGAATTCCACTCTGGATTTTATAAACTTTTTAAATCATGAACCATAAAGATACTGACTAGGTACATGTACAGTTAATACTAGTGATCCCTGGCCACATTGCAATTAGATGCATTTGTGGCTCCTGACGAGCGCCCCCTGAACAAAGACATTGACAAACTGGGGAACCGCTAACACAAGGCTGGATAGCTCAGTTGGTAGAGCACCGGAACGGCAATACAGAGGTCGCTGGTTCAAGCCATGCGACCTCTCAATTTCTTTGCACAATTTTCAAAATCGGATTGTATACAATTGCTTCACTTTGTGAAACCTAACACCATTTGCGTGTGATTGTGTGTATCGTGCTGACCCGTCGCATTCAGTGCATGTATTTGTATTTAGATGGTGGAGCATGTTTACTGTCATCAATGCATTCTGTGTGCACAGTTTCTCTATTTCTGGTTGTTGTAATAGAACAGTGCATGAATCTCTTTACAATTATTGTGAGCCAACGATCAGGAATATAACACTTTGTCTGATCTGAAGAGCCTTCAATAAAACATAACTTAGTTCAAAGAGATTATTAAAACATAACATATGTTTTTGTTTTATTTACTATGTTTTTGCTCAGCTAAAATGTTAAATTGAATAATTGCAATCCACACATTATGAATATGAGTTGCGATACTTCATATAAAAAGAAAATATATTGATGCTGAATATGGTTTCAAAATTAATTACATCTACACGCTAACATTAAAAAGGGGGACATTAGCCAGTACGATTAGCAACATGCTGAGGCTATGATGAATTGTTGACGATTTGTTTCTCTAATTGTTTGCATTTTGTCAGAATCGTGCAGTGGAGTTGGCTGTAATGGCAAGACGTCCATTTGCAGCTATCCATCTTGTTATTGAGAATTCTGTGCCTCCTGACATAGTGGCTGGAACAAACAAAGTAAGTTACTTATAGGGCGTCCAAAACAAGTAAGATAATGATCATTACGTCTTGAAACTTTGTATTGGCACGAAAAACCCACAGGTAATTTTGCTCTGAGTTTGCAGCAATCTGAACATCTTCATGTGATTTTCAAGAGTCGACAGTAATGTGTTAGAACGTCTTTTTCTGTGAGGGTCCACCCCACCCCCACGCTTTTTGCAACCATTGTGCATGGAACCTATACCATTATAACTGTCATCTTGTGGTCCAGCTATTAAATCTTAGATGCAAATAAAATGTTACTTTTGTTGTGTTTCTCTTTTCCCAGAAACACCCCTTGGCATTCGCCACTGAAAACTGCTCGGATAGCAAGGTGCAAGTAGCCACTATATTTATGCAAATGCCCATGCCCGATGGTGACAAGGTGGCCTATGGACAGACTAGATTCTGTCTAGCTTCAGCTCTCATTCAAAGCAAAACCAAGAAGGGGGAACGTCGCAATAGTCACCAGAAGATAGAGATAAGAGCACCGGTCCGATCTGAAGTCTGTCTGAATAATGCATGCACCACCCCCTCCCCGGCCCCGGCCCCCAGTCCACAGGCGAATCCTGAACCTACAGAAACTGTTGAAAGAGAACTGGTTCAAGAACGATCACGACCAGAACTTCTTGTCATCCAAAAAAATTTCCCAGCATCGTATGATAATGCAGCGATGGTATAAATTAGACTTGCCTTGTAAAGAGATTAGTAGACTTCAAGTCCCAAGTTTGTTTTTAATTGTACCTAAATCATTCCATTTTTTTTTTTTTTTTTCTGAATGGTGTGATGTATTGTACTTACTGCAAACTTTTTTTTTACAAAATTTGACAAAAGATTGCAATTCCGTGACATTGATCCAGTTTCAGAAAGTTTCTCTTAATTCCTTTAAATTCATTTTTTTGAAAAAAATATTAGCCCATTGTACAATTAGAGGAGTTTTCCCAGTCATGGCAAAGGCATTAAGTCTGCTATGGATGAGCCAAGTTGAGACCCAACTTGCCCAAGTCTAATTCACACATTTATGTATGACAGTCGGTCGGTCGGTCTGTTGGGTAGTTATAAGATGCCTGTAACTGGTTGTTTGTGACCAAACAACTAGCGCATTGATTCGGTCGGTGTGTGTACTTTGCCCAAATTTGTTTTATGAAAATACCACATAAGGAGTCTACTTATCTCTTTCTAATTAACCGTGTGAGATTTTTCCTCATTAAGTAAAACAATACCAGCTTAGTATAAACAAAAGAAAATTTATCTTTTCTATTAATGATTTTTAGATTTTTTAAAATTGTTTAAATGAGAGCTTTTGTAGTGAAATTAAATCAGTTAAACTGTTCATTCAAGAAATGGACTAAAAATCTTAGAGCAGAAAATAAGTTTCAATGCAATTTGTATCTGTCCAGATATAATGGAATAGAAGATATTGCATCCAACAGTTAATTTTTTACCAAAGTCATGATTGCTCACCATGCACATCATAAATGCTGGAATAATAGCCCAACTCGTAGGACAAATCTGACAATGACTAAGTGATGTTAATGCTTTGTAATTAAATTTATCCCAGTTTTAAAACTGTATTTGGAAGAGCAGGAATTTGAATAATTTACTTGTGGATTGCATTTGCAATTTTGCATTGAAATAAAAATAATAATAATAATAATAATAATAATAATAATAATAATAATAATAATCGTGCTTATATAGCACTTTTCATCGTATCAACGATATCAAAGCGCTTTATAATTACTATAATATATTATAGTACATGTTATATCTCCTGACAATCTATCATGGAGTTTTACCTAAAGGATGAGCACATACACGTGGTACATGTGTAAACTATTGTGATTGGAGCATGCATACATGTAGCCCATCATTGCAAACATGGGTGTTAGGAACGCTACTTAAAACAAGACAACTTGCCCAGTTACTTTTAATTGGGCACATGTTTTGGGGCACATCTTTGAGTAGCCATGAAAATATTTCATTTGTAAAAATTGATTATACTTATAATATGTACTTTGCAATGTGTTGATCTTAAAATCAGTACTATAAGTAAGTCATAAAGACTTGACAGAGGTGTGTATTTTTGAAGCATAGAAAATCTTTTCAATAATTGGCTGCTGACATTGTTGAAAATATCATTTGAGGTTATAACCTGCATAACAAACATATGCTTAGGTTGTTTTTCTTCCAGTAACATTAGGAGCAAAAGTGCTACGAATAGAGCAGTTAAACCATTCATATATGGTTTCTTAAACATGCAAATTAAGTGTTTGAATTCAAGTAAGTTTTACATGAGCTTACGTGTTTACCATACTCCGATTGGTTGCATTGTAGATGTTTTCTCTATGTTGTAGCATCAATTCTGTTTTTGTCATCAGAAATAATGTTTGTAAATACTACCAACACATTTTTCTGCTAAAAACAAGAAAATACTAAAATATGACATACATCAGAACTTTATAACAATAACTGACTGAATGAATGAATGAATGAATGAACTTTATTTCTTTATCTCTGTAGCGGAGATCGGATGACTTTGTAGTTAAGAATTGATATCTCTAGCTTATAAATATTTCAAAAGAAAAAGAATGTGAATATTATTAAAGCGAGCTAATTTTATAATTTTGGCAGAACATGTATATAAATGTAATAATGTATAATGAAGTGATTTTGCACTGCAATGTGCATTTTAAAATGAAAATACTTGAAAATTGACCGAGTGGAATCTGGTATTGGAAAGATTTCGAATTTTAATATTGAAGTTTTGCTTTAGGTTCTAGCTCTATGATTAAACTAATGAAAATCGATCGTTACCTTCATTTTTGTTTTGCCACAGAATGATTTCCTCGTGGGTTTGATGTGAAGACAAGGAATGGTTTACAATTGCTCCTTGTCTAACTAGTATCTGTAATGGGATCTATCCACAGATGGGGGTGGATTAGTATTTGACATACAGTATAGACTTAGAACAAAAGCAAAATGACACGAGCCATATCACATTAATTTACTCCTGTAAATTTTATTTACATCTGTAGAAACTGAATAATTAAAACCAACAGGAATGCAGAACCAATGTCTCAAATTTCATGCTGTGTCGAAAGTTTTTTCATGCACATGTGTAAGTACACTGTATTAGATTTATTGTTTGTATAAGGAGCGAGATTTTGTTTGTATAAATTGTGCAATTTATATGAAAATAAAATATGAAATAAATGTAATAGATGAAATTAGTTACAAGAAGATTGTGGTTCATTATTTGATTGTATACAGACATCCATTGCGTCTTTCCACACACAAAAATCTTCAATAATGAGATAAAGTGGCTTATTTTGAATGTTGAACATTGGCGATATTAGAAGCAGTAAAACTAGGACTCCTGAAAATAATGAGGAGATTGTCGCATGACACTCGCAAATTAATTACTCTGAATGCACACAGGTGTAACAACAAGTCAGCAATTTTATCCTGAACAAACCTTTGACGTGGAATACCTCATCGAGATACCAATCTAGCTTATTGTGAAATCATAAATGTTCAATATTAATGGGCACAGGGGGAAAAAGTGGATCCCAGATTTATCGAATAAATCTTTTAACAATCGAATAAACCTTGTAACAATCGAATAGCCACTTTAATCATACATGTATGTGTGTTGTCGCACGTTAATCATGCAACACTACCATGTAGACTACAGTATTGAGAAGACTAAAGTTGTATATCCATTGGTTTATCATGAAATGCCTTGTTAAATACAGTCTCGGGCGGATTCTTGTCCATGTCCTTTTTTCCCCCATCGCTTCCTCTATATTGTTGTGTAATATGGTTAACTAAAATAGGAATACACACGCTGTTACTTAAAATTTACAACTTGATATCAAATGTGTCTTAATGCATAAAACAAGACTATTCTTAGTGACTTATACAGGTGATACACACACAATAAATAAAGACTAGTTTTATACTTCATGTGAAAGTGATGTGAATTTCACGTCACAAAGCATTCGGTGTACAAAGTCACCAGAGTGAAACGTGTTCAACTTTTGCGAATTTGCAAACTCCCTGCGACGTCACAAATTCATGTTCACTTTTGCACCGAGTATAAATTGGCCTTAACACAATCTGCACTAAACAAGCTGTTCGTCGAATAACCCCCTAAACAAAAATAATAATAATAAAATTAAAATAACATAACAATAAATCAATAAATACAAATTAAGGTAAAAAGCATGCAAAGAACTATCATCATGGCAAGTCAATACATGTAGATGTTTACCCAGTTTTAAACAATCTTGATATCAGATAGGCACCAGAACCATAGACAATACTTTGCAGGGATACAGGGAAAATAAATGATTTTGGGGGGTACATGTTCATGTATTTTCTTTGTAGTTTGAAAAGAATCAATTTAACTTTGTGGACCTCAGTCTTTTGAAGCAAATACATTCTTTATAAAAGGTTGCAATCATTTTTAACTGATAAGAAGGTAGCCACTTGCCTACTTTTATTGAAATCATACAATTGTGGAATTACGTATGTAAACCTTTATATATACTACTTAACACATGCCGATCTGATTAAATACATATTCTTGGCTGACACCTTTCTTTGGTCCAGAAGGAGAACTCCAAGAATGTGTTGATGATAACATCTTTACTTTTACCTCTGTGGTGTGTCTCCTAAGGAATCCGCATCCGAATTCTAAATACAGAAACATCAAAATGCAGAGAGAAAACTTCAAAATCAAACTAGGATTTGTATAAGTACTGGTACATTTATAGTGGTCTTGCCTCAACTATAGAGATGCACCCAACTTATCTTAGCTTAGGAAATATCTTAGCTATAGTAGGTACAATGTTATTGTAAGGGTGTATCAATTAGTAGCAACTTTAGCAAAGTGTGTATTATGTGACAATTAAAACAAAGTTTGTTTACTACTCGGATCAACAACATTACAATTACAAATGTCCCACTGTTGCATTTTATGAAAGTTGTGAAATATTTGAACAATTGTTAAAAACTTTTCTCAAATTTACATTTCAAACAAGTGGGGTATATTTACATCCCTGATTTTTGTCTCAAGTGAATTTTCAACACAAATTCTCATTTCTGCAATATTTTTTTTATATATATTTTCCCATCTACAGTTAACATTATTGGGCTACTTACCTCTGATTCTCCATCTGAACTTTGACCCCCAAATCCTGAAGGGGGTGATGATCCATTAGCTCCACCTCTCCATCCATCCTCTTCGTGATCTTCATTCTCATCATCTCTGTTCTCGACATCTACAACGACTCCACTCTCATCCAGACTTAAGCCATGAAGAGAAGGGATAATCTCATCATTCCCTTCATCAACAAGCTCATCATTACTGGGTTCCTCACCAGGAGGTGTAAAGAGTCCAAGTGCTTCTTCCTCCAACATGTCTTCAAAGCAAGACTCAATGAATTCCTCCTCCAGAATCTCTTCCATTACCTACAAGACAAGACATTTAAGGTAAGTAATTTGTGATGTTCAGTTCGAACGTTATTGGAATGGATGGCCACATTTTGTGGCCGAGTGCACAAAACAAACAACGTATGTATATGTACTACGTTTGGTTTGGGGAAGTGAAGCCAGGTATGGAAGGGGGGGGGGGGGGGGGGGTTAAAGACTGACCTGTAAATTAACCTCATCTTCTTGCTTAGGATCTCCCATCCACAGGTACTCTGCGAACGGATTATCTTGCTCATTGCTAGTTGTCATAGCGATACTGTCTTTGTTGGGATCACTGTCTCCACCGGTACACTCATCACTGCTCCCTGTACTGGATTTCTCCATCAGTCATATTATTAGGTTGCTATAGCAATTGATGAAAACAAATCACTGCATTTAAAATTAAAATATGGCACTCAGTTGGTTGACAATATTATAATTGTTGTATTTATCTAATCTTGTATTTGTAAACTTAAAACATAACGTTAATAATATAGTACCGCCACGACTAGCCCAGGTTGGACGACGTTCTTCATTGCATTACCGTCGCGTTGTACACAACGGATGAGTCCAACCTGGGCTACGCCACGACTAGCCCTACAAACATGGCGGTATATGGCTCTCTTTTAAAATCTGTCTTGTTACTGTCGCCATTAATGGCGACAGTAACAAGACAGATTTTAAAAGAGAGCCATATACCGCCATGTTTGTAGGGCTACGCCACGACATACATGTATAAAAGTTCACAAAAGCAGCCGCGTCTACTCCTCCCAATAACCTAACTCTCAATACTCACAATAGCTCATTTAGCTGATCGCCTATAATTATCATCAGTTCACACTGCCTAAATTAAATTGGCATAGGCTCTTAGTCTTACTCTTACTTAGTCTTACACTAGCTACATGAGCTAGCAGTCACTACAGTTTAGAATACAATTACAAATATAAATTTCTTTATATTATTCTACTAGGTCTATTATTATTGTTAGAAACGTACGCAATATGTGAATTAAACATTTAACCTTTCACTTTTCAATCTTGCTTGTTGTTTCCGAGGAACGTTGATTCGGATTTACTGTCACATTTAAATCAATTTACTCAATCACGCAAGAATTACAATTAACGCAGAAAATTTCCCGTATTTTGTACGCAATACTAATGTGTGTGGTTCCCTTACAACTCTTATTCTACATGCCAGATTTATATTAAAAATGGCACAGACATTGTTTAGCTGAGCACCAGACTACTGTATATTTCAACGCAGTTGTGTAATGTGCACAAAGACCATCTACGGTTCCTTGCGGCGCTGTACGGGTCCTTGCGGTGCTCTACGGGTCCTTGCGGTGCTCTACGGTCTTTGCGGCGCGCGCTAGCGCATAGCTAGCTCTTCGGTACGGGCGCCGGTCCTGATTCTTGCGACGCTCTACGGGTACGTACGTCCTTGCGGCGCTATACGATATGTGACAGCCCATGTACCGGTTTTTCGTTCATTGTGAAAACAAGTAAGAGCAGCTTTACGGTTCACAAGCAAAATTTTAAGTTGCTCTAACCTTTTCGTGCACACTTGGTTAATTTTTGTTAGATAGTCGTCATTTTGGAGCTATAACTTCCAAGTCTTTACGCTGCGCTGCTTTTACGCCGTTCTTCCTGCCACACTGTGTACGTACGGAGGCCGGAGGGGCGTGGCAGAGATGGGGGTGTTGGCGCAAGACACCAACTGCAAAATGTGCTAGGAACTTGTTTAAAATTACAAAAATTGATGGATGTCAAGCTATTCTGTAATTTCGAAGACAATTGTTCACTTTAGCACTCAGAAAATCAACCGGTCTGTTTTTCTTTCCTTAAAATAAAAGGCTATTCGAATAATTATTTGCTTTCTGAACAATTGTTCGGCTTTCGCAGCTATGCCTATGTTTTATTACTTTTAAACACCATGCATAAATCATGTGATGCATGCTTTCTAAATATTCCTAAAAGACCAATGTTATTTTTTGTATTTTTAGGAACAATGCCTCAACGCAAATCAGCAGGGAGTCTACACAATGTGTGTCTACAATTTATTGCCAAGAATGTAACTTATTGGACTGAACACTACAGAGAGTATCACTTAGGACAGGCGGTATATCGGTTCGTTCTTGGACCGTTCAATCAACTTAGTAAGTCGTATGCTAAATAAAACTTGTTTCTCATCCAAACTTAAAGAAAAGAAAGGAGGTCCCCGTTCAAACCCGGGACATGATCTGGCGCTAGTGCCAAATCATGTCCAAATGTTAAAAAAGCGATAACTAGACTAGAGTCCAGTAACTCGGACTAGTTTAGCTCCAGTCATTTCTATTTTCAACTTTGAGATTTGTATAATGCATCTATCGGTAGGTAAGTTGTGTTTTATTTGAATCTTTTGAAAAACTATTTAAGGGTGGATAATGTGTGTTTTATTATTATCTGTTTCAGCATAGTTGAACAAATTTCACCAGAAAATCCTGAATGTTCTTATTTATTTTAGACTCTCAACTATCTGAAGATCTATTGTCCGTTCTCGTCAAGCAGCAACAACTAAGTCGATCAGCTCTCCATCTTCTGCTATATGGGGGTGCCCTTCGACACTTAGATCTGAGCAGTTGTAGCCGCATTGTTAACGATGATGTCATAGGAATTGTTGCATCATCATGTAAGGTATGACAAAGGATTGGTCCCAGAATAATTGGTTTCCCACTTCCCCAATTAAAATCGCATTTAATTAAATTACAACGGAAATGTATTAAACGTCTGCTTCAATTGATATAGGGCTAAAAAGTAAACAAAGGTTTCCCAGCCACTCTAAGAAAACTTTAAAAACAGGTTTCCATTTTTTCCAGTCGAGGAAAACTAAAAAAATTGGCCCAAACACCCAAAACACAGGAAGATGTAGTCATTGGTAGCAGAGTTGACCTGTACCTCGGCCAAGGTCAGACGCTACAGTATTTTATTAGATGTAAATTTTTTAATTGGAATACAGATACTTCAGGCATTAGACTTGTCCAACTGCAAGCGCGTTACATCAGCAGGGTTTATCGCCATAGCAACCAGTCTTCCTCAACTTCGTATCTTGAATGCCACAAAGACGAACCTCCGTGGTTCAGCTGCTCAGAGTATATTCAGGAATTGCTGCGGACTCGTGAATCTCTCGGTTAAACATTGTCTAGTCAGTGATCAGGACATTGTGGTATTGTGCCATGTGGCTTCATCAAGCCATTCAAAGACTCAGTTAAAACGTTTGGATATTTCCTATACATTAATTACTGAGAGAGGTGTACGTGCAATACTTGAAGGTATTCCCCAGTTACAGATACTAGAATACCCCAGTCTACTGGCTTGTCTATTCAGTAGCCGTGATCCAAGCAATGCTGACGATATCTTGCAGCATTCAGAATGCTACAAACTACGATCAATACAATGCCAGGATTTCATGTCAGTCTCAAATGTAATGCTGCAAGCTATCCCTGACCTTTGCCCTCAGGTGACACAGCTTGACCTCCGGTTCGCCGGTGGTTTTGACAGTGAAGGTTTGGGTCATCTGAGGCAGTTAAAGAACCTGAGAGATCTTGAGCTTTGTTGTGAGGAGAGTGAGGACATCACCTTTACCAATGGAATCCTGCCAGTCCTGAGGGAGATTGGTCACAACTTGAAAGTTTTATCTTTGCAAGACATCGATGGGTTAGATCCAGTGGCCGTTTGTCAACTCTGCCCCAATCTCAGAAAGCTCTTTCTTTTAATGATGAAACAGGGAAAAGTGTTTGGTTCAGTTGAAGGAATTCCTAACAGTGGTCTCCAAACCATGACGGGTTTACTTGAGTTAGATTTCTGGTGTCAGAATGGCGATTTATCCTTATCAGGGGAGGCCTTGGGTTACGTGTTGTCAAACAGTGTCGCAGTACAGACCTTAGGGTTAATAAGAATTGATACACTCACCGATAATGTCTTGCGAGATGTTCTGCAGACAAATCAATTCACAAATCTCAAACAGCTCTCGATGCATGAATGCAATTGCATTACACAGGAAACACTGTCCGAGTTGCTTCTTAGCTTAAGTAACCAGTTGGAGTTTGTCAAACTTATCAATTGCGTACAGATTTCTCGCAGAGACTATGAGATGTGGGAAAGGATTGCCATGAGAGACAAATTTAACATCAAATTACAATGGATATGATGGATGTACAAAGGTACAGTGTACAAGTAGCTGGTCAAATCTTGATTAAAGAAAAAGCACAAACTTTAACTAAACATGCTTAAGTAATTTTGGAGTATATTTAAATCTATATCATATTGTAAAATAAGATTTCATGAAATAAATCTTTTTTATTATACATTGGGCAAAAATGATGTTCAAATGCACATGTTAAAACATATGGGCCTACATGTAATTAAAACAATTCACTGTAAATGAAAAATGTGGTTCGAGTGTGATAGAAACTCTTGTTTGCATTTTCTAAAAAAAATTCATCCAATCCAAATTTGTTATGAAATTAAATGCATCAATTTCCTCAATTTTTTTGATTTAATTTTTTGATTTAGATTTAATTTTGTTTTAATTAATGTTAATAAACTGCTGTGGTCCATGTTTTATTGATGACCTTTGGCGATCATACAACCTTGTTGGAGATGATTCCTATTTCATCAATTTCACATTCTACCACGTCTCCTCGCTGAAATGAACAGAAAAGAAATGAACATCAATTGCACAGTATAAAACCTATTCATTTTGACGAACAATCTAACATAAAAATTGTTGCTCAAAGTGAAGGAAGGACTGGTATCAAATAGTCTGCCTCTAAAAGTATCAATTAGCAACGAAAACTGTTGAGATCAAAAAGGTTGTTTTCTCAAAATGTATAGTATCCGCTGAGTTGAGACTTCAACAAGTAAAGTTGTGCACCCTTCTTAAGATTTTCAAACGAAAAAATGCAAATATTCCTCCATACATTTAACACTCTTTGTTTACTTTTCCAAAGTAGAACCTCTCACCTTGAGGAAGACTGGTGGTTTCCTGAAGACGCCAACACCAGAGGGCGTGCCAGTCAAAATCAGATCTCCAGCTCTCAGCATAAGCAACCTTTGATTAAACATCAATAATTATAATAAAGCCATTCATAAAACAAAAATGTGGAATTGTTTTTGGAATGTTCCGAGGATCAAGATAGAATTTTCCATCTCGCTTTGGGATGTGAAATGTGACCATGAAATTCTTATTGTTTATTGTCATTGATATTTGTGTTACATCACCGCAGCCATCACTAAACTACTATCATCAAGAAATACCTGCATACCTGGAGATAAACGCAATAAGCTGCATTGTGTTAAACACTAATTCGTTAGTGTTGCTGTTTTGTCTTGTTTCACCATTTACTCTGCATCGAATTCCCAAATTGTGAGGATCTATCCAAAGAGAAAAAAATCACAAAGGAAATTGTCAACAAGATTTTTATAATCATGTTTTTATTTGGGGAATTTACTTAGTCAGTGTAAGCCTTCAATTTATGATCAACTCCTAGTTTTATACTTTCTAGTTTTATACTTTCTAGTTTTATACTTTCTAGTTTTATACCTCCTAGTTTTATACCTCCTGCTTTTATACCTCCTGCTTTTATACCTGAAATCTCCTCCTTAGTCACAATAGCTGGACCCAGTGGGCAGAATGTATCCATGGTTTTGCCCAGTAACCACTGGCCACCGTTTTTCTTCATTTGCCAATCTCTTGCGCTGACGTCATGTGCCACTGTGTATCCAATCACGTGATCCATGGCATCAGATTCCTGTCAGAGTTAATTAATTTGATGAAAATATTGTTTATTAAAAAAAAATAGAAACAGAAAATACAAACAGTGTCCGACAGTGGGCAATACTAACAACGTGTCTTTCCCAAATCCCGGCTTCGTCTCCGTTCTGCAGTTTGGCAATAGAGCTGGTGTTTGGAAAACATACAGGTCTACATGATTGCTTACAAATCAGACAGTCAGACTTTGAAGTTACCTGAATATTTTTGCCATTTTTTCCAATGACGATGACAAGTTCTACCTCCCAATCCAGTTCGTCTGTGACAGCAGGATAAATGATGTCATCCCCTGATGCCACAATGGTACTGGCAAACTTACTGAAGAATATGGGCTCAGTTGGGATAGGAAAGTTTTGCTCGAGGCAGTGTTCTCGATAATTCAAACCAACGCAGAGAACCTTATCACAGTTGTTGACGGGAGCTCGTAGAGTAACTGTATCTTTCTTTAGGACATGCTTACGAGATGAAATCACTCTGTTCAGAAGTTGATGTAAAAAAATGGAGAAAGCAAGGTTAATAATATTTAGCCGAATTGTACACCTACTTTACATTTGTTTAAAATAAATGTTGTAACATTTGTTTTTTCCTTTTTAAATAAAGCCCTATCAAATGAAGCTTGGGTAAAAATGAATTTGAAAAAGAATAAAAATAGGATCTGCATGACTGGTATCATGCAGAAATGCACTTGTAGTTGTCAGATGATCATGTAGGAAATCTGACTTTTCTTCCTATTTTCCAAACAATTCTTGGAGTGACGCGCCCTTTTTAGGTTGGAGTGACACGCCTTTTTTGGCGACGGTGTTTTATTAACTTTTAGTTTTCTCCTTGGCTGCCCTTCCCTGTTTTTGCTCTTTCATGTTATTCTTGTACTTTTAATTGTATATGTACACTCTGTGTCTAAAATGCCTGAATAAAGTAGTATATATCCTCAAAAAACTCTTTAAAATAAAACAAATGTTTTCCATCCATCCAGTAAGAAACTAAGAAGATATGTTTCTGTCGGATTGTTTGTTTACTTACTGTTTAGCTGCATCTAACATTTTCTGTCCTCCCTCAATGAAACTCATCATATTACTTGGAATACTTGCATCTCCAGCACAGAGATCAATAACATCACCCCCTTGCCCAAGCTGCGCCCCTACACTACTAGCCCTTCCACCACATTGAAATTGAACCAAACGCATATTGTGTTGTTTTGATGCGGTGAAATATCTTGGATTATGACGGCTGTTAAATCCACTCACAAATGTCGTTTTGGGGCAAATTTGTTTCAGATTTTTGCCTGAATGCAGAGCAAATGAAATACGCCTGATTCGATTCATGAACACGCCTCCCTCTAGCTCTCGGGAACATGCACAGATCACTGCAGATAAGCGGACACAACCAGCTGACGAAAACCAAACTGGACTTTAATTCGGGTTTCGATCATGTGACTCGTCACATGATTTGCCTGATTTTCGCTGGTAATCGCCATTATACCTGCAAAAACGTGACACTTCCCAGAAAACCAGCAAGTCGTTCTTTCAGGAGAAAATGGCGAGACACGGAGGGTGTGCATTTTGTTCTTGTTCACAAGATTTACATACAATGTCCAATTTATTAATATTTTACGATTAGTGTGTTGTAAAATTAACACATGTGTATTTGATGGGCAGTTGTTCATATTGGTGATTGTGTATTTACTGGCCCCGTTCCTAGATACATGTAGAACAAAATCCACTTTTAACTTGGCTTGCCTTGCGCTTTTTTGCGACACAGTGACCTCCTAAAAATGGAGGAATGGTTGTACTCAGTCAGGACAGTAGTGATAGTGATACTACAATATATTATAGTACAGGGTTGTAGTATACTGTACTGCAGTACAATGGAGGAATAAGAAATCCTCTGTAGTACTTGTACAGTAGTACATGTCGTAAAAACAAGTGACACTCTATAACTGTATAAATGGGTGTTTCTATATGTGGGTGCCAAATGAGAAATTAACGTGGTGAATTTGAAATGACCATGTTTTAAGAAGTGTGATAATATTTACCAACATAAATTGTATATGTTATCATTAATCAATAAACAGTGAAAATATTCATATTTGTTGCAAAATGAAATGTTGATTAAAAATGTGCATTTTGACAAAAAAATGCTTTTTAGGTTATTTCGTGTGACATTAAAACCATGGAGGAATAAGAAGGAACTGACCTTCTTTACGACTACGAGACCTTCCCGGTTGAATGAAAATACACACATCGATTATTTTACATTAAAGTTATCAAAAGTAAGCCAAATCGTGAAATTAAGTGTAATTTCAAAGCTGGAGCGACCTGGTTTAGGATGCCGGGGTTAAGTTGATTTTCGATAGCACATCGTAACTTTTCGTTTCTCCAAGTACGTTGTTAACGTTCATTTTCATGACGGAAAAAAAAGCAAAAACCGTTCCATGAAAGTCCAAAACGTCTCCAAAGATATCGCAGTTTATATTCACCGAAGAGAACATTGGTTTCTCATGAAAATCGATACGGGAATGTGTTAAATGAAGTCCATATGGTCATGTGAAATACAAAGAGCGAGTGCAGCGATTCAATGTCCCGGATGAAAGATCATGTGATCTATCAGGTGATTACACCAAGAGAGAGTTGCCGCCCGTTCGCGTTACGATTACGAGGTGGCCGATGTTACGAAGTGTGTGCTAATTTTCAAGTTGTGCAAGGTAAGACTGCAAAATCTCCCCACGATATACTTGAAAAATTAAAGCCAAATAATCCAGTATAATTGTAGACAAAGTTGGATTTCGACAGGAACTTTCTGGACCATCTGTGTGGATGAAAAGTGTGCGGAAAAATCAGTCAAGTGATTCGAGGCGAGTCGAGTGTGTCTCGCCTCTCGAGTTGCGATGTATCGTGTTTGCACTGCTTTTCTTGCTGCCTAAAAACTCACAATAGACGTACTGCTACTGGTTATACATCTTAGTTTGCACTTATCATTACAACGTACCTACAACTCTGTTTCAAGTTGTTATTAAAACATGACGTTTTTAACTCGAATTAAATTGAACTTCGTAAACAATATTATTTTATTTAATAAATAATATTTTAATAACAATTTAAACATAATTATTAATTACACATAAAAACATATTTTTTTTAATTTTTTATTTCAAATTATAATATTGGCCAACAAAATGTAGCTAGAATATTCAATTTTCAAATAAGAAACATTGCCATACCGTCTTATGAATTTATTGATTGTAAATATTTTTTTTTTTTTTTTTTTTTTACAATTTTACCAAATATTTGCTTAGTGGTTCTTGCTTGCTTCTTCATGTTTCAAATGGGAAATCAAGTTATCTCCTTGAATTGTGAAATAGTTATTCATTGTTAAATGTGCCCAGTAGTTATTTTTAATACTTTTAATAAAATGTATTTATAATATTTCTTTTTCAGAAGTACATGTGTCATTTAACGTCACGATGCTACCCTTTAAATTGATAATTCGACCTGTGTCATCACGTAGTAGTCGTGAAGAAACATGTTGGCCTTCTTCATCCCAAAAGACGAAATCAATCATATCATCGTCATCGAACACGAATTCACCATCTCACAACTGGCGAGACAAAATGAAAGTAAATGATCCAGAAAAATACGCAGCAATACTGAAGGATGCGAAAATAAAGAGCAGACTGTACCGACTTGACATGGCAGTGGCTGAAGTAGCCGCAAAAAAGCAAAACAATTCAACTGATGAAAACGAGAGGTTGGCAAGGCTGATGGAAAGGAAAAAGACAAACAATGAACAGTCTGCTGCAAGGATGAGGAAGATGAGAAAGAGACAAGCAAATCAAGAGAAAGAGAAGAGTAAGCCGACAATAAAAGCTAAAAAAGACAAGCACGAGCACAAAAAGGCAACTTGGAGGAAGACATCGCAAGACAGACGAGACTCCCTGACACCAGCCCAGAAGAATCAGATCAACAAAAGTAGACGGGAAAAGTACAAATTGACAACACAAGTAGAGTATCAAGCAAACGTAGAAGTAGCCCAGGTTGGGCGACGTCTTCATTGCACTACGACTACGTACGTAGGGAGGTTAGGGAGTCCACCTGGACTGACAAAGAAGCAGCAAAACTGTTTCAGAATTGCCCTCTATTAAATTCACAACTGTTGTAAACACCAATATGAATTATTTCACATGTACAATGTAACAGAGACACTGGTTTCTCCGTTACACGTGAATTATTCTATATAGGCTCCCTAGAATACATTTCAGTACTTCCAATGTCCTAGTGAAGTTTACACAACTTTAACTGCTTACATATCTATAAAATATTTATTATATTTATTATTTCAGACGCTTGGTTGTTGAACAGTCTGATTTGATCAACAATGTTTGAAATTTTAAGTTTTGTGTAACCTAAAACTAAATATATAAAGAACATGTAATGTTGAGAAAATGTGGTAACCGACCCACCAAAATATAAGTTGAAGAAAAAAAATATTATAAAGCAATAAGTAAAATGCACTATAGTTTTTAAATTGGTTTCTCCGTTACACGTGAAATAATTTGCCACATCACTGTAGTCAAATGGCAACGGGCGCCATTGTTAGAGTAGTAACTCAAATGAAAAAAAGGTTTGATTTATTTATTGTGTTCATTTTTCATTACATATCAACACATTATGTTATACTTTAGACCTTTTTGAAATGTTGATCCTTATGTCACACATTTGGAACCCATATTAAAAGAAGTACCCATTAATACACTACAGGGAAATACCGGAAAACTATAGAAAATACCTAATGTTTATCCGACAGATCGAGGACAAATTTGACCTTTGTTCTCTTTTGTGTTTCATTCCTCGGTCATATGATCAGAGCATACACACCCAAAAACAACCAAAAACACAAAATAGCGGAAAACACCTAACAAAATACACAAAAAGTGTAACGTTTAACTTGTTATGTGTTTTGTGCAATTTTGGGGCATCTTCTGTTATTCAGTGTTTGAGTGTATTGTGTACAGCCCCCTACTGTCGGTTGTTAATCGCTTTAGACCATATATCATGCATAGTGATCATCTAAGAACTAAAGAGGGCATCTTATGGTTTTTTTTATCAGTAACAATGAAAGCACAAAGCGTTAACTCGAGCATATCCCAGCCAAACGAAGACATTTTCCTCTAATATGGCTGCTTCGCATCGGGTTCTGATTGGATTTTTACCAGATTTTTTTCAAATCATGCTTCCGAGCCGAGAATAAAGGTTATAAAAAGTTAGTTCTTTTTGTAGACTTCCATGCGAGGTAGCAGCAACCTTGGACTGCAAAGATTCAAACAGCGACAGCATCATTATACTCGCAAGTAGTCTGGATAAACTGACAGGATGTCTGGAGTTGTACAAGACGGTGCTTCTGGCTCAACAGAAGGTAAAATGACTGGTTTCACTGTGGTTTCAATTTCCTAATATCATCTCCACTTTAATGTGCTCCTCCCCCCCCCCCCCCCTGTCACCATGCATGACATTGCTTACAGTTTGAGTAAACACAGTGGATAAAGTCACCAATGAGAGCAGTTGTGAACAAAACAATATCCCCAACAAATTACTTTGGTAGTTTGGTTCTGAGAAAAAACAAATGGAAAGCATAAGAGTTCCCACCAGTGTTTTTGTTTGATATCAGTGACCAGAATGTACTTGTTTGACCAGGTTGACAGTTCTCTAGCCAGAAGAGTATCTCTAATTGCTCTACCACTGGACCCTCCCAAAGCTTTGGTCTTTTCACCCACTGGCCCAATCAACAGAGATTATGATGATGTCAGACGCTTTAAAGATGCAGCAGAGGCCGGTATTCAACGGTAAACAACGCAATTGTTTTTATTTTTTAGCTCTTCACCTACTTTTCACGTTTTTCGTTCCAACAATTTGTTTTACATCTTTGGGCCTCCCAGTGCTACATCATTTGTATAAGATCTCAATTCTCGCCAAGAGCTTGAAAGATTTGGGGTATTTTGTTTACTTTTTCTAATATTTTTCTCTTTTTCTTTTCTTTTAGTGCCATAGCCTCAGGCAGCAAGTGTCCACTTCTTATTTGTGCCCCTGATGATACATTCCCTAAGATCAATCTTATATCTCTCCTAGGTGCATTGCAAGTCTTGTATGTGGTAAGAGGTGTTTTTTTCTAGAAATTTACCGAGATGGTTCTAATTCCAGTGGCTCATGTGTGACAGCCCAATGGATAAGACGCTGCACCTTTTTTACACCCTAACTTTTTTAGAGTCTTTAAATTTCAAATATTCAAAATATTAGACTTCTCGCTACGAAGGATAGTTGTGCTATTGAAAGAGGACCCAGAATTACAGTTTGACTTTGAGCAATTTTGATTTCTCCGCAGCCCTTTGAGATCCGTCAAGATGTTCCTTCTAAGGTTCAGAAGGTAAAGAAACTCCTGGTTTGGTGTGAGGATGCAGCAACCATGGATTCTCTGATACAACAAGCTACAGCTATCGAGAGTGGAAGGTATAGTTTGAAGGTTTTAGAAAACTATTGCTATAGACGGCAAAGTTGTAAAGGATCACAAGTAAGATCACAAGTAAGTTTACAAGTCTGGTCATAAGACCAGTCATAAACTGGATGAAAGACAAAGAAATGTCTTTGTTGAAGTATATTTGATTAGGTTGCGAGTTTACTCTGGACTTGATGGGCTTGTGATGATCTGTAACTGCACTCTGCAGCAACACAGCACACGTAATATTTGTTATTTTTCAGTCGCCAAATCAGCAAAAAGTTAGTTTTCTTTTGTTATATTTTTTTACTTTAGACTGGTAGCCCGCGATATCGGTGGATCTGACCCAGAGCGTATGGCAGCACCTAATGTTGCCCAGTATGTTGAAGGTCTGTTCAAAGACTCGCCAAGCATCCAGGTAATCACATGATGTTACTTGGGAATGGAACATTCAATAATTCTATCTGTCACCGAATGAAATTATTCTTTCCATCGCACGAACGTAAATCATTCATAAGTTGTTTTATACAACATCTGAATAAATCCTTGTCGGAGTGCAAACATGCAATATAAGCTCTATTCACCACCAAATGGAACTTCTATTTTTGCAGTGCATTAGGACAAATAATTCAACGCATGTGATCAACAATCCACCAATCAAATGACAGGGATTTATTCAGGTGTTGTATAAAAGGAAATACAATGCTCGGTCGTAGTTAGATATTCATTTCAAATTATCTCCATTTCTTGCAGGTTAGTGTCGTTTCTGACGACGTTACTTTGATGAAGTCCTACCCGCTGTTTTCGGCTGTTAATCGTTGCGCTAAGCTTGTACAGCGCCACCAAGGACGAATCATCAAGCTGGAATATACGGGCAAAGGAGATGTGAAAAAAACATTGATGCTGGTTGGAAAGGTAGGTGGGTCAAAGGTCAAAGGTTGATGGTGTCATGTAATGTACAACACCATGGTAGATGTAAATGTTAATACCAGATTCAAGGCATAATGCAGGGTGTTTATCTAGGTTTTTAACACTCCATATTTTCCCTCTTTATTTTAGGGCGTGACCTATGACACGGGCGGGGCTGATATTAAAGCTGGAGGTCATATGGCAGGAATGCACAGGTCAATATAGATTTTATGAATTCCGTATCAGGATTTTGCTTTTCAAAAGGACTGCATACTCATTGCTATCTAAGGGCGGATATAAGACTTTAAGATTCAAGACTTCAGACGTGAGACCTCATCATCAAGTGATGCCGAATTATGCCGATATATTTATCAGTGTTGAAGGTTTTGACAGTAGTTTTTGGAATGGTTTGTTTCAGAGACAAGTGTGGTGCAGCGACTGTTGCTGGTTTCTTTCAAACCTTGGACCTTCTGAAGCCTAAGAACATTAAAGTGATTGGAACTATGGCTATGGTTCGTAACAGCGTCGGAGTAGGTGAGTCTGTGACCAGACCATTAACTTTGCTCAGACAATTATTGCCTTTCTTTTCATCAAATTCTTAACTTTTAAACGAAATCAGAAACCAAAATGTAATGACAGTTAATTTGCATTATATTGTGCAATGTTGCGTTTCATTACTCAACGCTTCCCCCCCCCCCCCTACAATTCTTTTCACATTCATAAGTCCTAGAAGTTTGAAATAATTTGTTTCTTCTTCTCCTTTTGGCAGAGAGCTACGTGTCTGATGAGATTCTGACCTCTAGAGCTGGTAAGCGTGTCCGCGTTGGTAACACAGACGCAGAAGGACGTATGGCCATGGCTGATCCACTCTGTGAAATGAAAGAAAAGGTTCGGCCTCTGTCCAATCTTCAAACTTCTCAACGTTCCCTATAAAGTCCCTTCCACATATTCCTAATTTCTCAAGCTGGACCTATATCAAACCTTCAAGAATTGGGAAACCCTTTTTACAATAGCAATACTCACAAACTGCTTCTACAGAGGTCTACACTCTAGAAAGCACTCACTTGATTGGTTTTGATTATCGGGGATGGTATAGCTGAATCTACCACCAGAGAGGGCCGGAGGAGTAACAAGTCTTTTGAATGTTTTCTTCTTTTTTATATTTATTTTTAGGCTGTGAATGAAGTGAATCCCCATCTCTTTACCATAGCAACACTGACAGGGCATGCTATTCGTGCAATGGGACCCAAGTATACTGTAGGTGTCTCTACAAACTTGTTGTCTTGTCTAAACTATGTCTTGGCTAAACTATGTCTTGACTAAACTAAGTAACTTTTTTTTGCAAGGAATTAGCCCAATCCTCCAAGATCCTCTGTCTGTTCCCATGTACTGTAATTTCCTGCGGTAAAGCCGCACGGCGGTTAAGGTGCAGGTCCCTAAAATCACCCAAAAAATTTTCAAACGTCAACAGATAAAGCGCACCGCCGCATAAAGCGCATGCTTGAACGCACCCAAAAGAACACCAGACGCCACCCGGTGTAGGTACATCGCCACAAAGGGGTCATTTTGTTGCCTTAGAACGATCCCACTATTCCAAGCAAGAATTTGCTGAGTACTTGAGTTTATCTGGCACGCAAACAATGTATGAAAACTTCAAACCAGTAGTCACAATATCGCACGAGGTTTACTTTGCCAATACATATCATGTATCACTGCAGTATAAACTGCATGCATGTACATGCACAGTACATGTACATCACATGCACATCACATGCAGCAATCGCGTGCGGGGTATCCCTAATTGCGACACCCCCTAGTCTTTTTTCCAGTCGTCGTGAATGCTCCGCGCTGTGTAGTTCGGATGGTGAATTGCATGAAGCCGGAACGTAGACGAAAAAACGTTTAGAAAAAGGCCACATAGTACAGGCCAGCTTTTTATCGCTGTTGTACGCGTCATGCAGCGAACGCTGTAGTCTTGTTTGCAAGACGATCTTAATCGCGGTATATGCAGCGCGCGTAGGCCGCCGATGCGGGCGTCCTCTAACGTACCCTGTACCATACACGCAATGACCTTCGGTCTTAGCGAAGGTAATTCGTGCGTGGTCTACGGCGTACGTTAGAGGGCGCCCCGCATCGCGCAGATCGTCTTGCAAACAAGACTACGCACGCTGCCGAGTGCTAAATCACATGTATACATACATGTACATGCATACATGTACTGTACGGTCGTAGGGGGATCAACACATCGCGGCATTGTTAATGGAAACACGGTCACAATGTCCGGAGAGTTGAGCTAATTGGTTGACCGCATTATTGAGTAAGATTGCGGCGTTCAAAGAATTCTTCACACAAAGACCATCACTTTGAACTCAAGCGACATCATATACGGCGCACCGAAAGATAAGGCGCGGCGATGTTTTTGTGGTCTAGAAAGTCAGATAAGCCGCGTCTTTACCGCAGGAAATTACGGTAAACATTTAATGCAGCCTCTTACAATCCTCCAAAGTCCTCTGTTATTTGTTGAGCTTGTTCATTGGAGGGCTGGCCACTGCTTCAATCTTGCCAAATATACTCCATCAATCTGAAGAGAAATATGTCCCTTTAAATAGAGTTTGTACATGATGCTGTAATATTTTACACCATATGCAGACTGGTCCACTGATCTAATTAATTATCTAGCATGACTTGATCTGCGAGTGATTTGTGTGTCAAGTTATTACGACATGTGACAAAACATCCCGTCAGTTTTATAAAACAAGATACCTAGCTAGCAACACACCTCAACATTTTGTTTTCATGCATGTAGGTTGTATGCTTGACCCAGCTTATAGTGTTATTGCAGGAGATAGTGCAGTGATCCGAAATGTAACTCACCATTGATAGACCGATTTTCGCCCAGGGGCGCCAAACTTGTTTATCAGGTTCCCGAAGTGTAATTTGCCCGTTTATCCCGCAGTCTCTGACATAATTTTTCTGCTTGAAATGCGTTGCTGCTGCGTAATTCAATTTAATCTGTCTCGCTTAACGGGAAGTGTGCCACACAAACCTCTAGGCTACACACTGTTCCTTACCCTGTAAGAGTGAAATATATCTGTTGTAACATAACCCAAATCAACTGCCTTTTTGTTGACAAAAAAAGAAGGCGGCAACATTGCCAGAGAGATCAGCAACATTCAAGTTTTTGCCTCGTGAGTTGCCGCTTAAGTGTTTGACTGGGCCTTGGTTTTTGTTGTCATGACATAATTTTCAGGGTTCCTTGATATTGGGGTGAAATTAGAGTAAACGAAGAAGTGAAAATGTATTTTGACACACACGATATGTTCTGTCTTCTGTTTGTTTAAACTGCTGCTCAGCTGTGGGCAATTCCGTTCTTAGAAAAGTGAGAATGTTTCTTCAGCTGTGCGGCTATTCCATGTTGTTGTTTTTCAAACGTTTATAGCTATAGGCACATGGTTAACTAGGCTTTCTTTATTTAGGTTGTGCTCCATGGGAAAGCATCTTTGACCTATTCTCTGCAGTTGTGACAGAGAATAGAATATAATATAGAACCGCATAGAATATAAACAAATACATTATGGCTAGTTTTAAGCAAGTACGTTTATAACTGGCCTAAGGCCTGGATGTTGATAATGGCCCGAGCCAATGGCGAGGCTCAAACAAGTTAACAATTTACACAAATGTCAATGATTTTGTATTTTTGTTTAACATTTTTACTTTGTTTTGACAAACACCCCTCTGACTATGATTATGGTGTGTGCCTCACCCACATTGCGCTCCTCGCCCACATTGCGCGCCTCGCCCATGATTGACAATTTCTTGTGCTCTTATATTGCTTTTGCAGCAATTTCTGCATATTTAATCTGTTTTCTGGTTTGTTTGTTTTTAGATCATCTTGGATAATGGTCCAGCTTTTCAGAAAAATCACGCTCAAGCCGTACAGGCAGGTAAGATCATAATTTATGTCTGTCAAATCAACACATTACTATCTACTGTTGTATATTAATTGTAAATTAATCCCTTGATTAGCCCATTAAAGTACAGACAATAAAGGCTATAAAAACCTGTCAATTATGATCGAGGTTTGTGTATGCATTTTAATTACACTTTATATTGGTTTGTTCTGCAGCTGGTGATAAAATGGGTGATCCCTTTGAGATTTCAACCATTCGTAGAGAGGTGAGTTTTATCTCAGAATTTTTTTTAATGAGATGTCTAGAAGTTCCAAAGTAAATTTCCTAATGTTCAGTGCTTCCCTCCTTGACGCAAATATTAACTAACCGGATTATGTGCATGACTGCATGCAGCCTTTGTCTAGTAGCTGCACTGCACAATGGATCTGATTGTACAGCCATGTTCTACACCATAGCACAGCTGACAACGGCATTCCGGATGGATTAGCCACTCCCCGGTGTCCTGGGTTAAAGAGAATCACCTTTCTTAGTTATTTTTTTCTGTCATATTTTAAACGTAGGTGTACATTTCTTGTTCGTGTCTTGCCCTGTTTTTTGTTTAGGACTATGAATTCCACACAGGAAAGTCTGAATATGAAGACATCTTACAATGTAATAATGAGCCGTCTACCGCAACACCACGTGGCCACCAGTCACCTGCAGCATTCCTTATCATGACCTCTGGCCTGGATGCGGTAAGTCAACTTGACCTTTGACCTAAATTGCGATCTTAACCCTAACTCCCTCACCATTGTTATTGAACAATACAATTCCTTCAAAATCCTCCAACTTCCTTTGTTGTGTAGGGAGTTAGGGTTAAACAAAATAAATTATGTTAGTGGAAAAAGCACAGTAAAATGTTTTTTTTTTTCTTCACGATATGGCAACTTATTTTTAACATTGAACATTTTAGTTTTGCAAAACATGCAATTCACGTCAAGCACACTAAAATGTTTGTTTTGAATTTGTTTCCACCATGGTCATATGGTGACCTTGCATGCAGTGGATACACATTTTCAAACCATATTTTTCCTTTTACATAATTTGATAATAATGCTGCCGATGTGTAAATCATTTAGACACAGTTGCTTGCATGTGCTTAGTTTGACAACCTTGGTCAGACCATTATAATATTAATCAGCAGCTGTCAGACAGCCAGCCAGACGGTCAGATTTGACTTCCGTAGCTTACGATAACTCATTCATTTTGAATGTGAAATATTCATCAGTGCTAAGGACAAACCCAACAAAGGTGGAGCGAAAAAAACATAAATGTATGTTGTGAATTTTATTTAAAAAACAAATGTTTGTAAGGTCGTTATTAAATTGTTAAGTTGCGATCATGAAATATATGTTTGTCTTTGATGTCTTCTCAGTGCCACCATAATTAAATACCAATCGATCCAGGAAAAAACGATCCAGGAAATTTAAAGGGAAGTAATGGATCAGATTTCATGTGTAAGGATATATTGGCAACGTGGTACAAACAAGCTGCATGTTTAGATATAACGGTCAAAGAAAGATGCTATAGGCTATGATTTCACTTGAGTTGACATTGTGCATCGTCCGCAAATTCTATATTAAACAGTGAATTGCCTCTAGCGACATTCGACAGATTGTCACTGGATACTGGATAGATCCTTGAGAAAACCCAAGATGATAGAGTCATGGCTATGGCTATTTAATTGCCAAGTAACTGATACAAATGCATCTTAAATCTTAAGTGCCTCGCCCAAGTATACTACCTGAGGCTGGCAGTTGAGAAAATCTTATTTGGGGAAAAGGTTCATTAAATGATTGCGACCTCACAGTGCTAAAATAAAGAGTGTTTTTATCAAGGTTTTCCAATGGAAAGTTTCTGTCAAAATAAATCTGCTCATAACTTTAATAACTCAAATTCCAACAATAAGACTTTCCACTTGCTCTCTGGAATTCTGTACTTCCATAAAGCTACAGATATCGTCTAAAATATTCACACATTTCAGATAAGAATATTAGCTGAACTGTGGAAGACGGTTAGAAATAAACTGTTTTCTTCAATAAAATACAACATTTAGATTTTAAAAATATACACAGTTCATTTTGTGGATTTTTGTTTAGCTTTAGTATCGAGGTTAATAATTTTCAGAAATTTACCAAGGAACAAGAATTAAATCTTGGACTAATAAGAAATTACTGACAGTAACATTTAAACAATGGCAGTATTTTGGCTTTATCCATACTGGGTATGCTCACCATGCATAGTGTTCCAAGACCGACGCACTTTGGGTGTTCACAGTTTAGTAAGGCAATATTACTGCTCTAGGGCCCACACGCATTGGGAGATATTCATGTCCAACGTGTAAGGTTAATCATTGCACTTTGGAGATTAAAAGAACTAGTTCTTGTGTCTGATCAAAAGGTTGTGCAATTTACGTCGCAGGGACGAGTTCTGCCCTGCCAATTTCTTTGTTCACTTTGTGAAATAATAAAATTGAGTAATAAAACATGTAGTATTTCACTTGACTATTCTTCTTCATATTATACCCTGGTGCATTGAAGTTATTTTGTGTAGGACTTAACACCCCCGCACGCACGCATCTTTGAACCATTATGTATACTAGATACAGGGGAGTAACATGTGATATCCAGGTAGTCTCATCATCAGTCTGAAATCTCTTCATCTACAGGAGATGTCTGACCCATTTATTGATTTCCCAATCACGGTTGTTTCATTGTTAATGTTGATGCATTAATGATGCAATGAATGGATACAGAATGTAGGTTAGCGTCTTATGATCCTGCGATGTGGGTGGACTGTAAGCCTGTATGCTCCATCAAACCAGAATAAATGACTTCAAGAATATCCGCCCATCCAATCCAGGCTCCACTTGATACACAAGGTTCAGGTGTTGATTACTTCTTGAAGTTGAGACTAGAATCATAACGAGAATAGTCGCCTGCGTGAATTAATTACACAATGCAGTCATGGGCTTTTTTAATTTTTAGAATGGGCGTAATCTTATCATAAAACCTTGCTATTTATGTGTACATGTATTTTTGTATTTTGGTATTTTGGAATTGGTTTAATCAATGTGCAATGATATAAAACCAACTTTGAAGCAATCAAATCTTCAACAGTGAAGTTGTGACTTTTGTCTGCCATTATTAATGGGGCTTAAAGTGTCATTGTCTGTTCCTACATCCACGCAAGACTGAGATGCATTTAATAACATTTCTCACTTTTAATTTAATCTATGAAAATTGCACAAATACCGCAATATGTATGCTGTTCTGGTAAAGAAATACCTGTATGGTATTGGTAGGTAAACATAGCAAAATTTATAAAAAAATCTAAATATCTAAAAATATATATTTGTGTAGCAATTGACAGTAAGAATATTGATTATATTACGAGCTCCATATTTGTGTTTGTATATGCATTCATTATTCTAATGCTTTTTGTCCATGGTAATACAGACATCTTGTACCCTGTCTGAAGCCCTGTTCACAAAGGCTTAGACTGAAACTGCAGAGTCTTAATTCAATTGACTATTGTACCGCCATGGCATGTCAGTGTACACAGATGTGCACAGCTAAATCTATATACTCAACACTCGTCTAACGGAGTGGACAGGATCTACATAATGATTTGCTTGTATAAGTGCTGGCGGGATTTTGACATCTCAAAAAAAAATCTTCAGTAATTTTCTTTTGGAAATGGTACCCATGGTAACCATCCTCCTCAGACAAAGTTAAATTTGTTTTTTCCAGCAGTTGTTAGTTTGTAATGGCAAAATATGACACACAAATTTTGAAGTAAGTCTGAGTGTAGGCATACCAAGAATGATTTGCAACTGTCATAGAAATGCAATGAATTTCAGATTGGAATTACCGTTTCCATACTGTAGAAGCTAACGGGCATAAATACAAATGGAAACTGTTTGTCAAACTCTGAAGCTTTTAGGTTTTATTCATTGGTTTGGTGAATTAAGTATTGATATATGTCTTTGGCATTTCATGTGAAATGTCCTGAGAAATAAGCCTACTATCCACATGATGGATTTTGTTCCAGTAGAATAACGAACGCCTGTGGGAGATTATCTTTCTTCAGATGTTTTTTTGCACTAAGACTCTTCGCTGTATTCATTATTATCACAGTAGGATGTGACATCTTGGGGCAGGATGGTCAGCTTCAATTTGTTCCGGTTTTAGGTACAGCGACTTAAAACGGCATTATCTAGTTGAAGAAAATGAGTAACCTGGGGTCGTTATAGAAAAATGTCGTAATTTGATAGTCAGGTTGGCGCTTAGGGGGGCAGGGGAAATGGGTTTGAAACACGGAGGAAGATTGTTGACCTCGTGAAGATCTGCAGACAAGATGAAAGGGGTGGGAGGGAGGGATGGATGGTTATTTTTGTTGATAACAAAAGGCCTCTGATTGCATTTTACAGAATTAACAGTTAAATGAAATAACAGAAAGTACTGGCATCTCTGTTGCTCAGCACTTTTTCTGTAAAATTACCAAACAAATTGCAGTGTGCGTTAGTTATGTTTTTTGGCAGTTTTTTATGTTAAAATTCAAAATACGTGTTTAAAACGTCATAATTGACAGAAATGAGTGTTTTGATTTTTAATTATAAAAAACGGTATACGGAAAAACAAACAAATTTAGCTGTAAAAAAACCCAATTTTTTTACAGTGCAGTATTTGTAGGATAGAAACAAACATTGAAGTACAGGGTTTGGATATTACAATTGTTTTCTGGAGTTAATGTTAGTAAACAGAATAGAGTATATGAAAGATGGCAGGTGTGGGTGGGATATGATTGTACACTTGTTGTCAGCTCATTCTAACCAAGTAATCCCTCAGGTTCTTTTATGTTCTACCTACGTAAGCTGCTACTCGTCAAGAGATTTACTTCCTTAGCCTTTGGGTTTATTTTAGGCTTTAGTGTCGTACATGAGTTATTACTTACACCTACACATCAGTCCCGCCTCCATATCCAACAAACTGTTAGCCCACGAGACAAGATGAGATGAGATGAGATGAGATGAGGGGACTTGTGGATTCTGACATGTTATGTTGTCCATAATAACTATGATTTAAGCAAGATAAAATTCAAAATAAACGATCATTAAGGATAAAAAAGAAATTGTTGTATTGATATAAAAAGGATTTCAAAAAGACATTGATAATGATAGAAAGGAATCAAAGGATTAAATTAAAGATTAATTTAAGACGATTTTGGGGGCGTTGGGTTTTCAAAGTAAATTCTTCAAACTATATTCACCACTTTTTGGGTAAACAAGTTTAAAATATGAAGGGTGCAGGCAGCTAGCGATCCTCGTTCTTTGCAGCATGCAAGAGACAAGCATCTCAAGTGAAAGTCTACGCCCACTCATCAAATACCTCAAGGTTTCTCGTTTCTGTCGGAGACGTGTCAAATTTTAAAACTCCGGAACTTTGGTCAGAAGATTATCCTGGAGAATTGTAAATTGGAGAAGAGGTATTATGCATGGACATGCCGAAGGAAAAGATGATTTAATTACTGTGAATTTGAAGTACATGTACGGCTTAGTGTATGATGACAACACTGTAGCCATCATGTTTGGTGTAAGTGTGAAAGGAATAGCGATGAATAATTACTGTCGTAAATGCATGTACACGTAAAATTAACATCTGTCACTCTGTATACTGTCTGTTAACTTGAAGATCTTGTCTCCTAAAATCTTTCATTATTTTATGTGGCAAGATTTACTGTTCTTTAAGTAGTAACACTTGTGCTGTGAATATATACTTGTAGATTAAATTGATTTTGTTTCGTCTTCTTCCTTTTATCGATTTGTTCTGCGAGGGAAATGTCAAGTGGATTGAAGCAGTGTTGCTGTGAATTGAGATTAGTTTTGTAAAATTATCCGCACTGTAAAAGTAAAAATAAATCTCTGCCATAAACCAATATGGCCAATCAGGCCAGCATTTATCTTCGGTTTCTTTGGCATGAAACGACTGAGAATAGTTGATATTACCCTAGATGGGATTCTAGTCCATCGCATGTTACTCTCCAGCTAACGACAGTACCCCGCCATTTATTATCCTGAATGGAGAAAGGCAAGTGGTGTTAAGTGGCTTGCCCAAGGACACTTGTCTTTGGTTAGTTGTTTCACTTGTTTGTTTCACTTGTTTCTGGTTCTATTTGTTTGTAACTTTATGTTTTGGGGGTCAAATAAATAATAATAATTTACCGTGACTTCAACATTGACTTTTCCACCAACCATCCACTTTATATTTTCAGGAAACTGCCATGGTTTTAATATATGCGTATAGTGTAGTTGAACTCTGAAGCGGTGTTGTCGGTGCCAATGACCTCAGGTTGCACCCAGAGGTGCTTAGTAGCGACAGCTTAACACTTTCAAAGATCAAGTCTTGCATGAAAATACATGTTATTCAGTACCTATGGCCAAATAATTGCAACAAACTATAATATAGCTGCCTGACCTTTAAATCGGCCGAGAAAACCAATCGGTAAGACTTAATATGTGACAAATGAAGGTGTAAAGTGGAACCGGGTGCGCGAATACACGATTACCCGACTGCTGTCAAGAACCAGTTTCAGAATATATGAAATACATAACCGACTTTACAAATTACTTAGCGACTTCTCACACAATAAACGAAGAGAGCATTTGACAAAAGTTTGACAACCTAACCGACTTTGAGAGGGGAAATTAATTGAATGACACCATCCAACGTAATTAACTGTAACCTTTTGTTTGTTGCACAGCATGGTATCGACTCTAAGCAGCCGCTGAAATACTCTCATCTGGATATCGCTGGTTCATCAGGCCCCTTTCCTGGGGTACCAACAGGTGCACCAATCCCTGCACTAACACTCATGTACCTGCTGAATTAGTGGTTCCTCCCACTCCATGACCAGTCAAGCCCCGCCCAGATGTGGAGCACCACGGTCAGAGGTACAGCTAACGTTAATCTGTGTACTCTCATCTGGATATCGCTGGTTCATCAGGCCCCTTTCCTGGGGTACCAACAGGTGCACCAATCCCTGCACTAACACTCGTGTACCTGCTGAATTAGTGGTTCCTCCCACTCCATGACCAGTCAAGCCCCGCCCAGATGTGGAGCACCACGGTCAGAGGTACAGCTAACGTTAATTTGTGTACTCATTTGTTTGTTTAAGGGGAAATGTTGGGTTAGTCTTGTACTCTGCTCAGATAAAAGAGTTCTTCTGGTTATCTGTTGATAGTTGCCTAAAACTCAAGATAATCCTATTTTTAATCAAGCTATTTTTGTGAATGTAATGCCTTATTTAAGTATATTTACATGACTTAAAATGTCTCCGGCTCTAATTATAACAAGATAACTAACCAAAATACTTTCTTTGAATGTTCATGTGAAGGGGGTGACATTTGCCAAAATAAATAAACGTCTCAACTGAATTTCTGCAAATCTAAATGTTGAATCTCAAAGCTAAAAGAAAATAACCCGCTAACGTCTGTCGAAACAGATGATCCTCAGCAATGTGTCTCCAAATAAACAATGTGATTTGACAATCATCAGGCCGGAGATAAATGAAGCATTTATAGCGGTTGAACTTTGGAGGCCTTTCCGTCATGGGAAATCGTTTGACGTATCAGCATGGATATGGTTACATGGATTAGACCTACTGCGTGTTGGCTAGATTACATGCTTGGAGTTTCTTACAATTCCTATTATTAGTGTTGCCGCTACTTGAAGTAGCTGACCACAAATGGATACTGACAACAATAAAGAATGGAAGCTTCAATTGTAAATTGACTGATATTAAATTTCGTTTTCACACTTTTTTTTTGTAGATATTGTTAAATGAAACTTGCTTGCTAGTTTTGACACGTCATTCCACTTGACTGTTTTTCGTTTACGCTAGTTATAGTTATTATGTCTCAATCAGATTTGCTGATTGACGTGAAATTTGTAGCCAATTAATTAGCACCTGTTATTTGATTAATTAGCACCTTACAGGGGTGGAGGTTTTATTTGTATTCCGCCAATCAATTTTATCATTTTGATCGATATAATTGTATATTCACAGACCTTAGTTAATTGTATCAATCTTTATATAAAGCAATTGTTATTACTATTGGGTTTTTAATATGTACGCTGCCTTGAGGAAATGATTATGCACTAAATAAAAACAAATTAATCGGACAAATACATAATTGCTGTGCTATCTTTTAAGTAAATGTTGAGAATTTAAAACCGCGTGTAAGCCAGCCTAACTCTTCGCCAATGACACCACTAGATCCTTGCAGAATTTATCTTTAACATTCTCCCTTCTTCAGATGCCATTTTTTTTCTGTTTGTTCAGCTTTCAATCTCTCATCCAGTCGCGTGTTTGTCTTCTAAAATGACAGTAATTTTTGGGGATTGACACCCACATCTCAAAATAAATATATCCAGGTGTTGGTCATAAAAGACATTAGAGTGGACAGTGAAAAGATGATGACAAACTGTGATATGACCTTTCACGAAATTAAAACCTGAATTAACAATTGAATTTGAATAATAACGATGTATTAACAATATAAAAATAAAAGGACAATCGTTTATGGCCGCATGGGCAAGGGCTGGCAAAACCGTCCTACCAGTGCTTGTATAAAGAAGGGCTTTATGAAATGAAGACGGTCTAAAAACCATGATGACACCATAAGAACCTAGAAAGTGCTGATACTCAATTACTCCATCCAAATCGATTCTTAGTTCATATTTCAACATCAGAGTTCAGGGTCGATTTTGGCGTTCAAGATAAGAGATAAGGTTTCATGAAAGATTAGGTCCATCAGTCCATCATATATTCCTGAATGTGACCAGGATGGGTGAATGGCCGGTAATTGACGATGGACGTAATCAACAAAGTGAACGAACTACATGCAGTCATGTTCCGATAATTGAACGGTGCATCATTAATGTGGTCTAGCAGGATACTGCCATCTTAAGGCCAGAATCTGAGACTTACAATGTGGAAGGAAAACAGCTCTCGATTAGCGTTATATAGCCCAGGAATCTTTGAAGAGTTGTTAGCACCAAAATTGGAAGCGAACAGGTCGCACGCACAGGAGCTCTTTTTGACCAATGAGCGCAGGGTACATCGGATGACGTGTATACAATGTACACGCAAAGGTTTTGCAGAATTCGGATCGGGTGACGGGTAAACACGTTACGAGCAAGGCTGGTAATATTCGTGTGTTATCACAGATAACGCGATAATACATGAGGCATATCGGTCTTGTGGTAGTTGAGTGAAAACAGGAATAAGCTTTTGACAAAGGTTTTGATAAAAAATAACCCTGCGCCTGGCTCTAGCTGCAGTACATTTAAAACATTCCCGTTACAAATTATAAAATGGCTCTTGAAGCGGGAAAAATATTATGATAATTTTTTTTTTAAATAATGTACATGTAATACAATAAATAATAATAAATATGGTGTGGAAGGGAGTAGCAACAATTATAACAAAATTTGCAGCGATTCTGTGCGCCGTGGGAAAACGCCTTGAGCAGCTGTACCTCGCATGGCTCTGCGGGTTGTAGCGCCTATGATAGCACTACGGGGCTTTCTATATCACCTCTTGCACATCTTATCGTATATACGTAACGTGTGTTTGTCACCTCGTGCACGTGTGGGTAAAATACACATTCCTTTTACCTTTTGGAAGGAGCGCTCTCCATATTGGAATGTAATGTATACAATCTTAGCTAACCATATTGCCCTGCTAAACTGAAAATGTGTGATATTGAAAATATTCCTCAGTTTGTACGTGTTGAAAACAGAATATTAATTAATTTCTAGTGATGCCTTTTAAGCATTTCTCCCCTGTAAACAGAGACACGCTGCGTTTGGCTTTCTACCTCGTCACTTGAACACTTGAAAGGTTTCCTTGTTCGATTTAGTCCTAAACATGCGGTCTGTTTTGGAAAACAAAGTCCTCATGATGAAGGCACTGCCTGATTTGAGAGTTCACTTCAGCCGCGTGCAGACCTCTTTTTAGAGAGAGCGTATATATTGCGCGTGCGGTCATTTGAAGAAAACAAGATAACCGTCCTATTTTGAATCAGCATAAATTGTGGTGGTGTTTTGAAGAGTCGTGAATGAAGCCTGTTTTGTTGAATGCACCATTTATCACATATACTTGTGTTTTCGTTAACCTTGCACTCCAATTCGTGTATAACTGTGGGTAGCCATATTTCATTCTAGACAAAGTATCAGTCTTTTCGTGGTTCTCTGTCCTTTTGTAAACCTACACGAGCAGAAATGATATTGCCATAGGGGGTTGTTTGTCTATCGCAAGGCTACACATCGCGCTGTGTGAGGGGGTTCTTTATATGGGCAATACAGGATCGGTGTTTTGGCGCTCGCGTGCCCGTCGACAGTCAAATTGGATGGATGTCTTATAGGATAGTTGGCGGTCGACGAACCGTACTAAAGCCAAGGAAAGGGGAGCAAGGCAATTTGAGATGTTGATTGGTTGATCTTGAAGACAGGGTGCGATATTGGTGGGAATATGTTGAAGGTTGCTCATTGAATGAAATGTTAAACAAAACGGCTTGAATTCAGCTTTGAATGCATAGCAAAGTGTACATTAAATTAAAAAAAGAATAGACACATTAATTAATAGAGTGACATCATGCACTATAGTGTAGTTTAAACATTTATGAACAAGGAAACAATATGCCTTATACATGTTGTACATTCTCCCCTTCTCCCTTCTCCCCTCCCCCCTCTCCCATCCCCCCACCCCCCTCTCCCATCCCCTTTAGTTTGACGAAAGCGATGTATGAGATGACAATATGAAGGTATTTCGATAGTAACCCCGTGTGGCGTATGGGTCCCAACGCTCTCTACCGTGACGCTGGTATATCTCTTGGTATTCCCAAGTGACGCAAGGGGATTCGTGGCCACTGCTTGAGCTTGGCAAATATCGTGACGGAATCAACACTCCGTGGGGAGTGTCTGTATAATGCCTACATGACTAAATATAAATGCTATTTATTTCCCTGCAGAGTTTATGCCACTGGTTGTGGTTATACTTGACGTACGATCGTTACAAACTAAAGATCGAGCATAGTGATTAATTGTGCAATAAAAGACCTCATAAAATATTCATGTGCATACATAACTCGATATGACACTGTGCTGTCGCAATTAGGCCTAACACCGTGAACATCCATCATGCCATTTTAATCTTAAGGGGGCGCCCTCTCGCCTTCTAACGTCTGTTATTGCGTTAACCCGGTAGTTTCTTTGCTTCCGTTATTGTTTTCCTTTATCGTGCAGTGACGTCAGAAATGATTGCACCATTGTATCATGCCACTTTATAGCATAAGCTAGATGTTTCTAATCACTACTTGAAATTTTAACGAAACTAAATAAATGCTATTCAGTTGTTTTCGCTGCTTTGCATTATGTTTAACCTTTTTAACAATTATTCTACACTGTTATAAAGCAATATACTGGAAACATTTCCACGAATGTTTAAAAGTCCTACTTCGTGAAATTCTTATTAGTCTCAAGATTTAAATTCCTGTTCCATTCTTTGCTTGTCACGTGATACATTCTGCTCCACAGGATTACCAGCCACATGTGGTTGCTTGGCAACGAAACAGAATTAGCCGATCTTCTGGGAATAGCTAGCATGCTGTGGTCTCTTCGCGCAACTGTTGTTCGCGCGTCAGTCTAGCAAAACTGTCACACACTTCTACAGACGAAAACAATTACGCATCGCGCGGTAGCAAAACCTGTTTAAGTACAATTTTCTCCGCCTTTCTGTTCCGATGTTTAGTTGTAACTGGTCGTCGTACGGAAGAACTAATGGGACCATGGGCTTTTAATTTATTTCTCCTTGACGCGAATTAAGTAATTTATAAATGTTTTAACAAAAACAATTTAACTAATTTCCCTGTATTTTATGTACCTAATATGAATACAAAGCAAAGCCCTGTCTTGTATTTATACATCGTCTGCGAAATAATTAAATTGTACAATAACAATATGCCCCTTCCTTAAAATAAAAGAAGGGAAATTTGACTAATGCATTTTAGTCGTATTAATGAAAATAGTTCAGCTAGCGGTCATAGCCAGCGGTTAGATGGCGATATTGAACGGGGGATATAAACCTTGCGAACCCGTCACCTACTCCAATCACAACCGCTGACTCGTATTGCTCCCGGACTTTAGTTACCCACGAGCATCAGTTTATCTTTCATTAATTCTCGGGTAAAATATAACTTTGGTTTTGGCAGAAATTATTTCGGCTGAGTCAAACGACCTACATCCTAACGCGGTTGAAATACTCAACGTGCCTGTCAAATTAAACCAAAGAGAATTGCATTTTGTCCGTGTAAACTGGATCTGTCTTGTTCGTTTCAGTTCGATTGTATTATGTTTGTTGTTTTTGTGGTCTAGTTCAATAGTGTTGAGTTTACATTGGCAGGCGAACGCTCATGTGAATTTGATCTATCCTCTTAAGTTATACTGTTCGTGGCAAAATATACACCATTATACCGCTAGTCCTTCAAATAAACACAGTTTATATACAGCGGCATTTAGTTCTAAGAAAACATCGCATACACTCTGTCAATAATCTCCACATTGAGAATAAGAATGCCGGGCAACGAGATTTATTACAATACCAAGAATACTTGCCATGAATATAGAACTGTAGGTACATGTTCTTATTTATAGCCACCGTATCTGTGTCGTGACTTCGTGTCCCCAGTTGTAAAAATAAGAGTATCAAGAAACATACAAGAAACATTTACATGTAACATATTCTACATTTGTTGACTGTATACTCGGAGACTTTGTATAACGTACATGCATATTATGATAGTCCAATGTTTATAGAACGACAAAAAAACAGTTGTCGTAATAATTTAATAAATGAAAGATAAAGTAAACCTTAAGCGACAAAGAGAGTCGCAAATGCCTAGAAAATGTAACTTGTGTTCCTTTTTGTAAACTGAGAAATAAATATCAAAACTCCAACGCAGGGGTTTTTGTAACATCGCGTGATTTTTGTCGTTTATCGCCCACGGCGTTAGCAGAAAAACGTGCCTAGTTTTCTCCGATTCAACGCCAGGCTCTCTTGTGGGGTATCACACAAGACATACAAGCCGTGTTCTTAGTCGCTAAGGAGCAATTCAGGGTGTCAAAATGTGCAATATAGCCCATGGGTGAGGTCGTAATTGGCCCGATTCCTGTGCAGACCTGGATGCCGGCTTGGTATGATATTTGGTACTCGAACACCATACATACAACAGCTATACAACAGGCCTGCATGCTATTGGGCTTAGTAATCCGATGAAAGTTCAGATAAAATACAGGAGGTATGCAGTATTCCATATTCATCTTAGTCTCCGTTCCTTGTTCAAAACAGCCTTGACACGAAGAATATACATCAATCGTGGATCTAGGTTTATAAATTGAAATTTGTTTCAACTGTAGTTGTATAGCGGTCAAATGCCACGACTCGGCAGAACGTATACGAGATGCTATTTTAGCACACTGGGCAGTCGTTTCGATGCTATGCGTGCAAATGGCACATTATAATAACAAGTTCCTCTTTCTATAGCTAAGGACAACATCAATATGTCCAAGAATTCGCGTACGCTATGTCCCATATACGTAAAAGAAGTTATACAAAAGATATTCATGGACGTTTTGGAAAATCAACCGTTTTAATCTCCTAGGGAAAGCATTTGTAATTGGTTTTTGGTCACAATGACATTAGTTATCATACAGTCTATTCATATTTCGTAATTCCACTAAAGCAATTAAGCCCGTAAGTGATTAATTAATTAGACAGACGGGACTAGTGGGAAATCAAAATGTAATAACAAAATAACCAATGTGTAATGTCCTTATTGATTGAAATCTTAAGAGACTGAATCACGGGTGGCAATTTGAGCTACATTTACGTGTTTATTAGTCTGTGAGACTGGATTGTAGAATACATGTACAAACATGGATTTCGGGAAAGAAACTTGGACATCTATAATAGGTTTTAAGTCTGTGATCGAAAGGGCTATTCTATTTGTTAAAGGTTAATTAAATACGTGCGCAAGACGTGCGCGATATGATGGCTCCAAGCCATTAATGCGTTATTGAGGTCGCCGAATGCGCCCAATGAGACATGGCTCGTTTGCTACCCGCGCAGTGATAAATTGCAAGACACTGCGTTATTCAATGGCTTGACGATTGTAATAAACTATGTCAACTATATAACGAGGAAAAAAAAAAGAGGCTGTGGTTTTATTGCCCCCGATGTGAAGTTAATTAAATTCACAGGTTTTCCGCTCAGGTCTTGCAGCGATATTAATAAAACTGTATAACCATTGTCGTCGCTGCATGGAAAGAAAGCTCGCTTCTATATTGTATTCAGGTACGTCGAGCGTGCAGATATTCATAATGGCGAGTTGTGTCGTCAATCGATTCTTGAGAGCCTCACCCGAGACTCGATCTTTTGCTCCTAATCACGAGACAATCAGCGAGTTGGCCTGGGAGCGTCAATGGCTGCGTTACAGCAGAGGCGTTCAAATATTAGCAGCTTTCAGGAGCTGCGTTATGTCAACTGTTGTCTTGCGGGGAGGCAAAAATAGAACAAGAATCTGAGAAATAAAGGCAAATCAAATCATTGTGTAGTCGGATGCACAACGGCAATCTGATTTGTATTCGATTCGTGCCAAAATGACTAAAATGACATTTAAAATGTGAATAAAAAAAACCTCGTCTGTTCAATATTTACTGAGGACTAATGTCTTTTCCAGACATAAAGAAAAAATATTTGATAAAAGCATTGCATCTACGAACAGGACAAACTGGTTCTTGTGATTGCCTCTGAGATAGAAATAGTCGTCTTGAATGGACTCCACCTCACACCGTCAACCAGAATTATTTTGTGCGTGTTCTTGAAGGATGCAGTGGTACTGGTCCATGTGCAATGTGATGACTATTTATCAACTTGAAAGTAGACCTAGACTTTGTGGATTAGTAAAGAGTAAATAAAATGATGTCTTATATAGGCCTAATCACTTTAGCAACCCTCCTTATGTTATATTTGTTGTTTTTTCCTTCAAACTGATAACAATTCTTATAAACAATTCTTATAATAAATGTCGTGAGATTTTTAGATAAAAGTTGGTTGAGCTGAAATAACATTCCATGCCAGCATTACCAAAGTTCATTTCACATAATAATAAAAGTGTACTATTATGACTTGGTTTGATTGGTTTTAACCATCATTCATTTTGGTTCCAAGTACCTGAAAGATCTGGACGATTTATCTCGGCCCGGGCAATATAAGGGATTTGTTGGTTCTTTTTAGACATTCCCCGCCTGCTGTTATCCGTTCTTTAACGCTGATGCAGGGCGCGAAGAATGCTCTTTACACCCTTAAAATGATGATATCCTGCGGACATTTCGCTTAGGAAAATGAAATCTGCACCGGTACAATAAAGCTCTCTGCATCCCGACAAATACTACTTTGGTCACCTCTTTCCATTAACCTCCTTCCCTGATGACCTATGTGTCTGCGAGGTTTAATTCACTGTTCTCATTATAGAGGTGAGCATTCATTGGCATTGAGGTCGTGACTGAGCATCAAATCGCAGAAGTAAAAACAATAATATTATCAGTAATTGGTGGTTTTGTGTGTCATTCAAAAATGTATATATAATTGGCGGGCATTATTGTAACATATCGGTAGAGCCCTACTTTTACTTAACCCCAGGGCAATTAACACTGTATGTCTGTCTGCTTCAAGTGTGTCTATAGCTCTACGAGTGTCTGTGGTAACGATGTCGGCAAAATGCGCGGGAAGAAACTCAGTCTGGTTCTAATAAAACTAACCATAAATACATCCAGGTGCGCGGGCTTTTTTCTGTATCTACTCATTGAAATGTTTCAAACATCACCCGTCTTCTGGAAAACAAAACTGTGGAATACAGGCGGGTTGTATTTCGGGGAAAAAACGAAGCTCGTTCAGAAGATTGCTGTTGAAAAACAAGTGTAAGCGACATGACGGCGCTGGAATCCATTTGTATTGTTGATCGAATACTTGAAATCACTTGTGATTGTTGATGCAGGTTATACGTGCTCCTCGCGAAGGAAAGACTAGGAAGATATGTTCAAGATACAGGAAGAGAGCTCGAGATGGCAGGAAATGACTCCAGTATGGCGAGATTCAGAATCGAAAAAATATGTTCTTAAAGTAGGTACGGCATATTAACACGCGCAGACGTGTCCTCAATTGCATGCGTGGATTTGTCAGCCAAGGCCACGTCGGGTTGGGGAGTCAAGTTGGCGCGGCCGGGTAATGGTTCTTTCCTCGCATTCCACCGCTGTGACCTGGCTTCGAATCCCGTCTGGGCCATGTGGATTGGGGTTTTCCCAGAATATTCTTCTGGGTTTTTTTCTCCCACCTTTAAAACTGTACCTTCTCCTCATTGTCTTCTCTTTATAGTTTGTTGTTGTCAGGCTTATGAGCTACAGTACCTTGGGCACTTTTGAGTGATCCTTGGTTTTATTACTAGAAAGAATCAATAATATTAATAGCGTGTTTGTTAAAGCGCCCTTTACTGATAAATATGCGCATGCGTAGTGGGTTTAAAGAGAAACTCATTCTGTCATTCGGACAAAATTGAAGTAAAAAATGTGTTGTAAACACACATCAACCAGAGAATCCGGCCGGGCCTGTGAACTTAGATCCCAGGGGGCTACGCTGTACCACGCCCACGTACAGCGGGAAGACGCAGTATAGATAGAAAGATGAATTTGAATGAACTGACAATGTGTGACTTCTAAGGGAATCTAAGATGACCGACACAGCGGTAATGGATTGAATTGAATTGAGATACAGTACTCATTATACTTTCAATCTGATTGGTATAGCACTAACTTACGTTTGAGATTGTTTGGATACAGTGCGACATACGATTGGCTATTTGTCATGCATGCTGTATCTCTATGCAAAACTTCGAATCCAAATGACTTACGATAAATCTAGTCTTTGATGAATCTAGGTCGGGTTGTGTATAATATCCGACGCATGCGTGTACCGTCAATCTTACTCGCATCATTGCAAATGTAAAGCTTGTTTTTTAAGTTTCTCAAACTTGTTTACGTTTCGTTTCGAAATAATAATGTTTTATACATTATTTGTAACGATCGAAGTTGGGGGGGGGGTAATATATTTGTTTAAATTGTGGATGTACCTCCAAACATGGTGAGTCATCATTAAATGTAATGGTTTTTTTGTTAATTCAAAATCCTAGTCAAAACATTTACCAAATTGTTACTGAATTGCGAATTCAACTGATAAAACGAAAGCCTCCTCTTCACTGGATCCTTGGAGACAAGCGGAGTAAACTGTTCTTGTTAAAACTACAGCACGTGCTTTAATGCAAACCGCAGATTTCGTTTTCTGTGCACCCACCGCCCCACGACTTAAAGATGGACGTAGTGAAAGCTTGATCAAGGTCTTAGTTAAAGTGCTTCAATTTACTATTTAATTTCATATACGTCACTCTGAAAGAAATATGTATAATTTCAAACAAATTTCACATGGGACAACGTGCTGAAAAAACAATTCTTACAATACGATTTTTGTGTTAGATAATAAGAGATTCATCCGGTTAACAAATGTTAGTACGTACATTTTTAGTTCGAGTTAATTGCCAGAAATCGTGTTGTGATTCGTTGAATTATTTCAACCTTTTAACAAAAATGATAATTTAAAGGAAAATATATTTTTATAGTCTCAAGTCAATGGGTTAGGGTTGGGGTTAGGGTTAGCTATTTAGCTTTACCATTTCTGTTTTTTGTTTCTCGCATCGCGTGTACTTGTACTTTTAGAAGAAAGATTGAAGACCACAAAGCACTGTTTACAAGGTACCGTGTGATTGATTTGGAAATGACCCGCGAAATGTCCTGAATGCCGAGGCTTTACCCGGCCGATATGTCTTCGTTGGATGCAGCTTTATAATTATATAGTGCATTCTGCTCGAATCGGAACCAAGCCTCCACCTTAAAACATGCCTTAATTTCCTTCTTCAGTAATGCATCGCAAATTCGGACGGGCAATGGAATTTATTGGATGCAATTTATGTTAATCAACCTGCCTTTTGGTGCCAATTTTTGACTGATTTCATGTTCCTGTGGTAACGGGAATCGAACTAAGCATAATGACATCACAGATGAGAGAACATTGGTGGAAGGACTGTGATAATGGAATTGAACACAGGCGACCTTGACCGTTGCTGTTAGTAATACGGAGGAATTCAGGCGAATTAGAATGGAATTTACTATCGGTATGAGTAGGTGTGCGCGTGTAACTGTATCTAATTAAAAATCCGTGAGCTTGTCTATTTATAGTGCGGCGATATTTTAGTTTAATTTACAAATATTGTGAGAAATATCCGCTGCGAGCGATTTTGATTTCTGCAGCACCCTGTGACATTTATCATTAATATTGTCAATTATCTATAATAATGTAAACAATTATAAAACATAATGTATTGTACTTATGCAAAAACAAAAGATTTAAATAGAATTATGTAGATGCTATTTTAATGGAATAAACTATTATTTAAAAGAATTCATAGAAAGTATTTCTCCACCTCTGGAACGCAAACTATGGCTCTTCAGTTTGATCGGTCAATTATTTTGGAAGAGTGCAAAAGTCTAATATATTTTATGTGCACTTAGATGTCAACTGGGTAAATATGGGAAATAAATAAATAAATAAACTCCGTATGCAGCAACGATTGAATGATAACCCGTATTTGATTACGTGTTCGGGCAGCAAGTTTGCATTGCGTGGACATATTTTTCTTAAGCTCGCTGTCTCAATCAGAAGATGAACTAGTTGACTTGATGGAAGAGGATTTGATGCAATTGAGACTGTCAGTATGGGAGGTGTGTTGGTTGAGTATCAACGGTCACATTGAAAATACTAATAGACGTAAATTGGAACGTAAAACTATAAATAATTTGGACAGTTGGTAATGTTCTGATGAAACTTGTAATAATTCATTTGTTTCCGTCAACCATCCGTTCCGATTAGTTCCGCATCAGTTAATCATCGTTCACCTGGATGAATTTATTCTCTCGAATGTCAACCTGGCGTCCTTGGCTCCAGCTGCTCTTTTATGTAACCGAATCATTTGGCGGGGAAAAGAACTTCCTGATTTTACCGCCGCATGAACGAAAATTGGCGGGATTCATATACCTCATGAAGGTTGACTGAATCAGATACTCAAACCATGCACAAAATCACTCTGCATGATATATTATATTATCTTTTGTTTCCCTCGGTCTACCTTTTCGAAATTCCATTCTTTGTTATTTTTATTTTATTTTCTTCGAAGGGATGTGTGCACAAATTAACCCTAACCCTCCTGTCTAAACCCTATCCAATTAAAATCATACCAGTCCAGTAATAAATGCATTCACTGAACAGTCGTTGATAATTTAAGGTTCGCTATTCGCGTCATCAGCACTGCATGACAACCCGTATACGTTTTCAGTTCTCCTTTAGCAAAAGTAAAAATTGTTGTTACATTGAACAGATTTCAGAATATTATGCCTCCCATCACTTTGGTAATACTTATTGACAGCTGCGATGAGAACGGACCGACTCGATGACTGATGTATGTGCACATACTGAAATGGCTTTGCTTTAAATGAGTCAAACCTTGAAATTGGACCTTAAAGAGCCGTCGGGCTGAGATTTCATTGGAGGGAATTAACTACATGTATGTGCACGCAGTGCATCGTCTTAGGTTGTCCCAGTAGATATAGTCCCGTCGTACCAACTTCTTTTCGTAGTTCTTTCAGCTTGGATGGACTGTGCAGAAACTTGACGTTAAATCAATACCCCCTGATACTCGCTGTCATAATAACAAACTAAAGGACAGGAGAGAATGTTTTATGGACAGACCAAACAAACTATCTGCAGATTTATCTGATAATGACTAGACTAACTATCAGAAAAATAAATAACTAGATCGAAAGCGCGTATGGTATAGGCTACGCGCATGTTTCCTGGGCGCCGCCATTTATAGTCACGTTAACAGGGTTAAGGTTTTTTAATAATCGTCATATATGCCGCTTAACTGCATCTACTACCGGTGTTTGTTTATACAAAAAATTCGAAGAAAGTCTTCCAATTTGGTAATTGCTTTTATGTGGGTGCGTGCGTATGTTGAAAATGCATACAATTTGTAATTGAAATCATGTCACGTGAACAGGGCAACGACCCTGTTCACGTGACTTGTTAGTATTGATCGTATAGTGCTGCGTAGCGCGTCCATGGTCAACGACACGCGTGCTTCCGTTTAGTTATTTATTTTTATATTATCCATGGGGGCATCTGCAGGTGATACGCGCGAAGTGATACGCGCAAACTCATTACACTTTTGACCAATAGGGTTTTCAAATTACACGCGTACGTTGCGTCACGTCACCCCGGTAATCATAGGACCGCTTTTATATCGGTTTACTGTTCAAACTACGAACATTTGTTTTCCATTCAAAATTTAGCTGTCCAACAATAAGTTACTTCACTGGCCAGCTGATTTTGCAATTTATTTGAAGATGCACCAATTTTTTTTTGTTAAACAACGTGTACTCGGTACATGTATTTTATAAAATACCTCGACAGATAGGCCTACTCAGAACTATTGCAGTCATATTTCAATAAAACGGGCCGCCTTAAAACCAGTTCGAGTCTAGGGGAGGGGGATGGCGACGGGCTCACAGCGAGCGAGCCCAGGAATATCAGGTTGTGCCAGTCAATGTCAAAATAATCCCAGCGCGAACTGGTTAACCTATTTTTGCGCATTTTTCTGAAAAGCAACTCGGGTATCGGTTATCGAATCAGGTATCGAATCTGACACGTTTGGTACGAAAACTAAATAGTGGTGTTTGTTTGCAGTTCGGCAGAATTTGATATTGGTCAAGTAAGGCGGAAGCTGAGAGAGCACTTTGATTCCATGTAACACAGGGAGACAAGATTAATGAAAACTGACACGTTGAGTGAGTCTATATCTGTTGTACTTTGCAAGAGTCAATGTTTGCCACGGTAAACTCTCGCCTCCTCGGGGCTAACTGATGGAAAAACATTTCCTGGAGAATGTGACGTTCGTCGCTGATGCCACAAAATTTAATATCATCATTAATAAGTGATTATTTTCAATAACTGCGCTTTTTAGAAACGTGCATGTGCAACCATCCTCATGATTTGTTTTTTACATTGACGTCATTGTCTGCGCTAAATCAATAACAAGGTGTGGGTGTTTTGACTGAATTCTGGAAGTTAATTTGGGTACATGACTATAGATAGCATGTTGATGGCGTATAAAGAGTCGATTGTCCGATTATTATCTTGATATAAGACTTCAATACCGGTTAATAGTTCGCCCATAATAAGCGTTGCGATATTAAAGGGCAGGTGAATGTTTTAATAACGATGGGACCACTAACATAACAACCTTGATGCTATCGGACCTGTTAAATAACAACCTTGATGCTATCGGACCTGTTAAATATAAACCCTGATGCTATCGGACCTGTTAAAACCGTCCGTGTTGACTAAACTGAATTGTAAATGACTAATTAGATGAAGACATCTCGCTATACGGTCAGTCAGATATCGGTGTTTTATTGTTGTTGTAAATAAATCCCAGAAGATTGCGACACATGCACAAACACTTGGGACTTCTTCCCATAAATCCATGAATAGAGCTCTCAACAACCATGTTGAGTAATATTTGACCTCAGGGTTAGGAATTGAATTTGTCACAAACGACATTGGAAACTGCAGTCGAGAAATTTTTGCGTCGATGAAAATAGATTCAAATAAACATGCCTTCCTTCCAAACAACAAAATTACGTTGTCTGGAATATGTTCTGGACAAATAATTTGCTGTTTGTTTATAAATGATTTGTTGCTGTTTATTGTAATTCTTTATTTCGGATATGATAAAGACGAAATCTTCTATACCAATATATTTATTACGCGTTTATATATATATATATATTTATTATTTTATTTTTTTTATCTAATGAGACAAACAGTGGTTAACCGCTACTTACAGGTTTCATGTTTACATTAAATATAAAAATATAATATTGAAATTTTTAAAATCGTATACAATTCCTTAAAATCCATCAGAAAAATGCAGATACCTTTTCACTCAAGCGACTTGTAATCACAGGTCAATCACGCAATGAAGTCTCAATCATCTAGGAGGCTATGAATGTTGTCTATTAAGCAAACTGGCAGCTATATCTCACCTTGACCGTGTCAACACGCCTTCCATTATTCCTAGTGAAATCCACGGACTTCAATGCGTCTTCTTATTCGCTTAACTTGACATCGATTTTGTTTTCATTTTGTCGGTCGCTTTTATCATAAATGATGTACCGAAATCCTGTTTGGAGAAAACCTATAACGGTTGCATATACTGGGACTAAAACGTTAATAGTGTGTGCGTGATTGTAACAACAGTGTCGGTCAACACAAGATGCGCCGAGTCTCCATTAGTGTTCGTCGGTTTTTGTGCGGCGTTCTTATTAATTTAAAGCTCTAGTTTGATGTTATCTGCAACGTGATACGATGCTATATCTGTAATCTGCCGAGAAAACACTAATATCCGTAACAGGGGTGAAAGGGTGTACATGTAGTACGATCATTTGCAACCCAGACGTCCCCGGCACCATGCTTATTGTCATAACTGAGCACATCATAGAGTTTTCCCGAGAAGTAAGATTAATGTAAACCTATATATATAACGACTAAAAGCCAGTTCTTATACTTCATGCAAATAAGAACGCAAATCTAATTTGACGTCACAATTCGCTAGAGTAAAAATGTGTTAAATTGTTGCGAATTCGAAGCGCCAAAAAATGCCCCGACGTTTCAAATTTGCTTTTGTTTAGAACCGGCCTTAACTCTAATTCATTCTTATCATCTGTTTTGCATTGTCATTGATATTTACTAGTAGAGCTGATCTAGACGCTAAGACAATTACGATTCTTGTTATTCTCATTCTCAAGGACCGTTTAGATGATGCGCCCCTCGAAGCCGGCGAACATCTAAGCTTGTGAGTGTCTTATCAATCATCTGCGCGCAATACACCAAAGAAACCAACCGCAGAAATTATATTTCTATTTTTCTGCCGCCCACGCTGCAGATTTTGATTGAAGATGTTTCATTGAGATCAGCCCCTTGGCTGTGCATGGATGAAAGAATTCGTATATCTTATAGTTAGCGGCATCCTGCGATTAATTAAGACGGAAGAATTTGAAATTGAAACAAAATTACAGGGGTAACCTTATTTTTCTCTTTTGAAAATTGGCAATATCAAGCTAGCTAACTACCCATAGGAACATCGGTCTCATTGGACCCTCTACTGCATGGAGTTTATTTCAACAAACTGAAATTAACGAAAATGTATGTGATTAAAGGCGACTCTAAGGAACTAACACGGGGTAGAAGCGTCGCTGTTGCATCCTGATGAAACGATTGCTTTCTATACAAAGCTGAAAACGGGTCTTAAAAGCTTCCATTGCCTCGCAAGAAGTCCGACATCTATCCTGCCTCCGTAATTGTGAACGATAATAAGTCAGGTTTCATTCAGCGTACGGCAGTTTATAATAAGGGAATAAATGTGTGTTCGGGAGGTTTTAACCACTCTGTTTAATACCGCTTGGAGTCTGGGTGCTGATAATTACCCGAGCCGAAGGCGAGGGTAATTATCAGCACCCAGACTCCAAGCGGTATTAAACAGAGTGATTAATACCGACCGAACACACATTTATTCCCATTCATAAATACCTTTTTTGTAAAATTCAGCCAAAAAAGCCCCGAAAATCACGGCAAATTGTCGCAAGTAAATTTCGGTGTTTCGCCATTCTGTGTGTTTTCCCCTATCCATGTTCACGGGCCACTGTCAAATGACATGTTTCCGCCTCTGTCGCTCTACGTCACAATACATGCAATAAAGCGTATTTACCATTGATCTCCATTATATAGACTGGATAGGCCTCCGCGTCTAAATGGCGTACGCGCGCGTGTTTTTTTCAAAGGGAAAAGAACGAACGTGACGCGACCGCGTTTGTGCACGACTTATGGAATTTTTTTTAAAAGTGGAAGACTTTTTTTCTTAAATTCGTCATATTTGGAGGAAAAGGATTTTGCACCCGAATGGTTCAAAATAGATAAGAACAATGGTCTGCGCAGCAGTGAAGTGCCCGGAGAAGGATGTCCATTGAGTTGTCCATGTGCAGGGGCTACTTTTGTTGCCAACTGGTTTTAAACACTTCTAGCCATGTCTTTATCGTCCGTTTAAAACCGGCCACGTGACGGGCTCTCGACCAATAGGAATGCCTAAACTGTCCCAGGTATTTATGAATTATATATATATACAACCAGGTTTTAAATATAAGCCGTGCATACTTATAATGCAACGAAACACATTGATTTCCGCATGACAACACCTAATCGGTCTTAATTTAGCTATAGTATAGTAATACTCTAACTTCCGTGTGGTGTGTATTCATTTTTTTTTTTTTAACATAAACAAGTTTGTAAACAGGTTCAAATTTGCACCCTCATTAATACAATAGCAGCACCCCTAAAAAGGGTGCATATTTGAAATTTGAAGGGTTCATGGGGTGCATGTATGTGCACCTTTATGGGTGCAATAGAGTTGAACCTATATATAATGGGTGCAAATTTGAACCTTTATTTCTTGTGTGCAAGACACTCATTCTAGTTTGTGAAAACCTTATTATAGTGACTATAAAGGCTGGTCGCCTTGGTTACGGATTGAAATGAAACCAATATTCATTTATACACTTATATTTTGTTGCTTCGGTGATCTAATAATCGGTAACCCAACCCCAGCTTGCATGGAAACTAAAGAGTGAACGATGGCAGTTATACGTCAGCGATGGCAAATTCGATCCCCCAAAAGGGCATTGTCTCTTTTAGACTGGATATCATGCCGGTTACCCTGGGCGACAAGTCGATTCTCCGCTTTGCATTTTGCAAATCAAGTCAATAATAGTTAGAATGCTCAAGGGATTGGGGTTGTTTTTCTCGTTCAGATTCTAACAAATGTTGATGTTGAAGCATTGTTTGCCTTAAACAACCTCAGGTTTAATAGCAACCAAATATCGCCTGTGCAAATGTAAAATATGACAACCGTAATTGGGTGGACCTCTCAAAGTACCTTCAGCTTTTAAGACATCTAGGAGTTCAATCATCTTTTAAAATAGATTTTATACAAAATAAATAGTGTTAGATATGAATGAAGTCATTTATTGTTACGAACAACGGAACATTTTATTTGGCACCAAAGACTAGAACTAAGTTGTCACTGACGTTTCGATACAAAAATAAATCCACATTAAACTGTCTATGTTACTGCATTTATTACATTGACGTTATAACACGTTAAAGCGTTAAACATAACACTACAGACTCGGCCATGCTAGATCGTCATACAGCCGTACGATGAGCACGATGATCTAAACTCCATAACTTGTTGATAAACTCTGAGTAATTTAGATCAAAACTCTCTTAGATATAAGGATTTTTTCCCCTTTTGGTTTGGTTAGCTTTGGTTTCCACTGGCAGTGATTGCAAACTATCTAAAAACCACTGGAATTCAATATGAATTCGGTTTTAAGGAAAGATATTTAGCATTTTGCATTTCAGAAAAAACAGCGAATATGTACTTCCACAAGTCTTATGCATAAAACAGCCGTTACATCATCTATTTATCTTTTAAAACAATTATTAATGTATTAAAACAATGTTGCATTATTATGAACTAGACGACATTTAATTGGTATTATTTTAAATAAAATGTACAAAACAAAATATATTTCATTGGTTTATTTGTTAACACATTCCGCCTGCAGAAATAAGCTATTTCGGTATTTCCACTGAGCATGTACACATGATTCGACGATTGTTCTCACCTATATACGTGGCAGATATACATCATTTGCACACAAGTCTATGTGGAATGTAGTAACCGAGTCCATATTCTGTGTGTTTGTTTCGTGCAAAACAAAAGTTTGGACACACAAGAAACCTGAAAACCCTGATACTCATTAACTTCTGCATGCATACAATGCAATATTGTTCTCAAAAGAAAAACCCCGTCAAATCTTCATGTGCACATGCGCAATTAGAATACTGAAATAGTTTATTGTGTTCCATTGTACATCAGTTTGAGTAGCTGTTATAGAAAGCATTGGCACAATATTTACATTCCATAAACATCGAATAATCGAAATTCCTTCTTTAAAAATTGTTTCTTTTGTAAACTATCATACAAATATTAATTCCTTGCGTTCATTATTGTAGACCTCAGCACATTGAAAGAAAACAATATGTGTTCCAAAAACAATTCTACTTATGTATATCTCGATTTTGGCCAGCAGCAATCGTCCTTGATTGTTCATTATTTTATCATTAAATGACGCAATGATTTTTCACTGACTGCGTCCAATGTATTGGAAACACACTTCGGTATAAGTTAGATGATAATTAGGATCCGTGTATCGCATTTATTCCCTTATTTATTGCCCTAGATTAGAGGATGACGTAACATCGTCGGCGTTAAACAGTTAGACCTGAAACATAATGACTGAATGACATCCTTCTTTGTTTTCCATCGCGCGTTCCTGAGGAAGTCAGGTGGGGCAAGATCAACCAAGCTCCCACGGGAAGGCGCACATGTAACGTAAACGTGACGTCATTATGACTGAGGTCTATTAGCGTTATTTCAACTATTTTTAATGAACTTATCTGATAAATTCGTCTCCGTAAATCAATAAATTGTTCCCAATTCTGTCAACTTTAATTAAACAACAAACTTGCGTTCGTTTAAATTGTACGCTTTACGGTGTCATCGCATTCAAATTTAATAGAAATTGATGACAGAGTCGACCATTAACAACAACCAAAACGAATCTAATCTAACACTTACGATATTAAATAGTTAATATTCTGGGAGTGATATTTCCACGGCCAATAGTTATGTTCTCCCAAGTCTGTGACTATCTCACGTCTTCTTTGCATATGCTGCCGCATAGGGAAACAAAAACCATTTGGATTTTACAAATCAACAATTGGGTAAACCATTGTGAACATGTTTCCCGAGAGGAAAACACGCTTAATATTGATATAATTGTCACTATCATTCAACAGCTTGCTCCAAGATGTCATTTTCTAAGAGTTATTACTGTACACAACTAATGTTTAAAAAATATATTGATTATTTAGTTGAGTATCCATAAAATGCAAACTAGACTCACAATTCTCTTGGGATTTGTAAGTAATATTCGTATCCACTGCCATTCAATTTGAATCTTGAGTTTTAATATGGCGCCGCCCAAGAATGTTCAAAAAATAATAATCTGAATTTCAATTCCCCCAATAATATAAAATGTGCCTTCATTTTATGCAAATTGTTTTTTACACATGTTTTTATTACAATCTCTATAGCTTATTCAAGGTCAATTTCTTTCAAAATTTAGTGTTTAGAACAAATCGTACACTTTTTACATGTCACAATTAACACATGAAAGTTCAAGCCACAAGTTTAGTTCATTTCTAGAAGTAAGTTTGTCTAAGAGAATACAAATGTGGCTTTCCCCCACTTAGAATCGCCGTAGTTGAATCCACTTTACGGTCTGGTGAACGAACCGGCGCTTCCCCGTACTCCACCATGGTGTAAGACGAGTCTTGTTCCATGTTACTCATAGACATTGTACGGCGTGGTCGCCGCCTCTTCTCCCATTTAAATGGTTGGTATCGACCCGGCATACAGTCGCAAATTATCTTGATGAAGGCACGTTTAAATTTACGACTGGTAAAAGCATAAATTGCTGGGTTGAGGGCGCTGTTTGCGTAGCCTAACCACGTGACAACGGGCATTGTTATGTGCATATTGACAATGCATTGTGGGCACACAGGAGCCATGACATTGCAAATAAAGAAAGGTAACCAACACATGATAAAAACCCCCATTACAATACCAAGAGTTCGAGCCGCTTTATGCTCTCGATTCATGCCAGCTAGGAGCGATCTCCTCGCACTATTGACAGCATTCTTAGCTCCACCGTGTGCTCCGCTAGTTGCGCCGACGTTTCGGGCGTTATACCCGTTGCTATAACCAGCCGCATGATTGTTATTCATCGTCCCACCTCGATGTACTCCCATAGACATTGCACCTTGTTGCGGACCTGCGTGAACTTTCCTTTGTCCGCTTTTGATAACCTTGACTTGTTCAACGGCTGTTCTGTAAACTTGCGCATACATGAATATCATGAGAGTAGATGGGATATAGAATGATATGCAAGATGAGATGACGAGATATGTAGCATCATCAGGAAAGACACAGTCCGTCTCAGGTCTGTCAGTTAGTTCGACAGCGTGCCACCAAGCAATACAAGGAAAGGAGATTAACGCCGAACAAATCCAGACGAATGTTATCAGGAGAGTTCCAAGTTTCTTGGTCATTCTTGAGGGGTAGCTCATTGGACGAGTAATTGCCCAATACCGATCCACTGCAATAACACACAAATTAGTTATAGATGCAGTGCAGGCTAATATGTCAATAGCGTGCCACATATCGCACCCAAGTTTACCGAAAACCCACTGACCGAACCGTAGCTCGTTGTAGATAGCGAAAGGTATTACTGCGGCTCCAATAATAAAATCAGCTGATGCAAGTGAGGCTATGAAGAAATTAGTGACACTACGTAAGCACCTCTCGCGATAAATGGCGAGAATAACTAAGGTGTTTCCAAAGACAGTCAGAAGTCCAAGTGATGAGAGTAAGACGCCAACAATAATATCCCTTGCCAGAGTGTCTTCCACTGGTGTCTGACTCGTAACGACATCAACCATAGAGGTAGAATTATTGTTCAGCCAAGTTGCTTCAATAAATGATGAATCCATCGTTGTCGACTGAAATATATCGATGGTAGTCTCAGAGTCGTAAGGGTTTAATGATGTCGCAGACGTGACGCTAGATATAAGTGTGTCGTCTGTCGTCGTGTACACCGTGGCTACCTGCTCTGTCGAGCCAGTAAGAAACTCTCCGTGAGTGGTAGACGCAATGTTTGATTGCTTCCGAGTTACAGTCGACCACAAAGTCTCCGTACGCTCCGAACTAATGTCTTGAATATATGTAGTAGTGAGAGGTGACGTTATGGTCGAGTCCACCGTGATATCGGTGAGATGGTAGCCGGATGTGGAGGCGAGAAAACCCGTCCAACTATCCCACGTCCCTGGTGAATCCATCCCTACCCAGGGGAAAGCCGCGCTCTCTGCACCCACTGTATCTTCTGACTATCAGCAATTCTAATGGAAGTCGACGTAGAGTGTTTTTGAGTGAGCAGTTGTGAAGCGCAAGTATTATACCCACTGGGCGATTATCGATTAACGGCGTTCCTGATTGGCCAAGCGCACAAAAACACGCTGGAGTGGAATAATGCAACTTTGCACGCCGAGTTTGGCTGTCGGAAGCTTTGCAGTTTATTAAAAGGGCGCCGCCATACGACGGGATTCCGTCATAATCATGATGATCTATTGCCATAGAAACTGGTAATTGGTTAAAATGCCAGAGAAAATAATGCTCACAAAACAGTGCGCTTGTACCCACGCCCATACTTAAAATCAAATTGGCAAAGATTTCGATTGCCTAATATACCAGCATTTAGGTTTTGTATTGGCATAATAACATTATTGTCATCATAATACAACACTATATCCGTTCGCATTTATACCTTAGAATTTTAATCGATGAATTTATTGCTGAATGTCGATAGCTTGTTTGCACGCATAAATAATGCGCATAACCGGTTGCAAAGCGCAAATAACTTGGCCGATTTCCCAGATTTTTACTCCATAATAAATAGTGTACTCTTGCGGTAGTGTCTATTTGTACGATTTTCTTTTTTTACCTACAGGCAAATCACGAGACAGATTCTCGCTCTATGACAATCAAAACGTCAGCGCCAGTTTGTCATTCGTCCCAGTTCAAACATACATCTGTGTTTTGACAAGATGTAAAGAAGGTTTTCAACCCTCGACTGAAGAGCCAATGGCCGAGCACCGGATGGATCGAATGTGATTTTGCTTTGCTTTGCTTTGCTTGAGTTTGAGGTATTATGTTTCAGTGAGATGTACCGATATTTCAGGCTAGTAATTGCAAAGAATTGATCACTGGAATATACTATTCCTCTGCGGATTTACATTGTAAACAGGATACCCTACGAGCAAAAACACCATCCGTTAACACAAAATCGACCATGTCGGGACTGCATTTCTTTTACTTCACTTGGATCGGAATGACCGACAAGAAACGACAGGGTTTAGGGTTGGTTTAATGGCCGGCACCATACCGCAGGCAGACCCAGAACATAATAGGTTTTTGTTAGGGGAGTGGGGTAGGGTGGGGGTTGGGGGTGGTATGATTTTTGGGGGGTGCATGGGGTGGAGGAAGACGGAGTCTGATTGATCAACCGCCCGTAGCAAATTCGATAAACAAGGTGCATATTTAAAGTTTGTGTCAAAGCATTTCTCTCTTTCCTTTCTTTTTCTTTATTATTTTACAAATTTGTCTACGGAAAGGTGCAGAGTGCATCTTCACGTCATATTCTGATTTAGTGTTGAAAAACAATGCCTGGGGTTGGTTTTGGGGTGGGTTTTTTTTTGGGGGGGGGGGACTTCCGTTGGGTTTGTTTGTTTTGCCGAATTAAACGGTCAGGAATATAATAGGGGTGATGGAAACATTACAAACACAATGACAGTTGAATATTTTTGGGCTCAACGCCACATCTTCCGCCATGCATGTAATGGCGGCGTTCAGCAGTTAACTGTTGTAGATATTGTTGTAGATTGATGCTTTTTGCAATTATATTAACAGAGGGCGCTATAAAGGGTATGCGGCTCGTGCAGGCTCACAGACATAAATAACCTATAGACGGACAGCAGGGGGCGCCAGAGTGAAATTTCGACTAACGTTACGGTGATGACTGCCAAACAGTTTGCCCACGATTTTTAAAAATGGCGGTTGTTCCTGCCATAGAGTCGTGCACATTTTTCAATCACTTCCGCCCACGATTTCATACTTAGTCGGGCGCCGTCGGAATTACGGTACCTGGACGTCGATTTCCATAGGCGCTGTCCGTCTATAGGTTATTTATGTCTGTGTGCAGGCTCCATAGACATCCAGCGGTGTCCCAGGAGATCGAATAAAAGGCATGCCTCATAATTTGAATAAGAAATAAAATTATTTAACATAATTTTGATTATCCAACACATAATTATATCTCGGCGGGTGGACGGTTAAAGTACTCGGTAACCCTTGGCTTGAACCCAAACTTGTCGAAAGCTAATTTTGATTCGGACGAGCGCCCTCAAGAAATGATTTTCCACTAAAATGTAAAGAACGCATACGGTAACGGGAGATTTAGAGAATTCCTAATTCAGATGCTCCTGAAAATTACCAAGTTTATTTTTAAAGAATAAACCTAAAATGTTACATACCGCAATATCATTTAACTTCAAACTATTGCTATTTTAGTTGGTGTGGCACATTTCACTTGCATTAAAAGCAACTAAAGTGAAGTAGTTGTTACCTTTTAATGTTCAATTCTTTCAATTGACTGGTATGAAAGTTTATGAATTGTACAAGTAATCGTGCCTTTTGCTCCATATGTTGTACGCGCATATTTAAAAGACGAGCAGTTTCAAGAGGAAACTTTTATCGTCGGGCGAAATAAGGCTACTGTCACTACTGGCCAATTAAATGGATTCCTTTGGTAGTCAAGCTCTGCTTCATGCGTCTGTAAATCGAAGTCCAGGTGAGGAAACGTGTGGGCAGTAGGCCTATTTAAAATCTGGTTTTCATTCGTTTTACTTTTGTTAGGAAAAGGCTGCTGGCTGCTGCTGCTGCTACTGTGCTACTCTCTAGTCATGTTTATTTAGTCGGCGCCGGCTAAATGTTAACGTTTATTATTTTCTGGTTAGGGCTAGGTATGTTTACACAGTTCAGCCATGGTTTAGCCATGTATGAAATGTTCTATCTACCTATGCACAAAATCACTGGCACTGGCAGAGATGAATTTCGTGATGATTTCAGTCAAAAATGCACTTAACTTTATAAAAGTACTCGGGCAAGTTTCAGAACAGAAGGCATTTCTGTTTTATTCTTGACAGATTCTGGTGATCCGGAAATAGAATATCGAGTCAAGAAAGGTAATATAGGCCAACTGAAATATTTACTTGAAATATAGCAGATTAAATTGTGTATGTGTATGAAGTTTGTCCCACCTTATTGTCGTTTAAATACAACATGCCTTACAACCTTGTATTTTGAATCACCTTCCCATTGACTATACTCCACAGTTACTGAGAAATTCTCCGAGTGTATGCACATTGTTGCTAATGAGCCGTCACTTGCCATGTTTAGAATTCAAGAACACATTAGGAAATCTCTTCCAAAGCTAGCAGAATGTAAGGTAGGTTTTAGATGAGACGGTTTTGCTTGATGATATTGAAATAAATCCTTAGTCTCTATAGTTCAGTAGCTTGAATCAATAATTTACACAGATATCTACATTTCCTGTTCTTAGATGGAACTTGGTCAGATGCAACAACTTGTCCAAGGAGCATATTATGATGTGGATTATGCCATCAGGTAGGACAAAAAAATCAATTCGGAAGTAACTCGCTCAAGTTCCTTAACCTCTCAGCCCGCACAACCACCCCTCCCCCTACTCCTACACCCAATAAATCAAACAATCTTAATAATGAACACTTAGAACAAATAATATTTCAAGTATAAGTACCAATGAAATTCCCAACCCTTTTTACACTGAAGAACTCAAGTCATAATGACTGTAAGCATGGTGTTTCTATTCTGGTCCATTTCATAACAACCTGATAATTACTCTAGATTTGTTTTTCTTTGCAGGGCAGTGAATGATATACAGAATAGTTCTCAATCCTTCACATCGATAGAAAATATGCTGAACAACTCGATAGCATGCAAGAGGCAACTAAATGCTAAAGTAATATCAGTGAAAACAGCTAAGACAAGGTAACTAAAAAACATGTGTTAACCCCAATAATTGGTTTTGAAATTGCTGGATTCAGCACAGTGTTAGAGTTACGAAAATCAATTGAAAATTCATTAACATGCGACAGTTGTGAAAATGATTAGAATTTTTTTCAGAACTTTTCTTCTATCTTATGGAGAACTTGTCCTTTTTCTTTACTACAAAGATGAAACTTGTAGATGAATACATATAAGTCTGAAGTCGACTTAAAGGCTTGAATTGTAAGATCATTAGATCATTTTAATTTCTTTCAAAAGTAACCTAGGTTACTGAATTATTATCAAAACGATTGGTTTGGTACTATAAAACCTTGTGAAATGATTCCGTCTTGTTCTCCTTAGCAATAGCAGAGATTCTCCGCTGACTGTGGTCAAAGATGAGACAGGAGAAACAGCCAGCACAGGTTCCAATACTTGAAGATTTCAAGCAATGAGTCTGATGAGAAAGCATAAAGAAGTGCAGAGATTGGATTGATACAGGCAAGCATGTGTCTGTCTTGTGCTGCATGTGTCTGTCTTGTGCTCTATTTGTCTATGTGTCACAGTGACAATCAAGATATGACTGTAATGTTCATCTTGTCTACTACAAGACTTGTGTTGCCCTGTACATGTATTACATTACAAGCATGTGTACAAGTAGTATTTTGTAATTGCCAGTATATCAACTGATGTTATTACACAATTGATCATCAGTCATCGAGAGTGACCCGGTACATGTACTATAGAATGCTAAGTAGTATTCTGTAGTACTCGGTTCGTTAGCCCAAAGTAACGGCCTGTGACGTTAGGGTTAGTAGTTTGTAATCTATCACATTCACACAGGAAGGACCAAGATTTCTGTGATTAAATCATCTTAATTCTTTCTATCATTTCGATCATACAAATATTGAATGTTTGTGATCGGGGTACATGTATAAGGTAAGAATAATTTCATGAGGTGACGGATGGTATTCCATTTCGAAGGAATAGATCATTTGATCTGTCACCGAATGAAATTATTCGTTTTATACAATGCCTCAATAAATCCTCGTCATTTGATTGGTCAGAACGCGACCGTGCAATGGAAGCTCTATTTACCATTGAATAGAACTTCTATTTTTGCGGTGCGGCCGCAATGTGCATTGGGATGAATAATCAAATGCACATGATCAACGATTCACCAATCAAATTACAGGGTTTATTCAGTTGTTGTATAATATAGAATATATTACTCCAGTCAAACTCTGAATTTAATAGGCCATGATTGATAATAAACATTAGTGCAATTCATGTGAATGACTTAATGCATCGTGTTTTCTGTTTTATTTCCAAGTTTAGGCTGATTTTTTCCTCAAATTTAAGGCTATGAGTGGATTTATTTTTAACAATTACTAAGCCATCTGCTACCCTTTTCCTTTTCAAATAAGACAACTTCTCAAGAACCAAACCAAATCCCCATACACGAACACATGTAGCGTCACTAGCTGTTGTTGTGACCAGCCTGCATTTATAATAGCGTTTTATATGTGGTTGTGATACTGATGGGTATAGTGAATAGCGCCTCCAAGCGATGTGTAGTCGTCGGTTGTAAGTCTAATCTGAGAGAGTTGTTTCTGTACGGATGAAGTCGAAGATGAATATTTGCCTGTTGCTGTGTTGAATGTTTTGGGGGATGAAAAGTAAAAATAATGTAGTTTCTAACTCTGTAATGATGAAATATAATGAACCCTACTGGATGAAAAAAGGAGAAATTATTCTTACCTCTTTGATACTATCTTTAAAGTAGATAATACCTGTCTCGTATTTATGAGATGCAAACACTGTCATTGCTGAGCTTATGCAGTGTGTTTATTTGCAACATTGGTTTGTTGTGGTTAGTTTTTCGTTGACGTCGCAGTTTGGAATAATAATTATCTCGCAAGCCGAATATTATAAGGAAAGCTGTGAAGTGCGTGACGTCAACTGGAGAGAGCGCGCGCGCGCGTTCGTGCACATGCATAATTTGTGTGTTTGACACTTTGTAAATTCGATTATCATCTTAGTTAGTAAACACTTTGAGAATGTCAACATGTTTGTTAGGGACTCTTGTTTCATGGTCTTACTTTAGAGAAATAGACGAAATTCAAATTTATATCCTGGTCAGTATGTCGTTCGGTGTTTCAAACTAAAATCTGTGTATTTCAGATCAATCAACTTGCAATATGTTATATTAAAACAAAATCATAAATCTTGAACTGATGCAATGTGCCAAAGCAGGCGTAAAAGGTGGAATAATTTTCACTTTATTAATTTCAGTTTTAACATGGCTTTTGATTTTCTGAAGTTACTGTTTGGCGTAGACATGGCAGTAAACATGTTTAGATACACGTATGCTGTGTTATTGTGATGTACATAATTGTATGTATGTCTTCATTTCTAGACAATCTGTTGATGCATTCATTTGCCCAACTTATCACTGACCGGCACGAGTGGCCGATTGACCCGCACGATCGGCCGATTGACCCGCACGATCGGCCGATTGACCCGCACGATCGGCCGATTGACCCGCACGATCGGCCGATTGACCCACACGATCTATTCCTTTCTCTATGATCTGACCGATTGATCTATGATCTATCTGACAAGGCAACACCATTATTATCACTATAGCGCCCGTTTTAGGTCGATTTGTCTGGTTTATTTAGATGTCTTTTCAAAACACCGCAAGCTGCGGTCAGATATCTTGAGTGTCTAGCATTCCTGGGACATGAGAAGTACACATCGGATGGATCCCTGCGGCTCCCCCCCCCCCCCCCCCCCCTATCCCCCTACCCCCCGCGAGTCTTATCTATGTACTTTACTCATCACTCGTCGTTCATCTTCTTTTTGCAGTTTGTGTATGTCTTGCTTCTAATTCTTGAAGGACTCGTGCAGTTCTTGATGAAGAACTCTTGATCTTGAAAAGCCCCCAGGCCCCATGGTTTGCTCGTTACACGCCCTGCGGATTGATCCCAGTCGCACAGTAAATTACAATTACGAGGAAAGTCAGGATCGGAACTAGATGTATCTTCGTCTGTTGAAAGAATATATCAGGAGATTCATCATAAACGCTTGGATGGAAACATTAATAAAGCTTAGATGTTCAGACTACGGAAGTACACGGCCAATCCCATAGTTCGTCATACCAAGTTATTAAATACTGAAAGTAAACACAAACGGTAAAGAATGTAAATTTGGTGTAATATTGGTGTAACTTATAGGAAATACGATTGATAACCGTCACGTCTAGATTTTATCACGTACATGTAAAAGGAGATCAGTTCGATCATTATTCCTCCATGGTTCGATTCATTATTTGTACATGCATTATGGTTATAAATGGCAATTCACGTGATTCCGTAGTCACATGACCATAAGACTTCAGTTAATATTTCAATTGAGCTTTGGGTTAATTTGAGCCACTTGTATCAATACTGTGCACGTACACTTGAATGACCTTTTGTATATTTATCCCATCATCTTCGATTTATTTGCACAACTGCGAACTTGTCAGTACGTGTATTAATTCTGTCAAACCAGATTCATCAAGTTAATGGATATTGCTATGTTTAACACGCTTTCCGTTAATGTAAATTTGAACACATTACCGCTAGGCATAAAAAGGCAGCTATACTATTCTTGGCATCAACAAAATGTCATTAATGTTTTAGGCCACACAACCGATAAGCATTTAAGCCTTTATTGGAGATACTAAATTAAGAAAATAATTTTAATTGAGATTTAGTCTTTAGAAAGTACAACCAAAAAATAAATTTGTGTATTCGTGGAACGTGTTTTTTTTTATGAGAAAGACAATGGCAAAATGATGTGACTACTTAAGATATTGAGTTTTAAATTCAGAATGCATGTGGGGGAAGTTACTCTTGACATGATTACGAAAGAAAAGTTTGTTTTTTTAGAGTACCGATATAAATTTGACTTTTGTATATTGAAAGCCGTGTTTATATGTAATCGGTTGTATTTTGGTAATTGTGCGCGTAGCCTTAGCCAATAATAACCGTTTTACGACCATACGTAAATGTTATTAATTCACACAGATGACCCGTATGATATTACCCAGATAGCTGTTGCTAATTTGATGTGCATGCAGCTCGCACTACCCTTAAGATTTGATAAATAGGCAATCGGATTAGTATTTATAGGATTAAGTATTAGTGAGATCAAGATTAGTGGGACAATGTGGTTGATCAAGAAGCACTATAATCTAACTAGGTCAGATAGCAACATTATGAAAACAACAATTGTCACTGGAAAATATCAAGGCCGTGTGATCATTTGATTTTTCTGGAGGTTGAGTGCCCATACACTGAATGCGATGTAATGTTTTGTTAAACTAAAAAATTCTCCTAATTTTGTTGCTTTAAAAAATTAATTGTTATTAATTTCGAAAGTAATTTCATACATTTACATCGTAAAGTTTTGGGGCATTTTTCTTATATATTTAATAAACTTGAAATTGCAACAGAAAGCTTGTTTTAATAAAAGCCACGAGTACCGGTACGCGATAATAAAATAATGTGCAAAGTTAGAATATGTTTCGAGGCCTACACTTCTGTTTTTGAGGCAAACAGTGTTAGACTGTATGCCACGCAGACACACATCTGCTCACAGCATGTACCCCGCGTCTAGCTAACGCAATTTAGCCTTAATTACAGTCAGATATTCACGCTGCTCATTACATCTATAGCCGAACAGTCGTAGTAAAAAATAAGACGAACTTGTTAGTTGAAGGGGAAAGATTTCCCAACGAGAGCAAAGAGTGAATCTTGTCTCTTGGGCACCGTGCAATTAGTGCACCTGCCCTCGGGCCGATATGGCCTATACCACGGCAGTAATTTTAGAAAGATGACTGCTCTGTTCTGAAACAGCTACTCGTGTTCAGTGTGTATATTTTCATAATACTCTCGATCTATGTGATTCACATGTAGATTTCTCGTCTAAATTTTTTTCAAATGAGTCCCTTTTCACTGCAAATAGAGTCGAGAGCGGGTGATAAATCTACAATCTTATAAAGCGTTAAAAAATAAAAAAATAAAAAGTTTGATGAAACAAATCGAAAAAAATAATTTATTGTAATTTATGCAAAACTCTATAGCGATAGCTTGTTATGCTTTGGAACGGTGTGTCAAGGACATATATTATGAGAATGGATTCACAGAAAAAAAGGTAATGTCGATTTACCAAAATAAACTGACAAACATACCCTGTCTCTGTAATACCTGCAAGAGACGCCATAATTATTGTGTGTTTTGGAAAGCTCGTTGTATTCGATTACTCGGTGCGCGATTCCGTCGGGCATTTCCTGCCTTTTATTGCGAAGATTTTACACATCCGATTTCCACATTGGTTAATCCTTGTTCTGCCCGAATTCTGTCAGGTTTGTTGTACATTGAAGATATTTGCTAAGCTTCAAGCCAGACAAGCCATTTGTACATTGGCAGTGGTCAAATATTTGACCTACGTAATGGAAGCGAGTGGGAGCAGTGCGAGTAGGAAAGGATAGGTAATGATATACTTCCTTGAGTAAACCCCTGACCGGAGCACAGTTTAAGAGCTCAACTCGATATAGAGCCAGATATTGACTTACCAAGATGAATGTTTGCTTTCTGTTCTCTTGAAGATACATGTATAGATTTCTTTTTAGGGGAAGGGATGGGGTGGGATGGGATGGGGTGGGATGGGATGGGGTGGGAGGGGTGGAGAGGGGTCAACCCAAGCGTAAAGGTAAATGCCTTGTTCTTGTTTGTTGTTTTCTTATCCTAGCCTACATCTCTCTTATTTCTTCCTGTTGTTTCGTATCTACTTTTGATAAAGCTGTTTGTTTCATACCTGACAAATGACACATCAATTAATGAATGTGTAAACTGTAACTGTAAGCGACTACCAGATAAAGTAGTGTTGAGTTTATTGGTGTGCAGTCGTTGGGAGTCGCGCGCATATATAGTACTCAATTGACAGACTGGCGTAGGCGGGAGGTTTGTGTAGAGATGTGTGCATTTTGCCTGCAGCAACTTGACGAGCCTCTTCAGTAGGAAACATACACACGGGGAGCATTGACTGCGGTACCCAGGGCCTAGCATACCAATCAAGTAATGAAACCCTTGCATCAGGCGTGCGGTCCTCCTAACATAAGACACGCCCAAGGCAATCGGCCCAATAGTCTTTGTTTTTCAGACCTGTACAAACATCCACAAAGTCACGCGCGGTATGTTGCACGAAGAACTCTCATTGATTAATAAACAAACGGATAGAAGTATTTAAGTGGGCTAATTTTACAAGGTGTTGAGTCAGATCATCAATATCGGTGATTATTTTAGAGTTGAAAATGTTAGATTGTAGGCGTTCCCTGTGTAAGAAAACACGGGTTGTCCGACTGCTGACATTTAGGAAAACACTTATATTTAGGACAAAAGCTTCATTTTCGCAAGATAAAAATAAATCCGTTAACTTTACGCGTGGCCGCTGTCTTAATAATACAAAACTCCCGAGGGAGGTTGTATGTCATTACCAAATAATATACTCTTTGCTAAAAGATATTACATGTATACGTATCTACTGCGTAGTTTATTATTTAATATCCGATCAAAAATGAACTAACGTCTTGGAGGAACAAATAAGGTTGTCATGGCGAGATGTACGGTGAAACGATGATTTGGCAACCAAAACAATTTTCATCTCATGAATTGTTAATTGGTAATTTTTGTATAACAAAAAACAACTTCTTTATTCCAATCGGTTGCGTCTGCAACTCGGAAAATGGGTTTTATTTTGTGCTCAATTAATAAACCTGCCTTGGAAAAGGCAAATAATTTGCAGCAAATTATTTGAATTTTGAGAGGAAAAACTTTACATCGGTTGTGAACTCGAAAATAGTACAAGAACGATCTTTAAAAACCATGCTAATTAAAAGTGAAATATTGATGTAATGAAATATTGAATATTGCATTGTACTACATTTAGATCGCATAAATGACTTTTGGGCGACAGGTAGTCTAGATCGTGTTCAGAATGTCTGTTATATTGTCGCCAAATAAAAGGTGACCGAGTTTAAAGTGGGTCGTTTTACTGAGGAGGAAAAAACTCATTGATTTACACAAAAAACAGAGATTCACAACCAAGGAGTAAACACCTAAGAAAGCAGTCAATATGAGCGGGATCCCTGGGGAGTTATGACGGGGCTTGAACGACGCGAAGACGGTACATAGTCTACCAAAATACTGTTTGCCCTGGCGCAGAAAGCTGCAGCATGTTGCCTCGGGTTGTTTAGCCAGAGCTATTGACATCGTATATCCGTAAAAATGAAAACACAGTAAAAAAAAAGTTCATCTGGGCTACAGGGAGGAGTGATTAAATTGATGTTTTTGATGCTGCATGGTAACTCCATCCACTCGTGAATTTGAAGAGCAGAATTTAATTATAATTGTTTTATCAAGATGATGCGAGTTAACCTAGTAAATTAGGGACGTTTTTTGGTTTGGGTAATTTTGGGTAAAATACAACATAATTAGCCCAAGCTACATATTGTTACTATATTCATAGTTTGAGGGGGGGGGGGGGGGGGGGGCTTTGTTGTAATATCGCGAATGTGTTATTGTTTGCTGTGGCTGTCTCGCTCTGGATTTAACATGGCGTCGCAGCAAACCAAGACACCTTAAAGGGGAGGTTGTCATTGGCATTGTTCCATACCCTGCGCGTCTTGTTGTCTGCTTTGCTTTTTGTTGACGTGTTTGCCATATAGGAAAGATTACTGTTATGCAGGGATGTAGTCGAGTCCACACAAGTCCCTGTAAGTCCCTGCAAGTCCATCACAAGTCCTTCAGTTCCAATTCAAATCACAAGCTATTCAAATGAGCTTTGACAAAGGCATTCCTTTGTCATTGTTCATCTAGTTACTTGTGATTGCCTTTTTGAAGGGACTTGTGACTGGCTTCACGAAAGGACTTGTGAAAGGACTTGCAGGGACTCGACTACAACCCTGCTGTTATGGTGTAAGATTACCTGTTCTGCAGTCACTCGTAACCTAATGACCAGTCATGTTTGACGTAATGAGCAATGAAGCGTAATGTCAAGGATGTTTCTGAAAACTTGACTATAGTATGGGGGCCTAAACAGGTCATTTCACTTTCCCATTTAATACTGTAATCGGTGCGGGCCAATTATAATTATTGCTTTCATGCGGTGAGTAACAAACTGGGTAAGGACATTCCAGAGCAGACGACTTTTACCTGTTAAGCATCTGCAGTATGACGGGCCAACAGTTTTAAACTTCGGTAAATATTAAATCACCAACACCAAACTGTTAAGATAACACAATATCGTGTACTCCATATATTTTAACTTTTTAAAACAAACGAGGATATCAAAGAAAGTGGCTTCCTCCGTTTTTAAATTAAATTAACCTATATAAATTGAAAAGATTGCATTGCGCATGCGCTTAGGCATTTTATTGTATGCTTTAATACGCCACGTACGTTTGCTTTTAAAAAAGCTGTTATTTAGCTAATGTTTTTAGCAGATTTCCGTTATCAGATCCTTTGGCGGCAATTGATGTTATAATATATCTCAGCGGCGAGCAAACATCAATGGTTCCGCTACTGGATGTCGTATTAAAACGTAACGATAGAAGCTTAGCATGTGACATCAAGTTAGTTTCTGAATTTGGATTTATTATCGCATGGAGCTATTATGATTATCGTAATGACTTCTTCAGACGTGAGTGGTATCGGAGATGCTTTCAATCAGCTTAGCGCCGTAGCGGTAATAAATTAATCTTGAGACGAGTATTAAGGAATGTATCTAAGGGACTTTTTGTTAAAGGGAGTTTTTTTCTCTCATAAAGTTCGTACTTTATACAAGTTCTGTATCAATGAAATGTAAACACTGTATGCCGTATTAAAGTACGCAACACGTCGTTCAGAAGATTTTGTCTTTTCGAATAATAATCAAAATGTATAAACCTGCATACAAAATGACCGTTATAACATAACTTGTGTATCTACTTGAATGATTACAGGGCAGCCATGTATTATGTTAGCGTGAACGCTATACACCCATGTGTATACAGGACCCGGTTATATACCGTGCCCATCCCCAGAGATTCCACTTTGTGCCATTTGCCACAAACTGCTCAGATTACGGTACTCTTTGTTCATTTTGTTTGAGGTTTTTGATATTTTTGCATTGTTGTGAAATGAAAATCGAGCCATTTTGTTCGGCTAGTTTCCAATTCCGCATGCACTTTGTAACGCGGCAAATTGGTATACTGCGTTGCTATAATGGTAGTTGCGATCAGCTGCTTACCAATTTAAGCTGGTAACCAAACAAGATGGACGATTTGCAGTAGGCCTATATTCTGTAGTGCCGTCATTACCAATTTAAAAAAATGGATTCATACATTTGTAATTAAGTATAGACAATTTGTTGAAAATGATCAGGATTTTTGACTCCAAGATGTCAGATCAATCTTTGTTGCTTTGTTGACCAAGTCATCTTTGTTTTGTTTTACGCTGTTGTTACTAAGATGTTTAATCTCGAGTAGTCACGTAACTACTAATGCGTTTGTTTCGAATCCTCCTGCGCATGTCAGCGATGACCACGTGGTTATAGCAACTTTCTGCTGTGGGACTGTTTTGAAATTCATTCTTATCTTGCTGTTTACGAAACTGTTGCGAGTCCGTTGTATAAACTATCCTTGTATTGCGCACTGTGTCATTGATAAGTGGTATGGGTTGCACCGTTGTGGTTGTGGGATATTGGCCAAGTGATACCAAGATAACGATTTCGCAACTGACACTTATTATTGTCTCGACTTTAACACAAACATGTCGTCTTTATCAAAGCAAAGGACATTGTTTCCTCCTACCCAGCGACAGTTTCATGTTCTATTTACCTGTCCGCTAAGAGATGAAACAGCCACTGACAGTGTTGCCAAATCTCTGATATTTTGTACAAGTGGGACTTCCCACGCGGCGGATGCCCAACACGTAGGTTTTAGCCAGGGGAAATCTGCCCTGCTTACAAAGAGAAAAACCACTATCTAAAAATACAATGAATAGGTGAATTCTGTATGTATTGTTGTAATATTGAATGTCCATCGTTTGCTTCAATATTTAGCTGTTTACGCACCCGTTTGTTATTTTTATTTATTGTGCATCTGTTTTTGTCAAGTTTACGTAAAGGTATACCGCCTGAATAAATTGCTAAAAACCAAAAATTACAAGTCAAATATGCCAAACTGCCCAATGGAACAGACAATGGTTATTTATTAGGATATATTAATCACTTGTAAAATCTTGTGGGTACACTGACTTGGTAAATGACCTAGTATGAATGTTAGGTAAGCCAATGCCGAAAATGGAAAACGAACAGATTGAAAAAGCACATTTGCATTGATAACCTTGCGTGAGCATTGTACCTCACCAGTGCCATTGTATCACGTCGTTGCACCTTTATACCTTATGTCTGTCTCATTTTATAATTGTCTAATGGTAGAGTATGAATACCCAACCTTTACCCTCTCCCCCCGAAGAAGTACAAAGTAGCTAGCTTGCAGGGATATTCCAGCAGTCACCGGGTGACTTAGATTATGTCTTGGATAACTCTAGGTCTGATTAAACTCGCTTAGCGAAAGGTCAAAAGCTGACCAGAACAGCTTCTCTGGAACCTTTCTTGATATTATAGCAAGTGTTGCCACCTAGGGCTCTAATTGGGGGTTTATAGTAAAGCGTTATATCGGTCTGTCTTTAGACAAAGCTAGGGACAAGGATCATCCCTAAGGATGCGACATGACTTTCAGACAAATTACCAAATAAGGGCAGCTCTTAATAGTTGCCTAGTGCCATCGGAGGTTGATAGGTTGGATAGACTTGTACCACTTTGTCAGCGCAGCTGTTTAAACCAATGGCATTTAGAAGTTAATCTGTTGCCTCAGGATATGTTTAATAAAGATAATCCGCTGTACTCTTGAGACACGCAAGTAAAGTGTCTTGTCCTAGTGCACAATTTATTACCGCCCTCAACGGTAAGAATTGTAAGAGACAATTGAACACATTAATTTTGCGACGACGCTTGACGCTATAATATTCGCGTCACGCATATACGGTATGGTTTTGTGCACATTCAGATAAGTTGCGCGTATAAAAAAAAAAATACTTGGCACCATGCGCGCCACGGCCAGTTACTCTCACCATGGAGGTAGGAAACACCTCCATGCTCCCACACTGTAATTCGGTACCCTGTGGAGACTAGACCCGTGTGTCATCTTACTCCTTGCACAAGTGCCCTCTCAGTTGAAAGAAAAGACGAGTTGGAAGTCAATATCGACGCAATCTTACCCGACTTCAATTTAAGTGTCTGGTTCCCGCTATGATATTCTTGATGAAAACACAATGAAGAGAGTCAGCGGACAGACAAAGCAATCCCACTGGTAAGCGAGTATCAAATGAACGGGGAGCGCGGTGCCTAGTACCAGCAAAGCACTGCCCATGGAAGTGCGGTTGCGATATGCACAGCGCCCTCATACGACCGCGCCCGGAGCCCATAAAAAAGCACTCCGTAGCTTATGCGTCGATATATAAATCCCAGAGCCAATGTGGTGTGACTTGTCATACATTTAGATCATTGATGATTATTAAAATCTAGCTTGGAATTTCAACTTGACAGAGGAAACTTTGTAGAATTTAAAACTGATTGATAAAATACTCAAACAATCTTGTCTAAAATAATAATATTTATACTATACACTCTAGGTTTCTAAACCTTTAATTTGATAGAATAATTTAGTTATTAAAATAATCATTTAGTTTTGGTATACCTTTAAGTCCGATCTGTAGTTTGATCATTCACAGGACAGTAACACATCGCTGAGAGGCTATAGTCTCATATTCAAGAGGCTAGTCCCATATCGAACAATGCTTGAACAGAGATGGCTAGCCGTCATCTACTCCTTGACGTGTTTTTATTTCACCCGGAAAATAAACGAAAAAATGCTCACAAGATGCTCACAAGATGCTCACAAGATGCTCTCGGTCCGACGTGACAAGTGACGTGATTGAGAATAACAACATAGGTGAGATATGACCTCTTGCATCCACGGAGAATGACAGTGGGGTGTAAGAAGTCGATGTCAGTCGAGAAAGGAGCAGACGAAACGCGGTACATTCACCCGGCTCTAAACAAGAAACTAACCCGTGTCAATAATGTCTACGTGTGTGCTTACAATCCCCTGGGCTAAATTTGCTAGCCGTTTAATTAATAGGGTCAGTATTGTGAGCTGCGGAGTACTGATGTCTAAGATGCCTTTATACCGTGCGGACTCAGTCGATAATTTGCTCCTTCTGCAGGTTCTTAATATTCTGTCAGTTAAATCCCGCGGGATATACGATCTTGACACTAGGTCAATGACCGCTTGTGTTATCCATGCAATTCAACACGTAATCAGCAGGAATTTTATTAAATCGAATTACGATATACATCATTATATTATATGATTCAATTTATTAAAGCCTTTCTGAAAAGCAGGACGTTTTTTGGTTTTGCGGTATTGATTAGACACCGACAAACATTGTGGTGTCGACATTTCACTTGATTAACCACACACTGTCTCTGCACATGAATGCTTGTGCAGTATATATATATATATATATATATATCTATTTTCATATCATATCATATCATTTACTTTACCCAGGTTGATAATAATACTATCTGATCTGATTAGATAGCGTGGGTGTAGACTCATGTGACTCGGTCATCAGCCGACCAGGCGACACCCGAGGTACCTAGATGACCCTCTCTCCCTTACCTGACTCGTCGCACTTATCTTCCACCCACCCAACTACCCAGTAGCCAGTAGCCAATCTAGTGAATTGCAAATACCCCTAGTTACCATTTGTATTGCCATAGCAACGAGTAACTAAGTGTCTGTCTACAGGAAATGCCACGGGCGTCAATCGCAGACATATAGGATTTTATCTGAATTACATACTCCACCCACTACTCTTTAAAAGCTTGGATTTCAAAAACAAATTACCTTACGGGAAATGATTCATTGTTTTTGTTGTATGGTGTCTTCTTTTTCTCTTAGATTATTTACCAATGCTGAAGATATTGTGTGTCTAGTAGTCGTATACGCGCCTATTTCATTGCTAAAACAGACAGCATCCGTCATTGTTTATGACCAATTCCCTGCCGTAGTGGCATATATTTTACTCGCATTTTTCACAATTTACGAACCGTAAAAAAACGTTAACCCTTCTCTTTAAATCTTGTTTGGAAATTTGTGTAAATCCGATCGAACTATGAAAAGAAAAGTAACATCAAATAGTTATTTATCCTATAAAACCATCTTGTCATTTTTCTTTGATTCTTGGTTTGAAGTAATAACACCGTATGTTGAAAACTGTCTTTTTATTTATTTAATAGGAATGCTAGATAAATGTCATCTGTCAAAAAGGATAAAATGTCTGCAAGTAAACAAATTAATTATCCGCATGCAGTAACCCTGGTGATTGACGTAACAATGACGTCATACTCCAAATTGGGTAAGAATGGTGGGTCGATATGTGCTTGGTTATGGTATGTCAGTTCGGCGAGTTGATTTGAATAGATTGATTGATTCATTGACCTGAACCAACGTGGGAAATGAAGCACATTGCGGTTGAATACAAACTACCAAAGGGTCAAACGAATGCAGTAGATGGACGTATATACCGGACAGGTATATCATCATGTTTAATTCATCAGCTTGCGGCCTGCGACAATGTCAGCCAATCCAGACCCCAATCTTGATTGTCTTTGACACTTGTAAGGGTCCATCGACCTGCTCTTGTTATCGTAATCACAAGATGAACGCTTTCATGTATGAAAGTAGATATGTTTTGTAGATAAACCCAAATGTGAATGCTCCAAACTGGCATTTATTTTACGTGTCAGGAAATGTATAAAATACCACAGTCAAGCACCAAGTCATGTTCAAGGTTTATTGTTCTAGTTTCACTAAGCTAAGCTAAAGTTTACTAAACAAACATAAAATTATAAACCCGCTAACGAGGCAGCGGTGACGTTATAACCATTAAGTTCCTGTCTCTTCAAACGGACAGCTAGTGTTTATTCAAGGCAGACCGCCGGGTACCAACTCCACTAGCTGGATGCCACTTTTTCCCCAAACAATATCTAAATGGATGTTAAGCGCCATCTACATAATGTTTATTATATGCGCGCATATATTATAAGAACGTATATAATGCAATTAATGCTCGTTTTCAGCAAAGCATTCTGATAGCTTAGTCGAACAACTCAAACAATAGAGTACATGGCGTAGAGGTTGGAGGTTGTGGCTTCGAATCCCCGACTGATTTTTTTTGTCGAATTTTGTTTATAATTTGTTGCTTTTGAAGATTTTTTAAAAGGGAACTAAAGTCTGACACTTCATTAGGTTCGAATATTTTTTCTTCTTCTAATAGTTGTATTTTATTTTTAAGGGAAGTAAAGTCCAAAATCTTATACTCTACATGCACCCCATTCAGATATGTCGTTTGAGGAAACAAACTAGCTGGATATTATCAAACCCAAGACTTCACGTGTCTGTGTTGAAACTGAGCAGAAGAAGAAGGCGTGATGATGAACTACATAGATTAGATTAATTGTGGGATTCCTTAGAGTTCAACACCCTATAGATGTAAAGCCAATTATTAATTAAGCCTAAGGGATTGGTAATTCCGTACAAATGACATCCCTTGGATGGGGGTACTTCTCGGGCCCGTACTTCTCGGGCCTGTAGCTGACATACCAAGAGGTGTTCTGTCGGCATGGTGGTAATTTGATGAAGTGAAACATGTGCCCCGCGGACTTTGGTGTCGCACTGAAACTTAAGGTCTAGGTAATTGCATTAAATCGTGTCATGCGAACATAAAGATAGACAATAAGCTGTCTGTAATTTCATTACAGAAAGTTACACTTTCAACATGCTTAAACATGAGGGGTTTAAGAGTGTGTTATGGATTTCACTTGGAAAGTTTCAGATCAATCGCAGTTGTATCTTTAATGTTAGACATATGAATAATATGTGCTCATTATTCCCCGTACATCTTTGGGTGTCTTCACTCACGGTCAACATATATTAGTTAAAATGATGCCTCATTATGACTAATTTACCGTATTTTGACTATTATATGTTGACAGTGTTCAAGTGCCAGTCTTTAAGACCCATGTATGCATCGACCATCTGTCGTGAGTAAATGTAAGAACATCGTGTTCAGATGTTACATCGCTTTCCTCATAATTATAATGCTTAGGAATTTGAGATAGCTTGGGTCTTTATCTTCCGGATATCTCGATTCCTAAATCTCCATCAATTCCTATGGTGGAGCAGACAGGAAATCGTACTCTGGGGACGAAGGTGGGTAGGGGGTTCCGTGTTTCCAAACCCTGTATCGAAGTATCGAAGAATACTGTTTGTGTCATTTCCGCAGTATTAAAATACATGCTCTTAATCAAAGAGCACAACATGTGGATTTGTCGTTAATTCAGGAGTTGGTTTTTCTAATTGGTGATTTCTCTATCTACGTCTTAGACCCACGCAGAAACCAGACCAACGTTGACTTATTTCACCTGTAAACCCGAAGACTTTAAAGCACCGCTCATTTTCTCTCACGAAGCAGATCCTCTTACTCAGATCAGTTTCAGATGATTTTCCAATTTGCAAATCTGATTTTTTTTTGTCCATATCCGCGGGAGCGACTGTGATATATGTTTGCACATAGTCACCGGGAATAACCTCGTCTAAATTCCAGCTCACACACGCTGTCAACTAAGTCATCTACTGCGCACTCACACCACATTGCAGATGCCAGTCTTATTGTGATGACAGAAACGTTGACGATAACATAATAACAGGGAGAACAAGAAACGACTCAAATTGCAGATATGGATTTTCAGGACATTTTAGGAAATGTAATTGTAACAACAAATCTCAGATATACGACACGAAGAAATCGATTGGGACACTTCAAGTATATTTTAAGGATCGATTCGTGTTTGGATAGTAGCGATATGGTGTGCTCATCAAACAGATCTTTGCATTTGACTCGCAAATCGATTCCGCTGTGTGTTTGCGCATTTTAAGTAGAAACAAAATCGTGGAATTTTCACTGAACAAAAAAACAAGTTTTGTTCCTGTTTTTCTGCTTGTCGATTTGTCGTCTTTGTGGTCTCAAAAGCTAACGAAAAAAACCAGATAAAACCTACGGATTCCAAAGTAAATATAGGCCTACTCTTTCGTTATAAAGTTTGGTTGATAATTTGGGTTTTTGTTTTAGTGTTAAATTGTAGGATTCATTACTTAGGGTTAAAAGGGCATGCTGACCAACTTGGCTGCGGTAAGTGTACACTCAGTTTGACGAGCATGTCGGCTAGCTGGGCAGGACATACGGCCATGGTCGCAGTGGCCGCGGTTAAGATCGGGGATAAGGTAAACATGTTTTTCTATTTTCAGTAAATACAAACAATATCATTAATAATCATTATTAAATAATTAAAAATGTCATTGTTTCCACAGATATCTCTCTTTGGATTGCACCCTGAGGTTTGGTTCTTTACTTTAATCCCTTTGATTCAACACCAATAAACTATAGTTAGTCGTTTATACTCCGTATATATGTTTTCGCCATTTTTGACTTTTTATGAAGGTTTTAGTTAGCTTGGTATTGTCTTTACCTGTTTATAAACTTGGATTTTTAGCAACGTTTCTAGTTTACACTGTGTTCTTGAACAGAGTTTGGTGTGTTAAAATATGTGACATTTTGCTGATTTATACTGCGGTTTGGCCCGCATAGGTAATTATCGAGAGATTTACTGGTGTGCAACCATCAGTGGCTGACTAACTAATCAGACAGGTTCATATGAATCCACGTCTCCCGTCCAACCAGTCCAATATAATATACCCCTCCCTCCCCCCTCCCTCTCTCTCTAATGCCGACTCCCATCTTCATGTGCACGCATTATAAGATGTCTCAACTGTTCCAATGGCTTATCTGGAAATCACAACCTGCGAGTTGGCGAAGACTTTTATCACGAGAATCTCAACCAGATTGTCAAATTTGTTTCCGTTGAATAAACAGCACAGGTAGTCAGTTCTGGTTTGGCGTTGTCTGAAATAATTATGTCTCCCTACCAGCTGTCGCAGAACTATATTACTGCCTTGGAAGTGGGTCTCAAATAACCTGATTTGCAGAATGTTAATAATCATTATATTTATAAGTAGAAAGTTTAAATTAAATCATAAACAGAAACAAACCAGGAGCGTATATCATTCAACTTCTACAATAACGAATTGTGAAGACGTGTTATTAAGTTAAAATCTAAACGAATCAATTACATGTAATAAGTCGAGTATCGAAGGGCAACCAAGACGAATCTTGTTTTCCATTGGAATAACTGATCATCCGTCCAATAACTGACATCTATACATCTCAATGACTCACAGTCACGGTCCTTATATCATCCATACTGTCCCTCTAAATCTAGCTTAACTTTCACCATCATGTTCCTCTTTGCCATCTGTTACTGTTAGCCACATCTGGTCGTGTTTTCAGGCTAACTGAAAGCTAACCCGTACCTGTAGTAATAATCCTATATCATCCAGTGTATTATTTTATGCTCAGAAGATTATACATTAGAGTTTGGGATAGGTATTTTATGGCATGATAAATATGGTTATACTAAACTCTTTTGGTTGTCTTATCGATAGCAAACATAACTCGACTTAAAGAAGAGGGAATTATTTGGGAAAAAAATATTATTATTTATTATTCATTATTTTACAGTCAGGTAAAAATGTATGTTATTCCGTAATATTGCGGTTATTCTGGTAGTTTTGTTTTGGATGGCTGCAAATGTTGTATTTTTCTCTTTCTCATCTACGAATCTCAAATATTAAATCTCTGTGCAAATCTCAACTGCCCTGCGTACAGGCTCTAGGCATATGTTTACTATACACGCTGACGACAGATATCAGCTGCATGTACGTACGGCGCTGTCAATACCTATCCTTCCGTCAAAATGGCTCCAGAGAAAGTACATCAGTCGTTTCTCGGCTGATGAATCCGAATACTGTAGAGTGACACATTAAAACGACTGGAATATAGAGCAGTGTACTATTAGTTTATCAGTATATGGATCTAGATGGGGCTAGGGTTACATGTTACTGCCCCCCCCTCTTTTTTTTTTTTTTTTTAGCTGCTGACTAATTTTAATGTGTGTATACATGTAGTAAAATGGGACAACAATAAATAAATGGAATGCTAAAGGTATAGATTTATACCTGAATTTCCACAGAATGCAGGAGAAATTATTACAGATTAACAACAAATTACCCCCCCCCCCCCCCCCCCCCCCCTCCCCCCCCCCCCCCCCCCCCCCCCCCCCCAAGATAGAAACACCATAGGCGGAACAATAAATCCTTTCAGTCATCTAGCGATATCTGTTGTCCTCGGGCGTTAAAGTGTACGCTTAGTCTATGGGGTTAGGTTATACTACAGGAACAAAGGGAAACACAATAGGGTATCCTCGGTAGTTGTGTAAAACACGACTATGTTCCGTGCAATGTTTAGTTGTGACACAACATCTATATTGAATAGTATATATCATTATGTGTATGTCTGTACTATCAATTTATGTGTAGACATTTGATATTATGGCCACGCGATGCCGACTTGTATCTAGTAAAATATTGGTGGTTTAAAAGTATATCTTTTACCATACAGGAATAATAGCATGAGAAAGATGTTAGTTGACTATGGTGTCTGACGACTCGGGCCTGACACTCGGGCATGACAAATAGTATTATCTACATGTACAATGAACACAATGCAGCGCCATTAATACTGTACATTTTATTTTGTGTGTAATGATCTTCCGCGTTAGCTGCTCACTATTATGCACAAAGACCTCAACAAGGCGTTTGCCTCATGGTCACACGTATCCTTTCTTTAATTCACCATTTCATTTGATCGAAAAGTTACTGTCAATAGATGAATATTGCTATACACGTACGACCTTGGTGGGAATTATTTCACTTTGTTCTTTCAATCGTAAAATCATAGCTGAATGGCGGGGCTTTTAGGTCGGAAAAAGCTGCACCAATTCGATTTGGTTTTGTCGGATAGGTCCTTGTCGTAGAACCAACTGATAAAAGGATATCTTTAATGGAAAGGTAACATCAAACAATCTGAATAATACTGGGCAACTGTGTTCGTCCCTAATAACTTAAGTGCTTTGACATTATACTTTTATGTGGAATTCTATTTATAAAAAAGATTATACAGTTGATTTAGGTTTTGTTTTGTACAATTTATTCCTCGTGAGCCCATTTTTTAAAAATATCGTCAAATCGATAGCCAAAAGAAACACAATGAATTACACCTAATCCGTCCAAAACAAACCAAATATAAACACAAATAATCGCCAGCCCCTCACCTCCAATAAAAAATAACCACTTTCGATTAAATGTTTTCCGATTTAGATGTTAAATACTGTATATAATTTATGTACATAATGAATACTGCATAATTACTAGCTACTCGGACAAAAGAAACAGATTATTCAGTGTCATGACACTAAAATGAGCAACACACCTTACGCTAAATTGGCGACTTTGGAGGTCACTTATTACATCAAGCCTCTCCGATTATTTTGACAATGAAGGCAATTTTGGAGCAGGTACGTCAGTTCAGGCTAGTGTCAGTGTCATTTTTAACCACGTCATTCTACGTAGGTTTTGTTTGTCTTTCACGGTAGCGTGGTAGTTCGTGTTAGTACTTGACGCACACGACGTGTCCAGATGCAATGATGTTATCAATACTTTGGGTGATCACAGCAATAAACTCAAGGACAGACTTCCTTTAAAAATAATTATGCATCCTTACCCCCCTCCCCCGGAAAACGAACAGCCCTGATTTGATTCGTAGTTTTGACCCAATGACCAATATTTCTTAACCAGTTCGCGCCGGGATTATTTTTACATCGCCGAGCCGACGGGCGGGATTATTTTTAACGAAACTCTATCCGAAGCGTGTTCAGGCCGATAGTGCTGGGTAGCACACCCACGCATTTCCGGCCTTGCGCGCTGCTGACATACATTTCCGAACTTGAACTTGGCGTATTTATTCGTCATCCGTTTTGAATTTGGGGAAATGTTTGCGTTTATATACGTCATCCGGCGCGAACTGGTTAACGACGTTAAGTCCATAAGAGCAATAGATTGTCCAATTGACCTCCGATAGGATTACCTAACAACCCTGAAACATCGTAAAAAGACTCGGGAAAATCAACATAATGCGTTATTATCTCCCATTCAACTACTCTTGTGCGTTACTCTATTCAGAATAGTGTTGGTTTTTTGTTAAAGTGTACGCTTATCCGTACATTCAAAAACTGAACGTTTGATTCCATTGTTTCGTTACGCAACACGGGGTTCAGACGGGCAGAGTTTCACGTATTAACTTATCATCGTACAATAGTGGTTGTGAAAGGGCTGTAGCTTAAGTCAAACAAATCAAAAGGTGGACATTCTTTGATTCGAATTGAAGGCTTTTTCGTTATTTCTCAACAGAATGCGCAGAAAATTTCCGCGCAATGCTTTGTTTTTTGTTGTTTTGACTTGTTACATGTATATTAAGTTTTAAAACTGGCTTTTAAACGACAATGTTTGCAAGAATCAATGTACGGCTCATTGAACGCAAAAAGGTGTGAATACGGACAAGTTACGTGTTAAGTAATCTCAGCAAATATGGCGCTGGGGTTGTAGCTATATAGTTAAAGTAACTCAAGCAATTCATTGGTGTTTAAGAACCCGGAATGAGCTCAATTATTAAGTAAGGTTTACACATCTGGAATTAACAAGACTTAACTTTATGGAACTTGTGTGACTTGATTGGCAGAACATAGACAGCCAGACAGACAGACAGACAGACGGACAAGACACCAACAGCCTGACATATATACATACAGATAGATAGATAGTGAGTTATAATTATAAACGTAATGATCTGTTGGTGTTCAGCATGTAATCAAAATGTATAAACACAAAAGTCTAAAATCAACGTTCTTCATCTTTCAATAGATGTTTCAGTTTCAAAAATTAAGTTTTTTTGTATTTATCCAAATATATAATTATACCTTTAATAGTAAGTTGATTAACTAGCATCCAATTACAGTATCAATATAATTTAGCTGACTGCTTACGCAATAACCATGAAACCAAACGTGTGTATAACTATAAAATGTAGAAAATACAGTATTGCATTCGTATGCTGAAATCTTAAACAACGCGGCAAAATTATTCAAATCGCAGGATATGTTATCTAAGGAATGCCGCTCGAAATGCGTGTTTATTACGGTACTCTAGCAGGACAGTCAGTACGTGATTTTTTTACAATCTGTCATTATCACTGCACGCTCTGTAGCTTGTCGTCGCACTTGCTTCTACTTCAATACATTAATAGTTATTGACAGATTTCATGAAATCTGGCGGGCCACTTTGACTTGAATGGCCTTTGCATGACAGGTCAATAGGCTGTCGAAAAAAACTGAGAATTTGCCTTTGGATTTATTCCAATATGCAAGAAAAACACTTGTCCATACGGTGTATTTATCATGGTATACGATATGCAGACTGTACCGTTTATTGAGCTTAATGTTTAAAAATGGCTAAATGTAGTATTTTCATACCATTTGGTAGATTGTCACTTGATTATATTTTGTAGCGCACCTATTTACTCAGAGTAATTTGATTGCGGGGTACATCAGAGTGAATTAAATTTCCAATCCTATCTCCAAGTGTGCAAGTATTAAGTGCATGTCTGCAGGGGTAATGGTCACGTGATTATCAAGGGTTTCTTCTTCGTCAAAGGAAAGTGTTTCATGCGATACGTGTTTTCGAAATCTTGGTTTCGTCTCCGGTATTATAGCCTCTCTGTCACTTGAAAGCATGGCAAACTGATAATATTGGTCTTAAACAGTACCCAAGTCCGAAAGGCGCATTTTGACCTGGAAATTGTCGCTTTTAAAAAGGACCCCGAAAGCCGGAGCCGAAACGAAGCCAACATTTTAAAACCATCCAGAAAAAAACACCAAACGCGAATGCCTTTCCAATCATGACAATCTTAAATTATCTCTGGGGAAATTTATACGCATTAGCGCTGCTCTTCATTCAAATCAATCATTTTAATGGATAGAAAAGGTCAGATGTTTTCGATAAAGTCACCGACGTCTTAGCAATCTTAGAGTTTATAATATCACAAGAATACTTTTAGGTTGAGCAATCTGAAAATTCAAGGCTCAAAGTCCGCGTTTCTCGCAGAGTTGAGATTAAGACAAGTTTTCCTCAATCCTTGACCGATGGATGTGAAGTAGAATTATTGATTTGATGCAATAACAGGAAACAGGTCACTTCAAAATGTCGGGGTTAAGTTTCATTGGTACCAACAACATGGTATTTCAGGTACTTCTTGTAGATCTCCAAAACACTTCAAGTATAGCGACTGTTCGGTTCCGTTCTTGAATGTATAGTTCAGTGTATTCTTTTCTGAAGAGAGTTACGTCATAAGAGTAGTTTAATTCGAGTTCATTTTTGTATGTTGTGATGAATCCGCTTTCAATTATAGGAAAAACAGCGATGGTGAGTTTTTGGTTAAAGAAAGTCCAAAAAAGTAATTTAATCCACAAAAATGAACAACAATGGATTCTATGTTGTAACTGTTTGAACAAACCAGACAAATACTAAATCTTGTCACCGAGAGCCGTATATATACAATTTTAATAGCAAAGAAGAACTTTCTTAACCTTTCAACATCTCTTATCTTTTTCTAGACAAATATTAATACAATGCATGGTTAGATTACAATCAAGCTCAGTACTTAGTACTTTAAAATCATCTGTTGTAAACATATTGGGCCCTAATACATTATAAAACAATAGTATCTTTAAATATTGTTAACACATGGTCAGATGACATAAGAATATGGACATTTAATCTTCTAATCTTCAACAGAAAGAAAGCGAATAGGCTGTCCATTCCAAACCTCAAATATATCACGTTTTGTTTTTGAGAAATGTAGCACAAACCTTAGATGATAAGATACAGGAATTGGGGTTTATCGCTGTTTATGCACACATACCAGTAAAACGAGAACTCGAGTAGATGAGTCCTGAATTTGGGTCACAACGGTGTTTATTTTAATCTTTGACTGAAGCGAAAATGGTCCATTTGCTATTTGATTGGTGCCCGGTCATTTTCCCTTAACACGCTGTCCGTATCTAGTGTACCGCATCCTTTTTTTTCTTTTCGCAATGTACACATTCACGCAGTCCACTTTGATTGGACATGTAACTGAATTCCTTCATCCCTATAGGGCATATTTTTTATTTGTGCGAATTGTGGAAGATGAAATATCCTTGCTTCCAACCCGGCTTGTCCTTAGTAAGATGACGTCAATATAAACCCGTATATACCATTCACAATAGACCAGCATGATTTGAGTAAATCAAGAAGGCCCGGGTTTTTTCTGTGATCGACCATTCAGGTTATTATAATGACAAAGATCGAATTCAATTTAGTAATAGATTTCCATAAAGGGCGGGCAGGCAAGCTGCTAAAAGCCACGGACATGTTTTTACTCATTTCGTGTGTCATTGCATTACACGCTGTATCGATCTCCCGTTTCTATTGTGCACAATACTCACAGTCATATTTCATATCTCCTGTCTTTATTGCGCGCATTACTCACAGCTATATTTCATATCTCCCGTTTCTATTGTGCACAATACTCACAGCCATATTCCACATCTTCCGTCTTTATTGTGCACAATACTCACAGCCATATTTCATATCTCCTGTCTTTATTGTGCGCAAATCTCACAGCCATATTTAATATCTCCCGTTTCTATTGTGCACAATACTCACAGCCATATTTCATATCCCCTGTTTCTATTGTGCACAATACTCACAGTCATATTTCAAATCTTCCGTCTTTATTGTGCACAATACTCATAGCCATATTTCACATCTCCCGTTTCTATTGTGCACAATACTCACAGTCATATTTCACATCTCCCGTCTCTATTGTGCACAATACTCACAGCCATATTTCACATCTCCCGTTTCTATTGTGCACAATACTCACAGCCATATTTCACATCTCCCGTTTCTATTGTGCACAATACTCACAGCCATATTTCACATCTCCCGTTTCTATTGTGCACAATACTCACAGTCATATTTCAAATCTTCCGTCTTTATTGTGCACAATACTCACAGCCATATTTCACATCTCCCGTCTCTATTGTGCACAATACTCACAGCCATATTTCGCTCCTCCCGTTTCTATTGTGCACAATACTCACAGCCATATTTCACATCTCCCGTTTCTATTGTGCACAATACTCACAGTCATATTTCACATCTCCCGTCTCTATTGTGCACAATACTCACAGCCATATTTCACATCTCCCGTTTCTATTGTGCACAATACTCACAGCCATATTTCACATCTCCCGTTTCTATTGTGCACAATACTCACAGCCATATTTCACATCTCCCGTTTCTATTGTGCACAATACTCACAGTCATATTTCAAATCTTCCGTCTTTATTGTGCACAATACTCACAGCCATATTTCACATCTCCCGTCTCTATTGTGCACAATACTCACAGCCATATTTCACATCTCCCGTTTCTATTGTGCACAATACTCACAGCCATATTTCACATCTCCTGTTTCTATTGTGCACAATACTCACAGTCATATTTCACATCTCCCGTCTCTATTGTGCACAATACTCACAGCCATATTTAACATCTCCCGTTTCTATTGTGCACAATACTCACAGCCATATTTCACATCTCCCGTCTCTATTGTGCACAATACTCACAGCCATATTTCATATCTCCCGTTTCTATTGTGCACAATACTCACAGCCATATTTCACATCTCCCGTCTCTATTGTGCACAATACTCACAGCCATATTTCACATCTCCCGTTTCTATTGTGCACAATACTCGCAGCCATATTTCATATCTCCCGTCCCTATTGTGCACAATACTCACAGCCATATTTACCATGTCTTACTTTACTGATTCATTTCAAGTCGATTACATCACTTCCTTTCCTGTCGCACATTTTGCACCATTCCTGTTTAAATTCATCCGCCACGTGTTCATTAATTTCCTCCTCAAAACGTTATTTTGTTATGAGAGTCACATCACAAGCTTATATGGCAAAAGGGAATAACAAAAATATTCAAGGGAAAAAGATAATTAGCGACGTCGCGTTATGTTTGAACGAGGACAGATGTCAAACATGTACATGTACAGGTCAAGAGTTCCACAACGAGGCTAGACAATGGCAGCGCGTGGAAAGAAACTGAATACCTCCAAGAATTGGCTACACTTTCTTTCAGGTTTTAGGGAGGAGGGGGAGGGGGTTGTTTTCTCGATAAACTCTTCATCTCATTTTCCACTCACTGTCAGTATTGTGTCTCGTTCATGCTAACATCATTCTTGTATACTCTCTTTAACTCATCGACGTGTTCTTACTTTCAGTTCTTCACCCATTTTCCTTGTCACTATTGTCTATCATCTTACATACAAATCTTCTCCCCTTTCATCTTCACGCCGTGTCGGTTACCAAATCACTCTGTGTGTATGTTACTACATTTATTTTATGAAAGTCTTACATCCTTTTTTCACATCAACTTTAAGTTCCCTCGAGCAGTTTGTTCTCTTCATCAACTATCGCTCTAAAGTTGAAATGTCGTAAATTTATATTATAATACTAAAACAATAAGGCTTTGAAAGTCAGTGTTAGTATAGCCTAGTTTATACAAAATGCACAATTCCTACCCGAAGAAATATTAAACTATTTTAAAACGATTAAAATTAAAACTAAACTAATTTACAATCTCGCAATTTCGGCCACTCGTCTTCTGTTTATCCAAACCATATAGACTTTCAATTTCGATAGGTTCCTCTCTTTTTGTTTTTTGTGTTATCTAATACGACTACCACTCTCGCAACAGTCTTGCACCGTGAACATTAAAGAGTGATTTATCCAGGCCCGTCATACATATTACACTTATAATATTTAATTTTTGTTTGCTCATGTTATTACTGTTCCGGTATTTCTGCCAACATTTTGTAATAAGCTTTGGAAATACGTGTTGAAATAGATGACATTTGAAACCCAACACTCGCTCCACTGGTATAGTGTCCACAAACGCGTAATCACGTGATACAAATTCCGTCATTCATGCAATTATTTGTTCATTAAATTCGTGATTATCTCAAGAAACGCTCTAAACAAACTTTCCAAAACCAAAAATGGCGGCGCATTTACAAAATAATACCCTCATTTCAATTCAAGTCACAGAATAATTTAAGAATTAAAAAACAAATCGTTGCATGAAATACGTATAGACTTGTGTAGCAGCTGTTAAACCAAATCTTCATGTGTAATTTAATATTTTGATTTGGACGCGAAGTGATTAATGCTTTGCTAGTTAATGTTAAATAAAATGAAGAATTTACTGACTTTTATTCATGGGAAGAAATTACGCTCATACATGAATACACGAATTTTAAATTAGCATCGAAAGCGAAGCTAGCTGTTCTAAGCACCAGGGGCTGCTAAGCACAACAAAATTGCTTGTCCTTGCCAAAAACAAGGTTACAGACCAAATTTTCACGTGGTCTTTATTGTTTTTGATTGATAATCAGCTGGTCTTTTGTTTAGCATGAAAAACACGTCGAATTTTGGCTGGTAACCTGTTTTTAGAGAGCAAGACTTTTTTGTGCTCAGCAAATTTGTGTGCTTAGCAGCTCTATGAAATTGGCCCCAGATCATTAAGGGTCTTTTCCTTTTTGTCTAAATTCTCGCTGCAGTTAAGGAGTGTAAAACGCTAAATTTGACATTCGTCAGTTAAAAATTATAATTAAACGCCATATCTTAATACATGGAATAGTATTGGTCCATCATATCTGTGGTTTGAATAATAGTCGTAGTTTTAAAGAGCAGGTCATGTAATTAAAATGCTTCAGCTATCAATAATATTGCATTGTTTATTACCATGCAGCATTACGTACGAACCGCAATTATTGGTGTTTGCAAAGCGCACATGCGCGAGTATTCACGCACAGGGTAAAATTATGTGTAGTACAAAGTAGACTAGCGCACGATTAGTTTAATACGCATGCGCTTTACGATTCAATCGTGGAACCAGCCACTGATATTCATGCGCACTACTCACGCGCGCGAACATCGCCCAAACCAGGCGATAGCAGATGGCAGCATTAATCCGCGTTTTCCCTATCTCCAGAAAATATATAATGCAACTGTATATGTACGAGGTTCAGTAAAACAAATATAACCGGTTTATTTCGGGTGGGTAGTCGAGCTTCCCTCGGTATTAAAAGTTGGCAAACTTCTTCCGTCAGCTTCGCCTTGGGAACTAGTTTGTCAACTTCCACCGCTTTTGCCACAGGGAGCTAATATCGACTATCCACATTCAAATCATGTTGTAATTTGCATAAGGCCGCGTCCGAATATCCGTGTCTAAGGCTATTGTGCTCATCTATTACACTTACGCATGAGCATGATGACATCGACAATAGCCGTAGTCCCGTAGTTCAGAAAGCCCGTTTCGGACACGGCTTATTATACATAGTGTCATGGGGATGACGTTCCTGGCCCCATATCCGCCATACTATACGTGGAATCAATGCTCATAAAAGTAGTTCCGTCTCGAGTTAAGAAGTGTCCCTGTTGTCGTCTTCCGCATCGGCAGAGGATCTTCTTGTAGGCCCGCTTGAAACTTTTGTTGGTAAAGGCATATATAGCCGGGTTCAATGCACTGTTAACGTAACCTAGCCACGTGACTAACGGCATAACAATGTGTGGAGAGGGAATACAAGATGGGCATAGCGGACCGACAACATTAAGGACGAAAAATGGCAGCCAACACACGACGAAAACTCCAACCACGATTCCAAGTGTTTTGGCGGCTTTGTGTTCACGGTTCATTCGGGAAAGTAACCTCCTTCCCATAATCTGGTTTGCATGAGTCCGCGAATCGGTAACCACCGAGTATCGCTTGTTTCCTGTACCGTTGTACGACGCGCCTCCCCCGCGATGGATCCGCAGCGACACGGTGCCGTTGGATTCTGGGCTCTTGCCCATAGATACAAGCTTGGTTCCAGATCGAATGTGCCGCATCTGGGCTGCAGCAGCTCGATATATCCGGAAATACATAAATAACATAATGATAGATGGTAGGTAGAATGACACACACGACGATAGGACGAGATAAATGGCATCGGAGGGGAAAATACACACGTTGTCTGGCATGGGTTCCCCGACAGCATGCCACCATGCAATACAAGGGAACGAAATGAAGGCAGAACAGCACCATACTAACACGATGAATATCAATGCGACCTTTCTAGTCATTCGTCGTGGGTAACTTAGTGGGTGTGTTACCGCCCAAAACCGATCCAGTGAAATCACACACAAATTCAATATTGAGGCAGTAGAGCCTAATATGTCAAGTGCATGCCATAGGTCGCATATTGCTCCGCCTAAAAACCAGTAGCCGTTACTCAAGGTGTCAATGATCGCTATCGGGACGACGAGACCACCAATCAACAAATCGGCAAATGCTAGAGAGACGATGAAATAATTGGTGACACTTCGACGAAGCGATCTGTCGCGATAAACAGCGAGAATCACTAGTGTGTTACCGAAGACAATTAGTAACATGCTGAAACACAACACAATGCCTAGCACAATTAGATCGGCAGTACCAAGCCATGCGCTAGGCGAGTTAGATGTACCATTAACTTGCAAGTCTGTTCCATTCACATCCAACGTTAAACTTGGTAGGGTACCGTAAGCAACTTTACTGGCAATACTGACAATTTCCATCATGTCAGCCTCCGTGCCACCTCAGTTTCCTGATAAAACACTTTTGTTAATTCAAATTCAGTTTGCGTTTTTGCGTATTCTATCCACAGTCACTGAAACATCGTATCAGTAGTCTCCTTGTCATCCGCTCATCTCGGGTTTTACATTCATTCCTCGTTGCATCCTTGGCCGAAATCACTAGATATGTAAATCCATGGTGTTTTTAACGGCTGGAGTTTATTGTCGAACTGAGCGATCTGAGACCATGCTTTCCCTGAGCGATAATGTCGGTGATGACTTTGCGTAGTCTTGGCATGTAATGAACGCGTAGCTAGCATGTATGTGGTCAGACCTCGGTGACTTGTCTAGTCTGTGGCACGTGTGCACTGTATTATACGCAAGCACTGTCACTATTTTACGCCTCACGTACCACTATTGCGCAGGTAGTCGGCAACTCGCCACTTAGCAATTGTACTTGTGCACATTCGTATCAGGGACGGAGAAGCTACTAACGTGAGTTGAATAATGCGGTCATTGTTTCTTTAAGGAGCAAACCCTAATACCAGGAACACTGAATCGCAGTGTGTATACTTAATGAATATGAAGAACTATTTTGTGTTGCTCACTTGTCGAGTTCCATGAACAAGGTCACGTGACACTCGGCCAACCGTAGAGATGCGGTATATATACGATAGACACGTAGTTCTTGTGACTGCAAAATGAGCCCTGTAATTCGCACGTCTATAATTTTACACGTGCGAAACTAGTCGAGTGTCGTGTACCAAATGCTATCAAACGAATTAAGAGCTTGGCATTTTATGTGACTTGGGCAAAAATTCGATTTACCAGAAGAATATCCAATACGACCTGTTATGGCCAATAGTCACGTTGTTTACTGGTCGCGCATTATTATAAGACGAAGCATCGGAAGAAACCGTCATACATTCTTGAGGGGGTTTGTACCCTTAATCCAATCCTCTCTGGATAACAAATGAGCTGCAGAGAATTCAAAGAAATGACTGTACACCTTGATGGCGGCGTTCCTTTTGAAGGGAAGTACAGGGAGGCACTCTGACTTAATGAAGTCAGTATTTTAGTCTGTCACCTCGACTCCAGCTTGCCCTTTCTATGTTGATATCTTTGTGTTGTGCCGTCTAGTCACTGACCTTTTGGGCTGATATACTTGCTCACTTTGATCAGCGTGCGGTACGTAGAGTACATTAGGTACAGTGGACTGTATACTAACCCTCTATGACATTGTGTAACTTCACAATGCTATTGTGAGACACGTATGTATAGGCGGTAATGGTTTGAGGGTTGGTGGTGGTTAGACATTTGGATATAAGTGGTAAAATTGCAAGGCGCATTATTAGCTTGCATCTATATCAAAATGTAAGACGTCAATGTAACCATGCTATATGTTATCGCGACCCAGTCATATGTTGACGAGAGATATACACGCACGCGTCCTTGCACAGTTGCAGGCAAGATTAATAGGGTAGTTGATGGGATTCCTGTTCAAATGAGAATTCTTTCCATCGTTTGGAATCCTTTTCCAATCAATATTTACATCGTATAATTACAGTTTAGTGTGCTATCTGTTTTGAGAATATTCATTCGCTCGGCTCATCGTATATCTCCCATAATAGACCTACGCGTCGAACTAAGTTAAGGAGAATACACTAGAATCGTGCACACTGGGGTCGAAAACAAGCAACCAAAAGCGTCTTTACAAAGCAACGGGAACAATCAAGCAAATTATAGGCGGATCGAAGTTGGAGGTAATTGCAAGTCAAACACAAATTCTGGCGGAGCGGGGATCGATTTTCCCTGGGCCTGGGATTTTCTGTGCACGCAATGGTGGTTATCGTATCAATTATAAAGACATGGTGATCAAGCGATGGTAAGCGCGTTGTGTACGACAGTCGTTATACGGGGGCCATTTTAAGTGTCGTTTTCGCATTTGTTAAGTGTCGTAGTATAGTTTTGGCATACGACTTATTTCCCAAACTATACATGTACGTCATTTGATGACAGTTTCTCTATCATAGCTTGGAGCCATGGTGTATAACACATGGTTCCTGCCCCCCCCCCCCCCCCCCCCCCTGTAATCACTACACTCACTATAGTACCATGTACAAAACTATGTATCACGTTATTCTATAAAATCATGTAGAATAGGACGGGTCTCATGAGTTAGCCACGTGTGGGAATTCCACAACTATCACATTTAAAATACGTATTATTATGTTCTTTTATTCCAATGTACAATTATCTCACGACGACGCCGCTCAAACCGCGTTGCAAAAAACTGACGTTATAATCTTGCCTGGTGACGCATTAATATTTCGGCATTAAAGGTGTGAATGAATAGTTATATTTTTATCGGAAACGTGTGGCTAAACAATAACACAGTGGAGTTAGCGCTAGGCGGCCGGACATCAATGCAGCTGCGCTCTTATTTACGTGTTAGCATCATAATGTCAACCTCAAACTAGCTGACGATTTGCAGCAAAGAAAAGAAGTCCTCAATTATTGATTCATTCGTGTGTTTGTCATCATGGTCAGAACACCCGATGTATTAAGCTTAATAAGCTTTCAGCTTGTGGAAATAATATATAATAACAATAATTACAACTTGTATAGCGACAACTTAAATTAATGACAAATCACAAAGCGCTGAACATTAAATATTAAATATACATGTATAAATAAACAAAAATTAATTAATTAAAAAGTAATATTATTTAACGATAAAAAACTATAAGCCTAATAAAATTTCATAAAACGGTACAAATTAAAATATAGTTTAAAATGATGATTTTTATAAACTTATTTCTTTCCGAAATCAAGACAAACCTTACAGAATTCATGCTAATTCTTCCTGGGTTGTTTTTTAATTTATTCGTTGTCGCATTTTCCTCGATTTATTCTTTAAAGTCGCGCATAATTCTAATTAAACCTATGCTTTTTATAAATATATTAACTTGGTAAATTTGTTTTTATTTATGTTTTTGTATGTCATATCGCATATTGGCCTGTCTTAAACATAAACTTCCGCACAAATACCTTTCATCGCCATGAAGTTTGAAAGAGTACATCGTGATCATAATATTGCCTATATGATGCCTGCGGGCTTTTGATTTAGAGTTACTTCGGAAATAAACGTACGATTGTTTTCACCTCCTATAGAAGTAGGTATCGGACGGTAAACAAGCACACGTAATAGTGCAACGGCTTAGCTTTTATTGTATTAATTTTGTGCATCGTATTGTGTGAAAAGACAACATGCCCTTTTCGTTACAGGAATGTTAGCCCGTCGAATTGTTTGTTTTTCCAGGCTTCAAATCGCAAAATAAATAACACCGATCAAATAGAAGATGAACTAATTACATATACATGTACCTGCATGTCAACAATGAGTCCGTTGACAAGGTGTAACATCAATAATTAAGGCTGATCAATTGTTTTCCGTTTTGGTCCGGAGGTCGTGCAAACTGTGTCCGTTGAAGTAAGAATAATAAATTAATTATAAGAAGGCAATCATTCCAAATTAACAGAAAGCTTTAAGATTCTTTAAACAGGCCGTGAATATAATTTTAACCACTGCGACTAAGAACACTCCTTGATTAAGGTCATCACCTAAGGTCACACCGATTTCCATTCTCCATGTTACTCGTGCTGTGCAATCCCCCTTGCGTCGTTCCGTTTATGCGTGAATTCCCGCTAAGCTTCAGGGTGTTTGACGACGGTTTCCGCGGGAGATGTTTGATGGCGGTTTCCGCGGGAGATGTTTTTTAAATAACCTTCCGCCACCCACGTACCAAACCATCCATCAATTTGAATTTAGTCTCTTTAGCTTCATCCTTTGAATAATACCACAAGTAGTTCATGTTGTCACTGTGTCATCTATTCACCACCCAGACTGTACAACCATTATGCACGTTTTAATTAAATTCCTTCTTGTTGTGAGCTCAGGTTTTTCAGAAGCCTGTGGTGCCTGTTTTAGTATTAAAATGTTTGAACATTCAACCGTATATATACAGGTACATTGCACTTGAAGATTGGACTGAGTGGTTACATCTCTGTGAGAAATATGAGTTGATCATCCCAAATCAACACGGTTTCTTGTTATGTCAGTAATAAATACCAAACAAGTGTGACAAGGTGATTATGTACCATTTGCAAAAACAACAACAAACAATTTAATATTTTGTAAACCTATAGCCACGTGTGGTCAACCGGCCAAGGAGTGTGAATTGTTAATAAAACATTAGTAATTCAACTTTGGCGTCGCAATAAAACGGCACATATCTCGTGTGTGCAGTTTTAGGCAATTCACGCAGTTTGGTAAGTAAATCAAACAGCTGCGAGCAAGGCTAGCCATCTGCTTGTAAACCAATATGTGCACAGGTTAACCATCCTGTATACCACCAAACTTGACTAACCTACAAACCTAATGTCTAAATGCAAACAACAGTTTCAAATTACAAATTATTCTCCCATTAATTCAGTATTAGGCTTGTCCGATTTATTTAACCATAATAATTTGTATAAACTGATCCAGATTTTACAATTATTGCTAAATGCAAACTAATTTATGTAAATGTAAACATGAATGAATAACTCTGGAAAAAAATATTACTGTTTGTTTTAGAACATCTGAAATCACTGAAATCCAATATTGGGGGTTACCCCAACTCGTAATAAACCGGTAATTAAAGGCCTTTCTATGGTCATTTGGTGCCGTCTTTTACAAATGTGACCTCCGGCAACAAAACACGGACACATTTTTTTCTCCAAATTCTCTAGGTTCTCAGCTTTAAAATTATGTATAATTTACATAATTATGTACCCCACCCTATCTCCCCTGGGGGATGGATTTAGTGGTAAAACCCTGAAAACCTAATTATGAGATAAACAGCTTTGAAGTTCAGAAAAGCGTATTATCTCTATACACAATTTCACAAAATTATAGGAACAATTTAATATGTTCACATTTGGGGAGATTGTAGATAAATAGTTCATGATTTGGAAAAACCCAAAACCTCAGAATAGTAAAATCCACCCCGAAATGACTTCACGATTGCATTGTAATAAAACACATTGTGTGACTTTGTCCGGGTTTCGTTGGAGCAGGTCTCAAATGCAAACAATTTGACTTTATCGACTGCGGGAAAATGCGCCACTCGCGATATGAGAACCACTTGTTTTATAACCTTGTCCATGAATATTCCACCGGGAAATTATTGTGACATTTTACACTCTGCTTGTTCCGTTTCTGCGAGAATGGATTTTCTTCTGAATTCCTGGCTTCTTAACTCAAATGGTATATGCAAATGGCAATTATTGCATTAGTCTTAGTAAGTCGTGACCATTGACATTGCATCCATATTCTTTAGTGTGATGTCCTTTTAGTCCTTGGTCTTCTCTCTGGGCACGTTTATAATCCCAACCTGATCTATACATCGACCCAACAACTTCCTTCATCAGTTAAGAATCCTCTTTGGTGACCGATCCTTCTTCTCTTACTCACTGGTCAATCCAAGATGCCTCATGTCCTCTAAAAAGCGTCCAGCTTCACACTAATCCCTGCACTGTCCACTAATGGAGAACCAACCTTAAGTGAATTACTACTTCAGCAAAAGAAGCTGGGTGTCATATGATGTCAGATGAAGGACGAGCGAACCGAATACGAGTCTAGGTCCTCGGATTTGGGTTTCCCATGGAACCAATAAACACAGCGAGCGATTGGCTAAAAGAAACATGTGGTTTCGTGTCAGTATCTAAACCGCTAAGATGTAAAACGATACAAGGCTAATGGATTGACAAGATATGCTTTCGTTTGTCTCCCTTCCACTCAAACGCTTGCATGAGAAAGTCGCGCCGAACGAAAACACGAAAATATACATTCTCATATTTCGTCACCAATTCAACCCATGTCCGCTATATTTTGGTAAAGCAAACAAACAGTGTTCCTTCTAAACTACAATAAAGCTGCGCTCCATTCCAATCCGTACATTTATCATCATTTATTTTCTTCTGAAAACCGCGCCCACACCCGGTGAGTTGACTTCATGGGACCATGCAAAAGAGATGTATACAAATAATGATTGGTTGTTGTTGTTGTTGTTGTTGTTGTTGTTGTTTTTGTTGTTTTTTGTTTTTAAATCAAAACCACCTGTGGTTAAATTTCTTTAAGAATAATTGTATCACACGTAAAACCTTTAGGTAGTCATTTTTAAATAATATTTAATTGACAAGAATTCGTCTATACAACCTTATACAAATTGTCCTTGAAATAAACTTTGTATATATTTTTGTTTATAGTACAGTTTCAATATAATTCAATTTTTCACATAAAATAAATCATGGTCTAGGATTGTCGACATGAAAGGTGACTTGTAGGCTACTGGTGAAGCAGTTCCGGCGAAAATTCAGGACCCACGATGTGCATTTCATCGGAGTTTGCAGTCGTGTTAAGGGTCGACTGGAACGCGATTATGTGATTTGATTTGATCATGTCGTCCCTAGACGCAGTGACACGTACGGGGTATAGGCCATCTACCCGCTACCTGATTTCCACGTTGTGCTTTGCAAGATGCAATCGCGTTATAACGCGTCAGGGAATCCGGGAGATTTCAGGTTTGGATTAAAGTGTTCATAGCATACATACATTTGATACTAAATCGCCTTTTGAAAAATTGTCATGTATGAAAACTACGAGACATTTCTTTTTTAATTAAAAACTAATTTTGTAAAGTGCGATTTTTAGGTGTTCCATGCGTTTCCTGACAACTGAGGGCGCTGTTACTATGATGTCATTTAAGGCATACGATATCAATGTTTCGCTTGCGAATATTGCAAATCATAAGCATAAAACCAAAATGGCACAAAAACATACTAAAAATGGCAGCACGAAGATTAAATTCAATCAAGTTAAATGCGATACACGGTGCATTTTTTTAAATTATATTTTTTAAATCTATGTATTGCCCTTTAATATGAAGCAGACCAAGCCTAGTAATTCAGTCGAGCCGTCTTGCTCAGTCAAAAGAACCAATACTCTTATTCCAATTAAAACAAAATCAGACCATAGATAAGTCTATCATCTTGCTTATATGGTTATAGAGGTCATTTATGGGTAGGTAGATGCTTGATCGCCATTACTGAGGTGGCGACACACTAACACGCGCGTCTTACACGCCTTTTTAATTTAAATTGCGCTTGTAATTTAAAACTCTATAGGTCGAATGAGCATGAGTGCGCGCGCGTATCGCCTGTATTATGCGCGCGAGCATAGTGCAAACTTAATACAAATAGCTTTTCATTTTGGTCGAAAAGAAAGATCCACTTCGTTAAAAATAAATTGGTGGATTGATGTTAAAGTGGTTTTTAAATCTGACGTTTGGCTCTTCTAAGTGGTTTTGTTCGTTTGGTAGTGTAGGTTGCCCCCCCCCCCCCCCCCCCCCGCTCTTTCGATTGTAAGTTCCACTGTTTTAATTGCACCTGCAAAATATTTACCTTGAGTGCGAACTTCCTGACCAGATGTTATTTATAGAGTTCTTAATTGGAGTGGCGTATAATGCTTAAATTATTCAAAATTAATTAATGAACAATCGCAATAATTTATTACGTGCACCCGTCTCGTATTCCGTCAAGGCTAAATCAGATTTTCTCGGTAAATTTAAAAACTACGGTCCGTCGGAATCGATTGCACATTTTTGCAGCGAGTCAAAATAATAAGCGGAAAGTGCAAGCGAGCTACGTGAATTATACAGTGTGGACGTTGCGTGCGCGCGATGCATGGTCGGCTGAAGCGTCATGCTAGCTGTGTGTTGTTGATGGCTGATTTAGCCGACGTGTTTAGACCATCGGACCTGAACATAATTACCATCGACGTTTGAGGAAGTACTGAAATAACCTCATTTTTTAGCAGGTTTTTATTTTCTTCACAGCCATGTAGCTAGCAGATTGATTTTCTCCCGTGGGTTTGTATTCAGGTTGTCGTCTCGTGTCCTAGTCTGAAAAACAGATGTCGTCTTCTGAATTCACCTCACAGGGGTTCAGTTATTGAAGGAAAATATCAGGAAATATCAGGGTGAAAGAAGGGTTGCTACGGGGGTGACACACTTGGCCTAAACACCTAAAATAGCACCGCTAACTACAACACATTGGCGCTGAATAATTATAAAGAGGTAATAATTCTGCAGTATAATGCATCACTAAACGAAACATAAAGTATAATCGAAGTTAAACAGATCATAAATATTTATTATACAATCATATTTCTCCACACACAGCTCCGAAATTATAGCAACATTATAATCGCCCACTGAAACATCTCTTTTTTATGGGGGCTGGGGGGGGGGGGGGGGGGGGTATACTTGGAGCGTCTTTTAGACTATTATTTCGAGTTACTTTCAACAGACAGTTCCTCACTGATAAATAAAGATAGGGATATTTGAATTCAGAAACTGACAGAATAAGTCATCAGAGACGTCCAGTCTGAACAGAAATTGCAACCGCAAAACCATTTTTGTTTGACAGTCCAGCGATGTCGTGGTCGGTGTTCACGCCTTGCAACCCCGGGGTGATTTCTACCGCCTCACGCAGTCACAACTCCCGTACATGTGTTGATTTGGACTCCAATTACAACTATTCATCTTACCTGACTTATTATTAGGCTGATTCCTACAGCAAAATTGGGTCTCGGTTTTGTTGCAGCACTTCGTTAATACAGAATGTTTTACCAGGGTCCGTGGGCATAAATAGCCAAGACTCAATCGTTACTTCTGAAATATTCCTCAGTGCTTTTGTTCAAGTACTCACATCTGCAAGGCATATGCAAAACATCGGTTGACGTGGAATAGCCGTGACATCCCTCTCAGGACGACGGTCTACAAATTGAGCCAGACTTGAAATTATCATTTGAGCTAGCAGCAAATTGTCAGGCGTCTTTACTCTAGATATCATAGGGCCTTAATGCGTATGGTTCCCCCCGAAGATAAATTCCATCTAATTTTACATTCTTGCAAGGCAAACATTAAGACAAATCATTTTTTCCTAATTGAAGTATTAAAGTATATTATTATTAAACACGGGGCAAGGTGATTCAAAAAAAAAAAAAAAACCACACCTTCAAAGATGACAGTTGATGAACACAAAAACGAAGACTCTGTCTCATTATAAGCATCCTCTGAGTGCGCATCCCTGTCTCATTATAAGCATTCCCTGAGTGCGCATCCCTGTCATTGTGTGCCTTCATGTAGGATTACTGTTGCCTCAAGAATGGAATTTGTGATGGGATTTAGGAAGCAAGCTATAGGTATCATGCTCTGAGTAGTATACCAGAATACTTTCTTCAGGAGACAGTGATCCTTGGCTCGGATAAGTAGCATATACCCAGAGGAACTGTCTCTATCTTGTCTTACAAATAAGGTTTGAATATTAATAATTCAAACAGTGGATTTAGGGTAAGCGTGCTTCCATCCATATACTTGTGTAGTGCAACGACGACTGTTTGTTGTTATCGAAGTAGCGAAGGAAGAGCGTTAATTCCCCGTACATGTACCTATACCTAACTTATAAACTGCAGCGTCAGTCCTTCGTAAAACTAAAGTGGGGGAGTCTGCCACTGTATTCTTTACATCACTAATCTTTTTCGTCTGTGAACAAAATAATTCTGCCCTGTAACAAAAATGACAAATCTTTGTGAGGAACCGTGCAATATTAAACTGGTCGTTACTGTAGATTGTAATTGTAGATACATTGTACATAATAAACCTATGATTTCTCTTCGGAAACTGATTTGTCTCGTTTGTCACCTATCCCCGACTCGACTGTTTAAAGATGATATGCATATTTTTCTCACGAGAGTCGAGCTGAGGTGAGGAATAACCTCCAGCTGCCCAAAGTCTGCCAATGATAACGGCTAGAAAACTATCGCCCTGAGAACTGTTAAACCTGAAATCTTCGTGACAGATCCAAGCCCGTCTTACATCTAGCTGAAGCCTTCTATCACGGCTTTCATATCAGAACGTGGGATGGAATATCAGCCATAGATGTCTCCATCATGTTTAATGCAGTGCGTATCGGATTCAGCACGGAGGCAATGTATGGATCGGATTTCTTCAAGACATAACCCAGTTGTCAATTTAACACATTTTGTCCTGGGATGCACCCAGAATTCCCAGAAATGATAAAGCTATCAATACAGACGGAGCCCAGACCACCCACCCTCAATTTATAAATCCACGCCTACAAACCATTTCCATAATGTTATTAAAACAAACGGTGGCATAATACGACAACGCATGAAGAAACTCATCAGAAACAAACGGAGTCAAAATGAATTATTTACTAGGGTCTAGTTAATAGTTACAATAACACAAATAATAATAATAATGTATTTAAAAAGCGCTTTTACAAGATATAAATGTTCTAACAACATAGTGACCTGTGTAAATTTACGAATTCGCTGGAGATTACGTAGGTGAAAATTAACTGATTTGCAGATGGAGACATGATTGGACATAGAAAAAGACGAGTCAAATATAAAACCCAAGTTGTTCACAGTGCGAGAGATGGAATGTTTATTGGATCAGCATTAAGAGTGAGAGTGTCATTCAGCTTGTTAAGAACACGCGGTAAAGCTGCTACAAACAAACTCAGTTTAGCAACTGTTAAGTTTCGGCACATTGATAGCCATCCAATCCTGTATTTGGTAAATGCATTTAGAGAGGTTTTCCAGAGCAATAATTGCAGAATAACCAGGAATAACAGGCCTAAAGTAAGTGTAAGGTTTATGTCATCTGCATAAATGTGATAATGTAAATTGAAGTGTTAAATTTTTATTGACGACAGGTTTGGTATATGTGACAAGTTCTAGCCCGAGTACTGACCTTTGGGATAACCCAAATGCTACCCTTGTTTCATCAGACATTTATACATTTATTAAAAGAATGGTCATTTGCATATTTTTTTTCTTGAAGAGAAATTGTTTAAAACATCTTTCGCCTTTAGGCCTGATGTCATCTTAAAGCCGATACTACGTTTGGATAAACACACTCCTTGAAATGAAAAGCAAAATTAATCAAGTCATGTCTGTAGATCTTTATCAGTGTATCGTTTTCCTCCGTTATTTCCTCCATTGTATCGTTTGTCTCCTCCATATACTACTGGGCGCTGGCAAACGCTGATGCGCTTCGAGCTCTGATTGGATAGATTGTGTGTGAACTGCACTGTGAAATGTGAACTGGAGGTCAGCAGTTCCGCGGCTCAGCTGCGCTGCGCGCACTTTGAAAGGCGATGGTACTCTACCAAAAAGGCCGCGCATTTTCTTGACAGAAATATGTGAAGCTGAGTCGGCGTCTCCTAGCAGCGTCCAACATATGGACGGTGGGTATGGGACCAAGCCAACCAACGTGGCCACTAGAGGAGCAAGGGGAGGACATTGGTGTCGCATTATTGATGACGTCAATTAGGGATTATTTATGTTCACCTTATTGCGCTAACTTTTGCTTGAAGTGTGAATATTGTCCTTAACGGTGCTCTCAACCATTACACCGATGTCTAGGGACAATATAAGGTGACTCTCGAATTTGCTAATAACATGCATGAGTTCTGACCAGGGTCCATACACCACAGTTCCATATAATCTTCGACTGCTCTCTAATTAATTGCTTGGTCGCACGTCTTTTGCGTCCGCTAGTTTTCAATCAACCATCGAGGTCGGATTAGCAAGTTGACCGCGTGCTGTAGCTTCATTTTACGCACCAGTTTCTTTGTTTAATTGCCGGACTTTTGTTGCATGAGTAATTCGATTGGACTTACTGAAGGAGTAAATGCTTGATAATGTTGTGTTTTCTAGAGCCTTAAAGGTATATACACCATTTGCAGATATCGAAAAAAAATACTACCGAGTTATTAGAAAATAATTTAAAAGTAAATAATGATTGTAGGCATCCAGCAAAATCATTGCTTGTAATTGTTCCGAAAAAGTAAATGAAAAAAAATATAAAAATTACGATCGCTTTACGCCGGTTGAAAATGAACGCCGTTTTTCTTGATTTTCTTAGCATCCATGATGGTGAAACTTCGGACAGGTCAGTTAAACGATATTTACTGTAAAATACAACCCCCCAAATCCTCCACTCCTGATAATTTAAGAAATTACCAATGATGTATCCTACCTTTAAATCAGCTAATAATAAATGACACGGTTCGTTGGTGATATTAATAACAAACAATATAACCACCAGCATTTGTCTAACCGAAAAGTCCTCTCCTCGAAATTAAAAGGGGATAAGAATGTTTGCGTCAAGGTGCCGAATGCAAATTCAATAATGGGTTTTGCCAAGATTCACCCGCTTTCTTTCATAGACACTGTATTCTCGTTGTACTTGTGTCCCGAGTAATTAGGAGATCGAGGAAAAAATACTCGGGCTCAGTGCGCTGCGGTAAAACCTCCTGCTCAATAACTCAATAACTCAGATGCCAAACGGCAAATCCATCCCGAATCGCCACTTCCGTTCCCGTGTACGCGTGTACTTGACATTTGAAGCTGTTAGAAAGCATAGATGGGGAAATAAGTCACGTGGTGCGTTGCATCGGTTTATTATAAGCTAGGCCTATCTTCAAACAGTATGTTGCTTATAATGCAATAGATATAGACTCTATGTAGCCTCGTCAAATTGTGCGTTCTTGTCCAACGGCCTAGGGTTATGATTACTTGCATCATGGACGAAGGAATAGACCTTGGGCATGACACCTGTGTCGTCTAATTAATTGCTTATACCTGGACACCATCCGATTGGGCCCTGTTATTTGAATTAGCCAGTATCTCAACAATTACCCCACTTCCCTATGATGCTGAGATGCACGAGTTGGGGTCAATAGTGTACTTTTATGAACATAATTTTAAGCGCAGGGTACACAATATAACGCGCAGCCAATGCAGTGGCAATAGACATCTAATAATAAAAGCTAGACGCGACATGTGTATACTTTTATCATTGTAGCCATTGTTCTAAAAAATACGGGTGAGCACTTTATTTACTTAAAATCTTCACGTTCTAAAAAATAGGCCGCGCCATGCGTCACAGAACACGCATATTGCAAACGTGCGCCCACCCCGCGCACGCCACGTCCGCGATGAGCGTTTCGCGTATTGCGCATTCCATACGCAGATACAATTTTGATAAAATACACGTCGATAGACATGTAAATTAGATGTTTATGTACACGTCTTGATTTGGTTTTATTTTGGTGTCTATGAAATACAAAAGACAAATTGTGTCAGCCATAACTCTAAAAGGTTATTAATAATAGGCGCGTGTGCGTCCTTTCAAGGCATGATGGGACAAGGCGCAGCAAGATCGTAGCCATGGTAACGAGGTTGCCCGGCCAAACAGAAAAGTTAAATAGCGCCCTCAAGAGCCAACATTATGCAGTGCCAAAATTACATTGGTCCCTGGCCCCCGCCCTAATTTGTTTTCATGCAGAAGAGACGGGTACCTGTCCTGTGTGTTAAGGTTGATTTTATGTTAACAATCCACGTGAAGTTTATCGATCGGATTTCTACTTTCTGCAGACAAAACTTAGCCAAAATGCCGCTTGAATTTGAGTTAGCCCATGGACGAATGATTGGTGGAGATCACCCATGCTTCATTATCGCAGAAATAGGACAAAATCACCAGGGAGATGTTAAAATCGCAAAGAAAATGATTAAAATCGCTAAGGTATGTACATCATTATTCATCCCCATGGCATGGGCATGGGGTCAGACAAGTCGACCGTTGAGACAACTCGACCGTTGAGACAACTCGACCGTTGAGACAACTCGACCGTTGAGACAACTCGACCGTTGAGACAACTTGACCGTTGAGACAACTCGACCGTTGAGACAACTCGACCGTATGTCCGATAAATGGAAAGACACGTCGACCGTTGAGACACGCCAACCGTTGAGACACGCCAACCACTGAGACACGCCGACCATTGAGACACGCCGACCGTTGAGACACGCCGACCGTTGAGACACGCCGACCATTGAGACACGCCGACCGTTGAGACACGCCGACCGTTGAGCATGTTGAGACACGCCGACCGTTGAGCATGTTGAGACACGCCGACCGTTGAGACACGCCGACCGTTGATTTAAGAAATTTAAGAAATAACTAATGATTTAAGAAATGTTAACGAAGTGGGAATTTTTAAATCGCATCTTAAGACCTATCTTTTTAAAAGGCATTATTGTTAACTGATCTACTTTTTAACTAATTGGTTTACTTTTTATGTAATTTTTATATTTTGTAAAGCGTTTTGAGATTTTTATGTAAAACGCTATATTAAGAATACATTATTATTATTATTATTATATTAAAAATCCTACTACTCCGGTGTACTTACTACTAGACTTCCTCTGTATTGTGAGCCACAAATCCATGTAAAAAGGCTGGAAGGTCTCGCGCCGGATGGCGTATATAAACGCAAACATTTCCCAAAATTCAAAACGGATGACGCATAAACACGCCAAGTTCAAGTTCGGAAATGTATGTCAGCAGCGCGCAAGGCCGGAAATGCGTGGGTGTGCTTCCCGGCACTATCAGCCTGAACACGCTTCGGATCGAGTTTCGTTAAAAATAATCCCGCCCGTCGGCTCGGCGTTGTTAAAATAATCCCGGCGCGAACTGGTTAACATGCTGAATGAAGAAAGGGTACAAAAAACACAATTTAGGCTTTTATTTTCACTTAAAAATAATTACTAACTAATTACTAATTACTAAATAATTAATAACTAGTTACTAACCAATAATGATGTTCCAATATTTGGGGATTCTGGATTTTCAAATGTCTAGAAGAAAACAAAATGGTTTGTTTTCTGCTAAAGTGCACAATTGTCTCCGAAATTACAGGACAGCTATACAACTGAAGTTCTAGAACCCCCAATTTTGTTAACATTAACCAAGTCAGTAAAGGTCTGAAATGATTTTTGAGTGAAAACAAAAGCCTAAATGGAGGTCTTTGTACCCTTTCTTCATCCATGTTCATCTTTTTGTTAATTGGTTAGTCCCCATTTTTCGTTTTACTCTTTTGACAATTGTTGACACCCACAGGAGGCTGGGGCTGATTGTGCCAAGTTCCAGAAATCGGAACTGCAGTACAAGTTCAACAAAGCTGCCCTAGCACGTCCTTACAACTCCAAAAACTCCTTTGGTAGAACCTACGGGGAACATAAACGTTTTTTGGAATTCAGCCATGCTCAGTACAAAGAGTTAAAGGAGTATGCCGAGGAAGTTGGGATATACTTCACAGCATCTGGAATGGATGAGGTGGGTAAACAGGTGACAAGGACAGTGACAGTGACTCAAAAATGACAGCAGGTACGTAAATGGATAATGACAATGACACCAATGAGATGACAGTGACACTAAAATGACAGCAGGTACGTAATGACACAGTAACAGAAGATAATGGTAAAATGGCAGCAAGTACATGTAATGAAAACGGGTCCAAAAATAAAAATGGATAATGATATTGACACAAATGAGGTGACAGTGACACTAAAATGACAGCAGGAAATGAATAACTGACATGGATATGACAAGTTATAATGACTGAAATATTACAGTAGGTCATAATGACTACCTTAATGTAATTGGACTTATTAGCCATCAACAAACACACAACACCAACTAGTATGGAGATGTTGGCTGTCATCTTTGAGTTTCGAAGGACGAACTATATATATATATATATAATAGGACAATGACACAAATTACAGCAGGAAATGAAATGACATGACAACAGTTACTAGTCTTATTGCAGCAGGTAGTGATGACTGAGTTTAAATGACTATGACAGTGACACTAAAGTAGTTACAGTGACACTCAAATGACAGAGTGTATTGTCTGTTCTCTAGGCTGCCATGGAGTTCCTACATCAACTGGACGTTCCATTTTTCAAGGTTGGTTCAGGAGATACCAACAACCTACCATTCCTGACGCGATCTGCCAAGAAAGGACGACCCATGGTGGTATCCTCAGGAATGCAGTCAATGGAAACCATGAAAACGGTAATCAATCCTAAACCAAATCCCCCTTTCTCCTTTTTTTATTTTAACTTTTTCTTCAAGCTCGTTGTTTATATATTATTTTGAATTGTTGCCTGATTTCTCAAGTCATTTGTGCACTTTCTGACAGGTGTATAAGACATTGAAAGCAGAGAACGTCAATTTCTGTATCCTCCAGTGCACCAGCGCGTACCCATTAGAACCAGAAGATGTGCATCTTAGAGTCATCAAGGTAATCTTGGTTTCTTATCATTTTTGTTTTTTTCATAAGAACTTTTAAGAACTTTCATAAGAACTTTTTTAAATGCTGCAAACTACTTATGTACTGTACTACATGCAATTGCAATATGCACAAACATTCAGGTATGTTAAAAGTAAAGAACTTGAGTAGATCTTTTGCAGAATTATTCTTTACAAGTCAAACAAAGACAGATAGTTTGATTAGGATGAACCTGCCACCTTCCAAACAATGTACTACATGTGGTGCAGAACCAATTGTGCCATCAAGATTTCCAACTTGGGTCATTTTGGCTCTGGATCTAATTGGTTGTATTTTGTGTGATTGGACAGGAATACCAGAAGGAGTTTCCAGACATTCCTATCGGCTACTCCGGTCATGAAAGTGGACAAGTTATTACACTAGGAGCAGTAGCCATGGGGGCAAAGGTCGTAGAGAGACATATCACCATGGATAAGACTTGGAAAGGGAGTGATCACGAAGCCTCGTTAGGTAAGAGAACATCTTATTGTTATACATGTATCACATGGTCATTGGCACTATGCATCATACCTGGCCCTGCAAGTACATGTATATACCTCCTTAGGTTGGTGCTGTAGTTTCACATTATTACAACAAATTGATTCCATTTCCCTCCTCTGTTATTCATTTTTCTCTTATTTTCTAGAACCAAATGAATTGAAGGAGCTCGTTGCAAAAATAAGATTTCTTGAAAGAGCCCTAGGGTCAAGGGTCAAAGAGATGCGAGCCTGTGAACTAGCTTGCCATAACAAGGTAAGCAAAGACACAAATGACCTTGGATTAGTTGATCGCTAACTAAGTGTTTATCTTTTCCTTGGATTAGTTGATCACTAACTGAGTGTTTATATTTTCCTTGAATTATAGTCGATCGCTAACTGAGTTTAAATCTTTTCCTTGGATTAGCTGATTGCTAACTGAGTGTTTATCTCTTCCTTGGATTAGTTGAACACTAACTGAGTGTTTATCTTTTTCTTGGATTAGTTGATCGCTAACTGAGTTTAAATCTTTTTCTTGGATTAGTTGATCACTAACCGAGTGTTTATCTTTTCCTTGGATTATTTGATCGCTAACTGAGTTTAAATCTTTTTCTTGGATTAGTTGATCACTAACTGAGTGTTTATCTTTTCCTTGGATTAGTTGATCGCTAACTGAGTTTAAATCTTTTCCTTGGATTAGCTGATTGCTAACTGAGTGTTTATCTCTTCCTTGGATTAGTTGAACACTAACTGAGTGTTTATCTTTTCCTTGGATTAGTTGATCGCTAACTGAGTTTAAATCTTTTTCTTGGATTAGTCGATCGCTAACTGAGTTTAAATCTTTTCCTTGGATTAGTTGATCGCTAACTGAGTTTAAATCTTTTCCTTGGATTAGTTGATCACTAATTGAGTGTATATTTTTTCCTTGGATTAGTTGATCACTAATTGAGTGTATATTTTTTCCTTGGATTAGTTGATCACTAAACTGAGTGTTTATCTTTGCATTTCCAGCTCGGAAAGAGTGTTGTGGCCGCTAAGCATATCCCATCAGGCACTGCTCTGACCGAGGACATGTTGACCGTCAAAGTTGCGGAACCCAAGGGTTATCGTCCAGAGAATATCTACAATCTGATTGGACAAAAAATCCAACGAGACGTAGAATATGATGAGACTATCCAAGAAGATGACGTGACGAGTGATGAGTCATCGGAGTCATCACATGAGTGACAGAGAGATTATGCATCTCAACTGATCAGTGTCTGATTATTCAATGCAACCCCATCCTGTTTGCATACATTGATTTATCAGAATTGTAGCAGTTATCAAACACTGACAGCCTTTGATGAAAGTCCGGTGTCATGCTCCAAGTAGCTGACAAATTCATCGTCTTTCAGTCAAATACCTTATGAGATTAGAGGCAGAAAGGGGGTAGTTAACTGTTCTCTTCACACTGAAGCGTAGAATGCATTATGCAGCTCCTAAAGTAAAGTAACCCAGCTAGACTGTCCACAATCCTGTTGTAGAAATCTACCAAACCCCTGGTGGATATAGAAGCAACTATGGTTGTTGACAATATCGGCAAGAAATTGTACACAATTTTCATTTTCAGTTGCCTGCTCCAAGATAAAAACTAAGGAATTTAAATTGTAGTAAGAAGTAAATTATAGATGTTGGGCTTATCTAACGTCTACCATGAAGTAAACAAGTTGTATACAATTATTAAAATGTTACAAATCGTGATGATTTTTAGAATTTTATTCTGATTTCTATTTAACACTTCAGTGCCTTGATTGGATAAGGACACCAAGTAGATTTGATAAGGACACCAAGTAGATTTGTGCCTCTAGGACTTTAGATATTCAGTTTTACATAAAGATTTAGCATTTCTACTTGAAATTATGATTTGAAGTTTGCATGGTGAAGTGAAACTCAAGAGTGAGTTTGCAATTACAGATTCCTTAAGAGAATTAACGTCACATGGGGCGTCCACAAACCTCTAACAACCAAAAGGACATTGCCAACTTAATAGTGTGGCTAGCCTCACACTGTTGAGGCTAGCCTCACACTGTTGAGGCTAGCCTCACACTGTTGAGGCTAGCCTCACACTGTTGAGGCTAGCCTCGCCAGTGTGGCTAGCCTCGCCAGTGTGGTAAGGGTTGTCATTTTGGTTGCTCTCTTTAATTACTTACCAAGGAACTCTCGCACACCCAACTCACTTGGTTAAAACTTAATGGGGGCAGGCAGCCAGTTTAGACGCGTGACCTCGGAGGAAGGTTTACAAACTGCAATTATATTTCCTGTGGCAATAACGATGTTAAGTGACGTATTAAAACTGAATGAAATACGGTAAGTGCGTGTAAATATGTACGTTTCTTTTTAATGCTCATTAGAATATTTAGCTTTTCAGTAATCTTATTTTGATTTATAGCCTTGTTCATTCATCGTCTCCAACTAAACATATTTGGGCTCAGTCTGTCAAAATATTAGTTAATGTATTTAAAAGGCCGATTATGTTTTGAAGGTTTCAAGTGTTATTGAGATAATTTGTAAAAGAAACTAAACACAATATTTGTCAACTGCATGTTTTATTTTTAATATCTATAGTAAAAGTCTGATTGGAATATAAGAGTATGAATGAAAAGAGCACGTTGATTAAAATATAGATATCAGGAAGAAACATACATGGGACACATGTATGTATCTTATTAAAGGAATCTTTGTAGTGGAAAGATATTTAGATTCATTCATTTGTTTTTAATTTGTTTTTATATAACCCCAAAATGTTTACCAAAAACAAATTAAAAGGGCTTAACCTTGCATTTTGGCCAATTCTTCACAATTTACCAAAAATAAAAATGCAGTGCTAACTTTACCCCTTGTAATTTTAAATTATTTAATAAATTTAGGCCAATTTTAATAAAAATCTAAGGCTAACCCCTTATAAGTTTTGATTATTCAATAAACTCAAATTTAGGCAAATTTTGATAAAAATGCAAGGCTAATCCTTTATAATGTTTAATTATTAAATAAACTAAAATTTAGGTCAATTTTGATACAAAAACAAGGCTAACCCCTTGTAATGTTCAATTATTCAATAAACTCAAATTTAATCCAATTTTGATAAAAATGCAAGGCTAACCCCTTGTAATGTTCAATTATTCAATAAACTCAAATTTAGGTAAATTTTGATACAAATACAAGGCTAACCCTTATAATGTTTAATTATTCAAAAACTCAAATTAAGGCCAATTTTGATAAAAATATAAGGCTAATCCCTTATAATGTTTAATTATTCAAAACTCATATTTAGGATATTTTTGATAAAAATACAAGGCTAACCCCTTTAGTTTTTAAATAAACTCAAATTTAGGTCACTTTTGATAAAAATCTAAGGCTAACCTCTTATAATTTTTAATTATCCAATAAACTCAAATTTAGGTCAATTTTGATACAAATACAAGGCTAACCCCTTGTAATGTTTAATTCTTCAAAACTCATATTTAGGCTATTTTTGATAAAAATACAAGGCTAACCCCTTGTAATTTGTTAATATTCAAAAAAGTCAAATTTAGGCCAATTTTGATACAAATACAAGCCTAACCCCTTGTAATGTTTAATTATTCAAAAACTCAAATTTAGGCCAATTTTGTTAAAAATACAAGGCTAACCCCTTGTAATGTTTAATTATTCAATAAACTCAAATTTGAGCCATTTTGATAAAAATCGAAGGCTAACCCCTTATTATTTGTAATTATTCAATGAACTCAAATTTAGACTATTTTGATAAAAAAATGCAAGGCTAACCCCTTATAATGTTTATTTATTCAATAAACTCAAATTTAGGTCAATTTTGATACAAATACAAGGCTAATCCCTTATAATATTTAATTATTCAAAAACTCAAATTTAGGCCAATTTTGATACAAATACAAGGCTAACCCCTTGTAATGTTTAATTATTCAAAAACTCAAATTTAGGCCAATTTTGATAAAAATACAAGGCTAACCCCTTGTAATGTTTAATTATTTAAAAACTCAAATTTGAGCCATTTTGATAAAAATCTAAGGCTAACCCCTTATTAATTGTAATTATTCAATAAACTAAAATTTAGGCTATTTTGATAAAAATGCAAGGCTAACCCCTTATAGTGTTTATTTATTCAATAAACTAAAATTAAAGCCAATTTTGATACAAATACAAGGCTAACCCCTTATAATGTTTAGTTTTTAAATAAACTCAAATTTAGGTCACTTTTGATAAAAATCTAAGGCTAACCCCTTATAATTTTTTATTATTCAATAAACTCAAATTTAGGCTATTTTGATAAAAATACAAGGCTAACCCCTTATAATTTTTATTTATTCAATAAACAAAAATTTAGGTCAATTTTGATACAAATACAAGGCTAACCTCTTGTAATGTTTAATTATTCAATAAACTCAAATTTGAGCCATTTTGATAAAAATACAAGGCTAACCCCTTGTAATGTTTAATTATTTAATAAACTCAAACTTGAGCCATTTTGATAAAAATTTAAGGCTAACCCCTTATTAATTGTAATTATTCAATAAACTCAAATTTAGGCTATTTTGATAAAAATGCAAGGCTAACCCCTTATAATGTTTAGTTTTTAAATAAACTCAAATTTAGGTCACTTTTGATAAAAATCTAAGGCTAACCCCTTATAATTTTTAATTATCCAGTAAACTCAAATTTAGGTCAATTTTGATACAAATACAAGGCTAACCCCTTATGTTTATTTTTTCCAAAAACTCAAATTTAGGTCAATTTTGATAAAAATCCAAGGCTAACCCCTTATAATTTTTTAATATTCAATAAACTCAAATTTACGTCAATTTTGATACAAATACAAGGCTAACCTCTTGTAATGTTTAATTATTCAATAAACTCAAATTTGAGCCATTTTTATAAAAATCTAAGACTAACCCCTTATTATTTGTAATTATTCAATAAACTCAAATTTAGGCTATTTTGATAAAAATGCAAGGCTAACCCCTTATAATGTTTAATTATTCAAAAACTCAAATTTAGGCCAATTTTGATAAAAATCCAAGGCTAACCCCTTGTAATGTTTAATTATTCAATAAACTCCAATTTGAGCCATATTGATAAAAATACAAGGCTAACCCCAAACAGAAAAAAACATAAATAAATATTAATTTCCTACTATACATATACAACATGCAATATTGAACAATTTCAGTGTTAACAATTTTAATGTTAACACTAAAATGCCAAACCACTACAAAATGTGCCTTTGGAATAAACCCTGCGATATGTTTGTGCACTCCGACAGACTTAAAATTACAACATACAGTAAGTACATTTCATGACCTCATATAATTATACAGACTTTGTAGCTACATTATTTACCATTACATGTACAAACTGTTCACATATTGCCACATGAACGTGTTAATAGTACATACAAAAAACTAAAATCCAATATTAAATTAAAAAGAAAAATGTTTACATCTTTTTTCCACAAAAATACATTGTATACCTATAAATACAAAATACCTGACATAAGTACCTGGATTCTAACGCTCATTTAGATATGAAACTTGAAAGACACAATAATAAGTACATCTCAATTATGGCTGTTAAGTTCATTGTGACGCATCCGGCGTCCGGCGTCCGGCGTCCGGCGTCCGGCGTCCGGCGTCGTCCGTCGTCCGTCGTCCGGCGTCGTTCATGTATTCAAATGTCTGTACTAGTGTCTTCCTCAACTTTCCCTTTGTTACCGTTGAGGAGGTGCTTGTAATTCTCACACATGATTCCTATTCCTCTGACGGATGTCTTGATTTGAAGCAGGCTGTGGGTTTCTCCTTGGGTCTTGAGACAGGTAGCCACTTGTAGGCCAAATCCTGACATGATTCCTAGCTTCAGGACTGATTTACAGTGTTTGCTGTCATCGATTCCTCTGACGGATGTCTTGATTTGAAGCAGGCTGTGGGTTTCTCCTTGGGTCTTGAGACAGGTAGCCACTTGTAGGCCAAATCCTGACATGATTCCTAGCTTCAGGACTGATTTACAGTGTTTGCTGTCATCAATTCCTCTGACGGATGTCTTGATTTGAAGCAGGCTGTGGGTTTCTCTTTGGGTCTTGAGACCGGTAGCCACTTGTAGGCCAAATCCTGACATGATTCCTAGCTTCAGGACTGATTCACAGCATTTGCTGTCATCGATTCCTCTGACGGATGTCTTGATTTGAAGCAGGCTGTGGGTTTCTCCTTGGGTCTTGAGACAGGTAGCCACTTGTAGGCCAAATCCTGACATGATTCCTAGCTTCAGGACTGATTCACAGCGTTTGCCGTCATCGATTCCTCTGACGGATGTCTTGATTTGAAGCAGGCTGTGGGTTTCTCCTTGGGTCTTGAGACAGGTAGGCACTTGTAGGCCAAATCCTGACATGATTCCTAGCTTCAGGACTGATTGACAGCGTTTGCTGTCATCGATTCCTCTGACGGATGTCTTGATTTGAAGCAGGCTGTGGGTTTCTCCTTGGGTCTTGAGACAGGTAGGCACTTGTAGGCCAAATCCTGACATGATTCCTAGCTTCAGGACTGATTTACAGTGTTTGCTGTCATCGATTCCTCTGACGGATGTCTTGATTTGAAGCAGGCTGTGGGTTTCTCCTTGGGTCTTGAGACCGGTAGCCACTTGTAGGCCAAATCCTGACCAGCCGGGATACTCCAGTCATAATGATCCACAAGATATCTGCAGACAGTCTGTGAAAATTCACATCAAGTCAACAGCAATTTTAATGAATTACTTAACAATCTGACAATTCAAAGATCTATACCATCATATTTATTTTCACTGTCCAAGACACTTGGAAAGTAAAAAAATAGTGTTTCGAACAACACTAACACCTGGATTTGACAGGGGCTCTAGAGTCGCAACGAACCAACATTAAATCAAGTCGCTCCTGAGTCACTCTAACGACTCCTGCAGTCGATCTTTCACCATCTATACCGCGCCTAGTCGCTTATTTAGACTTTTGATGGACTTAATTCACTCATTTTGTTTGGCTTGAATCCAGAACACTCGTTATTTTTTATAAACAAGAGCAAAGTGACGTAACTGACCTCGACGCTAGTCTTCATCAGTGCTGTGCCCACGCAGGAGCGAGCCCTACCGCCATAAGTGAAGAGCAAACCAGTATCTGATTCCCTGGGATAAATAGTACAAGACAAATGGTTCACAGTCACCTGCAGAAAATGTAAGAATACAACTCCCACTAGTATCCTATCTTGGTTGATTTCAGTTTCAACCCTAACTCGAACGCCCTACTTAGCTTTACTAAGTAGAGGACCGTATCCATCAAAATCTATCAATCAATCTGCTTTACAATGCTTTACCACATCCATTGAAACCACTGGTGCTGAGTTTTAAAGGTTACTTTTATTTGGCTCACTCTCTGTGCGTTAAGTCTTTGTATGATTTCATACCTGTCTGACCACCGTTCCGGTCTAAATGTCTCAGGATGCGAGAAGACAGTAGGATCTCTATGAGCTGCATGAGTGATGTAGACAGCGGCATGACCCTTGGGTACCTTGTAGCCGTCAATCACGCAATCCTACAAGACAGATATTACACAATGTGAAACACTATCATTTAATTTGGTTGGTGACCTAAAACACAGAGACAGATACAAAATAAATTCCTGGGAAAGGCATTTAGTAACCCTTCAGCTTCTACATCTAATCAGATTATGTAATTCTTGATAGACCCTTACCGAAACCCATCCTAATCAAGCACACCCCACCTGCCAACCCTTACCCAACTCAGCCTTACTCAACCCAACCACCGTAACTCCAACTCTTCAAATCCTGCCAACCCTAACCCAACTCAGCCTTACTAAACCCAACCACCGTAACTCCAATCCTGCCAACCCTAACCCAAACTCAGCCCTACTCAACCCAACCACTGTAACTCCAAACCCCAACACCAAACCACTCAAACCCATCGTCCTTATATCGTACCCTAATAGCAATCCTTCTACCTCCCAGAAACGGTGGCCAGAGTCTCTCAACCTCCAGTAGAATACATCTTAGGCATTCACTCTCACTACTTGCTTGTCGTCTCAAGTCTTTCTGTATGATTAAGACAGGGACAGAAATGGGGTAAGCGACATAAAAGAAAACAATTTAAAAAGCCTTACTTTAGGCATTAGTAAGGCAGCAGATTTGACAAACCCTTAGTGACAGACTACAACTCTCAGTTTTAACTTACTTTGTCTGGTCCTCCTGTAGCCAACAGAAATGATGTCATCATCGACGCCAGAGCTTTGGGTACGAGAGCTGACGTGAAAAGTAAAGTGTGTTGTTCCATTTCTGCCGTTGTCTGGAATCCTGCCTGATTCATTTGCTCTAACAGAGAGCCATCCTGTATGTGTGACAATCTCTCATGGATAATCTTTAGCAGGCTTTCCTAAATGATATGAATTGCCACCAAGACGTTTAAACTTTGCGAAAATGATAGTCCGTCAAGAACAAAAGCTGTTAACTGTGACTGTAAAGAACTAAAGTAATGATTTGATGAGACTACATCCTACCTTTGCCTCCAAGGCTCTGCTGTATGTGGAGGTAAACATGGAAACCCTCAGACTCAGTGGTACAGAAATAATTCCTGACACAGAAACCAAAATAAAATAAGTCGTTATATTGTAAAGAAAATTTCACACAACGCAACTGCATAGATTTATCACTACCAGAACACTGCAGTGGCGAGTTTCACCACGCCAGTGCATGGTGAGTTTCACCACACCAGTGCATTGGTGAGTTTCACCACACCAGTGCGTGGTGAGTTTCACCACACAAGTACAGTGGTCAGTTTAATTACTTACCATGCCAGTGTGTAGTAGTGAGTGCAATGATACTTTCTGTTATCTCTGGATGCTCATCTGCGTCGATACCCAAGAAAATTGCCAATGACAACTCGGTTGCAAACCTCTTGAAGACGTTGTACATGCTCACGCATTGGCTAAGGGTCAACAAGATAAAACTGACTGCATTCAAATGATCCAAGTACTTAGATGCAGTATCAAGATGTCATACAAGTACATACTCTGAGATCACATGGTTTCTGCTCTATGTACATTTGGTGTACTCGTACGTTTGTGTGCGGCAGATTCCTTGCGATAGATTCCTTGCGATAGATTCCTTGCGATAGATTCCTTGCGATAGATTCCTTGCGATAGATTCCTTGCGATAGATTCCTTGCGATAGATTCCTTGCGATAGATTCCTTGCGATAGATTCCTTGCAATAGAGACTATTCAGTGCAGAATATAATACCACACTATTGTAGCCATGGTTTCAATTTCATATACATTCTTTTTGCATGAGAATTAATCAAATACTAGTATCAATTTATGCCTCCTTTTAATTTGAATATACTTTCAGCCTCAGGCTGACAATAGCAAAAATGTAAGAACGAGTTACTAACCAATTGTGAAGTGAACTGAAGTGTTTCTTGGTGAGTTTCTGGATGAGATTGTGAATGCTAGGTATCGTTTGAGCACCATACATCTGGTGAATCACTCTATGTAATCTTGCTGCCACTGTAGGTTCTTCAAACATGATGTTATCACCAAATATTGGCTGTAGAAAGGCGCGGTAACCCATTTCAAAGTGGGCATTTTTCTCTATGAAGAACAGAAGAGTTTTCATAAATTATTGTTCGATGATGTAAAATAAGAATGTGATTTGGAAACTACATCAAAGTCACAAGAAATACATGCCATTGACTTCTCAGCGATTTAAATAAAATAAGTAAATCTCACAACAAATTTTGTCTACGTTTAAACTAAAAAGTACTTGACTGAAATAAATGTAGTATCTCGAGTTTCTTGACGCAACTTTGAGAACTTTTTCCAAGTATTTCCTAACAAAATTGGAAATATTCCTTAGTCTCAGATTCATGTCTTCTCAACATTTTTGCACTGATTGACCTTCATTGAGATGATATACAAAGACAAAAAAACCAACAGTGACCGGTTTAAGCTTTCTCTCTGAAACTAACTACGTTACACTTGACCAGAGAGCAGAGGACATGTTTTCCAACCTACCTCCAGTGAGTTCCTTCACTCCGTTGATTGAACCAATGAAGACAGTGGGTTTATTGAGCAAACGTGACAGAAACACTCGCGACCCATACTCATCGATACGCCAATTGACAAATGCAATGGGATTCTTGTAGAATTCAGCTGACCTGTCCCCAATGATGCTGTAGCCGGCACTACCCTTAGGGGCAGCCATGGGGGTTTGACAGGGGGTTTGACAGGGGGTGTGGCTGGGGGTGTGGCTGGGGGTGTGGCTGGGGGTGTGGCAGTGGGTGTGGCAGTGGGTGTGGCTGGGGTGTGGCAGTGGGTGTGGGTGTGGCCGGGGGTGTGGCCGCGGGGTGTGGCCGGGGGTGTGGCCGCGGGGTGTGGCCGCGAGGTGTGGCCGGGGGTGTGGCCGGGGGGGGTGGCCGGGGGTGTGGTCGGGCCTGTGGTCAGAAGGTGTGGCCGGGGGTGTGGCCGGGCCCGAGGGTATGGCAGTAGATAGAAGTAGAGGAACTGGGTAAAGCCAAGGAGCAGGATAAGCGTGACTTGCTGTTTCTGGAACATCAAAAAGAAAGTAATTTACCCAACCAAGTTAATGCTGCATACTACTTGCATGCTAACAATGGCTAAGGCCATGAGAATGAAAGTATGAGTTTACCGTCCACCGCCCGCATGGTCGTGGCGCCACCGCATGAAAAATTTCATTATTTAAAAAAATTTCATTATTTCTCAAAAAAAGTTGCACAGTTTTATCCCAAAAGTCTGTTTCACTTATTCCCTCCAAAAACGACGAATTCTACACCTACGATCATGGCGTTGTTCAGGGAGACATCTAGCGACTTGTAGTTACACTATTACTGGGCGCCAAACTGTCAGCCAATCACCGTCGTCCTCTTTCATCGGCTTGGCAACGCTTGGCCGGGACCCGGATGTTGCTTACCGATTTGCCGATTTCGTGTGGGATTTCCCGTGTTGCATGTGCGTAAGTATTTTCATCATATCGAGCATTAAAACGATGAAAAGTCATAAATACGCAAATGAAAACCTGAATAATGTTTTGATGAATCTCGTAGATGTAATTACATCAAACGATGGCACAAATCTAACACGATATCTTGCGATTTTTGAAGGACCCAGCCGCAGCAGACGAATGCTCGCGTCATGATACAGGTCACGTGATTGCAGTATACGGGGTTAGGGTTAGGGTTAGGGTTAGGGTTAGGGTTAGGGTTAGGGTTATGTATAAACTTAATTCGCTTGAAAAAAGGGTTAACAAAAATAATGAATAATGAAATAATGAAAAATATTGAATAATGAATAATGAATAATGAAAAAAAAGCCTCATCACTTTTCAAAAAGTCTCGGACGGTAAACTCATACCTAAGTTCTCATGGCCTAAGGACTGCCTGGTAACGGCTTATGCCAAATACTGGGTTGTTCGGCCTACCCGTGTATAGTGCTAGCGATTTATTCAAATTGTCTTCACACAAGGCAGCGACACGGGGGAAAGTTAGAAATTCACGGTTTTCATCTTGGCTAGATTTAAACAATTACGAATTAGTTAGACCCAGTCCAGTACTTTTACGTAGGTTTGTTGTAGCCTGTACTCTAGAGTCTAGTCTCTACTCTAGTCGTACTCCACCTGGGGCTGGGCCTGGGCTACTCATCAGCATTGTAAACCGGAGTTACTTAAGCTAGGCATGCGTAAAACAGTTTTTTTAAGTGTATAAACACCACTCAGAAACACATAAAATATACAACATGTTTACCTGAATGAATATCCCCTAAACACTTTCACTGCACTGCCACACTGGTCGGTTCGTCGTGTCCGCAGCATAACATCCGACGCGCGAATTAGATCCTCTGGTTTTAAAACAGCGCCCTCAATAGCTCTGCTGATGCACATTATGATAAAATTATGTTAATTTTAGGGGCGCGGCGCGTACCAAAAAATGTTTCCTCTTTTGGTGTATATGAATCTATAAATCTTTAATACAATCGTATTTGTACACGTCTGTGTACAAAAAAACACCACCTTACATTTTTGTGAATGTAAATAAAGGTTTCGCAAAATGTTAAACATGTGTAACTTTGTCGTAACATTTAATTAAATGTGGACCTTGGATGTTCTATTTCGTTATAGGTGATTTGATTGTAGCCACGCCTACTTGTTTTGAAGGTTGAAAAATGGCGCGAAATTTGGCACATGTATTGGTACTGTACTTCACGATCGGCACGAGATTAAGGACAAAGTTGTTCAATTTTTGCTTAGTTTTTGCACAAGTTGAAGACAAGAGATGATCGGACAGCGAAAAATTTCATCTTTCTTCCGAGTTGCGTCTGTCGGGAGCGGAACAAAACGACAGCGCGGAACCGATTGTCAAAATGACCACGATCACGACCAGGTACACCATAGTCATAGACATGGAGATTTTTTTTTCTTTTTTCTCCATGTCCGACTATGGGTATACAGTGCAGTGATTGGAAATACGTGAGCGTGGCGTTGTTAATTAATTTGTGCACCGAACACAACAAAAACAGGTCCTTTGCCACGACAATTTCCTCTATTGCTTAGCATGCTCATACGGACAAACTTCATGTTCATTTTTAATACATTAAATTATCTGATTATTTCTCAATAAGTTTTAGTCACTCTGAACATCCAGCATATTCTACATTCTAGTTCGACATTGTTTCTTTTACTAGTTTTAAGTTATAATTCGATGTTTACATGTCAACATAATTTTTTTAATTTTGTATTGTCTTAAATCAGCAGGAATCAACACCTTCCAAAAAACTAAAACCTGTTGAGAATGTGGAATCGGGAGATCATACCGTCACTGGTCTAACTCTAAGCCCTGAACAGAAACAGAGAATAGTGCAGCAACGAACAAAAGCATTAGAGAGACTACAACACAAACAAACAAACCTGCCAACCAATGCGATCACCAGGACACCTTCAGAAGTAGGAGAATCTTGGGCAAGGGCCCTGTCTACAGAGTTCAACAAGCCGTACTTCACCAAAGTATTAAGACAGATTTTGTCAGGATATTACTAAAACAAATCTAAATCAGTCACAACATATATTATAAGAACATTATGTGTTCCTTTAACTTCAGTTCAATCTTTAAACAAAAGAACAGAGTATATTTAAAATCTTGTTTTCTTTGTGACAGCTTCAGGACTTTGTTGAAAAGGAGCGTCAATCTAAGACCATTTACCCCCCGGCTGATCAAGTCTACTCATGGACGCAGCTCTGTTCCATTCATGATGTATGTTACTTCATCTTTCCTCAAACCATCTTTTAATATTTGGATTTTGTTTTAACAATTTCACTTCTTTTCTGATAAACTGAAATGTTGAATTAAAAAGCCATTTTTTACCTAATGAACATCATGTTCTGGACTTTATTTTACACGTGTATATTTTTTTCTCGCCAGGTGAAAGTTGTAATTTTGGGTCAGGATCCCTACCACGGACCAGGACAAGCCCACGGTATACGTTACAATTAATGATTACAATGAAAACTATTTCCTACAATTTAAATTACATACAGAGTCAGATATGTAAATGAAGGCAGAAAAACAATACAAACATCAACTATAGAACCACAACAGGTAATCAAAAGATGGGATTTTTTTGTGTATTTCCAACTCCAGGTTTGTGTTTCAGTGTGATGAAAGGAGTACGACCGCCTCCCAGGTAAATTTTTAATTTTTTTAATTTTTTTGTATAGACTTTTTCAGGTGGGACTTGATTCATGAGGTTACAAAATTAAATTCGAAGTTTTGCCCTTTTTGTGCCTGTAATTCCATTTTATGGTGGTTTCCCCCCATTTTATTGTGAAAAGCTGCATTTTTCACTGAGAATATTGGCAGTTTTACAACATATTTGTTTGTTCTTTAAGGCAAAAGAAACCTTCAGATTTTAGGGTGCTGTCCTAGTTTTTGTCTCAAATTTTAGATACAAAATAAACACAGTAGTAATGAGATATTTGTGTGTGTCAATTTCTAGTTTGGTGAACATGTTCAAGGAATTGTCCACAGATATTGAGGGTTTTCAGACTCCTAATCATGGAAATCTGACAGGATGGGCCAAACAAGGTAAGAAGTTTGTGTCCTAAGATTTCAGTCTACATTTGAGCAAAATTGTTAGGGGATCTCCATATTTGATTCAATATCTTTATTTCATTTGCAGGAGTGTTGCTTCTTAATACGGTGCTAACTGTGCAAGCCCACCAGGCCAACTCCCACAAGGACAAAGGTTGGGAGAAGTTGACCGATTCCGTCATTAATTGGCTGAATAAACACTGCGATGACATCGTCTTCCTTCTATGGGGCTCTCATGCACAGAAGAAAGGCAGCTTAATCAATGCTGTAGGTCAAACTCCTGGTTGACTCACTCCAACTAAAACAAAGAAAAATAGAGTTATATATTTTAGGTGTGATTGGTGGATCTGCACTATTACTTGATCGCGTAAAAATGCACTTGCGCGATCAGTCAATCCCTTTTACAAAACACTCCTCCACGATCACGATCGACCAATAGCACAGATCCACAAGAAGTAAAATTGGAGATTTGCTACCGGATTGTCGTACATTTCTGCGCATTCAACTTCAAGTTATAGCGCAGATCCACCGATCACACCCAACATGTACATCTCCATAGCAATCGATCGTCACGCCTGAAACACATCATTTACAGCTTTTCTCTCTCAACTTGCACAGAAACGTCACCACGTACTGAAGACCGTCCATCCATCCCCCTTGTCTGTCTATCGTGGATTCTTTGGCTGCAAGCATTTCTCCAAGACTAACGAGTTTCTGAAGAAAGTTGGCAAGACACCGATAGACTGGGGTGATCTCAGTACAGAATAGCTGCACTCTCGACAGTGAAAAGATTAGCAAATAAAGGGGACAGCCATGTTTAAGCACAAATGAATAAATAACAAGTTACTCAGAAAAAAATGCTCATTTAAGACGAGCAGTTTATTACATTTTATTACTTGTGCAAATAACTGTAGAACATGAAAGCTTTTCTTCGATCTTTTCTTTTAATCCCAAAGATGCCAGTGGACTGTACATGCTTGTAATCTTACCTCTTGCTTCCAAACAAAATAACCGTTTCCACCTTTTGAGAACATTTTATATTTTTATATTTGTGACCAGTTTTGAGCATCGTTTTAATGGAAAGTCATCCAGCGGTGTCATTGCGTTTTTCCCTTGCACTGCCTTATTACACAAAACTGTACATTTCATACCCGTCCAGTTGAAATAAAAGTGTAATTAAAACAAGCCTGATTCTTTGATTGCCAACTGTAAAATGGTAATATGGTTTTGTAAACAAACTTGACAATTGTGAACGCAACAAATTTGTCCTGTAAACATTTATTTTCAAAATGATTCTGTTAATGTTTTTCTTAATTGATATAATCTGTGGTAACTAATTTGAAACAATTGTGAACAATATTTTGTATCATGTTGTCAATCAATGAACGGGAATTGAAAAGATAGAGTCTGATTTTTGTTTTCACAATGAACGTACATGTACATGCAGCACAGCAAATGCAGTATAATGTGTATTAGATTATGCAAATCAAAAACATTACAAGACGATATAAATACATGTAATTCCCAATAAAACTGGGGTAGGCCCAACGCATGATGGGTTTTGAAAACCTATAGCTGTGAAATTTGGCTCAGTCCACTGTTAAAATGAATCTACTGAAAATCTGCAGGTATTCGTCGCTCAAAATTTAAGACCACCCAAACCAGTTGCGGAAGCATGTGCTGACAGCACATTGGCTGCTTGGCTGGTTTCCAATAGCAACCTAGCCTCTCTCAGCCAATCGGCAACCACCTTGCGTGGCATCCCACCGAGCTGGTTGATGTAACGTACGGCCTGTTCCAAATCGCCCTGCTCAATGTGATAACTGGCAAAGTCCAAGAGTCGAAACATGTCTAAGGTGGCTGGGTCAATCTCCTGACTTAGGGGTGGGGTCCTCTGAGGGAAGATAAGCAACGATTGGAGAAAGGACAGCAGATACTTAACGAGGCCACTCCCTGATTCATCAACCATAGAGACGCGACGGCAAACTCTGTTGACATCATCCCAGCGTTGTCGCAAGGCTTCCTGAGTAAGTACTCCTTGTATCACAGCCTTCTCAGGAATCGATCTGACAACAGCATCCACGAAGGCATTGTCTTCAGCAGCGTCTGTCACAGCTACGATCTGATTGGCTAGCGGTGCCGACATGGTGTCACCTGCAATGCAACAATAGAAAACTTGCTAACCTACCCGAGGGCAATGGTTCGTTTGAGGTTTTTATCTAACCTAACAGAAGCAATGGTTCGTTTGAGGTTTTTATCTAACCTAACAGAAGCAATGGTTCGTTTGAGGTTTTCATCTAACCTAACCGAAGCAATGGTTCGTTTGAGGTTTTCATCTTTTAACCTAACCAAAGCAATGGTTCGTTTGAGGTTTTAACTTTTCAACCTACCTGAAGCAATGGTTCGTTTTAGGTTTTCACAAGCCAACCAGAGTTCTTGCGCTTTCTGGACCTGTTTTTCCATGCCCGCTCGGCCTGTAACAAAAATGCCAAAAGATGAGCTCCAAAGAAGTCAGATTATTCCATACACTCTCACCCCACAATGAGTCAATCTTTAGTTCTTACCCTCCACGGCCGATTGCACACCCTTCAGTGTAGCCACAGCACCCACCAGTTTCTGATGATACTGATCTTGTTCTTGGATGCGTACGTCCTGCTCGTGTTGCTGTAGTTGCTTGTCAAACTCCAAGTCCTGCTGTCGTAGCACGTCAGCGAGGTGGTCGCTGTGGGCCGCTGCCTGGCGACGAAGCTGAACACGCATTTCTTTCTCACTCTCTTTCATCAGCTCTTCAGTCTAATAACAAACAAATACACAACATATTAAAAGAGGAATGAGTTTCTTCTCTAAAGCAGAGTTCCCTCTTAGAGTTGTAATTGAGTCATTTACAAGTCAGTTTATCTATACTCCTGGGAGGAGAGAGCAGCTGGATTTGAACCACTGATCATGCTGATCCTCTGAATCCAAGTCAGAAACCCCAACAACTAGACCACAAATCTCATTGTAGCTGCTAGCTCACCCACTCTCAGCCGCATCAGCCTCCTCGTCATCATTCAACTCTTCACGATGTCTTACCTTTTTCTCAAGATCCACAGCAAAGATGCCATCTTTCCTCTCTAGTTCTCTATTGATAGCATCCACCGTTTCCTGCTCCAGTTCCTTCTTCTGATTCCCCAAGGCGTTTCCAAGACGTCGTTGTTCTAAAGCTTCTTGCTCGGCTAGCTGATGCTGCAGCTGCTCTATGCGACGATGGCCGTGAGCAATCAAGGAATTCAACTCGTCTTCTGTCAGTTTCTTGCCTTAGGATAAATCAGCAAATTATAATTATGAAAAATACACATTATTTTAAATACACATTAAATTTCAAAGATATGCAAAACAGATTGTTAGGATTCAACTTTTGCACCCAATCAATTCGAGCGATTCACAATACCTAGAAGCTGCCGTTGGAGGCGCAAATCCTGCTATACCCGCAGTGCATCATGGGAAAAAGTCGGCATCAGTTTGAAAAAACGGTATTCATTTTGCATGAACTCATCAGTTTTTAAGTCTTTTTGGACGCGCACGATTAAAGTTCCAATTTTTTTCTGCAAATAACAATGTTTTAATCAACGACGCTTCCGAATACATTTATGTTTGTGTTGTACCTCGCCGTGAACAATGAAGAATAGATATTTCACTACAGTATGATATACGGAAGAAGTCGACCGTAAAGTTTAAAAGTGGCTGTTTTGAGTCAAACGCTTGGTGGCGCACTGCATTGTGAATCGCCCGAATTACGCCAGATAGGAAAATTTGTTACTTTATTTGAGCATTTTCAACTGTACATTTTTTTAACAGTTTGATAAGCACTGTCGATAAAAGTCTAATACCAAACAAGGATTTATTTATACTTTTCAGAAAGATTTTATGAGATTATTTATTTAGATAAAAACAAGATGATTAGATGAAATTGATTATATAAGATGAAAAACAACACAAATGACGGAAATTGTCTATTGCAATCCTGAACTGGAAAGCAACCTTAGCCTCATATAAAAGTATTTATTAAGATGACAAAAAGATGATTATATGAAATTTAAAATATGATAATTTAAGATGTTCCACTTGATCAATTTTAAAAGAAATAAAACTCCTACTTTCAATTCCTACACAGCACAATTTTGTTTAAATACCTTTTTCTCCCAGCTTGATTTCCGGCATGAGGCTCCTCAGCTCTTTAGTAAATTGTTCCTTCCCTTCCTGGACCAAGTCGTGGTATTCCTTCAGGATGTTGGCTTCTGTCTGAGCTTTCACCACCTTAGGGGGTTCAAAACAAATCTGGACTAAACTAACTAATTTAACATTTCTGCATCTTTGACTGCATGACAAGTCTGCATTAATATAAACTTTCTTGTTAGCCAAAATATTTCTGTTAGTATTTTATTTCAAGCTAATTGCTTTATGCATAATCCGAGGACCAATGAAATTCATCAAATGAAACAGGAATCGCCTGCCTCTACTTTGTCCTCATTATGACTAGAACATGTTGCCAGTCTATATTGACCTCTGCTGTGGCAGTGTCAAGGTCATAGGTCATATCCTTCAAGTGTTTGGCGGCATCAGTGATGGTGGGACTGGTTCCAAGTCTAGGTTTCTTCTCTTGGCTGTCCGCAATCACAACGTGAAGTTTATCAAGCTCCATTCTGAGAAATCAAAAGAAATCACCAGTCAAATCACAAGTCAAATCACAAGACATCATAAAGCAAAACAAGTTAATCATAAGACATCATAAGACATCACAAGGCAAAACAAATCCATCGTAAGTCAGGCACAAGATATGTGCCATAAGTATGGTCATGAGGTATGAGCTTTTGTTGTATCAGAACCTGATTAACACTCTAGCGTCAAGCGTCAAGTGTCAAGGAGTAAACGAAAACTGCCTGGAATTTGAGATATAAAGAAATATGACTCACATGTAGCATATGTATAGTGCCAATATGTCTTTTTGTTTTATAAAATGTCTGAAATTAAGTAATTACAGAAGAATCTACAACCTGATTTGAAGTTTTACAGGTACTTAAAAGAAAATATGATTGATGATGTCTCTTATAAACAGCTGGAATCAATCAACTAACCTGGCAGCTCGTCCGTAGTCATCAGCTACTTTCAAGGCCTGGATTTTGGCTTCTGCTGCCTCCACGACCCTCGTCCACTGAGCCCGCTTGTCAGCTGTGTCACTCTGTAGGAAATGAAACAATCGGATCATGAATAGTTTCTGCAATAATGCTTCTAATGTCATCCAGGACCGTTAACAATACTAGTCAACACACTTCTACTGCTTGGGGATCAACAAAATCATTGTAGATATTGACCCTGTTAGCTGTTAGGGTCAACCCTAACCCCTTGAAAAGTATCCAGAATCCACCAATGTTGTCACACAAAATAAATGTTGGTGTTGGTGACTGCTCAATATGGAGGGGTATGGATTTTGACAAATTCAGGGAGATTAAAGTATGTGGATGCACAGAGTAACTGACAACAGTTAACCATGATCCTTGTCCAAACTCGCTCCTTGAGACACCTACCTGCGGTTCATCCATGGCTTCTTTCAGTCTGTCTCTGTGCTCTTCTGTTAAGATAACTGCTTTCTTATGGGCGTCGATAGCATCTTGGATAAGTGGAGCACTGCTTGCTGTGATGGTGTCAATGATGGATTCAAAAGCTGTCCCAAACAAATTTTAAAAAATGAGTTAGTCTTAAAAAATTGGTCAAGTCTTAGGAACCATGCCTACTTTACTTTAGGGCTGTGCCGAATATTATAATATCTAATTTGTTGTTTAATCTAAAATCTTGATAATTACTCAAACACAAACATGTACTCATCATTGTTTATTATTCCTCATTTCTGGCCACCGTGGCCTGTCCTTGTAGTATGGATGAACTCACAGTTTGCAGATAATTCTGCAGGCTGTGGGTTCGAGTCCAGCCTGGGTAAATGGTGCACATGTATTTCGGCAAGACATGCTTGTTACTCATTGCTGCTTTGCACACAGAAGTAAATGGGCACCTGAGAACAGTATACTTCCTAGGGAGCGGAGATTGTCTTTGGAACGTTTTACTGGTGTGATGATCAGGGGTAATAATGTAAATCCCTTTGATCTTGGATAAAAGTGCTATATAAATATTTATTAATATTTCTTCTGCATAAAAACATTTTACCAGCCAAATCAGCCGCATCATCAATCTCCTGCTCAATCATCTTCCCATGTAACTCCTTAGCTCTTTGTTCCTCATCATACTCCCTCTGTGACCTCTCCAGTCGCGATTCCTCCTCTGCCTTCCTCAATATCACAGCTTCTTGCTCCTGCAAAGGACATAAGAACAGAAACACATAGTAGTGATGTATTAGGCAGTCAGGACAATATTACACAAGAATTCACCAGACACTGTTTTCTCTAGCACATAAAAAACACTGGCGTAACTTAAAGTACAACATACATCCAACCACATGATGTATATGTACAGGTTAATTAATCTGGTCTATACTCATCACACATTATTTTCTAACAGCTCATTAAAATCCCTTTTTGGTATTTAAATACAGCAAGTTTCTCAGCAAGTTTCTTAGCAAGTGTCTCAGCAAGTGTCTCAGCAAGTGTCTCAGCAAGTGTCTCAGCAAGTGTCTCAGCAAGTGTCTCAGCAAGTGTCTCAGCAAGTGTCTCAGCAAGTGTCTCAGCAAGTGTCTCAGCAAGTGTCTTAGCAAGTTTCTCAGCAAGTTTCTTAGCAAGTTTCTTAGCAAGTTTCTTAGCAAGTGTCTCAGCAAGTGTCTCAGCAAGTTTCTCAGCAAGTTTCTCAGCAAGTTTCTTAGCAAGTTTCTTAGCAAGTTTCTTAGCAAGTGTCTCAGCAAGTGTCTCAGCAAGTGTCTCAGCAAGTGTCTCAGCAAGTTTCTTAGCAAGTTTCTCAGCAAGTTTCTTAGCAAGTTTCTTAGCAAGTGTCTCAGCAAGTGTCTCAGCAAGTGTCTCAGCAAGTTTCTTAGCAAGTTTCTCAGCAAGTTTCTCAGCAAGTTTCTCAGCAAGTTTCTTAGCAAGTTTCTTAGCAAGTGTCTCAGCAAGTGTCTCAGCAAGTTTCTCAGCAAGTTTCTCAGCAAGTTTCTTAGCAAGTTTCTTAGCAAGTGTCTCAGCAAGTGTCTCAGCAAGTTTCTCAGCAAGTTTCTCAGCAAGTTTCTTAGCAAGTTTCTCAGCACGTTTCTTAGCAAGTGTCTCAGCAAGTGTCTCAGCAAGTGTCTCAGCAAGTTTCTTAGCAAGTTTCTTAGCAAGTGTCTCAGCAAGTTTCTCTTGCCCATCACTGCCTCCTACTCATACCTTGTCAGAGTCGACTGCTCCTGATATTTTGTCCTGAGCTACAGAGTCTGTCTTTTCACTGACAACTTCCTTCGAAGCTTGCTCGGTATCTTGGAAAAGCAACGGAGGTCTAGAGTAAAAAATAAGAATCCGAATAAAACACAAACTCAACAAATATGAACGCTACCAATCAACAAGTTTCTGACTTGCATTTCTATATCCAGTCATTGATACTCACGCTTGTAAGGGACGCGTAGTCTTAAGCCCTGGGAGCTCCTTAACATTATAATCACTATCCTTGAAGAGATATGGAGAGATTTCAATAAGAATGGGCCAGTTGCTCTCCACCTGCTTGCGGAATTCAGGGTTAGCTTGGCCATAGGCAACTGCTCCAACAAACGTTCCACCAGTCACTAGCACAGAGCCAGCCAGAAACTTAAGAAAGCGACTACCAGATCTGTCGACAAGGGTCAGAAAAAAAAGACATCTCGTGAATTTTACTACACCTGCAAATCATCTTGAGAATTATAAGAAGTGTTGGAGAAATTCCACCAAATGATGAAAGATTGTCACTTGAAAACAAATCGAGAATGGCGTTTTTTAATATTTTAAACTGGTTGCTTTTGTTCTGTATTCTGTGCTGTTTTCAAAGGGTTGATTAAGCCTACCCACTTCACAACAATTGCATTATCAACCTGTGTCGTCATTAAGTACATGCCGTCAAGAATTCTGATTATGCAATCAGTTGTGATTGGTCAAAACGATAAATGAAGCGGGACAAAGTGAATTGGTCTCGTACCCAAGCACCTTCAAATGTATTTTGTCAGTCTGCAACAGGTCATCGTGCAGGTCACATTCTAGACTAACTACTTGGCTATGGCTGGCCATTTAACACGCATCTATGGAAGCAGCCACAGCCACAGCTATACAATTCAGGCAGCCTTACCTTCTTGGTAGTAGAGGTGGCTGGGGGGGAGGGGCATCTGTCTTGGTACACAACTGACATCTTGATGGCAACTTTAAGCTCCGCCCAGCAAAACTACAGGCACACTGTAAAGTGTAAGACAATGTTTAACTACTTCTGTGATCTCTCTCGGATCTCTATTGTGATCTCTCTCAGACTCAGTCTCAGATCTCTATTTTTTTTTCTTACATCCCTCTGCCTTCTCTCAACTCAAGCCTGATGATATGTTTCGAGAATGTCGATATTATGCTTTAACAACTTTCCACTGCTAATATAGGCACAATAAATGTGGCTGGAGTTCCCGCAGTTGGCAGTCTAAAATCACTTTAAACTTTATTAAAGACAAAGCCAGGGCTAGGAATTCGAAAAGACCCTGTTTAATTGGATTCTGTCCTGAAAATAATTACGACTGTAAGGAGGGCGCCCTCTGGTGAGCTTGCTTAATCGAACAAATTCGTCGTCTCAAAACTAAATTAGCCGGCGTACGTTTGATTTTTTCACTGTTCAAGTTAGAAAATTAAGCATTTTCTGTTACGTTTATCGCAAGTTTAGATACGGTTACAACTCACCGCACTCTACACCCAAACAGGAATTTAAATAGTACCTTTATTTTACTGGAAGTTTGCGTCGTTAATCGCCACATTTTACCGGCCAGTCGGCGCTGCACGACGTCTGCTATCTAGATGACCTTTGACCCCCATACATGCGGTGCGCGCGCGTGAAGTCTGGTTCCCAACTATGTTCCCAGCATGCGCGTGTCAGTGTTAGATAGGTTCCAGACTATACATTAAACGTGATAAAATTAAACATGCACAGTACATTTTTTTACTAATCGCACTAAGCACGTGTGGTCAAATTATTACCCCCATTTACGGCACCGTATGGCTAGCGGGCCGCTGCTTCAAAGTTTAATTTGAGTGGACTTGTACAGTTTTTAATGTTTGCAGGTTGGGACATTCGAGAAAAAAATGTCTCGTGCGCACAACATATACTAGCTCGTTTGGACGACTTACTTATCTCGTGCGTAAATATAATTTATCTCGTGCGCACGCATAGAGCTATGCATCATGTACATGTATTATACATGTACATATAGCTCTGTGTGCGCACCACGAGATATAGCTCGTGCGTACGACTAAATTGCAAGAGTTATCAAACACTTCCCGTCGTAGCATAGCCTTGGTCAAGGCGTTCATCGTTACCCGTCCGTACGTACAGCGCAGCGGTAATCAGAGCTCAAACAACGACTTCACGCGGCCACAGACTATTATATGCAAAGTAACTGAAGATACTTGAACGCCTTGGATCATTGGTTAAGTTGAGGTTTTTGGGGCGGTGCTCATTATGCTAATAGATTAAGCTGACCTTTATAGTCGTTTTCTTATTGGTCGATCGTTGCGTAGAAACTGCATAATTTGAGCTAGCGGTGAAAGGTCATAGCTAGCTCGCAAGTGTTTACGAACATCGCCATCGTTGATTATTGTATCGGAGAAAGTTGAGTGATTTTTACGAAGGCTTGTAGGGATTACACATGAAGATTTGAACTGTCTTGCTTGATTGGTGAGGGTCGCAGTTATTTTCGCTCGTTTTGCTGGGTATTTTCTTGAATGTTGACAATGTTATGGTCAAAACTAGTTGTGTTTAGCTGCTTAGTTTTGATTTTTCAACCGCGGTGACTGGAGAAGACCGCGACTCTATTGAAACGTGTCGAACTCGGCCCTACATTATATCGCACGCATCTAATCCAGCTGATCTGAAAACCGTGGCTCGGTAAAACGCGGAACTCTGATAATTAAATGCCTTGCCGGCTGAATTTTGCCAAGAAAACAATCTAAGGAGTTATTGAGGATATAAGACACTTGTCCCTGTTTAAATTACGATGTTGCGAGCACTTTGAAGGTTGGTTCTGCAGCCGTAAACATGCCCTCTCCCCACAGCGTTGGACCATGCTTGAACCATACAATGTGGCGATAACGCACAGACCAGCATGCCTGGGTTAATGCCGATTATGCGGCGATAAGAAACTGACCGAACACGCTGAAAACTGACGCCGAGTACCTGGCCGTACGTACAAGCTCCGATCAAAATGGGGCTGCCTGAACAATGACGGATTTCCCATAACCTGTCGGCAAATTCACAAAAACACGTTCCGTGACCACGAAGAAATGATTATAATGGCCTTTCGCTGCTCGGGTCTAAAATCTTCGAGGGATAATATTTTCGCTGCAAAATTCAAACAACACGACATATTTTCGGACGACAGACGACGCTGAATATCTGCCATTTTGTCTTAAATGTCATGCTGCATCAAATTTGATGACGTCGGGATTCAACCGCGTTGTGATTGGACACTTCACATCTTAGCCCCGCCTATACTTATCTGTATTCGCATACGAGGTCATGCGCTAGAAATGTAGCGCAAAATATAGGAAAAACATAAGATTTCAAAATCCAATGATCCAAGGCGAAAAAGTAGCCTCAGTTGATTTGCATAAATAGTGGCCGTATGAGGTCGCTGTTCGCGCTGTATCTTTGCACGGGAAGCGCTAGCCTTTTGTCAAGGCCTTCGTGGCTGCGATCCCAAGCGACCGGAACGGAGACCACGCACGCGAGTGGCTTCGCCACTCGACTGGCGCGCGTGGTCTCCCTTTCCAGTCGCTTGGGATCCCAGCCACGAAGGCCTTGACAAAAGGCTAGGGAAGCGCGAGCTATCAGCATATGCGGGGCGCGCGTGGTGTGTATTTCTGGACGGATAACGACAGACGGATAACGACGAACTCGCCTTGACCAAGGCTAGTCGTAGCACTGCTCGCGCGCAGCAGGGGCTCCCCAGTTGCATGAATGAAGCCAAAGACGGAGACGAAGCCGGGGAAAACGGCCTAAAAGTCATCCCTATCATAATGCACTATACGATAAACATTCTAAGACGCATAATGCAGCGGTATATAGGCCTTTTCACAATAAACCTCGCACTATACCACACGTACTTGTACTCCCAAGTAAAGCCATAGACGATGACGTCACGTGTAATGGTCGATATTAAGTTTTGTATTAAGTCGAAACATGATTTGTCAAGCAAATTGAGCAATAATTATCATAAAGATATCAAAACATATTTAAAACGAGTAACGCTCGGTTCAGACAGGCGTTCCAGAGACGCGCCGAGCCAAATTGAAATCAAGTCGCTCCCGAGCCGCTCTAACAACTCCAGCAGTCGACCGTTCGCTGCGCCGTCTGGCGCGCCTTGTCTCCCTTATTCGTTTCAGACGTCGGACTCAATTCACTCATTTGGTTCGGCGCGACTGTGGAACGCCTGTCTCAGTGAACCGAGCGTCACGGGACTTTACATTGGATAACATGATGGTTCTTGGATTCAAATATTCTAGTTTTTGAGAGCCTATTTTTCAGGTCTCCCAATATTATATTGGTTGTGGGGAATCTAGCTCTACGCTGGGCGAAGATAACTTTCTTCTTGCGATTGGTGTTGATATCTTTGTGCTTACCCTCACGAACGTCTTTGAATTCATCAAACTTTTCCACTATAAATAAGCCCCCAAGTTTTCTTCATAACTATAATCTTGTTTACGTGTTTTCCTTTTATTCCATGTTTACCTTCCACATCGCCATACTTGTGTAGAAGTTCAATGCACATAGGCCTCATGTATCGGTTCCTGAAAGCCATTTGACCCATTAAAAGAATCACCCTATATATCCTAACCGATTGGCCTAGCCTGCACATTCCCATTTCCGTTTTTCGGTTTGACGAACTGCCTAATGTCCTAGCTTGTACTAAAAATGTCTAGCTGCTAACTATAGCTGGCAACTTTATATTAGCAAGGTTTTATGCATATCTTAGTTGGTAACCACCGTACGGAACATAAAACTACTGATTTAGCAGGCTGCTAAAGGCCTAGAGTTGGCTGCTAAGTTAGCAGGCTTTTGTGAATATCGGGCCTGGTCTACAACTTGTTGTCGTTTACGGACACACTGCGTAAAAAGATTGTACGCAAACACACTGTCGATTGTTGTCGTCTTAGAAAAAACTAATACGATTAGATCGCCCCAACTGAAAACGATTTTCGGGGGTCAAATTGACTTTCAAAAATTGAAGCGTACGTGATATTATAGAGTTCCTTTCTCTATGGTGATATATTATCCTACTACAGGCGATTCCAGTCGCACACTGTATGCGTAGACTACTTTCATAACCACTCCCACAGATTTATGAAATTCATTATTCATACATGTACATCAAAATAAATGTACAATAACGGAAGAATATCCCTAAATTGTCTGACTATTAGCGTTTTCTAAGCAAGGTAATTCAGTACTAAAAAGATTGGGGTTCAGTTCAATATTTGTCTACTTTTTGGTCTTTCCGCTACCAGAAAAGCAACATTTACTTTTAATGAAATCTACTTTATAATCCGTACTTTCTGCAATATATCTATATCATGGATAAAGTTTGATTTACATTCTGAAATGTCACCATGCGGTTTTAAACTAGGTTCGGTTCAGTGTTCTCCATTCACATCCGAGTGCCAGGCAGTACTTTCACAACATTTCTTGGAAATGACCCAGATTCCATGATTAATCTGTAACGTCATGACAAAAACACCCCCGACTATTTTGTTTATTGCGTCCGGCTTAAACAATGGACACGCGGTGAATTGTTCAAGTTCCCCCAGCTGCGCCACCCCTGGGAACCTCCACATGTGGTACATGTACTACTCGGGTAAAGTAAATGCACCCATGTTTCAGCACAATCAACCTCACCCTGTGCGCCTCTTGCACCTGACATTTGCCCTGTGCTCTTTGACATTGATATTTTCATAGAAAAATCAGAAAAACAAATAAAGTTTCGTTTTCGTTTGAACTGTGGGTGTTTCCGGGGAACGCATTACCTCAACCATGTGGGCATAATGTTATTACCTCCTGGCGAGGGGGGAACATTCAAGGAAGTCGTTTAATGACATCATCACATATGGATATTATGGGTCAGTTGAGTTTCAGTCTTCCGGGAAGTGAGTTGATTTTTTCTTTGAATGTTATAGAAGCTTTTTTTATTGGCTGAAACGTTGTTGATCAGTAAAAGGCCATTCCATAATAATTATATTAAAGTCCGACTAAAGAAAGTTGAAGACTGGGGCTATAAAAGGCTTGACGTCTTGCCTTGCCTGTATATTTTGTTGGTTGCAGTGCCCAGCCTATAGCTAGCTAGCCATGTACAGCTTCGTGGGTCAGAGAGGCCGATGCATCTCGCTCTTAGTCTTATTCCTCGCTGTGATCGCCTTTTGCCAGGCGCACAAATCCAGCGGGACATTATGTAAGTCAGATGTTATAGACCAATCACCAATGACTATCAAGTAGCAGTTTTCTGCTCTTTTGGAATGCTTTTCGATTAATAACAAACACACTGGTGTAGTGTCACTCATTGCTAATGCTAGGTTTGTTTCCTCACAAATATATTAAAAGCATACGGTCCGGTGGAAAAGCGATGGAATTGTGCTTTGTTTTCGTTCAATCTTATTGTTGATGTTTTTTGTCTAGCTTCCAGCACTGAGGGAAGTCCTTATCCTCAAGACCTACCATGCAAGGACCGTAACAATCGAATTTCTCTTCACGGTGAAACCTACAAGATGACTGAGTGTTCGAGGTGCACCTGCAACAACTCCACTCTCTCATGCACATTTGAGTCCTGTGCTCCAAGTCTTTGTCGCCAACCAGTGCATCTTCCTGGCGTCTGTTGTAGTGTCTGCCCTCACAGTACGTTTGTAATCTTTAAAAAGTTGACCAAAAGAATTACATGCAACTCACTAACTTTTATATACACACCAATTCCCGCCGAATTATGAGCATAACTCCCGGGGAATATATGGGTATATCCTTAAACTGTGGACCAACACCGAATGTACTAAAATCAACGACTGTACAGGTTAGGCTTTGTTTACCTTGCAGATAAAAAAGAAACATATTTTCAAGAGTGTTGACTGTCGATGTTGCCCACCCCCCCCCCCCCCCCCCCCCCCCCACCCCTACCCCACCCTAAACAAAAAGAGTGACTATCACTAAAATCAATGACCGTTGGATTAGCTGCATTACCAGGAGCTCACGACAGTATTTTGAGCGCAATAAATTAGTTTTGAGCGCACACACAACATGAAAGGAACTTTCATGTATTTTGATAAGATTGAAATTATTTTTCTGATGTTCCTTTGCTGCTCAGGCTCCGAACCAGCCGTTCCCGAAAGCGAAGAATCTAGTGGTATGTCTATACCACTGAGCGGGCCTGAATTGGCCAGTCAGCTTCAGAACGGAGTGAGGGTTGTTCGTGGAGAAGACTGGATGTGGGGTAATCAGGTAAGTGCTTTATCTGGATTGTCTCTTTTGCTCTTTTATGGGCGGTGTAAATCAATGTCCATAAAGCATATTACGCTCAAAATGTCACAACGTGGGAATATGTTGCGAATTGTTCACATCATTTTGCCAAATGTGGACACAGGGCAACACCCCTCCCCTGTAGTACGGAGTGTACTTCGGGGCTATAGACTAGGGCTAGTGCTTGACATGCCCGTACCACTTTCCTTGTGACACCGACAGGACGGCAATCCACCTGGTGAGGGCAGTATCATCGGTGGACTACGAAGCAATGGCTGGATCGCTGTACGATGGGACATCGACACAAGGAGGACTCGCATTTACCGAATGGGAGCCAAGGGCAAATACGACCTGAACATTGTGGATGCTACATCGCCTCAGGATGACAGTGGTCGTCTGGTTGGCGGCGATGACGAATCGAGTAGGTTCAGTTTGTCTTATTATCATGTGGTTTTGAAACAAATTATTTAGCAAATCCGGGGAGATGGGAGTATATGGGGGTATATATTCAGTGGATAGGAGATTATATTCCCCCTACCCACATACTTTCTCTTTTGTCTTCTCCGTTGAGATAAGCCTGAGATTAGATTGCTTTTGTTCATTTCTAATTTTTTTTAAGGTTCCACTTCCAGCTCTATCTCTGAAGGAAGTCCTTATCCTCAAGACCTGCCATGTAAGGACCCTAACAATCGGATTTCTCTTCACGGTGAAGCCTACAAGATGACTGAGTGTTCGAGGTGCACCTGCAACAACTCCACTCTCTCATGCGGATTTGAGTCCTGTCGACCAAGTCTTTGTCGCAAACCAGTGCATCTTCCTGGCGTCTGTTGTAGTGTCTGCCCTCCCAGTACGTTTTTAATCTTTAAAAAGTTGACAAATGAGAAAAGAAACATGATTTCAAGAGTGTGGATTGTCAAGGTTGCCCCCTCCCCCTAGTTTTGTTCTGTTAAAAGCAGTACGGACCGGCAGACAAGCGATGGAATCGTTGTGTGTGTTTTCGTTCATTCCTATTGTTGTTGTTGTTTTTGTCTAGCTTCCAGCACTGAGGGAAGTCCTTATTCTCAAGACCTACCATGCAATGACCGTAACAATCGGATTTCTCTTCACGGTGAAACCTACAAGATGACTGAGTGTTCGAGGTGCACCTGCAACAACTCCACTCTCTCATGCACATTTGAGTCCTGTGCTCCAAGTCTTTGTCGCCAACCAGTGCATCTTCCTGGCGTCTGTTGTAGTGTCTGCCCTCACAGTACGTTTGTAATCTTTAAAAAGTTGACCAAAAGAATTACATGCAACTCACTAACTTTTATATACACACCAATTCCCGCCGAATTATGAGCATAACTCCCGGGGAATATATGGGTATATCCTTAAACTGTGGACCAACACCGAATGTACTAAAATCAACGACTGTACAGGTTAGGCTTTGTTTACCTTGCAGATAAAAAAGAAACATATTTTCAAGAGTGTTGACTGTCGATGTTGCCCACCCCCCCCCCCCCCCCCACCCCTACCCCACCCTAAACAAAAAAAGTGACTATCACTAAAATCAATGACCGTTGGATTAGCTGCATTACCAGGAGCTCACGACAGTATTTTGAGCGCAATAAATTAGTTTTGAGCGCACACACAACATGAAAGGAACTTTCATGTATTTTGATAAGATTGAAATTATTTTTCTGATGTTCCTTTGCTGCTCAGGCTCCGAACCAGCCGTTCCCGAAAGCGAAGAATCTAGTGGTATGTCTATACCACTGAGCGGGCCTGAATTGGCCAGTCAGCTTCAGAACGGAGTGAGGGTTGTTCGTGGAGAAGACTGGATGTGGGGTAATCAGGTAAGTGCTTTATCTGGATTGTCTCTTTTGCTCTTTTATGAGCGGTGTAAATCAATGTCCATAAAGCATATTACGCTCAAAATGTCACAACGTGGGAATATGTTGCGAATTGTTCACATCATTTTGCCAAATGTGGACACAGGGCAACACCCCTCCCCTGTAGTATACGGAGTGTACTTCGGGGCTATAGACTAGGGCTAGTGCTTGACATGCCCGTACCACTTTCCTTGTGACACCGACAGGACGGCAATCCACCTGGTGAGGGCAGTATCATCGGTGGACTACGAAGCAATGGCTGGATCGCTGTACGATGGGACATCGACACAAGGAGGACTCGCATTTACCGAATGGGAGCCAAGGGCAAATACGACCTGAACATTGTGGATGCTACATGGCCTCAGGATAACAGTGGTCATCTGGTTGGCGGCGATGACGAATCGAGTAGGTTCAGTTTGTCTTATTATCATGTGGTTTTGAAACAAATTATTTAGCAAATCCGGGGAGATGGGAGTATATGGGGGTATATATTCAGTGGATAGGAGATTATATTCCCCCTACCCACATACTTTCTCTTTTGTCTTCTCCGTTGAGATAAGCCTGAGATTAGATTGCTTTTGTTCATTTCTAATTTTTTTTAAGGTTCCACTTCCAGCTCTATCTCTGAGGGAAGTCCTTATCCTCAAGACCTGCCATGTAAGGACCCTAACAATCGGATTTCTCTTCACGGTGAAGCCTACAAGATGACTGAGTGTTCGAGGTGCACCTGCAACAACTCCACTCTCTCATGCGGATTTGAGTCCTGTCGACCAAGTCTTTGTCGCAAACCAGTGCATCCTCCTGGCGTCTGTTGTCGTGTCTGCCCTTACAGTACGTTTTTAATCTTTAACAAATTGAAAAAAAAAATTACATGCAACTCGCCCACTTTTACATCAGCACCGTTTCCCGCCAAATTATGAGCATAACTCCCGGGAATATGGGTATACCCCAAACTGTCGACCAACACCACAAAAGCTTTAAATGTCCTGCTCTGGCGTTGGTTTGGGAAGGTGACTGAGCAAGTGCACATTGGATGTACTTTTTGTATAAACAGCATCTTAAAACTATATCCCACCCCCGTCCCTCAACTCTTTTAAAATTGTCCTCACTCGCCACCAAACATTTAAATGTGGTTTATATTTTATTTCCTTTAATCTAGACATAGCGGTGACAGGTGTGGTGCCAGAGGTTGCACCAGGTACCTCAATTAGGAAGGGAACCAAAAACGAAATCATCCTTGATCTGAACGTTGGCTACCTCTACACCAGAGAAACTACTAGCATTTACGGGGCAGATCTGTGGACGACCAGGGTTTGGATGAGTAGCTTTCAAGATGGGTCCAATGAACTCGAGGGCACTGTGGTGAAGGAGGTACTGACTGAGGGACAACGGGGTCAGGGCCTAAGAAAGACCTCTGCTGAGCTCTTCACAATCACAGGGATCCGATACGCCTTTGACCTGACCGATCACACTTGTGGCGATGCCAAGTACGTCTGTGCCAAATTCAACAAGGGACCAAACCCAGTGGTGATAAAGGCCTACTTGGACTTCCATTTCGAGGCAGTTCCAACTGAGGTGTTAACCGGATGTACTAAAATCACTGACTGTACAGGTTAGGCTTTATTTACCTTGCAGATAAAAGAACAGAAACATATTTTCAAGAGTGTGGATTGTCGAAGTTGCCCACGCAACCCCCCCCCCCCCCCCCCCCCCCCTTCCTAGTTTTTTCTTTCAAAAAATATATTAAACGCAGTACGGTCCAAATAAGCAATGAAATTGTGCTTTTTTTCCGTTCATTCCTATTGTTGTTGTTGTTTTTGTCTAGCTTCCAGCACTGAGGGAAGTCCTTATCCTCAAGACCTGCCATGCAAGGACCGTAACAATCGAATTTCTCTTCACGGTGAAACCTACAAGATGACAGAGTGTTCGAGGTGCACCTGCAACAACTCAACTCTATCATGCGCATTTGAGTCCTGTCGACCAAGTCTTTGTCGCAAACCAGTGCATCTTCCTGGCGTCTGTTGTAGTGTCTGCCCTCCCAGTACGTTTTTAATCTTTAAAAAGTTGACAAATGAGAAAAGAAACATGATTTCAAGAGTGTGGATTGTCAAGGTTGCCCCCTCCCCCTAGTTTTGTTCTGTTAAAAGCAGTACGGACCGGCAGACAAGCGATGGAATCGTTGTGTGTGTTTTCGTTCATTCCTATTGTTGTTGTTGTTTTTGTCTAGCTTCCAGCACTGAGGGAAGTCCTTATTCTCAAGACCTACCATGCAATGACCGTAACAATCGGATTTCTCTTCACGGTGAAACCTACAAGATGACTGAGTGTTCGAGGTGCACCTGCAACAACTCCACTCTCTCATGCACATTTGAGTCCTGTGCTCCAAGTCTTTGTCGCCAACCAGTGCATCTTCCTGGCGTCTGTTGTAGTGTCTGCCCTCACAGTACGTTTGTAATCTTTAAAAAGTTGACCAAAAGAATTACATGCAACTCACTAACTTTTATATACACACCAATTCCCGCCGAATTATGAGCATAACTCCCGGGGAATATATGGGTATATCCTTAAACTGTGGACCAACACCGAATGTACTAAAATCAACGACTGTACAGGTTAGGCTTTGTTTACCTTGCAGATAAAAAAGAAACATATTTTCAAGAGTGTTAACTGTCGATGTTGCCCACCCCCCCCCCCCCCCCCCCCCCCACCCCTACCCCACCCTAAACAAAAAGAGTGACTATCACTAAAATCAATGACCGTTGGATTAGCTGCATTACCAGGAGCTCACGACAGTATTTTGAGCGCAATAAATTAGTTTTGAGCGCACACACAACATGAAAGGAACTTTCATGTATTTTGATAAGATTGAAATTATTTTTCTGATGTTCCTTTGCTGCTCAGGCTCCGAACCAGCCGTTCCCGAAAGCGAAGAATCTAGTGGTATGTCTATACCACTGAGCGGGCCTGAATTGGCCAGTCAGCTTCAGAACGGAGTGAGGGTTGTTCGTGGAGAAGACTGGATGTGGGGTAATCAGGTAAGTGCTTTATCTGGATTGTCTCTTTTGCTCTTTTATGGGCGGTGTAAATCAATGTCCATAAAGCATATTACGCTCAAAATGTCACAACGTGGGAATATGTTGCGAATTGTTCACATCATTTTGCCAAATGTGGACACAGGGCAACACCCCTCCCCTGTAGTACGGAGTGTACTTCGGGGCTATAGACTAGGGCTAGTGCTTGACATGCCCGTACCACTTTCCTTGTGACACCGACAGGACGGCAATCCACCTGGTGAGGGCAGTATCGTCGGTGGACTACGAAGCAATGGCTGGATCGCTGTACGATGGGACATCGACACAAGGAGGACTCGCATTTACCGAATGGGAGCCAAGGGCAAATACGACCTGAACATTGTGGATGCTACATGGCCTCAGGATAACAGTGGTCATCTGGTTGGCGGCGATGACGAATCGAGTAGGTTCAGTTTGTCTTATTATCATGTGGTTTTGAAACAAATTATTTAGCAAATCCGGGGAGATGGGAGTATATGGGGGTATATATTCAGTGGATAGGAGATTATATTCCCCCTACCCACATACTTTCTCTTTTGTCTTCTCCGTTGAGATAAGCCTGAGATTAGATTGCTTTTGTTCATTTCTAATTTTTTTTAAGGTTCCACTTCCAGCTCTATCTCTGAGGGAAGTCCTTATCCTCAAGACCTGCCATGTAAGGACCCTAACAATCGGATTTCTCTTCACGGTGAAGCCTACAAGATGACTGAGTGTTCGAGGTGCACCTGCAACAACTCCACTCTCTCATGCGGATTTGAGTCCTGTCGACCAAGTCTTTGTCGCAAACCAGTGCATCCTCCTGGCGTCTGTTGTCGTGTCTGCCCTTACAGTACGTTTTTAATCTTTAACAAATTGAAAAAAAAAATTACATGCAACTCACCTACTTTTACATCAGCACCGTTTCCCGCCAAATTATGAGCATAACTCCCGGGAATATGGGTATACCCTAAACTGTGGACCAACACCACAAAAGCTTTAAATGTCCTGCTCTGGCGTTGGTTTGGGAAGGTGACTGAGCAAGTGCACATTGGATGTACTTTTTGTATAAACAGCATCTTAAAACTATATCCCACCCCCGTCCCTCAACTCTTTTAAAATTGTCCTCACTCGCCACCAAACATTTAAATGTGGTTTATATTTTATTTCCTTTAATCTAGACATAGCGGTGACAGGTGTGGTGCCAGAGGTTGCACCAGGTACCTCAATTAGGAAGGGAACCAAAAACGAAATCATCCTTGATCTGAACGTTGGCTACCTCTACACCAGAGAAACTACTAGCATTTACGGGGCAGATCTGTGGACGACCAGGGTTTGGATGAGTAGCTTTCAAGATGGGTCCAATGAACTCGAGGGCACTGTGGTGAAGGAGGTACTGACTGAGGGACAACGGGGTCAGGGCTTAAGAAAGACCTCTGCTGAGCTCTTCACAATCACAGGGATCCGATACGCCTTTGACCTGACCGATCACACTTGTGGCGATGCCAAGTACGTCTGTGCCAAATTCAACAAGGGACCAAACCCAGTGGTGATAAAGGCCTACTTGGACTTCCATTTCGAGGCAGTTCCAACTGAGGTGTTAACCGGATGTACTAAAATCACTGACTGTACAGGTTATTAAAGACGTTTACTTTGCAGATATAAAACACACACAAACTTGTAACATATTTTTAAGCATGTAGCCACGCCCAAAATGCTGGCATTATGTCTCGTTAAGCGTGACTTGTGAGAGTCGGTTCAGAGAATGATGGTTTATATTATGGTTTGGGTTGAAGTATACATACAATTATACAGTACTCATGTTAAATGTAGAGGTCTTGCATGAAGCTGCATAGTGTAAAAGCTGCAACACTTTTTTATAAATTAGATTTTATGGTACACTGACTTAGGCAAAGTGCAAAGCCCATTTTCTTCTTGCCATTACTTTTTAAAATTAAAGCTTTAAAAAGGTAACAGTTTCCAAGCATTTCTAATTTACCACAGTTTATTAATTTCACCAGTATATAACCGTAATTGTTTTGTTTACAGCAGAATGTAATAAACAACAATGTGCATATTTTGTACAATAAAACTTCAATCCTGCGTCAGTATTTTCAAAGAAATTAAAAACAAATGAAAACATACTACAAGTGATTACAGCTATTTATGCCGTGCCATTCCCCCCCCCCCCCCCCCCCAATTAACAATAACAAAGTTGTATAGGCCTTTAACAATGTACGTTAAACCATGGACTGGACATAGAAAACATGCCCATCGCCAGATTTGTTTGCATAATGATAAACTATAGTCTAAGCCTAAGGCGAACAATCTAGTTACATGTGTAACTTTTTAGCAAATGCAGCCTGCAGGCATTCTAGTTCTGCTAGTCCTCGTAATTAGAATTGTTGCATCATCTAAAAATAACTAGCGGCCTAGCATACACTGCCTCTCTGACCTACAAATTCATACAGAATCTGATGTCTGAGCATAGCAAAATTGTCAGGTCAAGCATGGAGGAATTCCTCCATGGGTCAGGCAACCTAGCATGCGCTCGAACCGCATTAAAACAAATCCCTGTCCGGAAACTAGACAACCCATAATGTTTCCATAAATGTTATAATTATTATTAATTAAAAATGTATACGTTTATCACAGGTTTAGATACGGTTATAATTCACCCCATTCTTCACCAAAAAAGAAAGTTCAACAAAATACCTTGATTTTCTTAATCCTATTGTTGTTGATCGCATTCATTCAGCACGGGGCCGGGTACGACAGCAGTCGACCGTACATATTGACCCCAAATCTCGATCTACGATGGCCACGAAAGGCCTTTACACGTGATAATATTGCTCTACATTTTAATGATGTCTGCAAAAAATGTGCAGTGAGGCAAAAAGCGAAATCTAAAATACCCACAAGCCTTATCGCAAATACAGCTTCAATGAATTTGAACAATAGATACGAAGCACTGTTGGAAGAAAAAGGGAACAGTATATTTGCCCCTTTTCTCTTACCACAATTCTTCATATCTATTGTTTAATGGGTAAAGGGAAATCCGATAGGCCTACCAAACTGGAAGTTGATTTGTATATAGAAATTAAGTTGAATTGTATATAGAAATCAAGTTGATTTGTACAGGTGTAAGAAATCACACATTTAAATAATTGATCAGCCAATCCGACTGTCAACTTCTAGGTTGGTTGTTTTTACATAAATTTATACAAACTGCCTCTAATTTATACACGTTAAGCGGAACTTAAACCGCAAAAAATGAGTTCCAGTGTTTCAGACTTTGACATTCTGCAAGTTTTCAAATTCCATGTGTGGTTAAATGTTTATTGGATAATGACTTTACATATTTTTCGACATAATTTACACTGGACAGCCCGCACTGAGTCCAACGCATTGAGTTCATTGCTGTCGATTAACTTCCTCTTAATAAATGCAGGCATATACAAATGCATAGGTTTTGCTGGTTATAAATCATCATGAATGTCAAATCGCTAGAAAAAGTTTGGTACCCATTTAATACCGTAATGTTATGACATAGTTCCGCAAAATGTATGTATTATGTTTCAAAATAATTACATGGATAATAACGTGATAACATGAAACGTTTCCTTGTTAGTGTTAGCGTATTTACAAGCGAATTAAATGAGTAATATTCTCATAATAAGGGATAAGAATAAGACGATGCACTACATTAAGCATTGCTAATTTACAGAGGCAATACGGAACCGCTTGATATTGTGCAAGGCACAATAAAATTGGCTTATATTAAACAGTTACCGGACAGTTAAATCGTTATGATGTTTATGGGCATAGGAGCTGCATAGCTATTGTGACATAACTATATATTATGCGTGGTGTTTACGAAGTATGAGCAGATTGTGTTTAAGTTTTGTTATTTTTATGACGTATTGAGAGGATCGCTTGCAGTGTCTTAGACGGTTCTGGTATATTTCTCCACTTACAACGCAACATCGGCCGGAGTACCTTCTTAAACTGTGGATGTTGGACTCCGTAGATGATCGGGTTAACGCAGCTGTTGCAGATCAAGATGATGCCGCCGTAAAGTGCGAAATGTTCACCGGTACGAAAAAAGAGGGAGATGAAGTAGGGCGAAATGCAGAAGGTGAACGCGCAGAAGACCCAGAAGAGATTCTTAGTAATCTGAATCTGCTGACGGCTGATTGTGCGCTTTCTCTCCCTACCTTCATACTTTTCGTTTTTCTCCTCCTCCATAACTTCAGCTGAAGTAGATGGCACGGATGTCATCGTAGTCGCAGTGGGCCCTTCGACGTCAGTGGCTGTGTCGTCGTTGTCAGTCTGGGAGAGTTGGTTTCTAAAGTGTCGCTTGACATGGATGTAGATGATGATATAGCTGATGATGACAGTAGTCATGGGGATAGGGTAGAAGCTGATGGTTTGGGCCAGGTCGTAGTCATGAGCGCGAGGGTGAAAGTCCTCATCTGTACAGCTGTTGTGCTTAATATCGTAACCTAAGCCACCCACACCGATAGTAAGAGGGAAAACGATAACAAAGATTGGGATCAGCCAGGATAGAGCAACAATCAAGACCATCTTGCGAGGTGAGAAGATGCGATTGTAGGTGGTCAGTGGGCGAGTTATCCTGACAAGACGATTCAACGCAATCAAAGCCAGGTTGTACAGGCTGGTTCCTAGGCCGGTGTGAAACATGAACGCCGCTATTTGGCATGGGACCACGCTAGGTAGAGGCCAGGTACCATCACTCAGCCGAGCCACGCTCGTCCAAGGCAGAGCCAAGCAAGTCCACAGATCAGCAACACTCAGGTTGACTACCAGGACATTAGTCGTTGTCCGGACGTGCTTGCTAAGAATCGCTGCTAGGATCACCATAGTGTTGCCTATTATACCCAACACAGCTACGATGACCCACGCACAGGCTGCGAACACCAACACGCCGTACGAATGAATCGCAGAAGGTACTCCACTGGTGGAGGCCATGGTTAGATTCTGATCTTCAAAACTTTGAGCCATGGTCGAGTTTAAATCAGCAGCAGACATGATTTTGTCGTTTGGATTGAATAAAGCGCATTACCGTCGAGTTTCAAGTCCTGTATTGAAGTACGTGTACGTCGACAACCCGAACAGGTCTGCGTGTGGTAATCTGGGTAGGCCTAGAGTTCGTCCAATGCCAACAAAAAGACGACCCCAGGCTATCTGATATCGTACTACCGTCCATCGCAATACAAAACCGAGAATTCAAAAGCTGGCTTGAGGAAACAATCGAGGAAATAGTGCTGTGTCGCCTCGTCTGCATACCGAGTGTACATGCATTTGACCCTATACGCCTATTGTGTCACGTTTTTATCATTCACTAGCCATGTGGAAAGAAAAATCAATCTTGCTCAAAACGTTCAATGCCAGACACAATATTATTATGAGATAATTTATTTCATTAATATCCCATATGAATTAAGATAAAGGACGGAGGCCCTCTCCCCCCCCCCCCCCCCCCCCCCCCCCCCACCCCCTTGTTTTGCGGTGGTCGTTGTGTTCGCGGATCCATATCTTGCTGGGCAATCTGCATTTAACAAGATGTCAACCTGTTGTGACACCCATAGTTCGTTGCAGTAGAGACGAATCATTATACCCTATACCTCTACAATTATCTTTGGACTGGTAAAAGCATGCATAATACGGTTTTAACCAAATTAGGGCTGATCTCAAATTCTCAGAAGTTCCAACGCTTTTTATATGCTTTCTGAATGACAAATGAGAAATCATACCAGTTACCAGTCTATAAAGCATAATTATACGGACAAGTTGATGAGAAATTCATGAAAATCATCTCGTCTCTTCAACTTATACTGCTGTTTTTTGTACAGACATCGCAAATTTGTATTTGTGGTCAGCTGCCAGTCCCACTGTCAAACCTTATAAACAAGTTTGTTGTTCTTACATAAAGTAAGACACACCACCCCTAATTTATACACGCAAGCGGAACTTAATAGAACCGCAGAACATTAAGTTCCAGTGTTTCCGCCTTGGACATTCTGTAAGTTTCCTAAATCCATTATGGCATTAAATGGTTATACATGTGTGAGATGGGCTAGGGAGGGGCTTTGGTGTAGAGCTCAGGGGCCGACTTCGAGAGGAATTTCCGTGGCACTTTCAGGGTGAAGAGGGGCAGGGGGATGACACTGGGCTGGATAGAGGGCACGCAGATTCTTCTGGATTTTCGAGCTGCAATGGTTTATTCCCTTGTCTCGGGGATTGGGCCTGTACCTGTTGAAATCAGGGCAGGCAGTCGTACAGAAAATAAATTAATACTGTTTGACATTTTTTATGTTTATACGACCTAGCCACTGTGTAAAAACGTATGACGAAAATCCCTCAAGCTGGGCAATGTTTGAGCACCGACCAAGGCAACGCAGCAGCAGCAGCAAACCCACCCCAAAACACAAATCCGCCTGCAATCTTTACACAGTTGCCCAGTTTACAATTTCATAGACATTGGTTATTCAATAAGAAATTAATAACAGCATGACATTACTTTGCATCTTTAAAGGAGGTGTACATTAAAACCAATCAAAATCCAAAGTAGATAATACTGCACAGTACTCTACATGGTCATTATTCCTTACACGTTACACAGTGTGCTCCCGTTTTGTCTGAGCACCAAATTCTCTATTTCATACACACTTTTTATCTCCAAAATTCACTCTTTTCATAACCTCCAACATTCCAAGAGTATCACTAAACAAATCTATAATAATTTGCTGTAAAAATGAGATAAGCCTTTTTGCCAGGCTCTAAGTATGAAATTAAGAAATAATGAGTTAAAAATTGAATACAAATTATGACAACTTTACCTGTTGAAATCAGGGCAGGCAGTGGCCTTAGACCCGCAACTAGGCAGATGCATGAACTGCAGTAAACAGGTAGTTCATGTCAACTTACTTATGTTCCTAACAATTAATTAAAACTTCATTCAAGATTAAACCATTAAAACAACCATTACTACTTGATGTTGAATCAAAAAAGTAATTAATCAAATGTCTGAATTTCCTACCTTAATAACCACAATAAACATGAACTACATGTAGAGAAATAACTTTATGCAAATGATAGAACCTTTGTTTTAGCCACGTACACACTTTGTTTGGCCCTGCTGCTGTTGCAAAAAGTATAATACAGAAAACCTATACATAAAATAGTTAAGATGGTTTTAGGTTCACCAAAGTGATGGAATCTGAATGTGTACAACTACAACAAGGTAAGTGAAGATACATGTATACACCCATTACACATGTATGATAATAACTTTACATATTTATTTGGCAAAACTTAATCATTTAAAAGTGTCTTCCTCGCTTGACATCCAGTCTAATGCAACAGACTCCGTTACTGCCAATCGATGCAACATCTCTTATCAAAGTCATTCTGCTCTCATATGTTTGGCTGTTAATAAATCATCATATAATTGATAGGATATTGTGGTGCCATTGCCGTAATGCCGTTACCTCTCTCGCAAGTTGTATGACATTTATTAATATCAAAAGATTTACAGAAAACAGTTTAAAATGTACCTGTTACCGTATTTACAAGCAAATTAATTGGATATTATTCTTATGAGAATAAGTGTTAAATTGATATGATGCACTAATCGGGCATTGCCGTCATTTGATATTATACAGGAAACACTAAGGAACCGACAATTGAATGACATGCTAAGCGCAAGACAATTGGCTTAACATATTAAAATATTTAAAACGTCACTAAAGAGTGTTTTTATAGGTCTAAAGACATCAAAGCTGCTCATAGCTGGTACATGTTTACAGCGCAGTAATTACTGAGCGTGGTGCTTATCGGGTATTAGCAGATTGAGTTTAAGTATCGTTCTGGCGTATTGAGAGGATCGCTTGCAGTGTCTTAGACGGTTCTGGTATATTTCTCCACTTACAACGCAACATCGGCCGGAGTACCTTCTTAAACTGTGGATGTTGGACTCCGTAGATGATCGGGTTAACGCAGCTGTTGCAGATCAAGACGATGCCGCCGTAAAGTGCGAAATGTTCACCGGTACGAAAAAAGAGGGAGATGAAGTAGGGCGAAATGCAGAACGTGAACGCGCAGAAGACCCAGAAGAGATTCTTAGTAATCTGAATCTGCTGACGGCTGATTGTACGCTTTCTCTCTCTACCTTCATGCTTTTCGTTTTTCTCCTCCTCCATAACTTCAGCTGAAGTAGATGGTACGGATGTCATCGTACCCAGGTGAAAATTCCAGTTGAAACCAGTTGAACTGGACCAGTTGGGACCAGTTAAAACCAGTCCAACTGGTCTCAACTGGTCCAGTTCAACTGGGAATTGGTGACTGGTATTGAACTGGTTTAACTGGTATTGAACTGGTTTAACTGGTATTGAACTGGTTTAACTGGTATTGAACTGGTATTGAACTGGTTTAACTGGTATTGAACTGGTTTAACTGGTATTGAACTGGTTTAACTGGCTTAACTGGTTTTGAAACCAAAAAACTTCAATGAACGTTCTTATATACAACTGCGTGGAATTCCGCAATGAAATAATACCAATGGAATTTACTTATTAAACATAACTAGGGGGAAGTAGGCATACATACAATAATAACCTACACCTATTATATATTACCTACTAAATACGTACTACACACTTAGCCATTGTCGTTAGTTAGTTTTATACTACACTTGTTTGTCCACGACATAGTCACAGCTAGTTTTTATGAATAATGTCAACATTTGAATACAAATGGAATGTAATGGGAATTTTTAACTATGTTTGCACAAAAATATAAATTCAATCATGGAATCGTTTGCATAATTACATATAATGTCACCAAAGTGCATTTTTGGACAAAATACCACAATTTAACATCGACTATTGCAACTGGTTTTGCAACTGGTTTTGCAACTGGTTTTTCAACTGGTTTTAGCAACTGCATGGTTTGGCGCAACTGGTTGTTGCAACTGGTTGTTGCAACTGGATTTTGCAACTGCATGGTTTTTGCAACTGCATGGTTTTTGCAACTGCATGGTTTTTGCAACTGCATGGTTTTTGCAACTGCATGGTTTGGGCAACTGCATGGTTTGGGCAACTGCATGGTTTGGGCAACTGCATGGTTTGGGCAACTGCATGGTTTGGGCAACTGCATGGTTTGGGCAACTGTGTGGTTTGGGCAACTGTATGGTTTGGGCAACTGCATGGTTTGGGCAACTGCATGGTTTGGGCAACTGCATGGTTTGGCGCAACTGCATGGTTTGGCGCAACTGGTTCTTGCAACTGGTTCTTGCAACTGGTTCTTGCAACTGGTTCTTGCAACTGGTTCTTGCAACTGGTTCTTGCAACTGGTTCTTGCAACTGGTTCTTGCAACTGGTTCTTGCAACTGGTGCTTGTAACTGGTGCTTGCAACTGGTGCTTGCAACTGGTGCTTGCAACTGGTGCTTGCAACTGGTGCTTGCAACTGGTTCTTGCAACTGGTTCTTGCAACTGGTTCGAATCTTGCAACTGGTTCTTGCCACTGGTTCTTGCCACTGATTTTTGGAAGTCGAGGGGGATGTTGGTTCTTGGCAATAGGTATAATTTTTAATAAATCAAGTTGGGGAAAATGTGCTGTCTGTTGATTTTGTTGGGGATGTAATTCGACTTTTAAAGAATGTTTTATTTGGTTCTCGTTCACTTGACCAGTTGGTACATGTAACTGGTTTCAACAATAAGGGTTTCAACTGGTTATTGTTAATAAGAAAGACCAGTTCAGGGTACGTAACTGGTTCCTTCAACTGGTTTGAACTGTTTCCTGTTGTCGGCACAAGAATGACCAGTTGGTAACTGGTTCCTTCAACTGGTCTGAACTGTTTCCTATTGTTGGCACAAGAATGACCAGTTGGTAACTGGTTCCTTCAACTGGTTTAAACTGTTTCCTATTGTCGCCACAAGATTGACCAGTTGGTAAATGTTCCTACAACTGGTTTCAACTGGTTCCTATTGTCGCCACACAAATTACCAGTTAGTAACTGGTTCTTTAACTGCTTACAACTGGTTTCAACTGGTTTTTGTTGAATCCGGTTGAGCTACCAGTTGATGCCAGTTGATTCCATCACGTACCAGTTGGATACCAGTTAATTCCAGTTCAAAACAGTTGAAACCAGTTGAAACCAGTTGAAAGTTTAACTGGTTTCAACTGGAATTTTCACCTGGGTAGTCGCAGTGGGCCCTTCGACGTCAGTGGCTGTGTCGTCGTTGTCAGTCTGGGAGAGTTGGTTTCTAAAGTGTCGCTTGACATGGATGTAGATGATGATATAGCTGATGATGACAGTAGTCATGGGGATAGGGTAGAAGCTGATGGTTTGGGCCAGCTGGTAGTCATAAGCGCGAGGGTGCAATTCCTTATCTGAACAGCCTCCGTGCTTGCGATCGTAACCTAAGCCACCCACACCGATAGTAAGAGGGAAAACGATAACAAAGATTGGGATCAGCCAGGATAGAGCAACAATGAAGACCATCTTGCAAGGTGAGAAGATGCGATTGTAGGTGGTCAGTGGGCGAGTTATCCTGACAAGACGATTCAACGCAATCAAAGCCAGGTTGTACAAGCTGGTTCCTAGGCCAGTGTGAAGCATGAACGCCGCTATTTGGCACGGGACAACGCTAGCTAGAGGCCAGGTACCACCACTCAGCTTAGCCACGCTCGTCCAAGGCAGAGCCAAGCAAGTCCACAGATCAGCAACACTCAGGTTGACTACCAGGACATTAGTCGTTGTCCGGACGTGCTTGCTAAGAATCGCTGCTAGGATCACCATAGTGTTGCCTATTATACCCAACACAGCTACGATGACCCACACACAGGCTGCGAACACCAACACGCCATACGAATGAATCGAAGAAGGTACTCCACTGGTGGAGGCCATGGTTAGATTTTCATCTTCGAAACTTTGAGCCATGGTCGAGTTTAAATCAGCAGCAGACATGATTTTGTTGTTTGGATAGAATAAAGCGCGTTACCGTCGAGTTTCCAGTCCTGTATTGAAGTACGTGTACGTCGACAACCCGAACAGGTCTGCGTGTGGTAATCTGGGTAGGCCTGGAATTCGTCCAATACCAACAAAAAGACGACCCCAGGCTATCTGATATCGTACCACCGTCTATCGCAATACAAAACCGAGAATTCAAAAGCTGGCTTGAGGAAACAATCGAGGAAATAGTGCTGCGTCGTCGTACGTCTGCATACCGAGTGTACATGCATTTGACCCCATATACTTTTAATCTAGGCCTATTGTGTCATGTTTTTATCATTCACTAGCCATGTGGAAAGAAAAATCAATCTTGCTCAAAACGTTCAATGCCAGACACAATATTATTATGAGATAATTTATTTCATTAATATCCCATATGAATTAAGATAAAGGACGGAGCCCCACCCCCCACCCCTTCTTTTGCGGTGGTCGTTGTGTTCGCGGATTTTCTGGAATTCAGTTTTTTTTAGTTTGTTCAGGGGGGTGTGTTAGGTAACAATAGTCTAGTAAAGTGGGGAACTAAAGGGTGGGGCCAGTACTCCCTCCGTTCCATATCTTGCTGGGTAATCTGCATTTAAAAAGATGTCAACCTGTTGTGACACCCATAGTTCGTTGCAGCAGAGACGAATCATTATACTGTGACAAATCACGAACTACACGTTTTATATTAGTCTCCCTTATCTCAACTGTATGAGCCAAATAGCACTGTTAAGTGGGTGTGTCTTTAGTCACCTACTGAAATCTGAATGGTCAAATCCCTTTGTATTGAGTAAAGCACACGTGTACGAGATTATAGGGATGTTGGCCTATAAAAGGCAGAGCTGATGAAATAAATCTCACTTCTTGATCAGGTGGGGCCGAAGAAGTCAAACCAATCTCCTGTGCCTAATTTATTGTTGATTGTCTAATTAATTATACTTGGTTAAAGGGTGTGGTCCACAGTGTTCCACATTAAATCCACCCGTGATCCACCCCCCTTCCCACAGTGATCCACCCAATCCACAGTGATCCACCCAATCCACTAGGTCACCCCGCCCTAAATCAAACTACAAGTAATCCACACTACCACTTCTTCTTTCGTATGATGAGCAGCTTAACGTGTTACTGCATACATCAGTTTGATGACATCAGTGGAAACAGGGTGGACCGCGTGAAGGTTGTCATCTCCCACCCCCACACTACCACTGAGGCATAGAAGGGCTCAACAAGAAGCATCCCGGAGTAGTGGCATTCAACCGCAGGTGCTGACGTCATTAGACCTGGCAAGGCTAGGGAAACCGATTGGCTACGCACGTTACAATACCTATACGTACCTCTACACTTATCTTTGGACTGGCAAAAGCATGCATACGGTTTTAATTACTGAATTAGGGCCGATCTCAAATTTTCAGAAGTTTCAACGCCTTTTATAAATTATGCTTTCTGAATGGCAAATGGGAAATCATACCAGTTACCAGTATATAAAGCATAATTATATACGAAAAGGTTGACAAGAAATCCATGAAAATCTTCTCGTCTCTTCAACAAATTATACTGGTTTGGTTTACAGACATCACGCATTTGTATTTGTGGTCAGCTGCCAGTCCGACTGTCAACATCTTCGGAACAAGTTTCTTGTTTTTACATAAATTTAGACACACCACCTCTAATTTATACACACAAGCGCAACTTAATAGACCTGCAGAAAATTAAGTTGCAGTGTTTCCGACTTGGAAATTCTTTAATTTTCCTAAATCCATTAAATTGTTATATGATAATAACTGTACATATTTTTGGGGCAAAACTTAGACATTTAAAAGTGTCTTCCTCGCTTGACATCCAGTCTAATGCAACAGACTCCGTTACTGCCAATCGATGCAACATCTCTTATTAAAGTCATTCTCCTTTCATAAGTTTTGCTGTTTATAAATCATCACAATTGATAGGATATTGTGGTGCCATTGCCGTAATGCCGTTACCTCTCTCGCAAGTTGTATGACATTTATTAATATCAAAAGATTTACAGAAAACAGTTTAAAATGTACCTGTTACCGTATTTACAAGCAAATTAATTGGATATTATTCTTATGAGAATAAGTGTTAAATTGATATGATGCACTAATCGGGCATTGCCGTCATTTGATATTATACAAGAAACACTAAGGAACCGACAATTGAATGACATGCTAAGCGCAAGACAATTGGCTTAACATATTAAAATATTTAAAACGTCACTAAAGAGTGTTTTTATAGGTCTAAAGACATCAAAGCTGCTCATAGCTGGTACATGTTTACAGCGCCGTAATTACTGTGCGTGGTGCTTATCGGGTATTAGCAGATTGAGTTTAAGTATCGTTCTGGCGTATTGAGAGGATCGCTTGCAGTGTCTTAGACGGTTCTGGTATATTTCTCCACTTACAACGCAACATCGGCCGGAGTACCTTCTTAAACTGTGGATGTTGGACTCCGTAGATGATCGGGTTAACGCAGCTGTTGCATATCAAGACGATGCCGCCGTAAAGTGCGAAATGTTCACCGGTACGAAAAAAGAGGGAGATGAAGTAGGGCGAAATGCAGAACGTGAACGCGCAGAAGACCCAGAAGAGATTCTTAGTAATCTGAATCTGCTGACGGCTGATTGTACGCTTTCTCTCTCTACCTTCATGCTTTTCGTTGTTCTCCTCTTCCATAACTTCAGCTGAAGTAGATGGTACGGATGTCATCGTAGTCGCAGTGGGCCCTTCGACGTCAGTGGCTGTGTCGTCGTTGTCAGTCTGGGAGAGTTGGTTTCTAAAGTGTCGCTTGACATGGATGTAGATGATGATATAGCTGATGATGACAGTAGTCATGGGGATAGGGTAGAAGCCGATAGTTTGGGCCAGGTTGTAGTCATGAGCGCGAGGGTGAAAGTCCTCATCTGAACAGGTACGGTGCTTGAGATCGTAACCTAAGCCACCCACACCGATAGTAAGAGGAAAAATGATAACAAAGATTGGGATCAGCCAGGATAGAGCAACAATGAAGACCATCTTGCGAGGTGAGAAGATGCGATTGTAGGTGGTCAGTGGGCGAGTTATCCTGACAAGACGATTCAACGCAATCAAAGCCAGGTTGTACAAGCTGGTTCCTAGGCCGGTGTGAAGCATGAACGCCGCTATTTGGCACGGGACCACGCTAGCTAGAGGCCATGTACCATCACTCAGCCGAGCCACGCTCGTCCAAGGCAGAGCCAAGCAAGTCCACAGATCAGCAACACTCAGGTTGACTACCAGGACATTAGTCGTTGTCCGGACGTGCTTGCTAAGAATCGCTGCTAGAGGATCACCATAGTGTTGCCTATTATACCCAACACAGCTACGATGACCCACGCACAGGCTGCGAACACCAACACGCCATCTATACTATTAATCCTAAAGATGGGGTATGGTTGGCGCCATCTTGTGGACGGTTCCCCGTGTGCCGTGTACCTGTTTGCGCGCGGAGGGTGGGAGGGAGCCCGTCTATCGGGCCGCGCCATTTTGGGTCTGGTGTCCTGTTTGCCCGCCGCGGTATAGTGTGGGGTAGCGGATGTGGGGGCCCGTCTTTTGCACGGGCCTCCCGTCGGAATTGCGCGGTGGCTGCGCCGGTCCCGCGCCAGTTTGCGGTGGCGACGCAGAGTATGGAAAGGAGCCTGTCTACTGTCGTGCTGGATGATATCGCGTTCGTGTACGTACTCTATAAACACCAAACACGTGCATGCAGTATATATACCACACTCACTGATGACGGCCGTTTCTGACGCGTGGCTGTTTCTTTCGAACTTTGTGAATCGACCCTTCTGCTGCAGAATTACTGCTTAAGACTGACAAAAGTAAGTACATTTCCTATAAACATTTTGCTGTTAGATTATATTTTGCTACAACATTAGACTTATAAACATTTTGCTACAACATTAGATTTATGAGAACAAACGGCAACTTAACAAACGGCTGTGAGATTGTCAGTATTCCTTTTAATTCCCCTCCAGCGCAATTTGTTCTTTTTGATTTTTTTTTAAGAAAGAAACATCTGAATCTAAGTAACCATTTCGCTACAGTTTCCCCCTAAAAAACAATATTTTTAGGCCTTTCAGAAAACGAAGTACATTTTCTATAAACATTTTGCTGTTGTTCTGCCTTTTCAGAAATGTTGTTGCCTTTCAGAAAACGAAGTTTATTTTTTTTAAGAAAGAAACATCTAATTAAAGTAACCATTTCGATGCACACACCACACATTTCTTTTATTAGATAGTGCAGACAATAAAAAGCTTTAGACTGCTATGCATACACATTTTCTTTCTCTTTGTGCTTAAATGTTCCCCATGAAACGGTTTTTTTTGCAGTGCATTTTAATAGCAGTGAATTCTAAATAATTGTACATTTTGCTCTGTATGTTTCTTTCATAGATCGTTCAGAGTCATTCTCACTTGAATCTGCCACATCAGAAATTCCTGCACCCCCGTAACAGGTACATTCTGATTTATAAGCAGATAAATAAATGGTACACACACGGTCAGGATTTGTGTAGTACACGCCTAGCCTCAGCCAAACGATTTTTGCTACCGTTTCATGAGGGGCCACTGGGAATTGTGTAGAACCAAATGTATATAGAAGTTAGTGTTTTGATCATCGAGTGACCTGGTCTGTTGACCCCGTCAGGAGACCAGGTCAACATACCAATTGCACAATGATGTCTAACATCTGCAAGCCATTAAATTACACGTATATACAATCCTTTGACAGCTATGCATACAACTTTTTTCTTTCTCTTTGTTTTTCAATTTTCCCCATGAAACAGGGTTTTTTTGCAGTGAATTTAGCACTAGCAGTGAATTCCAAATAATTGTACATTTTGCTTTTTATGTTTCTTTCTTAGTCAAAGTCGGTCATTCTCATTTGAAACTGCCACATCAGAAATTCCTGCACCCCTGTTACAGGTATGTGTCATGTATAGGAATCTGACAGTCAACATTGCATTTTTACCTACAAGAGGATTTTTCAACATTCTCCACGCATTCACCAAAACCCCATTTTTTTCAGCTTTCCCTCTTTCACCTATTTTGTTTCCAATCACAAGTCCACCTTTTTCAGTGCATCTCAACCTACCTATACCGTTTCCCTATAGAATCTTTACCTACCTATCCGTATTTTTCTTGACTCTTTGGACAGCACTACCAGACGCCACTTTTACCGATGAAGACAACGTTCCAACCCCTCCCCCCCCCCCCCCCCCCCCCCCCCCCCCCCCCCCCCCACTACCAAACCTGAGGATGACATCTCTGCTGCTTCACAACTAGCCATTATCGAGGAATTTCCCAACCTTACACTTACCAGCCTTTTACATTCTCTTTCTGGATTGATTCAGCCTTTCAAATCAAATCTACACACAGTACATTACCGTTCTCCAGTATTAACCACACATACCACAAGGTTTTATTTTAAGTACATGTACTCTTAATTTCACACTATTTTATTTTTATACTATTATTTTTGGTTCTCTTTATTACCTTTTTAGTACTCCAATTTTAATACTAGGTACATACTACGTGTATAAAACTCATAGACAGCATAAATGCATCCTCTCATGGGATTTCACTGGTTTTTATTAAGGTACTCCATATGTGTGTATAAACTAATCATTTTCAATAGCTATCATGTAACACAGAGCCGTATTGTATAAATTTACTATTTATTTGGGGTTTATTTGCAATTTGTTTGGGTGAATGAGGTTCCAGTAAATTTTAAACAAAATTGAAAATGTTTGGGTCAGGAGCCCAAAAATAGGGTCGGTCGGGAATGAGAACCACATAAAAAGGGCCGTCCTAATAAACCCACCCTGCGAGAGCTGAATAATTTTCCAAAGGCCTATTCGATTTTATATCTAAATGATTTAACAACAAAGGACATAATGATCCTATAAAATTCCTATAAAATTGTCAATACCTTTCTAACCTAATTTGGTATTACAATTTAATTACTAAAATCTGGAAAGTCATGCATGGTCGTGGTTATAGTCATAACATTTATGCAACTCTTTTTATTTCCCATTTTGTAATAAAGATCGTTTCACAACATTTAATGTTTTAAATTGTCCCAGTTGTATCCTTTCCTTAGCTGTTATGAATACTGGTATTATTTTGTACCCGATAGCAGGCTATTCAATTTCAGATCCCATTTACAACTGCGTCGTCGGGGAACTACATATTTTCGCCATTTTCCAACTATATATTTTACAATAGGCCTAATGCATTCGCGAGTAGTAACATTTTTTTTCACTAAAGGTTTTTTTTCTGCATCTATTGAAATATTATTGGTGTACATCCCGGAGGCTGCCTGTCGACATGGCTGCCTGTCCGGTCGGCATGACTTTGCACTGTATGCAGTGGCCCATGATCTATTTAAGGAAAATAGCAAGGTTTTTATTTGAGCAAGTAATACTTTTAATTGAAAACTTTCTGATTTAATGATGTACAACTGAACTATTTGAAACATGAAACAAACCTTTACCACACATTTGAAAAGCATCATGGAATGACAAACAAGCAAGTTTATACACACACACCTAGCTGTTAGTCTACTCCCTAAGTTTCGAGGTTTGTTTGTCATACAATCCATTATGTTTTTAGGACGTCAACAAGGTGTATCTATACGTTACAATTCCACCCAGCTAGCGGGTGCCGCGCGAAGCGCGGCATCCCGCTAGTACGAATGAATCGCAGAAGGTACTCCACTGGTGGAGGCCATGGTTAGATTTTCATCTTCGAAACTTTGAGCCATGGTCGAGTTTAAATCAGCTGCAGACATGATTTTGTCGTTTGGATTGAATAAAGCGCATTACCGTCGAGTTTCCAGTCCTGTATTGAAGTACGTGTACGTCGACAACCCGAACAGGTCTGCGTGTGGTAATCTGGGTAGGCCTAGAGTTCGTCCATTACCAACAAAAAGACGACCCCAGGCTATCTGATATCGTACCACCGTCCATCGCAATACAAAACCGAGAATTCAAAAGCTGGCTTGAGGAAAAAATCGAGGAAATAGTGCTGTGTCGCCTCGTCTGCATACCGAGTGTACATACATTTGACCCCACATACTTTTAATATAGGCCTATTGTGTCACGTTTGTATCATTCACTAGCCATGTGGAAAGAAAAATCAATCTTGCTCAAAACGTTCAATGCCAGACACAATTCATTAATATCCCATATGAATTAAGATACAGGACGGACTAAACAACCAATCAATTTATGTCTTATATCACTGGAAAGCTACTGAAATTGGCTACACAAATCGACCGGGGGCTGTACGACAAGCGGTTCAACGACCTGCTGAACGTAAAATAGTGTTCTCAAAAGGGCAAAATTTCATCGCGTCCCATTGAAAACGTGTCTTGAAACACACACCTCCCTAACATTTGGCGGGACCCCTGAAGGGAGCATGATATCGAGAGTTATATTAACAAAAGGCATAATGTGTCTATGTTTAGAAACCGTTCACCCCAAATTTACAGCTCATTTAGTTTTGAAGATACGTTAGGTTTTGTTTTTAAAAAGCCGCATTTTGGGGTTATTTCCCGTGTTGAAGCGTGCGTGCATTGTTTTGGTTGAGCAGATGACCGTAAATTTTCATTATGCTATGAGATTATGACTTTACTTCCTTTAACAAAATTCCTCTGGAGCCACGAATTAGAAGACAAAAATAAATTCGAACCTAAAAAAACGGACTTTACTTCCCTTTACAAAAAATCATCCAAAACCGCAAGTTTATTAGCATTTGAATGAGCACCACCCCAAAACTCGATTCGACCATAGTTCCTTGCTCTATGATTCGACCAAGGCGCGCGTTCTTCAGTTGATTTGCATATAAATAGTGGCCGTGTGAGGTCGCTGTTCGCTCTAGTGTATATTTTGCTGCGATGTACACATAGATTGACCACATACAAATTGAAGAGCATTTTGAAAAAATATCCTGTCGAAAAATGAATACAGCATTATAAGCCTATAAAGGGGTTGCATTGACGTCACGCGCGCTACGCGTACGCGCTAATCGCACGTACAACCGGGCGGAGCGGTGAGGTCAAACAAAGTGTGTTTGACCTCACCGCTCCGCCCGGTTGTACTTGTACGTGCGATTAGCGCGTACGCGTAGCGCGTGTGACATCATATGCATTAACTTTATTGGCTTCTAAAACCCCCCCTACACCGCAGTAATCATCTTTCCCAATCTTCTGACGTGTTTATATCTTCGACGACTGACGGCAGAAACTGCACTGTGTAACTCGATACTTATTGTAGAAAACCGATTTTGAACGTAATATGGCGAGCGTTGAGTGGTGACCGCCACTGAAAACTGCAATCATCATCACGTAGTCTATTCATACATAAAATATTGTAGCTTTGGCATCTCGGAGCCACCGTACGCAAAATAAAAGAGGGCCCTCAAGAGTCAATCCACATAAAATAAACAATGTTATTTATGATCTGCACTAAAACTGAACTTGTAATGTAAAGTCGACTATGCAGCCCATCTTACTTTGATTAACGTTAGTACTTACTTAACAGTAGTTAGCACTAACAACTACTTTAGCCTCCTTTACTATTAAGTACAAGTTGAAATCTTACTTTATCCCCACAGGTATTGCTTATCCGCCAGTAGCACCCTATTTTATGCATTCGATATTTGATTGTGCAGTTTATTGAACTTCTGAACATTCAAATTTATTTATTGTTTATTTTGTTCCCTTGAAAATTCAGTATGGCTAGTGTTTGTCCAGAATGCAGCTCATCTGCTATCATTGTGGAGGAACATGGAGGACAGAACCACCGGGTGTGTTCAGACTGCGGGGAGGTCATCGACTCAACAACTTGCTTTGAGCAGGAGAGAGATTATTGGAACAGCGTCACAAGCTGTAATCAAGCAGGATCACTGGAGAGTAACAATTTTGGCAGGTGCCGGAATATCCGGCAGGGCGATCCTAGTGCGTACACCAGGCAACTTAAGCCCTGGATTGGTTACGTGAAGGAAGTCTGTAGCATGATGAGGCTGAATACCGAGATGGAGAGAGGGGTCATCAGCCTTTTCAGCCAAGCATGCAGAGGGATTCTTAAGGGCAAGCAGCAAGCAAAGAAACAAGCTCTGTGTGGAGCAGTTGTGTTTACAGTTTGTCGACAGAATGATTGGCCCGTGGTTCTGTCTGATATTGCATCAGTGGTCCAGCGCACAGTCAGTGAGGTGTTCGCAATCAAGAAGTTGCTGGTGAGCGAGTTTAAGTTGGAGATTTCAAATACAGCCATTGAGGATACTGTCAAGACTGTCTTGAAGAAGTACGGTTTTGATGACAAGTCGTTTGTTGACAAGTCGATAAAAGTTGTTAGCCTCGCAAAGGATGCATGGGTCACCTGTGGCAGATCTTACGATGCTGTGATTGTAGCTGCGGCATTCCTTGTCTGGAAAGCGTCTCCAGAGGGACGAGGCAAAGCCAAACAATTAGCGACATTTTGTCAGCAGCTACCTCTCAAGCCGCCTAGCTCGACAAGACACCGTATTAAGGAGATGCAGAGCATCTTGATGCAACTGGTCAAAAAAGTTCCCTGGTTGAAGTCAAAGAGCATTACATTGGAGATGGTGACAAAATACCTAGATGATGTCCTGCAAAATAAGAAATATCTTATATCTTGTGTCGAGTTTCCGAATGAAGAAGACTCCATTGATGATGCAGAATCAGCCACGACAGAAGAACCCAACAAAGAAACATCTCATCAACCCATCACTCGTTCCAATACCCCCTCTACAGCAGAACTTCCTCTGTCATGGCAACCAGCAGGAAAGAGAAAACGACCGTCCAATGATGATGATGAAGGGAACAACAAACGTGCATTATCAGTGGACCAAGGAATGATCAACTTGGGTGAAGAATTGACAGAGAAAGATATACCAGAATCTGAGATGCATTTGTATGTGCGCTCAGATTGTGAAGTGGCAGATATGCTGAGACTGCAGACAGAAATTGCTCAAGACAATTCACCCAAACATCAAGGCGTGACAGACACTTAAATATTAAACTGGAACATTTGGTAATAGCTTGGTACATTGACATTGTAGAATCACGTAAATCATGTTAAATGACGAAATAAATCAACTGACCAAAAATACATGCTTATTGTTTTACTTTGGCAAGACTTTATTGAACCCATTTATTACAATACTGAACACATGTACAAAACAAAAAAGCTTTTTGGCAAATCAAGAGGAGTACTGTTGTAAAAAGACATTCTTTTGACAAAAGTTCTGAGACAACGATAAATTTGTGCACACAAATAAACATATATTGCACAAACACATGTAACCATGGGCATCACTTTTTATAGCCACAAAGTTAACAAATCCGAATTACGATTTACATGTACTCTGCATGAATACAAGTACTAACATTTATAAATATAATGTGCAACAGCGTAAGTTGTGTACTTTATTTGAAACATGGTGGTTATTATGTCACAGCGTCAAGTCAAATACACATACCCTGTATTGATGTACTTTTGTTGAATATTTTGTTGTTAAATTAATAATATACGAGAAAAAAAATGTTAAGTAATATTTTGAGGGCGGACCCGAAAATCCTCAACTATATAATTAAAAAGGTATATTGTTCTTTGAACAAATAAATAAAAATAAATCTATTAGTAATTTGTTTTGTATGAGATCTATTTTAGTTTGGTAAGCTTTTGAAATATACACAAATGACCTAAAGTACTGCGTAAGGTCGAGAATACAACATACTGTAGACAAGAAAAAGATTAAAAGTAATACATTTGCTTTTGCTGTTATTTTTAGAAATGGATGGATTTTGGAGGTTAGTATTTTATAGTATACACATTATTAGACACGTATGTGTACATATCTGGCATTAAAAACAGGCATTAATGAAGCTCACAATGTTAAGTTGCACAGAAAGGGGAAGATAGAATCAACTTAGTTTTTTTGCACGACAGAATTGACATTAATACAAAGGAAATATATGAGCATATACAACACAAAAAGCAAGTCAATTACAATGTATATGGAACATTCCTTCTAAACGAAGCTTGATATAGAGTACATTGTGAATATTGTTTTGCAAATCCGTGAATTTAACTATGTCTAAAAATCCATAAATTGAATTGTGAAAGTTCCAATAGTTTTTTAGAAATGTTTTTACTTTTATTACGTGTAGGTAATACAAAATTTAAAAGGGCTAGTTTTCTATTTTTATGTTTAAAACATCAAAGGTTTCCAAAGATGATTTGTCAGGAAAGTCTCATCCTTAGATATAAAACCATCACTGTAAATGAGAAGATAAATACTATAACAATTGAGCATGCAAGTTTTGCAGACTGTCCGTGCTTACTTTCTATGTGAATGTCTTATAGTACCAAACACAGACAAGTCTGAACACAGACATCTGCATTTGAATTTACCCAATTGTTATCTGCCTGACTGATTGAATGGAGGAAGAGGTCAACAATTTAAATACATCTATAATGATCATCATTTTTAACATGTTGTCAATTGTAGGTTTTGTTTTTGGAATTTATTTGTTGCCTTTGATTGACTTGGCTCAATTATGACACCAAATTGTTATACACATTGTAGATCTATACATTGTGATCGGCTGAGCTATATCCTCGGAAAATGTCATGGTTTTGAAGTCAACCTACAAGCTCTATATTTTAAACCTCTTTTCAACCATTTCCATTAGGAATCTGGGTTTTATTGACAGAATACATCACCTATCAAGATTCTGTCAATCTTGATTCACTTTTACTCACACCAGGGGCACCTTTTCCATACCTGTGACTTGATCATTTTCAGTCTCCTCAATCTGGGCACCACTGTCCTCCATACTTGGGTAAGAGGGAGGATAGGCCCCGCATTGCTGGGCTTGAGGTGGGGGTTGTGATGGGTGGGCAATGGGACAAGATTGTATCTGATAGGCAACCTGCCCTGTATTGCAGGTTGTGACTTGGATGGGTTGGCCCTGCACAATGTTCCCTTTAAAGGAAATAAAATTGTCAATTAACTCTAACCCTAGTGAGACCCTTTCGGATAGGAACCATCTTCCATCTTACAAAACCCTCCATTTGCCATTATGTCCAAATTTAAATCATCTTTAAGTCATTATTTTTGGAATTTGTTCAATGAGGGGTTACCACTGTCTCAATTCGTCAAATTCCAACAACTATCCGTGTAATAGGTTTAGGCAGCACTGGTGAGATTCGTTTCTTGCTATATGACAGCAGGCCAGAGAGAAAAATGTCTCAGGGTGTTTACAGTTTAGCGAGCCTTACCACGCCCTCAAAACCAGTCTTGAGAAGTACAAATGAGGTTACATACCACAAAATCTACTAAGGCAGATGGTCAAACTTTGGAGTTATTAAGTCTGAAAGAGACAATATTAATATTAATGCAGCTTACCATGTTCATTCTGTAGGACACCCGTCCCACCATTTGGCACAGCAGGCAGATACTGAACCTAATGAGGATACACGTAAACACCCAAATAGAACATATACATTATTAACGACAATTTACAAGTTCATGGAAACTGACAATCAAACGACATCATGGGCTCTAGCACATGTACCCCCCCCCCCCCCCCTCACTGATTTCACGAAACACTATGATCAATCTTGGAAGATTAACTCATCCTAAACTTGCAATGGATCTATTGCAAGTTAGGATAAGTTACTCTTCCTAAGGTTGATCTTAGCATCGGTGAAGTCGGCTAAAGATACTCTAATACAAGCACCGTCAGTATCCTACCGTCATTGATGAGCCAGTAGAGGTTTGACAACAGGTACCACGGCATGAAATGACCGATGCTACGATGGACACACCAAGCTCAAGGAGAGCAATCGCAGCAGTCACCGCATCTACAGCAACTCGAGCTCTCTGGATAGAAATAACAAGAAACTGGCAGTCAGTGAGTGACTGTCGGTCAGGCAGTCAATAAGGTAGACAACAAGCTGACCATCAGGCCAGCTAATAGCCGCATCAAGCCCCGACTGTGACCAGAGTTCATTCGTTTAGCACCAGGTGCCAATTTACAAAGCCAGCAAGTAGTACCCCAGGCCCAGAGTGGTTGGAACTTTGCTTGGCACTTACAAGAAGGGATGAAGAATATAATGCTCCAAACTCCCAAGCAGTGAAAGAAGCCATGAGGGATAAGAGTTGAAAAGCTGCCACGGCAGATAGGATGGACAAGACGAGATATGCCGTGATCTAAGAAATCAATCATACAAACAACAACTCGGCTATTATTGAGTCATTCTGTGTCAAATCACCCAATGAGTTAAAACCCTACCCCCATGGATGTGTGAAAAATCCAAATATTAAAATTTGAGGATTCAGGACGGTTAGGGTTAAACTATAAATAAAACAAGCCAGCTTTGCATACGGTAAAGCCTTTTTTTATTGTCAAATGGCACAGCCGCTGTTTATGATTTTATGAATTAAGACAATTTCTTATTCCACCTCAATTGCTTACCAGACAGTTTTGTCTTTTCTTAGCTGCAAACTCTCCAGTCAACCCAGCTGACATAAAGAACTAAAGTAAAAAAAAATCATTTTGATAAACACTAATGTTATAATATAAACAAACTTGCTTTTTTGTAGTTAAGAATTAGACAATTTTAAAGTTATATTTTTACCTTTTTTGCATTTCACGTGTAAACGTTTAAGTTGTAAGTTGTGAAACTTTCTATCTTTTTTAAGAAAAATATATATTTATGTGTAACTAACAATATTGACTACTACTTACAAATATGCCGGTCCAGATAGGGGCACCGATGTATGCATCTTCCGACTCAATCAATATCGCAATAATACCAAGTATGACTGACAGGATTCCGCATATCGTCTGCAGATGGGCCGTCATGTAGGCTCCACGAACGTTGAAATCGGGCATCATTCCGGTGGGATTCTGGATCATAACCATGTATTGTTGGGACACCATCGGGGGACCAGTAGGGTAAGATGCACCCTGGGTAGACGTCACGCTAGACACGACGCTGGTCATTGCGTTGGGTTGATGGACCGGCGAGGGTTCCATCGACAAGCTACTGTTGGTGTTTGGGTTCAGCATTGTGGTATGGCTTTCCGGCTGAGAGGACTTGGGGCGAATATATGCTCAATGTTAATAACCCAATATATTCACTTTAAAGTTATATTGAAACTTAGGCTGTGGAAATACATTTATTACAGCAAACAAAAAACTCCACCCCCCCCCCCCCCCCCCCCCCCCTCACCCCTATAAAAAAAATAAAAAATTAAAATAATATTTAATTAATTAAAGCTAAAGGTATAAAGACCTAAACAGAATTAGATAATATCATTGAACGCATCTTATTATGAATACAAATAGACCTACAAATTAATTATTTGTTTAAAGTTTTTTAAACAGCGCCCTCTAAATAACATTAACCATGCACTAGGCCTGTTTTGTTCTAAAATTTAACGCAAGTTGAATGGAAAACTGAGCCGGCAAATTCGAGAAGAAAATCCAAGTCCACGTACGGTTAGTGCATAGAGCAAGGAACTAGTAAAACGGTTAGAAGAAGGGCTTTAAATCACACCAATTACTGAAACTTAGTAAATACGATGAGTTCTTACCAAAAATGCTCATTTTCACTCCATTATAATTTATATCATGCAAGACATTCCGAGAATTTACGTAGTTTTACGCATGAAGATATGAACCACAATCACAACCTGAAAAGGAGGGAATTTATAATACGTCAGCATCACCATCACTAGTGCGGCGTGTGCAAAGTGCAAGTACATACAGAATTAGCACGGCGTCTATTGCATTATTCATGTTTCCTAATGACGTTTGTGCGATATTATCATAATTATATATTTTTCTGGTTGTGATGTATGATCTGCCGCACAATCAATTGTTTGTCATTGTTATTCGTAATCGTGTTGTCACAATTGTTATTTAGACTTTTTGGGTGGAGATATAGATATGGCCTACTTTTCTAATTATTATTAACCTTTGTGTAGGACCTAGCTAGGCACGTTTCCTTCCTAGTGTTGTCAACGTGCAGCTAGTCGACGCCGTACGACAGAAGTTTAGAAATAGAAGAACCCGGAAGCCGAAGTACTATGGAGTGACTTTAGAAAGCCCAGCCAACTATATACATTGTATTTCTATATTAATTAGGTCTACTATCTACTTGAACTAGTACTTGTTAACTTTTCCTTGGCTTTAATTTGTTGTTGCACAAAATTATTGTTGTACTGTAGGGGGCCGATGTGGTGTCGAATTGGACACTGGATTGTATGAAAAATCTTTGGGTTTTTTCCCCCAGCAGATTTCAAGCCACACACCTAAATTGTTTGACATCTACACCTACGATCGCATCATCATCTGCTAGTAGAAGCCATGACGAATCAAGGAGTGTACAAGTATCCGGATGGTGACGAGTACAAGGGAGAATGGTTGGAAGGTTTGTTATTAATCTCTTCATTGTCTTTGTATATAAATTGTTATAAGGTTTATTATAAATAAGGTTTACCATAAGACCAGTCTCTCTCGTATAATTATTTTTCATTTTTAAACCACTTAAAATCCAAAGAAGAATATTCCAAACGACAAAAAACAACGAGCATCAGACATGCAAGCATCGTAAAACTTTAATGAAATTTATGCCACATCTATGTACATTTGTACGCAAATCTGCAGGAAAACGTCATGGAATCGGCCAACTGATTCTTGCCGATAAATCTACTTACATCGGCCATTTTGACCAAGGACTGTGCAATGGAATGGGAGTCATGGTCTTCCCAGATGGATCCAAGTAAGACCCCCCCCCTTTTTTTTCTTTAGTTTAATAATTTTATATTATGATAATTCTGAATGCCAAAGATTTTTATCTTAAATAGGACAAAGTTAATAACGGCAAAGTGCCTTGCTCAAGAATTAACTACAGTTTGTTGATTTGAATGCACTAGGCCATGAGGCGACAGCACTCAGTAATCACCTCTATATTTATGTAGCACAGCGGAATTCACATTCATGTTTTCTCTGTTTCACACATTTACAGGTATGAGGGGGAGTTCCAACAAGGTCGATTTGATGGTGTCGGCATTTTTACCCGCTCAGATGGAATGCAGTTTGAGGGGCAATTCAAACAAGGAAAAGTCAGTGGTCTGGGTAGGTAACCCTATTAGCATCAGTACTAGTACTGAGGATGTCACAATTCGTTTTCTATGGGTCCACCAGACGCCCATGAGAAAGCAATGTGATATTTTATTAAACAAAGCATGATGTTCTCAGTACATCATGTACGTTGGTCTATTCAGCACATTTCAAATAGGCCTATTCAATCAAGCCTAACTGTACACAACCATAACACTTTAATTTTGAAATCGACATCTTTTATAAAGGCCCCTCTGTTTTTTTGTTTTGGTTTTTGTAGGGCTGTTGACTTTTGCTGATGGTACTAATGGTCTTCCACGCAACGAAGGTGTATTTGAAGGCACGCGATTGGTGGAGCGTAGAAAGGCAACTGACTATGTGACGAGAGCTCGACATGTAGCACAGCAAGCTGAAGCTATTCAACTATAAACAATTGTCTTGTCTCGACCACAGTTTTGTATTCTGGTATTCTGGGCCTAATTTCCATGTCTAGCTGCTAACCATAGAATAGACCTAATGTGTAGCAGCCAATTAGGAAGGCACAGTCTTTGTTTTGCTGAGATATTCCTGAACCTTTTGTAGAGACTAAGATGGCCACTTATCATAAGGCCTATGCTGAGCTCGTTATGTTTGTTGCGTACCAACTATGACATTGTTTCAATTACATTTGTATCATCCCAACTGCGATAGTGCGATTAGGAATTCCCCAACTACATGTATTGTTAGGACTGTCCCAACAATACCTGCGATCGTTAAATTTTAAACATTTCATTCATATAACCCTACATCAATGACCTTAATTTATTTTGATAGATACACAAAGAAAATAAATTAAATAGTTTACATACAGTAGGTCTAAAGTTGCCCTAAATTCCTATTTTATTTTCACTGCACCAGAGATAAGTATTTTTTTTGTTCTTTCATAATTTTGGTGAAATGTTTGTATATTTTTGTACCTTAATGCCATCTACATTTACTCATTCCTAATATACATATAATGTTACAGCAATCTTTTCACAACAAATTAACATGTTTTTTGTTTACTTTCCTAACAAATTCAAGAACTGTTTATAAGAAATCTGAGCTACATTTTGTTTGATGCCTCAATTTTGTTTAAGAAAAATCAACATTAAATATGCAACTTTGATTGGATAACTAAAATATTTGATGCATGGATGCAACATCAGTTGAACAATCGGACTGTCGATTAAAATATAACCTGGTTCATTTAGGGCGTTTTTTTACAATGAATACTTGTGAATTGAATTTTAGTATCTAGGATGTGTATTAATCTAGGGGGTTTACATGTTTTCTACTTTTTATTGCTTGGAGATTTTTCAATGTTTAGAGTATTTTTTAACATATTTTTATATAAATGTTTGAAAAATCATAGATGCGTCTTCTCTGAATAGTGTTAATGAACCTTTTGAGAAACAAGTTGGTCTGGACTCTTTTTTTATAATCTTTTTTAAAAATAATCTTACAAGTGTAAAACTGTAATCAAATTTCACATCAAGTGACGTTTACAACCAATACCAGTAGAATTTAACCAAATATATCATGTTTTGGTGGGTGTTGTTTTTGTTTTTTGGGGTTTTTTTTTTTTTGGGGGGGGGGGGTGGTTTCAAGTGAGGAGTTGACACTTCAGAATAAAATACATTTATGCTTTCAAAAACACAACATGGCTCTTTCAAATTTGAGCGAACTCCCCTCCACAAAGTCACACCATTAATATTGATCCACGGTCCAACCTTTCTCTCCTAATCCTTGTTCTACCAATCTGTCCTGCTGATCTGGAGTCTCTTGAGGGGTAATCTCCAATTTCTTCACCTCACCCCCCCCCCCCCCCCCACCTTCTCCTGTGTCTTCACTGTAATAAATTGTTTACAAGGAGGCAGTTCCCATCCCTATCTATCCTCCACTGCTCCGTCATCCCTTCCTCCTGAGCTGCTGCCTCCTGCTCTTCCACTTTCTCCTCAGCCTCTTTCTGCATCTTCTCTAGTTTCTCCAAGGTGATCTCTATCTATCTTCCAGCATCCCTTCCTCCTGAGCTCCTGCTCCTTAACTTTCTCCTCAGCTTCTTTTCTGCATCTTCTCTAGTTTCTCCAAGGTGATCTCTATCTATCATCCAGCATCCCTTCCTCCCGAGTTGCTGCCTCCTGCTCCTTGACTTTCTCCTCAGCCTCTTTCTGCATCTTCTCCAGTTTCTCCAAGGTGACAGACTTGAGAGGTAGCAGCTTAGGTTTGCAGAGGACCACGGTATGTTGCTCCTCCTGATACACCAAGCCCTGCTTTGGAAGAACCTCCCGAAATGTTCCTTTGCTTTCCGGCATGGTTTTGTACTTCTATAAAGACCAGACGATCCTATAGAGTCCGGTTCCGGTCCGTTTCCGGTCCGGTCTCTAAATCAGACCACCAGTTCCTTCAATAATGTTTTTCAGACGTTTGAACTTGTTGATCTCTTCGTTCGCCTGAATGAAGACCTGTTGACTGTACTGGACATTTACTGATGAATAAATCTGGCAACTCAACTTGCGGCTTTCACTTGGGATTTCAGGTTCACACTCTAAGTATATGAAGACTCTGTCTTTCACCGGTTTAATACTGAACAGCAGTTGAAAAAATGCAATCCATATAAGCCTCTGTTGAACAGAAAAAGAATAAAACTTAAAAGGGGATAGAGAACATAAAACGTTAAGCAAGGCAAAATGCCTCAACTATTTGACTAATTAGTTGGAGAGGGACATAAAATATCCATGATTGAATATCATTTATAATATCAAATGCAAGCCTGACCGTCATGCACGCCGTAATCGTATGCTGCTCGTACTCGTAGCCTCTTATAAATTAGTTATCAAAATTACAATAATGTGGAAAAGACGAACAACGCTGCATGCTGTGATATCGTCTAGTAATGCATTACCATTATAGTACTAGCAACCAAACAAATAACTTGATGAACATACCAAATCCTACATTGCCTTCACTCAGTTCAGCGCAGAAATCAGAGATAGGAATGCAAGGACGCCACCAAGCGACAAGTTTTAATTTTAGACGCATTAATTATGAGGGCGCGGATCATTATCGATTCTATATTTTGGCGACTATAGACTGTGACAAGAAACATGTTTACCTAAAGTCATGAGCCTGAAAACGCTGAACTGAAATCAGAACATAGAGCTCTTCCGCATTTAGATTGTGTCTTTATAATTATATTTAAGCTTATTTCGTCAGCGCGCGTGTTTTTAGGAATATGACAATTTGTTTTTGTAAAAACAGAGTTCAGTGCCTTAATTTGCTGTTTTGAGAGCCATCCCACTACATCATACATGTATAAGTTTCGTGACGATCGGACCTTTGTTTAAGGTTTGAAGGTATTTCCGAAGTAACTTCCGGTCTGGTGACGTCATCAATATTTCTCCCTTCCACTAGCACGCGAATCTGATTATAAAGCAAACTTCGCCACACAAATTAACTAATAATTCATTTGAAACGCTTCTTAATCTGCCACGAGGGCGCTGTATTATTTTATAACGTCACCGGTAACTTTTTGTTGTAAGGTATAACCTAGCCAATTATAATGACATCGTTGAAAGTAAGTTAACATCGATTTTTCTACCAATTCCTGAAAAAAATCATAATCACATCTTTATCAATTGATTTTATGTCGATTTTCAAATATTAAATCTAGAATTCTTTGGATGCTTCTAATCTAAAAATTGATGACGTCATCCTGATGTCATTAACAGAATGCTAGCTTGAAAACTGTTTCAACTTTACTTTTTGAAGTAGAAATCTGGATTATATGTCCCGCAGTTGATTTTTGAGCAATTGTTTAGGCTGTTTGCATACATATTTTTTACTTCGGCAAATTTACTAATAATTTTGTTATAAAGACACTTTATAAACATAAAGCATAAAAACATCGGAGGTAAATTAAGTAAAGTTGCACCAACTCTAAATGTTGGTAATTTGGTAATTTTTGTAATATAATTTTATTTTTGTAAAAAGGTTAACGGACGTAACTCGTCCATGCATACGTTATCAGGGTGGCGGACCATTCATTATGGCATTTGGTAATAACTGCCTTGCAGTCTAGTACGAGATAAGGAGTTAGGCCGGGAAGCTCATAGTTGGCCATAGTTAGTATAAGCATTCTTCTCGAGTGCTGGGTTCTGGCCTGTTATGGGAGGAAGTTGGGCCGCCGGCTGGGCTGCTGCTTGGTTATAAGTCGGCGGTGCATACTGGTTGGGCTGGGGCACAGGTTGGGGGTAGTAATACCCAGGTGCTGCCGGTTGCTGGATGGTCGACTGCTGAGGATATGCCTGCTGCTGAGGAACATTGACGGCTGAAGAAAAACAATTAAAATGAACAATTTTGCAATGGGAACTGTCGAAACTGGGTATATATAACCCTGGTCAACTTCACCCTGGTAGCGTTATTACATCAACCCCCCCCCCCCCCCCCCCCCCCCCGGTAATTTAAAGACGGATCTGAAGTCACGCTAGATACAATATGTTCTGTGGATACCACCTACCACTATTGCATGGGAATACTTACTGTGCATGGTTACTGCAGGGTGATGGGTAGACGTAGTCGCAGCCTTAACGCAGCAAACACAGCACATAATGATGCTAGCAATCACCACCCCAATAAAGACCAAAGATCCAATGGCTATGCCTACAATAGCTCCCGTGCTGTCAAGTCAAAAGTCACATTTTAAAAACAAGGATGAATCAGAAGGCAATGTAAACTTTTATGGACGTACGTCTTGTGCGTTTGTAACATACTATGCCAATAAGAAATGTTATGAATAATAATGTTATGAGTGCAATGGTATGAATAATTTCACGAGTTGACAGAAAAAAACCTGTTCCATTCCACGAAGCCGAGTGGAATGAAAAACTTCATGTCCATCGGTTACCGAATGAAATTATTTTACGAATGTGAAACATCGTTGTTTGTTTTACAATGCCTCAATAAGTTATAGTTGATTATGAATGGCCAGAGCCACAAATCATGTGACTGTTCAATAAAAGTTATTTTTATACCGTAGCTGGAAAAATACATTTTATTTTGTGCGACCACCAATCAGATAATGCAGACTTGTTACCTGAAGACTTGAAGGAACATTTTAAAGGATCAATTTGCAATGATCAGGGGCGGATCCAGGATTTTCCAAACGGGGGGGGGGGGGGGGCGTTTTCCCCCTAAATTTTGTTTTCCCCTTTTTTTTTTTTTTCCTTTTTTTGTTTTCCTTTTTTTTTTTATTAATTTTTTTTAAGCAAAAGGGGGGGGGGGGGGTGGGTGGGTGTGCGCCCCCCACGCCCCCCCCCCCCTGTATCCGCCGCTGATGATTATGGGCCGACTGGAGTTAGAACTTGGGCACTGTATACACAGATGGGTTTGATAGATGGAAATATTATTGAATAACAAAAAGATCGGAAATTATTAAATACTGCACCTGTAGACTAACATGTATTTTTGCTGCGTCAATGTGTTAGTTAATAAGTGACAGGTGTGACAACATTGGGTTACCTGAGAACGCTGTAATAATTGTCAAAATTGCAGCAATACTGTGAGGTTGTTCCCTGGTTACAGCAATAATTGTGGTCGGAAGCGTCGAACGGCCGAGGGCATGTAAAACCGGATATCAATTGGCCCCCATTGGAGATTACATCGGGACAATCGAAATAAGCATTGGCTCCTTCACAAAAGAAAGAAAGAAAACCATTATTAGCCCAGCTGACCAATCAATGTGCATAATTATTGAGAAAAACGGGAAACGCAAAACACTTCATTGCATTAGGCCTAACTGAATACCAATATGACGTCATTTTTAGGGTGAGCGTTGCAGTTCGGAACTGCCCACACGAACAAGGTAAAATTGCAACAAAAGGGAAATAGAAAAGAAGACCGAATCGATTGTAAACTAGTTAATGTTCGTACAACAGTCGGACAAATTCGAAAGAGAAACAAATCTACTGAAGATTACGATATTTAAAAACTACACATTCCAAGAAAACACCTATCAAAACTACAATATCAAGGTACGGTCTAGGCCTATAGCAATCAACACAAATGCAAGTATGTCGTGTTATCCTAGTTAGCAAAGATCGAAGGTAACGACAATGGCAAACAACGGCAGGTGATAACAATCACATGACGTGTGACGCACAGATACTGGAGCGGCTGATTAGCTGATGGAACCAGGCGTTTTATGTGTTGAATGTTACAGGACAATAATGGTTGACCTCACTTTTTAAATAAATTAATAAGAAATAACTGTACTAGAGCATACGTCGCTAGATCTGCGCTGACATTGCGGCTGTCACTTTAACTAAAGACAAAATGAATAAACTAAACTCGTTTATCTGATTGTAGTATTGCTTTGCTTAAAGTAATAAATGCATTGCTAAAACACCTTATACGGACAAAGAAGAAATGATTACCGTTTTGGTTACAAGTCAATTTGAAGGAGCGGGTAATGTTGGTTTGATAAATTGTGGGCATGGTCGCCACGACGCACTTTATTTCGTGGTACAGTAGGGAGTAGCCATAATTGCAGTTAATAATATTATCTTTAATTGATACATCCCCCGTTCTGTCACTTTTAAATCAACAAAATGTAGGCCTTGGAACTTTTTATATTACTTACCTTGAAAACAACTGGCAGAAATATACGCCCAAAACAAGACGGCACACATTCGGAAAGCCATTTCGATTGCGCTTCTTCTGTTGTAGTAAATGGACGCCTAATCCACATTGGTGTACAGGGAAACAAAGCTAACATTCCAAAGTTCAAAAACGCGATAAACACGGCTATATTTGTTGTGTAAATTGTATACAGGCGTCATTAGAATAAGGATTTCGGATAAGGAATAATAATAACAATATAGGTTGAAAAAACAGCTTGTACTGGACCGAATAGCTAATGCAATAGTGTGTGCTAATAGTAAATTACGTATGCTAACAATAAAAAATGACGTGTGCGAAAACATTTAAGTATTTTATTTGATCCGGTTTCCATGGCAAACAAGTAAACTTGGCCCTTCCTTGTATCGTCGATATATATTTGAACTATTTATCAGTTGACATGATCTTCCTATTACTTTCGTGCCTGATATTTATTTGGTCTATCCCGAGAGCTGACACGCTTGAATGGTTTGATCTCACTGTAATGCAAAAACATTTACGATCTCCGCAACATGATGACAACGCGTCCTAATTATTCCACACAGATTTATTCACTGCACTTGCAAAAAAATATTTAGTCTCATATATTGGTGTCGTAATATCACTGCCTCTACGTGTGTAGAATTGTTTGTGTAATTTGTCTTATGAATTATCAATTGTCAAGTTACTTGCATTGTATATCAACATGAAAATATGTGTGTGTACACACCCCATATTTATTTATTAAAAAAAAATCAGAAGCAAATTCATGCAATGTGCTGTGATCTATAAATGTAATATCTCGTATAAAATTGTTGAACACTACAAATTTGAGCGAACTCCCCTCCACAAAGTCACACCATTAATTCCAACCCCCACCAACCCCCACCAACCCCCACCAACCCCCACCAACCCCCACCAACCCCCACCAACCCCCACCAACCCCCACCAACCCCCACCAACCCCCACCAACCCCCACCAACCCCCACCAACCCCCACCAACCCCCACCAACCCCCACCAACCCCCACCAACCCCCACCAACCCCCACCAACCCCCACCAACCCCCACCAACCCCCACCAACCCCCACCAACCCCCACCAACCCCAACCAACCCCAACCAACCCCAACCAACCCCAACCAACCCCCCCACCAACCCCCCCCCCATATTCTCCCATGTCTTCACCGTTGTAAATCGTTTACAAGGAGGCAGTTCCCATCCCTATCTATCCTCCACTGCTCCATCATCCCTTCCTCCTGAGCTGCTGCCTCTTGCTCCTTGACTTCCTCCTTGGCCTCTTTCTGCATCTTCTCTAGTTTCTCCAAGGTGATCTCTATCTATCTTCCATCATCCCTTCCTCCTGAGCTGCTGCCTCCTGCTCCTTTACTTTCTCCTCAGCCTCTTTCTGCATCTTCTCCAGTTTCTCCAAGGTGAGCTCTATCTATCTTCCAGCATTCCTTCCTCCTGAGCTTCTGCCTCCTGCTCCTTGACTTTCTCCTCAGCCTCTTTCTGCATCTTCTCTAGTTTCTCCAAGGTGATCTCTATCTATCTTCCAGCATCCCTTCCTCCTGAGCTGCTGCCTCCTGCTCCTTGACTTTCTCCTCAGTCTCTTTCTGCATCTTCTCTAGTTTCTCCAAGGTGATCTCTATCTATCATCCATCATCCCTTCCTCCTGAACTGCTGCCTCCTGCTCCTTCACTTTCTCCTCAGTCTTTTTCTGCATCTTCTCTAGTTTCTCCAAGGTGATCTCTATCTATCATCCATCATTCCTTCCTCCTGAACTGCTGCCTCCTGCTCCTTCACTTTCTCCTCAGCCTCTTTCTGCATCTTCTCCAGTTTCTCCAAGGTGACAGACTTGAGAGGTAGCAGCTTAGGTTTGCAGAGGACCACTGTATGTTGCTCCTCCTGATACACCAAGCCTTGCTTTGGAAGAACCTCCCGAAATGTTCCTTTGCTTTCCGGCATGATTTTGTACTTCTATAAAGACCAGACGATCCTAGAGTGCGGTTCCGGTTCCGGTCCGGTTCCGATCCGGTCTCTAAATCAGACCACCAGTTCCTCCAATAATGTTTTTCAGACGTTTGAACTTGTTGATCTCTTCATTCGCCTGAATGAAGACCTGTTGACTACTGGTCATTTACTGATGAATAAATCTGGCAACTCAACTTGCGGCTTTCACTTGGGATTTCAGGTTCACACTCCCTTAAAAGTATATGAAGACTCTGTCTTTCACCGGTTTAATACTGAACAGCAGTTGAAAAAATGCAATCCATAAGCCTCTGTTGAACAGAAAAAGAATAAAACTTAAAAGGGGATAGAGAACATATAACGTTAAAGCAAGGCAAAATGCCTCAACTATTTGACTAATTAGTTGGAGAGGGACATAAAATATCCATGATTGAATATCATTTATCAAATGCAAGCCTGACCGTCATGCGCGCCGTAATCGTATGCTGCTCGTACCCGTAGCCTCTTATAAATTAGTTATCAAAATTACAATAATGTGGAAAAGACGAACAACGCTGCATGCTGTGATATCGTCTAGTAATGCATTACCATTATAGTACTAGCAACCAAACAAATAACTTGATGAACATACCAAATCCTACATTGCCTTCTTCAGTTCAGCGCAGAAATCAGAGATAGGAATGCAAGGACGCCACCAAGCGACAAGTTTTAATTTTAGACGCATTAATTATGAGGGCGCGGATCATTATCGATTCTATATTTTGGCGACTAGACTGTGACAAGAAACATGTTTACCTAAAGTCATGAGCCTGAAAACGCTGAACTGAAAACAGAATATAGAGCTCTTCCGCATTTAGATTTTGTCTTTATAATTATATTTAAGCTTATTTCGTCAGCGCGCGTGTTTTTAGGAATATGACAATTTGTTTTTGTAAAAACAGAGTTCAGTGCCTTAATTTGCTGTTTTGCGAGCCACCCAACTACATGTATAAGTTTCGTGACGATCGGACCTTTGTTTAAGGTTTGAAGGTATTTCCGAAGTAACTTCCGGTCTGGTGACGTCATCAATATTTCTCCCTTCCATTTGTTCGTAGCACGCGAATCTGATTATAAAGCAAACTTCGCCACACAAATTAACTAATAATTCATTTGAAACGCTTATTAATCTGCCACGAGGGCGCTGTATTATTTTATAACGTCACCGGTAACTTTTTGTTGTAAGGTATAACCTAGCCAATTATAATGACATCGTTGAAAGTAAGTTAACATCGATTTTTCTACCAATTCCTGAACAAAATCATAATCACATCTTTATCAATTGATTTTATGTCGATTTTCAAATATTAAATCTAGAATTCTTTGGATGCTTCTAATCTAAAACTTGATGACGTCATCCTGATGCCATTAACATAATGCTAGCTTGAAAACTGTTTCAACTTTTTTGAAGTAGAAATCTGGATTATATGTCCCGCAGTTGATTTTTGAGCAAATTTTTAGGTTGTTTGCATACATATTTTTTACTTCGGCAAATTTACTAATAATTCTGTTATAAAGACACTTTATAAACATAAAGCATAAAAACATCGGAGGTAAATTAAGTAAAGTTGCACCAACTCTAAATGTTGGTCATTTGGTAATTTTTTTAATATAATTTTATTTTTGTAAAAAGGTTAACGGACGTTACTCGTCCATGCATACGTTATCAGGGTGGCGGATCATTCAGTATGGCATTTGAGAATAACTGCCTTGCAGTACGAGATAAGGAGTTAGGCCGGGAAGCTCATTGGCCATAGTTAGTATAAGCATTCTTCTCGAGTGATGGGTTCTGGCCTGTTATGGGGGGAAGTTGGGCCGCCGGCTGGGCTGCTGCTTGGTTATAAGGCGGCGGTGCATACTGGTTGGGTTGAGGCACGGGTTGGGGGTAGTAATAGCCAGGTGCTGCCGGTTGCTGGATGGTCGACTGCTGAGGATATGTCTGCTGCTGAGGAACATTGACGGCTGAAGAAAAACAATTAAAATGAACAATTTTGCAATGGGAACTGTCGAAACTGGGTATATATATAACCCTGGTCAACTTCACCCTGGTAGCGTTATTACATCAACCCCCCCCCCCCCCGGTAATTTAAAGACGGATCTGAAGACACGCTAGATACAATATGTTCTGTGGATATCACCTACCACTCTTCCATGGGAACACTTACTGTGCATGGTTACTGCAGGGTGATGGGTAGACGTAGTCGCAGCCTTAACGCAGCAAACACAGCACATAATGATGCTAGCAATCACCACCCCAATAAAGACCAAAGATCCAATGGCTATGCCTACAATAGCTCCCGTGCTGTCAAGTCAAAAGTCACATTTTAAAAACAAGGATGAATCAGAAGGCAATGTAAACTTTTATGGACGTACGTCTTGTGCGTTTGCAACATACTATGCCAATAAGAAATGTTATGAATAATAATGTTATGAGTGCAATGGTATGAATAATTTCACGAGTTGACAGAAAAAAACCTGTTCCATTCCACGAAGCCGAGTGGAATGGAAAACTTCATGTCCATCGGTTACCGAATGAAATTATTTTACGAATGTGAAACATCGTTGTTTGTTTTACAATGCCTCAATAAGTTATCGTGATTATGAATGGCCAGAGCCACAAATCATGTGACTGTTCAATAAAAGTTATTTTTATACCGTAGCTGGAAAAATACATTTTTTTTGTGTGCGACCACCAATCAGATAATGCAGACTTATAACCTTAATTAACAAGGCGTTGCCTGAAGACTTGAAGACACATTTTAATAAAGTCAACTTGCAAGGATTATGGGCCGACTGGAGTTAGAACTTGGGCATTTTATACACAGATGGGTTTGATAGATGGAAATATTATTGAATAACAAAAAGATTAGAAATTATTAAATACTGCACCCGTAGACTAACATGTATTTTTGCTGCGTCAATGTGTTAGTTAATTGATAAGTGACAGGTGTGACAACATTGGGTTACCTGAGATAGCTGTAATAATCGTCATAATCGCAGCAATACTGTGAGTTTGTTCCCTCATTACAGCAATAATTGTAGTCGGAAGCGTCGAACGGCCGAGGGCATGTAAAACCGGATATCCCATTGTATACATCGGGACAATCGAAATAAGCATTGGCTCCTTCACAAAAGAAAGAAAGAAAACCATTATTAGCCCAGTTGACCAATCAATGTGCATAATTATTGAGAAAAACGGGAAACGCAAAACACTTAGGCCTAACTGAATACCAATATGGCGTCATTTTGGTGCGCGTTGCAGCTCGGAACTGCCCACACGAACATTTTTGCAAACGACCACACGTCATTGCAACAAAAAGGAGATATAGAAAAGAAGACCGAATCGATTGTAAACTAGTTAATGTTCGTACAAATGTCGGACAAATTCGAAAGAGAAACAAATCTACTGAAGATTATGATATATAAAAAGTACACATTCCAAGAAAACACCTATCAAAACTACAATATCAAGGTACGGTCTATAGGCCCATAGCAATTAACACAAATGCAAGTATGTCGTGTTATCCTAGTTATAGCAAAGATCAAAGGTAACGACAATGGCTAACAACGGCATGTGATAACAATCACATGACGTGTGACGCACAGATACTGGAGCGGCTGATTGGCTAATGGAACCAGGCGTTTTCTGTTAAGTGTTGAATAGTACAGGACAATAATGGTTGACCTCACTTTTTAAATAAATTAATAAGAAATAACTGTACTAGAGCATACGTCGCTAGAGCTGCGCTGACATTGCGGCTGTCACTTTAAATAAAGAAAAAATGAATAAACTAAACTCGTTTATCTGATTGCAGTATTGCAGTGCTTAAAGTAAAATGCATTGCTAAAACACCTCATAAGGATAAAGAAGAAATGGTTACCGTTTTGGTTAAGCCTAGGTCACACCGGACAAGGACCCAACAAGGACCACCCAGGACCGCCCCGGACTACCCCGGACCACCCCGGATTAAGCCATCGCCCCGGATCACCCCGGATGTTTTAAACATTTTAAAACGTCCGGGGCCGACTCCCGGACCGCCAAGGATCATCCCGGACCATCCCGGACCGCCCCGGACGAACAAGGACCCAACAAGGATCGGACCCCGGACTGCCCCGGACCACGTCCGGGGTGGTCCGGGATGGTCCTGGAGTCCGGTGTGACTGGGGCTTTACAAGTCAATTTGAAGGAGCGGGTAATGTTGGTTTGATAAATTATGGGCATAGTCGCCACGACGCACACTATTTCGTGGTACAGTAGGGAGTAGCCCTAATTACAGTTAATAATAGTAGGCCTTTAATTGATACTTCCCCCATTCTGTCACTTTTAAATCAACAAAATGTAGGCCTTGGAACTTTTTATATTACTTACCTTGAAAACAACTGGCAGAAATATACGCCCAAAACAAGACGGCACAAATTCGGAAAGCCATTTCGATTGCGTTTCTTCTGTTGCAGTAAATGGACGCCTAATCCACATTGGTGTACAGGGAAACAAAGCTAACATTCCAAAGTTCAAAAACGCGATAAACACGGCTATATTTGTTTTGTAAATTGTATACAGGCGTCATTAGAATAAGGATTTCGGATAAGGAATAATAATAACAATATAGGTTGAAAAAAACAGCTTGTACTGAGACCGAATAGCTAATGCAATAGTGTGTGCTAAAAATAGTAAATTACGTGTGCTATCAATATAAAATGACGTGCGGAAAACATTTAAGTATTTGATCCGGTTTCCATGGCAAACAAGTAAATTTGGCCCTTGTATCTACGTGGGTAGAATTGTTTGTGTAATTTGTTTTATAGGGAGAACAGCAAAACTTTCTTCGCTCTTCCTACATGTTGGTAATGCACTGTATAGTAATTGTTACTGATTTAATTATTAACTCCATGAATTATCAATTGTCAAGTTACTTGCATTGTATATCAACATGAAAATAAATGTGTATGTGTGTGTACACACCCCATAACCAGTTCGCGCCGGATGACGTATATACAAATTTTCCCAAATTCAAAACGGATGACGCATAAACACGCCAAGTTCAAGTTCGGACATGTATGTCAGCAGCGCGCAAGGCCGAAAATGCGTGGGTGTGCTTCCCGGCACTATCAGCCTGAACCCGCTTCGGATCGAGTTTCGTTAAAAATAATCCCGCCCGTCGGCTCGGCGATGTTAAAATAATCCCGGCGCGAACTGGTAAATCAGAAGCAAATTCATGCAATTTGCCGTGATCTATAAATGTAATATCTCGTATATAATTGTTGAACACTATTTGGTTGAACCAACTGTTTCTTGTTGTCCAGTTGACCCGCACCCCGCAACATAATTATTTCGATTTGAAAAAAATGTGAGAAAAGAATATACAACATCTTTCGGATCTAAGATAAATAAGTTAGTTTGTACAGCGACAGAACCTCTCCCTAAAACTGTAAACCGGTATAGTTTTGTGCAAATACAAAGCTGAAGATGTTTGAAGTAGAGAGGGATGGCAACTTATTAGGTCCAGTATTGCGACTCGAATGTATGGAAGCCGTATGTGAATGGCAAAGCGGTATATAATCAACGAATGAGAGAAAACATACATGTCATGTGTCATTTTTGTTGTTGTTCAGTTCAAATTTGGGCGTTACTTTCCGGAGTCCTCTGGACTTGTTCGTTAAGAATCCACTGCAAGATGCGATTCGTTTTATCCTGTTGGTTTTCCTGTTTGCAAGAATCCATCAGCATCTGTTCAGTGGGCGGCTCCGCCCTCAAGGTAGAGGTGGTTTGTATGTTGTTATTGACGGTGTTATATAGGGTATGGGTTAACTGTTCGGGTACCGACTCGGTAGGTGGTTGGTCAACACGGACCGACTTCAAAACAACTCCGCCCACTAAAGGAGGTGACAGCATCTCACTCTGGTTGCTTTCATCATTGTACATGAAGGAAAACGTCTTGTGAGTGGCTGCTGTTTCCCAAGTAGCTCCAATTGAAGCACGGGTGGTCCTCTTGAGTCGGCGGCCATCGCTCTTTAGTTCGTCGAGCGTGATTTGGTTTGCATCTCTCGATGGGGCGGAAGTATCTTTACCGGCCGTTCGATGAGAGCCAGTTGGGGGAACTGGTTGAATCGCTATACACTCTGTGGATTTAGATAGGATACCCTTGCCTTGCCAACCGGCATGTTTCCCGTTCAAGCTACCAGTAATAGGCGTAGGTGGTCTGCTGTTTGTTTTTACTCTTAAACTGGTGTCCATCGAGTGACTTGTAGCTAAACAGTTTGGTGGCGGGAGGGAGAGGCGTCTTCCCCGTTGATTGCGTCGCTGAGCCGGCCATGATGCTTCGTCGTTGCCTGTTGCGTACCCGGTCGAGTTGGCTAAACTCCGCTCGCCGCATGAATACAATTCCTTATCCACTGTGTTTGCCCCAGAGGCACGTCCTTTATTCGGGGATTCCACTTCTTGGAAACTTTCGTTCAACAGTTTGATTCGTCCGTCTAAATGAATGGAATTGTGGGGTAGAGAATGTCGCCTCCCGAGTCGTTTGTAAAACTCCTGCCGACTGGCATTATTTTGACTTTCATTTGATTCAGCCACAGATAATTGACTCTGTGATTTATCCGTTAAAGCCGTGGATTGACGCAGGACGAATTCACTGTTGAGTTTCTCTGGATAGACCCCAAGGCTGCTTTGATGAGTTCTGTTTTTTTGAAAGTTGGCCAGAGGAAGAGAATTTCGCCTGCCTCGATGACGATTCATCTTTGTTCTCTTTTCGACTGATTCGTCAACGTCTGCTTCATGCACTGTTAAGTTATCCATGATGGGCGTTGGTGGTTCATATCTTTTCTTATTAAAACAGACCAGCCTATGTACACTATCCGTCTCTGGCGACAACTCTCGATCTGTTTGAAGTTGTTCAGCCATGGCCTGATAGTATCCACTTGACCACTGACCGCGGCTTCGGATGTCAACCTCTGGTGTCGACAATCGCCGGGGTAAGTTGATCGCTGAAACCGCGGCTCCTTCCTCCGTGAACACGGCCATTGGTTTAGTGTGTATCGGTGGTAGATGAATAGACGATGCGCTCACGAAGGCGTCTGTGCTTGAAGCAGGAGACAACTCTCTGCTGTCAGGAGACAACTGTAAATTTGAAGAGTAGTCTCGGAGTCTTTCCTCTCCACCGTCCTCCATCTCAGAACTGTTCCGTTCGCTCAAATTATCCATTGTATATCTTAAGTTCTCACGTTTCTAATGCCGCACTGACTCACACTTCAAGCTACGTGCGTAGCGTGAGGGTCCTTCGAGTTATTGTGCTGTACGCGGTGTAAAGTAACCAGGGAAGTATGCTTTCTTAGTATTCGTGTCAATCAAAACTCTACCGTGAGTCAGTATCCCGGTAGAACACATACACCCACAACGTACACTACCTGATGACAAACCAAAAATACCCGACCTCCGTCTATACAAGATGTGTTCTCATTAGAATCACAAAGATTGTTCTGTTAATACTCAGAATGGTCCATTCTCGTATTACGTAAAAGAGTATTATAAACACGAAGTGACCGACGCGAAGTCTAGTCTTTCACTTCATTGATCCCGTGTAATGAAAATCAGACTCCTATACATAAACGAATAGCGGACTCTTTTCTTATTATTGGTTAAACCTTCACACGTGACCGGTCACTCTTCTAATTATCTGCACTTAGTCATGCGCAATACTACCAATGAGTCCGTGTTTCATTGTTTGAAATTCACGCTTCGCCGGTAGCACGTTTTCAAACTCATTTTGACCACAAGATCAATAGTTAGATTAACTTCCTTTCTTACCAGCGATGGCAGAACTCAATGCTCATCAAGGACGGAAAGTAAATAGTCTAAGAACATCAACTGACCGTCAACAAAGCAGGGTCCCCCCCCCCCCCCCCCCCCCCCCCCCCCCACAATCCCAACTATATCTTTGTTGTTAGGGGGAGGGTTACCTAAGAGACACCCAATAGTCCAAACTGCCTCACTGTGAATGATGAACCATTTAAAGTGATTTAGACGACGGAAGCCAATTAGGCAATGGAAAACACGCAGTTAATGTCTGTACTTATAGGTCTTCTCTGTCGAGGTGGTAGGACCGATTATTCTAGGATTGCAGGGGGACTTTGCAGGTGTCATTGGGGGTACACCGGATAATAGAGAGAGGTTCGAATGTAAAACCTAAACGACTTGGAATGTGTAGTTTTCTGCAAGATTATATAATGCAAACGGTTCGAGAGAGACTATCAAATGATAATCTTTCGCTCAGTCCCACCGCCCATACTGGGCGCTGGGGGAAACGCTGATGCAGTTTCATAGATTTATGTGAAAGAAACGCGCGGCATTCTGGGTAGCGTGCCATGCACGCAGTGCAGCTAAGTCGTAGACTGGTGACATCCAACTGTCCAATTAGAGCTCAAAGCGTATCACCAGCGCTTCCACTCTAGTGCCCACAGGCGGTATACCGCTGAATCGAGCCGTTCGAACCTTGATGTATAGCGCCCCCCTCCGGTCAGCCATCAAACATTCGGTCTTTGAAACCTCGGCTCGTATAGTAATTGGGTTGGCTTCATGAGATTTCTTGTAGACATAGAGGAAGTCAGGGCTATTAAGGTCACCGCCAGAGCGAAACTGGAGTTTAACAAATTAGAGGACAAAAACAGCACAATCAATACCCCCTGTCGTGGCATATTATAGTATGATCGAGAGTCATCGCCAAACCGATTTGCAAATATTTTGAACTTTTGAGTTCCGCACTCAAGAATGTTTACGTTGCTCTTGGAGTATCATTCAGCTCAGTGTATATTTGATTATTTAATGCACAGTATAAAGTGCGTAGGATTCTATTCAATACCAAAGGCTCAATTAATGTATAGAAACAAGTTAAAAAGCAATTTCAATTTTGATGATCGTTTCAAAACAAACCAACGTAGAGGTAACCTACAAATAATGGGGAAAACCGAATCACAAAAATTGGTCTTTGTGCTCGAATCTCCAGAGAACGCTTGGTTTAATGATAATAACTCCTAATTCATATTGGCAATACTCGCAGCGATACAAATTTATTGCATAATGTGAAGCAATATACAGCATCAAGATTAAGCAAATGGATACAGTGAAGAGTAATGTCAAGTAATACTCGTATACACAAATTATGTCGAGATTTGATAACAAAAAAGGCACACATCGTTCGGATATAACGTAAAAGAGAACATTGTACGGGGTTCCAACGTTTGCAGTAACAACATCCCGAAACTGCAGGTCAGCTTTTGTCTGCCACTGTCTTAATGGCACCGATATCTTCATCCAGTATTCCCCACAGTTCTGAGGACAGATAAAGCCTGACTTTTGACCCGTTACCATGCCGCCTCGGCCCGCCGAGTCCGTCCGGAGTATCGCGGTACACACCAGTCGGCTTTGCAGTCATCACGTCGGTCCATGTTACCCTGGTGGGCGTCTTAGGAGGTACGGAAGACTGAGATCGGTGTTGGAATCTTTGAGGGAGTTCTGTGGCGTCAAACCTGACCAAGGGTTCCCTCTTGGGCCGGTAGTACTCGCGTGCTGTCTTAGATCGGCGAATCTGTTGAGAGTCCGATTTGGGTTGAGAACCTTGGCCTGAGTTGGGTTGAGAACCTTGGCCGGAGTTGGGTTGAGAATCTTGGCCTGAGTTGGGTTGAGAACCTTGGCCGGAGTTGGGTTGAGAACCTTGGCCGGAGTTGGGTTGAGAATCTTGGCCTGAGTTGGGTTGAGAGCCTTGGCCTGAGTTGGGTTGAGAGCCTTGGCCTGCGTTGGGTTTAGAGGCGGCAGATTCGGCCGTCGGTGTGGGAGCTGATACGCTACTGTGCTGATCTGTCTCATCCTGAGATAATTTGAATGAAATTCGGTAGTTTTTCTTCTCGAATGTCTGGGGATCAGTGGTCAATTGAGGAGGCGGTTTTGTGACTTGTTCGTCTGCAGGACACAAACAAGATTTGGGTCTGATACCAAATGTCTGGATATGTATTCCATCCGTTCTGGGACTTTGTTTTTGGCCTAGGGAATAGGTCATACAGACGGCTGGAGAGGCGACTGGTTCCCTATTCTGTAGCCTTGATCGGAGGTTTCCGTAAACATGTCGAGCTGCTTGTTGTTTTAGGTACGGCCAGCGTGCCCCAGTCTTGACTGTCGCCGTGTCTGCGGAGCGATTCCCGGCACCCCGTGCATGAATCGCCTCGGTTAAGTCGGTGGCTAGTAACATGTTCACTGGACTCCGAGTAGGACTGTACCTCTCAGTCTCATCTCTCGTATCGTTCAAGTGAGTCAACGGTGGATTGGTGGGCGAAAATCGCGGTGATGTGCTACCAGCTTCGTACGTCTCGTACTCTAACACCGCGCTGCTCTTAACAAACATGGGTGCTCGCGAGCCGTTCGACGGCATGTAGGTTGGTATAGGCTTGGTCGACTCTTCGAATTCTGGCTCTCCAGCTGGCCGGTGGTACAGATTTACTGCAACACCTCACAGGTAGTTCTGCGCTTAAATCATTGAAATAAAAGGCAGGCAGTGAGTATACTCTCCCACACTGTTTCAATACAACCACCAATAATCTCCATTAACACAGAGTTAAAAGCAAAGCCGCCCAGGGGCTTTTGGGAGGGTAGAATTTGTACGCTCTATTGGACACAATTGTCAAACTTCATGCCGGGTTGACCCTTCACAATATACAGTATTCGGATTTATCATTACATCAACACACGATAGGTCAAGATCATGGACGCTACTGATTCAGCGGAGAGGAGACTGTCGCATCGATTTCTCTCTAAGCCGTCCAGTTACGATTGTAAAACATAAATCTCCAGACAAAATTACTGCTGTGTACTAATCACATTTCCGTGACAGGTGCATTAGTGTCACAAACTAAATGAACCAGCTTATCTACCGCCCTGACAGAATAAGACCATAAAATGATAGGTTTCTATTTGGGTTTATGGTTCTGTCAAGACTACGATTCCCAGGCTAGTACATACAACGCAAAACCGGGCATCACTCGATGCATGCCAGACTAGCTCAACGGGGGTCACGTGTTGAACTTTCTGTATACCGTTGTCATGACAACGATACCTGTGTGGGCGCACAGGATGACCGAATCATGACCTGAACTGGTTAGCGATTGTTTTTCCCATGCATTCTAGTATATTTCTACGTTTTGGTTTCGTAATTTTTCTTCTTTAAAGAACGCGTGTATATTATTATTTATTCCTTTGACGGGGATTTTTAGCATCGTCATTCATTTAAAATTGAAATATTAATATCCTCTACCCTTGAAATATTAAATACAATTTGGCAATGCACTTTCTTCTAGAATTAAAGATGCATGTTTATATTTGTTACTTTATTTGTTTATAAATGTACTGTTCAACAACAAACAATATTGCGTCGTTGATATGCACGGGTTCACAAAGATATTCAGCATATAGTTATGTTACAATAGAGGGCGCTGTACAGATTTATTTCTTCACTCTGTCATTCCATAAATCAGGCTTCAGTGCCAGCCCCGGGTACCAACATTGACATTTTCTTTATATCTTTCATTTCACATCTCGGGCGAACACTAAAGCAAAAAAGATATTAGCTTAACATTTAAACCACTGCCTAATTGAGCTAATTAAGTCCGACTAAAACCTTCGTACTTCATAACACGTTTTGTCGTTGAGTTGTTAACAAATGAATGAATGTCGACCGTACTATAGGCAATCTCCAAGTTTGTTAATGCGACAGTAGTATCTCATGTAAACACAAACCATTATTACTGTTCATGCTTCCTGAAACGCTGTAAAATGTCATGAAATTACGACACGGTGCGACACGCACATTCGCTCTGCCTCATCGCCCAAAATATACTCTGATTGGATAGATTGTGTGTGACCTGTGAACTATATGGAGGCACAGTTCTGCGGTTCAGCTGTACTATGTAGTACGCTACCCAGAATGCCGTGCGGCCTTCACATAAATCTTACAGTGAAGCTGATCACTAAGTATGGGCGGTGGGCACAGCGAAACACAGACACGGCGTCTGAAAGACTCGATGAACGTCTAGTTTTAAAAAGTCAGCATAAATCAAGGTAGTTTCCAAAACCCCAGCCTTGGTCTGTCTCGGTCTCTATCATCAATTGATTGCCAAACTGCAATGAAAAATAAAGCCAATTCAGAGACGAAGCTGGGGTTTGGAAAACGGCCCAAGTGACTTCAGCGAGAGACTGCGTTGAGCTTTAACACGATAGCGCCCTCTTTCGGTGATGCGAGCTGATAACGTGATTATAACAAAGTTCAGTCAGTACGCTAAACAAAATCCCAGATACCACCATTGAAAAAAATCCGAGGAAAACACCAGCGCAGGAGGATTTATTGTCCTGTAGCCTCGAAATATCCACAGAATGATTGCGTTATGAATATATTTAACATTTTATAGACCTTATGGCCGAGTTCGGGCGGTCTATTCTTGACACGCGTAACTTGTTCTAGCAAAACCCTGGTGGATAGGTGGTGTGTGTTCTTGTTCCGAGTGCAATGTTCACGGGTCGCGTTCCCGCCGTTCGAGCGTAAGAACAGAGTTCGCGTGTCAAGAACAGACCGCCCGAACTCGGCCTATACTTCAACATATCCCCAACCCCTTTGGTGTGAAAAATCATTTGAAAATCGGAGGATTTAGAACTGTTTAGGCTTAAGGATTGTGTTTGTCGGTAGTCTGACAACAACAAAAAAGAAGCACCAATGTTTTTCAAATCACAACATGTCATTTATTGTGTTTAATTGCAAAAACAACTTATATGACGATTTCTGGGTACATTTGTATGTACACCTATAAGTAAAATGAAATGGGTTTTCACTTTTTACAATACAGTTTACATATATTGTCTATTTGCAGAGTAAAAACCTACTCGTTATGCAACGACGTATAATGCCACCATAGCTGTAATTGACGACCAACATATTTTAATTCACAGTTGGCAACAGAAAAGGAAGATGCTTATTCAATCGCTGCTTAGTACAGTTTAAATACATTGTATTTATTGGAAAACAAACTATTTGTGCGTCTTGACGTTAATTCATTATTTGACTTTTGGCATCAAATGTAATTGTTATACTTCGTCGATTTCTTCTCATAAAATATCTGGTAATAATCTCTCCAGAGTAGTCGGGGCCCTCTCTGTTGGGTCTTCTATCCCTTTTAACCAGTTCGAGACACGTTTGCCCGAGGAGAGCGGTTCTTTTCGGTATTCTGGTGTCGGCTTTCTCCCGGGAATTCGGTTTTTCTCTTTTTTGTAATCTTTATCATCGTTCCCATTACTCGCAGATTCACTGGGTAAATTTTCACCGTTGTTGGCAAATCTCCGCGTGATTTCTTGGACAGCCTCGAGGCTCAAAATGCTCTCCCGTCTTTCTTGGATGTCGTACAGGTTGCTAGGATACCCCGTGTCGTCATCAACCATGTGATTAACCACGTGATCCTCATACGGATAATATGAGTAGTCACTGGTGCCCGTGGAGGCAGCAACTTGATGGGATTTCTTGAAGTTTCTATTGTTATCACTGAGTACGGGACCAGTGGAATGCTGTGAGCCCGAGTCACGTCGTAGTCTCCTTCTCGGTAAAACAGATTCCTCGTGATCGACATACTCTTCCGGCAAAATGGGGCTAGTCTTCTCGTTTTCTGGTACTTCACTGCGATCCCCTGTAAACAAAACCACCAAAAAGTGTCAATATTACAACCTAGAATGCGAGTCTAAGTTTGTCAGTGAGAGTTGGGCTGTGACCACGCCCCAGCTGAGAAATGTCACAACGTTATCGTAAATGAACATTGGATACACAGAAACCTGCGTTGTAGCATTGTTATAGCCAATTGAACTTCGTCAAGTGGAACTTTTATCATGTGAATGCCGGATCAGAAGTCACTCTAGATCTAGTATGTGATACCTGCATTGTAGACAATGCCCCGCCGAATGGAGCTTTTGTGAAGCGATAAAGTCTCAAACTTCAGTGCAACATTAGCGCCCTAGCCCTACAAGTTCCCGTTCAGTTGATCTGGTGGCTATTTGTAATTTTAGGCAGTTAATTAAAAAAGGCGCGCAAGACAAGCATAAGTTTTTAAAAAGCCTAAAGTGGGCCCTCAAAGATCGATCTTTCTACTTTTCCTATTTAGTCTCGACAATGGCCATTCTGTAAAAGGTCATTCTTGTCCAAGCATCCACGAGCCTCGTACACGCGGAATTGTCTGTAAATTTGACCAGCAGGGTCTAACCTTCTCGACTGTATAACAGTATCTTTCTCTATGGTATAAGATAGTGATTATTAACGCATCGCCAGTCATTTATCTTTCATCAAGCTTCTACTTTGTAGATTTCTCCCATCCACTGAGGTCGATAGGACAAAGCCAAAGGTTTATAGAGTATATTCCCTTGTACGAGATGTCCTTGTCGCACGCAAAGTAACAACGCAAAGTGACACTATTTTCAGTGTCTTAAATTATCAAATTTGCATTTTTGATTTTCTTTGGGAAAATGGCGCTCAATTTTTAGTTTTTAAAATGCTTTTCTGATTAAAAAAAAAATGCTTTACAGCGGCATGCAGGTTTTGTTAATTCCAAAGATTGTTATCAAGCCGAAGGAACTGTTTTGAAGGCTGTCTAATTGGGGGCAAGTGCTGGGCAAACTGGGGTAAGTCCTTGGCAAACTGGGGTAAGTGCTGGGCAAACTGGGGTAAGTGCTGGGCAAATTGGGGTAAGTGCTGGGCAAACTTGGGTAAAGTGCTGGGCAAACTGGGGTAAGTGCTGGGCAAACTGGGGTAAGTGCTGGGCAAACTTGGGTAAGTGCGCAAACTGGGGTAAGTATACGCAAACTGTGGTAAGTACGCAAACTGGGGTAAGTACGCAAACTGGGCTTATATTTTTGTTAGTACGGTGCGTAAAAAGCACGTTTTTTTGCATAAGCTTTCATCAAAAAATTGTTTGACCCCATCGCTATGGTAACAACCTTTATTAAAACCTTTATTCGCGAACGTACGTACGTGCAGCCCGTCACGATCGACAACTCGCTAAAAGACATTGCACGACTTGCTTTGTGGCGCGCCCAGCGCTAAAATTAATGATTGATGGCGATGGGGACCAGGGGGCAGGAAACCAGTGTTAACCTTCGACCTTTGTACTATTTTCCCTAAGTTCCATTCCAACTCGGTTGTACTTGGAATGGCGCCTATACCCAATCGAATCCCACCTGTAAGTGACACAGAGGCATTCGCACGAAATTTCAAGGAAACGACTTTCTATGAGGGGGCATATTAAGGTTTGATTGAAAAGAATTCAAAATAATTTTCTTTCAGGCTCCCCCCCCCAAGTAAATCGAGTGAGGCATGAAATCAGGCAATCAGGCAGAATGTCACACCCTGCTAGCATTGTGCCCTGTCGGTGTATATAAATGTCTTACGCTCCAGATAATTGTTGGAGTCAGTACAAAAACAACTGCATTTTCAGAGCAGCGATCAAGCTATAAAAACACCCGTTAATCAGAGGTACAGCTATTAAACACAGAACTAGCGTTTCTGTTTGCATAATTTACAGACTTTACCCCACATAATAAATTAGAGCAGTTTTTTAAAGCACTACACTTGAAATCAGTCATTTCAAACATTATAAAGGCTGCCTGCACTCTTTGAACTGTTACGTTTGTGTTTGATAATCTCTCCGTGTGTGGCCGGCAAGCGAGATAACAAACCATTTTATCAAGTCCAGAATTGGTCACACTTCATGGTCTGAAGAGTGTGAAGTGACGTACAGTTGAACAAAGTCCAATTTGTTATGACAATTAAAGCATGATTACTGCCGGCCCTGTGGGCCATGTTTGGTTTATTTTGCACATTAGTTATCTCATTAGAAGATTTCAAATACTATTTGTGGTTGTGATTACGATTCATGGTTTCAATATCATTCTCAATTCTCATATGAACGATTCTCGGTTGTCTATTTTATGCCTTATTGTTTAAAGTGTTCTCCAATGAGACGAAAGTATTTTGGGTCTGAAAACTACAGGGCAATTTAAGTATATTCGTGGTATTACGTGGGCCTTTCCTTATTTGAACTAAATCAGACGATGGCAACCTTGAATGACAATTTATGAATTTGTCAGTGTTAAGCTTGAAAATATCCAGTCTCTTTCTTAGGATTTCCAATTTCCAAACACCTCTCAAACGTGTAATTTGTCCTATCACAAGAACGTATGTCGTACACGTTAAGAGGGACTACTACGAGCCTTGCACTGCCAATCGTCTTCAAAATGTCAAATTCATGAAAGTTACTTCCCAAATGTCATTTGTATACTAAATGTCCTAAATGATATTCATTGTCATTTATTGAGTTACTGATGCATATTTTTCTCTGATGAATGATTAGAGAAAACATTTGAATGTAAACGCTAATTTCTCTTGCCGAAATCTTCGTATTAAAACTTTACGAAATTATGGTGCATCAGTAACATTATTTCAGTAAGGATTTTTGGTTTGTTTAGATTTGCTTTCTTGTCAAATAATAGTAAATATTATTCTTGAAGGTATCGTTGTATTGGTTGTAAAGAATATAATAGAACCTACCTGATGATGAAGATATGTGGTGTGATTTCTTGGAGTCGTATATTGATATGGCATCGTTAGCAGGTGTATCAGGTCGACTTGGACTTGAAGGAGCAATCACGCTGCCAAGTCGTACCCCCACTGTTCTTCTAGAAACAAAAGGAGATCCTGACGGTTTCGTGGATGTGGACTGCATCTGAGATGGTTCATTACCACTTAAAGCAAACACGTCGCTGTAAGATCCGAATGAGAAAGGTCTGGGGCGGTGTTGGTCGGAAGTTTGTTTAGAGGACAGAGATTGATCCACACCGCTACGAACACGCCTGACAGCCATGGGTGAGGCTTCTAGAGAACGACTGATCCTTGCAATACTCGGCCCAGATCGGGTTGAGTTTGTATGAGGTTTGCAGTGAATCCTAGGTGGGATTGACTCCGAGGAATTTAGCGAGCGAGGGCTTTGGTCCGGTGGGTGAGGCACGGGGCTGACTGTGCCACTTGCCGGTGCTAACTTCAATCGTCCCAAACCTCGGTTGTTCTTGAGGAGTTCCGAGTCGGAGCATTGTCGTACCATGTACTTCACCCGGCGTCTTATAAGCGGGCTGGGTGTGCTGGGGCTGGTGGGGTTTTCGCCTTCTACGGCCCCACGGCAGACTAATGGAATTCCACTGGAGTCAGGCGTTGTTTGGTTGCCTGGTTTGTCATGTGGGACTCCGACCAGAGGCGGTAACTCGCCAACCGGGGTACTACTACCACTGCTCTTGCCGACTCTCATATTGCCGTTTGGATGCAGGGATGAGAGGGAAGACATGTTATCATGAAGCGAGATGGGATGAGGATGAGAACAATGTAATTCAGATATGAATGTATCCCGATGATCGTCTGTAGATGTCGACGAGTAATCAGTCATTGTAGATCAATAAAATGACAGCTCAGAGCGGCACATCACTCACGATCCAAACACATGAATGACGCACATAATTTGCAGCACTTGCTTCTGTGGACATGGGTATAACTTTAACATTTCTCGGTGATGATAGCTGAAAACAAAAAGTGGTTCTTGATGGTCTAATTCACATCTGCACGCTTCATCATTAACGATGGGATAAACGTCCCATTTTATAATGCATTGCTGCGAACCTAGTCCTGAGTGCCGAATTGTATGGTGTGTGTTTTTGTAGAGTAGTGTCATATACACCGTATCCCGCATGCGCAGTGACGATGATTGATTATTGAAAACCGACAACAGATCAGAGTAGGCCCTACTTGTACTACAGTTAAAATATATAAACTTCATTCAAGACTCATTACAGACCAGATTGGAGAAAAGTTGGACAACAAAACCCCGTTGGTTATTGTACCACGATGTGTTGATGTTAGGATGGTCCATGATTTAAATAACAGTCGGTTTCGCTTGGCTGATTCTATACATTTGTACCAGTCGCCCCACACGGAGTTGTATCCCTCACAATTTTTCAGCAGGTTTAAGCTTCTCTCACAAATGAACCAAGTTGTAGCCACAATCGCATTATGTTGACTTGTGCAGTTCTGCATGCCTTGGAAATACACCACTTTAATGGCGTGTCAATTTGTTGTCACTCACTATAGAACTCCACACTTGGGCAAAATGAAACATCTTCAAGGTTGCAAATGTACGTTATATTCGTCTTTAGCCTGAATATCCAGAATGTCGGAACACAACACAATGCGATGGAAAATCCATAACACGATCGATGAGTTTTCTTGTTTTCTTGTAACCAGACTTTTCAATGCAGCCTATACACGATGTACACAATGCATTGCGTGTGTGTAGAATGTATTAGGACCGTATGCATCATATTGTACATGGTCCATTTCCCGACCCCTAAAATACAACCGATACAGGCATTTTATTGGCGTTTATCATTTTCTATGGACCCTCTACAAACAATTTCTATTCGGCATAAATAGACAGCTCTAGAGCGTCGTCATGCCAACACATGCCACCATAAAGTTACCCTGCTACGGCTTGGACAGCATCAGTCGTTGAGGGCGTTGCGTTGTACAGAGACCAGAGAGAGACGGAATTAAAGTATTCAAAGTTTTGACTAGGACGCTATAGCTAGTTATAGTAACACAAGACGGATAGATAAACCAAGCGAAATTAACCGATTATAGAAGAAATGGTCGTACACAAATTCCGTTCATAATAATTAGAACGCATGCAGGTCTTCATCCTTAACGGTCCTGAATTCTCCAATTTTAATACGAATTTGTATCCTAGAGAATTGGATGTTAAAATTACATTAGTTCCATTTCTTCCTGTCTCAACTATCTGAGGAGGGCCGGCCGGCCACAGACACGTATTCGATGTAATACCGTATTACAACATATCTACTTATTTTGGTGACTTGAAGGTTTATACACAAAACTGTGGTGTCCATAATTGGGAAATTACCCCCCGCTCTGAAATCGTATTGTGGGACACAGACGTACTATATTATTCCGTACTACACTCGCGCTCATTGGACAAATTATGATATCGTAAAACTAGTATTTGAAGTACTGAGAACTGTTTTAAAAGACTGAACAAATAACTAAAACTGTGCTGATTAAAGGCAACCTGTTTTGCTTTTGCGCGTGTGTTTTTTGTTTGCGCGTCACGCATGGATATGTGCGCTCATTGCGCAGTACGCTCTCTTTGTAAAACGCGCGCGTCGTGCCAAAACGCTGTTCTAGTGTGGCTACCGAATACGCATTGCATTGTTCCATTGTTTACTTTCTAATAATTATGATGCAATAATATACATTTGAATTTTATCCATGACGCGCTGCTGCTTATGAGATTGTCATTCTTCGATGTCTTGATGTAATTTTACTGCAAAGTTTTGGTTCAACTAAAATGACAACAATTATTTCCAATGTCACAATGTCGACGTCCATAGCATCATCAAACGGAAACAGCAAGTTTCCAAAAAGTATGAGTTCGACTGTTTGGAACATTGACGCAGCACAAACGCAGAAAATCGTCCCTGGATCTCTTAATGTCGCCATCAAAGAGAGTAAAAACGACGTTAAATTAGTGGAGCAACACAAACCCACGGTTACACAAATGGCTCTCTCAAACAATCCTAACAACTCGAAGGTTGTTCCTCCGGCAATCATGACAATAGTTAGGCCTACCAGTAAACCGAATTACAGTATCGGTAACACCACCCCCATAGGTTCAAGTCAGAGGTACTGCCTACTCCCAGTCCCTACCGTCAAAAATGCGGCATCGACCGGAGCCATCATTCTTGACAGGTAGGTTTGTGATTCGTTACGACAATTTCGCAAGATTCTTTTTCAAACTAGGCTTTATTTAACAAGACTACAACACGAATGCAAAGTCTCAACTCAAACTGTTAATCGGTGAGGGCGAGGTTTGCGGATAAGCCTTGGCCTATACAGCATTGTCTACCACGGTGCACAAAGTACCGTTATGCCCTAGCCCAGGTTGGACGACGTTGTACACAACGGAGGAGTCCAACCTGGGCTACGTTAGGGCGGTTGGGCCCTATACTATACGTCCTAGTATACTAGTACTAGGAAGCCGGCCCGTTTTTGCACAAAATAACCCCTTTTTCTCTTAGACCAAATATCGAAAGTACGTCTCGAATCACCAAGGAGACGAAGACGGCATCAGCAAGCACAACTACTCCGAGCATCACTTGTAAAATCGGGGAGAAACTCTACAAATGTTTCGAGATAGAATCAACAACAGAAGTTGAATCTGGTATGGTGGCCAAGCTATCACCTGCAACTTGTCAGGAGCAACTTGTCCAAAACTCTAACGTCATTTCACTTCAACCTCGTTCTACGGGTTCTTCAGTCGATAAGATTCCAAGTTTAGGTTCTCATCCAAGGTAAATTAATTAGAACTTTTGCTTTTCCCTTGTATTTTAAACCTTAATCTGTGTATTTGTGAACCATGAAATGCTTTCCTTATAAACTTCAGTTTTAAGAAAGATACGTCTCGTAACAATTAAATTCCATAGTTATGAGACATCTAATAACAAGTCGATTTAAAACATTTAGAAGCCAAAAGGTTACAATCAGCGACACACCAACGCCAAGCACAACCGGCATCGGTCCCACACTACTGAGTGGAACTCCGAGAGAACCACCGGAGCGAGAGACGCCAATCCTCCCTTCCTCCGCCCCTCGAAACGCAGTCAAGTCGTCTCTGGTGCCGGTGACTAGCGAGTCCGACACGACCGAGACAAAGAAACTATACACAGAGCTTACGGTGTACAGACCTGAGAATCTACAGATCGTGCAACCAACTGGAGAAATAGCGCCCTCTAAGGCTATGCCGAATCCCGTTAGTGGGACCCAGTCTGCTTTTCTCCAAATCAACGAAAACTGCTCCAATGCCTTTGGGGGTGGTCTCCGTGTTACCGGGTGTACCCTTTCCGACGCCATCACACCCTCTGCGGTAGAGGCCACGCCCCAAGCCCCTACACTGTCTCGTATCTATGCTGATGACGTCACAGCGAAACCTACCATTGGCATCATGCCTGCTCCAAACATCGACAGTGAGTCTTCGGTCGCAAACCTTGTAATCTAAAATGAGAAGCAACTCTTTTCCTAAGTCGTTTTGACTATTTTCCCAATATTTTGTAGTATCACTGACTTGGAAGATACTCAGTATTCAGTTGTTGTTACTCCATTCAATCCTCCATCTCATACAACTCACAAATTCATATCAAAAGTCACCCAGTCTCAACTTTACAGGCTATTTGTTTCAATATCACAACTTTACCAAGCATTTTGTTTCTAGATTTACCCAAGAAGCGCAGTGGTCCAGCCAAGCACATCAAGCGACCAATGAACGCCTTCATGGTCTGGGCGCGTATCCACAGAGCGCGCCTAGCCCACCAATACCCTCACGCCAATAACGCTGACATCAGCATCCGACTCGGCCAATCATGGAACGCCCTGACACAGCAACAAAAACAACCATTCTATGATGAATCTGAGAAACTGAAGAAATTACACAGGGAAGAAAATCCGGGTACGTCTGAAAACGACATAAACATCTGCAAAACTATAGCATTGCACCAAATCTTTACTCAAAACTTTATTTGACAATGTTTTGTCTTTTTTGTTATTAGGTTGGGTATACAGCCCCCGACCACCAAAACAAAGACGGGGTGGTTTCATCACCGCCGCTCCCAGTGGTCACGAACAAGCCGCTATTCTTCCCAAGTGTAAACTCAATTCAGAATCAACCTCGTACTTCACATTCGCGTCAAAGCCGCCTTATGTCATCCCACAAAACGAATCGGAGGGTAAATAAAATGACACTTTAAAGTGACAACACTCATTTCTATACAAACACATTCGAAAATACTTTGTTTCTAATAATTATACAACAGTAGATCTCGCTCAGCTATTTCCTTAATCTTTCATTGTAACCAAAGGGTTCCAGGCAGGGCCACGTGCTCATCTGATACGCGGCATCAACGCGGGAACCATCCAGTTACCTGTCAAGAACACCGGTGATTCAACCAAGCAGGTGTGTGTGGGTAGGGAACATTTGGCGTTACGGAAACTATAGCCTACTAACTCCATGCCGTTAATAATAGAATTATCTTTTTTAGTAATATTATTCCGCTTTCAGGTTTTGCGTGTAGAATGTAACATGTGTAACAGGTAACAGTTATTTTTTTTATTTTTTTGGATTTGTAAATCTTTAAAAAATAAAGTGTATTAATACGTGTACTTACCAATTCTAAGGATCTATGATGAAAACAGTCTTCTTTGAATTAACCATCCCCACAGCACTACGTGATAGAGCCCATTGGAGCACCACAGCCCCCTTTAGCAATCAAAACATCCCAACCATCTTGTCAACCAATCGTCGTCGGTCAAACCGCTGCCAGTCAACTCGCACGGCCAACTAGAGTCCCGTCTACGTCTAGTGTCGGTGGTGACCCACTAATCCGTCTCGTCGGTGGGCAGCATGTTATCCCAGGCCATGGGCAAGGCACAAACACATCTGTGATCTCTGTTGGTGATGTTCCAATAATGGTTCCTCCCAAAGTTCAGCCTAATAAAGCTACTGCATTACCGGCGAGGCATATTGCGCCCGCACAGCCGAGTAATGCCCAGGCGACAGTTCATGCTCCCGTTACCGAGTCAGGAGGGGGATATCACGAGGGTACATTGGCAAACTTGGAGCCCAAATTGGGGTCTCCCTTGGGGACAAATTCCGCGACAGATTCAGGGTCATCCCAAGATGGCGATTTAGATGACGATGAGCGATCCCTGAATCTACAAATCCCTGAAGAGCAGGGCTCCAATGAGCGTCGCACAATCGATTCGCAGCTGTTTGAGCGGTTCCTGTCTGACCTCAACTGCACGAAGACAGAAGATCGCAGTGAGACGCCCCCACCGACCAGTAAGGAAATCAGTACCGAAGACGACAATGGTGATGATAATGATGAACTAATTGACGTTGTAACATAAAAGGAAATCTTTTGAGTTTGAATTATGTTGAACACAGTTATGAAAATCCAAAAAATTAAATTAAAAAAAATATGTTAAAACAACTTGTTTATATTTTACTGGATTGTACTGGATCTGTGCTGATTGCATTATGTCGGTATACGGTATTTATTATGTGGTTACTTTATGGGTTGCAGGGGTTTTAGAGATGTTTTGTTTATTTTAATATATAAATGCACAACAGGTTTACTCATGCGTCTTAACGCATAAAGTCTATACCATTATAGTTATTTCTGTAATTTAAAACTTAAATTTAATGTAAATATCAACATTTTGTGAAAATAAATTACAACTGATTGTATTATTGACTTGTTCAATTTAATCGACTAGCTGTAAATAAATATTAAAAAAATAAAGAATACGACAGTTTTAATTTGTTCACCTACAACGTATTACCACGATGTTACACTTACTTAATCGAAAACTACAGGTCCGTTTCCTACATCATTGGCCACACCTTCACTTCAGGTAGGATATGTTGTGTCTTCACATGTACAATGAAATATCCTATCTCGAGTCTCCTTACAATTCAAATAAATACTTTAGACGCACGGACGTGATTTATAACAATGATTATTTAAATTTGGTTAATTCTCTTACAAATCGACCGAATGGTCTGATGACTAGTGGAAGTTAACAGGTGTAGTAATGCTGCGTGCAGTCCTATATCTCCTCAACACATGGCTTAATACACCGACTTCAAGATCTCCTAAAACAACATCTACAAAACTGCCTTCAGAAGGTAACATTCATGCATTTATTTCGTCAATTTACAACTTTGAACGAGGAAGGACTTAACCATGATCTTAGTTGTCATCTATTTAACATAATCGTACACAAACCAAACAAGCTTAGTGCTTGTATTTTTTTGTCATGACTTGCATTCACTAGTGGCGTCGAGTCGCTTGAGTGCGGGGAAGTGAATAGTGATTGATTATCGACAAGATCTTGTCAATTTCTACAAAACAACACTAGATCGAGGGCCGAGGGAGGTACGTGGCAGGCCTGATGTAGAGGGGTGCAAGGGTAACCCAGACATCAGACGGAAGGGGTAACTTCTAGTGAACCCTAAAGACATCCAGGATAATTAACCATGTCAACTACTCCTACTTATTTTATATCCACCAGCAGGGTTCATGCCCCTTCAGGAATTTCAAATGGCATATCGCATGTATTTCTTTACAGTAGGTAGACCGACTGCACTTCTTAGAGTATTATCACTAGCCGCTACAATGGAGGGACAAACAACCTCTCTCAGACAAAAGAAAGCCACGCCCTCGGTCATCTTCCCCGCCCAGTCATTAGAGGCGGAGCCAACTTCGGGGCCACATGGTGACAACCAACCAATGAGCGTAATCCTGGCAGATTTAACTTCCCTAATGCTTCTATCAGCATCCGTAGAACGAGACAGTGATAACAAAGGTATAATACTTGTGCTCTATGAATTCAATATGACCTTCAATCAACTTTGCCGCAAATTTCACTCGTTCCGTTTTTCTTGTTTAGGTTTACCAACAACCTTCTTAGCAGGTCTTGGCAAAACAGTAAACGAACATTTGAAGAAAGCAGAACAATCAGTGGAGATTTCCCAAGATACTTCAGGGATATCTTATGATAGCGCATCAGACAGCAACCTTATGGAAACCAAGACTACCTCTGACGCTCAAAGGTAAACGCTTAAATTCAAAAGAACAGTTTGCCTCTTAATTAACCGATTTCCTCTATATACTTGCCATCAAACCAACTTCTACAATTCATTATACATTACTGTTGGATTAGTTTTGACTACTGATCAGATGGTTCGAATCCAACCGCTGACCGCCAGCTGGTGGTGTCCATGGGCAAGCCACTTTAGCAGCACAAGCGACTACTATTATGTGTCGGGAAAACGTGGCGAAGTTATCGAGATGACTGTACTATACTCGGCTAGCAATAATACGTATAGTTAAACGTGTTTTGACATCGTTTATCCTCTGATTCGATTGTACAGATCCATGGAGCGCGTGATGTTGGCGGCTAACTCTAACGAACAACCGGCACCCAGACCACGAGCTGACCTGGTCGGTCCGAAGCAGAGCGAAGCAGACTGTACCATTACTGACCGACCGCTATGCATGACATTTGACAGTGGAATATCGAGGTATGATATGTATCACGCGCAATGCTCTTTAGACCAACAGGGTTGCAACATTTTGAGTGACGGTCGTTACACTCTAAAAACTCATCAGACAGATTGACTCAGAATCTGCATCCAAATTTGCTGAGTCCTTTCCCGGGTCAAATATGATACTTAGTGGGTTAAACATTACCTAGAAAAAAGTCAATTTGACCCGGAAAATGTCATTTTCGACCCTGCAATTTTGAGACGGATTTGGAGTTAGGCCTAATTAAGAATGTCTAATTTCATCTCTCAGCCCTGCGGCGAGCAGCATCCATGGCACTGCTGAGATAGATCGCATTGTAACGGAACAACATACTGCCGTTACTAAGGAACTGCATCACCGTTTGCGGCATCTCAAGGCATTTGTGGAGGCAAAGCTGCATGATTCTAGTCAACCAAAACAAGGTGAGTACCTGAAACCGACTCGCTGCAAGTCTACCAGTACAAAGAGGTATAGCAAACTCACAGTTGGTAATTGCAAACAGGTGTATTTTTTATTGAATCACAGGTGCAACATTATCGGAAGAGATCAGAGACCGCTTCAGTAAGCTCTCCCAGGCTAGTCTTGCTTCCAGTCGCTTTGAGAACCCATCTGCTCCCGAACTGTTCATGGAGAAAGCATTGTCCAGCAGTCTTCTGGTATTTGAAAATACAAAGGTGGAATACAAAAGTTACATGCTTAAGAATTGTTGTTGATACTTTAGAAACGCTGATCTTCAAGTCTAATAAATATGTGTACCGTAGATGGAGTTGTGTTACAATATTGTTGATAATTTCATTTCCCTTGACAGCTTTCGGCAGAGGTAGCTTACTTGAAGAAGAAAGTGGAGATTCTTGAAGATGTCGCTGGAACTCGAGGCTTCATTACCGAAGCTTGTAATATGGTACATCGACAAATCATGAGAAAATAATTACGAGTTGGTGAAATATTTATTCTTTTGGCCCTCTCTACAGGATATCTCTCGAAAAACGCAACAGTTGCTAATGCCGTGATCATAACCGTACATATAATTATGGTATAGATGCGCTAGGGCACCAGCTTCAATCGGATACCAGTTGCAGGTCATTCACTTTCCCGTTGGCTGAGCAATCATTGTTTAAATGAAGTGGGGTAAAATCCCATTTGTTTTAAATATTCAATTAATGTTTCTGCTGATAGAAAGTAATTGTTTTAAGATAAAGCAAATGCTTTTGTTAAGATTAGTTAATAAAGAACATGTAAATTTCAATTGGTGTCGTTTTTCATTAATCTAACTCCCTAGGGTGTGTGCAAATTCATATTAAATTTGGAGGATTCAGGACTCTTAGGGTTAAAGTTCTCTAACACATGTAACAAATAGCATTTTGCACCTCATTCAAACAATGATTGCTCAGCCAACCGGTAAGTGAATGACCTGAATCTGGTCTCAAATTGAAGCTTATGCCCTAGCGCATCTATACAATATCATATATGGTTATGATATTTGGTTTTCCTATAATCATGGTTTTATTAACTGTTGCGGTGTTTTTATGACACCCTGTGCATTCTTTCAAAGTAATTTGGTACACAGTTCCAATTTCACTTTCAGCCGACTATGGAGACTATAAGCATCGGATCACAAACGGATGAAGTTCAACACCTATCATTGGATGAAGTAGACTTTGGGTAAACATCTTTGCTTATATCTACGATGCTGATAAATGCCGCAAGTTTTCTTTGAGATTATGCTGTCATTTTCCAATTTCAAAGAAATACATTTCACAACAGTATTTTAGTAATTGCCATAATGTGTTTTCATTTCTTTTGAATGCTCCGATTCAGGATGTCGGATTTTTCTCTGTCTTCGCCTGAGACAAACTGTCTGATGAGTACAGCGCTCTGCAGAGACGGTGACTTCATACAACCCTCTGGAATGTCAACACCGGGCGTGGTACCAGGCAAGCGACAACGGCGCAAACTTGAGGTCCCTACACAACTCAAAGGTATCTATGCACGTCCAGCGCGCGGCCAACATATCCCTGCTGGAGGGGTTACTAATGTCTTCATGATTTCTTTACCTTTAATCACATACAACGAACCCTGATAACATGAGCATTGTAAATACATTCTGCATATTAATGACACAGCGCCTCGAGTACCAGTTCTGGTAGATACGTGCGCTATATACAAATCCAGTATTTGTATTATTATTATAAGGAGGAAAGAAATTGGTCCTGATCCTTGGTTTTGTATCATTTGCAGTGACGACCTCGACTTCTTATTCAAGCATTAATCCGTGGGCCGATGCGGAAGATAAACAGCAGAACGCTGGGTGCTGGAAGGGACTGTGCGCTTGCTTTTACAGAAACCCCCAAGCAAGACATCACTAAACGTGACACGCCCATCTCCTTGTAGCCCATGGGAATTACATATACCTGCATCCATACAACTCTTCAGAAGTAACAATGAAGTTTATCAGTAAAAACACAATTACAAAATGAATTCGATTTGTAAAAAATGAATCAGCAAGGCTTTCAAAGTATTTATTTGTTAATATATTGAACTTATTATAATTAATTTTGTTCTTTTGTATACAGGTCACAACGTGTAGAGCTGCTAAACATTCTTTAAAAATGTTATAATCAAATGTTGAATGCAAGCTCTATAAAAGTAAACTGGAAAGGTTATATTTTGGTTTTTAAAGTTTCTAGAAAGGCAACGTTTAACACGAAAACTGCGAGTTGTTTGCACATAATGAATATGGAATACGTTAACTTTTCTTTTGTATTAAATAATGGTCAAAAGGTGTACACATAAATTTAGCAACAAAGTTTAAAGAATGTTGGATTTTTTTCGTGCAAGCCTAATACTCTACAAAGTACTGTTATGTTAATACACATACATGTATATTTAATAGTTTGGTGTGATTTTAGGGTCATCAAGGATAGCTTCGACTGCCAAGCAAATAAAAATGCAGATATCCTATGCCAATTAATTTAAAAAAGAAATCAAAGAAAATGCAGCTTTTCATATAGAATTACAAAACCAATGACGATTTACTGTAATTTGAAGTCTTGCAGATTTTTAACAAACCAAAATTCAATACATCTGTATGACAATTTATTGTCTTTTTCTACGTAGATTCAAATCAAATATATTTTCTGAATTTTGTTCGAATAAAGGTGGAGGCAACTCTCTGGTCACAACCATTTACCAAAACAATTTCAAGACGTTTTCCGTTCACAAATATAATTAAATTCTTTCACAGCTTATGCTTTGCATTCTTTGCAAAAATCAATATTTGGAAGTCGATTTACATATGTACATCTACAAATGTACTTGCTTCAAAGAAACGAAAATCTCTCTAAAAAAATAGAATGAAATGTAGAGTCAATGAAAGGAAATGATCAATTTGTAAATTGTCTAAACTCATCAATATTCTTGTTATCTTTAATATGCAAAGTAATAATTTAAACTACTTTGTTTCTTTCCATCATGATTACACATTTTGTAATTTTATCTTTCTTGGTGAATTTCTTTTCAATATACTTTTTTTTCCCCAGAAACTATTACTGACACGATACATAACAAATCATGATACATCAATAGTCATTTTAAATGAATAAAATGGTGTACAAAATGTACTGCCTTCTACCTATACACCATTCCACACAGCTACAGACACCTCCATGTAGTGTCACCTCTTATTCTTCTTCATGGCTTCTCGCAGAAGGCGATCGAAATCTGTTTCCATTTTATTTTCGCTTCGTTTGCCAGCAGGTTCCTGCTTGTAACCATTATCCAGCGCAATCTCTTCTTGCCCCATTGAATCTATAAAGAAATGCAAAGGCCAATCAGCAAGCTTACTTGTCACAATCTTATGAATTATGCATTTATTATAATCCAATCGAAACATCAATATGTATGGTTATAAAAACAAACTAATTCTTGGCTCCGATTGGCTGCCAACTCATTCAGTCTCTTTCCACTCACCGAGGTCTTCGTAACTGTTTCTGCAGAAATGTCGACGACCACCAAAACAGATATCGTACTCTGGTTCATTGTAATCTTTATTTGCTCCTTCAAAGCAGAAACAAAAATAAACATTCATTAAAGTTGTATTTGAAAATAAAACCTGTGCCATTCACAATATCACAGAGGGTATCTGTTGAAATATAGACAGAAATATACATCCTGACAAATTAAAGTTTGCAGAAAAATTGTAACAACACATAATTTGATCACATATCAAATTTTAACAGTTTCCATAACAACGGACAAAGCTCATTCCTACCTGCAACAGCTGCATATGCGTCACACTTGTACACAAAAGTCACAAATGCATAGTTATCCCTGTGATAAAACAAAACTTCATATCAGTTATGAATATTCACATGTGAATAATTAACTAAAACGCATAATCGTTGTATACGTCAACAAGCTATTGGTGTGGTACACTTACCCTACATCCCTGAAATGTAATGTTATCCGCTCTATTTCACCAAACTTCTCAAATCTTTTCCGTAGGGTGATGCGCGTGATCCCGTACGGAATGCGTCCGATATAAACAACTCGGCGATCAGACTAAGGAGGTAAACAATGGTAGGCATATAGAGAACATTGACTAAACACTGTACAAAGCAGGGAAAAAACACAATTTTAAGCAAGCGATAACTCAAAGTTCAATCGCGAGGTATCCTGTAAATCTATAAATATAATCAACCTTGTGTTACCTCATTGGTGAACCTTAAATTGTCCCCTGAATTCTTTCCATTCTGAAAGTCAGTTACCCTTGTCTTACACTTATCTACCAATCTAGACTGATACATTGTCTTACACCCCTCTACCCACCCATTCCGGTACCCTAGTCTTACACACCCTTCCACCCACCCAGTCCAGTACCCTAGTCTTACACCCTTCCACCCACCCAGTCCGGTACCCTAGTCTTTCACCCTTTCAGTCCGGTACCCTAGTCTTACACACCCTTCCACCCACCCAGTCCAGTACCCTAGTCTTACACCCTTCCACCCAGTCCGGTACCATAGTCTTTCCCCCCTTCCACCCACCCAGTCCGGTACCCTAGTCTTACACCCACTCTACCCACTCATTATGGTACCCCTGCCTTACCCACTGTTCTTCCTGTTCTTTTAATCTCTCTTCTCTCTCTTTTTCAATGCGTTCCACGCTGACACTTCGCATTCTTTTTCTACTTTGTGATTGGCTGCAAAATAAGAACACAATTTAAAAAATGCTCAAAAATAACCCAAGACCAACTGCAAAGTAAATGAGATACTTGTGACAGACATCACCAAAGGGCAGGGCCCAATGAATTATTACTTTTCATCTATATATACTTTTGTAAATTGTCAAAAAAAAAATGGTGCGAATAGACAGATGCCATTTAGTATGCGAAATAACTGATGGGTTTGTAAGACTTTTACCTGCGTCTTCGTCGGCGACTAGCTCTGTGGCCAGAGCTTCTGCCTCGTCTGTCCGACTCACAGGAGCGTGACCGAGAATAATATGACCCTGATCTAGACCTTCTCTTTGGCCTAGAGTGTGACCTCGAGCGTGATCTCGAGTGTGACCTAGGTCGCCAATGACTGGATCTTGAGTGTGACCTAGAACGAGATCTTGAGTGTGACCTAGAACGGGATCTTAAGTGTGACCTAGAACGGGATCTTAAGTGTGATCTAGAACGGGATCTTGAGGATGAAGATCGTGATGCTGAAGAGTAGGTTGAATATCTTCGTCGGCGATTACGTCTCAAAGAATGCGAGCATGACCGAGATCGCGAACGCGATTGAGATCGCGAGTGTGAGCGCGAACGAGATCTCGAGTTTGATGACAGAGAAGTGCAAGACATTCTTGAATCTTTTCGATATCTCTTCCTCGAGTAAGATGAACTTGACGAGGATGCTGAACAAGAACGATCTCTGGATAAAAGCCTTGACCTTGAACAAGACGACTGAGAGGAAAGTGAGTGACAACGAGAATATCGGTCAGAGTCAATGGTTCTTTTGTTCTCGCTATGAGATTGACCATTTGACATTCCCTCAAACTCTTCAGGATTCTGTGCGTATTCATTACAAGGCTCGTCATCTGCAATTAACCCACTATTTCCTGCAGTCGATTCAAGTGTTTTGGTAGTTACATTCTTGTCTTTATTCAAATCTTTTTCTTCCTCACAGGTGCTGGTTTTAGCTTTTCTATAATGCTTCTTTCTGTCTCTTCCGTGATGTCGTGATCTGTGTCGATGACTGTCATTCTTAGATATATCCTTAATTTGCTGTACTTTCTCCATCTCTTCCTTCTCCTTTAACTTGGTCATTTCCTCTTCTTCCTTGTTTCGTGCTTTCTTCTCTTCCTTCTTTTGCGCTTCTTCCTCTTCCACCTTGCTGATTTCCTGGTACATGTGCTTCTCAAGAAAGTAATCAGGGATCTTGTCAAAGAATTCTGGCTTATTATATTTGCCTTGTACCTTTTCTTCTTCCACGGGATCATCAGCTATTTCTTCGTTATCTTTTGCTTTTGGCCGTTTTGCAGTTTGGTTAATCTTGACAGGCACAGGTACCTCCGGCATAGGGTGGATGTAATCAGGTAACTTATTGATCAAATTTACCGGATCTGGAGCTACCTCCTTGGCAGTTTCTAAGCGTCTCCCTCCAGACACAACACTAGGCTTATTTTCTTTCTTTCTAATCTTATACTTTTGTTTGTAAACAGCTTTCCTTTCTTCAACGGAAGGGCGACTGGAGTTGTTGTGGAGGCTAGATGTCGATGATGATGAATTGATGGGGTTCAAGTTCTGTCCACTGAGACTGCAGTAATCGTGGTCCATGACCAGATAATCAAAGCCCTGATCAGCGCTACAGATGACCGATAACCCCGGATGCTGGATTGTGACTGGACTAGAGGCCCGGCTGCCCGGTAGACTGACGCACTCGCGTTCTGTGCCTAGAAGATTTGTCTCTTTGGCTCGGAGGCGTTTAGTCGGCATTGCTAGCGGCTCAAGGAGGATTGTAGACTTCCTCTTGACTGGGGTGATCTTCTTGGCAAGACTCCTGGCATCTGATGGATTAATTTACAAAAAAATATAAATATCAAAATTCTACCTAAATCCCATCTGGGGCAGCAGAAATTCAAATTTGTAATAATTATATACACATATCAACAGAAATGGTTTATTGTAAAAACAGCTCACCTTGATTAGACTTCTTACTTTGGAAAGTCTCCCTGGAAAAAAAAGGACAAATTTGTATTCACTGTAAATTTAAGGGCAGATTATTTTTAACAAGGTCAAACAATTGAAAGTGATGACATCATTCTGTAAAATCTGGTTGTTTTCAACCTACCTATGCTCTATGGATTCTGTCATGGCTGCTGCCTCTGTTTGCTCAAACTGCTGCAGTAGACTGCCTAGATCATTGGCTTCAATGCCTGCAAAGAGATAGAATATAATCAACTGAAACCAAAATCCATAAAGGTTAGGCAGGTGGATTGCCAACAATTGTTTTCATTCACACAAGATAATTAGGAAGGAACAAAGTGACACTTTCCTCACCTTTCACCTCTTAACCACACAAAGTTGTGGCTTCAGTCCGAGCATTATTTTTGGGATTTTCCATAAAATATTAATTTGGGTTTTCTTCCAACCTCCAAAGCTGAACATTATAATTGCCAAAAAACAAACCACAAGTTGACCAGGTGGATATGAACTCCTAATTACAAGCTTTAAACATGCAACATAATTCTGCAATAAAACTACTACTTTGTAATTAAATTAATAATCATCTCTTGCCTTCCAAGAACTTTAAGTTACAATCCACTGGATGATTCCAGACAATTAAAGATTAATTCTGGTACTGTTAATTTACATTGGATCTGATTTCCCTTCAAAGTAACAAGTCAGACTTTGGATTTGTTGTCCCGCACTGTGAAGAAAAAAAAGAAATTTGGAGGCCAAATCACCAACAGACTTGTGCCCAAAGTTTAAACCAGGCCATTTACCAATATCCAGCATGTCATCTTGACATTTCTCATCTTGATCCATCAATAAGAATATTTCCTCTGTCTCCTCTTTTTCGTAACTTGTAAGATGTTCAATGGTCAGGTTTTCAAGGTCTCCCATGTCTATTGCTTTTTGTATCGGGGCCCTGGCTGGTTCGTCCATCAGGGCTAAATGTCGTTCCAACTCATATTCCCTCTGCTGGTGACTCGGCTCGCGAGGAGGAAAGAGAATCTGGTAGTGCAGCGAGGAGAGGTCTTCAGGCTCTTCTTCCATTATTTCTCACTCCCTCTGTAAACAAATCAGTGTCTGCAGATTAGATATCATTCATATATAAAACATCACTGCTGCCACTTCTTTGGTTGGTATAATAAAGTCTAGCGTTTTGGAAAGTCAAGTGTATTTTTAATGTATTTTCTAACAAAAATTTAAAACGTTTTCTTCATTCCAGGCTTAGTACTATTAAATATGAATAAGATTAAAACTTCTGCAAACTGCTTACTGCCTGCTGGATGGAATGACCTGAAATATACAAATCAAATAAGTAGTAAGACTGAGGGCCTACTATTTTGATCTTATCAAGATCTTCAGATTTCACGGAGGACTGTCACGAAGGAAGAATAGTCCAAGGCATTGGTGGTATTACAAATTAATAAGCTATTCATCAACACTTTTTTTTGCATTGGCTGCCATTATATTACTCAAAATGTTTATGAAAAATAGGCATCAGGATGCACAATTCTGTCCCCAAGATGCATTTCAAATATTAAAAAGGTTTACCACATCACAGACCACATATATTATACAACCTGCCTGCAACTGCGGCTTGAGGCCCCCCCCCCCCCCCACCCCCCACCCCCGCCCCCCCCCCCCTCGGCCCATTTCATTTCATTTCATTTATTATTTCGCAGGGCACAAAAAAAAACCAGATATAAATTTACAATCATTACCGGTACTCATTATTACCATGGAGGAATAAGAAGGAATATTCCTCCATGTTATTACTTAGAAAGTTAAGAATATTCATTTTTAACAGTTACAAGATATACTCGTACTCGGCTCGGCTCGGCGGCCGCAACGGCCGAACATAAATATTTTTAACATTTTAATGTCAATTGTAGTTTTCTACTTACGTTTTTATCACCAGAATTGTAGAAAATTACCCCAAAATACTAAACTTAGGCGCGGTGGGACTCGACAGTGAAAAATTGCAACATGTGTTCGTGTACAAATTGTACATGTGCAATGAGCTAGACTGATAAACGGTTCTGTTGCGCTTGCTGTACAGATCATGTTTGGCGGGAACCAGGTACATTCCAACGCATCAATAAAGTCTGGTGCTACCAGGCAAATATACGTAGAAATCAGGCGCAACGTCTGGTTACCAATAAGCAACACCCTCGATATAAACTGGTTACCTGCCCCTTAACCATGTACCAAAATCGCATACCCGATCGATGATCGCATAGTTGCTCTATGGTTTTACCACTGTTTAAAAAAATGTAAAAAGAGGCATATAATCATGGTCCTATTTACACGGTACGCGGTTTAAAAAGAAGCAAATTTTGATCCTGTTAAACTTGAATCATTTAAACTGTTCTTTTGTGCATGTACAGTACTTGATGCTGTACAATTTGGGGTATGGGCCTTTATTATTCCTCCATGCTAAAACTAAAAACATCTTTTTCTGTACCAGATTTTATCATTTGCTATGTTACCATATGTTAAAATATAGGAAGAGAGTAAATAGCCAATGCAAAACAAAAACAAATTGTCAAAGATGTCTGCCTTCAACAATTTAAAATAGAAATTGTACACCAACACAACAGCTCAATCAAAAGTTTTGTTTGTCCCCAACAATTTATTATCTGTGTTCTGACTTCAACAAAGTACATGTTTTTAGAAACATTGATGGCCGCTTATACAATCAATGTTTACCAGTGCAATTATTACACGATTTTAAAAGAAAGTAAACAATTTAAGACAGCTAACAAGATGACAAATACAAAAGACTCAATTAAAATACTAAACAAAACGATAATTTCCCAGGGTTCTATGGTTATAAACTGTAGTTCCAAGCTGTCAGTATCAGTGTAAAGTAGAGATGTTAAGTTATATAAAATAATGGAAGTACAATGTACTTATAATAAGTACAATGTACATGTACACACCAAATGCGCACTGTGTGATATGCCTTTTATAGCATGGCAGACACTGGGAAGGCACTATTTAAAGTGGTCAATTTAAATACAAGAGTTTATCCACTTTGAATAGCATCCTCCTGAGTTTACCATATTTCAAAGAGGCTAATAATAACATCCATGTGTTTGCTTTACACTCCCAAATGAAAGGCAAGCAAGAATTCTCAAGTACTGGTTTTTATTTCAGAAATGAGGAACACAAAACAGGCGATGTTCCAACATGAGCTATAAAAAAATGCTTGAAAAAGAAACTACTAATGCAATAAAAATAAGATTTTGATGCATAACAATTACAATTTTAATTTAATTCAATAGCAACGTTTATTTCCAAACTTCATAAGCAAGTCAAGTTTTTCGGATAAAACAAAGAAAATGGCCCGACACAAGGACAGGCTCGACAGACAATAGGAAATAACACAAACAAACGGACAATGGACAGAGAACAAAGAAAAAAATAACTAAAATTAAATTAAAACTAAAATATGTTAATTAAACAAAAGGATTGAATTCACACTAAGATTGTTGGCATGTTTATAAATGATTTCCTGGTTAAGGTTGTAATAACTAAACATGATACTTTTACATATAAATGTTTTGAGTTGAGTACGCCATAGCAAGAATTCAATACTTGAAATCAGTTTCTATTCAGATGTCAGGGGTCAAACAATTTTTAAAAATAATACAGAAAACAATAAAATCTACATATGGAAGGTCTCCAGCTTGGGTTAAATACATGCAGATTATTCGATCCCAATAAATGTTTCTTTTTTTTTACAAAATCTTTGCAAAGTTTGCCGAATATGACCCTATAAAAAGCTATATACATTATGGTTCATTTCTAGTGTTTGTCATTACTCATCAATAAGACCTGTACAAAAGTAACCTTTTTTTAAATATATTTATATCATTTCATCAATGTGCTGTACAAAGTGAGTGTAATAATTAAAGTAAACAGAGTAGGAAACAAATGTTTCGATGGTTGATTTTGCAATTTCCCCCCCAATAAAAAACAAACCCAAAACATTCTTGTAATCATTTAGTACACACTTTGAAAAAGAGTCGTCTTTTGTCATTATTTCATGTTTTCAACGTCTGTTTAAGTCATATGAACCAAGTAAAACAAAAGATACAATACATCATTTTTTCCAGGCCACAATTTCTTGATGTCGTCACTACAAAATCTTCACATTTACTTACTTTTATCAAGAAAACGGTACAGGTGGCAAATACAGAGACTGGTTAAAGGTTTATAAAAAATAACTCCCAAATTCTTCAAATTAACAACAAGAATTGTGTGGAATGTGTCAAAACTATTATTTTCTATTGTGACCTAACTAAACAAACAAAAACACTACATGTAGTGACCAAAACAACATCACCAAAACAACCTAAAACAATTGCTTTGAGTGTTATTTAATAGCAAAACACAAATCAACCATTTTTGTATTTATATTGTGTCCAGGACTTCAGCAGTCAAAGGGCGTGTTGAGGAATAATGAGTTAATTGGTAGCCGCGGCAGACACTGCCCAGTTCTTTGTGTTCCAAAGTAAAGGCCGTGTGAAAATTACTTAACTACGGCTTGAAATTACACACCTGTCTATGTGAAGTGGATGCAGCTGCTACCATAGCCATAGCCATAGCCATAGCCAAGTACATGTAGTTTGTACACAGACTATCGGTGTGCAAGTCAAAATGGCAGCCAATGATTGGAATTCTAGTGCAATTTTATGCTACACCAAAAAGATGCTTTTATCTTTAATAACTTTGCTGTTTTTAACCATAAACTATGGCTGCTTCATGTTGAGTGGCAACTACAAGTTTTTAGATTTTTTAGATTTTATAAAATCTTTACAAGTTTGTAATTCTTTGGGGAAATCCAAATGATGATCTAGTGTACCTTGAATTTAAGACAAGTGACTGTAAACAGCAGATAGAATGCTGATATAACAAAACTCTGAAATAAACGTTTGAGTGAATGAGGCGTTAGTTAGTCCCATAAGCTCCGTATTGCTGGGTGTGGCCGCTGATTCCCAGTCCCTGCATACCACCAACAGTCATACCCGGCTGCATCGCCATACCCCCTCCCAATCCCATCATGCCTTGGGGCTGCATACCCATTCCCACCATGCCTTGCTGCTGCGGCATGCCCACGGGCATTCCCATCATGCCCTGGGGCTGCTGTTGCATCATGGGACTACCTATCATCCCAGCCTGAGGGTTCTGTTGTCCTAGGTTCATTTGGCTCATTCCTACTGTCACGTTGGCCATTTGTGGTTGGGCCACACCTACACACACACAAATAAATGCAAATTAATATAAAATTTCAGGAAAGAAGCTACTTCAACTATTGTGCTCAGAGGTTTGTAAGCTTTATTTAGTGACTGTAATGTCCCAAACCAAACCATCACATTGCTCTATGGTTTAAAAGATTGATCAATAAATAAACAGCACATTAAAATGTAGTACAGGATACCTAAAGCCCAGTTCATACTTCATGTGAATAGGAATGCGAAGCGAATTTCATAACATCAACAATTGGAGTTTCATTGTTACGTTCTCCGTTACCTTAACAAATTCACTTCAGTGCATGCATTTGCATAAAGTATGAACTGGGCTCAACGGTTAAGCAACTTGCACAATGAAAGATTTCAAAATTAGAGTAAAAACTACATCAATCTTTTTCCAGTAAGATTTAAAGGTCAGGTAAAATACCAAAGTCAACACTTGGGCACAAGAAATATCTTGCTGGAATTTCCACAATTCAGTAACTTACCAACTGCACCCCTGTTTCCTTGTAGTTGATTCATTGATGGCTGTGATTGTTTCTTGTATTTATCCCCGGGACTTAAGTTGTCCAGTTTGATGTCAACGTTAACGTCCGACCAAAGATTCTTTTTCTGCAAAAAAAAAGAAAAACCACATCTAAATAAAATTGTATCACTAATTTAGATATTTAGGTTTAAACCTCTGACCTAGGGAATACTGTGATGGGGTGCTACCAACAGAGTAGACAAATGTCAACTTCTGTGGTATGACCTGCATGAAGTTATAACGTTGAACGCACATTCGGATCATCTTATTTCATTGTCAGAAAAAAATGATTGAATGAAAAGATGTGGCCGTAGTTGATCGTTATTAACACGTACAATGCCAGTGTAAAGATGTAACATGACCAACTTAATGCAACGGAAATCGCTGTGTCGTGCTGGTGATTGTTTGTGCCGAGAAGTAGGTCAACCTGAGGTCGGCTTTAGGCTTCAAAAGTGAGTTCTTACCTGCAGCGTTGTCACTGTGCCATTGGATTGCTGGCTTTTGGGTAACTGACCCGGTGTACTTGTCATACTGATCACATTTGGCGTGTGTTGTTGGCCGACAAAGGGCTGTACCATTGGCTGTCCCATTCCCTGTGAATTACAGTAAGTGACACGATCAATGACACAGTCACCTAACAAATGTCATTGTCATTGTGAAGTTATTAATGACTGAATGACATAAAAGCTGCACGGTTCTTGCACAGTTTACATTCGACAGTGCAATGTGTCCAGTGTGGACTGGACTAGCTGATAAAACAAATAGGTTATAACCTGTTAAGTTGCAAGTAACATGCACTTCAAATTCTAAATCAGAACAACTCGAGAATATAGAAAGGTCCCTGATGGAAAACGTGCAATGGTAGACAGACTTAATGTCATTCTATAAATGGCCAATCTCCCAAATCCTCCACAATCCACCACTATGCGGGAAACCAAACGTGACCTTATTTGTAATGTTTTTTTACTGATTTTGTGTATAAAGAACCTAGCAAATAACATTACAAGGCCTTACTCCATGATGTTTTTAATCAACATAATTTAAACCATGTGTGTTAAAAGGCCAGCAAGACAATTTCGAATTTTTTCATCAAACTTGGGAAACAAAACATTAATCCAATCGGAATGTCACTTTGGTGCAAGCAAAATGCTAAACATAAAACAAACTGTCATGTGATGTATGTATGTTGCTTGTCTATGGTTCTTAGTTGAATTTGGCACAGTATGTGTAAATGTTCAGCAATAATGTGTACTTCAGCAGCATTGTAATACAAGTATCCGTTCAAAAAGGTCTGGGTAAACCTTTTACATCCTACAAAATAAAGTGAATCCACCTTCTAATCTATTCCAATCAAATCAGCAATCTATCAATTTGAAAATCTCTCCCAATCCTTCACCATCGTGCAAAAAAGTAACAGAATATCTCCAAAAAGTAAAAAAGTAACACTGTAAAACTACAAAGTACAAAGTACTCCGACTATTGCGGGTCCTTATTCATAACCAATTTTTTCACCAATTAATCCACCACCTTCATGCAAGAACTGCAAATGCAGACTAGAAATTTGTCTGTTCCATGAACAGAACGCAAGGTTTTTTCAAATTTCATTTGTCATTTAGTGTTTTTTTTAATTGAAAACTGAATTCTGAATGTTTATAACAAACCTATTACAAAAAGAATTTCTATTTTAAATTGTGTCATTAAAACAGAACAAAAACAAGCGGAATAGCAACAATGTCGCATTTAATTAATCTCCCATGGCCCTTCCCTTCATGCATACATTTCTATTCTTATTATCAAGGACTCATTCAGTCCAAACCATCAACAACAGATGTCACCACTTAACCAAAGAGCAAATAGTTTATCAGCTACACAAGTTTATATCCCGCATTTCACAGTACTTCAGAAAACACTACAGAATCCAAGCAACACATCTGAACCATAAACCCATCCACCTCTATCTCCTGATAATACATGTACATGCAAAGATATACAGTCACTCCATGAACAAATTGACTGCTAGACCTACCACCATGTAGGCATACATAGATTCGTCGTAAACAGTCATGGTAGTAGGAGATTCTGCTGGCATCAACTAATCAAATCAATGCAGTCAATACACATTGTGGTTTTCTACCAAAACAAAATTCTCGTTATAAATATTGATGGATAAAAAACTTAATCAGCCCTCTACACATTTTCACCTACATCGATATTCGTCAGGATGTCAAAAAGGAAAATTTAAGCGCGCTTAGACAATACCTCAACATACAAAAAAACCAATAAAAACAGACAAATCTGAAGCAATGCCTGCTACATAAATCTGCACTTGTTAGATAATCAAACAGAATAACACACAGAGGCACGTTTATAGAGTAAACGATGACAGAAATTTACAAAACAATTGTGTCAGCCTATATGAAATCTCTCCCTCTAAGCTGGTGAACCACTGATTGGCCCATAGAGACTCTGTTTATAGACCTTGCTCATTATCTCTGTACATGCTGCCTTATGGCCTATGTATACGAGACAATATGAACTGTTTGGCTGGATTACCTACCGAAAACGACTGCAGGGGCAGTTGGAACTAAGGGCAGACAAGACAATCGCACGAGTGGGCAGAAAAGGTGAGAAAGAACAGAACAATTAGCAACGGACACAAGAGGTTTAAACACATCAACTCCACAGTCTTACACCTGACAATTACAAAGCTAACAGTCTTAGAAATTAGAATACAATAAGTTAAACGTGCCTAATATTTCTATCTTAACAAGATCTTCTTCAGATCTGAGAATAGATTAAAGACTCTGGGCACAATAAACCCTTCAACAGTAAAAAATGGAGAGGAAAGGGGGACCCAAGCGAGATGAGATACATTTTAAGGCATTGTCAACAATGCTTGGGACTCGCAGTAAGATCCTTTAATGCACATTCAAAATTAAAATCAGTTCTGCATACTGTGCCCGTGATTTATGTGATTTATGGACGCATGAATCAGCCAAAACGCAGTCACATGGTAAACACACTTTGTAACATTTTAGCCGCTAACCTGTTTTAACCAACAACATGTTGTAATTACAATTTCCATGATAATGGCCCTTTGGCTTTTTTATAAAAGAAACAAAAATCCACTGGATGTTAGTTGAAAATGTTACCAGAAATTGGAGCAATTTGCGAAATGTAATCATGACATTTTGTGAATGTTTGGTTTACATACCTGCTGTGGTTGGAATGGAACAACTCCTTGATGTGGCTGCATGTTAAGTACCGATTGCTGGTTGTACTGCATAGCCCCACCCTGGGGCATCATCCCCACCCCCTGGGGCTGCTGCTGCTGCTGCTGCTGCTGCTGCATCATACCCCCACCAAGGGGCTGATGCTGCTGCATGGCTGCACCCATCTGCATTACTTGTAGAGGCACGTTGGACTGTTGCATGAGGTTCTGCTGGGGTTGCATCAGGCTGGGTTGGAGAGGGGCAGTCTGCATTTGAAGGGGTGTGATTTGAGATTGGAGAGGGGTGGTTTGGACTTGGAGAGGGGTAGTTTGGGCTTGGAGAGGGGTAGTTTGGGCTTGAAGGGGGGTAGTTTGGGCTTGAAGGGGGGTAGTTTGGGGTTGCATAGGGGATTGAGGACTGAGGCTGGTTGCTTGTACTGATGTTACGATGTTTTGTCGGGTGACGGTCACAGTTCCTTGGAAGTCCCCAAACGAGGAATCTTGTGAACTGAAAACAAAATAATTGTACAATCTGATTATCAGCGGTTCTTCTGTTGAAGTTAATGCAATAAATTGTGAGGTACATGTACTAATACTGAATTGGCACACAATATATTTACTGCATTGTTACGTTCAAGATCCAAATGGATCCTACAAGTTTCTAGTTGAAGTTAAAGTTTAGGCAATCCAGATTTAAAAGGATCTCTGTCGATTTTGAAAGATCTTGATTGATTTTGAAAGATCTGTCAAATTTGAAAGATTTTAAAGACATTTTGAAAGATCTGCGAAGGTTAGAAGGCAGAAACACCTACTTTGGGCTGAGGGGTGCACTCTGGAATGTAGCAAAGTCGGTGGAGTTATTGGCAGCCGGAGAGGTTCCCCTGGGATCAAAGTCATGAAAGCTGTTGTTGGCCGCCGCTGACGTAAAATCTGCAAAGAAGTCTTGGTCTTCTGACATCGCTGGGGGAGACGAGTCCAGGAGATTGCCAAATTCCGATTTTGACGTCGGAGTCTGTACCATTACCAAAAGCGGGAGAAAAAAGTTTATCATTAATTAACTAAACCGACAATTGTAAATGATCTTGCGAAATTACCTTTTCAGGTTAAGTAATAATAGTTTGGTCACAAACAGTACGCAATAATTAACATGTGAAATGAATTGTGCTTTTAAACATACTTATAAGTTATAGTCTACGTTAACGTTTAATTTGGTTTTCAAGCAATTTCCAACATTTGAACAAATCTCAAAACTGTTTTTGTAAAGCAAGCCCTCAAGCGATTCCCCTGAGAAAATGATGATTACCCATCCTCCACCTACCGTATGTAAGCTGTTAGTTTCCGTCTTAGCGTCCTCTGCATAAGCTCCTGCTGCTCCTAGGTCAAGCTTCTTTCCTGATCTTCGAGACCTTCTTGTCCTTGTCTCTGTGGTTGATGTGTGCGTAAACGTCTCCTCATTTTCCTCGTCTTTAAAACCAGTTCGCTTCCCCTTACCCTCGTCTTCATCCCCAAAATTTTCATCATCTCTGAAAAGAGGTTAAAAGGTCAAATGTCACAGGTTATGTTACGACAGAATCGGGTCCACAGTATAATGGATTGGTTTGAAAAGTTTTAACTTTTTCTGCATTTTAGGATTTATGATCAATTTTTTTTTCGTAACTCTCGACTTTAGTAGGTCAATTCTGTTTTTGTACGAATAACCAAAACAAACATGAATGTGAATAACCAAGGTTATTAGGTCACATATAATGCTCTCCACTGGTACTCTGACAACAATTTGTTTACTCGGCACTAAAACCTAATTGGTAGTATTTTGAGCCACTTCTGTAAATGTAGCTCAGGCCAGCAGTTACACAGACACGTATGTAATTGCAAGCTGTAGCTATGTTAATCTAGACGTAGCAGGCCTTACCCGTATTCCGGTGCTGATTCATCTGATTCCTCAGGCTTACTGCTACTGGCCATTCTACCCAGATTGAACCGCGACTGTTTGTTCTTGTAACTGTCAATCTCCTCGTCAAATTCTTTCAACTTGCTCTTCGACACCCTGGGCTCAGATTCGTATCGATCACCTTTAAGGAGGAACAGTCATCAAAGGTCATACAGACGTGAAATGTTTAAGATTTTGGACTGTATTTGTCTATTCTTTTATGCTTTCTAAAAAAGCTTATATTTTCACAAACGTCAATTGGTTTTCGACTAACTAAGAAGAAAAATGTAACAAAGGAACACTTTGATCAATAAATGTACTTACTGTACTTGGAGGGCTGGTTATCCGAGGACAAGCCAATGTATTTGTCTTTAGCTTTCCGCGCTTTCTTTCGTTCTAGACGTAGCCGTTCATCGTCCTGAATAAAACCGACGATTTCTTTCACCTTCTGCCTCACTAATAAAAAAGAATTATAAAAAAAATCTGAATTAGGCGAGTGTTATTACTTTCAGTGCTCCATGTTTTATTCTTACAATGATCACATGTGAGCAAGGGCCAATTTTATGGAGCTGCTAAGCATTAAAATTTGCTTAGCATGAACATTTTCCTTTGGCAAAAACATGGTTACAAACCAAATGTTCAGGTGAAGTATACTGTTTGTGACTTGTATTCAGCTAGTTTTTGCTTAGCATAAAAAAAGCACATGGATATTTGGCGAGAAGCCTGTTTTTACCGAGCAAGACTTTTCTGCTAACCAAATTGTGTTGTGCTTAGCAGCTCCATCAAATTGACCCCAAATCACAAACCAATGTCCTGGAAGGAATGCAAACCTACCATTCTGCCCCTGGTCTCTATTGAACTCATCCATGAATGAGTAGTTTTCCAATGACCTCAGATCATAGAGATGTTCCCTGGCACTTGTAACAACACGCTCCGACCCGTTCAGTATAAGATACGACAGAAGCAACAGTGACTAAAAGCAGTAACAAAGAAACCAGTGTTATAGGTTGGGGATAGACAAAATCCTCAATCATTGCACAAACACGTAGAAAACTTTGATTGCACAATTCAAACTGTCACAGACCTTGTAGACTCGTCTCCAGTTCCTCTTGTTGTCGTGTAGCATTCGTTTCCATACCATTACCATCACTTCGGGGAAATGTTCATATGTATAGGTTTCTTTGGCAATTTCTGACATGAGTGATCCATGAGGTCCCCATGTTTCATCGCTGGTTGCCTCACGAACTTTTGCTTCCACTTCTGTGTAATTCATCACCATATTGGTCCTATCGAGAAAATAACCATGGGAATGAATGTTGCATCCTAATGTCACTTTTGTCATCATAAACTAGGTTTAGGCTCTATCTCGGTGAACATCAGTCATTGCCAAAAATTGTGAAAAAAATTGAATGTGCGAGACTGAGAAACATTTTTCCTATCATGGCAGACAAGCCCTGCATTTGTGCTTATGAAAATTTATGTGCGTCACATCAGCCCGACGTAATCGGTTGCGTTCGTGCTTTTGCGATGCCGGAGTGTAACTGCAAAGCCCAAGAGGCTCATTCATTGATGATATCCCCATGCCCTGGCCCTTATTAATTTGTATAATTATTATTAATATTTTCAGTAGGAAAATCCGTGCAAGTAATTTAAAAAAAAAATTATTGCCAAAATTGGTGCTAGTAAAAAAAATAAAAATAAAAACAAACATACTTGAACTGAAGTAACTGAAGTACGTTTGTTTTTATTTTTACTTTTTTTAGGGGGGGCCGGGGGGTTGTCAATTTTTAAAGTGGCCAAAAATCTCTACCCCTGGAGCAAAATTCCCCTGGTGGGGCATCTCTACCTCGTCTTCTGATGATGGAGAAACTGTAAAAATGTGACCAAAATTGCCATCTTGGGCTTGAAAAACGTAACCAAACCCCAACACATAACCTGGGTGAGCCAGGGGGGAGGGGTAGGGGAAGCAATTGTTGTTAGGCGCATATCGTTCGTTTCCGTTCACTACTCACACTTTATCTTGAATCTCCCGAATCTTCCAAATAGCCGACTGCATGGCCATGGTTGCTGCTGTACCTTCGCCTTCTTCGCGAAAAAAACCAAATCTCATTTACTGGTGGAAATTGATGGATGAAGACGGATTTAAACCCCGTTGGAATTTAGGTTCGTTGTGTCAAAATGGCCGACTCAGCTGGGACGTCATCACTAGATTGACCTCGTGACCCATCAGCTGCAAGCACGGCCGGTGTGCTATAAAACCAGACTCCTTTAAAAAATTGGACTCCTGTTATATTGGTCGAACCCTCTCACGTGATCGGTCACTCATCAGCACTTAGGCATGCGCAACACCACCAATAAGTCCGAATTTCATGGAGTCTGAATTTCACGCTCCGGTGTGCAGCAGCACGTGGTCGGTCGACATCTCTCATGATCGATCACGTGAGTGTATCATTATTTGGCGGGCGCGAACCAAACTGTGCGGTATTTCTTTCATTTTCACCGGATAAATGGTACTTTTAATAGCTTTAATCAATGCGCATTTTCAGGGGCTACTCCGTGATTTAAGTTTGACATGTTTATATTCCTTCATGAGCATGATTCGACCATGATTCGACCATGGAGTACATTTTTAGGCAACCTGTTTTTCAGTTTGGCTGCTGTACACTAGTGCTACATAAATCTTATTCTTACCGTGTTGAAAATAGTACCCTGTGATTAAGTCCCCATTGCAAAAGTTGCTGCTTTTTGTGTGTAGCTTTGATACAATGTTTATACAATCATTGAATCAAGCATAACAAATACTTGCTGCCACTTAACAAAGATATACAAATACCGGTACGCCTTTGTCTATTTCTTTTAATTCAACTTCAGGTCACAACAGGCCCAACAATGGCCGAAATTTGTCTGAAGAGTCGAGTTTTTCTGCAAACTCCTATCGGACCGGTTAGTGTGATAGCCTGCAGAACTGGTGTCCATAACATCAACTTAACGGCAGCTACAGAAATACCTGGCAAAAAGTAAGCCATGGGAATTCCTTTTCTAATTCTCAAAATATCCCCCTTTCTTGGTAAATCAAAAGCCAAAATATTTGTTTAACTTTGTGGCAAAAATGCCACCAAATCTTTTAAATTTTCAGGTTGATTTGAAAAGATCCTAGGACAGGTGAGGGGGAGGGGGGCGGGCGGGGAGGGGGGCGGGCGGGGGGGGGGGGCGGGCGGGAGAGGGGGGCGGGAGAGGGGGGCGGGAGAGGGGGGCGGGAGAGGGGGGCGGGAGAGGGGGGCGGGAGAGGGGGGCGGGAGAGGGGGGCGGGAGAGGGGGGCGGGAGAGGGGGGCGGGAGAGGGGGGCGGGAGAGGGGGGCGGGAGAGGGGGGCGGGAGAGGGGGGCGGGAGAGGGGGGATCCTCAAGGTCAGTTTTACAATGCCAATCAATTTGATTTCACCAGGGTTGTGGCTGTGACAGTCACTGAGGCACCAGACCATTGGCCAAGTCCTCTCAGGCAGTGTGTTGATTGGTTGACTGTGTATTTCAAAGATGCCAAAGTAGCCAATCAGATGCCTCTTCCACCATTCCATCGCCCAAATGCAAAAATAGGTTTGTTCCCAGTTTGAATACCTGCCGGGTCTAACTAAAGCTCACAGCATCTAAATGGCAAATGTCATCTGCCTTCTATTTTGCTTCAAGGTTTTAGTGTGAGACAAGTCAATAAAAAAAAAAATTAATGGCAGAGCTTGAAATAATCAACAGCTTATATGCTTGTTTGAGGCTATATGTAATGACAAAAAGTGCTTTTATCTGGTAAATATTTTGAAGTGATAACTCCTAACATTAACCAGGGGTTTTCATTATACATGTACCCATATCAACTACCTGTAGAATGTAGATAATGACTTTGTAAAAGTTTTGTCAATTTATATTTTTTTTTTTAGATTCCTTCACCTACAACGTTTGGGAAACATTAACCTATCAGGTTCCATGTGGGAAGACAGTCTCGTATGGCCAACTCGCAGCCATGGTCGGAAACGACAAAGCCTGTCGGGCAGTAGGGGGCGCCATGCGTACCAACCAGATCCCAATCCTGATGCCATGCCACCGTGTGACTAAGAGTGGCGGCGCACTAGGCAATTATATGGCTGGGAAGGGGAACACACTTAAGAGATGGTTGCTTGATCATGAGGGAGCAGTAATTGTCGAGTAAAAGTTTGCCGACTCCCCTCTGCTCAATCTGAAAGTGCTGATGAAAGTCCTCATTTAACTCAAACTAAATTGTTTGTTGATTGGGGATCAGTACCTCTGGTGGTGGTGATAGGGGGGGGGCTACGCATGATATATTGAAGTACACTGATGAAATACGACTTGCCCACATTTCCTTAGGGTGTCTACATTTCCTTTACAAGATTTTGCAAAAGTTTTGTTTGTGCTAGCGGAGGGGACAATGACAAATACATTGTTATTGGAAATTATCTGAAATGTTCTTTGTAAACAGCAGATGTAGCTTAATAGGTTTTGCTTGCTTTATATTACAACATGATTTCGACAATAAGAACAATTATGATTAAGTGGGCATGTTTTGGGGTTGTTTTTGTTTTTCTTGGGGGGGGGGGGGGGGGGCTGTGTGTTTTTTCTTAGTAAGGATGTTATGTTTTTGTGTTTTTTACAGTTTGCCTTGCACAAGTTAGTACTCAAAGGTCTTTAATACCAGTATTGAATGTATTCACTAGCTAATTACACATCTTATTAAGTACACGTACACAGAAATTCTATGTAAATGTTTAATTTGTTTTGGAAAGTTGGATAATTTTCATAATTTGTCAATGAAATGTCTGATTAGCTTATATAATATTTTCATACAGGAAAGCATAACAATGACTTGTGAAATATTAAAAACTGCTATTCCTAAACATTTATAAGTCTTGTTTATTTTATTGGTTCTAAAACTTGACAAGTTCAAGCATTACAAGTTTGGGTTATTTATGTTGAGAGTTGCATTCAATTTGAGCTTGGGACTGATAGAGGCGAGACATTTTATATGCAAATAATGAACACAAGTAAAATACAAGTAAAATACAGTAAAATAACAAGCCTTGGGAAATCCATTTTTGTCTTAATACCATCAATAACATTCCAATTTTCTGCCAACAATGCAGGAATCCAGTGGTGCATAACCTTAACTCCATCCAAATCCATCCCTTAGGCAGATAAGCCATGTGTACCAAGTCCATTAACCCTAACCCTCCCAAATCCTCCAAATTCCTCATTGCAAAATGCAGGATTTTGCAGGATTGAGGTCACTTGGAGTTTGATGCATCGCAGGATTTTGCAGGATTGAGGTTACTTGAGGTTTTACCCCTGCAGGAATATGGAGGATTCAGGTTATCAGGCTGAATGTGACACACAAGGATTTTGCAGGATTGAGGTCACTTGGAGTTTGATGCATCGCAGGATTTTGCAGGATTGAGGTTACTTGGGGTTTTACCCCTTGCCCGCTGACTGCAGCCAGGGCAAGACTGCAGGATTTTGCAGGATACAGGCTGTATGGTCACTAGTGACCAATATTGGAGGATTTTGCAGGATTCAGGTTACTTGGAGTTTTAACAATTTTGGAATTGGAGGATTTTGCAGGATTCAGGTTATGTGTAAGTAAAAATGGGTAGGGAGTTAGGGTTAAAATCCATCAGCATTTCATCATTGGTGGATTTCAGTGGACTTGGTCCTAAAGCAACATGTGAACTAGTATGTTGATGGATTTTGACAGACATAGTCCTCTAAACTACTGCAGGAACTGAGAGCTGGTTCTACCACCCATGATCCTGCAAAATCCTTTGAAGAATCTTTTGAGGGTTACAGATATCATCTTAGACGATAGTATTGGATCCATTATTGTTTCTGCTTTTGTTCCTCCATGTTCTCTTCCCCATCGTCAAATGTCTGTTCTTGTCTTGCTTTCAATTCTTGCCAGGCAGAGTTCTCAGGAAGTAAGATTTGTCCCTGCTTATCAATGGAGAAGTTATACTCCATGGTATTGGCCAGGGTGTTTTCAATTGCTTGTTCCGCATTGTCCATGGTAATGTAGGATTTACTCGCCTCCTGAAATATCACAGAATAGGAAAGGATACATATTCAAATATTTGCTTCAACTGTAAAAAAAAACCAACAAAACAACCAATAGGGATGCAAACATGAGAGTCTGTGGATCTGGTAATATATATGCCCCCGCCCCTGCCTACCCCTTCCCCTGCCTACCCCTGCCCCTGAAACCCCCCCCCCCCTTACTCCCAACCAATAGTTACACTAGGATCCATTATCCTTTGGACAACATCTACCTTCTCTTGTTGGACCCTGATAACAAGCTCCTCCAGAGTACGTCGTCTCTCTTCCTCCATTTCCACCATCCTTTCCAATTTCTTCTCCTCTTTCTCACATAACTCAAGATGAAGTCTCTCCTCTCTGTAGGAATCAATCAAGTAGATTATGTCATCAATATCATATAGAAACGCCCCCTCCCTCCTTACAATCTATCCATTCTAGCTGTGTTTTACCTTAATTTCATTGTGCGTGCATTTTCTTGCTCATTCCATTCAAGGAGATTAAGATGTTCCTGTCTCTCCATCTGAGATCTTTCTTCAGCTGATCCACCCTCGGCCGTTTCAGTTCTCTTCTGTGCTTGTTCCTCCTTAAACATCTTCCTGCATACATAACAAAAAGTACAAGGATCATTAATAACAATTAACATACAAAAACTGTACGATGTAACTATAGCCACTATCAAAATATTTGTCCAAGGAAGTAAAAGATGTTACCAACCTGAAAATATAGGTCTACATTTGTTTATAAATCTTTGCTTTGTCATTTATCTTGAATCTATGAATATATCCACAATTTTTACTGACCTCATCGCCTTTAAAATGGTTCTGTAGTGCGCCGTCTTTGTTGTCAGGAACTTATACTCCCATGGATCAATTGGTGTTGGAATTCGCTTGTAGTCGAGTTTAGATTTAGCTTTAGGGTCTGTTCTTTTTTTACGCCACCGAACACATTGTAAAGACACAATGTTTATGGTCGGATCCCAAGCTGATGATAGACCACCCATGCGATTTAACGACGTCGTAAGAAGCAAACTGCATCTTGGAAACATTCTGAGTTGAAAATCTAAAAAGAAAATCAAATTTTTGTTTAATATTAATTATAGCCATATAGGCCTACATGTAGGCTTATGATGTAATGATACAGACTATTATGAACACCACTGATAATCTGGGGCCTTTTCGAAACCGTTGCTTCGTCTTTGGCTTTGGCTTCTAGAAATGGAAGAAAATTGAAATAGTCTAACTTTTGGGTTCACATCAATCAGGTGAATGTTTCTGAAGCACAACAGGCGTCAGAATGTGGCTGGAGATCTTGCAGTAATAGGAGTCAAAAATCGTCTTAAGCCAAAGACGAAGACGAAGCCAGGGATTCGAAAAGGCCCTGTGGTAACACATGCAAGTCCCACTGCATGATGGGATTATAACCTTTGACCTAAACTAAACGGCGTACTTACTTCACACGGGTGCGTTTACGGTCGCTGAAATTTATTTGCTTTTCTGGAATTCCTTGCAGTTTATGCGACAACAGAAGTGTATCGGAGACAAGAAGAGGTAGTTATAAACACTCGGTGAAATAAAACCAAAGAAGAGAGGTGACAGCGGTGAGTAAAATGCGTTGAAAAACGAACAAAGAAGCGTGGAAACTGTGTTCTTTGATGCATGAAACAATCGTTAGTTTCCGTCAGCGATCGGTTATCTCCGGCCACTTCCGTCCACCAATGAGAACAAAGTATTTTTGGCGCCGTAACAAATCGGCATTTGTCGGGTCCCAGTTGATTGATCTCACCGTACCATAGGTTCACGATTCGACGAGTGAAGCCGCGAAAAAAACAGTCTCGAAAAGGTTCGATATTCCTTGTCTTAAGCCACCTATTTTGTTTACCAAATGCATTTAATGATCACCAAAAATCATAGCATTTATCTGTCGTATTTTCAAGCGATTGTTTGATTGTTGGAAGTGTTTTTATAAACTGGAATACTCGTTCACGCTGGACTGCTGCCATAATTTTGTACAAAAATGGCTTCCCCTTTTGAATGAACTACATCATACATGTATATGAAGGCGTGCAAAATAAACGTGGGCTGTGTGAGTGATGCTTGATGGGATACTGTATGCAAAATCTGAGGAAAAAAAATGTAAAAAAAAATGTTTTTCAAAGTTGGTTTTCGCAAGTCCCTTTACACTAGTTAGTAGTTGGACAAACAAAAAGGGTAATATAATTTATTTAGCAATCATGCATTTTCAAATACTAGCTTAAAAGTTCCAACTCTAGTTTAACTCATGACATTGAAAAATTCGACAAATAATGGCGAATCTCCAATTCCAAATAACTTGTTTCGTGTTTAATTGCGGAATACGCATGCTCAACATGATGTAGGCAGAAGGGAAACCACCATAAACACGCTATCATTCCGGGTAAGGTTGTTCCCCTCTTATTTCAATATGGCTGCGGAATCTGAAACAACCCAAGTTATAATACACATGAGCTTTTCTTTAGAGTTGGAATTTTCAAGCTACGTCATTTTCATGTGTGATGGCTTACAATCATCGACAATTAATGTAATAACGTTTGTCCGAATTGGATTTACCACAAACAAAAAGACGATTTCATAAAAATAACGGCTACGTTATATGAATTAATATTATATATATTATTTATTATGACTATGTTTTGATGTTTCCTTGCAAAGTTGCATATTAAATTAGTTAGGTGATCTCTCCATCTCCATCAGTTAAGTCGGCAAAATATCCTATGTATTGGACACATTAACGCTATTCCTGCAAAATCCTCCAATATTTATTACTGGTGACCACTGCCTGAATCCTGCAGTGGGTTTACCGTTAAGCTATAACGCTGCCAAACATGGAACAAACAGCTGCTCAGTGCCAGTATTACAACAAGGGTCTGCACACATGACCCTTGATGTGCAAACCTTGACACATAAACTTGCACCTTTACTAAAGCTCTATGGAGAATGTACATTAGAGCATGATCAGTGTGAAAGTGCAAAATTAACAAATAACCTCAATCCTCCAAAATTCTCATGTTGATAAATACCCAAGTAACCTCAATCCTGCAAAATTGTCTAGCATTAGTTTAGGCCTTATTACCTTGAATCATGCATTATCCTTCAATGGAAAAACCCCAAATGCATTAAATCCGTCAAAATCCTTCAATTTTCAAAGAGGATTTTGGAGGATTTAGGATGGTTAGGGTTAAAGAGAGTTTTGTATGCCAAAATGTACAATTTTGTTGGGAACAAACGAAAAAATATATTGACAATATCTTTGTAATCTATTGCAAATGTATGGATACAGGCAGGTTCGCTTATTCTAGTTCAGCATTTCACCAGTTTTAACTGCAAATTTGTAAATATTTAACTAGATTTAAACTTGCCGACTGTGTCCTGTACTAATAATTATTTTTCTTGATTGATTAATTTTATTGATTTTTTTTTCTTCAAATTTTTCTTTTCAGTAAATCTGTTTACACAAAGATTGGAGCCCTTCGTATGGGCACAACACAATCCCAGGATTCCACTGCACAGAGATCCATCAATGATCTCAATCGTGATCACACTATGAATCCAAGCGATCAGAGGAATATTCTCCCTCAACCCCCACCCCTGTACCCCTCTAACAATGATACTGCAGTTTCGCAGGGTTCATATGGGTCACCTAGCATGCAGGGGGTTGTCCCAATCGGCAGTTTCTCTAGTAGTTCACAATCCTACTCCCATATTCCAATCAATCCAGTTCCGGGACCACCATATCACAACAAGATAGCACAACCTATGAGGTCGCAGGAACCCGTTGTATCCCAGCAGTCAATGTACCAGCAGTACCCCCAGCAGAGCTTTGGACAGTCGACATATTCGCAGGCGTACTCTCACTCTCAGCAGTTCTATCCGCAATCGTCGTATCAGTCAACGTATAATGCCCCAATGCACAGCATGCAGCAACCGTATTTGCAGCCACACATGCCGTACCAACCAGCACAGCCCCTTTCCTCCCCGCAGAAGTACGACATATACCAACAACCCTACCAACAGAACCAGACCACAGCACTCCAACAACCTCCGATACCAGTGGCCAAGCCTCAGATGCCCTTACAGCCTCAACCACAGGTGCTTCAGTGCCCAGTCCGACCTCAATCTTACCAAGCACAACCCATGTCACAGACTCAACCACCAACCTCAATCTATCAACCTCCAGTCATGGATAACACCCGATTGCAACCACCGAACCCTCAAATGAACCCGCCTCAGAAACCGAGCACACCACCCAGCCAAGTCCAACCCAACAAGGATCCATCATCTGTCATGCCCACTCCACCATCAGACTCTGCGCCTTCTGAAACCTCTGACTTACCTCCAGGTTCTCCTGAAATCAAAATAACAATCAAGAAGACATTTGATAAGGGACGACCACGGTTGACATCAACTCTCGCTGGGAAAGAAGTTAGTGACAAGACAGATGCTGTCGGAAGTGGCAGCGAGTTGTCAAAGGAAGAGGACTTGACTCAGTCTGACTGCGGAGCTGAGATAGTTTCAAGAGAGCAACCCAGCCCTACTCAACTAAAACCAAAGACAGTCGCTCAGAAAAGAGAGAACTTCAAAGTTTCAAAGGCTGCTGCTTTGCCGAAACCGACGCTTCAAGCCAACCCGCCAACAACTTCCTTTGATGAGAAGCCATGTGAGTGGCTTGTGGGTGACCTTGTCTGGTCAAAGGTCACAGGTCATCCATGGTGGCCCTGCATGGTGGCGTATGATCCTAATTTAGGTATCTACACCAGAATGAAAGGTTAGTCTTCAATTTGTAATTTTAAACATGTTCAGGTATGTATGTATGTATGTATGTATGTATGTATGTATGTATGTATGTATGTATGTATGTATGTATGTATGTATGTATGTATGTATGTATAGGTTGGTGCAGACATACAGATACTGGTGTTCAAATGAACAGATTTTATCATGGAGGCCACTCCGCCCCAATCTATAACCCCTCTCTCTACGAGTATGAGGGAAAATCACTGCATGGCAGTGGCACATGCCAATTCACTCCAGATGTGTGCACTAAAGGGTTATACACAGGTTGTGTTTTATGTTGGAGTGCGTTAGGATAAACAAGAGCAAGGGTTAATCGTTACCTTATTTTGGTATACAAGTTTTTGAGGTTTAAGATAATTTGTTGATTGTCCCATGCTTTGTTGTATTTTTGAAAGACTGTTTTAATTTTTGACAGGGGCCTATGGGAAGAGTTATCGCATGTATCACGTTCAGTTCTTTGGAGAAGTCCCTGAGAGGGGGTGGGTGAGCGGCTGCAGTATGCGCAAATTCACTGGCCGTGGTCAGTACGACCAGCTAGTCCAAGAACTAGTCGCTAAAGTCAAACGAAAAGAACGTGCCAAAATGATGGCTAAACTTTCCTTAAAGCCTAGCCGCAAGTCTGCTTGGGAAACATCAGTTGTCGAGTGCGAGAAAGCATTGCCCATGAGCAGACACGAACGTAAACTCAAGTTTACCTTCAAGTACGAGATTCCAAAGTCGGCTACCGGGAGCTTGTCGGCAGAACAGATTGACGTGGTGTCGCTGGGTGATTCTCCAAAGATGAAGGCCAAGCGAGCTTACAAGAAACAGCAAGACAGCGAAGCGGCTGCAGCTACAACTAAAGATCCAAGCCAAGACCCGACCCAAACCCACACTGCTTCCATAGCCACTCCAGACAAACATCCTGAGGGCAGCGTGGCATCTGAAGATGACAATCCACCCCTTCCAGTGCCTCGGAGTAAAAGAAAATACCGCAAGAGGAAATCTGTCGAAGAGGCAAAGTCTTCTCCTGCTCAGGAATCGCCAAGAACAAAGCGAAAACGCGGTCGAAAGTCATTTCAGTTCCTAGCGTTTGGTAGCAAACACCTGGAGGAGTTGACATTACAGCATCCTGAGATGAGCAAAGTGGAGGTAAATGCTTTACTTGAAGAGAAATGGGAAGAAACAACAGAAGAAGAGAGAGTTAAGTATGGCAGCAGTCCAGCCCGGTCAGCTGCAACAAGTCCAAGAGGAGGTAAAATAATCAAAACCATGTCAAATTGTTTAATAGCCATTTATTTTTACGATAGTTGAAGATTGTGATGTTCTTGTTTTTTAAAGAAATAATTTAACCTTTGATCAAACGAATATTCACATTGGCCAAAAAATATAACTATGTGCTTCGTTGTAAAAAGAAATTCCCCCTTTGGCCTTGCAGCAAGGAAGCGTAAAGTTCAAGAAGCCAGTACGGATTCAGACCTGGTGGTGAAGCGATCTCGTCGCGAGACCAAGCCATCCAAGAAACTTCAGGAAGCTGACTTGGACAACTTAGGATTCTCTCCTAAAATGACCAAGTCGCTCAAAGTAAGCATGGGTTTTCTTGTCGTCTTAAAATTGGAAGGGTGGGGGGAGGTGACCAACACCTAAGTTTTGTAGTCGAGTACTTGACCAGTTAACGTCAGTCATCGATGGAAACTCAATCTGGCAATGTGAGGCATTGAATAATCAAGCTTCCTCTCGTCTCTGATGGTGGACGTGTGTGCATACACATAAATGCTTTTAATTGTTTGTGTACACACGTGTTGAACTTGGCCACTAAACATGGCCAGTGATCGCAGCATTAAGGAGTCTAGATTCTTAACACCTAATTCTGCTCAATTTCTTGGCAGTTAAATGAAGAAACCAAGAAGAAACAAAGCGGAACGGCAGACCCGCTTGCCTCTTCTGCTACCCCCGATAAGAAGGCTGCTGATCCCTTGTCAAAGAAGAAGAGACGAGGACGCAAAGCCAAACACCTGACCAATGGAGACTCTGAGCTGAACAGGGTACCAGTGAAACCCACAAAGACAGGCGGGGAGACAATTGCAACAGAGGTGGGAACTTTAAAACGATACATAGATGGGATGTAACCTAAAACTACCTGCCCCAGTTGAAGTGTAATGTCAATTCTTAACTTGATATTTAAAGTAGTATTTCTTTTTTCTAAGATTTCCTTTTCAATCTTGTCTTGAAATAGCCTCTCCGTGGTCCTTGTGATGAGTAACTGAATAAAAACCTGTAGGAATTTTTCCTCTAATTAATACGAGTAACAGTAAACACATGCTTTGTCATAATTGGGATTAGCAATTCTTCCTAGCGCAGTACGGCACTACAATCCGCCAAATTTAGGGTTTTGCTAACCACAGAATTCTTCACTTACAGTCGCCCTTTTTTGAAGAAATGTTTGCGCTAACCCTGTCGGCACATAATCCTTAGTTACGGGTGAATAGCATGCGCAGAAGCCAACAATTCCTGCTAACCTATAAAATATGCTTACCGTGAGCACGTAAGTTTTTGCTACAGTAAGCAGGTATTTTTTGCTAACGGTAAGCAGAGCCAACTGTAAAACCGACTATACCTGCATCCCCTAGCAATCACAAGCTTGTTCTTGGTTCGATTCCCTCCAGATGTCTAAAGACTTTGCTGAGATGCAGGAGGATGAGCCAGGTTTGATCATTGATACAGACCTGATTACCGGAGCCATCGAGTCGGCTGTTGACGGCCCAGAGAATGCCAACGGGGTGCTGTTCAACGTCAGTGGTAATGACTCTTTAACTTTTCCTAGTTTTCCCAGTTAGGCTGTTGAAACTAGGCACAGGGGGATATTTTGCATTACTGCACCAAAAGGGAGAGTTGTAGTTGAGTCCGTGGCAAATCAAATTATAAGTCAGTCAGTCAGTCACACGTGAAATCACAAGCTGAACACATATCCTCACAAGTCCATCACTTGTTGCAAGTAAATCACAAGGCAACAAACAAGGCATATAATTATTTTACAAGTTGTGATCCTCAATCATTTAATATATTTGTGGTACTTGCAGCAGAATAAAAATAAGTTGGCAAATTTGTAAATACTAAAACGGATAGGTTTGAATTTTTTATTTTTTTTGTAAATTGTACTCATATTTGGGGTAATACTTTGACATGTAAGGAAGTTTAATGTAGACAGCAGGAGGGGGGTTATTTTAAAAAAATTACTTGGGGAAAGAAAGGTTATTAACACTTTGACTGCTAAGCCCGAGAATTCTCGGGATAAACTTACCCCACCGTAACTGCTAAGCCCGAGATTTCTCGGGTTAGCAGTACAACGATTTGCCGCCCTCTGTTGATCAAGAATTAAAATGCTTTTCATGTATAACATGTCTCGACATTTTTTAACGTACACATCGGAATCATATGCGGCTGGTTCCGGCCGTGTTTTGACCACTGGGCGGGTACCAACGATTGCGAAGTACCGGGGTGTTTACATTTTTCTGTATTTGGGGATTTAAAAATGGCGGCGCCCAGGAAACGTTAGTTTAGACTATGTTATCGATGAAATATTTGCAAATAGCGACTCTAAAGCAAGTGAATTTGGAGGAGATGATGATTCTGATACTATAGAATAGGAAGGTAATACCAGTGACGTTGGAAGTGAATCTAATCATTCGGAGGAATTAGACGATACTCGACGACAAAGTTTTGGCAATCGACAGTGCTAGTGAACATAGTGAATCTAGCGGTTCGGACCGTGGTCGTGGCAGAGGTTGTGGTAACCGTGGCAGAGGCCGTGGTAACCGTGGCAGAGGCTGTGGTAACCGTGGCAGAGGCCGTGGTAACCCTGGCAGAGGCTGTGGTAACCCTTTATTTAAATGTTTTTTATATTGAGGAGCATAATAGGGAGTGACGGGGGTAAAAACATATTTATTTGTAGTTCTCTAAAAAACTGCAGCACCGTGGGCGGTAACGGTGTAAAAAATGGCAGCAGTCAAAGTGTTAAAGGGTTGCATTATTTTTTATTTTTGTTATCTAGTAAAACATTTTATTTATTTTTCATCTAATATTTTTATTCGAATTGATTTGTGCTTTAATAAATAGATCCTGTTTTTACTCATAAAAACTAACATTCTCTACATTTTTATGTCTTGAAAGGCTTCCAATACTTGCAATGTGCCTAGATATTTTTCAAAAATCTTTAAAGTTCACTTCCCATTGGCTAAAATGTAGTCATGAATTTCAGAATAATGACAGGAATTTTAAAGGAATACTTTATTAGTTGCTTTGTTTTTGCCTTTTTGTACTGTAATTCTTTTACGGGTTTAAATATTTGGCCCTTGAATTAGGAGAACATGACCTGTGCTGTGTGTAAGGAAGAGCTTGTTACTTTATTTTCTTTTTTGGCACAGACTGGTCCTGGCTTTTCAGTGAATTTAATTTTAACCTATCAATTTATTTCAGTTCTTTTTTTTTGTCCTGAAAAGGAATTTGTATATTTTGTAAAAGCAAATTGTTAAATGTTGATGTCTGTTCTATGAATCAGGTATGCACAACACCCATGCTCATAAAATTGGTATTTCTAAAAAATAATATAAGCTGGAAGAGAGTTAAAGAATCATAAAATGAAAGGTTGTATTACGTCTTCAGGTATTCCTGTTCTCACTAGCTAAGAAAACGACAGTTACTTGGAAGGAACTTGTGAAATTATGTATCCGCAATTCCACAGTAGAGGAAAAGACAACAGAACATGTACATGTATATCAAAGTAATGTGAGTTGATATTTCTACTGGAAGAAGTAAGACCTGACTTTTCCATGGAACAACAAAAACTTTGATGTTATCAACATTCAGTCAATGAGCTTCTTCCCATCCAAGATCATTCAGAATCCAGTGAAAGATTTGGGAGGATTTTGCAGGATTGAGAAGGCACTGCACAGCCACTTTTACGTCCCACTAGTCTTCAAGTTCGTTAGACACAGTAGTTAACTTCCAAGAATATGATGTGTGCACAGTGGAGTATTTTGGAGGGTCCAGGAAGGTTTCTATCTAAAACCTACAAAGTCAACAGGCGGAGAAAAGTGGTTTCATCCTCTGGCTTGGATATCCTGGAAAAAAGCACTGACCGTCTTCCCGTTAATAAAACCCTTTTAGATTTTAAGTTAATTCAATGTTTAATGCGGAAAAACATGTCTTTCATGCAATCATGTTTTCGTTTTAAAAAGACAAAGTCAAGACCCAATCCCCTTTTGGGTTCCAATCATACATGTAGGAACAATTTGTAAATGGCAACTACTTTTGTGTATTACCATGTATATTCACAGAAACAAAAAGTTTAAGTACAATACAGTATTGGGTGCTGTGCATATCCCTGTGAGATGGGGTACTTTGCCCATCCTACAGATTGCATGCAGCAGACATTATCATTGGCAATATGCTTATCAAGAATCACAAACTATTTATGGAGACCACCCATTGTAGTTAACAAGGTTAAGGTAGAATTTGTCTTGAATATGAAATCTTGTAACTTTCTTAATAGGTCATCTGTAGTTGTGACCTTGGAAGTTCCAGCTTGGTGAACTTGCCAGGGTTCAATTTCAACAAAACTTGTTCTCAGATCAGCTGATTTTCCCCATTTTTCATTTCACACTTGTGCCGTTGAAAATTAAAAACCACTGCACAGTCTTGTAAAGTTAGGGATTACCTCATTTTTCGTTACTTACAACTTCCATGCCTGCATATGTTGTGAAATTACATGTATGTTTTTAACTTAAAATAGTTTGATTTTAGTAATGTTTTTTTTTTTCATGTATTAAATTTTAAGTGTTTTGCTACTGAAGTACTGAGGTAAAAATATTAGTTTGAAAATAGTTGGAGAGACGCATTCAAACTTGCCAAACACTAGATTCTAATGTTCTTAGCTTTACCCTACTTAAACAGTTGTAAAAATAAATTTTCTGTAAAATATTTTTCTTAAATTGTTAATTTTGATTTTAATTTTAAGTTTTTAGAATCACTGCTTTTTAAATTTATTGAAATAGATCATAGGCAAGAGGGTTATTGTATTCTTGTGCATAAATGTAAATACATGTATTACTAACCACTTTTAAGTTAAGTAAAATGAAATTGGGGTCATAAATTGCAACACAAGTAAAGTCAAACTATGGGATTATTTTTAGTTTTGTATTATACATTGAAACGTGATATCCAGTCTAGGATGTAGTGCCATTTTTACATTGTAAATAAGTAACTAAAGCAACCAGTGAATTCTGATTAAAGGATTGTAACAATATATAAAGAACTAAAAACGGTTTCGTGATCACACTAGTTTCATGTTCTTTTTGTCTCTCAACCAGCTTGTAAAACACAACTTATTTCTTGTATAGAAGACAGACTTAGTTTGAAATGTCTTATTTTGCATGGGCATGGGTGTTGTGCTAACTGCTGACCAGTAATCTGCAGGTTTTTTTATAAAATACAAGGTTCCTATTGCCATGGAAATTTAGAAATACAAATGTATTGATACATTTCTGTGGGTAAATTATGAGGTTTAATGAACTATCAATGTGGCTTATGAAAACTAAAACTTGGGGACCAAATCGGCCAAAATCCATCACTCTACTTGTACATGGAATGATGAATGTTGAAAATTACCCCGAAATTATTGCAGGAAATGTTGGCTGAGCAGAAATGGGTTACCAGTCAAAAATACCATGCAGTAGATGTGTTTGTAACTGGTTCCCAAGACCTGTATCAGTTCATATCGAGTTCTGAACACATACATGTTAAATTGGGGGAAAAGTTGCAGGAATCTGAACGACTTCCCTGTGGTGAAATTATCAACATTAGTATTGCAAATAGGTGATGTGATTGTGCCTTGATTGATACAAGCATGGATTTTGGCACACGGTCAGAGAGTATATTGGCCATCACGGATTTGTCTTTTGAAGAAATATAGGTAGAAAACAATGGCAGCCATTTTGAAAAATGTTTGCTTGGGGAATATTTTATCCCAAGTAAGTTTTATTTTATAGTAAAAATGTCAACAAAAACAAAACAGATTGGAAACAAATCAAAAAGCAGCAAAAACTCCAATTGAATTCAGCTTTTATGGAATATACCTCTGAGGTTTTAAGTTCTTTAAAACGTTTTGAATTTCAGGCAAAAATGACACTTTTATGAGCCCACCCACTACATGATACATAATGACGCAGGAAATGGAATTAAATAAACAGTTTTGTGGTTTAAATGAAATATTTATTTTCAGAAAAGGAAGCAAACAATTGACATTTTTAAACCGAGTACCGGGCAGCTTTACAATCCAACCAATTTCTGGGTCAACTTTTCCCACCCCGTCCTTTGCCTGCATGCTAACCCACCCCTAAACCCATTCCCTTCTCAATCAAGGCCACAGTTCAGGCGATGAGCAAGCTAGCACCAGCAACGCATCGCAGACCAGCAGCACCAACGGGGCACCTAGAGAGAAAGGTGCAGGTGCCGCTAAGAAGGAGAATGTATGTCAGGTATGCGAGGGGCCTGGCGAGTTACTGCTGTGTGAAGGTGGGTGTGGAGGAGCATTTCATCTCGATTGCATCGGACTGCAAACTATGCCCACTGGAACCTTCAAATGCGATGAGTGCATATCGGGTATGTACAGAAAATGCAAACACATGTACTGAAGTACAGTGGTTAATTTCACAAAACTTGCTTTGCCGAAACTCCAGTTGTACAATATTTCACACTCGCAACCTTTAAGTTGTGATAGTTTCATGGAAGTAGTTTTGAGTCCAACCTGAATGATATTTTTCAATCAATTGCATGCTCAATAATTCCAATTCAAACTAGCCCAGTAAGCAGAAGGTCTTGGGTTCGACTCCCACTGAGTGAGCTAAACAAATATCTCACAAATTCTCTTCTTCAGGTGTCCATTCTTGCTTCGTTTGCAAGGTCGGAGATAAAACTGTCAAGCGTTGTCATGTAGGGATCTGCGGCAAGTACTATCACCAAGACTGTGTGAAGAAGTTCTTGCAGACTCGTTTTGATAGCCGGGGATTCACCTGTCCACTGCATAGCTGCACTTCCTGTTTTGCTGATAACCCTAAAAACCTTAAAAATGCTAAAGGTGAGTGTTATGGCTCCATGCGTGACCACTTTCAAGAATCCGTTAGATGGAACACTAATTTTATTCCAACTGCACAAATCAAAGCATCGTTGTCATTGGTGGGGTTATTGCCACAGATACACCTGTCATTGGTGGGGTAATTGCCACAGATACACCTGTATTTATACCCTGTTACACCATTAATAATGATGTTATTTGTAGGTCGTCTGGTACGCTGCGTTCGCTGTCCGACATCCTATCATTCTGGTGATAGCTGTATAGCAGCTGGTAGCATCACACTTGCTTCTAATGCCATCGTTTGTAGTCGACACTTTAAACCAATCAAAACGCAGAAGCATCATGCCAGGATTAGCGTCAGTTGGTGTTTCATATGCTCAATAGGTAAGCATTGTCATCAGCATTTGGTCCCATTGCTGTGCCAACAACCAATCTTTGCAGATCTTAGGTATTTATATAACATTTTGGATGATTAACATTAATTTTGCTCAACTTACGGATTAAATGTTTCATCCACAGCAGCTGCAGGCAATATTCCCAGTTTGTTACAAAGTTTTTATTCTCTTGTCGTTTTTTAGGCGGTGATCTAATCTGTTGCGATAGTTGTCCGGCTGCTTTCCACGCAGCTTGCATTGGTTTCACATCAATACCGGAGGGTAACTGGTACTGCCGTGATTGTAGCAACGGTAAACGTCCTCGCTATAATGACATTATATGGGTCAAGCTGGGAAACTACAGGTTTGTCATATTAATTACCAAATACAATGCCAGAAAATTTCAGTAAATCGTCTCCATTTTTATTATATAATTTGTTTGTATTTATTTATTTGCTTTTTACAGTTAATTGTTGTCAGGCCAAATAGTATTTGAAGAATATGTTAGAATTAAAGATCAGGTTTTTTTATTGAGACAAACCTTTAATAATTTTAAAGAATGTATTTTTAAAAGAATCTACAACATCAACAATTAAATAATAGTTTAAAAGGTTAGAAAGCTGCACCCACTCTGCCCTGCTGGGCCCTTTGTTGTTGTTGGCTTGTCACGTGCCAACAGCACTAATCTTCAACCAAAATCTCGTGCTTTTCTTATTTCTAGATGGTGGCCGGCCCAGATTTGCAATCCACGCAACGTCCCCACCAACATTCAAGAAATGAACCACCAAGTCGGGGAATTCCCCGCCCAGTTCTTTGGGTCACATGACTACTTCTGGACTCACCATGGGCGTGTCTTTGGTTACTATGAGGGAGACAAAGGGAGCAGAGAAAATGCCGCTACCAAAGGATTGGCGGCAGTCTTCAAAGCCGGTGAGTCCAAACAGAAAACCAAATAACTTGAACCTCGTTCTTTATCATCTCAAAACAGCTGACATTTCTTGAATTTTTCAATTGAAAAAAATGCTATTTAGGTAATCAGTGATGGTTGATTAGGTAATTCTGACATAGTGGTGCTGTACTTTTTCTATTGATTAGCTCTTCTTGAGGCAGCGGAGAAATACAAACAATGGAAGGGACACCGAGAGCTAAAAGAAGCCAGAGAACTGGAGAACAGTAGCAAAAAACCACGCCCATTCAAGTACATCAAGGTATGTCTAGCCAGAAACCACGCCCGTTCAAATACATCTAGGTATGTCTAGCAAGAAACCACGCCCATTCAAGTACATCGAGGTATGTCTAGCCAGAAACCACGCCCATTCAAGTACATCAAGGTATGTCTAGCAAGAAACCACGCCCATTCAAGTACATCAAGGTATGTCTAGCAAGAAACCACGCCCATTCAAGTACATCTAGGTATGTCTAGCAAGAAACCACGCCCATTCAAATACATCAAGGTATGTCTAGCAAGAAACCACGCCCATTCAAATACATCAAGTTATGTCTAGCCAGAAACCACGCCCATTCAAGTACATCTAGGTATGTCTAGCAAGAAACCACACCCATTCAAATACATCTAGGTATGTCTAGCAAGATTGTTGCGTTGATTTTCTTAATAGTCACAAATATTGTTGATGTCATTATTTTGTCAACCTCATCCATTTAGATCAACAGGCCGGTGGGTCACGTACAGATGCCTCCATTTGATATGAGCCAATGTCAGCCTTGTGACTGTAAAGCAACCAGTGATAACCCGTGTGGCAAGGATAGTGATTGCCTGAATCGCATCCTTTTGATTGAGTGTCACCCCCTCGTGTGTCCGGCGGGAGAGAAGTGTCGGAACCAACGATTCCAGAAACGAGAGTATCCAGAATCTTCCTCGGAGAAGATGGGCAAACGAGGCTGGGGGTTGATGTCACATGTCGATATAAAGAAGGTATTCAAGGGCATTTGTTTGTACTCGGAACAGGGACACAAAACTGTTTATCAATAGCAGATATAAGATGGTGACCAAGGTTTGTGTTGTAGGTGGGGGGAGGGGGAGGGGGAGGGGGAGGGGGGGCTGACCTGGGCATCTTTTAAACACCTTCAAGGCTAGAAGGAATATCTCATATTGCTAAACAAATTTACTTCAAACCACAGAATCATCATTTACATATCCTATATAACAGTACATAATGAATAGATTATTATATTTTGTCCCAGGGTGATTTTGTAAACGAATACGTCGGTGAACTGGTTGACGAAGAAGAATGCCGTGAGAGAATTCGTCAAGATCACGACAACAACATCAGTGACTTCTACTTCCTGACGCTAGACAAAGATCGCATCATTGACGCTGGACCCAAGGGAAACTTGTCTCGATTCATGAATCATTGCTGTCAGCCCAACTGTGAGACGCAGAAATGGACAGTGAATTGTGACACGCGAGTTGGACTCTTCGCTATTCATGATATTCCAAGGGGTAAGTTTCTTTGATATCAATTTGTTTGCTTTGTGAGATCAGTCTTTTAGAAAAGTTTGAATACGTCTAAAATCAGTACTTCCTCGTTTAAATTAAAACATTTGACAACTTATGTTAATATGTTTGAAGTTTGGATTTCTACCTGGACAGTTTTTTTTACAATAGAGAAAACAAATTTGTCTTTATTTCCTTTTATTATACCCTAATCCAAAACTACCTCTAAACCCTTTTACTGGAGACCCAAAATGTTATGGGGACACGGTAATGTCCCCACAACTCGGTTATATTTTTTTCAAATGAAAGTGTCCCCATAACTCGATGTATGCCTACCCTCTAAATCATACTTGCTTGCCATGCATGTTATCTAGTCCTGAACTCGAAAATAACCTGTCTAATCTAGATACACATCTATTATTTGGTAACGTGTTAAACTCCAGGGTTTTTTTTCTGACAGAAACGGAACTGACATTCAATTACAACCTGGACAGTCTAGGGAACGAGAAGAAACGCTGCGAGTGTGGCGCCCCCAACTGTAGCGGCTTTATTGGGGTCAGGCCAAAGGTCAGTGCACTTTTGATGACATCACAAAGGTCACATTTACACCGTACTACAAAATACTTGTCAATTCTCGTAGGCCAGTGTAGTAACAGCACTGCATTCTACAGTTTACTCAAGTAGTATTTTGTAGTATTAGGGGGTGTTGGGGTTAATTGCAATCCCTTGATGTGTCACTTGGTAACGACTCCACTAAAATGTATTTCAAGGAAGAAAAAAAAGAAATTGAACCAAACTCGTTTTTTTACTCCAACAGACTGCTTCAGCTGAAGTCGCAGCCCAGAAATTTAAGAAAGCGGCCGACCGCAAGAAACTGAAACGTCAGAAGCGCAAGATAAAAACGGTGACCAAAGTGAACCACGACGATGAGTGTTTCCGCTGCAGTGAGGGAGGAGAACTTGTTATGTGTGATCACAGGAATTGCCCCAAAGCTTACTGTTTAGGATGCTTGAAACTGGCCAAGCCACCACACGGTAAGAACAAAGAGCACAGACAGCGTTTTTATTGCAAAAGTTATGTTCACCGTACTATTTTAAAGTTGCATCCCGAAAAACAGTTTACATCTTCTTAGAATCTCATGAAATTGGAAGATCATGAAATATTGGTTTTCTCTCTACAGACGGAAGTTGCATAGTAACAAAAAACTCTTAATATATTGTACATTTGGGTGTTTTCTACCCCCACAGGAAAATGGATTTGTCCGTGGCATCATTGTGATGAATGCGGCAAGTTAGCCACTCGGCTGTGCGATGCGTGTCCCAACTCCTACTGCAACAGTCACACCAAGGGTAACATCACTGTCATCATGGAGATGAAACTGTGCCACGATCACGATGATGAGGAACGAGAGCAATTGGCGACGCAGCGACGTCTTAAGGCGGAGTTGAGAGAATTAGAGAAGAAACAGAAAGAGGAGGAGGAAGTAGAACAGACGAAGAAACAAGACGAGAACTTGGCCAAGGAAGAGAAGAAGATGCTGAAGAAAGAGAAGGAGAAATTGAAAGAGAAACGGAAAGAACACAAGAAAGACAAGAGACAAGAGAAGACTGAAGCAACTTTGGAAGTAGAGGCTGGAGGAAAGAAAAAAAGGAACAGAATCAAGAAAAGCTCCAAGGAGGAGGTTGTCAAGCAAAAATCTAAGAACTTAAAGGAACCCAAGACCCAGTCTCAGTCGGATGCCAAATCCAAGACTCAGTCGGATGCCAAATCCAAGACTCGGGAGAATGCCAAATCCAAGACTCGGGAGGATGCCAAATCCAAGACTCGGGAGGATGCAAAATCCAAGATTCGGGAGGATGCCAAATCCAAGACTCGGGAGGATGCAAAATCCAAGACTCGGGAGGATGCAAAATCCAAGACTCGGGAGGATGCAAAATCCAAGACTCGGGAGGATGCAAAATCCAAGACTCGGGAGGATGCAAAATCCAAGACTCGGGAGGATGCAAAATCCAAGACCAAGTCGGATGCCAAATCCAAGACTCAGTCGGATGCCAAATCCAAGACTCAGTCGGATGCCAAAATGAGCAACAGTTTACCTCTGCAAGAGTCTGAGTCGCCTGACGATTTAGGTTTCCTCTTAGATGACAGCGAGGGGGAACTTGTGATTGATGAGGATTTCCATGAAGAGAAGAAGTCTAAGCGCACAAAGAAAGGACCAGAGAATGCCATCAAAGATGACACACCGATGAAATCTGGACTGATTGATGGCAAGGGCAAAAACGAAAAACCTAAGGAGGCTCCAAAAGCCACGTAACGCCCCGAGGGGAATTTTCTTTTTTAATAAATTCTTTTGTGTGGTAAATGTTGACAACATAAAACTGTGTCATTCTCGAGGGCAAAGTAGAGGGGTTGTTGAACATTGTGGCACTTGAAATGATTTTTTGTTTTAATCAATGAGATTTTAGAGGTACAATTGTATTGTGAAAACAGAAATATGAATTTCATCTTCAATAAATTTCATCTTGACCAGTTATTGTCGGGATTTCACAGATGATTATTATTCATATACCTAATAATCCTTATGTTATATTTAGTGCGTGCTTCCACCGTGTTCTGATTTTAGTGTTGAATATTTACAGGACCTCAACTACACATGCACCTGTAGTATTTTCTCAATTTGTCCTGGACATGTCTAATTGTCTATACTCAATCTCAATATATTTGTTTGGCATGTCATCGAACCTGAAATACATGTGGTACTACATGAAGAATATTGTTTTATATTAATTACAGCGTTGACAATATTTAAATTTTCTCTATTTAAAGTTTTAAAGCTTTTTTTTTTTAAAGTCAAGCAAGCTCCTCGCAGGCTAGTTTGTTTTCACAATATCTCGTACATCAAACCAATTTTGCACTTAAAACTTTCAGTTGCTGGGAAAGTTTTAACGTTTATTTGAAGGTTTTAAAGACGAGTGTTTGTTCTGGTAAGGGGGAGCCTAGTGTTTGAATTGTTTTAAGTTCTTGTTGTTATTTAGCGTTTGTTTTGAAATTAAATTTGTAACATGTTTAGAGAATTTTAAAATAGGACCATGGAACATACAAATTGCAGCTATTATTTGTGAAAATGTTTAGTAAAAAAGGGCAGTCGTATTATTTTTTAAGCAAATTCCCTAAATGAAGTTCAACTTCTAAGAAATTTATTTTGCTTGACAAGGAGATTGTCCTTTGAAAAAAAGAAGATTGATGGAATTAATGGAACGTTACGTTCTTATGTTGTCTTAGGATAAATCATGAGCATAAAACATTACGCTCAGTTACATAATCTTGCACATTTAATAACAGTACTGCATGCTATTAGTGAATTTGTTTATGTCACCGATTTAGAAGATTTAGGTTTTTTCAGAATCGTCTTGCATTTGCTCAAATTGTATCAAATATTTCTATGAAAGTACTAAAAAATAATAGTTTGCAATCTCCGTAAAAACCTTATAAAGTAATAGATAATTATTTTAGGTCTGTTTTTTAATTTTCCATTTGGTTGAAACAAAAAGTGTAAATAGTTTGAAGCAAATAGGAAGTTGATAACAGATTACAATATCCCCATTTGTTTGTATGTACATGTAATGCTTATAATGGGCTTGCAAGAATACAATCAGATTCCTCTAAGAATTTTAAGTGATTTTTTGTTCCTCTTGTTTTCTTTCGATCAGTACAAGTTGAGCATTTGGAAGATTGTTTAGGTGTGTAAATGTAAGAGTAAATGAATAAATTTGATACTTGTTTAAACCATTACATATATAGATTTTGTCTTTGAACATTTATTATGATCCAACCCTTGAAATCATTTTTTTTTACTGGAATACTTGGAAAATGGAGCAAAATTTAGCTTTTCTGGCAAAAGGTTACACAATGTTTTGCTTCACAATATCACACTGAAACATTTCTAGAATGAAAACAATTCATTTTATATAACAAGTTTGTTGTTTATATGTACAACAAACTGATTGGCAAGTCACATAGTTATTTGTATTAGTATAGCCATTATTTTAATAGAATTCTGTTAAAACCAGCTGACCAGTAACCCACAAAGAGAATAGGCAACACTGCTGGTGAGTTTGTCTGCACTTGCACCTGTTTTTAAAATTGTGCCAACTAAGCCAGCAGATCCAGCTCTGTCAACTGGTCAAAATTGTGTCCCACCAAGCCAATGCCTGCCCACACCCACTGCACCCTATCCAACTTGCCTCACCCAAACTCCCACCCACCCCCTTCATCAAAATATCCTCTTCTTCAATATATAGAGAACTGTTGCTAGGAACAATGCCACCGCTAGGAAGATGAGTAGTCGATCTGTCAGCTCTCGTCGGTTGTACTTGGTTAGTAAACTACGACTTGTCTGAATCACTCCTCCCATTCCTTTAAATTCCTCGTGTGTGTCCGACAGAGTTGCCGATGATTTCCCTGAAGAAGAAAAAAGTATTGAAATCACTTGAATTAAAATTGCTTACTGCATGTAACATAATCGGGGAAAGTTGCTAACATTGGCTCAATTTGAAATAAAACGACTTGGTCTGAGGAAAGAATGTTGCATCCTGAAGCTGTTTATTTTCTTCATGTATTATTTAAGTGAAGGTCCATCATTGCAAAAATGTTGAAAAGACATAAATATGGGAGTGAGAAACATTTCCAATTTGGTTAGGAAATACTTAGAAATGTTCTTGATTTTCCATAGACTTGGTACACAACCGCTGAAGTAGCGTACAGATGCTATTCTTTTCCAGTTTGAAGTTAGGGTTTGTAAAAACGGGATGTAGAAAATAAAATTTCACCATAAGGAGATACGGTCACGTGACGTTCAGGATATTTGTACACAGGCCTCTCTGATTGGCTGGTACTTAGGAATAACTATTGTGTAATGTTTAGTTACCTAGTACTTGATTGGTCAGATTGCTCTGCATTACATTGTCCGCCATCATTCTGTTTAGACTCATCAGATTATCGGTAATGTTGCTAGCTGTCTTGGATAAACTCTCTTGATTCATTCTGTTATCACAAGACAAATAAAAAGACTCAACAAAGGAAAGGGCAAGTTACTTTAAACAGCTGAGTTTGCATGACAAAAAGGCAATAATATAAGTAGATAAGAGTTCCTTCTGGTTCTTTCAAGAACCACACATCTCACTCAGTATTACCATGGTGTTATCCTAAACTACTTATCTTATACACAGAGGAAAAAAACAATAAATGAAGCTAATTAATAGAAACAAATTAACTACATGTACATGTAAGGTACCTTTTCCTTAAATCGGGGTCTGTGCTGCCTTGAAGCAAACTTTCTCTTTCTTGTCTGTCGATTGCCATCTTGCAAGATAGATTAGCTTTTCTAATAGATGTCTGTGTACTGCCATAAATAAGAAACACAATAAAGTTTGAAAATTAGAATCGCAACACAAAACAGAAATATCTGATGTGTAAATGACACAACAACGTTAACCATGATTATAAAAATGACATTGTATCTCCACGGATATAAATAATGAAATTATTCTTAATTTTGTATAGTAATAAATTTCAAATGATAAAAAAAAAAATTCGTTTGTTTTTTTTGGTGTTTTTTTTTCTGAGGAAGCCAAAGCATTTTACCTCAATAGTTGTTTGCGGAAGTTTTCAACATCTTTGAGGATATCCAGTCTGTCTGTTTCTTTGTCTCGTTCATTTGCAATTCGTTCCAAATGCTAAAACGAAACGAGTTAAAATTCAATACAAGCCCAGCAACACAACTGTAGTCTAAACTTATTCTATACTGAAACCACATGTAACCATGGAAACGCATTGAAATACCTGTATTCTGTTTTGCGTTGTTTTCATTTGTTCTTTAATTTTCTGGTTGACCTGATTCATATCATCAACGGAATGACAGTTGCTTCGGATTTCCTAGAAAATAAAACAAAAAATAAAGACCTGTTGACTCCATGACTGAGCTTAGGAATCATGTTTTCCAATTGGGGGGGGGGGGGATGTAGCTCACCTGGTCATTTATATGACCCCTTGGCCTTGCCAAAGTTACTTTTATTATTATTATTATTATTATTTATTCGGCCAATAGCAACATACAAAAAACAATTCACAAAATAAACAGATTTAACTAAACAAAAACAATCCAATTCCAGCTGGCCAGGATTGACAAAAGTATAATTAAACACTGTGACTCGAAAGCCTGTCAATCCTTACTCGAATGGTAACATACAAACTAATAAAATCTCGATAAATATTATAACTTTACAGGAATTACAACTTTAAATTAAAACAAGAAAAGGATGATTAAATGATAGTGAATAACATTGACAAAATTTCACGTTTTTTAAATTACAAGTTTTACAATTTATCAATTTATCAGAGGCAAGAAAAGCTGACGTAAAACAAATATTATATAGTCGTAACAAATAGAAAAAACAAAACAAAACAAACACACAAAACAACTAAACACAGAACTATTAAACACAAAACTAAACAAATTAACACAAAAACAACAACACAAAACAACTAAACACAAAACAAATTAACACAAAAACAGCACAACACAAAACAACTAAACACAAAACAACTAAACACAAAACAAAACAAACTAACACAAAACAACTAAACACAAAACAAAACAAATTAACTAACACAAAACAAATAAACACAAAACAATTTTACACAAAACAATACAAAACACAAACACCCTAGCAAATATTTAGTGACATTTTACTCCTTTCAGCAGAGAACTTTCCATCCGTCACCCCATGAAACCACTTTTGCACTCGCAAACCTTAATTATTTGTATAAAAACATGAATAGCTTAACACTCTTTATAATGATTAGATAATCTGGTGTTGAATTGTGAAAAAGATTCAATCAAAAGAGAGTCCCTTATATGTGATGGCAAACTACTCCAGATTCGGGGGAAAACATGGCCAGGTGTCTTTTTTAGGGTTTGAGTTCTGGCATAGTGATGACAAAAAAACAGAGAATCCTGGTGTCCAGTGTTAACTACAGTGCTGGCCTTCACTGATTGGCAGTTCACTAAATTAAATAGGACCTTGACTGTAAAGGAAACAATGTGCTTTTGTCTACGAGCATCTAAGGTCATCCAATTCAAAGCATGTGTTCGGTCCTCATATGACATGGCACCTTTGGGCTGTTTAAGACACATCCTGCTTGCTCTTCTCTGCACTCTTTCGAGTTTGGCTGCATTAGATGCTGTGTCAGGGGACCACGCTGGCAATCCATATTCAAGTACGGGCAAGACAAGTGAACGATAGAGTGATGTCAAAGCCTTGGTCGAAGCACCACCAGCAATCTGCCAGATAAAGCCTAATGTCTTATTGGCCTTTTTAACAATGGTATCGACGTGATCGTTCCAGTTCAGTGAATCGTTGATGATAACCCCAAGATATTTGAATTTAGGTGTAAAACTGAGCGGTTGACCATGGAGAATGTAACTTGGAAGAACTGCTGGTTTCCGGGATCTGGATATGTGCATGACCTTGGTTTTCTTGATATTCAGCTGCATGCGATTGAGATTACTCCATTGTTCAAGTGTAGTCAGGTCCGACTGGAGGGAGAGTTCATCTTGGGTTGAGTGAATTGGCTGATAGAGGAGTGTATCATCCGCAAAGAGTGCACAATTTGTGGTCAATTTATGAGAAATGTCATTAATAAATAGATTAAACAGAAGGGGGCCAAGGACACTGCCCTGGGGGACACCTGAAGTAACTGGTGCCCACGCAGAGAAGCATCCCCGATATGCGACACGTTGTTGACGACCTATTAGGAATGACTTTATCCAGGTCCATGTTGATCCACGAATATTGAAGTTGTTGGCAAGTTTGTTAAGTAACATATGGTGTGGCATGACATCAAAAGCCTTACTGAAATCGAGGAAAATTACGTCAATTCGAGGAGGGCGAGGTTTATCCAAGATAGTTGCCCAATCGTGAATAGTGTTTGCTAGCTGGGTGACGCATGATTTGTGGGCAGTGAAACCATGTTGTTTTGGGTTGCTCAGGCAAAGTGATGTTACATGGTCGTAATAGCTTTAAAATCTTTTTTTGTTTTTCTCGGGCTTGAACTATGGTAAAATATCAAAACAATTTGAAGGTGGAAATATGTTTCTGGTGATGTATTGCTTGGAGATTTAATTTTGTGAACCACCTCAGAAATTATATCTTGCTCATTATATCCTATGCAGTTTTCCAAACCCCAGGTTAGGCTTTATTGCAGCCAAACTGAATGAACGAAGCCAAAGCGGAGACGAAGCTGGGGTTTAAAAAACGGTCAAATATGACTCCACAAAATGCAAAGTGCGCCCTCACGCGGCGCGTTTCGCAATGCAAATGTTTACGTGCGACATATTACACAAATAGTTTTCCACAATATTGACGGGAATAAACACATTGATATTTCATTTATATAATCAAAAAAGACTGCTGATATTCTATATAAAACGTTTCAGATAATACCTGAATAAGGCCGTTGATTTTGAGGTCGTACTCAATGATTTCTTTGGCAACATTTCGAACCTCGACTAAATCAGCCGCCATTTTTATTGTTTTCTAATCAGAAAGTTCGTTGACCCATGTGATGTGGTGGGTTGACAAAAATATACGCGCGCTGCGCATGCATACAATTAGCGTTGGATTGAGCCTAGCCTTCCGTTTCGGCTACGGATTAAATTCAACTTTCTGGAAATATAAAAACCAGCCAAACCAGGCAGAACCTGCAATTTTACTAATTATTTCAAAATAATTGAATTTTATTTCTACAAAAGTGACACGTGTCCAGATGTTTTTTTTCATGAAGAATTATAGTCTGGTACCCTTTTCCAATATCTGGATTTCGTCGTGGCCTAGCATTATGATCAGCGGTCGGTACATGATGTACAGTACATGTGTACAGCCTGTACTACAGCCTAGTACAGGTGTCAACAACATACACCAGCTGTTCAGAATTTCCTAATGGAATGGCTATTTTTGTCTTCATATTTCACGAGAGAGATAAGGTCAACTTGCAGAATATATTATTGAAATCCTTTGACTGTACTTTCTGCAAGCTATAGATGGCTAGGTATGTCACAAAAACTACTTTCGAAAATTGTGCAAACCCCAAACTGCCCTCCGGCCGGCAGCACTGGCACAGCAGTGGCACCGGCGCAGGTGGTTGCGGGGGTGGTTTTGTGGTTTTTATGTTTGGGTGGGAGGAGGGGGAGGGGGGGGGGGGGGGGGGGGGGGTAGGTGGCAGGTGGCAACCGGATTTACCAAACTAACTTACAAACAACAGGTGTGCCTAGCTAGGCTAGGGTCTGTTGTAAATAAAAGGCAGGGTTTTGATTTTTGTGGGTTTTTTGGCAGGAAATTTTGGGGTAAAATTATGACCAAATTAATGATAAATAGGCCTTATACTATTTTATATGTTGGTTTTTGTTTTAATTTTGTGTGTGTGAAAATAAGCCAAGTTCTAAACATCTTCAAATAATTTCACTGTCTGTGCGCAGTGTGATCATGGAGCTATAAACTCCATGTATTGATCAAGTTAGTTACTTAACTACTTATTAACTAACTACTTCCATTTTTATAGAACATGACTTAAGGCCGATTCATACTTCACGAGAAAACAGTTGTGATAAGACGAGAACACGTCACAAAGCATTTGTTGCGAACATTTGCCCAAGTTGAAATGTGTTCAACTTTTGCAATTTTGCAGCACAAAATCTTGCTGTGACGTCACAAGTTTACGTTTGCTTTTGTGCCGAGTGTGAATTGGTCTTTAGCCTGTGCTTTTCACCTCCATGTTTGGGCTATTCCACTTACTCATGCTCCTACTTTTGACCAATCAGAGATCGGGTCATATTTCTTTATCCTTCTTCTCAGATGGAAGCCAATCTGCCTGCATCTTCCTGCATCATGGCATATCAACCTCCGTCTCAACAGCAGCATACGACGCACCGCCTGCATCCTCTTTGCATTAACTCTCATTGGAATCGTCCTTATCTTCTACCTAGAGGTTGAGATGACCCCGGTTATGCACGACCCCTTGAATGACCTTATTAATAAATATGAACTTCTAGAGGTCACCGACACAGAAGATGAGCATTTGTACTATGGGGTAGTCATTGATGCAGGGAGTAGCGGAACTAGAGTGTATGTGTATTTTTGGCCGCGGCACATCGGAGACACCAATAAACTATTACAGATCCATCAGATGCGAGACAAGCGAAGGAAACCAGTTGTCATGAAGATAAAACCAGGTATTGATCTAAAAACAACATAACTCACTAATCAGTCTCAAAACATTGTTTGTAGATCTTTTCCCTTTGATTATAAAACAGTTTTTTTAACTAATGGTATAAACGATAACTTGACGTTGTCCTTTGAAAATCCATCATGAGTTTGTGGGGCACTCTGTTGGCTTGAGAAGCTTTCAAGAAATTCCATCAAAATTTCATGATTGCTATCAGCTACGTGAAATGTTAATTTTTACCTTTTGTCTGTTTGTTTGTTTGTTTGTTCGTTTGTTTGTTTGTTTGAGGTCTCGCTACCCTGGCCAGTAATCCATCCCAAGCCAGTGATTACCTGAAGCCACTGTTGGACTACGCAGCGAGTCACATCCCTAGAGCTAAGCATCCAGAGTCTCCACTCTACATATTGGCAACCGCTGGCATGAGGATATTACCTCTCAGGTACACTACCTTAACCCTCCGTCTCTCAGTGACAAAATGGAGACAGATTCCTTGTCTGTCAAAATCTATTCAGTGACAGCTTTTAACTGTGAAGTTTTGTGAACTCGGCTCACATTGGTACAATATTTGTCGTTTCATTTTGGGTGTGTTCGCAAATGTATCCTTTCTGCATTTAAGTAAGATTGAAGATATACAATTACAAAACCATCCGATGCCTGGCTGTAATTTACCCTTAGAAGTTCCAAGATTGTAAACTGGTACCTTCTTTTGATTTGTACTTATACAGTCAACAAGAAGCCATTCTACAAGACCTGAAGAACGACATTCCTAAGGACTACAAGTTTCTCTTTTCGGACACGCAGGTGGAGGTGATCAGCGGCAAACAAGAGGGAGTGTATGCTTGGATTGGCATCAACTACGTGCTGGGAAGATTTGACCATGCTAATGACAGTACGTGCTTTATGACAGAATAATATGGAATATGACAATTTTTCTTTTTATCCTAAATTCTAACTCGATAGATTTCAAATATCAAGTGCACCAGTTGCACAGACATGACTTTTAGCCAGCACTCTTTTACTCTTATTATTTTTCAGATGACGCTATGGTTGAAGTTGACGTGTCTGCAGAGAATGGACAAGTTTCCGTTTTGCGTAAACGCACCGTCGGCATTCTAGACATGGGTGGCGGCTCAGCACAAATTGCCTTTGAAGTCCCTCACACCGTAAGCTTCGACGGGTCAAGCCCTCAGGTGTTGTCAGTCAATCTAGTTTTAGTTGATTCAAACCATTCCCCTTCCCTCCCCCTGATATTTTTATTTGAAAGAATAGCAAGTTATGTTGATATTCCGGTTGTAATTGTAAGAATTATAGAAAAACAATGCATGAATTGAGGATAATTTGTACTTGAAAATGTTTGTTTACGCTAATGTTTTTATCAAATTTAAACTAGAAATATTTCATTTGTGTGAAGCAAGAATCAACATTTACTTACCATAATCGCTGCTAATCTAGTAAGCAAAGTTTGCTTTTTAAACATGCATGTAGGAAATTTATTTTTGTTTCACATACAAATTTTTACTGACTAATATATTGATTGACATGTGATGGACATGTGATTGACATGAGATTGACGTGATCTTCTTTCCCAGGAGGAAGTAGCTAAAAGTATGCTAGCTGAGTTCAACCTCGGTTGCGATGTGCACAAGACTGAGCATGTTTATCATGTGTACGTCACCACATTTCTTGGATATGGAGGAAACGCAGCTAGAACACGTTACGAAAAAGCTCTCGTAAATGCCACATTCAGCAAAATAAAAAGGTAAGAAAACAGCAGAGATTTAGATTAAAATCCCGTTTTAATTACAATGGAATGTGAGTATGACAAGTTTGAAATTTGTACGGTGTGTAACTTATGTGATGGAAACATTTGTACAAATTGTCCCTTTTTTCTTCCAGTACTGCTAAACCTCCTGGTTTGACAGAAGCTTCCCCGTTCCTTGACGCGTGCCTACCAGTTAGTTTACAAGACAAAATCACACACGACGGTCACACAATCTACTTGAAGGGAACCGGTGATTACAAACAATGCCAATCTTCCCTGGTTCCCCTCATGAATCTCACGGTTCCCTGCGCTAAACAGCCGTGTTCATTCAATGGTATCTTCCAGCCCCAGATTGAGTTCAGAAACAGTGAGTTTTACGGATTCTCTGAGTATTGGTACTGCATGGAGGATGTGCTTCGTATTGGAGGAATGTACGAGTATGTCAAATTTGAAAAGGCTGCAAAGGTAAGTCAAAAAGGGTTAGATAAATGGGAATGTTATGTAGACAAGTCTGTCTAACGGGGGTTAACAGTTCATTTGAATAGCTTACATATATGTGTTATTGAATTTGAGATGGAGTCCTGATCGACTCTTGGTGGGCTTGTAATGGGCTTGTGGTGGGCTTGTGGTGGGCTTGTGGTGGGCTTGTGATGGGCTTGTGATGGGCTTGTGATGGGCTTGCAATGAGCTACAATATAAATGTATTTTGGTGGATTAAAACTTAAAAGACACATTGGTAACATTTCCAACAATGTGGTTTTTTCTTCAGGATTATTGTGCAACCCGGTGGTCATTATTACAGGAGCATCATGATAAAGGTTTATTCACCAAAGCAGATGCGCACAGATTGAAGTAAGTAGAAATGCACCATTCCAGTATTATATAAAACCCTGGGCATTACTTAAAGCTGCGCGACCTGATTCATAATATATTATAATTAGACTTCACCCCTGCATACTATGCTCTGAAAAACTGCCAATTGTTTTTTATTTTTTATATTTTTAAATTGTGCGCAAGGACTAGAAACAACTTTTCCCTCACTTTTTTTGCCTTATTTCAACCCAACTCCCATCCTTAAAGGTGTTTTCTTACACATTTTTGTAGGATTAATTTTTCATCTTTGTTTTTTCAGATACCAATGCTTTAAGTCTGCCTGGATCACAACCGTCCTGCATAAAGGGTTTGGATTTCCTGAGAATTATAAATACCTGCGCACTGCGAGCCTTATACAAGATAAAGAGGTGCAGTGGACATTGGGTGCCATACTTCACAGAACACGATTCATTCCGCTCAGGTTAGTCACAATGAAAAAGGAAGGGTCCACAGTTGTGACAAAACAAAGTTGGTTTTAGAGACGACTTTTTTGTACAGTAAATTGTAGCATCTTTGCATGAAAGTAACACATACAAGTCAATCACAAGTCGGTCACAAGTCAACTATAAGTCTTGGTCAGTGACTTGACTTGTGACTTGACTTGCGAGTTGACTTGCGAGTTGACTTGCGACGCGACTTGCGACGCGACTTGCGATGCGACTTGCGATGCGACTTGCGACGCGACTCGACTTGCGACTCGACTTGCGACTCGACTTGTGATTACTTTTTTTTAGAGTTGCCTATTGATTTCTTGTTGTTTTCTTGTTATCTTTAGAGAGATTCAGCAAGGTGTGTTTCAGAGTTGCCTATTGATTTCTTGTTGTTTTCTTGTTATCTTTAGAGAGATTCAGCAAGGTGTGTTTTAGAGTTGCCTATTGATTTCTTGTTGTTTTCTTGTTATCTTTAGAGAGATTCAGCAAGGTGTGTTTTAGAGTTGCCTATTGATTTCTTGTTGTTTTCTTGTTATCTTTAGAGAGATTCAGCAAGGTGTGTTTTAGAGTTGCCTATTGATTTCTTGTTGTTTTCTTGTTATCTTTAGAGAGATTCAGCAAGGTGTGTTTTAGAGTTGCCTATTGATTTCTTGTTGTTTTCTTGTTATCTTTAGAGAGATTCAGCAAGGTGTGTTTCAGAGTTGCCTATTGATTTCTTGTTGTTTTCTTGTTATCTTTAGAGAGATTCAGCAAGGTGTGTTTTAGAGTTGCCTATTGATTTCTTGTTGTTTTCTTGTTATCTTTAGAGAGATTCGGCAAGGTGTGTTTTAGAGTTGCCTATTGATTTCTTGTTGTTTTCTTGTTATCTTTAGAGAGATTCAGCAAGGTGTGTTTTAGAGTTGCCTATTGATTTCTTGTTGTTTTCTTGTTATCTTTAGAGAGATTCAGCAAGGTGTGTTTTAGAGTTGCCTATTGATTTCTTGTTGTTTTCTTGTTATCTTTAGAGAGATTCAGCAAGGTGTGTTTCAGAGTTGCCTATTGATTTCTTGTTGTTTTCTTGTTATCTTTAGAGAGATTCAGCAAGGTGTGTTTTAGAGTTGCCTATTGATTTCTTGTTGTTTTCTTGTTATCTTTAGAGAGATTCAGCAAGGTGTGTTTCAGAGTTGCCTATTGATTTCTTGTTGTTTTCTTGTTATCTTTAGAGAGATTCAGCAAGGTGTGTTTTAGAGTTGCCTATTGATTTCTTGTTGTTTTCTTGTTATCTTTAGAGAGATTCAGCAAGGTGTGTTTCAGAGTTGACTATTGATTTCTTGTTGTTTTCTTGTTATCTTTAGAGAGATTCAGCAAGGTGTGTTTCAGAGTTGCCTATTGATTTCTTGTTGTTTTCTTGTTATCTTTAGAGAGATTCAGCAAGGTGTGTTTTAGAGTTGCCTATTGATTTCTTGTTGTTTTCTTGTTATCTTTAGAGAGATTCAGCAAGGTGTGTTTTAGAGTTGCCTATTGATTTCTTGTTGTTTTCTTGTTATCTTTAGAGAGATTCAGCAAGGTGTGTTTTAGAGTTGCCTATTGATTTCTTGTTGTTTTCTTGTTATCTTTAGAGAGATTCAGCAAGGTGTGTTTTAGAGTTGCCTATTGATTTCTTGTTGTTTTCTTGTTATCTTTAGAGAGATTCAGCAAGGTGTGTTTCAGAGTTGCCTATTGATTTCTTGTTGTTTTCTTGTTATCTTTAGAGAGATTCAGCAAGGTGTGTTTTAGAGTTGTCTATTGATTTCTTGTTGTTTTCTTGTTATCTTTAGAGAGATTCAGCAAGGTGTGTTTCAGAGTTGCCTATTGATTTCTTGTTGTTTTCTTGTTATCTTTAGAGAGATTCAGCAAGGTGTGTTTTAGAGTTGCCTATTGATTTCTTGTTGTTTTCTTGTTATCTTTAGAGAGATTCAGCAAGGTGTGTTTTAGAGTTGCCTATTGATTTCTTGTTGTTTTCTTGTTATCTTTAGAGAGATTCAGCAAGGTGTGTTTCAGAGTTGCCTATTGATTTCTTGTTGTTTTCTTGTTATCTTTAGAGAGATTCAGCAAGGTGTGTTTTAGAGTTGCCTATTGATTTCTTGTTGTTTTCTTGTTATCTTTAGAGAGATTCAGCAAGGTGTGTTTTAGAGTTGCCTATTGATTTCTTGTTGTTTTCTTGTTATCTTTAGAGAGATTCAGCAAGGTGTGTTTTAGAGTTGCCTATTGGTTTCTTGTTGTTTTCTTGTTATCTTTAGAGAGATTCAGCAAGGTGTGTTTTAGAGTTGCCTATTGATTTCTTGTTGTTTTCTTGTTATCTTTAGAGAGATTCAGCAAGGTGTGTTTTAGAGTTGCCTATTGATTTCTTGTTGTTTTCTTGTTATCTTTAGAGAGATTCAGCAAGGTGTGTTTCAGAGTTGCCTATTGATTTCTTGTTGTTTTCTTGTTATCTTTAGAGAGATTCAGCAAGGTGTGTTTTAGAGTTGCCTATTGATTTCTTGTTGTTTTCTTGTTATCTTTAGAGAGATTCAGCAAGGTGTGTTTTAGAGTTGCCTATTGATTTCTTGTTGTTTTCTTGTTATCTTTAGAGAGATTCAGCAAGGTGTGTTTCAGAGTTGCCTATTGATTTCTTGTTGTTTTCTTGTTATCTTTAGAGAGATTCAGCAAGGTGTGTTTCAGAAGCAGATAGCACCTCCTTGGGTTCACGCCTCTCAAGTCTCTAATCAGTACATCTTCATCAGCTGCTTCATCGTTGTCTGCATCTTCATCTTCCTCTACCTCCGATGGTTGAGGGTCCTAGGACCCAGACCGATACCGAGGGTCCCGACTATGGCCTACTTCATGACAGACGAGGGGCAAATTCAAGAAGGGATACAGGAAACTGATGCAGTGCTGCTCAGTTAACGGTAGGATCACCCCTTGTGGGTACAAATGGAATCGCCCAACTTAAATGCGCTTGGAAAATACAGACAGAAAAAATTCATGGTTTATTTTATTACTTAATTAGTTTGTTTGGTGAAAGTCCTTTTGTTATGTGTTATGTTTCTATGGTTTTATTTGTATCAAAGGAATTTTTTTTTTTTTTTTTTTTGAATTTTATTGGGGGGTGTTTACAGCTATTTTGGCATTGTACTTGTTTCACTTGTTTTTGTTTGTGTTTACTTTTATTTATAAATAAATGTTGTCGTCTTGGATAGAATGACAAGAATTTGTTCTGTCCTGTTTGAGTGCAATTCTGAAGAAGAAAAAACAAGACAAATGTACGTATTCAAATAACATGGTGAAGCATCCCATTGGCACATTAACCCTTACTCCCCCAAATTGGCAATTTCACAAATATTAGGAGTTGCAGTATCTCCGGGACCATCTAGCCTAAGATAAGATTGTGTACTTTTAGTCACCTTGGTTTATTAAAAGTACACATAACTTTGCTGCATAGTGATGGAAATTGGTAAATACAGGAAAGATCAAGTCCTGCCATAAACATGCAGGGATAGTGATGCTTTGGGCTCTGTGTGCCTAATAAATTCATTATGATGTACAAACCAGTCGTAAACTTAGACCCAAAATCTGGAGTTGTTGCCATCCACTCAAAGAAAATTGTGTTGAAGACTCATCTACATATTAGCGCAGAACTCTATTTGTTCGCCAGGGAAACAAAAGATGGATTGTGTTTTGTGTATGGGGACAAAATATTAAGCATTAATATTAAAATGATTATTGTCAAAGGACTATTGCTAAGTATTTAATGTTTGAAAAAACCTTATTGTGAACTACAAAATTATAATCATGCATACTTTAATTTTAAACCTTACACAAGTAAACCTTCATATTTTATTTACTTCTAACATGTAAAGTCTAGTCTGTCGTGAATTGAAATGGAGGTTCTTGCAATTTAAATTGCTGACTGAATTCGAACCTTGGACATTCATTCCATTGTAAACTCTAAACAATAGTCGATGGGTTCCTATTCGCATCATTACTGATATTTCAGTTTGCATTCTACTCTAGTTGGAAGTCCCCAATTTGCACGTAGATGGTGTCATCCATAGCGCCATTACTGATCATTGTGTTGCAATACAACCGCTGCAACATTAACTGCAAGTTGACTGAAATGGACGTTTAACGGTCACAAAATGTGTGATGTTTTACTTTCTTACTGTGATTTTCAGGCTTTTCCTTTTAGCATAGTTTGGTTCTTGGGTTTGTCGTCTTTTTCTTCATAAAGTATTATTATTATTTTTAATTCTTTTCTGGTTTTCAAATGCAAAAATGTAAATGGTCTGGGTAAAATCTAATATTTTTGGGGGTGTAATTTTATTTCAAACATGTAAAATAAATTAATTATATAAGATCGGCGAGTAAAGTACAGGCAAGCTTTGTGTGTATTTTTACATAGTAATGTCCCTTCCAGTATAAATGAATTGACAAGTAAGTATTCCAAGGTATAAACAAATTAATGGATTTATAAATGGATGGTTAGAAGGAATGATATAGTTGATTAGCTGGAGTAATGGAACCGATGAGGAGTCTCAAGACGGTAATGTCAGAGCTATCTTGACTGGAGACAGGGAGCATTGGTGGATCTGTCGTCAAGTCTAATTGCGAAGTGATGACAAATCACATCTACCAGGCATTTCAAGTTACAAGGATATTCATGACATAAAATCTCATTCTTTTAACTAGTTGGTGGCAGAATTCTAAATGGATGGCGAATAAACACGTCACGAGCAAGGTCGTAAGTATCTGTCAGCGACCGCCTCGCAGTGAGCGAGGCCGGGAATATCAGGGTGTGCTACCCACAGTTGCCGGCCTGAACCCATCCCAGATTGAGGTTTATGAAAAACAATCCTACGCCTGGGCCCGGTCAATGCAAAAATAATTCTGGCACGAATTGGTTAATTGGAATGAAGTGTGACTTTGAGGTAAGTGGAGGTTCGTGCTAACCAACTTTGAGGTTCGTGCTAACCAACTTTGAGGTAATGAAAGTTTACTGTACAAGTACGGCAATCTCAACAAGTAACAAACTCCCAGCACCTTTAAATGTTAATTTAAGCAGTCCAGTAATTAGTTTTCTAGTGTTCTGACAGAACTAAATCCCCTTGTTTATATTTAATTTTGCAACTTCTTCGGCCGAATGACACAAGAACATTTTACTCACAAAACTAGAATAAAAAGCAATTTTGGGTTTGGATTTGTAGTTTGATGAAATTTTGTTTTTAATAACAATTTCACATACATATACATTTTAACATTGAAGTCAAGCTGGTATATGTTTTTAATATTTGTATTTATAGGCTTTGTCAGTTCAGTGCAAAAAAAATACAAATATATCACACACTGTTACCCATTCTCTATCACCACTAATGGAAATGTTTTAACAACCAAAAAATAAAATGAACAAAAATAACCGCACAAGCTTCGATTTAAAAAATATTTGCATTTGAAGTGCATTTTATTTATTAACTCTGTTTTTGCATATCAGTACAAAAATACTTCCTTTGAAATGAGTGTAGATATATCGATTTTTTACACCGTACTGACGTTATAATAATCAACATTAACTGAAAATTTGTTCATATTTACAGTGTAAGTAATTTCAACCATATAGAATGTTTATTTTACAATAAGCCTCGCAAGCTTCAAATCAAATGGTTTTTTCCCGTCTACACATGCAATAATTACAAGAATCTAGACCACTGCGTTCCTGAGCTAATGTTATATATTTATAAATATATAGATTATAAATAAAGATCCCCCAACTTTGATTACGCTCCATAGAAATAATCTACACGGTTGGAATGCACCAAAATAAAGTACCAATGAAAAAAAGAAAAAAAAAATACTCCCAAAAAGACTAGCATTGTCTGCAAGCATTCTATTTCCTAAATAAAAATAACAATTATCAAGAAATACTTTAGGTAAGAATCACACACTGAATTGGTTGTCTTTAACTTGATAGTTGAGTTCTCAAAGCTTCTGTTAAAGGTAGGATACACCATTTGAAAATATCGAAAATGTTTACTACCAAATTATTAAGAAATATCTTACTATTTGAAAGTAAATGACCGCCCGAGATATCCTGTAATTGTTCCGATAAATTATTTTAGGAGAAAAACCAAGAACAACATTCTGACGCCGGTTGAAAACTAACGGCGTTTTCCTTGCTTTTCTCAGCATCCAATATTCTAAAATTGTTGACAGGTCAGTTAAACGATATTTACTACAAACCCCCAAATCCACCCATTCCTGATAATTCAATCAATTACCAATAGTGTATCCTACCTTTTAAATGTAGAGTAAAATATTCCTCAACAATGCTTTCTAAGATTAATTAATATTTCAATATCACCTTTCTTGAATAAGAAAATACTGATAAAGTAATATTTGTCAAAATCCCTTTTACAAATTTATTTTCCTTACACTTTATATAATTTTGCTTTTGTTCTTTGCACAATGTAAAATCTAAATTTTTAATTTACAAACATTAGTATGTCATGGTTTTGTTGTTTAAGCTATACAAGGCATACAAGGCCTATAGGAAATGCACACACAACAAGTTGGGATTATTCAAATACTATATCTGTACACAAGAAAATTACCATCTATTGCAAATTCCGCTCCAAAAATAAAACTTGTTTCTTGCTTACAACAAAAAATTGAAGAACCTGTACAATCATAAATATCTTGAGAGTTGTGTTTTTTAGGTGAATTCAAAAGTTAAGATGGCATCTACACAACGACTTTTAATTCACAAACAAAAACACATCAGGCATAAGCAGCAATAATCGAAATAAATAAATAAATAAATGAATTGTTCAGCCATCTTGTGCAATATATAGAATAGAAGACAATGTTTTCAATATCTTTTTTATTTGTAATTTTTTATTTTTTTAACAGAAATAATATTCGAGGCACTTAAAACAGCATCCAACGGATTTGAGAAAAAGGTTTTAAAACATTGTTTCAATTTTTTTTTTTATAATTTGCACCCAGTACTGAAGTATTTTAATTGCATGGGAATGTTTTTAATCTGAATACATGGGAAATATTCCTTTTCAATTTAATTCTGGCAAACCCTGTTCAATCTTTCCAAGTTCAATCTAGATATTTGTCATTTTACTTCCAGACAACTTGCCATATACTTCAAAGGGAGTTTATTTAAAGTTATTGTTTTGATAGAGAATAGTTTTGTCAACAATCTTACTGAAAAGTTTATAACTACCATAAACACAAACTTTATTCACTCCATTTATAAGATACAATGCAGGATTAATTAGATTTTCTGTGTCATCCTCCAAATACATTTTATTAATTTGTTGCAAGAAAGCATTCCAACTACAAAGAAATGTTCTTTCTTCCAATATATGTCCTGGGGACCATTCCAAACGGTGTATACATCTATACACGCTTATCATTTGTAGCATCATATAACATTCCTCATATATTAGCTTTATATTCTCTATAAATACAACTTTGTTATTATTTACATTTTTTTCAGAAACACACCGAACTTGGTAGGAAGAGGAAATATACCAATATGTAAAGGCAATAAGTGGCCAAACTGTGGAAACGTCAAGTAAATTCTAATTTAAGTGAGACAACCATGAAACATTAATTAATGTAACCACCCCCCCTTAAATAACCTACATTATTCAGTTGGAAGTTGGAGAATACATAATATGCAGAGGAATATTTTATACACGTGTTATTTACATCATATTTACATGAACAATAAACTTCTGTGCAACAATTATATACAAGATTTAATTGCTTTAATCTTTAAGACGACCACATGTTGATATAAAGGCTGTGCTATGTACATAAACAAAAATGATAGGTGTCTCCTGTCAGGCATGCAAAAGTTAATATTCCCAGGGAAATATGGTATGGAATTACTATTACTTTATTAATAAATGCATAAAACTGACGTTTCTTAGGTTCTGGCATCATCTCGGGGGCTAGTTTGCGTTTGTATTGACCGGCAATCGTGGTCGTCGGACAAAAGAATTGGGAGTCAAACAATGGGTCCACGATTGACAAAACGTCCACGATCTTTTCCCGTGTACAAATCCTATGGCGATCATCAAAAAACGTTAGAGTATAAACAAAAGAGGGAAGACGGTCGGACAATACCCCGTCCACGATCGAAGGCCTTTACACACTTGTGTGTGTGTGTAATTTGCTTAACCGTAACTTTTTTTGAAAAACAAAATTGTCTATATATTATTTTTTTCAGAAAGGGGTTCTGTGAATAATGTAGCAGCCCAGGAGACCTCCTCCTCCTCTTACTAAATAACATACCACTTCCTAGAATCTCAAGAACCAGTCTTCAGATCTTCTGTTTCTCATCTCTCTTCTCATTCCTGATTGGTCAAGAAGTTCAGGCCTCCGCTCATCTTGCTCCAAGTGGCTGTTTTCTCCAAGACGCTACTCACAAACTCTTGTGTATGACCGGCAACCATCTGACCTGCGCACACAACCGTCAACAAACAGGTTTTCTTAACCCTAACAGTCCTCAATCCTCCAAAATCAATATGATTTTGGACACACCCCAGTGAGTTAGGGTGTGGTACATGGAGTATACGCTGGGTGGGTTGGGGCGATAATGACGAATATAAACGGGTCAACCCTAACCTCACTAAAAACTGAACATTTGGTTTCTATATCATGATGAATCGAATAGGCTAATTGTGATAATAAAAATGTGCCTAGAGTAGAAATAAGACCTTAAACATTAAGAAGACATCCAAGTGTCTTATGAGCTACACGCAATCATTTGACAAGTGAATGTTATGCTTTAAATGAATAATATGTAATCCTCTCTATGCAAGTAAAGAGAGTTTTTAACAACATTTTATAAAAATCCGTTTTCATAGCGTCCATGAGTGGCAATTACGACTAGAATTGGCCATTAAGATTTGCACTTCCCAACAGGAATTACAAGCAACACTTGAAGTGCCCTGCACGTTTCAAAGATGTTGCATTTTTCCCAGTGTCGCCACAGATTTGGCAATCGGCCAGTAATACGGACTGCAATCTCTTGAAAGGATTCTCGCTGATTGTAAGGATTTAGAATTCATGAACTTGTTGTTTGCCATGAATAGTGGCGATTCCCTCAGGGTAATTAACTGGGTTTTTCTATCCATAATATTTTAGATAAAGGGCAGTTTTCCAGAAGGTTCTTCGTTGCTTGCACACTTTTATCATAATGCATGTTTTATATAGTTGTTTTTTTTACACTACAATACATACTGTGTAAGTACTGATATCCAAATATATTGGTAATTATAACCATGGGGAAGACACTTTTTACTTTCTGTGTACAAAAGTAAAGGAAAGATCATCTTGTGCTCATACTCTCTTCCTCTGTTTTCATTGGTAGTTAATTACTCGCATGCCTGATGTTCTTACCGAGTATATTTTTGATGAGAGTGTTGAGTTTCTCAGAGAGGCGCTGTGATTCCTTGGGTTGTTGGTTCAGATAGATGACCACCTGACTCTGGATTGCTTTAATCACCTGCATCAATCGATCTGACATCAAACAATCACAACCAACGGTTGGAACCTTTCTAACAGTCAAAAAAGTGCAAATTTCCTTTAGAGTTTCCTAAATCACCTGTTTTTATCGCTTCAAACACTTTATGTAAATATTATATTTTTTTTTAACCAATTCTTTAGCTGTAATGTAAGTACACTGCATTGTTATGCGCATTTGAACATAATTTCTTTTATGGAATTTGCGCAATATAAATTTTAATTATTATTATTATTATTATTATATAAATGGATACCTGGTCATTTTCAATGTCTACTCATTGTTCTTTCAATACTTTAAAATGCTATAAAATAAGGAATGTAACTTTGTAATATTTATCTAGTAAGAAAATGACTTATTTGGTTCCTAAACCTGGTTTAGTTTCATTTATGCCCGAGTTTTCCTTCTTAAAAAAAAGAAGAGAATTAGACACACAAAAACTGAGTGTGATGAGTGGGACTAACCGTGTTCCTTCTCCAAACCAAACAGCTTGACTTTGTTGGCCTCGTGTTGAGCTTTCTTCTTCAGACGACAAGCTCTGTAACAAAAAAATAACCGGATGATTGAAAACGAACAACACAAGCGCTACAAAGTGTTAGATGTTTTTATCAAAATGGGAAGGTGATGCCTTGATGAGAAGACATTTCAATTGATGTCAACAAGATGAAGCATTTCATTGACAAAGTGACTGGCTGGCTGTGAGTCACAGAATATCTGGACCCTAACTCTCTAGGATGTGTCCAAAATCATATGGATTTTAAAGGATTGAGGACTGTTAGGGTTAAGGCATCATATAGGGTCTAGCAACCAGACAAGATGAGCCTTGTTAGGTCTGAAATGTCTGCGAAGTCTGGCAGTTTGTGGATTCAACTTCAAATAAGTTGGAAGAGGACGACATATATTTACCTTGATGCTAGCTTATTCTTCTCCTTTCTGGACCGATTCCTGGCGTTAGGTGGCAGGGCACTAACAGGAGTCATACCACTGATAACCTTGTTGAGTTTATACAGCTCGTTGCCAATCAACAAGAGTCTCTTAGGGTTAGGGGTCAGGTCATCGTACTCGCTCCGACGAGATTTGATCTTTGGAGGAAACAGATCCTGGGCAGTGGTTGTAACACCTGTCAGATGAAGAATGATCGATAAGAAATAAGATTCAGTTATTAGGGTTGCTTCCAAATCAAACTACTAATACCAAGAATACTTGCGAGCATTTGGCAACACATTTGGTATAATCATGGAAGGATTGTTATTTTTTGTGACCTACAATTTGTGGTAAAAGCTCATTATTGCTGCAATTGCTCATTGCTACAGATCTAAATCATATGAACATTATAGCAGAATAGGGTAACTTAAAAAACTCTAATTGAATTTGTAATTTGTAATTTAATTAATTTGACGGCACAATCTGGGTATCTAAAATTATAGTTTCATATAAATAAAAGTTATTTTCCTAAAAAAGAAAACAGTTATTTTAACACAAATTATTTAAATATCATTAGACTAATGAAAAAATATCCAAAGAAATAAGTGTTTTTACCTATAATTGGTAGCATAAACAAAGTGTTAGCATCAGAGTGCTGCAACTTTTAATTTAGAACAATAATTGTTTAAAACAATATTTTTTTCCAAAAAAGCATTAAAAAAAATTGACCCTCGTGTCGCACTTGCGTGGAATTGCCCATCTGCTTTCGTCATTTGCTACGGAAAAAGAAAGTCAAAAGAAACTAATCGTTTGATTCGCATAAAATAATATGGTCATACTTTTTACAATTTTACAGGTGATAAGAGGAAATCTTTCCTCTGTCCCACCGTACCATAATGATTTACTGCTAGTGCATGGAGAACACTATTCACAATAATGCAATATTTTCTTTGTGTTTTCTTACTGTGGTCTTCTGACATGTCACTGCATGCGTCATCTTCCTCCTCCTCGACATCACTAAGCCCCTCCCCCTCCTCCTCCTCCTCCATGTCATCATCTTCCTCATCTTCTTGATCCTCATGCTCACTTCCCAAGCCTTCATCATGAGAGTCATAGTCATAGTCATCTGTTGCCCCGCTGGTGAAAGCTCTTGAAGCCTCAAACTCCTCCTAAGAGCAAACCGACACTAAATTGTAACTAAACTATCACGAATGTAAGTCCTAACTGCAATTTTCTCATTTCAAGCTTTTGTATATTTTTGTATATTTACTTTTGTATATTTTTCTTAATACATGTACTGTACCTCAAATTTCATGCAAAAAATGTCAGAGTCCACTTACATCCCTGGACTAGATTTGCTGTTTGAGGCGGACCCACAAAATGTCAAACTGGGACATAATTTTACTCGGTGAGTCAGTCAGTTTTGTGACTCAGTCAGTTTTGTAAATCAATCAGTCAAAAGGCATAATTGGCCCACTTAGATATCAGGTGGTTCTGATGGCCCACATGATACAATGTCATGCAGGAACAACACAAAGCCCCCTCCCACCTGCAGCACATTCATCTCGGCCAATCACGGCCCACCGTGACTGCCAATATGCAAATTAGAAAATTATGCATGACCTCACTTGGCAGGATAATTACTTCAAAAAACAGTTTCTGCGTTGTGAATTCCAGAATGCTGGAATGAAGGAAGTACTGAATGATTCAAACAGGATATGACCGAGACAGCAATTTATTAGTTTGAGAAAGGGTCAAGTTGGTTATCTTTCATGACAAAATGTGCCTAATATATAAAATTTTGCTCATAACTAGTTATATGTGCTTATAAGAGTCAGCTCATAACTAGTTATATGTGCTTAGTAAGAGTCAGCTCATAACTAGTTATAAATATGTGCTTAGTAAGAGTCAGCTCAAAGCTAGTTATATGTGCTTATACCGGTAGTAAGAGTCAGCTCATTACTAGTCGCACGCAAAACTCTTAGCAAATAATTTGTCTGTGGTTGGCATACGTGTACATGTATAATGTTCGTCTTTCAGTGAAATTTGTGTCCAATACCTTGATCACTTTTCTCTCAGGTGGTCCACTAATTCTACAAGCTGCCTCCCTCCAACCACCAGCCTGTGAGTCTGTCTCGTCCTCAGGAATAAAAGTTAGAATCTGCTGCCTTCTCTGGTCCACATTGCCTCTCTTTTGGTCCACTCTCTGCTCTAACATGCTTCGATGCAAGTCTTGATAACTTGTGAACTTTCTCAACTTGCTCGGATGGTGATGATGTGTGGGGACTGTCTTCAGAGTGAGTTTGTCGGTGGATTTGGATGATTTCTCTTTGTAAGGTCGAGCTCTTAGCTTGGTAGATAGCGGGGTCGAGTGCTTTTTAACGGACGGGCTATCAAGAGACAGAGGTTGGTGCACAGAGGAGGCTTTTGCCAATTCTCTCCCGGTATTCGTCATGACAGCAGTGGAACCAGCCATACTGCGCTCTGTCTTGACAGGGTTACTGGTCAAGTTACTCTGCACCTCAAGCTTTTTAGGAGCATTATGCGAACTCAGCATGGCGTCAAAACTCTGCGAATCATCATTGTTAAGCTCGGCTAAGGTTGGCGAGTAGCTCAAGTCATCCTCAGGGTGTTGTAAGGGACTGGAGATGTCGTCAAACCCAGAGAAGTCCCACAAGGAAGCCTTGCCGCTGTCTCCGAAGGAAGTCTCCAACAGCGAACCTTCACTCCAGAAACTGGTGTTGAGTTCGCCTCCCAGATCACTGATCTCCATCGGACGAGGAAACTCAAAGACATTCTCTGAATTTTTACCCCTGTCCAGTACCTCATCTTGCTCATACATGAATGTTGACTGTGGACTGCCAATGTATGTAGACATATCTGGAGAGCACAGAGCACGATCAGAGCTTGACCCCAGGCCAGCAAAATTGCCCAAAGACAAATCCATCCTGGCAGCGGACTGCAAATTAAAAAAAGACAAGGCTATTACTTATCAAACATAACAATCAATTATCAATATCATAATTATTAAATTATTAATTATGCATGATTTTATTTCCTAATGCTTCTGAAACTGCAACTTGATCAGATTAAACTCTACAAGTATCCTATTTGTTAGGAGAACAAGATCTAAAGAAACACATACCATAAACATCTGGTTAGTCTCAACAACTGTTAGCGACAACACACAGCAGCCTTGTATCGAGCCTAGACTGGTGGTTGGATCCTATCCAGCTGCTGAGAGGAGTTGCCTTTTACTCTTCTACTTGGGTAAATCTTTGGAGATGTTTTGGGTGAAGATGTAAGCCTCTGATGATAACATGGATGGTTTCTTTACACCATTCCATGTCAAGGGTTTGTTGCAACGGCCTTGTCACCGACACTACATGTACAACTCTGGTCCTGTATTGTGTAATAGCAAAGTGAGAACCAAATAAACAAGATGTTATGATGTGTGTGTAGACCATAGGGATCTACACAATGAACTGTTGGTAACAGTTGTCAGTGTTTGAATCAAGTTATTCACAAGTCCTCGCAAGTCTGTAGTCCATCAAAAGTCCTTCAGCTCCATTTACAAGCTACATGTATTCAAATCAACAGTGACAGAGGGCATTCCTTGACTATTATTCCACCCAATTACTTGAGATGGGACTTGTAAATTGACTTGTGACTCATAATAAGCTCATCATCAACTACAACACTAGCCACATTTTGCTGTTGCTAAAAGTCAGTAGAACCAACATTTAGTTTGAAGAAATCAGTGCTTGGTAATTAACTCACTCCAATTATGATAAAATTTGACCCTTTCTTTGGAAACATTTTGCATTCATCTTTAACAGGTTGCAGCACGTAACCGTGGTGACAAGGTTTTAAGTGTCTTTTCAAATTTGTAATAATGCACTCCCTTTTATAAAGTTTGAAAAATTCCAAATAATAAAACAAAATAGACCTGAATAATAAAACCCAAACCAGAAAAAAACATAAATAGATAAAATAGAACTTTGAGACTGACCTGTGTAATTGTTTGTCAACAGTGGTTGACCTGTGATTGATGACCTGTGATTGTGTAACAAGGCCAATTCAAAGGGCAAGGTCCTTTATGAAGAAAGCCGCACTGGTGGTGATGTATTCTAAGGGAAAAGACAAGCCAAATTTAATTTTAAAAAATCGATGTTGACCTGCTAATTTTTTTGACATACTACATGTATCTAACTTCAACTATCTGCAGAATAAAAATAAACAAAAAACCACAACAAACAAATAAACAAACAAACAAACAAGTATTCGATCCATTCAAAGTAAACTCTACCTCCATTTTCATGTGGTTGCATTCACAACATATTGTTCCTTGTAAATGTTTTGACAAGTTTTCTACTCCTAGCCCACATTGACAAGACTCTAGTCCTGACAAACAGATGACTTGGCAAAGCGCAAACCACCAAACAATAAGTCCTCAGGGGGCAGAATGGAATCTTCTGCATGAATAATTCATAAGAGGCATGTGCACAGGTGACTTCATGCTGTATACAAATTGAAACCTTGGTGAATAATGTATACATTTGTGTTTATTATGAGTTAATATTCATGAGCTATAAACACAGTAACAATTGCCAGGTTACTGCTGTTTACACAATCAACAATCAAGCTCAGGTGATTCAGTACATGTACCATCTGCATGTACACAAAAAATACCAGTAACCCTTTGCAGGGATTCAAGGTTGCATAACAAAAGGATATACATATCCAGCCTACGCCCTTCTAAAATAATGCATTCTTGCACATACAGTATGTGTACATAGTACCAGTACATATGGTACTTTTTACAGTACAGTTTATAAAACATGAATATTATTACACAGCATCAAAACCTTTAATAATAAAAAAACACCAAAAGCTATATAAATTTACCTGATTGTTTATGAATACAAAATTCAAATTTAAAAACATAAATTTTCGTTTTTGTTTTAAGTTTACTTTCTCAGATGAAAGAATGTCGAGAATGTACATAACAAAAAAGAACAAATAAGCTCCATTACTTGTAATTAAATTCCATGTCCATTTGTGCTGACACACAATTATCAGTGAAGCATTTACATTATTGACAAACTTATTTGTTGCTAAAGCAAATTTGGCATAAATATAATTCCTTTTACACTATGGCACTAAATCCCCACTATATTTATTTTATTTTAACATCTATGATGTTTGCATGCATGTGAAAATAAATGAGGACTATAATTCCAGAAAATGAAACCTACTGTGACCTTGGAACACATTACAAATACGAAACAATCCAAAACATAGGAAACAAGAAAAATAACAATGATTTATAATGTTATGCAAGACATCATCAGTGTTCAAAGGCCTGTGGAGAAGTTTACGCTAAAAATAGACAACCCCAACTTAATTAAACATAGCTGTCAAAATATGGTAACTGTACAATTACTCTGTTGTTTTTATATTATAACTGTACATCAAATGGTTACTACTGCACCTAATGCATGAGACAGTATGAGCTAGGACAAGTCAATGATGGTTCATGACAAAACCTCCTACTATAAAAACAAACATCATATTCTGGAGAGACCTGCAAAAAGTAAATCTCTATTTCTCTAACTTCTATAAAGAAACAATCTTATCTAGAAAATGCCAATTGCCGAAATGTGACACCATTATTAACTGTTGACGTCATATTATCAAATACCTGCATAAAAACAAATCCACCTGTCACATGATTAATATGGCAGATATTTGTGGGCGTGTACAATTAAGTACATATGCACAAAAAAGCTCTTTACAAAAATGCACAGTACACATTATTGTGTGTACAAAGCATCCACACATCCCTAAGGCCTGGCACCCACACATGTGTATGTACTCACAGGGCAGCTTGCCAGCTGTTTTCATGCCCAAGTTTTTCTTGGGGGTCACACAAAATCTGCAGATTGGCTGTTTGCAAGCTCCAGTACAAATTGCACTGAGCTGAGACAATCTCATCTCATGCAGCAGCTACTATGACTGAGTTTGACCGCTTAGCATTATGCTGCACATAAACTGCTCACTGAGAACCAGTATAAATGTCCTGACTTTCTGGTCGGCGACCAGCTTTGTGCTTAGCACTTTTTGTACTCAATTTTGAAGCTAATCAAGGATAATTTTCACATGTACTGGTATATTGGCTAAGCGCATACACTAAACGAAAAAAATGTATTATGGCTATAAACTATGTATGTAAGTGAAATAAAATAGTGTCTCATCAAGACATTTTTTTGTAATGTTGGAGGCAGACTTATCTTTCTCAAAATGGTGGAGTTTTCAAGATGGCAGAATGGATTCTTCCGCTGGGTCAACTCTTTTTCTGGGCAATACAAAATTGTGCCCCCACCCAAACTTTTTTCTACATGGCTACAATTTTGTTAGATCTAAACAAAACTAACAAGGCAAAATATTGAAAATGTGCGAATGTATAAAAACAAAATTATAAGAAACTGGGTTTTTAAATTTTATTATGGCCTAAATAATGTTATTTTGAAAAAAATACTGGTTTTCTATTATCTCAGCTTTACTGCTTACCAAATATATTAAAAATATAATAATTTTCAGCTCTATTAATATGAGCTCAGCTTTTAGAAATTGACCCCTCTGTGGTCTGACCCTCCCCAGGTGGTCCAATTGTCCTCTGTGGTCAGACCATTCTCTGTGGTCAGACCATTAAAAATGGAACCCCTCCATGGTCTGACCTCTCAAAAATAACCAAGATAAAATAAGCACTAGTTTCATAGCATGATCATATTCTTTAGACAGCCAATCTATATTTCACTATCATGTTCATGTTTACAATGGAGGTTATGAGTCAGTTGGTACCAGGAAACTCATGGTAGCCTGGAGTCCATCCAACCAACTCCCCCCCCCCCCCCCCCCCCCCCCCTAACTGTACATTGCACTTGCTACCCAAGTTGTACACATGTACATGTATGTATACATGAACATGTACATATGTACATTTCATTTATATTTCATTTATATTTCATTTATATTTCATTTATATTTCATTTATATTTCATTTATATTTCATTTATATTTCATTTATATTTCATTTATATTTCATTTATATTTCATTTATATTTCATTTATATTTCATACATTCTATTTATCATTTACTATTATGGTTAAAATATAGTCACACATAGCACAGGATATAGATATTTTACCCAAAGTAGTTTGACATGTGTGCATACTGGATGAGGAATTAATTACAGAGTATACTGTAATAATTAAGTTTTAAAATTTCAAACAATAAGGATCAAGTTTGTACTTTGTAAAATACTTGACTTTGCAATGAACATTCCTCTTTTGAACCAAGGCCATATACAGAAGTTTCACATTACCCTGGGGACTTAAAAGCCTTGTTGACTGGTTCAATTCTAGAGTTCATTGTGAGGCCAATCACGTTCCTGACAGTCTCAGGGTTCATCCATTGGGAGTGCATAGGATCATTAACAAAGCAACAATGGCTCATCTCTGTGGTAATTTCATGGAACATTGGTCACCAAAAAACTAGTCAGTTTGAGAAATTGCTTATAAATTCATGTTGCTAGAAATGGATTTTTTTCTGAATGTCACACACGACTATTTATGTTCACACACAAAATTGATGGATACTTTGGGTAGGCACTCACCGCGTTAGGGGGACAGGTTCTTTTGTTTGGAAAAGACAGACCGAGTAGTGGGGACATTTTCGAGTCCCCATAGCGCGTTGGGTGTTCAGTAAAGGTAGAACAAGGTAAAATCGGGTTAGGGTATAATGAAAGAAAATGTAGAAGAGGACAAATTAGGGAGATGCTGAAAATTTTAGAATTTTAGAGTGTTCTGAGTTTGAGATTAGAGAGATTTCAGTTTACGCACAAACCCTATGGGTTGTCCCCATAACGCTATGTACCACACGAGCGGGTGTTCACTTTTGATTACACACCAAAATAGTATATTGTTTACTTTTGATTACTCTATAACCACTGATTAACATTATATTGCTTGTATTTTGTTATCCTGAGCCCATTATGACAAACCGAAATACATTCCTATTTCCTTTTACAATTTGTTGTACTTTAACCCCAAAAATATGAACCCTTCTGGGTTGATTAATAACCAAATTTCCCCTGAATTTCTACCTAAAGCGGATCTAACTGCTTTTTTTTGTTAATACTCCCCTCCCCTCAAAAAAGGTTCACCCTTAGAGGGATCCAGGTTATGTGAGGTTGGCACACCCAGCCTGTATTAAAGGGGCAATTTGTCCTTGAATTGCCAATTGGGCTACAAAACACGTTTGGAAAGTAAATGATGTTTATCGTAAAAAGCATTTAAAAGTGAGATATCATTCACACAACCATCCTATAAAAACTGGGCATTTTTGTGTTATTCTTGTGAAGAACGAGTTTCGGGGGTCACCAAAACACGAGCTGGGTTTGGGTGTAGGCATGATTCCAGCCGGAAAGTGTTCGCCTTTTGCGGACTTGTAATAAACCACATTTGTGCATTGGTGCTGTGTGTAATTTATGGGAAACACAGAACGTGTGTCGAAAACGATAGAAAAAACGTATGCCTACACGGTCGTGTCCGATGTAAACAAGTTTTGGGGTTTTTTTCGGAACGGTAAGACATTAGTTTGGTTTCCGTTCAACCATATGTTTGAAATAGGATAAGTAAATAATCCAAAATGTGATATTTTGGGGGATTTCAGGACACAGTGCCCCTTAAAGAGAAAACAAAAATGTTATTGTGTGCAAGTCACATCTAAGGCAATTTGTCTTCTATGCATACAGTTTTCCAGTTCAAACCCACACCCTGTACACAATCCAATCAATCAATTCAGACAATAGAAAGCCGAACCTTTAAAACCCACTAGTTTCCTGGTTGGGGCATTTACATGTTTACATGTACACAATCATGGAATAAGTAGTTGTCAAACCACATCCAATAAAATAATGATACAAAACATCAATGTTGTGTTAAGGTGGTTTTTTTTTAAGAATAGAAATTTAAGGAAATAATAAGTTTGACTTCATCAACAGCCCTCACCAGCCTATATTCCACATGTTTGTACACACATGATATAACTAAAATAACCTATGTGGTTAAAATGCGGGATTTCTGCAGCCACCTTTTGGTTGTGTTGGCATGGAGAGTCGAGTACATTTTCATTTATACATATTTTTTTTCTCAGTCCCAGATTCATGACTTCTTTACAACATTTTTGCAATGTTTGAACTTCAATCATTCATACTCATAGATGATAGAGATAATGATGGAAAAAGTGAAAAATTGACGTCAGGTGCAATATTCTTCCAAGAACAAAATATTACTCATTTCTATTCTAAAAATGAAATATACATAGAGCCTAATTAGTAATTAAGTTACCTTCATCTTTTAAAAAAATAATCTAAATCAAATTGGTTTTTGTTTACACAACAGACGACGTGTAACAATGCAAGAAATGTAACAAAACACCATGGTAACACAAGTCAAAGTATCATCATTGACATACCTTAATGATATGAAGAACTTTTCTTGAATTAGCTATCCGAACCCTGGGAAAAACCAATGTTTTCACCAGCAATCTGTTCGTTTCCGACGTATCCTATACTGTACTGTGGTGTAGGTCTAGGTCACATTGTAAGAAATATGTTACTATTTTGCTGAACGGGTGTGCAAGGAGTTTTCCCCGAGATATTCCGTAAAAATCCACGTCAACTGTTTTCTAGATAGCTCTGGCTTTTTCTAGATGGCTCTGGCTTGCTGTGTTTTGACGGGATGGATCATATGGAATGACTTGCATTTAAAACCGGCAAGATCTTTTTTGTTTTGGCTCTGTCAATTACATATCAAGGATGTACCCAGAATTGATACATTAAATATTGACCAATCACAGAGCTCGTACGTGAGGGACCCGCCCACAACATCTCATACAAAGTAGGCCGGGTTCGCTTTAGTTAAGGAGATTTTAGTCATAACACACCCATCTTTTTTCAATTCTAAGCTGTATTTTTTTACATTTTTGAAACAATTATATATGATATGCAAGAACCACATACGTCTCTTTCAAACTGAGCTAATACGAATTATAATACTCGTAAAAACATATTACAAATGGGTTATTTTGGGTTATTTCAAACTGAAATCTTGTAACAAGAACGAACCGGATGAAATGACGGGTTCGGGATTTCATAAAATCACGTGCAGCTGCCGCACTAGGACTGTACCATTTTTCACCCCGAAAATTTAAAGTACATATTGTCAAATATCACTCTGGAAGAATTCCTCATCAATTTAATACCAGTAAAAAATGTAATATTATTTAAAAAAGACTTTCCCAAGAGTTATTTAAATATTAGGGCGAAAAAATACAAAACTACTGCAAAGAATATTAAGTGCAGCGTCGTGTTATTGTTTTCAAAAATGGTTGATTCCAACCTTAGCGGGTATTTTTCCTCGAAGGCCCGTCGCGCTCGAAAGGTCTTGTATTGCGTCATAAATTATGTTTGGGAAATCCTGCAAATGGCACGATATGGTCGGTCGGCGCGATGTCATATGGTGGTACGGGCACTGTGCGTGCACATATTAACACGCAAGCCTTTGTATGTAAATAGTATCCAGGGGTTTTATATGCCAAAGTACATGTACGCGGTACATGTAGTGTGTGTACACGTGTACCAGAAATACTGTCATGCAATTTTGACATAAACCTCTGCGAAACTAGACAAAATAGAAAGTAGAATAAAGAAATGTACAATGCCCAAACAATACAAGACAAATATATGTTTATTCGTAGCATTTTATGAAATCATAAATGTTGACGAGGGAAAGAAGGAAATAACATGATTTATATTAATCACAATGGCAGAAATGCTTTTTATGTTTCCTACCTCTACTAGTTACCGTTTTCTTGACCATCCAGTATACCTTTAAATAAAAAGTGACCCCTTTAATTATTTTGCATACAATCGGGTCATTTTGGGGCCAGAGAGAGGTCAAATGTGTTAAGTGTTATAAAACAGGTTGAGGGTACATGTACATATATATTGAAAATATATCCAGTGTGTTTATAATATTGTATTTAGCATCTGTCAAGGCCAAAAGGGGCGGACAATAAATATTTGAACTTGATAACCAACTATTTTAGGCTAAATTCAACTACCCTGTATATACCAATGGGCAATCAGGTGTATGCATATGAACCAGGGCAAAGACTATAACGACTATAACGGTTCTAGCCACATTTAGCCACTCTCTCCACACCTCCAGTCAAACTCTTCATATAGAGTATTTTGGAGGATTAACTATCCAAGATCCAAGAAAGAAACATGTCTGAATCATAACATCAGGTACATGTTCAATTGTCTTGTAAGTGAAGGGGTTTTAGGCAAAATAATAAAAGATTATTCCCAATTTAATGCGTAATCCCGCAAGGCTTTCATGCTTACCGTTACAGGGCGAGCGCGGAATTGCAGGCCAAGTGCAAAAATCGGCATTACAGAATCCACAAAATTTGGCCAAAAGAGACAGGATATCTAAATTGTTACGCTCATTCAGAATTGTCCCCATTTTTTAAAAAGGTTCTCATTCATTACAATTATGTTACAAAATGTTTTTCCCCCACAGGAATTTAGCTGGATTTTATGTAAAGCTTAAATCGACCAGTAAACTTGTTTCACAATTTGCCCTGATATAGCTCTTAGGCCAAACTAAATCCAATTTGAGGTAGATTTATTTATTTAAATCAGTGACATTTCTGTTATAAGTTAGCTAGTTGTTTGTTTTGTTGGCAAGACTGTGCACTGGATGAGACTTTATTTAACTCCTTGAAAATAATTTGCATCCATCATAGATTGGGTACACACATCTACTTTGTTTTGTATTACTGTAATAAGCACACATGACTTTTACAACGTTGAATTACAACTTCAGGAAATTGCTGAACACATCATGGAAAGAATTCCATATTATGGACACCAGGATATCCAAGCTTAACCACAAACTTGAAGGACTCTAAACATTTCGGAAGTTGGAGAACATTGTTTAGTAATTAAGAGCTTTTCCTTAACAATGCCTGTACTTTTTTTTCTGCCATAGCCCATAGGTTTTGTATGCAGGAACTTGTATGATGTAATTCTTTTCCCAAACATTAATAGGTCGGTACTACTAAAAAAATAAACTTTTTATAACTAAAACAAGAGCTAATATGAAAACGATATAAGAGTACAAAGAAGAAAAAAAATTACTTTGAAATTAGGACGGTATATAGATTTATTCTAGGAGCTTTCATCAACAATCAACATAATTTGCATCATAACAAATTTATTTGACTTTATAAAAAATAAAAAAATGTAGTTTTGCAAGAGCTTGGCAACTTGTGTTTAAAATGTCCAAACCCCAAATAACAACATGATCCTATGTTGATTCTACTTAAAATTGACCTGACCTCATATTTGCTTCTATCGATTGGAAAAACATATTGAGCAAGTATCAAGTTTTGACACGACTATAAGATGTGACATGTCTTAGAATGTCACAATTGTATCATCTCTGTGAAGCGTCAGGGTCTAATACTACTTCCAGAACAATGCATGCATATTGTAACCAATAACATTAACTCATTAACATTCTTACAATGTTCTCCTTCTCTGTTACATCACAGAGCAAATCCATTAGATTTGTCTAGATTTAAAATGACCCAGAAGTACTACGACTTAATGTAAAAAAATTGCCATTCTTGCCACAAGATATAAAACCTAATTCGGAGTTTGAAAATAGACATTACTTGAGGAATTGTTGTATTGCCTGTACTGCCTGTCTCAATCATGGCTACTAAGGAGGTTGCATTAGACCTAATGACAGAATGCCTTTGTTTACATGTTTACTTTCCTATGGAAATGAAGACAGGACAGCAGACAATGACAATATGACAAGGACACTATCACATAGGAAAGCGCATATGTAAACATAGCGTGACGTCTTGGCCGGTCTTTTGAATCCACCACATTCAACATGAAATGCTTTTATGTGCAAAAAACTTTCACTTACACGCACTGCGCAGGTGTTTTATAAGTTTTGCATTGCCAAGATGAAGACCTCTCCTTTAATTTGTCCGTGATCACTTGATCCAGTTTAAGATGCTAGAATTCTCGCGTTGAGTCGCACTTCTGTCTGGAGATGAGCTAGTTCCTTCACTCAGCCATCTCTTGAAGTGTTCATTCATCGCGTCTCTATTCTTGGCACTTCCAATATTGACAGTGGGTATGATGCGAATCGGACGGAGAAACTGAACGAATCGACGCAGCTCACTGTAACTGCTGTGCTCACTGTATGGAACTCCTATAGCCAAACAAACCCATGAAATTAACTTGTAATTTAAACTTGATGACCAATATTTGGTAATTTTGTTATTAATTTCTAGACAAATATTTTGAATACCCTAATGGAATTGTGAAGGAAATAAAACCAATCGACATGTTGAACTGCAGGGATTCAAACTCTGGTCAAGACGAGCTAAGAACCACCAGCTTGCCAAATCTTTAACTAAAACATTCTTTACAACCAAACTTTCTAATAAATATATAGACGTGATTGGCCGTGATCTCTGGCCACACGACATTCTGGTGTTTATGACTTCCGACTAGCGCCCTCGAACAAAAATACTGACAATTTGGAAGACCGCCAACATAGGGTAAGATAGCTTAGTTGGTAGAGATCCAGTCCAGTATTCCGTAGGTCGCAGATTCGATTCCCGCCTTGTCAATTTCTTTGTTCACTTTGAAATTTAATAAATATAAGATTTTGCCACTTTTTGTTAATGGGAAACAGAGCCATAACATTTAAACATGTATTGTTTCTATTTACCATAGATGGAAACTGGTCCACGTTTACTTGGCTTGATGTCCTGTAAACTTGTCTTTTTTTCATTGTGAGTCCAGCCGGTTGGTTTGAATGCTACTATTGCATCGTAGCGACCAGACAACTTGGACAAGTACTCCTTCAAACTCTGACATTAAAAGAAAAGACAAACAAGTTACTTCAAGGCTTAACGAGCACAGCTACTAAAATCTGCAAAACAATACCCTATTGCTGTTTTTTGATTAAAATAATTGAAATAATGTACAACAGTATGCAGAAACAACAAACTAAATCTACATACAGCAGAAAACTTAAGCATATTTCACTGCATCAATGTGGTGAAATTTGCACAAACATTTAACGTTTTAGTTGTAAAATTATTTATCTGAACAAAACAATACTGTGAAGAAATTCTTCAATTTGTCACATCTTTTGTCTTCTTACTTGATAGGTGAGTGTTGCCATGGTAACTACGTGAAGTCTGGAGGCAGTTTTATCCAGCGTCAACATGGATTGCAGATGACTGTCTTCTAAGCAGTCCAGAATGTTCTTTTTGTCCTTAGCAACAAAGACTTTACAGCCAAGGGCCTTGGCGATGGCTGTCGATGAAGAAATGAGAGATAGAGAGAAATGAGAGAGCCAACAAAAACTGAGCAGAATGAGTCAATTTACTGCTTAGAAAACAGTAAATGTATACTTTAGGTCCCTCTGTTTCTAAAATAGTTGTTATTGCTCAAAACGACATTTTAAACCACGAGCAATTTCCTTTCTCCAAGTTTTTAAGATTTGAAAAGTTTGTTAGCATAAATAATGTATTATTTATCAATTTTTTTAGTTGATGCCGCAGGAATAAACAGAGTTTAATTTGGGCCTACGCTACCGAGCTGGTACAATCTCCCTCTTCATTTTCTCATCGGGTTTGGTCATATAAATACATTTTATAAAACAATATAAAACAATTTGTAGGACTCGGAGACTAAGAAACTCACCAACAGCGGTACAGTAAGTTGACATGAAATACATAATCTATGAACAATTGATTACCAATAAATATCTTCTCTTTGCCAATGGTGTAGGTGCCACACACGAGCAGCGTTCTGTCATTCTGTCGGACTGCATTGACTGCAATTTGGGCCGTAAATTCAATCACTTCAGACTGGGTTGGGAAATCATACTGTGGATCCAAATACCTGAAACGAACACAATTGATTAGATGGGGATTCGAACCTGTCACCTAAGAAATACTGCACCGGATCGGAGCTCTACCCACCACCACATTATTCTTCAAATCCCAGTTTTTAAAGCTGGTGATTTTCTTTAAATGCAGAATTTTCAAGAGATTTTTTTTTCAAAAGTAAAAAGTAAAACAATCGTTCCCTGACCTTTTTGGCCGTCAATCAAACAGTGCTCATTGTCCAATTAGATCAACTATTGGTCAGGTGACCACGGTTTCTGAGTCAAACATCGTCCCAAACAGTCAGAAATGTACACAAACCACAGGTAGGCGAGGCTTAAGATCAAACCCAGAACGGTCTGGGAAAAAACCCCAGAAATGTGGAGGTAAGAAAGTTAGATTTACGTGGTGTCCAGGAAGAGTTGATCGATGCAGCAGCTGCCAAGTTGAGGAAGATCTTCCATGGAAGGGTCGGCTCGAAAATCACCGGTATGAAGAAAGACTCTACCGTCGCTCAGACAGAAGAGGAACAACACAGCTCCTGGACAACTGAAAAGGTAAACACAACCAAGTCGTACTTCAAAACTAATATCTGTGAGATGCAAGTTGTAACTTTGAATGTGTATGTCACCAATTTGTATGTGTATATCACCAAACATTTGCTTTCTACATTTATAATTACCAGTGGTTTTTGTCTATGACAAGGCTGGTCACAGGACTGGTCATTGGTAACAGGATGAAAAATGACAGAGGAATGCCTTTGTCACAGTTCATTTAAATAGTTTGTTAATCTCTTGTCTATGGCTATTGTCTAGGTCCTCGTCCATTACAACTATGCGTAATCAGAGGGAAAATAGACATAGCCGTAGCTCTTGAAGCCCATTTCAGACACGGCCTCCAAAAAAGCAGACTTGTGACAGACTGGACTATTCCACAGATGATGCAAACCTAATAAATTAAGCATAAATTACGAATTTACGATTACCACAATTGCCTCAACTTACTGGTTAGCTTCCAGTAATGTAACTTCCACTCCGTTGATCACACAGGCTTCGTTCATCGGCAACGGACGCAGATATTTAGCGGCCACTTTGATCCTTGTCTTGACCAAGTTTCCTGTGATCTACACAACAAAATAACAGCAAAAAAAGAAGATTTGTAACGAGCCAATTATGGCCCATCCAGTTTTCTTGGCATAAAATGCAGGTTACCCTGAGTGGAGAAACGTTTAGGATTTCTTAACCCTAACCCCCTAGGCTCTCGCACTAGGAAGCATACCAAACCTAACAAACTTCAACAGCTCACACATGTTCAGTAATTTTTGGTAAACTGTACTGAACCTAACAGTACTGAACCTAACAGTACTAAACCTGCCAAACTCCAACAGTTGAAGTTTTATTGACTTGGAACAGTGATAACTGGCCAGTGGTATTATGTGTTTTAGTGGGGACACACATACAAGATGTAAGTGTACACTTACAGTTGACCAGGAACTGTGCCGTGACAATGTGAGTCACTCACGTATAAATGCCTGTGCATTCTCAAAATTTCTAACATTTTGACAAGTCTCACAGAATTCAACAGGGTCTCCCTGGGCCTTTGGTACTGAGTCAAACAAAGTCTAACAACAAGTTGTTACGGTTTGGTACCAAACCTGCCAAAACCTAGCGAAAGCTGCAGTTGGAGTTTGATGGGTTTGGGGTAGTTAGGGTTAAAGTTGGGGGCAGGAGATAATACTTACCTTACTGCAGTAGATGGGGTGTTGAAAGTGTTTTGTCAAGCCTCCATAGTGATCATAATGGAAGTGACTCAGGAAGTAAGCAGTGCATCCTGGGATATCACCATAATGGAAGGCATCCACAACAAATGAAGTGCCTATTTTAAGTTTGGGAGGAAAATGTTAATGGAAAACAATTAAAATGATAATACCAGAAGCTAATGTTAGAATTATAACAATGCTTGACAATAATTTGTCTTTTAATTTTTTTTTTGAAGCAATGATTTTATGGCAAAGTCGTAAACCATATCGCCGGAAGGGAGGATAGGCCAAATTACAAATCAAATATTTGAGTTTCATATCAATATTAACAAAAAATAAAATTAACAGAAAATTTGATTTGATCAAATAGTTGATTAAGATCTTGCCTTGTATTTTCTTGTAGAATGGACATGGTCTCTGTGAACTGCCAGGATTTCGACTCTTGGCTTGTCCATTCTTGTCATAACCCTGGGAATTGTGGGTAGATGTCCTTTGGCCAACCCGGAGGTCAGAGTTCACGGTATGACTTTGAGTGAATTTGTTTCCGTCAGCTGTGTTGAAGGAACCGTCTTGTTTGGGCTCTTGGCAGAGCTTCTCTTTCTTCACAGATCCCCAACCAAAGAAAGAAGCAAGTGAGGATTGCTTGAGAGAGTTGGAAGACACGGCGTTGGATAAGGCACTGGTTTTCTTAGAGTTGTTTTCTTGGTTTTGATTGGGTTCTTGTTTTATCAAAGGTTTGTTGGTTGCAAAACTTTCTTTGCCAACTGTTGTTGCCGTTTGAGTGGGATTGTCATGCTGCATGAAACGGTCAATGTTACTTTTATTCAATCGGTGTCTGTCATCACATTGCTTTTCTTGATCCTGTGATGCAAGTGACTGTTTCATGTTGCTTTCTGCAGGAGGTGTTGAATCTTCAATGTCTGAATTAAAGCTCTCACTGTCTTGAGTTTCCTGACTTTCCTCCACCATGACCTGTATATGACGTGCTTTCTTCGCTTTCATCTGGAAGAAAGACTGCGTGCTGCACAGTTTGCCAGATTGCTGTTTCTTGTTATTGACTTTTCCACATGGCGTGACCTTGATGCTGATGTCGACGCGGCTGCAGCAATCAAAATCCAGATTCATGTTCTGGACCGGTTTGTTTTCCTTGGGTGTTAAACTCAGTGGGAAATTCAAAGTCTTCATTTGGCAAGTTGAAGTCACATCTTTGGTTTGACCACGAGTAGGGGTTGGCAAGTTTGCGTGGTGGCTTTTGGGCTGGCAGTGTGTCTGAGGGCATTGTGACATTGGTGCAGAAGTAAGTTGATGTGCTTCTTGACTAGTTGGTTTTGGGTCGTCAAGGATAGAAGTTGACATCTCACTCAGACAAGACAGTGCATCATCATTGTCAACATATGTAGGTTGTTCTTCACATGTACTGCGTTTGGTTTTCTTGAAACATACATCAGACAAGTCTGACCATGGGTGTTCACTGTGAAAAAATATATCCTCATCACTGGCACTATTCTCCAAATTCTCAAAACTCTGCTGAAAAGAGACAAGCTTAGACTCCCCTAAAGTTGCATTTTGGTCATCCTGTACTGTTCTCTCACTGGGCTTACTCTTGTGTGTGTAATTTAGACTTCCAATCTCTGATGAGGCTAGCATACTAGTCTCTCTACCAGCTGCAATGGGGATCTTTTCAACCACACACTTTCTAGCAGCTTTTGTCACTGTATGACTTGGATGTAGATTTGTTGCTGTGTGATTAGGAGCATTGATCTTGAGACTGTTGAGGGAAGAAGTGGAAGATGAATCTGACTTCTGTAGTTCTGGCTGCTCATTTCTTTGTCTCGTCTCCTGATCTGAAAGGAAGAAAGTAGTACCAGTAATATTATTTATCTTACAATGAATCATGAAAAACTCAGCTGGAAATCCCACATCAAAGCAGTCGCAACCAAAGCCAACAGAACCCTTGCATTCATTAGACGAAATCTCAGCCTATGTTCTCCCTCCATCAAGAAACAGGCATACACAACACTTGTCAGGTCACAACTGGAATACGGGGCAGCAATATGGGATCCATACCGGCAAAATCAAATTGACAGCCTTGAGAAAGTTCAGAGGAGGGGGATACGCTTCATCACTGGGAACTATAACAGAGAAGACAGCGTCACAGCTATGAGATTGGACATCGGACTCCCAACACTCCAAGAACGACGATTACAATCACGTCTAGTCATGATGTACAAGATCCTCAACCATCAGATAGCCATTCCTCTCCCAGACTACATCAAACATAAGGCCAGAGCAACCAGAAGTCAACATCGCCTAAAATTTACAAGACTAAGAACATCATCAGACTCATACAAATACAGCTTCTTTCCTCGTACCATAAAAGACTGGGATGAGCTTCCTCAAGACATCATCGAGCTGCCCACCTTGGAGCAGTTCAAGGAGGCCATCAGATGCGAGTAGGCATCAAGAGTCATGTTTTTACTTGCACACATCTCTATTTTTGTACATATTTTGGCACCCACTGAGTACACAAACCGTCCACCGTCGGCAGCCGCACCCTTGTCTAGATGCTGAATAGGCTTTGACAAGTAGCTGGATAGATGTAGATGTAGATCAATCATTTTCTGTCAAAATAATGTACATTATTAACTGAAATTCAGCCTGTCCGATTGAAAATTTGTGATCATACTGCAGACTTTAAATACCCTTCCAAGAAAATATACTTTCTCTTCCATCTGTTCTTAATTTTTTTTTTTTTCAATCCAAGTCACATTGATTATCATATATATATGACCTTGTCTTTTCTCCATCTTGCTCCTTGCTTCATTCGGTAGCCTGGCTCTAGCGTCCGCCAGCAGGCAATGTGTGAATTTCCTGTAGTGGTTCTCAATCGTCACATCACAGGCTATGCCGTGAGGACACTCTGTAGTCAAGAATACAAAAATATATTAAGTGTAGAGCTGGGGTCAAGATTTGAATAATTACAAGTTCTTTGATTATACCAGGAATGATCTCAGCTTGTTCATTTAAATAAAAAATACTTTTTTTTGTGTCACCGAGAGGTAAAATATAGCTCCATGAATCACCATTTTCAGCCAGGAGTGGTTTGGATAGGCATTCCGTCACATGTCGTTCTGGTGAGTTTATGACAAGAGCACAAAATGGCATCTGACAGAACGGACAATATCCGTGCGATATTCTCCTATTCCTCTCCACAGTAGTAGTACTTGTTAATCCGTTCACTTCTGTTTTCTTCACACCATTCACACAATGTTTGGGCTTCATCTTTGAGTTCTTTGCATCTTTGAGTTCTTTGCAGCTTGACTTATTAGATGCCCGTTTCGTCCTCTTTTTTAGTTTATTTTTCTCCAATTTTGGAGTTGTTGAACTCAGGAATGTGCTTCTTGAAGTTGAGGGTGAAAACGACTCGAGTTTTATTGTTGACATTGGTCGTTTTGGAGTATTGTCTCCTTCTGATCTGTTTGACCTAGGGGTAAGTTCCAAGGTTGACGGTACTCCTTCGGACTTCACCCCCACCGGGGATCGGGAACTTTGCCGCGTGTTCCCCCGGCCCCGTGTGGGCTGTGTTGCGGGTCGGTGAGTTTGACCCCGTGGTTTCTTCCGTGGTGGTTGACGTTGTGAACTTTGGCTGCAAACACTCTCTGATCTTTTCATTCTTTTCAGAGACTTATAATCCCATATATCATCGTCACTTTCATCCATTCTGGCTTTTCTGCACAGCGATTTGTCTTTTACTATTTATACTAATTTACAAAAAATTTGTTAAACTTGCTTGGCACTTTCTCTTCGACGAAAAAAACTGCGCGATGCGCGCATAACATAACACAGCGCCCTCAATAGAGTCGAGTATAAAAACATCGTCTTGTTGTTGTTGTTGTTTTCGTTTTTTCAACTGATGTACAGTTTTAGAAATTCTTGCATACCTGATTTGGAAAATGTGTGTTGCGGATTAAGATTTTCAAGTAAACTTCAGAAGTTGACTACTAATTAATATAAACCTATGTCTAAAATTATATGACTGCTGCAATTGTATTTTTAACAAGATCTTCTTGAGAAAAAAAGGAAAGATGTAAGGCCTACAAGAAACAAACATGCACGAGAGGGCCACAAAAGCATGCTGAGTTGGAAGGAAAAACTGTAATATAATATAATTTATGGCGCCTATCAAATTATTGCTTCAACCCCAACCCCTCATCTAGAATGCCCCACCCATTAGGGATTATCACTTTTGCAGGGGAAACCCCCGGCCCCACCCCTAAGGGCAAATTCTGACATACATGGCTGGGGCGTAAACCCCCTTTCCATCTAAGGGGGAACGGTAAAAAAAATTCAGGTGACCAAAATCCGCGTCTAATTGGGGCTTGAAAAACCACGACCACACCCTGGCATAAGACCTGGGGAGTGGAGGGGGGGAGGGGGGGGGGGGGAGGGGGAGGGGAGAGGGGGGGGGGGGGGGGTCGAGAGGGTAAAGTGGGGGGGAGGGGGTCTACAGATGCACATCGTAAACTGAGAGCATCGTGGAGCCTAAAGTTGAGACTAATGAGGGGCGGGGCCTGCGGAAAAAACGAATGCGCGTTATGAGATATGTGCGTATTTGTTTGTTGCTTAAATGTGCAACTTTTTTATTTAATTAATGAGATGGATTATCGTCATCTCCGAGCTCATTATCCTCTAGAAGATTAAGAATGATCGTTAATTTTGTCTGAAGTGAATTCAGAGGGTTTGAGTTCCTGGAAGAAAAATTACCATCAACATTTTCACATTTTGCCTAGCGTCGCGTCCTTCACACACACACACAAGCCATGGCCATGGCGCAATAAAGTTGCTCAAGTCTAACCAGCACATGCACGTACGTACATGTATATAAGCGGGCAAATTATGCGCAAAGCGACTAGAACAACTTTAGGGGTGTTAACAAGTGCGCGCAGTGCGCCCTCTATATACCGTACGCGTCGCAGGCCGGCGCCGCGGCGTTAATTGTTGCGCGCGCGCTGCCGGCGAAATTTTACAAATTAATCCTTGTCGCCACATATGGGACAGAACGATGTTTTGTGCAAGGTATCTGACTAATTTTAATGACGATGGCATCGTTTCGTTTCCGATTATAGTTTGAAGAGAATCTGTTCCTTTTTTTTAAGGTGTAAAAACCACTCTGATGCGGATTTTATCTTTAAGGTATGAATATGTATTATTTCTCCGTATATTGTGTACTTTTGTTGGTGATTAAAATAACAGTTGACATTTATTATCTAAATGTTATGTTGGCTTGTCGTGTCGATTGGATCATGGAGGTAGGAAACCTCCATGATTGGATTGACCAAAAAATGCTTTGAGTTTGTGTTTGATAAATACGCAGTAGGAAATGGGTTTGGAAATGGCATTCATCTCCACATATCCAGGCATTGGTTAAGTCGGCAAAATATAATGGATACACCAACGCTAACTTGTGCGCTGCGTGTGGAAATAGACTATCTTCAGCTTCAGGAAGTATGTACTATTAAAAGCTGCTGACAATGACATGTTATGATGTTTCCTACCTCCATGATTTCAGCTATGCGCTGTAATGTTCACAGCAACTGAGGTGTCCCGATTATTCGATTATTTGACCGTGAAGTGAACCGACATCAAAATTCAAATTCATTATTTATACTTTGAACGGCAGCAATAAACATGCGTAATGAGTGTTTTAGGGACTGTCTTTACCGTAATGAATTTTATTGAATGACTTCATTGGTCAATGTTGTTGTAACCAAACTACATGTAGCTTGCCATGCTTGCGGCATTAAAAATCAACAGGTAGGTCCTAAGTATTAGATTAGAGGGCAGGGTTTTAATTTTTTGTGGGAAATGTTTTGGTAGGCCCTGTAGTGTAAATGACGACGACAAAACGCAGTGCAAAAATAGATGACGACGCAAGTAAACCTAGTCAAAGCGCGCATGCCTACCTGTAGGCCTATACAGTAGGCCTATATATGCCTGTAATATAATTGTATTTAAAAAAATAAAACGGCGATCACAAAAAAACAACTGCCCGACACCGGTTGAAAGCGAACGCTGTTTTTCTTGCCTTTTTTAGTAGGCCTATACAGATTACAGGCTTGCAACTTTTTCTCGGATCAGCTGATTTCCTCGTTTTTTTACTTGCCAATAAAAATTGAGAAACACTACAAAGTCTTGTAAAGATTGGAATTTCTACCAGCGGTGTTTTGGTCGTGTATATCGAGCATGTGTAAAATTGCTGCTGGTGCACTTAAACCGCCCCAAAACTATGCATGATAAAGTAATTTGTGATTGATAAAAATGTTCTTATGGGACTTAACCTGGACCAAAATTAGAGAGAGGATTGTAACTACACAATCGCCTGAATAAAATGCACTTTTATTTTATTGGACTTACAATGTACCAATACTAGCTTGTGACATTAAAAAGAAAACGGGTATGTTGTAGAAAGACGGCAGGATTTTATTTTGTGATAAATCTGGGGTAAATATAAATAAACGTGACAAAAGGCAACACGAAAAACAAGTCCCTTCATTTTGCTATATTAACCACGTGTAAAAATCTAATTTACATTTGGTTGATCCTGGAACTGTCTGACTTGCACTCCAACACGTGACTGAGTTAAGAAGCCAATTATCGAGGGAAGTAAATCAAAGCTTAGGAGCATTGATATAGGAAGTAAGATATCCTGTAGTGTAGAGTTATCACGCAGACGCACATGGCCTATACAATGTACACCTACACATACATGTATGTACTGTACTTGGGTTGCAGACTTTGACTTTCATCAATTCATTTGGAATGGAACATAGACATAAATATATTCATACAATAATAAAAACATTTTAAACTGCCTTTTAATAAGATATATTTAGTTGGTTTACCTATTTTCCCTAGTTTACCTTAAACTCCTTCTTATCTTTTGAAATACTGGACCAAATCCACCAAAATTCATCTCTCAATCTTCCTATTTATTGGATAATGTCACCATTCCTGAAGTTGTGGTTAGTCTTAATAAACTTGGTCAACATTGTTTATATGATAACAGCAGTACTGCATGATGGACACAATCAGTCTGATTCCCCCCAGCAATATGCTTCAGGCTTCCTGGCCCAAGTCCTGATTCACCTCGGGCCTTCAGGAGCAAGTCTCCAAAAATTCACCAAAATAGGAGGATGGATTTTGATGGGTTTGGGAGGATTAGGGTTAAATAAAAGTAATTTTTCATTTTTTGGTCAAAATTTGTGTAATCCAAATTGTGTGCCTACATGCAACCTTAGCTACCTTTCCCCATGTTACATAACAGTGACTGGGCATTACCTTCCCTAATCCTATAAAACCCTTCATAACCTTACTTTCTGGTATTGTGCACTTCTTGATAAATCATGGATAACCGTACTAATTATCCAATCCTCCAAAATCTTTTGAAAAACAATTACTGCAGCAGACTGGAAAGTTAATTTGGGTTCCACCTGTGAACTTTATTGTACAGTACATGTACTCCCACGCATAAACGAATAGGTTGGCTAAAAGCAATCCGACCAGACTATAAGGCATATTAGTTGAAATGTCAAGTCAAAATTAAAACCACATCTTTGTTTTCAGAGTTTAAAAGACGATTTGCAAATTGCAGGATGTAACTGTTTAATATTTCTTGTGATGTTGTTACGGACGTAGAGTTGAATGTTGAAGTAATCACTTTTCTTTCTTGTCTGTTGTCTACAGGTGTAGTATAATATCATGCACCTACTTGTGTAGAACACAGTTACATTGAAGTCCTGATGAATTGCATCTAAGAAGTGAGCTGAGAGATGGACTCCTACATGTAGTTGTTGTCAGGTCATCAATCTTGCAGGTCGCTGTGAGTCAGCATTCTCGGGCCCCAATTTCCTGTGCAGGTTTTCTCTTGGGGATTGATTTCTGTACCAAGACTAACCTGGCACGAGACTTGAGACAAGTTGAACATCCTACCAGTGGCCCAAATCACCCAGAAACACTGAAATAAATGTCACCTTTTATAATAAAAGGTGGGAAGAAAACCCATAGGTGCACAAGCTTCTTGCAGCGGAGTGCAACGGAACAGTTTTAGCAATGGGGTAAAATGGACAGATACTATTTGACTCTTCCGCCTTTTTTTTCAAAATGGCTCCTGTTTATTATATGTCTGAGATTGCTCCTAAAGGACTGTGGGAACCTACGACAGTCACTGCCGTGAATTCCCATCTAGGCGAGGCCAATACTCAAGGGTCTTCCCGAGATTATCCGGCTGTGGCTACAACTGCACATGCTAAGCATCATGGCTATGATGGCCTTCCTGTGAGTCTACCCCAGGCTCAATCTCTGTAATCTCAGCTTCCCAACTGCCCCCCTCTTTACCCAAGCCCCGCCTCCTTTCAACATGATAACACTTCCGGCTCTTCAGTCTTGGCTGGGCCAGGAGTTAGAACTACGAGGCATTGACGCAGTCATCTATACGCGCTACATCCTCAGCATACTACAGCAGGACAACTTTGAGCCCGATGCGGAGTTGGACACTTTCCATTCACAGAAGGACCTCAGGTCGGCTAAGGGCAGAGTTCATTCCAGGAAGTTTCGCAAGTCATGGACTGCCGAGGATTGGAAGAAATACGCGGTCTTAGAATGCCTGCAAGCTGTGACTGATAAGGTAAGACGAGAAACACGCTGAAATTTCAAAGTTTGAAGGTTGAACATTGTCAGTCAACGTGTACATGATGAGTCCATTTTTGTACTGTGATTACCTTCCATAACATTTGTCAAAAAAATGGGTCATTTTAGAAGTGAGCGCTAAAGATTGATCAGGCAAGTTTGTTTTAAACCAAAACACCTTTGTGCATAACCATCCCGTTTAATAAATAGGAAAAGGTGCATCATGAGCCATGAAATAAGGCTCTGAATTTTGACAGGAGGGCCGATTTTAGAAGCGTAATTGTTCATGTCTTAAAAACAGTTGATTATTCAGATATTTGTGATGGTACTTACATGTATGTACTGTGTGCTACTATTGTATCTTGCTGTGTATTGTATACAGTATGTTTCACATGACTACATTATCTTGAACCCAAATGGACTGCTATACATGTAATTGTTCTTTATCTACATCTATGTTGATACTCTGGACATTATTGTACAACAAATATGTACATTTGTACCTTTTATGTGGTGTTCAAACATGTACCAGACCTAATTAGTTCACCACAGTGTGCTAATAATACAGTAAAGTGCTACAAAATCAGACATTTGAATTGTCTATAAATTATACCTCCGGGGTGAAGTTTGTATTTTTGTTATGGTTTAAATAAAATATATTTATAGTCACTTTTTCCCCTGAATTCCAGATTTTTAAAAATTAATACAAAAAATTCCTTTGAAATATGGAATTCATTGAGGTTTTTCCGTAAAGGTGATTTAGCTGTGACAAAAGATAATATAGAACAAAAACAAATGGGTAATTTAAAGAATGCCTTTAGATGAATACAAATAAAGACCTATGATCCCAAGCCTCTGTGGATTACTTTGTGGACCCCCCCCCCCCCCCCCCCCCCCCCCATACAAACATGTACTTACAGGCAGACTTTGTCAAAGTACATGTACTGCATGTGGTTAGTGTAGCTGCCCTTGACAAAAAAAGATACAGTATTGTTATTGTATACTGTACACATTTCCCAAATATAGGCAGAGTTGGCAGGGCTATGCAGTGCTGAGGGAATAGTTCTGTGTGATCATGGAGGCAATGTACTGTATATTGTACATGTACACGTGTATATAATTTATCAGTCATGTACATGTATGCATGTAATTTCTCAGTATGTGTCTAATCAGTACATGAGACACGTGACAAGAACATAGTGTGGATTCAGAACTGATCGTGATAAATCTACATTTTTGTAGAAATTAGACTTTCCTAATGTAATGATAGTGCAACGAGATTGTACTTGATGTGCACTGTACATTGCATATTCCTGTCATGAGGTCAAGGGTGTTTTAATTGAGTTGTCAGAAACAGACACAACCAATGACCAATAGAGACAATTGCTGTCACCCTGCCCCCACCCATCAAATTCCACCACTCCCTGTTACATGTATAAGGAGGTTTCATTTTAAAACTTGGATACAAAGTTCATGTTGTTTCTTTTATTGTAAAGCAAAGAATTCAGGAAAATCCCTGTCAATTCCCAGGCTATTTGAGTTAATGGTTGTTTGAGTTAAAGGTTGGCATCGTTGTGAATACTAAAAGTACTGGTAAGCCAGTCTAGCCAGCATCTCCTCCATGGAGCTATCCTCTGGGATGCAGCATTCTTGAGATTCCTGACAAGTCACTCCAACGATGCAGGGAAGAAACAACCCACAGAGTGAAGATTGTTGCAGTGAACTTGATTCTTACGGCGCAGTACAGACGTAACAAACCGTCATGGCGCAGTTGTTTTTATTGTTGGGGATAAATTGGATTTACTCAGTTATTTTAGACACATTTCTTTAAGTCTCGTTATAGATACCCGAGTTGACATTCAGACAGACCAACACTTTGTGGTGTGGTGGATAGTATACCAGTATAACACGTCTTCTTGAAAATAACACTACGCTGTCTTTGTGGAGTCTAATTTCTTCTGTTTTGTGCAAGACTGATGCCTTGCTGTACACACGAATCAGTTCTCAACGTTACTGAAGGATGCAGTTAATGGAGATATATTCAGCACACGTGTTGTATTACATTTCCAGGATGTTTAAGCTCATGGGTTCAGCTCATGTACATAATGTGATGGGCTTTGTGCAAGGTGTGACGTGGAGTGGACTATGATGTCTTGAAGATGACAATCTTCACACAGTTGCACAAATGTGGAACTCTGTACCTAATCGGATGTGCTCCTGTCCCCATGGAAACTGAATGTTTCTTGGGAGAAGTTTACAAAACCCTCAGTAGGGAATCTTAATTCAGGTCTTCGTGGCAATGGACACCGACCTATATGTAACATCACCTGAAGCAGACATGGCAAGCTGCTGTTACAAATCGGTAAAATGCTAAAAATGTCATGTGATGTGAATCCTGTCATGTTTACGACAATTTTCTTTGTCACTTGAGACCAACCGTAATTATCAAGATGGGGGAACCTCATCATTCATGCACATAAATCTTGTGGCAAATTCTTAATCCTTTAAAATCAATCATGCAATTTTGAAAGCTTATGGAAGATTTGGGTTGTTTTCCACTAAACTTCATCTCGAATTGTTTATGCTAAATAGCCACATCATCCACACTGCCTCTGGATATCATCGTCAATTCCCACTGTATTACAATGATTGTTGTAGGATTTAGAAAAAATTGAAGCAATGCTCCCCTCTCCACTAAAGAAAAACTGGATAATTTGTGGATTTTGAAAGATAGAGGATGGATCCTAGCCAAAAATGCCTTGGCGGTTAGGTTTAGGTTGAGGCTGGTTCGTGTACGCTGTATTAAAGCTAATGCACATGGTTAGCGTTGCCCAAGTTTTTTAATACTAATGTACATGTAGGTTTGTTTGGGTCAAATCCAAATACTAATATTAATTCAACATGACACCCTTTTTTATTGTAACAGTGTACTCCTTTCTTTTGACTAGGATTGCGGCATCGAGAGTCTTGTAGAAGAACTCTGTGTTAAACTGAAGCGAGTCAAGGAGGAACGTGACAGAGGGACCAAGGATGGTGTGGGTACCAGTGATAAGGAGGCAAGCTCACCTTTAAAGCTGGGAACGACAGAACAACATGAAAACCCTGCCTCTCAGGCTGCAAAGTGAGTTTAAAAAAAAGGAAACATTTGTGGTTTATTTAAAATTGTGTACTTAACCGCAGTATCTCATTTGAGTGATCCGCGTGGTTTGCAGCATCTATTATTGCTAATTGCTTTAGGCAAAATATTTGTTATTGTTGGTTTTTCTTATTGTGGGATATTGGAATGCAGTGTTTGTAAAAAGCAAAACAACACGCACTTAATGTTACAAAACTGTTGATTATTTAAGAGTATAAGGCTCTGTTCTTGTTCCAGTTCGCGCAGGGCTAATTTCCACATCACCGAGCCGAGGCGTATGATTATTTTTAACGAAACTCGATCCGAGGCGGGTTCAGGCTGATAGTACCGGGAAGCACACCCACGCATTGCTGGCCTTGCTTTATGCTGACAGACATTTCCGGCCTTGCTCGTGACGTGTTTAAGCGTCATCTGTTTTGAATCTTGGGAAAACTTTGCATGTATACACGTCCTCCGGCGCGAACTGGTTAATCTTCTAATTACTTTATCAAAAGTCAAGTAATATTTTCATTCTCAAATTAATCTTCAGAATTAAATGTACATGTGTGTAAGGTGGTGAAACAGTAAACTTTAATGTTTTCGTATTTTTTTACTATTTTTTAAATAAAATGTATGAAGAGTAAACCTTATTTTTCTTTTCACTTTTGTTCTTCTTTCTGCATTCAGATATTACCAGGCTTTCCCAGCCCTTACTGACAAGACTAATACCATCATGATGTCTGATTCTAAGCTTCACGGTGCCTGGGGTCCAATTAAAAAGTCTCCTCCATTTGATGGTCAGCATGAGATGGGCAAACGAGACCGAAAAGTGGTCAAGAGTGTCTCTGCTTCCACTTCAAGAAGGAGCAGATCTCCTGCCAGGAAGCATCAGAGAGCTAAGAGTCTACCGAACAGCATGAATCATCACGATGATAACCTGATGTTCGTTGTCCCAAAGTATAAGTCCAAGAAGGGTTATGGGAGAAAACAGTCAGAGGGCAAGCCTTCTGCTGCAAGAAACGGGGAAAAGATGGGAAGAGTCGGGGAAAGGCTCGGCACTGTGACGATTCAGGCCAAGAGTATGCAGCAGCCACATGCCTGGGAGATGAAAGAGCAGGCTCAAGAGGTCTTGAATGTTAGTCCAAGCCAGAGTCCAGAGTTTGTGCAGTTGGTGGAAGATGTTGTAGTTGATGAGAATGAGATTAGCTGGTATACAGAGCCAGTGGTTCCTGTATTAAAACAGGGGAGGAACCTTAGTAAGCTACAGACGGTCTACAGATCAGGATCTAGCAGCCCATATGTCAAGACACCTGCCAGTGATATCAGCTTAGAAGAAGCTGTCAACTCGCTGGCAGAGAGCCTATGCCGTGAAATATTTGAAGATGATCAGCATAGTACTGGAGAGATTCAGTCTGAAGAGGGTCCTTCATCAACCCAAGAGGTCTCTGAGGGCAATAATAGTTCACAGGTACCTCCGCTGGTCACTGCTGTTCAAAGCCTCTTGGAAGGTGATTCGGCCGAGAGAGGAAGGCATGGAGATAAGCCAGACCTATTGTCTTTGCTAGATTCTGGCAAGCATGATTTGTACCTCAGTCAAGGCAGAAACGCATCCGCTCTTCAGGCCATGCCATTACTAGTTGTTGACAGCCAAACTAGTCTGAGCATGCGACAGGATCTGCTTGAGAAAGATAAAGGTGCAGAGTGTATGGCCTACAAGATGCTGACATCAGCTTCATCAAGCCAAGAGCATCTAGAAGGTAAGGCCACTGACTTGGGGGAAGCTGCTTATCCTCTTTCCTGCATCTGGGATCAAGAGCTTCCGCATGCCAAGGAGCCATGGGAAAGATCTCCGCTGCATATGAATTTGTCTGGGTGGCCCAAACATCCGGGTTATGCTACGGAGCAAGGTTTTGAGCAAAGACAGCAAGATCCTTCCAAAAATTGTGATGTTCAGGATTTACCTGAAGCCTTGAGGGTGACGGTGGATCATGACAAGGTAGTAAGATCTGCGATTGGTTCCCCTTGGGAAGAGGAGTCTCTCCTTCGTATCTGTTGTCCAACACACAGTCACCATCAGTGTCCTACCACCTCTGCTATGATTAATCAGTTTCTGCCTGGTAATTTCCCGTTCTCTGCGGAATCATTTTGTCCAGAAGCTCCACTGCCTAGTCCAAACAGTGTACTGTCTTGTAGTGAACCTGGAAGCCCATTCTACTCTGAAAATGAGCAAGACTCTCTGGCAAAAGGTATCAAATCTGCTTGTCATCTGGATGAAGTAACACCTACAATTGCTGATGTCCAACCGTTTGACATCAACAGCGCTCTTTGGTCTACCTACGACACTCAGCCACGATATTTCCAGCCACCTAAGATAGTTCGCTGGGAGGATGGCTCCTTTGTCAGAGATGGAGTGATGAGAAAACGCAAGAGTTCTTTTATTGAAGGTGGTGTGTACGGCAGTCCATATAGCAGTCAGAACAACAGTCACTACAACAGCTGCAGCACAAGTCCCTGCGAAAGCAGCAGCTTGCGAGATCTTTGGAATCCGGCCTCTGTCCAGGAGGTGTCTGCTTTGGTGACTTCAATGAAAGAGTTGATCAGCCCAGAGTCTGGAGCAGTTGGCTGGAAATCCGTGAGCAGATTAGGTGATGCATTGGGTAAGAGAGGTACTATTACGCCAGAGCAGACCCTGGAGCTCTCTCAGCAAGATGAACAGAGTCTGATCGAGGATAGTCTCATGGATAGTCCTGTCTTCATCTGCTCAAGAAGCTCCTCTCGGTTTGATTTTGCCAGGAGTGTCAGTGATCTAGACGGAAGCCTGAGTCCTGTAAGTGCTGCCGGTACAGAAACAGATGACATGGTGTCAGAAGCAGAACTCCTTGAAGAAGTTTTAAAAGATGTAGGAGAAATGGAGGAAAAGAATGAGTGCAATAAGAAAGTGATAATGTGCAAGCTAGATGCCAAAGATGATGAGTGGAGTGACTCTCTGAAATATAGCCTTCCAACAGATGGTAGCTCGCAGGAGCTTACTCCATCCTGGTTGACACCTCAAAAAAGCAGTGCCGCTGGCTTGGGGGATGATCTCTGCTCAGAGAAGAGTCCGGGATCACTCGGCTTAACAGGCATCGTACCCACAATCAGCAAACCAGAGGCTTTACGGAAGGGGAAGCGTCCCTTTGATCTAGCGGTAGGAGGTTCCAGTCCACTGCATCAGAAGGTCGATTTAGGAGATGCCAGTCTTGCCATGGATGAGCTACTGATCTCTCCCAAGACTCATTTCCGGCCCATCCATGAGACCATATCTCCTGACGATTTATCCGGGGATGATGGTGCTGCTGCATCCCAAGTCGTAGACTCTCCTCGTCCAGGTAGTCTTGATGAGCTGTCCATCAATAAAGTTGTTGGAAGTGCTCCTCGGAAGTCACCCACAGATCAGTGGTCAATGTCCGACCCTCTTGCAACAAATCCAGTCAGCTATCCCACCAACAGTCCCAGTAGGGTCAGGGGGGATTGTCAACATGATGATGGAACATGGGTCAAAGGTCAGAGTGGACATTCATCAAACTTGCAACGGATTGCGGGGCAGCACGGTGAACCCCACCATTGGACAGATAGTGGCAAGGGTCGTTCAGAAGAACGCGAGGCTGAACTGGATACTATGATGCATCTAGATTATGAAAACCAGGTGAATAGTCAATCTTTCTTAATGAATTAAGTTCTCTTAATCTTACATATAATTTCCCTTTTTTTTAATCTTTAGTCCATCTTTTCAAAATTACGTGAAGGGCCGTCTTGAAATAAACCTGTATATATTTTGTCCGTAGATGTTTGCATTTGAAGACGAGGCCTTCTTGAAGGGGGAGGGGTTTGCTGATGTGGGAGGCGGGAGTGTCAAGCCGTTATATTCCTCAGAGTTGGAGGAGCTGTGGCTGGGTGAAGCAGCTGGTGATGCTAAGGAAAGCAGACCGCCTTGGAGGAAACACAGACGGAAAGTTGGTAAGAACTTGTTTCTAGTGAAAACTTGGGTAAATGTTTGTGGACAGTGTGTTTGGGTACGGCATTTAAAGAGTCCATTAATCAACAAATGTTTTCAATTGTGAGACCTTCTACATTAGATACGACTAAGTCTCGAAAGCTGGAAAATTGAGTTGTTTAGATCTTTGCATCTGCTAACAGGAGGTGGTGTGTTAGAGTGCTTTGCAGGCTTGGAAATTCCTTGCAGAAAGTTGCAGGCTTCCAGGTAGTATTGAATATGCTGTTTCATTTCTTAAACATTTTTAATATTAAATCTGTTATGTTGAGTGAGAACCAAAAAGGAAAATATAATACAAATTACTACTTGGTACCAATGGGTCCCTTCCTTCATTCCATGAAATATTATTAAATAATACAACCTTTACACTTTCATTTTATTGCCCGTATTTTGTCCTTATCTTTCCGTGAATTTTATTGTCATTCATCCCTTTTTAATAACCTCTTCGATGCATTAAAAACGTTTTTCTCTGAAACGTCTTTTATTTTTCAAGATATTCAGAAGAAGCCGTGTAGCTTCTTCTTGGAAGGCAAGTGTCGTCGAGCAGATTGTCCCTTCAGTCATGATGTTAGTAGCGTTACGTGTCGGTTCTGGGAGGAAGGACAATGTCTGAAAGGGAAGGAATGCCCATTCATGCATGGATATGTAAGGTAAATATAGGTTACGTCTTACAGAGTTGTAATAAAGTCCATTACAAGGCTTATCATCAGTCAAATCCCGAGTCGCATCACAATAACGGATTTCTACGCTATTAACGAATCAGTTCCAACCATTGTTACTGAGATTCTCCACTATGTCTTTCCCCCTCCCTGAGATTCTCCACTATGTATGTCTTGCCCCCTCCCTGAGATTCTCCACTATGTATGTCTTGCCCCCTCCCTGAGATTCTCCACTATGTATGTCTTGCCCCCTCCCTGAGATTCTCCACTATGTATGTCTTGCCCCCTCCCTGAGATTCGGATCTAATTCCAAACCTTAGTCGTCTTAAGTCTTGTCAACTGATTGTTTTTGTTCACAGTGAGATGAAGTCATCGCAAGACGTGGTTTCTCCAGGCGCCAAGTATGGCCAGGCAGAAACCTTGAAACGAAAGACAAACGCAGAGAATGAGGAAGAAATATGGCAGACTCGCACACAGGTAATAAAATGGGGTCATTAAAACGGGTCAGTTAAGCTGCATCTAAATGACCTGGCTGTGGCTAGTACATCTAAATTATCTGGCTGTGGCTAGTACATCTAAATGACCTGGCTGCGGCTAGTACATCTAAATGACATGGCTGTGGCTAGTACATCTAAATGACCTGGCTGTGGCTAGTACATCTAAATGACCTGGCTGTGGCTAGTACATCTAAATGACATGGCTGTGGCTAGTACATCTAAATGACATGGCTGTGGCTAGTACATCTACATGGCTATGGCTAGTACATGTACATGTAATTAACCATGCACCTCTTGTTTTGTGCGATACTTCAGGTCAGTGCTGCCTCTCCAGTTCAGACTCCTGAGGGCGCTATTCCCTTTGTTAGGAGGAGTCGAATGTCGACCAGGTTGGGCCAAGTTCAATTGGATTCCAGCCCCAGTCACGCTAGGTCTCTACCAATTAGAATCCGCCAGAAACCCAGGTGACGTTGGCCTCCTGTTTAGTACTTTGTAGTTCCCCCCCCTCTATAATTGTTGTGGTGTTGTGTTTTTGTGAATAGGGCTGAGGATATAATATAGGTTCTTGCTTGTGTAAAGTTTCTCGTAAGACTTCAATAGAATATTGACAGAATGTCAGCGAAATGTTGCATAATTGGAGTGTGACCAATCTTCATCATCTCGTTGACTTTGTTACCGAGGCAGTCACAAGTCATATCAACTCCTTACAGAACAATGCGTAGCTTTGTCAAGCCTGTAAACTTGGGCTTACAAGTCTAGTGACGACCTGATTATTAATATGATAAAGGAGTTCATTTGTTCAACCCCAGTTGCGTGTAACTTGACTCATTAATTCCTCTTTATAAGCAACTATATCTTTTTGCTTGTCTCCTCCAATTCAAGTCTCTTGATGCACCCTTGATTGTGAATGATGGGGATCAACGAAGTGTGTCTTAGGCTTAGGGATAAGATTAGGAAGATTTTCTAAGATTTGTGCCCTTAGGATTGTTGTTTTTGTGTTTGTTCTGTGTTTTCCAACTCGAGTTGCCAGAATAAGAACTGGTGCTTGAAAAATAGACTTTTTTAATGTGTGCTATCTGTTTTAAATAATTTAAAATTGTTGATAAAATGTCGCGTCTTGCGATTTAAATACAGCACTGCATTTGCAGATTGCAATTTGCACAAAAAAATATAAAAACATTCTACCAAACTTTTAGTAGTGAGAAATCAAATAAGTTGCGATCATATTTGTCGCCCAAAATTGTCAAGTGATATAAGATGTAGTTGCGGTGTTGCCATAAAGTTTGCCAAAATTTGTTGAATTTGTGAAGTGACAAAATCAACCTACTTTTGATATCTGTGTCACAATATCACACTATCAGTTAAGTAGAGTTTAGTGTTTTCAAAACTTATTTGTCTTGGTGAGGTGTATACTTTGGGTGTATATGTACATTTAGAATTGATGTGGTCGTTTTGTACATGTTTGTAAATGTGTTACAAAGAATCTTATAGACTACAGTAATCATTGATTGCTGTTGAGTTTCTGATGACGTTCAAATGATTGGTATTATCTTTGTTTATTAGATGTTCAATATATTCTAACATCTTTTAAGAGTTTGTCCATTTTAGATATGTGGTGTACTGAGTATGTTTGATCGGTATCATATTTTGAGATTTTGTAGAACTTGTGATCTTGCCAATTTTCAAATTGAATCCACGTCCAATAGTTGATTGGACATCAAAAGCCTATTGAGGGCTCCCTTCATAGCAACCACAAAGAGAGTTGCTGTATACAATGAAACTAAGGCCGTTTCAGAAACAGGCTTCCATAGCTACGGCTACGTCTATTGTCAGCCTGCTCACACATAGTTGTAATAGACAAACACCTAGACATAGTCATAGACAAGAGATTCAAACACGACCTTACATTGTTATATTATTCATAAATGGAGTTTAAAGTCGACAATGCTTTCATATATTTTGAATGGTCGAATCTGACACCAAGTCGAGAGTCATTCTATTCAATTCCGAGTCAAGTTTGTACAAAACAGACACTCGGATACTCTTTAAATGGATTATTTTGTTAGTGCTGTCACAAGAATAGAGGAGAGGCAAATATTTGTATTTGCAATCTTAGAGGGTTGTACAGTACGATTCATGTACCTAACATTCTATAGCATTGCTTTCACTTTACTTTCTAATTATTCCAATTTTGTTGTTAAAAAGGTATTTTTGGTAAAAAACAAAAGGGTCATGTTATGGTCTCGGAGTCCAAGTTCAGTTCTGATTCTTTTGCTGATGTACATGTAAACTCACTTTGAGCCGCGTCGCCAAAATCACCTCTTGAGTCCTGACTCCAGGAAACACTTCTATCGCTAGCACTGTTTTCTTGAAGTAATTGGTTGACGGTTCATTCGAACATTCTGTGCATGTGATGGTGACAGATTTTAAAAATTCTGTAAAAATGCATAGCCAATGATTTAGATAATTAAATTGTGCACTTCTTACGATGCTGCACTTTTGTAGATTTAATGGCAGATTTTTTAAACAAAAATGGATAAAATACATTTATTTCAATATCCGTTATTAAAAACCTGTAGAGATGATATAATTACATGTATTAGATTTAGAAAGTACACTTCGTCTTGGCCTTAGAATAGAAACAAATACATACAAATTTACAAAATAGAGACGCAAATAGAGACTCGGGGTTAAATGTGCTGGTAGGCGTTGTCATGTTTTAGCTCTGCTAAACATGAGGGTATATTTTTGATACAAGTAAGAGCGTTAATAAAAAATGTAAAAAAATATATATAAAATATATAATTTCCACTTTGTACTTGCATAACGATTTGGGCATATGCAGTGTTAAATAAATTAGTATCGGGGTGGGTAAACATTGATTAGGAAGAAAGGGTAATATAATGGGGAAATATCTAAGAGTTTGCTTTGCATGTGTTATATATTATAATTACAGAGAAATTCTTAGACGCAATAGTAATACCTGCAATGTTTGGATGTTTTAATTTTTGATCTTTTAGGATTTTTGGGGGACATTTATTGTGGCAGTATTTTTGGTTTTGCACACAAGCAGTGCTCGTAACCTTGCATTAAGCAGAGTCTGTGTTGGGGGAGGGGGAGGGGGGTTGACAGCCTTAGATTCAAGTCTGTTGTCCTTGGTGATTAGGAATAAATTTTCTGTGTTCTCGAGTGAAAAAAAAAGGAAAAGCACAAGGCCGATTGAAAAAAAAAAATGTTACCACGGTTACATGTAATACTAAGACCGTGCCAAAACAAGGAAATAATGACTGAATTGTTAAATGTCATTCATATTTTTAGCATAATATATTACCACATAGCTGCACTAGCACGTTTCTTAGGACTAGAACTGTGATTTTCAATGTGAACAAATTGAAGGGCGTATATTTAAACAAAACCTGCCGCTGTGAGATTTGTAGCATTGTCTAATCAGTAAAATTTATATCTAGTAAATTTTATGTCAGTAAAAATATGTCTGAATTTTATCCATAAAACCCCACCTCCAACAACAAATCCCAAGTTGTTCAGGAAAATTAACAAGAATTTCAACCATAATTGTTTCATATTCTGGATCCTGGTAGTACATCCTGTGTCTTATTTCTCCATGATCCTAATAACTACAAGTCATTACCAAGTCTTAATCAGTGAAATTTATGTCTTATAAGTGTTATTTAGAATCTTTTGGTGTGATCCTTTGTGTGTGTACCAACATTGTCAAGAAAGTTGAAGTAATATCATTTGTAATTGTTTAAATTTAGTAAATTTCTTTCACCAAAGCCTAAATTATTTGTTTTTCACAGGCAGGTGGTGATTGTGTGTAGACTTGTACAAGTCAATCCTAGGGCCTCAAGGTTGCTTAATGCTAGAGTAGGGCGAATTAAGACTATAGAGAGAGGGGGGGGGGGGGTTAATTGAAGCAGGAGGCAGAACAACTGACCTTGGGAGCCTTACCATTCCAACCAATGGAGGCATAAGAATTGTGTTTGGCTTTTCACTGCTACGTTTTCTTATAAACAATGCATTCTCCAACAATGCTTCTGAAAAGAAATTATCAAACTCGATTTGAGTTGGATTCGAACCCACAACCTGACGCATACAATACCAGTGCAGACATCTAATCTACTGATCTCTACAGTAAGCAATTAATCTTAGGTTCGATTGTTGGTTCTCTAAACTTCATTTAACACCTGAAAAATAATTTCATTAAAAGGTATAAAGAACAGTTTACGTTGCTCACAATTCCTCCCCCCCCCCCCCCCCCCCCCCCCCCCCCCAGCAAAACGCTTGCATTTGCATCTTTGTGAGTACATGGAGAGACGTGTTTGTTGTTAGAATGGTGTATTTATTACATTAAATATTACCTTCGGTATGTATGTGTTTATATTTAATATTGCTCCTTCAGTATTTGGTGTGATTGTTGTTGTTGTGACGGTGATGGAAATGGTCGATGTGGTTAATTAATTAAGTGGTTTTCAAAATATCGTTTTATTAAAATAATTTGTTATGAGTGAAAATTTATTTTGAGATCTGTCTTCATACCGTCACCTTCATTAATAGAAAACAACCTGGGAAGTCCCTTTTTAAAAACATGTACATGTAGTAATTGAATGAAAGGGTAGTATTAATTATTAATCTCTACAGTAGGTTTGAAATTACCTCAATTACTGTTGGTTATTTGGAATACCCGGTTAATTCAGGAGAGATAATTTGCCCCAGTGTGTACTGTTTAATACCAATTTATGTGTTATCCAATCTTGGGCAAGAAGAAGTTGAAAGTGTCGGATTTTTAAAGTGCACCCACTGTTGTTAAATATAAAAAACTAATCACTGATTCTGTTTTTTCATCGACCCTTTATTCTCTTTGTTTATTAAAGTGAATTTTTACATTATATTTGTTCAAATAAAGGTATAAACATAGTAAGTGGCCAAATAGGAATTAAACTGACACAACAGATGACGTTTTAACATCATTTTTTCGGAAAGTGATTTGTTAGACAAGGATTGAAATGTGCGGAATGAAGTATCCCGACATCTTTGTTTTCACTTGGCTTCATTGATGATCAGTCATAAATCGGTGTGAAAGAATTAGGGACGGGAACAATTCAAGAGAAACGTTCAAAACAAATGAGAGCTGATGTTCTTAGTGTAGTCGCAGACTTTTTCAACAACAACAAAAATGGACGTCAGGATTATAATAATGCATGGTCATCCTGTACATGTTTTGTAACTTGTATTTATCGTTATTCTTTACATGAATATAAACAATGTTTGTACAATATACAGGTATCCGCAAACCTTCATTACACAATATACACAGCCGAAGTGGTTAAAATACAGCCATAAAGGTATCACTAGAATATTCGTATTGTTGTATGGATTGTTCTAGACCATTTACTTTACGGGAATAATTTATACAGGTAGGGTTTGTTTTATACACAGTTCACAAAATTCACCCGAGTGGTTATCTTAAATAGTGGTAATAAAAGTAAACAATACCATAAAGTTTGCTTTGCCAATTTGCTTTGGCCCACCAGTGTCGTTTTGTTAATAATTAAATTTTGTATGTTTAATAAAAAAAAAAAAATCGCAATTGTTGTTTTATTAAAATATACATTTACCAGTTTATAAACTTTCCATATTAATATATATTTGTTCAAATGGCAACAGATGGGCCGGGTTTGATAAATTATCCGAAGAATATTTTGTGATTCAACCTAATGAATGAACCACATATCGCCAGAACTCTCGTTAGCACTGTGGCGTTTTAAACAAATCTGCCAAAATTGGGAATTTGCAGGAACTGTTATTATTTTCATATAGATCTTCAAAGCTAAGGAAAAGAAGAGTATGTGTTATAGAAGAAAGCCTAAACAATTTCCAAATCGGAAAACATCGAATGATTCGGCCTCTGTTTCATCAAAGCTGTTCACATGAATGTTTCAGGGTCGGGCTGGGATCGGACCGCCTTTCTTTTAATCATTTACTCTCGATATAATCATATAATCGAAGCGGTATTTTCACTATGCGTGTACAATTACACACCAATTAACACCGTGGTTCCGTTAATATAGTCAGTTATTACCAGTATTGTTTGCATAGAGATTATATACGAGGTGTTGTAATGTAATTTGATGTTCAGAGATGACAAATAAATAGGTGGCCAGGAACGCGTACCACATGCGTGTATATGAGAAGCGGTATAAAACTAGAGGTATTTTAATTATCTACGAATATTGCCTCCATGGTGTTCGCTATTACTACGTATATTCATCATGTTCAATGTCCGTCTGAAACACTGGCGTAGAGCAGGATCTTATTTGTTGGCATGGAAACCAATTTTACGTGGAAAGTGCTGCACTAACGGCAAAACCGCGCCAACCCCAGTGTCGCTATGGTAACGGCATGTTTTGCGAATAATTTACGCTAGTTTAGCCTAGCATTGGGCGGCAAGAAATACGACTTCCTCAAGTGTTCTTGTAATGACAGAGACACAAACATTCTTAAACTGGTTAAAATAATTTCAGACCAGTTTTTAAACACATTTCATTATTTAGACTTAAAATACGATAACAATAACATGTTGCATAATATTCGAATTAATATACACTTTTATGGACTCGTAATAATGTAGCTTATTTCCCCAAAATATGTGCGATTAATATAAAGTGCACTATAACGGGAAAAGGACATTTATTTTGGTAAAGTTAAATGTAAACAAGTGGAATGGGCGTGTACTTCATGGACAGTGGCCTCTAACGGACGGCCTCTTAGATTTGAATCTTGTCACCGGCGTCGTAACGTGATGCTCTTGATCTTGGGCGTTGCTTGTAGAACTTAACAGCGAATTTTCCTGCTCCTGAAACGGGTTGGGCCGCTTCCAGGAGAAATGCCCGAATCTCTTGACTCGCGAGCGTTTCTGACTGAATCCAAACACGATGAAAATAGTGACACAGTAAGCGACTATCTCAACACACATCATGACCAAAGGCATTTGCCATCCTGTAAATAGCAGCCAATGAATTTCGCCGTATTGGGTAGTAGGTTTATTTGCGGCCATCGTCGATGTACTGGTGGTAGTATTTGAGTTGACGCTATTTCTCGTAGTGAACGTTTCTGAAGTGGTCGATGTTGACGAATCGAGGAAGTTTGGTGTGGTGTCTCTGCCGCTTTGTGACAATTCGTCCTGGACCGGCAGAAAAATAAACAGAAAAAATTGCACAATTGCAATTGCAATGAGTGGTTTTAATGAGGACCATTCATCACTAATTAAGGACTGAATTAAACTTGTTGTGGGGCATTTTTGTCATGGCCTGTCGTATTGTATAGGCTATAATAGTTCTGTTTGTTTCTGAGGTCGCAGAAACATTCTTGCCATCTTTTTTTCTCTCGGATTATTCACCACTGCCTCATGTTTAGTATCCACAAACCATCTTAGTTTAGCAACGCTATAATAACTGGTTGCTTTGACATCGTAAGAGATCACTCGCCATCTTAAGTGCCCGTATGTTGACAGCTCTTTAAACTTACAGATGAGGTCTCCATTTGCTGATATTCAAAATTTCATTCCAAATTCCAAAATAAAGATGTATTCTCACAGTTTTCTATAACAAAAATCATAATACTGAGCTGAAATTTCGACGGAGTTTATTGTTTTTAACCTTCAGATTTATTGTATTGTTCTTCCTCGAATCGGAAACTATTTTTAAAAGTAGTGTTCATATACTGACCTTTAAGTCATGTCAACATTTGGATAATGTATTTCCCCCCCCCCCCCAAAAAAAAAAAACCACTTACGGTTCGTGCATAGGCTCCTGGAGCAGTATAATTCAGACTGGGTGCAGCGACGCTGTCTGAAAAACACACACACACACAAAATGAAAAGGGCTATAATTAATATCCTGCGTGTTTAAATTTACATTGTTCTAACAGATTAGGAATGGCGACAGTCTCGCCTGTTGTACAGTAATGGTGATCACTCATTGCTTTGTACGTTAAAGGTATGATACACCCTTTAGTAATTGCTTGAATTATCAGGAATGGGTGGATTTGGGGGGTTGTATTTTATAGTAAATATTGTTTAACTGACCTGTCCGAAGTTTTACAATCATGGATCATGCCGAGAAAAAAGCAAACAAAAACGGCGTTCGTTTTCAACCGGCATCGGGCAGTTGTTTTTGTTGTTCTCGGGTTTTTTTTGCGATCGTCGTCTGGCGATCGCGATTTTTTCAAATAAAATTCAATTTTTTGAAACAATTACAGCATATCTAGCGTAATCATTTTGCTGAATGCCTACAATCATTATTTACTTTCAAATACTAAGATTTTTCTTAATAATTCGGTAGTTAACATTTTTCTATACTTGCAAATGGTGTATCCTATACCTTTAACCATGTGATTCGTTGTATTGCTTTCAATCGTTCACCTTTGTGAATGTCAGGGTAGCCTAGGGGATGGAAGGGTAGACTCGTCGGTCCGCCCTTCATTCTATATTAAAGGAGGTGGATAGATACCTCCACGAAAACAATCGTAGTTTTATGATGAGAGGGGCACCCAAGCCCACTTTTTAATGAATACAAAATATAAAGAAACTATACCATTATTATACCGGATAGGACGTTAACTAAAAAGTAGTTTTTTTCATCATCAGTACTTAAATTGTCCACTTATAATTTGCCTCTGTTTGATGAATTATTCGATATTTGAGTGTCGGTTCGTGTCATGTTTGCTTTAAAATCACTCTTGCTTTACAATATGTTTGGCATTTACAAAAATAAGGATTGGGTTCTGCCTGGTTCCACACGAGATAATGATTTACAATTCTGGCTCTGAAAACGTGTTTGGCTCAATGTGTGTTATTTGACACGGTATATACGAGATACAGACCTGGTGAAACGAAGAGCTTTAACATTAATACTAGGGATATGTGCGCACGGCATTGATAATGAGCACAAATAGGGAAATGTTGTCATTATAGGAGGGTCTGATTACGCCTGACTAGATAGCTACACGTATAGCGTTATCGTGAAAAATATATGATGGAAATGTAGATATTTGATTTGAAATGATGAAAAAGTTTATAATTGTTTGGTGTATTTTGTGCATTAAAGTAATTATTTCAGCAGTCATTTTGTGTGTTATGTTTGTCTGTGTTCGTCATTATTTCCTCTTGTATTTAAATGTAATATTAATAATAAATGTGAACCGGTCCGTTTATGGCTGACGTAATGAATATTTAGCGCGATATTATGGCCGATAATGTGCGATGTTAACGCAGCTTTTATATTAATTCGTACTCCACACGTACACACAAACATTCACGATCAACACAATGACGAGTGCAATTGGTGAATGATAGGTTTTTATTTTACCCTCTCAAAGGTTAATGAGCCGTATCATTTATTCAACCCACGATGTTTGTATTTTTGTTTTATTTTAATTTTTTTGGTTTACACATTTAAATTATTTGGTTCATCGTTGCTTCATCTTAAAGGTAGGATACAACATTGGTAATTATCAGTTTTACAATCATGGATGCCGAGAAAATGTTTCGACAGAGGACATTGTCGACAGAAGACCTTGTCGACAGTGTACGATGACCGACAGGAATAATTTAATAAATAAACAACTAATATTAACTACATTTAAAATTGTCATCACTTGATGTGAGTGGAGTATAGGAATTACCTGTCGTGGTATCACCATCCTGACACCAAACACAATGTTGAGATACCACAATAAAGAGCATGAACATCCCCAGCATCTCACCGGAGTAAAGCATCATCTGACCCATCGTGAATACCGTCCCGCTTCGCTTCGCTCCCCAGCCCGCGACCGTCCTGATCATCTAGGCCTTGTCGCTCAGTTTATAGATCGTGTCTCGCTTCTTTCCTCCTGACTTCATATTCTCATCCTCCTGGCCTAGCTGATGCAGAATTGTCCACCTAATCTGCCAAGAAGATTTCGGTCTAGCTTATCTCATTAACTGATCTGACTCCGTTTTGCCTAAAGCTAAGTTTCGCGACACGTACACAGGCCTACCGTCATCTATAATCGCCAGCCATATGTCAGGCTGTCAGACGCCAATGAACTACTGTCACAAAAGGCGCAGTACAATACGTGTATTTCAATAGAGATCGTGTTTTCGCTGCCTATAGTACCTGCTAAAGTCATGCGTTCGGATACCAGTCTCATAATCTTGCTTTTTTTGCTGGTGTTATTGTTTTGGCGCGCATGTTTTCCAGGTGCACGCTATAATAAACAAACCACTTTATGGAAATAACTATAGTAATGTGCAGCTGGTGGGTTTAACATTAACATTTTCCTCTTCGACAAGTCGGAAACAAACTGCAAGGGAAACTGACGAGGTAAATCTAAAACGGCGCGGCGGAAACAAGAAATAAATTCTGTAGACGTCTTTCATCATTTGACGTTAATGAATGTCTTTTATTTCAATTCAATTCAATTCAATAGAACATTTATTTTCAATAACAAAAGCTGTCATCGACGATGGCCGAGTACCGTGACGGAATTACTCTATTGTAGAACTGGTTGACTGCATGGGCCACATTATGTACGATTCCAAAATTGAATTTCTGAAACCAGTAAACCTATCAACTTGATGTGTGTGTTGTCCAAAAGGCTGACACCATTATTTTTTTCAGGCCACCCATGAACAACCATAAGAATATCATCAATCACGATTGGTAAAAACGAATATTTCAGAACATTGCTTATTGAAACACCTGCAGTCCGGACACGTATGCAATCAAGCAAAGAACTGCAGGGTGATTGGATTTCCTGCATCACACAAAAAACACCTGTATTTCCATGATTGATATTGATTATACGTTGAGGGCGTCTTTAAAATGTGTGGAAAAACCGCGAAAAAGAAGTAACAACGTTCTGAAAATATTCATTGCCGTTATTATTTCTATGATTTTATAAATGTTTAAAATACCTTGAAGAGGCTATTATGAAGTTAACAGAAAAATAATAATACAAATTCTCAGAAGCAGACGACACACGACACAAAGTTTAAAATAGCGCCCTCAATCGACTTTAACTATGTTGCTACGCAACTGAAGAAATTTCTTGCGCATCCTAGAATATACAACAATTTGTTTCGTTATTCTTCACTAATGTTTTTTTAAACCTCTATTTTGATTAAAAATATAAAAAAATTAGCATCCATGGTTGTATTTCAGGTTATATAAGCAAAATAAGTTGTATCTATATTTTGCTTGCGTATGATTGTTATTTACGAATGACAGTTAATAATGGTAAATGGTCAAGATCGCACAGGCACATAGAGCAGACAATTTATGTCCTCCGTGGTTGTTCATCAGTTGGCTCTAAATGCGATTGCGAATCTCCCAATGTCATAAGCTTTGTCAGAGCTGGAGTTACTCAAGCTAGCTAGTTCCAAGGCTCCAGTAATTAGATCCAGCATAAATGGACAAGCGTCTGAAGCAACACAAAGCTCTATCGCCACGCTATGATGGCGTACCTCTCCGATATGAAGACAGCAAACCTGTGCACACACAGATGCATACACATCAAAATATCCTGGGTAAGTAGATAAACTGTCTATTATTATTGTTTCAGATGTATATCTACAAATGCTTTGCTAAGATTATGCAAACATGTAATTTTGGTTAATTATACTAGATTTATTCTACAAATCTTTTTGTTATATTTTACTATCACTCAGCTCAGGCTCGATACATATGATATATTCTCTCAGTTTTCGCCTATATAGTAAAATGCTGCCCTCAGAAGACGGTCCTTACTATAATTGGCTCGACCTTTGATCTTTGACCTTTTTTCCAGATATTGGTCAGAACATTCACACCCAATGGGAGACACAGGCTGACAATGAGAAGGAACGTGCTGTCAGTGCGGTTCAACATAAAGTATGGCAGGAAGCTGAACACATGAAGAATGTAGCACTGGAGACATGCAGAGAACTAGCCAGAGAAGAGATGGAAAAGGCCATCTTAGATCTGAAACACAGCCACAAGAAGGCACTCAAGGTACGTGGCTGAACGACTTGGCTACTACAGCTTGTATTCAAGGGGCTGAAGTCGTCCCTCAAAGTAGCCATTCCAATTTTTACTTTCCAAATTACCCTGTGTTTTTTTAATTAAGAATTGGAAAGGAAATTTATTGACATCACTAAACAGCTCATTTTCAAACATACTGAAGTAAGAAATGAAAAGCTGTTATTTTTGGGTGTGATGATATCTTCACATGCAGGGTGAGGCATTGCGAGTTGAAGGCGTCATGACAAAGCAGGCCACAGAGCAAGTGAGACAGGAGAAAGAAACCGGAGAGACGATCTTGAGAGACACTGTGGAGAAGGTACGAGCCCAGGGACTGAGAGAGAAGAAAGAGGAGGTGTCACAAGCTAGGCAGGAGGAGGTAGAGATTGTGAGGAAAGAAGCAGAGAGAGTCGCTAGGTTGGTATTGGAGCCGGATGTAAAATGTGTCTCGGACCGTAATGGTCCATCAATCAGGCCAGCGTTTATCTGTTGTTTCAGTGGCATGAGAATATTTCTAATAATCCTAAATGAGATGCCAGTCCATACTAGGATACTCTATAGCTGGTGCTGGTACTATTTATACTCATTTGCGGAGAGAGACAAGTGGAGATAAAGTGGCTTTCCTGAGCACATATACGACCTTGGATTCGAACCCCTGACCCTCTGATCAAACACCACTCATTCCCAGAGTTCATTACAAGTCAGTCTCAAGTCAAATCTCCAGTTGAATCACACCAAAATCACAACCTATTGAAGTCGATTTACAATTCAAATAGCTAGTCAGTCAGTCACAAGTGGGTAAAAAGTAGAAAGGGATGAACAATAACACAGGAAGGCCTTTATCAAAGTGATAAGTTATATTTTGTGTAAGAACTATAAATGATTAATGAGATGGTGTCCAAGTTATCTCTTCAAGTTCTGTTAAATATTTCTTTTTTAGAGTGACAGCTGACAGAGAAGCTGAAACAGCCAAAGTGAGCGCAGAGGTCAAATCCAAAGCTCTGGCATCTTTACAGGAACGAATGAAACGGGAACGCATGGAAGCCGTCCACGCTGCACAGATAGAGGAACGCCACGTTGCAGCTGTTGAGCTCGGCCGAGTCAAATCAGCCCACCAGATAGAAATAGAGAAACTCCAGGAAACAATCCGGAAAGTGGAATTGAGGAATAAAGAGACGTTGAGAGAAGTTGAGCATGAATGTCAGAAGAAGAAACAATGGAAAGCTGAGTATGACAAGATGAAGGATTCCTATCAACTCTTCATTAACAAGACTAAAGGGTTTGAGTCAGGACAGGCTGATTTCCTTCTCAAATGAACTCTCAAGTTTTCCTCTTGCCAGAGGGTCGCACAAATTTGAAGAATTTAGAAAAATTGCAAAAAAAAGGCTACAATGAAAGATCGTGAAGTAGTTCTTCTGTGCTATAGATACTTGTAGATGCTTAGTACATGTTAGGCGTGTGAGCTTTATTTTCATTTGACCAATAATTGGACAAAAAGAATGTATTTGTTTCCTTTGTTTACAAGCTACGTACTTCAAATGTAGGAAATGCGTGTTGTCACTTGGACATAATTTTGGCAACTTTTTGCATTCATTCCAGATGTGTCTTCAGATGTGCCTTTTACGCAAGAATGAAAAGTTACTGAACCTAAAAAGAATTTGTGTAAAATTATAAATACATTTACTTGTTTAAAATTGACATTTGCTTTTTTTGTATTATTCCGTTCTTAAACTGTGTACATTCTTTATGACCTGCACACTTAGCTTTATCTTACATACGCACTGTGGACATTCCTTTGTATTCGTGTAGTTAACAAACTTTGACTAAATACTCATTTTTCTCGCTTCCCCAAAACAAATTTACCCTCAAATTAGGATTATGGGCCTCTCAGCTGTCCCTTCTATCTTTTCTATATATAACCCTAACCCGTTTTTCCTCTAGCGCTCTTTTTCGGAAACTGAAAAACGGATTGTGGACGTGTGCAAGTCCACACACATAAGTGTGTAAAGGCCTTCGATCGTGGACGGGGTATTGTCCGACCGTCTTCCCTCTTTTGTTTATACTCTAACGTTTTTTGATGATCGCCATAGGATTTGTACACGGGAAAAGATCGTGGACGTTTTGTCAATCGTGGACCCATTGTTTGACTCCCAATTCTTTTGTCCGACGACCACGATTGCCGGTCAATACAAACGCACCGTAACCTCTTCCCGCATCGTGTGGACCTATATTGTTCGGAGGTCCACAGTGCGTATGCAAGACTAACTCACAAAGGTTTTTGTTTTCAAACTTCAAATTTAGTATGCAATTAACTTTAAAGGTATTATTTGTATATTTGTAAACAAATACTGGATATTGTTGTATTTTGTACTGTTCCACTGTGTGATTACCACCAATTATGCAAAATATTCCAATTGGGAATAATTGCACTGAAAAATATGAGTGGCACAACACTTTTGATAAGGGAACCGGGAGGACCTAGGCCAGGGGACTGGACCAAAGCAGCACCGCGCCCCTGCTGGCCGGCTGAAAAATGAGGTTTCATCCGTTATTTCATGTAGGATTGATATCTTTTTACTGCAGATATATCTGAAACGTAGCCGTGTTTCCGAAAACACTAAATGTTGCCGCGTTTCTTTGATAGCGCCCTCTATGTACGGACATGTGTGTAAGGAAAATGGCTGAATATGTGCACACAGTCACAGACCGTTACGTGTAAACCGTATAAACTGTGGTGGTGAAGCATGGAAGATTGTCTAAAAAGACTTGAAGTGGAACACAACAGAGTTCTAATCAAAGGTAGGAAATAAGAAGATAAATGGCCGGTTGCATGAAGACAGTTTGGGGGAAAAGGGAAGTGTCCACCGAAATCATGTTTTCATGTTTTTACTTATTTTGTAGTACAAAATAAGTACAAATAAGTACAAATTGTACTGGCAACTTTATATTTTTATTATCATTCATTCATCATTGGCGTCATGATTGACTATTGCATGCTACACATCTCTTTTTTTCTTTCAGAAAAATACACTTTTGCCAAACTACGTTCCTCCATGGTTAGGTCATGACAATTGGCATAGGCTCAGGAGGGGGGGGGGGGGGGGGGGGGGTGGTGACAAAATGCAAGATGAATATTTAAAAATGAGATTATTTAAATGACATTTTTTATTTCAGGGCATAGTGGTCTGGATTCAGTTTCACATCTTGATGAGTCATCACATCAGCAAAGTCAAGCAATGGACAGCTCAACAACCAATCAGCAAATAGGACACACAGCTTTGACCAATCAAAAACCGGTAATTAACCCTAACCCTCCTATGTAAGGATTAAAGGCTAAATGAAAAAAGTGTCAGATTTGTTGGGAGTATACAAATGTACGTTGGATCAAGGTCTTGTATTAATGTTCAGCCATGCTCTTTCAAAAGTTTGTGAATGGGCTTACATTGTCATATACGTTAATTATAGTTCTTTTTATATTCACATTTATTGAGCATGGTTACTAATATTGTAAGATTTTAAGTGCACGAAGAAATTGGCAAAGTGGGACTCGTCGAACCAATTTCTTTGTTCACTTTATGCAAAAATTTACCTAGTTAGTTTTTCTTGTGGTTTATTTGTGTAATAAAGATAAATGTTGATGTTCAAGACAAATTTATAAATTATTTGTTATTGTATTTTCAGGCTTCTCAGTTTTCCGACACTAAGCAACAGACAAAGTTAGCCATCCGTCCCTTTTCCCAGAACCTTTCCATTGAAACCAAGACGTCAGAAAAGAAACCTCCGAAAGTCATCTTGCCAAAGGCTGTGGATCCACACAGTGTGAGGAATGCAGTGGATATACTGGAGTTGATACGATCTAACGTCAGACAAGTCAACGACCTACAGGTATGTCACGGAAAGTGTCAAGTCTGAACAAACAAACAGTGCAGAACAATAATTTTACAAATCATTTTTCCTTTCCTTTTCTTAAAAAATGCAACTTTGTATTAAATTGTCACAACAGGAATTGTTGTGAACAAAGTCTATAAAGAGTTGAGAAACAGCGTCAGGTTGCAATATTCTTTCCGAATTCTTCTAATAGACATCCATGTCTTTTGATTTCAGACTGAAATTCGGATGAACTCAAGAAATTTTGATGCCTCGACCATCCAAAGCTACACCCGTCTAGAGACGTTAGAATATCGTATTCCTCAAATACGCAGCCCTTTAAGCGAGGAGATTATCTACAATAACTGCACCAGCAAACCGACGATGTGTAACATCTTTGAGCAGAAGTACATGCCAGGATTTAGCTCCCTGCTCGGTTGGAAATGCCAACTTGAAGAACATCGGAAACGAGCCCAAAACGACCTGAGCTATGTCTCCACAGATTGCGTTTCGTACAGTCTGACTGATGTTGAGAATATGTTGTCGTTGCATAAAGCGGCCGCGATGCGAGGAAATGTAGAACGAGAACTGGAGTGGTTTGCTCACACACATCTGCAGCCGCGATCGGTTAACGTTTACCCCGGCGCCAACTCTATAAGGGCATTCCAGCGTTTGTTACTTTGCATGCGATGGGATGCAGTTTTAGAAGATTATGGCATGGAAGTCGGACAACTAGCCAAAGTTTGCTGCGATCGCTGGCTGTCAGCATGCCACATCGCGTGGTTCATCAAACTGCTCAATAAAATACAGTTAGAAACCTTGTGTATCTACAACAACGATGTCACTAACATAGAGAATCTGATCTCTGGTCAGTCGCTGGTTCCGGATGGCAGACCTAAACCAACGTCATTATTGTTCTTCTGTTGCGTCGGCAAGTCAGATTTCGGTCAGGTCTTCATCGGTTCTGAGACTCAGCCAGGCTTCCACTTCTCTCTCTGTCACCTAGACACGGTCACTAAGAGAATCACGTACGGCGATTCGTTGGGCTGGAAGGTACCAGAGATTCTACCCAAATATCTTGCCGCTTACCACGCAGCTGTTTACGGTCCGAGCGACATGCGTGATTACGAGTGGAACTTCTGTCACGAGCCCACAGCAACAGGCAGCATTCACAGTTGCACTGCTCGCTGCGTTGTTCAATATCCACTGCAGACATGTCTAAGCATCTGTGGACCTGTCGTGATCGTCATGGCAGCTATAGCGTGCTTACAACGCGACACGTTCTACAATCTCACATTGGCCAATAAGCAAGCAGATCCACAGTTAACATATCTACAGACGCCAACGAAGTATGCACGCTACCTTCGCAAAGTTGTAGCAGTTTGGATTGCAGAGAAATCTATCATTTTGGAGTATATTGTACCAACGAAGCTGACTACCCCACTACAGGTGCTATTCCAATTGGTTGAAAGAGTCTAGTTCCCCGTACCACTTGTAATGCATACCAGACTGCATATAACACCGTATATTGTGAGACAGAAGAAAGCCGAGGTCAAAATGAGAATTAGCAGGTTTTAGGAAAGAGAATCCAATTATCCTTGCAATACTATTTGGTGCATCCTACTTGGACATGTTATGGCTGTTGAATTTATGGTCATTACTTTTTCATTTGTAACACTGCATTTGCCTTGAACCAAACCAATTAAAACTTACATTTATTCCTAGCCCTACAGGTGTACCGAAGGAGCCAAAAGCGCTACTTTATCTGCTTATTTTTTCTTTTTGAGTAGGCAGATTTTAGACTTGAAAACTTAACTACACGTAATCCAACATTGCATGGGATATAATGAGCAGCCTATGTCTCTCTTTGTACAAGCCCAAAACTATACGTTTACCAGATTTGAATATTAAGTTCAGAAAATTCTGCTTGGAACCAAATAAAAGACTAGAGATTGATAAACCCAACACTTTATCATATTTTGTTTCCTACCATATGGCAAATGTTTCTTTTATTTCCCTTCCATCTCAACATCACAACAGACAGGAAATTTAGCCTGGAACGGGGAAACCGAAAATTCAGTCTCTGACCCAGAAGACGACACGCCAGAGATCCAAGATCTGAGCCCAGATAAAAAGGGGTCCTCAGAACCAGTCAAGCTACAGGTCCAGACAGCGGATGGAGAGAAGATATTTCAATGTCCCTGCTGTCCGAATACATCCAAGAAAGGTTAGACAGAGGGGAACTTTAAGAAAGTATCAAGATTCAGCTAGATATTTGCAGTCCAAAATTATCATTTGTGTTCGCTTGGCAAGTATTTACCTTTTAGAAGTCTTATAATCTGCCAGCATCCTGTTCAAATGATTGTATTATTTGCAGAATGTTACCAAGGAGGAAGTTGAAGTTACCCAGAACGGAGGTTTTTAAATGTTTGTTCAGCCATCGGGGATAATAATGAGCTATTCACTTCTCTTCTTGTTAAGGTTTCAACATCAAGCGTCACATCTTGAGAGCTCACCCAGAGCAAGACTTGAAGGACCTGGAGGACGGTAACTGTCGGTGTCTTCACTGTGGTCGACGATTTCGAAGGATCTGCGATCTACGCCAGCATCTCCAGAACTGCCACGCTACCATCTTCACTGTAGAACAGGTGTCGTTTGACACTATGACAGGTGAGTGGTGACTAGAAGCCTTACAAGGCTGTAGAATAATCACCAGTGTTCTTGTTCAGCTATAACATCCTTTGAGAACTGGACTTGAACGCAAATTGAAATGGATGTAACGATTTAAAAACAACCATCTCCAACTTCCTTCGCTCTGATGATCGTTCTTATTAATATTCTTCTGACTCTTTTTATTTTAAGTAAATGAATTGGGATGTTGGTAGTGTATTTTGTCTTTATTTTGTCCCTCTGTTACTCTTATTAGGCCAAGGCAGTAATTGTATTTTCCCCTTCTTATTGACGGACAGAATTTGAGTTGTGGAAAGAAAGTCTTGAAGAAGCCGAGAGTTGCTCTTTCGCTCAGTACTCTGGCTTCCGCAACAAGGGAGACTACAGGTTCAGATACTTACAGTGTAACCGATCGGGGATCTACAAGCAAAGAGGAGTGGGAAAACGACAGACTAAGCATTCAGGTGATTACTTCAGGGAAGCTTGAATTAGTTGTGGTGGTAGAATTGGAGCCAGAGTCCTTTTTTTTTTCCCTTTTTTTGGTGTTGGTTGAAGAGATTGTTTAAGGTTTACTACATTGACGTTGCTACAGAAGTTAGCAGCTATATACTCCAAATTAAAGGAGAATCCTTCAAATTAATCTATTTAGAGTCTGCCGATTGGAGCAATAATGTATGTGCTTTGCAGCAGGGGGAAGTTGGCAAAAAATGGAACCAATGGCAAAGAAATGAAGAGCAAATTATATATTTGGTTAAAGATGCTTCACCATCAAATTTGTCTTATTCGTTACTCTAATTTCAACTTGCCTATGGCGATACTAACTAAAGATTGTTGACTACTTTCAACAGGAACATGTAAGATAGACAACAACTGCACAGCTTCCATGAAAGTAACTTGTCAGACAAATGGCAAAGTTGATGTTGAATGTCACCGGACGCACTACGGTCATCAGAAAGATCGTGAACTCATGTGGCTCCCGCGTAAGAAACGCGAGGAGGTCGCTGCAAAGCTAAGCCAGGGCATCTCCCGGGATTGCATTATGGACGAGGTGCGAGACAGTGAAGGAGAGATGGTGAGACAGCAAGAGCTTGCACGAGCCAGAGACGCTGACGGCTATGACGTCAAGAAATCTTTGGGGGTTGAGACAGTTCAGAAACACGTCAATGAGAAGGACAGTGTCTTGGCTTGGATCTTACAGTGGGAAGCAGCTGAGGAGAATCCTGTCCTTTTCTACAAGCTCCCGGGTCTCAATCCTGACGCCAGTCTTGACCTTCTAGCGGAGGACTACATCATTATCCTCCAGAGTCCCTTTCAGAAGCACATGGCACAGAAGCTTGCGAGCCGAGGTGTCTGGTGTGACTCGACCCAGGGGACAAACGTCTATGACTTCCACTTGATGACGTTAATGGCTCTAAATGAATTCGGAGAAGGCTTTCCCATGGCCTGGTGCATCTCAAACCGTGAAGATGAGAGCACGATTCGGATCTTCTTCTCCAAGGTGAAGGAGAACTGTGGTGATCTAACCCCAAGTTGGTTCATGGCTGATTCGGCATTCATGTATTCCAACCTTTGGACCTCGGTGTTTTGGATTGCTCCTCTGAGGTTGATATGCCCGTGGCATGTCGATCAAGCCTGGAAGGAAGAACTCAAGAATGAAATCGGTGATCTGGCAGTCCAGGCTCAAGTCTACAAGATGCTGCGGGTGGTCCTGGAGCAACAAGACGAGACTTCTTTTGAGGATTCTCTTCAGAGGCTTCTCGGTCGTCTCTCCATCTCTGACAAGACCATGGCCTTCCGGAAGTACTTTATCAAGGAATGGGTGCCCAAGATGCATCAGTGGGCGTACTGCTACCGAACGAGCCACTGTCTCAACCCTGGCGTCTTCACCGAAGCCTTCCACATCATCTTCAAAAAGATGTACCATCAAGGTCATGTCAACAAGCGTGTTGATAGCTGCCTGGTCCATCTCCTGAAGTACATCCGGGACAGGACCTTCAACTGGATGGTCAAGTTTCCCCGGGTCAAAGTGACCATGCGGTTGAAGCTCATCCACGATCGCCACCTCCGCAGCATGCTGCTGAGTTTCAATCAAGTCAAGCAGCTAGATGATCGACAGTGCTGGGAGGTCCAAGATGAAGATAAGAATGACTCGTACATCGTGGAGCGCCTATCCATTACTTGTCCTGTCAAGGAATGCCGACTACGATGCGAGGAGTGCAATGTCTGCGTCCATCTCTTTCTCTGCAACTGCCCCGACTGCCTTATTAATTCCACAATCTGTAAACACATTCACCTCATCCAGAGGCTGGTGAGACTTCAGATTCTCATCCACAACGAGGAGGCAGAAGTCATCGGAGGAGAGACGAAGGAACTAAAGCGGTGTCTCTGCTCCACGCTCCGTCAGATGACGTCGATGGTAGAGTCAGCTAACGATACCAATCTTGAGACGCTGAAAGATCTAGACAAGATGTTGTCGTCATCCTACCAGCGTCTTAATCACAGCATGCACCAAGGCATCAACTCAGAAGACGACAGCGAGACGAAAAAAAGACCAACCACTGAGGAATCTCAGGATGAACAGATCAAGAAAACCAAACTCTAAACATGATTCACAAAAGTAACAAATAAAACCGTGTCATCATACTAGAGCAAGATGGGCATGAACCTATTATGGTAAACCATAACAAACTTTTGAAATCAATTTGGCAATTGTTGATATTTTTCTTGTTTTAACAACTTTGACTGAAAGGAATTTTATGGATGGGAATAATGCTTGGCCGTTATTAAAACAAGTACATTTTTACATTTAAAACTGGCTCCATGGCCCCCCCAAAAAACAGATAACGGCCTCAGTCGAGTTTGTTTTTGCAGCGTTTTAAAGCCTGTTCATATTAATGTGAATTAAAACGAGTAAATATATGTTACACCTTTAAGTTTCTAACTGTCCTGAATCCTCAAATTTTAATTCGATTTTAATTTGCACAGATGCGCTGATGAGGAGTTATGGTTAAAGTCCATTTACATCTTGTGGTCGCGAGAGGTCGCTGTTACAAAATTACGGTCTCGATATATATCACGTGAGCGATCTCTGATAAAAAAAATCATCCGGGCGCATCACGAGAAAAACAAGAATCGCGCTGACTAAATTCTCAACTAAACTGCATAATTATTGTGTCATTTCCTCAGTTGGGATACTAAAAAAAACAGAATAGGAAACCGATCGTGGCAGGACGCTCTTAAGCTAGGTGTACAGATAAAAGTAAGGTATTTGATTGGTAATTTGGATTGGAAATTGGAGGGATTGCCGAGTATTAAAAACGACCGTGTTTGCGTTGAATAGCCTACGGGAGAGTGGACGAAATTTACGGTATACTTGGGCGCGGCTGATCCACTATGGAGAACGGAATAGGAGTACCGAGAACTCGCGTGGAAGCAAACAGAGAACATGCTCTGGCTGCGAATAGGAACTACATTTCAAATCCTAGGATAAGTGAGTAATTTGAATCCATATTTTGTATTTAAATGAAATGCTAATGCTAGGGAAGCCTAGCGTTAACTTAAATTAAAAACAAATGTGCACAATTGTATTTTAATAAAAATGTTTAATAAGAATGTGAATTAGAATAGAAAACTTTGTTTAGGCATTATCAAATTGTAAATTATTCATCAGAGCAGACTGGTATTATTTGTAATTAACTTGATTTCATTACTTTTGTTTCTATTTGCAAGTTCCAAAAATGAGATTTTACTTCACTTTCAATAAAGTTAATCATGCATGTGATGTCACACGCGCTACGCGTACGCGCTAATCGCACGTACAACCGGGCGGAGCGGTGAGGTCAAACACACTTTGTTTGACCTCACCGCTCCGCCTGGTTGTACGTGCGATTAGCGCGTACGCGTAGCGCGCGTGACGTCAATGCAACCCCTTTATAAAGTTAATGCATGTGATGTCACACGCGCTACCCGTACGCGCTACGCGTACGCGCTAATCGCACGTACAACCGGGCGGAGCGGTGAGGTCAAACACACTTTGTTTGACCTCACCGCTCCGCATGGTTGTACGTGCGATTAGCGCGTACGCGTAGCGCGCGTGACGTCAATGCAACCCCTTTATTTAAGATGGCCGACCCTTGAATATAGGACCTAGTACATGTAATGGCCAAAAATTAAATGTTTTCCACCAAATTTAATTAAGTAGAAGGGGTAGCAAACATGTTAAACTTAATGACTATTGACCTAACCCCCCCATAGTTTTAATATATTATTTTGCACACATCCTAGAGGGTTAAGGTTAAATTGTAAATATTCTTTGTAAACTTAATTTATTAAATTGTCAATTTATTTCTCATTGAAGCATACAAGACGGTGTCTGGCGTAAATGGACCATTGGTCATTCTCGACAATGTCAAGGTAAAAGTATTAGCATACTAAATATTTATTTCAGTATAAATTATATTTGTTATGATTTTATAAACAAATGTTTTTCTATAAAATAGTGTTGACAAATTAATGCAAAGCTCAATGTTTTTCCTTAAATCAGACCTTCATAGGAATATTTGTTTTAAAAATAAACGCTGTGCTCTGTGTTGTTTAAGCAAAACATTCCCGAGACTAAGCTACCTACATTTGTATTTCTGATACTTGAGGAAAAACTACAGTACAGTTTTTTAATTTCAAGGTTTCAAAAGTTGTTCCTACTTTCATGATCATATTTTGTCCTTAATTCTACAGTTTCCCAAGTTTGCTGAGATTGTCAATTTGACACTAGCGGATGGAACCAAGAGAAGTGGACAGGTTTTGGAGGTCAGCGGGTCAAAGGCCGTAGTTCAGGTAAATCCCAAACTTAAGTTTACGGAAATGCTTTTACATTCATTAGAAATCCTCAAAATTCCTCTATTGGCAAAGAATCTTTCCATGAAGTTTACTATTACTGTACCACATAGTATTCATCAGGAACATTGTACAATTCGGGCGATTCACAATGCAGTGCGCCACCAAGCGTTTGACTAAAAAAAGCCACTTTTAAACTTTACGGTCGACTTCTCCCGTATATCATACTGTAGTGAAATATCTATTCTTCATTGTTCACGCGAGTTACAACAAAAACATCAATGTATCCGGAAGCGTCGTTGATTAAAACATTGTTATTTGCAGAAACAAATTAGAACTTGAATCGTGCGCGTCCAAAAAGACGTAAAAACTGATGAGTTCATGCAAAATGAATACCGTTTTTCAAACCGATGCCGACTTTTTCCCATGATGCACTGCGGGTATAGTAGGATTTGCGCCTCCAACGGCAGCTTCTAGGTATTGTGAATCGCTCGAATTAAACATTGATATTTTAAAATGAGATTTTGCTTCTTTTTTTCTTTCTTTTCTGCTAGGTATTTGAAGGAACATCAGGTATTGATGCCAAACACACAACATGTGAATTCACTGGGGATATCCTGCGAATCCCTGTTTCGGAGGATATGTTAGGTATGTGCACATATCACTGAATGCACTCTAGCTGTTGAAGTCACCATGATGCCATCTTGGGAGGCAAAAAATACACATCACAATATACATACATTATGTACATGCATACAAAATCTATATATTTTTGTTACTTGTTGTCACAATTGGTTTCTGTGCATGACCAATAGGATCAACTTTATAAATGAATGTTTTGCCTCCCAAGATGGCGACTTACTGACTTCAGCCTTTTGTTTGTTTAGGATGGCGATTCTAAACAAATATAAACAGAGAACCGGTCACAAGTATTAACACTTATTGAGCTGGTATCCTATTTTTGCACTTGCAAATAAATTAAAGATTGAGAAATTTGTTTTTTTCCGTTCCGATTTTTATTCTCTTATCTCAATTTGTCTTATTTAATTTCATTGACAAACTCAGGTCGTGTTTTCAACGGTTCCGGAAAAGCTATCGACAAGGGACCTCCAGTACTAGCAGAAGATTACTTAGACATTCAGGGTAAGTCCTGGTCTGGAACCTATTCGTAAGGAAATCTTAAGACAGGATTTGAGGCCTTGCTCATCACAGGGTCGTTCTATCAATATCGCCCTCAAGTGAAAGGTTTTCAAAGTTGTCAAGAGCCATCCTAGAGCTAACAACATTTGTAATAACATTTTGGTCGCCACGGTGTTGTGACGTGAATAACATTCTTAACACGAACAACCTAGACACTTTTGTAATTAACACTCTCTATTTTGTTAAGTCTTATCACATTCAAATCACTATTTAAGTTTCTTAGTTTTGTTTAGATTTTAATTGATTAAAGTTTGTTTTTGCTCTGCAATGGAGTGAAATTGTTCCTGTTTTTGTACAGGTCAACCTATCAACCCCAACTCTCGTATCTACCCCGAGGAAATGATCCAGACAGGAATCTCCGCCATCGATGTCATGAATTCTATCGCTCGTGGCCAAAAAATCCCCATCTTCTCTGCGGCTGGATTGCCACACAATGAGGTACGTAGTCATCTCAAGAATGAAGCGATTCGTGCAAGTCAAGTGGGATGATCGGCACAGATTCCTCAAAATCTACGATGATCCTCATCTTAATTTAGGAATTTTTGTATCTGAAATTTTCAAGCATGGTGGAAAAAATAAAAACCTACCGAAAATATTTAGGATGTTCAACAAAATCCAGAATGAAATGTAAGCTTATTAGGCAATGTGTCAATTTTATTTTCCTAACTTGGAATTCATTTGGTGTGAAGACTATGAAGAATGGATTTTGGGCCGTTTTCGAAACCCCAGCTTTATCGTCTTTGGCTTCATTCATGCAGTATGGTGATGTGACGGAGCCTAAGCTGGGGTTTGGAAAATGGTCCAAATATTCAACAGAATGTGTAATAACCCTGAACAAAATTCGGTAAAATTTCATTGTTTTATGAATTCCATAAATTGACAGTAACATATCACTTTCAAGTCCCAGTGGTCTCTCAAACTCTTGTACTTGTGCGTGGAATCTGCAGGCTGATTAGCTGGAATTGTACACTTACATTTTCTTTTGTGTAATTCTTTTTCGGACAGATTGCAGCTCAAATCGTGAGACAGGCTGGTCTAGTCAGACAGCCACAGTCCAACGTTATGGATTCACATGAAGACAACTTTGCCATCGTCTTTGCTGCTATGGGGGTTCGTCAATCTAACAGTCTTTATTCACAGATAAAACAGCTTAGGGCCAATCTCAATGGTGGTTCTGATATTTTCATGTCAATTTATGTCATTTTTTTTTACCAGGTTAACATGGAAACGGCTCGTTTCTTCAAGCAAGATTTTGAAGAGAATGGCTCCATGGACAATGTCTGTCTCTTCCTGAATCTGGCCAACGATCCTACGTAAGCAGATTGCTTAGCAGATTCTTCTTCGCTTAGCCCAAAGCAAAAATCCAAGATCACAATTGTGCTTAATACACAAATAATATGCTTAATTCACTTTATAATTTGCTCAAGATAAGAAAATACTTAGCCTGTCTTCTAAGTACTTTTATAACACAGAATAGATTGAAGCATTTCAAGTTTGTACATTATTTGTGTGTGTGACTGTTTAGGATTGAGCGTATCATCACCCCACGTCTAGCGTTGACGGCTGCTGAATTCTTGGCCTACCAGTGTGAGAAACACGTCCTGGTTATTCTGACTGATATGAGCTCCTATGCTGAAGCTCTACGTGAGGTAGGCACTGTTTAGTCTCTCTCCCCATGTAGCGGACATCATTTAGTAAGTCTGTCGGTACTTTTTTGATTTCAGAAAGTGGGAGAAAATCTTCTTGTTTAAAACACCTGTTTTTGGGTCATTTCCAGGTTTCAGCAGCTCGTGAGGAGGTACCAGGTCGTCGTGGTTTCCCTGGTTACATGTACACGGATCTCGCTACTATCTACGAGCGAGCAGGGCGTGTTGAGGGGCGTAACGGTTCCATTACACAGATTCCTATCCTGACCATGCCTAACGACGGTGAGTTTTGTTAAAAACCTGCCTCGATTTGATGTATTGCTGTTCTTTGAATTGGATTTTTTTTTCTTTTGTAATTTGTGATTGTGTCTGTTAAGTTTTAAGACTCCTCAGTCTCTTTGTATTGAACCAAGTGGGGGTGTCTTTCTCAAAGAACTCCCAGTCCCACTACTTCAAGACAAGACCATTATTTCTCCATTGTTATATCATTCTATTGTGATTTTTTTCTATTTTCTTTTGCAGATATCACTCATCCTATTCCTGATCTGACAGGTTACATCACGGAGGGTCAGATCTACGTCGACAGACAGCTTCACAATCGACAGGTAAAATAAATCTTGCCTTGTGTATATCGCCATAAATATAGGACCATTCCAATAACCTTCATTACCCTGAATCCTTCCAAATTGTTTCTAAACGAGCAGTTCATGTTCACAGTTTTAAAGCAAGTAGTTCATGTCAGTTTTCCTGTTCTTTGTTCTTTGCATAGATCTATCCACCAATCAACGTGCTTCCATCTCTCTCTCGTCTGATGAAATCGGCCATCGGAGAAGGAATGACCAGGAAAGACCATGCAGATGTATCCAATCAGCTGGTAAGACACAGCTGATTGGTCAGTTCAGGATAGTCCCTACAGCTGATTGGTCATTTTAGGATAGTCCTTACAGCTGATTGGTCATTTCAGGATAGTCCCTACAGCTGATTGGTCATTTTAGGATAGTCCTTACAGCTGATTGGTCATTTTAGGATAGTCCCTACAGCTGATTGGTCATTTTAGGATAGTTGAGTCAAATCAGCTGATACTTATTAAGCTCAACATTTGATTCATAACAGCTGATTGGTCAGTTTGGGGTAGTCCTCATATCTGATTGGTCAGTTTATATATAGTTTAATGTATTACAGTAAGTTCATGTGATTAAACTGGTTGTTTTGATTACTATATTTGTAGTATGCCAACTACGCTATCGGGAAGGATGTGCAGGCTATGAAAGCAGTGGTTGGTGAAGAAGCACTGACACCAGATGATTTGCTGTATCTGGAATTCCTGGGCAAATTTGAGAAGAACTTTATCGCTCAAGGTGCGTGTCATTTCATTAACCCTGTCTCCCTGGTTACTTTGAGTAAGGAGAGGACCAGGTCTATTGAAATATATCCCTCGCTATGCTTCTTTACACATGATATAATGGACCCCCCCTGACAGAAACTAGTTTCTTTTGGGAAATCCTGCGGGAGCTAATAGGATTTGTTTTTTTTAATTTTTATGTTGCATTTTTTATTTTCCATTTATTCTTTATTATGTTCATTATTTGTCTGTAGTTCTGTGACAATAAGTGTATATCCCGGAAAATGAAATAAATAAAATTAATAAAAATAAATGCACCATTGAAGTGCTGATTGACTTTGATGGACTCAGTACACATGGCTTAAATCAGTATTGCGTGATGAACAAAATCAATCAAATTCCTTCAGCAGTGTTTCAGGCCTCCTGGCCTTAGTCCATCATAATCCATCAAAACTTAGTCAAGGCAGGCCCGTATGATCATGTCCCCAGAAATCCACAAATTTAATTTTGATGGATTTTTTTTAGCAAACGCTCATACTGCGCTGAGTTTACAGCTTATGCATTGCCCTTGTTTAATTGCCCTTCACAGATATTATTTGATATGTGCATATGTCTTACCACTTAACCACTGAGCGTGTACGAGTCAGCTAGTTGGGTCGAATCCGATATAGCAGCTGGTACCGCAATTGGTGACTGGTTTTGTGTGTGTGTGGTGGAGTATTAGAATTAGTCATCTTAACTTTGGACATGTGTTTTTTCTTGCAGGGAGTTATGAGAATCGTACCGTCTTTGATTCTCTCGACGTTGGTTGGCAGCTTCTGCGAATCTTCCCCAAGGAGATGTTGAAGCGAATTCCCCAGAGCACACTGGCTGAGTTCTACCCTCGCGATGCCCGCCGTTAAATCTACTCAAAGTATCAACATTTCAACTTCTCTCATCTTTCATTTTGGTGCATATTAATCAAGCTTGGTGTTGGGCCGTGAACAACTTTGCCATTTGTACCTGGAGATAATTTTCAAAGTGGTTATTGTTTCAATAGCACCAGATTTTATCCCAGAGAACATTCCATTATATATTTTTTTTTTCAGTCAGCTTTCTGTGTTGAACTGTGAACAATTTGTTTCAAGTTCCCTGAAAACTTTTTGTTCAAAAGTGACTGTTTTTGTGTGCATTAAAAATTATGACTTTATGTTGCATTCAAAGCAGAACTTGTTCTTTTTCTTTCTCTTTTTTCCCCGCTATTATATCCGATAGGTTTAACAGAAACTTTGATTTTGTAAATCTTACTGTGACAATCAAAGCATATTTTATTGAAATTGTGATTAAAAAAATAGAAAAATACACAAAGATGTGTTTAAAATACAGGTAGTATAAAAAATACAATTCGAACTATTTTCAGAACAATTTAAGTTTTGGAGACAAATACTTGACTAACCTTTGGTTTTTGTTCTTTGATGGGATATATACAATGTACTAGCAATACTTATTTGAGTAAATTTAATGCAATTTTGATGTATAGGAGTATATTATGTATGAAATGGTCAACAAAAATTGGTTTTAGTTGTGAAACTACGTATTAAGAGTAACCGTACTATGAAATGTTGAAAATGGCAGAGATAGAACCTTCTTATTCCTCCATGGCAGAACTCACCCATAATGAGTGTCGTGGCCGAGGGGTTAAGAGCGTGTGTTTTCTGTTTCACAGAGCGTGAGTTCGAATCCCGGCCGTCGACACGCGTGTCCTTAACCAGTTCGCGCCGGATGACGTATATAAATGCAAAAATTCCCCCAAATTCAAAACGGATGACGCCAAGTTCAAGTTCGGAAATGTATGTCAGCAGCGCGCAAGGCCGGAAATGCGTGGGTGTGCTTCCCGGCACTATCAGCCTGAACACGCTTCGGATCGAGTTTCGTTAAAAATAATCCCGCCCGTCGGCTCGGCGATGTTAAAATAATCCTGGCGCGAACTGGTTAAGCAAGGCAATTAAACCACTATTGCTTCGTCCTTCGGATGGGACCTAAAGCCGTTGGTCCCGTGTGTGTATTGTGTATATATTGAACCTGGACACGCACGTAAAAGAACCCAGTCACGCTCATCGCTAAGAGCAGGGGTTCGCCCCGGTGTTTCTGGCATTTCGTTCATCCTCCTGCAGGTTTTCTCAGGCTTACGAGCTTACAGTGCCTTGGGCGCTATTTGAGGAATCCTCGGTTTCACTGGCGAAATAAATAAATAAAATGACCTTTTACCCCTGAATAACAAGCAATTTGGTATTTTCTAATGGGAAACATTGTCATGAAAGTAAATATTAAACGAACGACAATATCTGCCGAGAACCAGTCACAGTGAAACGAGATCACATGATATGTCTATACTAAGCAAATTACTTTGCATAATACATTTGCATAATGGACTTCCAATTGTTTACTTTTGATGCAAATTTGTTTGGATTCTACAAAGCATCTTAGTTATAGCAAACTCCTTGAAATGTGTTTAAAGAGGTATCTTTAGTGAAATATTAAAACAAATAAAGCATAATAATAAAGAGTACTTAGTAGGCCAGGCGTTTTATTTTGTTACTTTAAATCTATTCCCAACAGTCCAGCGAAAACGATTCCAGAGGTCAGGCTTGACCACTGCACCTGGTAATTATCAATCTATTAAATCCATTATAAACCACTTTCATACAAGCACGTGATGACAGCTTGCAAGATAGGCCACAGCTTGTGGCCTAGACCATGAATGAATGGGCAGCTTGCCCCAGTTGCAATTGACTTATGGGCTGATTAGACCCCCATGGCAGCTTGCCAAAAGTCGATTGCAATGAACGATTTTTATCAAACCGTATTGGTAATAATGAATCTACAATCGATTACACAAAAAGATAATAAGCATTCTACAATAAACTTGCATTAGACTTGTATGGGCTAATCACACCCCCATGGCAGCTTGCCAACAAGTCCAGTAACCACAATGCATTACTATGTAGAATATCAATAAAGACTGCCCTAACACAGCCCAGTAAATGCAAATACGATACGAGCCTTTAAAACGATTACAAGTTTTAGGGTAATATAAAATGCCACTACTATGGTTATACGTTTTCCTCCTATTAAGAACCCCAATCGTCTTCTTAATGATTAGGAGTTTCTAAAAACCCTAATGGTGATTTATTAAAAGTTAACCGTATAATTTTACTGCATAGTGCTTTCCACCGCCTGAACTGGCAGTTGGAAATGAATTGCCCCCGCTGAACTTGACGTGGGTGCAGACTATGCTTACAATTGTTTATATCTACTTCTTAATTTACAGGTTAACTAAAGCAAAATGAGTCTGTGTCAGTCCTTCCCCCAGCAAAAATGCCCCATAAATCCGCACGTGACCCAAAAGGTCCCGTGCACCCCCAAGAGGAGGCTAGGGGAGGAGGCGGGTATTTAATTTCCTTCTTCAATGCAAGCTGCAGCAAAAGTGATTAAGTTTACATTCTGAGATTTTCGCTTGCGCTCCTGCTACCAATGCTGGCTACTGATTGACCATTCTGCGTACAGGCAAGTACGCCTACAATATTCTGGCCAATCGTTGCCAAGCGCGTGAAAACCTCAGCATTGTCACCCTAGCATGTCACGTTAAGTCCTGCCCCCCCCCCCCATGACCTGAATACCAGTACTTGGGTATTCCCAGAGCGATTGCTGCCCGTGTGCCGAGTATAATATATTTTATCGCCAATTTGCGATAAAATGGATTACACTCGGATACACGCAATAAAGGACAAAGGAGAACGAATTTAGTTTTGCTATTTTGCTGCAGCTTGCAAATTTATTAATGTTCGCTAAATGGTACCGTGCCCTGACGGGGGTCAATCGGCCACCGACCGCAAATAAGAAAAGTTAGCAGAGGTCAGGCTTGACCACTGCACCTGGTAATTATCAATCTATTAAATCCATTATAAACCACTTTCATACAAGCACGTGATGACAGCTTGCAAGATAGGCCACAGCTTGTGGCCTAGACCATGAATGAATGGGCAGCTTGCCCCAGTTGCAATTGACTTATGGGCTGATTAGACCCCCATGGCAGCTTGCCAAAAGTCGATTGCAATGAACGATTTTTATCAAACCGTATTGGTAATAATGAATCTACAATCGATTACACAAAAAGATAATAAGCATTCTACAATAAACTTGCATTAGACTTGTATGGGCTAATCACACCCCCATGGCAGCTTGCCAACAAGTCCAGTAACCACAATGCATTACTATGTAGAATATCAATAAAGACTGCCCTAACACAGCCCAGTAAATGCAAATACGATACGAGCCTTTAAAACGATTACAAGTTTTAGGGTAATATAAAATGCCACTACTATGGTTATACGTTTTCCTCCTATTAAGAACCCCAATCGTCTTCTTAATGATTAGGAGTTTCTAAAAACCCTAATGGTGATTTATTAAAAGTTAACCGTATAATTTTACTGCATAGTGCTTTCCACCGCCTGAACTGGCAGTTGGAAATGAATTGCCCCCGCTGAACTTGACGTGGGTGCAGACTATGCTTACAATTGTTTATATCTACTTCTTAATTTACAGGTTAACTAAAGCAAAATGAGTCTGTGTCAGTCCTTCCCCCAGCAAAAATGCCACTCGCGCCACCAAAAGCGACCCCTGGGAAGAAGGAACTGACACGATGACTCATGTTGCTTCCTCATCGGCAACACTTAAGTTCACATAAAATATGAAATGATGCCATCGAAAATATTTTGCCGAAATAGAGTGAGCCCTTCAGCAGAGAGGTGTACCCCATCGAATCGATAAAGATGAAAAAACGACCATTTAAACTGTGGGTGGTGCACTACTGTTACGCCCAACCTGCGTGCGACCGATCGCGCCCATCTATTTATTGCCCGCCGCTTCATTTCAATTTTTGACTGAGAAAAAGCCCCATAAAAACAGGCCCGAGGTAAAATATCTGACCACACTAACTGTGCTTCAGGAAATCGGGCGCGACACTCCGCCATGAATATGCGGATGCTTTGGCGAATACAAAAGGCATCCAAAGGCACAAGATCGTTTGTACCAAGATGGACCAAAATAAATGCGGGCGGAGGCCCAGTTGTGGCCAATTCTGACAACAAATTGTTAAGGTCAAACAGCTGTGCCCCACCCTCAGAATTCCACCGAACTGGGTGTGTAAAATTGAAATCTTGTTGAGACTGTCGGATGATGGAATCTCCGACAATCCAGATGTCACCTGTTCAATAACGCGAAAACAAAGCCTTGTTATAGCGATTTACAACCCTGGTAAATGACAGTGAACCTCTGGGCGGATGTAAGACAGGACTGCCTCGGAACGCCAGCGACCCATGGGCTTAATATTCTCTGGAGAGACTCCTAAGTGAAATGCCGTTGTGGCCGCCCCAATGCGAAAGGAATGCGCACTGTAATTACTGTCGCCCAAACCCATTAAGTTGGTAGTTTTATGGAGGACTGAATTGAACTGGTAACGTGTCAGGGGACTGCCATCGAAATGATTAAAGAACGCGGTGGACCCTGAATTGGGTCGTGCCGCAGCGAATAGGGACAGCGCCCGGACAGGGCAAAGTTCGCTGTTAACTGAATTAACCAACCTGATTACCTGCGGAGCGCCTGTTTTGTCAGTTTTCGTATAGCGAAAATAAATCGCTATCGTGGCCGCTGCAGTGCCGGCATCCTGAAATTCAACATCTGTAATTCTCAACAGCGAATCTTGCAATCGATGTCGTGAGTCTGCTGTAAATTCAGCAATTCGCATAAACCCAAAAAATGCACCCAGCATTGCTGCTCTGAATAATGTTACCTCATACTGGCTAGAGCAAATGTGCGTTAATGTACCTAACATCCGTGACAAAATTTGTGGGGAAATGGGCAAACGGGCATCTGCTGAAGGGCGATCCTTTCTACATCCTTCTAACAACTTAGTAATAATGAAATCCTTGGTCGGGTTCGGTAAACCTTGAACCTTAAAATGAAACCCGACTCCCGAAACATAAGTGGCTATTGTTGCGGGGGATAACTGCCGCAACGACAACCAAGCTACAAATTCCCGTAAGTCGTGGACTGACGCTCTGAAAGTACAATCTAATTGGAGGTGCCGGAACTGGCAAAAAGCTCTCCACCCAGTTTGATACGTTTTGTGACTATTCTTGGCCAATGATACTGACAAGAGCCGGTCTATCTCACCTGCTAGAGCATGAGAAGCTGTTCCGGAATGGGGGTCATTGTGGGATCCGCCCGTGGAGCCACCGACCTGAAACGTTCGACCTGAAACCGAGACAGTGAATCCGCAATGTCGTTACAAGCGCCAGGCACGTGAACCGCCTTAAAAACCACATTGTGCACGAGGCACTGACAGACAAAGTTCCGCACTAACTGCATGATTTTGTCGCAACGGGAGGTCTGGTTATTGATAATGTGCACTACGGCGGTATTATCGGTACGGAATCGAACGTTTCTGTTTGCCAAAACTGTGCCCCAGCAATGAACGGCTACAACTATCGGGTAAAATTCCAAAAAGGCGATTGAGGGTGGGTTATCTAATATTGTCTTAGGCCATTTCCCCTGAAACCACATACCCGCAAAGAACCCCCCATAACCGATGCTTGCTGCCGCATCTGTGAATAGCTCGAGCGTATCGTTGTCATCCCAATGCCCATGACGAAACGGGGACACCCCATTGAAATGGGTAAGGAATTCTAACCATGTCGATAAATCCCGTTTTGCCCCGGCCGAAAGGCGGATTTTATAGGACGGCCTCCGTACTCCAACGGTTAATGCAATGAGTCTCCTAGTAAACGCCCTACCCGGGGCAATCGCCCGACACACAAAATTTAGGGAACCCAGTAGGGATTGAAGCGCCCGTAGCGAAATCTTAGGTTTTCGTAGAGTGTGTGTGATTTGTTCACATAACGCCTGCACCTTTTCATCCGGCACCCTAACCTGCCGTTGCACTGAGTCAATTTCCAACCCCAGAAAAACAATGGACTGACTTGGGTTAGTAGTTTTTTCCACTGCAAGTGGCACCCCCAACGTGGAACACTCCTCCTTAAATGTATTCAGCAGGTGATAACATTTCTGCTCTGTCGACCCCACAAATAGAAAATCATCCAAGTAGTGGGTTATAAAGCGTGACTGTGACACGCAACGAACATGAAAATCTAAGAACGTGCTAAATGTCTCGAAATGAGAACAAGAAATCGAACACCCCATTGGCAGACATCGATCATAAAAATACTGTCCATTAAACTTAAAACCTAGCAGTTCATAATCCGACGGGGCCACGGGAAGTAATCGGAATGCAGATTTTATGTCCGACTTTGCCGTCCAAGCCCCCTGCCCTGCCCCCATAACCAAATCGACCGCCGTGTCAAACGACGAATAGCGAACTGCACATTTTTCTCTGTCGATGAAATCGTTGATTGAATCTCCCGCAGGAAAGGATAGATGTTGAATTAATCTGAACGAATTAGGCTCATGTTTGGGCACTAGACCAATCGGTGAACATTGGAAATTTGGGAGTGGGGGAGAATCAAAGGGGCCGGCGACCCTGCCTAAAGTGATTTCCTTACGTATTTTCTCAGTAGCCACTAATGGGCGTTGCAAAGCCGAAGACAGACAATCTGCATCCCTACCCACCCTAGGCCCCTCGTAACTAAGTTTAAACCCATGAGTAAACCCATCTAACAAAAGGGTAGCCGCCGCCCTGTTGGGGTATTCCGACAGCCAATTCTGCAGAATGTCCACTTTAATTGGTGTTGGGGGCACGAAAATTGTTGGGAGCTTTGTTACCACTAGTGTTAGACTTGGTGGACGGTTCGTGGGGGTGATACTGGCCAGTATTACCCCGTTTTAGACTTGTGCCAGCGGCACCACTACGCGGGGTCCAGGTATTGGCCCGTGGCCGGGCAACGCTCGAATTAACCCTACAATTTGTAGCCCCGTGCCCAGGTGCGGCACAGCGCCGACATTTGTGTGCAAATTTGCAGCTCTGCCAGCGACAACCCTTATCATTGTTAAATGCATAACACACTTGGGCGGCAGCCCCTTGGTAATTAGTGGCCCTCGGTGGGCCGCCGCGCGTATTGCTACCGGCGGAAAAGGCCGTGTTCATACCAGGGGACAGGGCAGATGCAGCAGCAACTGTCACCCATAGATCGATGTCTATCTGTGCCCATGACCGCATTGGATTTTGCTGCTGCCTCAATCTAAACTGTTCGTCATACGAACGCCAGCCCCAACCCGGGAATTGCGCAGCGGCCGTCCTGATTGTTTCAGCGTATTTGAGCAGCTCGCCGCAGCGAGCTGGATGACGGCCTATGTATACCGTCATAAAAGTATGAAAGGCCGTCATCCATTTCTCAATTGCGTCGATCTTTTTTCTATGGGTTGACACCGGGCGGAATACCACAGTGTTGCCCTCAACGGCCAGTGTCAATTGCTTGCTGTCAGCAGTTGCCAATGCGGCAACTGCGTTGTCATTATAGAGGGTAGCAAAGTCTACGTATTCGCTGTTCCATATCTTCTCCTTCACAGAGAGAGCGATATGGGACCCTAAATCTACTTTATTGACGGACGGCAACGGCGTTGGGTCAAAGGAAAGGGCTGGCGCGTTTATAGCTAACGAAGCTACCCCAGAACCCGTACCAACAGTACTACTACTAGTGTAGTTACAATTTCTACCAATACAACTACTACATGGCTTATTTGCTACGTCTTGTGGCTCACCCTCAGCCGGACTGCTGACGGACGTCACGTCGGGTGGAGCTGTTACCGTTGCAGGCGCCTGCCGGCTCACCGCCGCTGACTTCGCGGAGCTGGCCTGGTCAATGGGCACTATCGTGACGGCTGCTGGTGTCCTCATCCTGCTTGTGGTCCTTCCACGCGGAACGGCAGTTGGGGTGGTTGGCTTTGCTGGCCGCCCGCGTGGTCGTCCTCGCGCCGCCGGCTGTCTTGGTGGAGGCGGGATGTCCACAGCACCGTCCTGCAGTCGTGCCGGGGGCTGGGCGCGGCGCTTAGAGCGAGGCATTCTTAATTGGAATGTCCGACGGATGTCTGGTCCTCCTTTGCAGTTTCTCCGGCTTGAATCTCGGTAGTCCCGTACCGATAACAATGTCCCGGAATAGCTCCGCTCCACGACGCAGACCTCAATATGTAATCCTTTCCACGCGAAATAAAAATGTTCTATTTCCGCGAAACAAAAATTATCCGAGATAATATAGAAACAAAAATACTCCAAGATAATATTGAAACAAAAGTACTCCAAGATAATATCGAAACAAAAGTACAAAAGTACTCCAAGATAATATCGAAACAAAAATTCTCCAAGATAATATTAAAACAAAAGTACAAAAGTACTCCAAGATAATATTTTTATCCCGATGTGTTTATTTGCTGAAGGATATTTAATTTCCTTCTTCAATGCAAGCTGCAGCAAAAGTGATTAAGTTTACATTCTGAGATTTTCGCTTGCGCTCCTGCTACCAATGCTGGCTACTGATTGACCATTCTGCGTACAGGCAAGTACGCCTACAATATTCTGGCCAATCGTTGCCAAGCGCGTGAAAACCTCAGCATTGTCACCCTAGCATGTCACGTTAAGTCCTGCCCCCCCCCCCATGACCTGAATACCAGTACTTGGGTATTCCCAGAGCGATTGCTGCCCGTGTGCCGAGTATAATATATTTTATCGCCAATTTGCGATAAAATGGAGTATCTTTAGTGAAATATTAAAACAAATAAAGCATAATAATAAAGAGTACTTAGTAGGCCAGGCGTTTTATTTTGTTACTTTAAATCTATTCCCAACAGTCCAGCGAAAACGATTCCTGATAGACTAACATTTATTTAAAAGTGAATCAATGAATGAAGCCAAAACTAAGCTGAGATTTGAACAAATAATTTCACGCCATAAAAACGACAGGGCGCCCACGTGCGTTGGATATGAAGTTGGCCTGTCCAGCTGGGCGAGACTATTATCATCAAAGGGGGTGTTTATTGTTTATTATTATAATTATTCATTAATTACAATTTTTAGATCATATATTTTGTCGGAGAGATACTCCAAAAAGACTCCGTAAAATTAAATCTAAAGTATAAAAGTACATTACATCATACTGAGTTTAATTACAGTTTTGGTTCAGTCTTTAATATTACCTAGTAGTACATTGAATTCTGCGTCCACATAATTTACACATTTTATAAACCGCACGCGCATGCAACAACAACGAATTATGAAAGCAGTGCAACTGCAAAGCTAGCACGGTACGAGCGAAAATAATATCGAATCATTCCATTTCCACAATTCTAGTAAAAGACGAGAACTGCATTGTACGTTTTTAGAACTGAGTGAAAGTGGTTTGGTTTAAATTATAAAGTGGGTTAGTTTCCTTACGCAGACTTGCCTTTGGATTAAAAAATGCAGTTTTGGAATGTTTGCCTTCTCAAAAATTGACAGAGACGCAACCCAGGCCAGGGCCATCGGGTGTGACTAGCTATAGTGTGAGCATGGAGCCTGAGAAAGATCAGCAAGTCAGAACGGAACGGAAGGATGATTGTTGATCTGACGAGACATCGCCGCTCAGTATTAACTATTATTAACTACAGTTAAGCATCACCGTCCATATTATTATTAAATCGTAAGTGATGTAGTTCATGGGCTAAAGCCTACCGCCTCAACGGCGGTACTGGGCCAAATCCGCCAAAATCAAACTATTTTTATATTTCAAAAATGAATTGAAGATGAGCTAATGAGTATAGATTTGATGTTCTATTCGGTTTGGGTTTACCAAAACTAAACTGAATAACAGTGGATAAAAAACCCTCGAATATTAACAAATTTGGTTTAAAATCCCACCACTATTTTATATTTAGTCAGCACAACCCTAGTAATACATGTAGTATTATATTTCAAGATATTGTTGATCATAATTATTAATTGATCATAATTATTAATTGATTTGATGCATATGGAAAATGTTACAAATCATCAAAGTGTAATGAATGATTGAAAAAGCAATGCTTAACATTTTCACTGTAACCGTTTAGTGTTAGTACTACTAGTAGGCCCACTATATTGAAAAGGTTTTCATTTTTTCTATTTTATGTTAATTGTAAAATTGATAGTCCATGAACACTTTAAAATTCCTTAAAAGGTTTTAATATTGTAAATGTGTTTATTATATTTCCTCTTTAATAATTCATTGCAGGTATAGAAGAACATGGTGTGGAAATCTCTTTATGAGACGCTGCTCCTTCAGTACATCTCATGCATGATTGATAGATGAAGTGAGAGTCCAACGTAACTCACTACTACTAGCACCCAACGCATTTCTTGTAGCCAGCCAGGATTTGGTGTCATCCGGTCCGATTATCAGATGGATGCCTCAGTGTTCCTGACTCTGATCACCGTGTTTCAGGCAGTTTTATACCATGTTCTCTTCGTTTGGTTTCCTGGCACCCTTGTCTAGAATGGAGTTTGCTAACACACATCACAATCACCCATCCAACAGATTAGAAGGTCAGTATGAAATTTTGGTAAAGAATGTTGCAACCTAACACTGTTTTTTCCCCTCATATATAGTGGAACGCCACTATACTGAACACTGCTATATTGAACATTCGGCTATACCAAACACCATCCTTGGCTCCTGATTTTTGTATGTACACAAATACTGAACATTGTTGTTTTCAAAAAAAGTCAACAAATTTAACAAAACTTGCTGTTTTGTATTCCTGATTGCATGATGTGATTGAATATCCAACATGTATGAATGGTGTAGAGCTGACCTTAACCCTAACTCCCTCACCATTGTTATTGAACAATACAATTCCTTCAAAATCCTCCAACTTCCTTTGTTGTGTAAGGAGTTAGGGTTAATGAATACATTTTAGCTGAGGCTTTTTGATAGCCATGCCAGCTCCAAGAATTTTATTAAATTTGTTGTTTTGTAGAACACAACGTTTATATTGTTTCATTTTCTTTTTTACTTGGCCTAAACCACTGCAAACATGTTCAAATCTCTTGTTCAATATATAGATCTATCTTTCAATCTGTGTGTATTTGAACGGTGGAAATGTCGGAAAAGAATGGCTCCCATTTTAAAAATATAAAATAAAAGCCTCTCCCACTTTTTTTTAATTTTTTTTTTTAACTCGGATGCTAAACATGTATGTATTTGTATTATTAATATTATTATTATTATTATTATTATTATTATTATTATTATTATTATTATTTTCTGGTAATGAAACCAAGGATCCTTCAAAAGCGCTCAAGGCACTGTAGCTCGTAAGCCAGAAGAAACCCGTAATATTGTATATGGTTCAGAGATTAAAGGCTAATTACAGGCACTTCAATTTTTTTATTTTTTTATTTGTTAGGTAGTTAATTTGCTATTCATAAAAAATAACTCTTGGAGGCAACTGCGTTAATTAGGGAGTGCGCACATCACAAATATAAAATCATAAATTTAAGTCAGATACTGGTACCGTACATTGTGACAGGAACAGAGAAATAATGGACCCCAAATTTGTGAGAAAAAGATGACAATGTTGATCACAAAAACCTAAGGTCAACTGAACTAAAACAATGCCTGTAATTAGCCTGTAATCTCTGAACCATGTATACATATATCAAAGAATTTTGTTTTTGTGGCCCACATTTAGAGAGTGAATTCAAGAAGAAATGTCGACAATGGATTAATTGGCATACGTACAAGTACATGACATGTGCACATGCTCATTAATATGCAAATACCAGTATTTCCATGGCTACAGTCTTGTACTGTACTGTACTGTATTGTACATGTTGGTAGATAAGGTCACTTAAAATGCAAGCACAATTATGTAAACATTGCTGACATTCAATGTACATGTAATGGCCAATAATTATTATGATACACATAATGTACATTGTACCTGTTTAATTATTGCAGAATGTATGTCATTTTGGCTGTACATGTGTCTCTTCTAATACAGAGCACAGCAGACTATGTACAGTACATTAGTGTTTTGTTTGTTTACGTGTGATGTTAAGTATCTTCCTGTTACAGTCGAAATATTATTTCACTTTCTCTGATTGCCATTGTTTACAAACTAGTAAACAAATCTCATTTGTGTATAAAACACTTTGACTAGTCATTGTCTTTTTGTCTCTGAAAAAGATCTTGTTAAAGGTAGTATACACCATTTGCAGATATCGAAAATATTTACTACCGAATTATTAAGAAATACCTTACTCAATTGAAAGTAAATAATGATTCTAGGCATTCAGCAAAATGATTGCGCTAGATATCCTGTAATTATTCCAAAAAAATGAATTTTATAAAGAAAAATTCACGATCGCCGGACGGCGAGCGCGAAAAACAAAGATAACATAAGAATAACTGCTCGACGCCGGTTAAAACAAACGCTGTTTTTCGTGCTTTTCTCGGCATCCATGATTCTAAAACTTCGGACAGCTCAGTTAAACGATATTTACTATGAAATAAAACCCCCCAAATCTACCCATTCATGATAATTCAAGAAATTACCAATGGTGTATATAATACTACCTTTAAGATCAAACATTATTAGGCCCTCTTAACTTTTTGGCAAAGACAAACGAGGTATCTGTAAGGTACAGCATCAATCATCTTCAGTCAAAGTATTTTAACACTCACTTGATCAAGCATACATGTGAAATTTCCTCTTTTAATTTAAATTTCTTCTTTGATTTTTTTTTTCTTTTTCTTTAATTTCTGTGAACAAAAGTATAGGAAAGTCACCTTTTCCTTTTTTTAAATTTTGGCCTGGGTTCTCCTTTTTTCTTTTTGTGTGTGTATGTACAATTTACAGTGTACATGTTCTAGCCTCCACCTACATGTAGTTGTGGGGACAGGTTCTTTTGTTTGGAAAAAACAGACCGAGTAGTGGGGACATTTTCATGTCCCCATAGTGCGTTGGGTCTTCAGTCAAGGGATTTAGAGGTAAAATTGGGTTAGGGTATAATGAAAGAAAATGTAGAAGAAGACAAATTAGGGTGAATTTTTGAAAGTTCTGAGTTTAGAGAGATTTTCCTTGGCACACAAACCCCATGGATTGTCTCCATATAAAAGCAATGTACGAAAAGAATTAATGTACTGTTGTTACTGACATGCCTGTTTGATTGATGTTGATTGCCATGATGGCTGCATTAGCCAGCTAGTGTAATGGATTTATTCACACAGGTGTTTGTTCCTTCTATTGTGTGTAGATGATGAGAATGAGAGTGAGTGTCTTGAACATGATGATGGATCGCTCCTCCTTGCCCATCAAGCTGCAGCCACTGGTAATGTACCGCTTCTTATGGAAGCTGTCAATCATGACCCAAGTGCCTTGGAGAGCCAAGATGAGAAAGGTAACCTAAAACACACCCCTCCTTTCCCCCTAACTCGCGTCCCAATCTCAATTGTTTTCATATTATTACAAAACATTGTAAATTGATAGGCCGACAAAATTTAACTTTTCTTGAAAACCACATCACCCCAGGTGTTGTGATTTCACTGGATGCTTGAGACTGTTATTCACTTACAGTCAAGTACGGCATTCATGTAATTCAGTAGTTTGGGTTTCTTATGTTTGCAAATGGTGTACCTTTTGTCAAAAGAAATAAATAGGAATCCCATCATTTTTGTTCTTCTAAATTTTTCATCATAAAAAACTGATTTAACAAGGATTACACTAACGATGTACCGTACAAGGATAAGCATGAATAATTTGACATCATTGTGGCATTTTCTTTCAAGTTTCATCAATGATTTTATCAATGATTTCTGCTGTAGACCTTACAATAGCATGCCCCTATATTGCTGTTGAGCATCCCATTTAGGCTTCCAAGTTTCATAATAACTTGACTAGTGGCTACAAAATAACTGCTAACTGCTGCTGCATACTTAAAGGGCATGCATGAAGGAATTGGTTCATCCATGCAGCTAACTCTCGCCTCCCGAGACAACATTTTGTGTCGAGTTCATCATCATTGTCGTTCCACTTGGGCATATCGGTAATATTGCTTAATTGTTGGATTACATGAATGAGAGGACACAGCACGATATTGAGTGTGTGTGCTTGAAGAGAGACCAGACGTGTTGGAGAAGTGGCTGAAAGATACATATGTATACAAATAGAAAAAAAGAAAAAAGGAGAGAATTGGTACACAATTACACAGTTACTGCTTGTACAGTATACACTTGCTTAGATACAATTGAATTCATTTCTCATAGTGTACCTGAAGTCTTAATGCAAAACAAACCAAAAACAGTGAGAAGATAAATTTGGCTTTCACTCAATTGTGTAGCATTTTGACTTATTTTGTTTTTTAAATTTGGATTGTTGTAGGGATGACACCCCTATCACGTGCAGTCACTAATAAACAACTGGACATGGTCAAGTTACTAGTCAAGATGGGGGCGGATATCAACACCCAGGATGCTCTAGGGAGGACACCCCTCTGTCTGGCTGCATATGAGGTATGTGACCTTTGACCCTATAATAGCCATTTGTGAAACCCTGGTTTTGGCTGTGGCTACATCCTTTATGTCTCATGTTGAAGAAGCACCAAATTAAAATGTTAAATAAATCAGCATTGTTTTCTAGAATTTAAGATTTACGCAATGCAGAACGATTACCAGGTATAAATCAGAGTTGCCTATAACGTCAAGGGCTGACTAGCCAAAGTAAGAATGAAGCCTATGTTTTGTAAACCAAACATTTTGACAATCTGTATTTTGTTTTAAATTTTTAATTTATTCATAATATTTAAATTTGCATTGTCGCGCATGCTTATATAAAATTCAAAGTTGATTCGCAACATCCTTTCTTTGTTAATATTTGACACTGCATTAAAATGTTAATATGGAGACCTTAAGTCTCAATTTCAACCGAGAATATTTACTGTATTTTATTTAAATAAATGCTTTGTTACATAACAAAAGGATAAATGTTCTTGTTACATTTATTTCCTTGTAATTGTTTTGTTATGATACAAGTTATTCTCAGAATGTTAGAAATTAGATGTTGCAATAAAATTAATGCCAATTTTGTTCAAATTTGACTATAAGATAAAGGAGTTTTTTTACAAAAACATGTACAGACTTTTGTATGGTTATCGGAAACGACTTGTTTGGTGTTATGTCAATGGTGGGTTGTTTTTACTCATTGTAATCGTGTCTAACGATTCATGTACATCTACCTTGCACAGCTTTAATTCAATTTCTCTGGACAAATTTGTTTAATTTAATAAGTATTTCTTGACCTTCAAAAAAAACCAGGAAATCAGGAGATCATGTTTTTAAATAAAAAAAATCAATTTATTTTTGAAATCCTATCCTTAGCAATAATAACCAGCACGTTTCTTCTGAGGTCACGTTTTTCCTAGGGTCATCTTTGGTCTTTTCCCCGGCAATCATTTCTTGATGCTCGTTCTGCGTAATTAAACTTCCCTATTATGGTTGCTAGGCAACTAGGCAACAACTAAGCAATAGCCGATCTGGCACCCAAACAAAAGTAGACACGTTTACATTAGCAGTAGTTGAGAAATGAGGTTGTAGTGTGTAAGGACGATATAAACAAGATTAACTAAATAATTAAATAACGTGACCCACTCTTTAAAATTGAGTCTGATGTTGCAAAAATACAGTTTTCATAACAGCGCTGTTTAATATCAGAGATAATTTGTCTATCAACAAATCTTTTTATGGATTTTTGGTTTCTCTGATATCTTTTCAGATCTGATCGATTGCAAAAGTTGTTTTGATCCCTAAAGCAGATTTAATAAAGGTTTTGTCATTCTCTTACCATAGCATCTCATGATGCACTACAATTTTAAATCTTCATTTCTGTACAAAGACATTTTTAATATAATGGACAAAAAGCACATTTCAATTTTTGTTTGAAGACCAATGTATTACACTACAGAGTTGTGCCATATGTCAAATAAAAGCTTATTTCCTGCTCTTTCTGACAAACTGTGAAACTTGAACAAATATTTGTAACACATCGGACTTATTTTTGCAGAGTGGGTCACATATATTTTTTCAATGTTAAGTTTATACCCTCTTTAAATGACAGTTTTTATGTTCTTGTTTTAGGGGAAACAATGTAATACGTGTTGTCTAAATGAACTACATTGTACATACATACATTTATTCCCGTTCTCAACCCATCTGTTAGGAATAGGATTGGTACTCACCCCTATTCTGATTGTCCTTTACATTTGGTTAACTATACCACCAGAATCAGAACAAAAATTCCTAGTAAATTTAATGTTCATGCACACCAGGGGTTTTAGGGTTTAAAATAACGGCAAACAAATTTGATGCGTCAAAAAATAAAAAAAATTAATGCTTTTCTGCTCAGTATACGTATATATGCTGTGGAGTTTGATTGATGTGAGTTGAGCATCTATATTGTATGGCAAGAAAACCGGTCCATAGGTCGTGTTACTAGCAAATTACTCATTGACATTTCATGCCTAGGATCGGAGTCTGGCTGCTAATAGTGCAAACAGACATAGGAAAGAAAAAGATAAAAACACGGAGGAAAAGCGTCATGAATTTGATGGGTTCTTGATATTGTGTTATTTGGGTTGAATCATCAAATGTCAGCGTAATATGTTAAAAAATAACTACTGTATGTTGGTTGCATCATGGAGATGACTTATTTCTCCATGGTTGCATGTACGTGTACATGCATCACGTTATTTGTTCAGGTTCAGAACAGCATAATGAACACACGTATACATGTACCATACTATACGCTTCAGTTGAGCCTGAACGAACCAAATCTTATGTATACGTAAATAATACATGTGTGTAGCATGTTGAATCATAATTTGTGACCTGTCACCACAAAATGAGAGTAAAGTCGGAAATATTAAAAATTGAGATATTGGTATTTTCAAATTTTTGAGAAAGAGAGCTTTTCAATGGTATATAACACTTGAGGGTTTTGCGTCTTTGCGATAAATACTTTTTACAGCGCTCTAGAAAGTCATGGGTTTCACAAAACGTGTTTGTGAGAAAACTTACTTTAAACATCTTAAACAAAAACACGCAAAAGATTACAAAACAGGACAAGTAAGGTTTGGTTGAGCATAGCAACGGCTATGTTCTAATCATTATTTCTTCTTGAAATTTTCCACACACGTATACAAACTATTGTAAAAACAACAAAATACCAAAATGTCGAAAACGTGGGATACTTACGAGGACCTAATTTGCATATTTAATTATCGTGTTAATTAGACCACTAATGGACTTTAATCCAAACACTAACTACGCAAAATTGCGTAATTTAAGAGGTTTTCGATCATCTGATCTCACCCAAAAAATGGGAATATGTAGAGGAGGACTTGGGCTTACCAAATAACGCAAAATCTTAAAATTGACCACCCCTTCAACCTTCATATTTTGACTTTGGATAGCCATATCTCTGAATCACATTGTGCGACTTTACTCTCATTTTGTGGTGACAGGTCACATTTGTCATCTACTGCATTACAAAAATCATTTTGTTCAGAATAAGTTTTTTTTTCCTAAAGCTCTCAAGAGTTATGAAATACTTGTCCATTTTGTCGATTATTGCATGCACATTCAAATATCGAATACAGTCGTCTTTGACAAAGACTAGTATCGGTACATATCATAAAAAGTCTTATTCCTGATTTTGATGTGCTGGGGTAACATACAATGAAATTATTTGAAAATGTACACCCCCGATTGTTTCGTAGTACAAGTATGAAACAGTAACTACAGACTTCTATTTGCAGTGTCCCTGCCTATTGTACCAACATGTTACATATTTATTGCAATGTAAAATCCAATCGTAATTGTCTCTTATTTGTATGTTGTACATAGGGCTGGTACTATGGAGTTGTCTATCTATTACGTAGTGGTGGCAAACAGGCCATAGCAGATACTAGCGGGCGTCTACCTTTACATGCTGCAACCTACGACAAAGATTCAAGGTAAAGGGACAATCAAACATGAACATTCTTAATACCGTCACTTGTTCAATGTTCATGATGTCGAAAAATTATGTATGCATATTTAATTAGTTACTTGAATATTCACAGCATTTTCAGTTATTGGTTTGTACATGTCTCAAATTTTTAAAACAGTTTGTTTATAACCCTCGTTGTGATAGGGCACTTGGCAGCTGTTTGTTCCATGTTTGGCTGCTTTATAGCTCAATGGTAAACCAACTGCAAGATTCGGCTGAATTCAGGCAGTGGTTACCAGTAATAAATTTTTGAGAATTTTGCAGGATTACATGGAGTTTTAACACTTTGGAATTTGAGGATTTTATGTATAAAAAAATTGGGATATGAAGTTAGGGTTAAGGATGACTAAATGAAATTATCATTTTAGCTTGCAACGTCGTCGTTACAGATGATATTGTGGTCCTCTGGCTACATGTACAAGGCAATTTTCTACCTTCCATTCACGTCGGATGTCCTCGGATGTCAATTAAATGAGTAAAAATAGCTCAAGATGCTTGGTTTTTTATAGAAAGGCATGAGGACACCATATCACAGTGTCTCACTGCAATGTAACGTTATATTAAGCAAGATTTTATCTTTGACAAGTAACAGTATTTGATGAAAGGAATGAGTTGGCCTATATTACAATCAGCTACTTTAAAGTGTTCACTTGAATTAATCCAACTGGGCCATTGCATAGTGCCACAATGCTAGATAAAAATTAGTCCAAGAAAATTTCGCTATTTCTTGTTAGAAAAAAGTATAATAAAAAGACAGGACTATAGTTTGCCCTTCAAAGAACATGATTCATTTAACACAGACAAATCAGGGATTGTTAGAAATTATACATACTGGTACATGTTGTGTACTAATTTTGTTAATCCCACATACATATATGTACCGGTACATGTAATACCAGTACATGTATATGCATCTAAATCTCATCTTCAGGCTTTCAAGAAATCATACTTTATAATTCTTTTTTTTTTACCTTGCTCCTAGATGTACATTTTTCTCCTTTTCCCTTTAACAATCCCACTATTTTCTACTTTTTTTGTCCACAAAATGAAATCTCTGCAACTGTACTTCCAAGAGTAGAACGTGAAACAAACTTTATGATGTGATGTGACAAGTTTTGACATGATACATTTTTTAATTTTTTTATTCAATAGATCGCTGTCAGCCCTTCTTCAAACCTTGACAATCGGGGACGTGAACGAACCTGACAATGACGGCATGACAGCGCTACATTGGGCTGCCTTCCACAATCGCCCAGAGCATGTACAGCTACTCATGTTACGAGGAGGTGACCTGTTTAGCGTTGATGTCGACGGCAAGACCCCACTTCATTGGGCCAGCCAGGTTATTTATCAGTTTGGTTTCTATTTTCCTTCCAGATCTTGCCAAATCCACAGGAGGTTTTGTGGGATTTCGCAGGATTTAGGAAGATAGCCCCCAGCCACTTTTAATGTGTAGTAATGGATTTTGGAGTTCAGGAATCTTCCTTGCATAGATAGACTTGGATAGACAGGAGAATAATGTGGTACTATACGTAGGACTACGTCGGTTTATCTAATCTCTAGAGTTACCCATTGTAACTGTGTGGAAACAAGCTGAAAAATAGACATTACTTGAAAACCCAGTTGGGACACAACCTCTAAAAGCCAATAACTTGAACTGCAAATGTCTGTTTTCCTCTTGATATGGAGCACTTTTTAGAAAATCCAAAAGTCTTGAAGAATATCTCAACCCCAACCCTGTTGTTTTTTATCAAGATCTAACAGCTAACAATTCCAACAGGATTTCTGAGCAGTATTCTGTTAGCTTCACACCTCTTTAGCCGTTGGAAATTGTGCGACTTCTCAGCAGATTTCTTATAATAAATACTTGGAGCAGTGTTAGAGTTAATTCAAGGAGAACTAAAGGCCAAACAAAATTGGCAATTGATGCGGACAACTCATCTAAAATTTCAATTTAAAAGACATGACAATTTGTTTCTTTAGGTATAATTTTAATTGCTCCATGGTTAGATCAGGTAAAAGAGCATGTTCCAAAAGGTCATTTACAAAAACATGAATAATTTAAGACTTGCAGAATCGGGCAATTAGAAATTTGAATAATTTGAGAACAGCTGGAACTTGACAAATTTGTTACTTAATTTGCTTCAGCTGTGGCTCTCAAGGTTGGATTTAATTTGTCCAATCTGTTCAGTCCAGCTTATTTCCTCTGTTTATGCAATACCTGTTTGAGAGGCTTGTTCTTTGATTCAATTAGACAGCGTTGGTCATCATTTTCAGGCCTATTGCACAGTAAATCTGTAAATGTTATCTTCAGTGGTGCAGCAAAGGTCAAGTCTTAAAGCACAATATAAGGCTGTGCTCAATAAGTTCTTTGAATAATTGTGACCTGTTCCAACGAAACCCGGACAAAGTCGCACAATGTGTTTTGTCACAATGTACTCCTGAAGTCATTTCGGGATGGATTTTACCATTTTGAGGTTTTAGGTTTTCCTAAGTCACTCACTATTAATCTACAATCTCCTCAAATTTGAACAAAATCCATCTACCAGAAGTGTGTTTTTTGTCATTTTTGTGAAACATTTGTGTATAGAAATACATGTAATACGCTTTTCTGAACTTCAAAGCTGTTTATCTCATAATTAGGTTGTCAGGGTCTTATTACTAAATCCAGACCCCAGGGAAGATAGGGTGGGGGTACATATGTAAATGATACATCCTTTTAAAGCTGAGAACCTAGAGAATTTGAACAAAGCAAAATCTGAAAAACTAAAAAGTCGACTTTGTCCAGGTTTCGTTGGAACAGGTCACAATTAGTAGTAATGCGATCGGTTGAACAAACAGAATCACTAAATAACGATATGGTAGAAATTTCATCACAATTGTTGGCCCATCCTTAATCCAACTTTGTCTATCTTCACAAACTATACTGCTTCTGCGCCAACTTATTTTACAATTCTCACTATTACAATTACAATGAACTTACATGTGTCCTGGACTTGTTAAGGTAATATACATAAAACCAAGAGCAAATGTTGCATATTAGCTTTAATGAGATGACTATTTGTCAGACCAAGAAATGACTACGAATTCAACCTTTGTCTTTTGATGTTTACTGTGATTAACAGAACGGTTGTCTAGCGTGCTGCTCCATCATGGCCAAATGTCTTAGTGGGGGTGCTCCTCTGATCAACATGGTGGAGGGTTCAGGCAAGTCCTGCGTACATCTTGCTGCCGCAGCAGGCTACAGTAACATCTTAGAGGAGTATGTAGATGTACCTGCTGTGGACTTTGAGACTTTGGATCCAGATGACAGGTGACCACATACAATATCTTATCTTTGCCAATAAAGCAAATAAAAATCTCAATAGATAGCACTCTTTTTCTCATCAATATTTTAATGACCAGCACTAAGTTCAAAGAGAATCTCGTTTGGCAATTGAAATTAAAAGTCAAATAATTTGAGTTGGGGTGTTTGTTTGTTTGTTTGTCAGGACTCCTCTTCATTGGGCAGCTGCTTCCGTTGAGTTGGAATGTGTTGAGATGTTACTCCAGTTAGGCATGGACCCCTCGCCTCATGACATCAATGGTGGCACGCCACTAGACTACGCTAAGCAAGCTGGAAATCAGGACATCATCAAAATACTACAACGAGCAGGGGCTCAGTGTGGCACCATGGCAACCACATCGTCGAAAGTATCCCCGGATGCTGAAAGGACTGGTGAGGGGGACAGGAAAGAACCTTGGAAGAAACGTTTTGGGTTCATCAGCGAGTGGTTCAACCGACAAAAGAACGGTCTGAGGTACAAATCCCCATCCGAACAATCCGACGGACCAAACGGTGCCAAAGACAGGACGGTTGTTGCCAAAGTAACCTCGGATCTTCCCAACGAGTCTGATTGTCACTGTGAACACATTGCTAGGAGCTCAGAGGAGGACCTATCAGAAGAAGCCCTCTGTCCGACCGTCTTGGACAGGATAAGAAGCGAACCTCATGGAAACCAAGACAATCTTGACACCACGCTCGGCAAACGAAGCCTGAGTGAAGATCTCAGCTACGCCAGAAGAAACTCATTCCCCGTCAGTAGAGGGGGTGGACTAACCACAGAGTCCCTGGACAAATCCCCACGGAGGGGATCCGATAACATCCTAAGAGCCGCATCTCCGTTGCTCATAGATCACCTCCACCCTAAGGGCAACCCATCCGATAAACACAACTTACTGCCTACAGTCACTCCTCTACCAACCTCAGTTTTCCCTAAGAGTCACGGTTTTATGACTGATGAGGTGTTGTGTCTAAGTGAGGTGTCTATTCCGCTCAGACCGTTATGTCGGGATTTGCCAGACGCTGACACCGTACAGCGGCATGCACAGGAAATACTGGATGCGCAAAGAAGTGAAAACTGTAAGTTGACCACAAGAAAGGAATCTTGTTTACAGAGGGTTGCAAAAGTCCCCAAACAAAGATATTTACTAATTTGGGTAATCTGCCAACACAGGGCTGGATAGCTAAAGTTGATAGAGCACCGGAACGGCAGTCCGGAGGTCACTCCGGAGCCACGCTCCAGTCAATTTCTTTGTAAATTTCTCAAAATAATAAGTTAAGTCTTTTTGGAAAAAATTAATTTGGCAGAAAACCTGCAGGTAACAATTTAAGAAAAAACCCTCAAAGCTAGGTGTAGACTAAAACAAAACAATCGTTGGCTATCAACTGTAAGATGGAAGTCAAGTCAAGGACCTGAACTGCAACACTAATCTGACTTCCAATTCTTCCTTCACCAGGGTTGAGCTCTGGTAACAACGGCAATCTTAAACCAATGCCTAGCCTGTGTGGCCGGAGTTTGTCTCAGAAGAACCTCTACATCTCAAATGTTCCCAAGCTGGCTCCTCTTACAGCAAGGCCTCCCATGTCACCAGGAACAGGTAGGAACTGGTGTAAACCGGATCAGTCCAGACCAAAGCAGTTTGATAGTGTATCATCTCACCAAGAACAGGTAGCAACCGGTGTAATCCGGATCAGTCCAGACCGAAGCAGTTTGATAGTGTAATATTATTAAGCAAAATCTGGTCTCTGCGCTCTCAAACTTCTGCAGAACAAAATGGTCTAATGGCCTTATAAACAGTGGTAATAATTTTCAAGTGCTTACAGACCGTTAGTATAAAACACTACTGTCGGCAATGCATTATTGTTTTACTTTGGTATTTGTGTTTTTTTTTCAGGAGAATTGTTTTTCTCACTTTCACCTCAACGAACCACGGCAACATCTCCTTCATTACTCCTTCGATCAGACACTTCGCCAACCAGCATGCCGTCTCACTACTTGCCATCCAATCAACAATCCCTCTCCATTTCTTCTGACACAAAATAGTAAGTCCAACTCTCTTGCTCTGCACAGCATAAAGTATAGACTTGGAAATGCAGAGAGTTTGCTGTTAGTTACAAACAATTAGGAAGATATTAAAAAAAATATGATATTTATGTAAAACAAAAATGTTCAAAATAATTTGATTTCTGTTACCACTCTGTATCATTTTTTAATAATATCCAATAATGAATTTTCTTTGTCTTGTTTTCAGCGGATCGTGTCCAACGATCAACCAGAAAGGTCTAGTTAACAGGTCCAGCACTCTGAAGAGTTTCCGCCTAGAAGCGTTACAACCAGTCCAACCCCACAGCTCGGGTAAGTGACAAATGTCGGCCTAAAATCGTCTCATAGTTGTCCCTTTTGGGCCAATTTCATGGAGCTGCTAACATTTGCTCTAAACATCTGCAATAGGCTTCCCCCTGATATCATCGGGCAGCCTTCAGAGAAGGGGGCTCAGTGTTCTACAGAACATCGAACAAGAGGCATCTCAACACAGAATAATTGCAACCATGCTCATGTCGCATTGTGACAATACAAAAAGTGATGCAAACTACGGGAAACAATAATCATGCTGCAAAGATAGCTGCCATGCAACCAATCTATAACGTATGACATCTTATGATAACATTCATTTGTTGTTTAGCAGAGAAGAGTGAGAAAAAGAAGAAAAAGAAGAAACCAAAGCCACTGACTGCCGGAAAACTACAAGGTGAGTAGAAATAATAATAATAATAATAATAATAATAATAATAATAGCTTGCATTTATAAAGCGCTTAATACAGGGTTTCTAAGCGCTGATGCGTGAGATGGTATAGCTTAAACTGTAAACATGCTTAGATTGATCTAAATAAGTGGGTTTTGAGTTCAGTTTTGAGCACGGATGTGGACGGGAAGGTTATTCCAGAGAGTAGGTGCGGCAATTGAGAAGGCGCGTTTTCCGTAGCGAGTGCGGGGGATAGGACCAGTGTTGAATTCTAGGTGGGCGATAGATGATGATCGAATAATGACTGTTGCTCTCTCATTTACCCTAACCCTCTGGACTATTCTGGCTAAAGAACACTGTTAAACGCAGCAACATGCACCACTTGCTAAAATGACAAGCTTGACGTGCCATATTGGCTGAAGACATTTTTGTTTATTTACTAACATCAATTTATCGTACCCTTCGGTTGCAGCTGAAATAGTTTGAACGGCATTGCCTCAGGTTTCCCAATAAGCTGTGGGATTCCTACACAGATTTTTAACGACAAACTCTTGTTTCTGGTTGACCTTTTTATGATACAGAAAACATTGACTCAACGAACTTGACCCGACCCGCCTCAGCCGAACCAACAAAGACTCACCACTTCAGCCACACATTGCCAACCACGTTAGAATCCGTCACATCGTCTGTAGAATCTACGGTCAAATCCTGATTTCTATTTGGCATTCTTGGTTTCAGCTTTGCATCCTGCCAAGCTTATACATGTACCCTAGTCACCGTGAATTATGTAGTCATTTGAAAGGTGATTGTTACTTTGTCAACCGAGTTTGTCAAGTTAATCTCAAGTCATCCAGTCTCATCACTAAGCCCCGCCTATTGGCCCCGCCTATTAGCCCCGCCCATTGAGGTTTAGACCAATCACATCTGTGATTCAAGCTACCATTTGTCAGTCGTGCATTGTTATCATTTGAAGCAGCAAAAGTGCTCAAAATATAAAGCCGTGGTTGACAAACAACCTGATGAAGATTTTAGCTCTGTGAATGCTGCATGTTCCAAGAAAACAATATTTTGGGATTTTTATTTCAAGTCAAAATTTGCCGAGTCACAATTTGAATAGCACCCACAGTCAGCATTCGGGGCACATTCAACTATAACTATTGAGTTACGAGTTTTATTTCTCGTAACAAAAATGTGAGAAATAAAATATAAAATGTAAACAACTTGACACAAGTCACTGGTGTTCAAACTGTTTGTGTATAAATAGAACAAAAATGTAAGTTGTTAATTGTGCACAAAAAGTTAGTGTAAATATCTGAATTGATTGAAGAAAAAAAAGAAATTTTTATAAATCTGTACAGATGGTTTCACAATTCAGTACTCTTTGGTTGTACATTCCAACAATTTCAATGAACAAATCCAACAAATATTTAAAGAATGAGATGTAAGTGCCATAAACTTTGTAACACTAACGGATCAACTATATTTTACATGTGTGTATGTGTGTGACCGGGATTATTTTAACATCACCGAGCCGAGGCGCGGGATTATTTTTAACGAATCTGTCTGCTGACAGACATTTCCGGCCTTGCTCAGTCTTGGCGTGTTTAAGCGTCGTCCATTTTGAATCTGGGGAAAACTTTGCGTGTACATGTATATATGTCCTCCGGTTCAAACTGGTTAAAATAATTTCCCTTTTAGTTAAGTGCAATTATATTTTGTGCAGTTTGTTTTCTCAGTGTTTAAAACAACCAACTCTATTATCTTGTGCTGATTACTATATCATTATTATTTTTTAAATTTATTTATTTATTTTTTTAATTATTTTTGGGGGAGGGGGTTGTCTGTTGTTTCTTAAACACATGGAGGCATCTGGATAATGAACAACAGAGGGCGCTGTTGATTAAAATGGACAAGCCGTTATATTTTGCTGCTACATGTATTAGTATTACACGTTTTTTTAACACGTTTTTTTTAACGATTGAAAAGACTAATTTTCACTGTGCAATATGTAGTTCTAAGAATAATTAATTTTCAGAAAAACTATTTATTTCAGTGTAAAAATGAGAATTTTATTTATTTATTATGTAATGAAAGGTGACACCATGTGACCGTAATGAAATAGGCCTGCACAATAAAACGAATTTTAATAATTAATTTGTGATTTATGTCTTGGAGATAATGCCCTGTCATTGGAAATAAATAATTGAATAAATGATCTGAAAACCGGAACTAGGCAACTTTTGATAGAATTGTAGTTGGGATATGTTTTAAAACCTTGGTGACGTTCCAACTTCCAGTTGTGCTTAAGCAAGAAGCAATAAACGATGGCTTAAGAGATGTTTGAACTCATATTCTCATATTAAGGGGATAAATGGGTTTGATGTTGCTAAATTCAGGGCCTGAAATCTGAATCCGCAGCTGGAGTAGACACCGAAGTTTCAAAAACTTATTCATGTAGGCCTATGCCCTTCGTACTCGATCGTTTAATATTGATTATTTTGTATTTTACCCATTGTTCGTTGTTTGTCCATATATCGTGTAAAATGCCCACTGGCTATATTATATTGATCCTCGCGTAATATTAATGCACAATTCTCCAGGTTAGCCTTTGAAATTCTCTGTCACTGCGGACAACCGCATAGTGAAGCATGAGTGAAGTAAGTACAGGCTAGGTGAAGCATGGAGGAATAAGAAGGATTCCTCCATGGGTGAAGTGAAGCGGCACAATACAGCGCGGTAAATATTTATCACACATAATAGCTAATCGACCATTATTACGACACGCGACGAAAACAAACAATTCCTCTGGCTCATGAAATCCACACTTCCACCTCGCCTACTCATTCCGCTCCGCCCAGAAAATTCACTTTCGTCTAATATTCGGAGCCGGGTGTTTTTCTTCTCTCTGTTTAACGGACAGGGAAACTTGCCTTGGGCGGTTCGCGGTGTCTCGCGTAATTTCATCTCTCAAATAATAATAATTGCGAACTCGCAGACTGTACGTACCGCAGTGATCAGTGATGACAATTACGCAGAGGACAGGCCCTCCGGATGCAGTGTTCGGTGTGTCACTCTCGACGAGGATTTCAGGGTTGATAACAAAATAGTGCAGTTGACCGTAGCTATACGGCCACTAATTGTCCAGCATTACGGACGACTGCCAGCGTACGCCTGATAATAATAATAATAATTCTGCATTTGAGGACAAATGTCATCGACACTTGTTATCCGTTTAAGTTGTTTCGCAGTGTGAGCGCATTGTGGGTCTCCTGCAAATCATTTTGAACTGAACGTACAATTCCGTTTCTTGCATGATGAAAATTTGACGGTGGAAAGTTGGGAAGAATTTTGGTTCCTCCATTTTGCTGGTCAACCGTGTCCTGAATCATCAGTTTTTGTTTTTTGGGGTCAGCATTTTTTGTTACTAGTTTGGATTTATTGGATTTCATATTTACACTGCCGAGTTTGTTTTGGAGCTTCATTCTACTGGCTGCTGTATCTACAGGTGGATTCAATGCTTCACTGATCATAAAAGCCAGAGCAAAAATTGCGCTGAAAAAAAAAGCGGCGCGGGGGCGATAGATTATAAAAGTACAATCATTGTCGTGTGGATTATCGTCGATTGTGTGTAATAACAAACATAATCTTGAACAACAAATCGGTGTGTGGTACTTGATTCTTGAACGGTACATCATGAGTGGGCAGCGGATTCCGAATCGACCGACGAGGGTACCTATCACACCGCCCAAACCAGGCCGCTACCAGCCCCCTATCTCTCCACGGAACAACCCGGTGGCCGACGCTAGGCTCGCCTCGCCGGAAGACGCCGTGGTGAACAGCGTCAGTCCAACTCAGGTCAAGATTCTTGAAGAGAACTACAAGCAGAATAAGAACATGGATGAGATTACGCTAGAGATTGTGGCTGCAGAGGCTGGGCTGTCTCCCCAAGACGCATCGGTGAGTATAGAAGACAGAGAACCTGACCCTGTTAGTTACTCGGAACCAAGTAAAAAATCAGTGCTTGGAAAATAATGCCAATAAGCGAAAGTCGGCATTTTGCTAACCACTTTTTGCTAAGTAAAATCTCCCCGGTGCTAATTAGATTTTGGTGTTTAGCAGCTGTTAGAATTGATCGCATATCAGTTATTAACGCTTAAACAAAAATATTACCGCTGTAGAATGGTACAAAGACTACTTAACGAACTTAACGAACAGACAGCGAATGGTATTAGATGTGGATGGAAAAACTAAGGAATATATTTCTGAGGGGAAAATTAATGCAATCCAACAGTACGTGACGCTGACAAACATAACCCACAACCAGGTAAAATTCGAACCTGGATCACGAAACCTACAGCTTATCTGTCATAGATTCTTGGTTTTGTGTGTGTTGGAAGTCGTGTGTGAGCTTTTAGTGTCGGCTCATTTAAAAAAAATAATACATGTAGTTTCAAACGTGCTGGCCACAAAATATTGCTATTATATGTCACAATTTCAAACATGTTAATTAAATGAATAACCATCACCACCACCTCGTCCCATTTTTACGACCCCGGCTATAGCGTGCCACTCAACCACGTTTCACCAGGTCAGTTGTGAGTAACTTCCCTGAGCGGGAAGTTTACTATTATCAATCTCTTTTCCTCGTTATCAGATTCATTCAATAAACGAAACCTACAAAAGTTTGTCATCGGATTCATGACTCGATGAACGAGTTCCGGTTTAGATATGATTTTTGTTATGAGTCCGTTCGGACGTCAAGCTACATGCATATGCAATTTTAACCGTGGCGACATGGATGATTCAACTCGCTCTGGTGTCTCAGAATTAGAGTTGACTTAGCCATCTAAACGTTCCCTTGGATACCTGCAGTGCTGGAACGTACAAGCAAAGCACCGCGACGACTGGAAATGAGTCTATACTGTGTGACTTAGTTACCTCTTTTGTTTTACTGTAAAACTAAGTCCAAGTTCGACCAATCGCGGGTCATGTGACGACGTTTCAGTTTTGAAGTATCCGATTCGTGCAATCCCATCTCTGCCGTCAGTGCTAATGACACTCTGTGTAAACCAATTTCCCGTTTCTCACGGCAATTTTGTTGCAAATTATAGATCTCAAATCTAACAAGCAGATAAATGACGATATCCGACACATCATAGTAGATGAGGTTACTGTTTGCCACACCCACGACAATTAAAACAAATACCAGGGGTGTATCTTTCTTGTGAATGCAAGAAGAGTGAACAGAATCGGTTCTTAATGTCCACAGTTTCCCAAACATGCCGTAGCGAACTTACGCCGTAATTGGCTTCGCGCTACGCATGCTAGGGTCAAATTTGGTGGGTAAATGGTACAACCAACCCCCCCCCCCCCCCTCCCCCCTAAATGAAAAGCTATAGATCCGCCCCTGACATAAACACTTCTCAAACATATTGACATACTGAATACTTGAATCAGCATCTATAATGATTGCGGTCTTCTCTTAGTTGCCCCTCGTAAAATATAAAATAAAAACATCTAATAAGTCATTTGTTTTTTCTCATTTTAACACGATCGGGGTTAGTCATACTCACAAAGAACATTGTGTCTATAATACCATATATAATTTCTTTACTTAACCAAGTCAAATTTCATCATCAATCCATTAAACATGCTTTTACTTGCAGTCGTCTATGTTTTTCCCCACACACCGACACCGACAGACCTAGTAATAGTCGCTATCTTTCTTCGCTCGTCCATTATCGCGCCTAATGTCCCATACAGTAATTCAGTTAATGGCAAACGGCTTGAGTGATGCCCATTAATATCATTATGTTACGTTATTCAACCTGCGTTGAAACTATGGCTGAATGTCGATACATGCATTTTCTGAAATATAAAAAGTGTTCACGCGAAAAATATAGAAAAGGGATAATTTTGCACATTGAACGCACGTCAATAATAATGATATGCAAAACAGTTTTGAAAACAAAAGACATCGCGCATTCCCCCATTGCAGCACCAGTTACAATATTTGATATCGCCATATACATAATACAATACGGTATCTTAATTGTATGTATATTGTTTGTCTATCGTCGTATTCTTGATATAGGTCAAGGCTTATTGTACATGTATTACATGTCCGATAATTAAAGTTTTGTGAAACGTTCAATTCATGACCGTTGTTTCCGAATCATTCCCTCTAATCTTTAGTAATTACACCTAAATGAAAAAACTTTGACCCTGAATAATTAGTTACCATGGAAACGTTATGCGTTACCATGAAAACAACAGCGATCGACAGTTTCGGGAGTAATTGATGAATAAAGCAATTATGAAAATGTAGCGTTGGTTCTGCAAATGTAGTTGACGCTATAGGTAAATAAATAACGCGAAAACGCCGTAGCTAACGAAGTGGAAAAGCAAATTTGAATTGTAATAATATTTACAGTAATATTATTTAATTGGATATTATTTGGTTTCAGAATATTCATTCAGCCCCCCCCCCCCCCCCTTCTTCCTCAATGTCCTTAAACACTGACTTAGCATACCGCTGATAATTTATTTTTCCTCCCCGTTGCTAATTTGCCAGAGATGGTTTCAGCACAGACGAGCTCTGTGGAGACAGAACGAAGGCCTTCATCCGAACAGTCGAACCTTGGAAGAAATATAACAAGCAAAAAGATGATGGAGCAAAAGATGTGGTGTGGAACATAAAGGCCGAGACAAGGAAGATGCCTCATTGATCTCCTGAAGACATTTAGAGCACACAAACGTGGGAATTCTGACCAGCAAGGGCTTACCCACGTCGTTCTAGATTTCTATTCCGTCTATAGGCTCGAGCCTCAAAGAACATTTGCCCCATAAAAATGACATTCCAAGTTTGGGGCGTCGATTCCATTATTGATGTTACTAGCATCATGATATAATTATTTTAGCTTGATCTATGGCCATACGGCACAATGGTTCATGTTTTCTGGATTAGCGACTCTCGCTAGCGACTCTGGCAACAAAGAACTGGACAAATCGAGAGAGTGCTTATTAAGGTTCTCTGTTTGGATTAGTCGCCAGGAAATCTTATCACGAAACCTTTTAATGTGTTAATACGTAATAATGTTCGATGCACAATGAGTGCAAAACCGATTATGTGTAACTGTGGGGCGCTGTGGTTTGGCTTCTGTACGGTGGTAATACGTGGGTTCGAACCCTGACATGGAACATGGTGCTTGTGTTCTTGGGCAAGACTCTTTGCTACAATTGCTACTCTCCACCCAGGAGTAATGGGTACCTGTGAATGTACGTAGAGATCACATGCGCTGATCTTGAACTGCTGCAGAAATGGTCTCGTTCCTGGTGAACAGGGATAATAACTGTAAAGCGCTTTGAAACACTACACAAAGCGCTATGAGCACCAACATTATTATTATTACATGTATTATTATTAACCCTTTTTTTTTAAGTAGATGAAGGGTTTGAGCCATATAATATTTTAAAGTGACAAAAGTGTTTAATTATGTCTCTTCAGATTGTGAAAGGCATTTTTATGCTGCCGTTTAAGTTGACTGATCTATGATTTGACTGTTTAATCGTGATGATATCAATTGCATGTTGGTTCTGATGGAATTGCATGGAAAGTAGGAAAGGAAATGTTTAGAGCAACTCATTGTGTTAATGGTATTACAAAATCATTCTTATTTTAACGAAATAATCGTGTTATATGAATTATGATTTCTAATTTATATTAATATGGAGTAAGAAGATACAAATTTTGTTTTACAAAAATAATTGTACTGAACCCTACAAAGTATGAATAGACGAGTCCGCGCGTCATGCGTGCACGTTACGTTATGCCATACACTACTTGCGCACTCTGATCGCGGGCGCGTCTGACGTCAACTGCGCGTCAAAAAAGAAACCTCGATGTAAACACAAACGCGCCGTGGTTGTTTATTCTGAGTGGGATTTTGCTCGGGAAAGGAACGAAAGTGCCTCCTTATTCAACACAGCGAATTGAGCGGTAAGTTTCTTTTAGTTTGTGATTAGTTTATTTTAAATGTTACAATACTGTGATAATCGATAAAGTTCGTATTAAGTATTAATTAATTTGTTAAATTAACACTTATTGACTGGAAACGTTAGATTCACGAAATTGGGAATGGGATAGGCCCTAGGCCTATCCATTTTTTTAATTTTTTATATTGACCCAACAGGAACCTTTCCTTCTCTATTTGCCCAAACAAATATTTCAAGATATTCAATTAAATCCTGCATTCTTTGCTCCTGATCCTCTGAACTAACGCTGTGTTCCATAACATAAAATACCCATAGTTTGGAACTTTGAACAAACCTGTTATTGAGCTGTATAACATGAGTGGTGATCCTTAAGACTAAGACTAGAGATAATTATAAGAATCAAATTCTACTTTAGAAGCTCGGCTCGTTATTTAATCATTTTATAATTTCATGATTTTGTTGTTGTTCCCTCTTCGACTAAGAACAAGATAGTGTGCTCGTGTAATTTTGGATTGCAGCAAAACATTCCAACTGAAATGCTTCACTTGTATTCTGTTCCGTTTTTTCTGCATCTAATTCGCTCTTTGATTACTTTTTCACCATAGTAACTTAAAGATATAGGAAATCGTCAAGATGACAGACACTACTCCATCACCAACACCCATCACTCTAGATGATGATGACAATCTTAATGATTTGTCCTCAACTGATCGCCAGGAAGCAATCTCCCAAAGACGCAGCTCCTGCAAGCCCAGTTATCTCAAGGGCGCCCATATGGATGGAGGAGACGCAGCAACATCCGGAGACCGCCCAGAGAACGATGATGTGTCGACGTCGAAACGCCCCCTGTCGGCCACAATCGGAGACTGCATCATCGGAGAAGGCGAATCAAAACCAGATGAGGATATCGAGATAAAACATCTGCTAGAAAACGGTACCACGAGTTATGGGACCGAACGCTTGGAAGAGCCTGGGGAAGAACTGCGGTTTCTTCAAGAGGAAAACGAAATTAAAGATTTGGTGAGGTTAGTTCTTCAGAAAGTCAGGATGGAATTAATCTTGGAGAAAATAAGACAGTTAGATTTCACAGAAGGTTCGTATGGATGCAGTCCAGATTATTTGGAATGTCAAGTCAACACTGATGAGGATACTGGTTCCGATGCGGTTAAAAGAAAGGAACTCAACGACGCCAGCTTTTCTCTTCTGAACGAAAGGCCAGAGATAGAAGAGGAAGACGTGAACAGACCAGATATCGACGAGTTTGAGATGAAAACAGAGTCACGCCAAGAAGCGGAACAACAACTTGACGAGCTGATCCGATTCGTCATTGAGAAACAATCTAAAGACCTAGCATTTGAGAAAGAGGAGGCTAATTCTAGCTGCATTCATGAGACAGGGGTTGAGAGGGACAAGGCGACGAATGGTGACAAACAGGAGTTAGGGTTGGACTTTAAATTCCACAGTGTCATGCGAAGACTTACGTGCGAAAGTATTGAGAATTGCTGGGAAGATGAGATTGACAACGTTGATGGGATGGCAGAGGTTACAGATGAGTCGCAGTGTCTTGAGATGCTGCATGTTGTGTCTGAGGCACATGGTGGGGTGACAGAACATCCACAAGAGAACAAGGAGAAGGCTAACCAACCACTGCATCACAATGGCATCGAATTGACGATGGAAGAAACAAGGGTACCTCAAACAACACACGAGGTTCAAGAGTTGCATGATGAGGTCCAGGGGTCACATCACGAGGTTCAGGGATCACATGACGAGGTTCAGGGGTCACATGACGAGGTTCAGGGGTCACATGGCGAGGTTCAGGGGTCACATGATGAGGTTCAGGGGTCACATGACAAAGTTCAAGAGCGGCACAATTGTATTCAAGAGGTACGTTATGAGGAAATTTCCTACGATAAGGTTGAAGAGGCACGTGATGAGATAACAAGGAAGAAGGTGCAAAGCAACTATTCAAATGAGGCTGAGTTTTGTATACAAGAGGCCAATGGAAATGGAGTTCAAGATGAAGAACAAGAGAGCATAGATGAGGATAATTACTGTCTACCGCCTCATTGCACAGACGCAATGGGTGCATCGGAGGTGCCCAATGACGCACGAGGGGTGGCGACTGAAGAAGACGAAGAAAACATTAGAGAAGTTGTTTTCGATGGTTGCCAGATGAAGGACGATGAACAAGAAGATGGGAGTTCTGGTGAGGATGTTAGCGGTGGGGATGATGAAGACTTGTTGTCCAGCGAGGATGAAGAGGAATTGGACACCATGGTTGGCTTTGTGATCAACTCAGCAAGGTCGTCGCTGATGAACAACTTTGATATTTTTACCTTCAACAAAACGTCTGACTACAAAGGAAACACAAGTCCCTCAGGAGAAGACAACGAAAAGAAGGAAGTCTTGAAAAGTGGTACCAATAAAGAAGGAGAACCTTTAGCTGTCTCGCTTGTTTCTGCTTCAGATGATACCAGTAAAACTAATGAGAAAAAGTCCAAACAAGACGTCGACAGTGTTGATGATGAAGGTGGTGTGGTCAAGAATGAGGACACAGAGGATGTGGGTAATGAGAAGAACAAAAAGCAGTTTGATCGCGAGTCTTTGGCAACAAATCTGACAATGTCATCAACGCAGACGATGCACGTGGCCACTGATAGCCAGTCACAGAACGCGACTGAGACATTGCTTCGCGCGGCCAATGGTGATTGGCTTGGCGAGGAGAAGGTGTCACGCAGCCTCGACATAACGAGCACTTTGATTGGCCCGGAGGTCGCCTTGACTGCCAATGAAATCGTTTCAGATTCAGATGACGATGATGACGATTTCTATGAGTCTAATACAAAGCCAGCAGTTTGCATCAACAAAGCAGCAGATGACTGGGAGTGCCTAGCCATACAGCAGATCAGTAAATCGCAGTCTCACGCTTGGTACCCGACCTACAACACGGCCCATCATGGCGTCGGAAAAACAGTGAGGAAACAAGACGAGATCGCAGGAAACCTTGACGGTGATGAATCAACACTGACCAAACCTTCAGAGATTCCCTCGAACGAAAAGACGACTTTATCACAATCGCCAAGTATGCCAGGCACTACTGGAACCGCCAACAATACACTTTCATCTCACAATCAAACAGCCAAACCCTCTGCGCCAGCTGTAGTCTCATCTCAGGTCCGTCAAGCCCGCACCGGCTCAACAGAGACAGACAGCGGCGTGGCAGTGATCAACGACGGGCTCCGTAAGAAGATCCTCCACCTGGAGCAACGTCTAAAGGAACTGGCCCTGGAGTTGACATTCCTGGGCGACAGGAACTGGAGACTAGAGGCTTACATCGACTGTCTCATCAAAACCCTGGAGGTGTTGGAAGTCACAGACGTGGTGGATCTTGACGAGAAAACCGTGAGTTTAATCGCAATTCCATGCGCAGCTAGAATTAATGTTAAATCGGTAATTCGAGTTTTGTCTTTTGGAAGTAGCATTTGATTACAGAAGCTGTTTAAAGTTGAACGTTTCTTGTTTAAATATTGATATATTTGTTTACCTCATCGGATTTCTCCAGCTGCCGCTGTGTCTCTTTAAAGTCAAGGTCAAGGCTGGCTACAAGTTGGGTTCCTATAACTGCATCCCATCTCGCGCTCTGTGGAGCTACAACAAAGAGGGTCGCCAACCGCCTTACGTCGACCTCAGCGGTTGGGGAGACACCGATAAGCCGGCCAAACGACCAGGTAAAGCTAATGACCCAAGAGAAAGTTTAGAGGGGCCGTGGAAAGGCCACCTGGGGGAGTCTCTGACAGCGCCTGGCGCTCACACAGAGACGATGTCGACAATTATATTTGTGTGGATGCACCACCCCGAAGTGACGTCTTTTTGCACGTCACTTTTTGCAATTATCCACGATACGTAACTTCATGGTGCGGCCAACGACTTTTCCTGAAATAGCGTCACGAATTGTTTTCCTCACTGTGCAAACATTCAAAATTTTACTTTAATAATGCAGGAATTGTTTATCATAGCACACCACCCCCACCCCCAAAAGTACAAAACTCTTTAAAAGTTTGACAATCATCATTTTTTAAATTGTTTTAATTTAATTGTCGGTGAAGATGCGTCCGCGTCAAAGAAGACTCAAATAAGCAAGGCCAAACGCTGAAGTTTTATTTAAAATCTAATAACTGGTACCATGTATTTCAGATTCAACTGGGTACACTCCTGTCCCGTCATGTGACGACGATGTTGGGCTGAGTGTTTCCCAGATGTACCGATACGAGTCTCAGTTGGAGGAGCTGTCTACTCAGAATCAGATCCTAGAGGCACAGCTCAGGGAGGCACAGGAGCTAGCCCAGGCCTTCATCGATCAGACCCCGGGAGTAGAGCAAACCATCCCGCAGAGCTTGCAGCAACAACCGCAGCTGAAGGACCAAGGAGTACAGACTGCTCCTCCTCACGAAACTGTGCCCCAAGATATTGAAGTGCTTCAGCAACAGATGCAGGAGATGCAAGAGTATCACCCGGGTGGTGAGGAGTATTGGCGGCACCCCCAACAACAGCAGCAGCTTTTCACCACTGCAACGCCATCGAGTCAACAACCTGAGTGCTATGTCGTGCATCAAGAGAAGCAGTATTCATTCCCTCTACCACTGCAACACATCCCGCCGATGCAACACCAACCACTGCCCCAACAGCATCATTACCAGCAGTTTCAGCACTACCAGTCTGAACTGCAACCACAGCAGCAGCTGCAACAACTGCAGCAACAGCAGCCAAATTGGAACAACCAAGCAATCCATGAAGATACCGTGCTGCCGAGCGATTGGGATTCTAGCGAGGAACTGTCTCTTCAGGACCCGCTGGAATGGCCGACATTGACCGAGTCGCAAGCCCAACCCAGACTCGGCACAGAACCCGGACAAAATCAACAACAGCAGTGGCTCCAATCTAGGCCGTTTGCAAACACTGGACGGGCTTCCCAAGTCTCACAATCTGCTCCGGCTGTCTCGTTCGGTACTACTAAGGACAAGTCGACCCTCCACTCGTCACTGGTGCAACCAGCCAGCACCGTTTCGATTCCAAATCACGAGAATCGACACAAAGTATCGCACCATCTCGAGAACAAGTCTAAAGAAGCTTCTGGGGGCAGCGCATCGTGCCAAAGTCTTCAAAGGGGCCGTCAATTTGACGATAATAGCCGAAACTCGTCACGTTACAACCACCGGTCACTTGACCAAAGCCGAAGTGGTTTCGACACTGTGCCGAGAGGTCAGCGACAGGAAGAACCGATGAGATTCGATTATTGGGATCCGCCACTCGACCATCTGCCGTTATCGATTCCCGGCGAGTTTTCCGCGAGTCTTCACGGCGAGGTATGGCAACACGAAGGCCCACCTTTCCACAACAACGTACGAAGCAGCAGCGGGCCCTCTCACAATCCACCGCCGGCGCATCACTCTCGAAACATGGATCGGAATCGCCGTTTCTTCCACGGAGATAGTGTCTTGGACTCGTACCGTCCCGACTTCTCAGAGTTCCATAAAGATGCCTTCTTCAGCGGAGACGTCATCAGTGAGTCTGTGTCGGCATCCAACCCCACATTGAAAGTCGACCCAGGCTACAAATTTGACAAATTGTCTTCCCCTCCAAGTACGCGTGGATTGTCCTCTCCGAGCAGCTCCACCACCGTTGGCGGTTACTCCAGCAGACATCACGACAAGCGGGCGGCGACTCCAACCAGACGAGGCAAGCCGTGGCACAGGGCGGGGTTGCCCCGTCACTCGAGCCCCTATTCCCCGCTCAAATCACACGCTAACCCGGAAAGAACCCACAACGATTCTAAATGAACAGACAAACAAAGACGAGCACTCGCAAGACGTAAATGTCATTAGGAATTTATCGGTTTTAGTATGGGTGGGCGTTATGCTCTTTTATCTTACTGACTCTTGTGGGTGGCAGATTATTTGAAGATGATAATGAACGAGGCAGTTATGAAATAATTGTATAACAAATAACAAGATGCAGAAAGTTGACACAAGTTTTTCAGCTGCTACGCCTCCACCTCCTCAGATATTTGACTTGGTGAACACGAAGAGAAGGGTAACGTTTGGGAGAAGTGGGGTTGGGATACTGTCCGACAGATTTGTTCAGGATGATTGTACACAGCAGTTGAAACTTTGAACCAAATGGAAAGCAAGTCATCCGAGAGTTGATGTTGTCTTTGGAATCTCACCAACAAATCAGGTGTAGACACTTACTAAGATAAGTTGTTTGTAGTTGCACCAGTAATTCTCTTACGTGAGTTTGTTGAGAATGATCACATGGTGCTACCGCAAACAACTTAAATTTCACCATGCAAACATTCAAATCTTATTATACACTTACTGGTAATAATTTCAAAGAATCAAATATCGCAGTTTTATCACTCACACGTTGAGGATTTTGGGAAACCTGGGATTCCTCCCCATTTTGGCTTCGGCTTCGGTTTAGGCCCCTGAACTGAGGGAACTCTGCGGCTCGGTGTAAAGGCCACAGTTAAAAAGGCCCTCGTTTTGTTTCAGGGGAATTAAATTTAATAAAATGAGACCAAAGTGTACTGTAGTTTCTATTTCGTTTGGAAGTTTTGAAATGATATTGTTTTATGTTTCCTTTATTTTTGCCATAATCTTTTTTCGCATTGTGAAAACAAAAATAAATCAGTGACTGCGATCAGTTATAATTTTGGTCAAATCTCGAGTTTTCAACTAATTTGACGATTGAGTGGAGTGAGTAGAGTGTGTTTTCAGTTTGTACAAAAACGTCTAGGCCTACTTCCCCGTCTATACTGTCAAAATTGAGAACTGCATCCTTCGCGAATTTCTATCGATCTCAACATTTTGAACATTGGTAATTTTTGCAAAACTCCAATTTTTACAAAAACATTTACTGGCTGACCATCCCGTAAATTGTTATACAGCTCCCTCTATTGTCGATTTCAAGAAAGAAATTCAGTCCGTTTTCCAAACCCCAGCTTCGTCGTAATTGCGGCTTCGTCCATGCAGTTTAGCAATGATGATGGAGCTGGAGACAGACCTAAGCTGGGGGCGCTTGTTTTTGGAAAACGGCCTAATATGAAGATGCACACAATAAAGTAAACCTTTAGGACGAGGTTGATACAATGTTTTATACTGTGAACTTAGAAAGAAATGAGTGATCAAAATAACACTGATTTTTTTTTTTAGGACATAAATAAAAAGCCAAATTAATATGTACAATTATTTTTTTTAAACAGAAGCCCGACTTCAATAATGTTGCCAAAAGAGTCGTGCTCGTTTAGCCCATTCATATCATAAGTTCAGAACATTGCTTTGTTAAAACTATCATGCGCTGTAAAGTGTGTTCAAGAATTTAAAACAAAGCCTTTTCTTTTTCGTAAACCCTTGTTTAGTTTATTACTGAGGTTCAGCACATTATTGTGTCAGTCTTAAAATGCTGAAGCAAATTAGAGTGATACAAAAGAAATGAGACATGATCATAACAGCTAAAATGAAAAACGATATTACTAAATGGAATAGCGCCTATTATTGTATGAAAATTATCTGGAACTAGAGGCCGGGCCGGGATAAGGCTTACATTATGCGGCATATAAACAGGCTGAGGCTGTGCTTCATTTTATTTGGAGCGCAGGATAAAAATTCGTATCTCCGTAATTCTTTGTTGGTACCTGGGAGTTAATTAAATATAATCTGTTAAAAACAAGTAGGCGTAATTATTACGATCGAGGCACAATACGAACAGCTGACGCAAATGAAAAGTAAACATTCTTGCGCACATGTAGTTCCTTTTTATCTACGCTATTTTATTGCGTGAATTGCAAAAGGCACCAGCCTAAACGACAATGATATTATTTTTGGCTTCCCCATCCAGCATTATTATTCTAATTTACATATTTGTTACTTTACGTCACCGCCGACAGCCAATGAGATAGCCTTTTATAAGCCCACGTGATTCGTTAATACTTCACGGAATAGGAGCTCGAGGTCACATCACGCAAAATCATAACAACACAATTTATAAAATAGGTCCACTGAAAACTTCATCAATTTCGGGGTAAAATACTCCCCTTTCTCCCTAATTTCCTGCTTTGTGCTAACCCGAGGTCACAGTGGAGACCCTATAGGGCAAGTCAGGTAGGAAAGAAGGGGATTCTGCCAACCGAAACCGAAGAAATGGAGGTGGACGCGCAGGTCCTGAATTTCATCGAGCAAAATGGAGACGTGTCGAGCGACGAAGCAGACGGCAACAACAACCCGTCTGCAGAAGGTGACGGTGTAAATGGCGGTCTTATCTCCGCTCTCGAGGGCAGAATCACCCGAAAAGCTAAGCGTAGACTCCGTAAGAGCCCTTCTAAGGAAACCCCACCGATGCTCATCATCAACGGTCTTGTCACCGTTCCTCCTGGGGAGAAAAACCTGCGAAAGTCTCGCAGTGGTCGGGGCCGTGGACTTCCAAAAAAAGGTGAGCACGTTTCGTCATCGTTTTTTGTTCTAAATGCAATTGTTGTGGGTTGATTTTTCTCTCATTAGAAGCTTCAACGGTATGCTTGACTTATAAATATTCCCTTTAATTTCTGACTATATCGTCAAAACGAAACACAAGTGAGGCAGATGCGAAATAAACGGTAGAATTTTCATTGGTAAGTTTGTTATTGTTTGTTGTTTGACCATGGAGGTAGGGTTTGACAAGGAGGATGCTGTTAATCATCATAATTAAGGTTTTTATTGGGTCCAGGGGCCGTGTGTGTGGGATTGATTGATGCTGATATTATACAGGGCCTAATGTGATTATGTAATATTACATAATGTCTGTTTATGGTTGAATTGTTTTTATTTAAAAGCCCTTGGAGTATTATGTATTTTGTAAGTTGGGCAGAGATGATCTCAAATGTTAGGCAATTGTATAGACTAGTGACGGGTGTCAAATAGTCAAATTATTTTTTCCACATTCTAAAAATAACACGGCCAACTAGAACTTGCCTTTTTTGTATACAAACCATAGAGGTTGAGGATTGGTTTTTAAAAATGTTTTCTTATGTTATTTGGTCAGAGCATGGAGGTTTAATTTTGAACATAATTCAGCTCTAGAGCTGAGACGTTTGAATTTTAATAAACCAATAATAATAATAATAATAATAATGGAAGAATAAGGAGTTTGCATTGGTAACATCTGCATTTTTCATGTGTTTCCTAACAAAATTTGAAATGTTTCAACGACACCATCATTGAGATATTGAAAAAAAGTGGCATCAGGATGCAACATTCTTTCCACAATTCTCTTTTTTTTTAGTAGGGCCCTTTTGTTTTGATCCTTGAAATAGTCAGACCTAGGGGATTAGATCCCCAGGTTGAAACAAGATTTGGGGGGGGGGGGGGGGGGGGTTGTTGTTGTTGAGAGGGACTAAGCTTTCCTTGAATTGTTTGTTGTGGAGAGTCCTTGTATTCCATTTAATAATGCAGAAATAATCCTAGCTTTTACCATGACTACATTGAAAAGATAATGTCTCTGGAAGTTTGGTTCTTAAACTGCTAAAATGTCACTGGGAATGGGTTTGCAATGCATAGAGATCTAAGTTGATATTTGTCCAATATTAAGTTGCTACAGGTGTGTTTTTATTTTGTGATTGTAACGCAAATGTTTTTATTTGTGGGTGCCTGGGTGGCATGGGTGGCTTGTGCGTAAAGTGCTCTTCTCTCACCAATGTGGCCTTGGTTTGATTCCTGGCCCGGATCATTATGTGATTAGAGTTGTGCGTTAGTTCTCTCCTGTGCCGCGTTCTTCGCAATTTAGCTCCCCAGCTGCGAGTAAGGATGATTAGCCTCCAAAATGATTAGTATTATTATTATTCCTCCATGGTGTAAGAAGGCAGGAATGACAGATCACTACCTCCCAAGTATGACTCATACTATTTTGTTAATATCCATGCTGGGAAAATAAATGTAAACATCAAAATCAATACCAGTTAGTGTTCTGATCAATAATGAATTGTCCGTGAAACTACAGTACTACCCTGGGAATTAAACAATTACAGATATTTATGACTCAGGCGCTGTCCAGGGTCACTTGTTGCAAGGTCTACATATTTTATTATTGCAAATTTGTAATAAGGCATTTGGCACTAGGGGCTAATGGAGCAGATTTGTTATGTCTCAGTGCGTCTATGGTGTTGATTCTCATACGATCTAGCTCGGCATTCTATGAGGTTTCCACAAGTTTAAGAATTAATCTAGCTCGGCATTCTATGAGGTTTCCACAAGTTTAAGAATTAATCTAGCTCGGCATTCTATGAGGTTTTCTTCCACAAGTTTAAGAATCGATAAATGGAATAATTCATGCATGTAGCTTTAATTTCTAAATCCGTTGGTTAGTTGTGGAAGCAGTAAATTCTAGGGCACTGCAAAAAGTGCAAAGTTCAGTGAACAGTCAAAGTGATTGAAGGCAGGCAAACTGTATAGATCTGTAGTTTATTACACAAACATTCTGTAAATTACTTAGGTCTTGGTGCACTGAGACTGAGTCATTTGGAGTTTCCTCTTTGTACACTAAGATTTGATCAGCTTCCCCCTTAGGTTTAAACATTCAAAGTATGTCGGTCTTCTAAACTGGCCTTAGAGATCAAGCCCCTAGTTATCTGGGCTAAGGTAGTGGATTATTTTTCTCCCAGAGTCTAAATCCAGACTTTATGTTTCTTTGGGGTTTTTTCTTAAAATTGTATTCCATTTGTATCTCGGGGTTATTTTTGTTCCAGAAATAAACCCACTTCTGAACTTTTTGATATAATTGCCTTTTTCTAAATTAATGGAAAAATTGATAACAATTTGGTATGTTTATATTGACAGACATTTAAAACATTACAAAAGTAAATAATGCTGGTAGAAACCTCAAACAGTATCAGTAATTAGTCTTGTTAGTCTTAATTAATTAGGTGTCATTGTATGCAAAGTGAACTCATCATATTGTAGTGTATAGTGTGTTGCCAATTTGTATGCAGGTTTGCCTTTGGCAGTAACTTGACTGATAAGCATTTTGCATGATGCATTATTCAGAGTATAGGCACACACACAATCGGTGACTTTAAACCTGTTTTATCTGGCTTACATGTAGGTAAACCTAGGTAGAAATGTGGATTTAAATTGAAATTGGGTTTTTATTGTGTATACATTTTATACCATTGTGTATAGGACAATAAGTCCACTGTACATGTATAGCAAACTACATTTTTGATACCAAGGGATAGAATGACAATTGAACAGTTTCAGACTAGTAGCATAATAAAACAGAAACATATACCGATATTGGGCACTTTTGGTGTCAATTGTGTCACACAACAATTTTTTTTTGTTAAAAGAACTTTTGTTTACATGTTGAATGAGACAAACTTTCTATCATGCGATGCAAGGCTTCAATCCCCTAAACTTTTATTGTTGTCCACATAACTTCTTTTTGAAAAAATAATTATTGAATTCCTGGCTTCCATATTTCATAAATTTGCAATGATAATTGATTGTACAGGTGGAGCAGGTGGTAAAGGTACCTGGGGAACACCTGGCCTGTATGAAGAGAATGACGCTAACTGTCAAGATATCAATGATCCTAACTATGACTCTGATGCACAGGTAAGTGGTGGCACCAGTACGTTATGACAGGTGTATTGAGCTCAGAGGTCTAGATTTGACCAGATCTTCCGAAATCTCAACTAGAATTAAAGAACTATTCCATTGTGGCCCTATTTAGCATTTCTTGTCAATTTCTAGATTTTCCATTTTAGCAGAAAACAAATAAAATCAATGGATATTCCCATTTAGATATAAATCCCAACTTTTTTTTTTTTTTTTTTTTTTTGGGGGGGGGGGGGAGTTATTTAAAACATCAGTTCTGAATATAACTGCAGAAATGTATCGTTGAGGAATTTGAAAACTCCAATATTGCAAATGTTTGGCCGTGTATTAGAATGTGGCGACGGTTTTGAGCAGTACAAATAATTATCAGTGTTTTCTATTGACTCTGCTGCAGTTAAATGGTTTGTTTCAGGGACCTATTCTGCAGGTACATGTACATGTATCGAGATGTTTACAATCATTAAAACCTGTTACTCATTCACCTACGTCTAAAGCAAAGTTCAAACTCCAAAGGTTTCTACATAAACTGTAAAAATTTACCAGATGAAGATAATTTGGAATTGTTGCTGCAATTGACTCACTTTTAAATGCAGAGTGTTCATTTTTCTCCTAAAGACAGTTCAAATTATAAATTAATAAGCCATGATGGTTTAATAAAATATTATGTTAAACATATTTGTTTTTAATAGTAATGTTTTTTCTTTTTCAATTAATTCTTTCATTGGTCTATAGATTGGAATAGTATTGGGGTTCTGACAACAACACTTTTCTTTTGAAATAAGCAATGTTTGTATCGAGACAGAAACTATACAATATTGTTTTAACCAAATGTTGTGCAAATAACCGATACAAAACCCTCGCTGCAAAACAAATTGATGAACTACGTACTTGGATCATTTTAAGCATCCTACCCCAAGGAAGATTATAATTTAAATGAGTTTAGGATCTGTGTGGGCGGGCCAGGCACTAGGAGCAAGCTCGTGTTTTGATCTTCGGATCAATGGAACAAAAGCCTGGTTGGTTACCAAAAGAAATGAAACGGTTAAAGGGTTGGTGCAAATCATGAATCGAGATATGCTGGCAACCAATTTACACTTCTGTACACTGCTAATGTTAATAATAAAGAGTTTAGCATGTATACAAAATAAAATCTTGCATAAAACAAATACATGTACAATATCTACGAGTCACTTGGGATAAATACGTTTGGTGTTAGATTGATAATTCTATTAAAAAAATTGTTAGTACAGGGAGGGGAGAGGGGGGGGGGGGGGGGTGGGGTTGGGGTTGGGTTGACAAAGAAGTTGCAAGTGAGATGGTAAAATGTCAGATGTGATATTACTCTTATCTTTTGTTCACATTCATTTCAGTAAAAGCTAGCATTTGAGAGAGGTGTGTTTTTCATCAGCAAGACGTAGCATAAATTAACTCATTTCTTTGTCCGTCTGACCCCCCCCCCCCCCCCTCTGTGATCAGTGGGTATTGTACTTTTTCCAGGAATTTGTTGACCTATCACGCTTCCTGCAAAATCTGACCCGATCTGTTTCACAATGAAATTAATATTCATTCGTGTTGTGACTCACTGCGGTGTATATGCCTAGGGGAACCATTTATGTGTTGTTATTTTGCCATTATAACTAAAATGTTTAAGGTCAATTTGATTTTTAAAATTGATGGCAGAATACAAATCGTTTTAAATAAAAGGTTCACATTAAGTTGAATTAACTGCTTTAAGAGGTTTTATAAATTTGGCTGTGAATCCTGCCTTATGAATGAGAAATTAATTCTTCTTTTCATCAAATTTCTGTGCTTAGGTAATCGGTAAATTTGGCTGCTGTTGCTTTTAGATCATCATCGAAAGGAAAGGTTTTTTAATAATAAATATTTATTTTGAGGGCCTTGTATATTTCTGATTGCTATTTGTCTGTATTCCTCTGTAGGCCGAGATTGCCATGAAGACAATCACTCCCAAACTGAAGGGGGAGGAGCTACAGGAAATGGTGGAACCAATCATACAGGAGTATTTTCAACATGGAGACAGTGACGAAGTGGCAGTAAGTGTCGGCAGATGTTGTTGTAGGACTTCAGTCCAGGAGTCTGTCTTGAGTCTGTCTTGAGTCTGTCTTGAGTCTGTCTTGAGTCTGTCTTGAGTCTGTCTTGAGTCTGTCTTGAGTCTGTCTTGAGTCTGTCTTGAGTCTGTCTTGAGTCTGTCTTGAGTCTGTCTTGAGTCTGTCTTGAGTCTGTCTTGAGTCTGTCTTGAGTCTGTCTTGAGTCTGTCTTGAGTCTGTCTTGAGTCTGTCTTGAGTCTGTCTTGAGTCTGTCTTGAGTCTGTCTTGAGTCTGTCTTGAGTCTGTCTTGAGTCTGTCTTGAGTCTGTCTTGAGTCTGTCTTGAGTCTGTCTTGAGTCTGTCTTGAGTCTGTCTTGAGTCTGTCTTGAGTCTGTCTTGAGTCTGTCTTGAGTCTGTCTTGAGTCTGTCTTGAGTCTGTCTTGAGTCTGTCTTGAGTCTGTCTTGAGTCTGTCTTGAGTCTGTCTTGAGTCTGTCTTGAGTCTGTCTTGAGTCTGTCTTGAGTCTGTCTTGAGTCTGTCTTGAGTCTGTCTTGAGTCTGTCTTGAGTCTGTCTTGAGTTACAATTCAGTGATTTGTGCTCGACTCAAGTCACGTCAGCTAAAGAATCGAATTTGGACAAAAAGATAGCGGTACCTTTCAAAACTATACTATACTGCAAAACTCTCCAGGAGTTTCCTGTGAAACTGTACAACTCATATTGCATAAATGTATGTTACATTAATCATGTCTATTCAAAAGATTCATTTCCTAATTAGGACTTGAGACTTGCACTTTTATCCTTACAATCTTGAATCTGACAATTTCAATATTATTTGACACAGCATAGGGGGTTGTTAATTAAATGACTTCAGACTCGATACTCAACAACTGACACAATACTCACACTGGGACTCAAGTGTCCCGAAACTCGGACTCAACTCGTTACTCAACTACATGTACAACACAATGCTCATTTTGAGACTCGGTGGGTGCATTAACTGTCTTATGTTAGTTTCATCTTGTCGTCGTTCAGCAGGGTAACATGGATCCTATCTTTTTTTAGGCTTGTCTGGCTAATCTGAACATTGATGACACCGATCGTCATGAGGTGGCCACTGTCGCTGTCACCTTAGCCATGGAGAAGAAGGACCCTGAGAAAGAAATGACCTCTGTACTGCTGTCTGACCTGTATGGGTTAAAGGTCATGACGGAGATAGAGTTAGAGGCCGCTTTCCAGGTGTTGCTGCAGGACTTGCCTGATCTTACTCTGGATACTCCCGATGCTGCTTCTGTAAGTTGGACTTAAATTCATTGCCTTCCTCATTTAAGCAGGTGTGATTCTAGACTTGGCATTTAGCGACATAAGTGTGAAATTACTTTTTAAAGAAGTTGGTTTTAAAAAAATCATTTGCATTTTATGTAGTTCCAACTTTCAAGGGACATTAAGGCGTATGTATTGTAATCTACCTACCTCAATCCTTCAACATCCTCCCAAACTACCTCATACTGTTAAAAGAAAAGGCGAATGAGGACTTATTAAGGGTCAGTTTACATTTGTACAATTATTTGTAACTTGTTTATTTGTTGATGCACCTTTAGGCGTTGGGCAAGTTCATAGCTCGTGCCATTGCTGACGATTGCCTCGCTCCCAGATTTGTCCAGAAGTTGAAAGATGATGCCCAAGTAGATCACATGAGGTATGTTGCTATGGCAACAGAATCTTGGCCAGATTTCATGGCGCTGCTAAACACATCTTTTGTGTCATAATGCAACCATCGTCTATTTCTTGTAGACTATATACTGTAAACGCAGTACTAAAAGGCACGATACAAAAAAAAAGGACAATTTAGAGAAATTTGGTTTCCATAAAGTTGATCATGTCTGTATATGGCACATTAATGGCAGAAAGCTGTGTCAAATTATGCAAAAACAATGCATAATAGTTGCTAAACCGCTTTACTTATGAATTGGAATAAATATAATTCCCTGGCTTTGTTATTCTCTGTTAAACCAATGTCTTTAAAATAACCTGTTACTTAAAAAAAACCACTTGTTCTGTAGTAGTTTTGATGTTGAGTTGATGTCATTTGGTTGCAGTCATCAAGCTCTGGATGGTGCTAACCTGCTGTTGAATATGAAGCATGGAATGCTGAAACTTGATAACGTCTGGGGTGTGGGAGGGGGTCGTAGACCTGTCAAAATACTCGTCAAAAGGGTACGTAGTCAAGTCCACAAACTCACTGACCCCCAGAACCCCACCTACCTGCTGCCGAACCTTATGGAATGCTGAAACTTTATAACCAGGTCCATGTCCAAGCTAATACCCGGTCCTCTTCTGATACTTAGGTTGTGCTGCTTCTCAAGGAGTATCTGTCATCGGGAGAAATTCTAGAAGCCATCCATTGCTTAAAGGAGCTGGACGTGCCTCACTTCCACCATGAGCTTGTCTATGAGGTCAGACAACATTCATGATCCAATATTCCTGATCTAATATTCGTTATCCAGTAACCTTGCCTAGTCATAATCTTGTGGGTCGCCCTTCCTGTCTTAGTACACTACCCTTATACATGACTTCAGCTTACATGTACCACCTAAGATATTTGTGATGTGTTCTGTTAAAAACGATCTCTTACTCTTCACTGAGACAACTGAAACACCTGTGTAACTTTCAGCAGGTGGATTCTACAAACGATTGTAATTTTTCTCATTTTTTTTTAAATTCTTAAAATCATGACTTTTTCTTGTCCAATGATCAGGCTGTCTACATGGTCTTGGAGCAATATGAGACAATAGAGCGAGTTGCTCCTATCATGGCTAAGTTGCTCAATACGATGTTTGACAGCAACATCATCACCATTGATCAGATGAACACTGTAAGTAACTCATTAAGATGTTTGCTTTTCTTATAAACCATTCCACAATGCAACTAGCTGCAAATCTCGTTTGTTTCGCCAACCCCTCCAGAAAAAACCCCACAAAACCCCACTAATTATTACAACAACAAATACTGATTGTTTGTATTTAAATGTCTTCTCTTTCAGGGATTCCGTCGCATATTCACGGCTCTGCCAGACATAGTGATTGACGTTCCGCATGCCTTCGCTATTCTGGAGAAGTTTGCCGATATTAGTCGCCAGCACGGATTCATCTCTGCCCAGCTGAAAGCTGAGGTGCCAACTAGGTAAGTAAGACCGCGTCAGAATCTCTTGTCTATTGTCTAGGTGTTCGTCTAATACAACAATAGACGTAGCCGTAGCTCCAGAAGCCCGTTTTGGACACGGCCTAAACTACGAAGACCGTCAAACCTTCAGGTAATCTATCTCCATTTTGATTTTCTGATTGTGACTTTGAATCCTTTGCAGAGTCCGCAAGCGTTTTGTCTCCGAGGGAGATGGTGGTCTCCTGAAGGAATAAACCCGTAAGATGTCACTACAAACCCTGGCCAGTATACAGTACATAATGTAAACCCTAGTTGATGCTTTACACAAACTCAGAGAGTTGCAGAAAATCCTTAATGATAAGACATCATTAGGGAAAAACCCTCATCTTTGATTGGCTTTTGATTTTGTCTGAAGTATGAACCAGGGTGGAGTTCCACTCACGTGAACAATGTTAACGTTTGCCAACGTTTGCTCATTTTTGTGTGCACATCTAATGGAAAATGGTAGGCATAGTTGGGAAATGTGGGCAGCGTTTACTGAGTGGAAAACGCCCCAGTTTTTTATGCTGATAATCAGTGAATCATTCTTTGTCACTGGAGGGCGCTGTTCCAAAAAAAACAACACACAAATACGGGCTGCTTAAGTGGCCTACAGTTACAATAATTGACATTTTCAGTCAAATTTGCTTTGCATTGGCATTAAGTATGACATATGTGCACATGGGCATCTCCCGCGTAGCTGGTACACGTCACGCAGCGTGGAATTGGAAAGATGCATGTGTTGCTGCCCTCTTGTGTGGAGTAAAAAGAGGCTTATGCTGCGTTCCAATCGCGTCGTGTTTATCGTGTTCACGAGTCATATAATGGCGTTTTAATCGCCTGGTAACTCGTGTTTACCAGTGGTGAACTCGAGGTGGATTTTTTTTCTCCATGTTCACGACTTTATAAACGAATAAAATACTCGCGCATGCGTGTTGGTTCATGTACGAGTTCTTGCGCGATAAAGAATGTCCTTATTACCGCACGACTAACTCGACTGTGCGCGTGCGTCTTGGTGAGTAGCGTTTGAAATGCAACCTAACAGAGAAATTCACGGTGAACACGATAAACACGACGCGATTGGAACGCAGCATTTGTAATCGGTTTGGTCAGATGTCTAAAGCGCCCTCGTGTACAAGCCTCGAGATCGAATTGAACTCTCGCAAACATTGCCAACGTTTGCCAACAAACAAATGTTTCATTGGACGTGGACAAAATTAGCAAACGGTGGCGAATGTTTGTATTGTTCAAGTAAATGGAATGCAGCCCCGTACTGGTTATTACAGTTAAACAGCGCCCTCAAGGTACAATGTGATCAACTGCGTTCAGTATGTCAAATCGTACATTGGTGTATTGTGAATCTAACGTATAATAATATTCTGGCAGGCAGGGTGTTCATATTTTTGAAGGTAGAATATTAAGTGAATAAAAAAGAAAACTGCATGCTTAATAACAATTAACCTTTGTACCAGTAATTCTACATGTAAATGAACTCTTTATTCAGCTAGAAGGTTTTTAAGAGTTAAAAAACGGGAGTCTTTGTTTTTGGTTGAAGACGTGTACAGAGTTTGGATGATGATGTGTTGGTTTTGGACGTTTGGGAATTTTCCGGCCTTGAATTTAATGAGGGTTCAGTTGAAGTTAATTGCGTATAAAGGCCAAATTGTGTTAAATAAATATGATCCTAAATTGATGTAGTTGAACTACCACATTGTTACTTCAGATCATTATAAGACAGACTAAACAAAGTATAAATAACTTACTACATGTCTCTAAATTGTTTTTGAGGAGGAAAAAAAAACTTAAGAAATTTATCTGCATTGTTGGTGCGAAAGCAAAACAAACCTGACATGCGGATTGTACATTGTATTATTCATAAGAGTTCTACTCAACTATTTTCTCTTTAGATTTGTCTATTTTGATAAAAATATAAACTACTGATGGCAAGAAAAGCAGCTTTTCTGGCATTCGGATGTCTGTTGATTGTTTAGAGATCAATACAAAAAAAGTTAAGCATAATTTAGCATAATTTCTCATTTAACCAGTACGCGCTTGGAACATTTTGACATTGACCAGGCACAGGCGCAGGATATTTTTTCTCACAAACCTCGATCCTCGAGACGAGTTCAGGCAGGCATCTGTGGGTAGCACACCCTGATATTTCTGGCCTTGTTTGCTGTGAGCCGGTCACTGTCATATTTCTGGCTTTTCTTGTGACGTGTTTATCAGTCATCCATTTTTAATTCCTGTATACACGTCATTCGACGCGAACTGGTTAAAAAGTACACTGCATCTTGTAGCCCAAATGTAAGTTATCGATTCAGTTATTGAAATAAAATAAAATTTAAATAAAAATATATCTTTTCAGTTTATAACATTTGTTCAAATGAAGCAAAAAAGCTACATTACAACATCATTTGTGAGAGTACAACTTGTATTTTTTAAATTACTAACGGGGATTCTTTGGGGTACTTTTTAGTCTTATACAAGTGAGAATTTTTTATTTACATTTTTTTCTTGTAAAATTGTATTTAAAAAAGTCTCCGGCCTTTGATTATTTTGTTGGAATTTTGTTAAACTTTAAATTCTGGGTGTTCATCATAACACGCAACTATATTGGATATTATACTTGATGGATTTTGCTTTAAGCAGTTTCACATTGTTTTAATGACCAGATTGTATTGATGCTTTTCATGAAATAAACAAACCATTGACATCAACAGAGATTGGTTAATTATACTCAATTGTCATCATTTGTGAGCCTTCAGACGTCATATCTAATATGTATTTCCCCTCCGACTTTTTGGAAAAATTGCAAGAGGTTAGCCTTGCGTTTGTATCAAAATTTGCCAAATTAGCAACATTTTAGTTTTTTGTAGTAATTAAAAATTGTAAGGGGTTAGCCTTGCATTCTTTCAAAAAATGAACAAAATTTGGCTTTTTGTAAACATTTAAATTAATAAGGGGTTAGCCTTGCATTTGTATCAAAATTTGCCAAATTTGGGCCTTTTGGAAACATTTAAATTTGTAAGGGGTTAGCCTTACATTTGTATCAACATTTGCCAAATTTGGGCTTTTTGGAAACATTTAAATTTGTAAGGGGTTAGCCTTACATTTCCAACAAAAATAGCAAATTTTTTGTTTTTGTAGTAATTAAAAATTTTAAGGGGTTAGCCTTACTTTTTGACAAAAAATAGCAAAATTTGGGCTTTTTGGAAACATTTAAATTTGTAAGGGGTTAGCCTTACATTTGTATCAACATTTGCCAAATTTGGGCTTTTTGGAAACATTTAAATTTGTCAGGGGTTAGCCTTACATTTTCAACAAAAATCGCCAAATTTTAGTTTTTTGTAGAAATAAAAAATTGTAAGGGGTTAGCCTTACTTTGTGACCAAAAATAGCCATATTTGGGCTTTTTGGAAACATTTAAATTTGTAAGGGGTTAGCCTTGCATTTGTATCAAAATTGGCAAAAGTTTTTTTTTTTTTAGTAATTAAAAACTGTAAGGGGTTAGCCTTACATTTGTATCAACATTTGCCAAATTTGGGCTTTTTGGAAACATTTAAATTTGTAAGGGGTTAGCCTTACATTTTCAACAAAAATTGCAAATATTTTGTTTTTTGTAGAAATTAAAAATTGTAAGGGGTTAGCCTTACTTGTTGACCCAAAATAGCCAAATTTGGGCTTTTGGGAAACATTTAAATTGGTAAGGGGGTTAGCCTTACATTTGTATCAAAATTGGCCAAATTTGGGCTTTTTGGAAACATTTAAATTTGTGAGGGGTTAGCCTTACATTTTCAACAAAAATTGCAAATTTTTTGTTTTTTGTAGAAATTAAAAATTGTAAGGGGTTAGCCTTACTTGTTGACCAAAAATAGCCAAATTTGGGCTTTTGGGAAACATTTAAATTGGTAAGGGGGTTAGCCTTACATTTGTATCAAAATTGGCCAAATTTGGGCTTTTTGGAAACATTTAAATTTGTAAGGGGTTAGCCTTGCATTTGTATCAAAATTGGCCAAATTTTAGTTTTTTGTAGTAATAAAAAATTGTAAGGGGTTAGCCTTACTTTTTGACCGTTAGCCTTACATTTTGACCAAAAATAGCAAAATTGGGGGCTTTTGGGAACATTTAAATTTGTAAGGGGTTAGCCTTACATTTTCAACAAAAATAGCAAAATTTTTGTTTTTTGTAGAAATTAAAAATTGTAAGGGGTTAGCCTTACTTGTTGACCAAAAATAGCCAAATTTGGGCTTTTGGGAAACATTTACCCCCTTACATTTGTATCAAAATTTGCCAAATTTGGGCTTTTTGGAAACATTTAAATTGGTAAGGGGTTAGCCTTACATTTTGACCAAAAATAGAAAAAATTAGGGCTTTTGGGAACATTTAAATTTCTAAGGGGTTAGCCTTACATTTTCAACAAAAATAGCCAAATTTTAGTTTTTTTGTAGTAATTAAAAATTGTAAGGGGTTAGCCTTACTTTTTGATAAAAAATAGCAAAAGTTGGGCTTTTGGGAAACATTTAAATTTGTAAGGGGTTAGCCTTACATTTTCAACAAAAATTGCAAATATTTTGTTTTTTGTAGAAATTAAAAATTGTAAGGGGTTAGCCTTACTTGTTGACCCAAAATAGCCAAATTTGGGCTTTTGGGAAACATTTAAATTGGTAAGGGGGTTAGCCTTACATTTGTATCAAAATTGGCCAAATTTGGGCTTTTTGGAAACATTTAAATTTGTGAGGGGTTAGCCTTACATTTTCAACAAAAATTGCAAATTTTTTGTTTTTTGTAGAAATTAAAAATTGTAAGGGGTTAGCCTTACTTGTTGACCAAAAATAGCCAAATTTGGGCTTTTGGGAAACATTTAAATTGGTAAGGGGGTTAGCCTTACATTTGTATCAAAATTGGCCAAATTTGGGCTTTTTGGAAACATTTAAATTTGTAAGGGGTTAGCCTTGCATTTGTATCAAAATTGGCCAAATTTTAGTTTTTTGTAGTAATAAAAAATTGTAAGGGGTTAGCCTTACTTTTTGACCGTTAGCCTTACATTTTGACCAAAAATAGCAAAATTGGGGGCTTTTGGGAACATTTAAATTTGTAAGGGGTTAGCCTTACATTTTCAACAAAAATAGCAAAATTTTTGTTTTTTGTAGAAATTAAAAATTGTAAGGGGTTAGCCTTACTTGTTGACCAAAAATAGCCAAATTTGGGCTTTTGGGAAACATTTACCCCCTTACATTTGTATCAAAATTTGCCAAATTTGGGCTTTTTGGAAACATTTAAATTGGTAAGGGGTTAGCCTTACATTTTGACCAAAAATAGAAAAAATTAGGGCTTTTGGGAACATTTAAATTTCTAAGGGGTTAGCCTTACATTTTCAACAAAAATAGCCAAATTTTAGTTTTTTTGTAGTAATTAAAAATTGTAAGGGGTTAGCCTTACTTTTTGATAAAAAATAGCAAAAGTTGGGCTTTTGGGAAACATTTAAATTTGTAAGGGGTTAGCCTTACATTTTCAACAAAAATTGCAAATATTTTGTTTTTTGTAGAAATTAAAAATTGTAAGGGGTTAGCCTTACTTGTTGACCCAAAATAGCCAAATTTGGGCTTTTGGGAAACATTTAAATTGGTAAGGGGGTTAGCCTTACATTTGTATCAAAATTGGCCAAATTTGGGCTTTTTGGAAACATTTAAATTTGTGAGGGGTTAGCCTTACATTTTCAACAAAAATTGCAAATTTTTTGTTTTTTGTAGAAATTAAAAATTGTAAGGGGTTAGCCTTACTTGTTGACCAAAAATAGCCAAATTTGGGCTTTTGGGAAACATTTAAATTGGTAAGGGGGTTAGCCTTACATTTGTATCAAAATTGGCCAAATTTGGGCTTTTTGGAAACATTTAAATTTGTAAGGGGTTAGCCTTGCATTTGTATCAAAATTGGCCAAATTTTAGTTTTTTGTAGTAATAAAAAATTGTAAGGGGTTAGCCTTACTTTTTGACCGTTAGCCTTACATTTTGACCAAAAATAGCAAAATTGGGGGCTTTTGGGAACATTTAAATTTGTAAGGGGTTAGCCTTACATTTTCAACAAAAATAGCAAAATTTTTGTTTTTTGTAGAAATTAAAAATTGTAAGGGGTTAGCCTTACTTGTTGACCAAAAATAGCCAAATTTGGGCTTTTGGGAAACATTTACCCCCTTACATTTGTATCAAAATTTGCCAAATTTGGGCTTTTTGGAAACATTTAAATTGGTAAGGGGTTAGCCTTACATTTTGACCAAAAATAGAAAAAATTAGGGCTTTTGGGAACATTTAAATTTCTAAGGGGTTAGCCTTACATTTTCAACAAAAATAGCCAAATTTTAGTTTTTTTGTAGTAATTAAAAATTGTAAGGGGTTAGCCTTACTTTTTGATAAAAAATAGCAAAAGTTGGGCTTTTGGGAAACATTTAAATTTGTAAGGGGTTAGCCTTGCATTTGTATCAAAATTTGCCAAATTTGGGCTTTTTGGAAACATTTAAATTTGTAAGGGGTTAAGCCTTACATTTTGACCAAAAATAGAAAAAATTAGGGCTTTTGGGAACATTTAAATTTCTAAGGGGTTAGCCTTACATTTTCAACAAAAATAGCCAATTTTTTGTTTTTTGTAGTAATTAAAAATTGTAAGGGGTTAGCCTTACTTTTTGATAAAAAATAGCAAAAGTTGGGCTTTTGGGAAACATTTAAATTTGTAAGGGGTTAGCCTTGCATTTGTATCAAAATTTGCCAAATTTGGGCTTTTTGGAAACATTTAAATTTGTAAGGGGTTAGCCTTACATTTGTATCAAAATTTGCCAAATTTGGGCTTTTTGGAAACATTTAAATTTGTGAGGGGTTAGCCTTACATTTTCAACAAAAATAGAACAATTTTTGTTTTTTGTAGAAATTAAAAATTGTAAGGGGTCAGCCTTAATTGTTGACCAAAAATAGCCAAATTTGGGCTTTTGGGAAACATTTAAATTTGTAAAGGGGTTAGCCTTACATTTGTATCAAAATTGGCAAGATTTTGGCTTTTTGGAAACATTTAAATTTGTAAGGGTTGAGCCTTGCATTTTAATCTAAATTTGACAAATTTGGGGTTTTTGTAAACAATTTAATTTGTAAGGGGTTAGCTAATATATGGCTTTTCCCCAAAAACTTAAAATTGTAAGGGGTTAGCCTTGCATTTTTATTAAAATTTGCCACTATTAGCAATAAATGACTTTTCACCTAAAAACTCAAATTGTTGTTTTATTGCAATATTAGCACCATTTATACTAGTTAAAAAAGAAGTATTTACAGTAATTGAGTAAAGAAGATCACAGCTGGATAGGGTCATCTGAATTGTAGATAAAAACAATTGAAAATGCTGGAATTTCTAGGACGTAATTGAATTGACAAAATGGACTGCATAATAATTTGCGTCACAACAATTAATGTGAATTCCAATTCAGCATATTTGACCCAAAACGCCGTAAGTACTAAAGACTGCCTTTCACCAAGTAGATTGGGCGATGATTTCCTCAGCAGTTACGCTCATCAGGTTCTCTGTACTCCAACTTGAGATGCTTAAAAATGTCACTCTGTGTCTTAGCAGGAACAAGTGCATTCTGAAAACAAAACAAAATCACAAATTAGACAATTGGAACATATTTGATCTAAACTTTTGTTTTAAAATAGTTGCTCTTTTGTAGGTGATGACGGTTTGTAGGTGATGACGGGGTTTGCTTACCAGAAAAAACTAAGCATGCTAGGGGTTTGGGGTAGGTGGTGGGGTGGGGATGAGGGTGGGGGGTGGGGGTGAGGGTGGGGGGTGGGGGTGAGGGTGGAGGGTGGGGGGTGGGGGTGAGGGTGGGGGGTGGGGGTGAGGGTGGGGGTGAGGGTGGGGGTGGGGGTGAGGGTGAGGGTGGGGGTGGTGGTGGGGGTGGTGGTGAGGGTGGGGGTGAGGGTGAGGGTGGGGGGTGAGGGTGGGGGGTGGGGGGTGGGGGTGGGGGTGGGGGTGGGGGTGAGGGTGAGGGTGAGGGTGAGGGTGAGGGTGAGGGTGAGGGTGAGGGTGGGGGTGGGGGTGGGGGTGAGGGTGAGGGTGAGGGTGAGGGTGAGGGTGAGGGTGAGGGTGAGGGTGAGGGTGGGGGCGAGGGCGAGGGCGAGGGCGAGGGCGAGGGCGAGGGCGAGGGCGAGGGCGAGGGCGAGGGCGAGGGCGAGGGCGAGGGTGGGGGTGGTGGTGGGGGTGGTGGTGAGGGTGGGGGTGAGGGTGAGGGTGGGGGGTGAGGGTGGGGGGTGGGGGGTGGGGGTGGGGGTGGGGGTGGGGGTGAGGGTGAGGGTGAGGGTGAGGGTGAGGGTGAGGGTGGGGGTGGGGGTGGGGGTGAGGGTGAGGGTGAGGGTGAGGGTGAGGGTGAGGGTGAGGGTGAGGGTGAGGGTGAGGGTGAGGGTGAGGGTGAGGGTGAGGGTGAGGGTGAGGGTGAGGGTGGGGGCGAGGGTGGGGGCGAGGGCGAGGGCGGGGGCGAGGGCGAGGGCGAGGGCGAGGGCGAGGGCGAGGGCGAGGGCGAGGGCGAGGGCGAGGGCGAGGGCGAGGGCGAGGGCGAGGGCGAGGGCGAGGGTATGGTGTCTCGGTGATTGTGAGCGTGTGCTTATAAATTGGTCTACAAAATTCTTCAATGACGCTTAGCTTATTTATCAGCTTACAAGTGTGCAACTACATACACTTCTTAACTAAGTCTTTCTTGCTTACAAAACCAGCACATTTGTTTGTTATGTTAGTGTTAGCAGAGAATGCCAAGTGTAAGCATGGAATTCTGTGCTTAGCTGATAAATCTTGGTCAAGCTTACCTTAGTCTTATCAAACAGTCCGTGGCTTGTTAAGGTCATGTTCATTTCACGGTTAGCGTAATCCCGGATAGACCTGTTGAACATGCGTGATCCGATCCACCCCATGAGGGCGTAGGCATACTGGCTGTGTGGTGTGATGATCAGATCAACTCGACGAGCGACCCAATCCAGATTCTCATCACTGTGACTTGTCTCTGCTGAATCCCCATGAGATGTGCATTTATTATCTAATAACCCTGCATCCTGTGACTGAGTTGTGGTGTTCCAATCATTGACACGTCCAGTCTTGTCACCCATGTCTCGGTTCTGCATCGTAGTAGTATCTTCATCCTTCTCCCTTGATGTCTGTTTGTTGGTCTGTTTCTCCGAGCTTCTTCTGAGCAGAGTCTTCTTCAGTTTGTCCATGGATTGGTCAGTATTGAGCTCCTGTCTAGTCTTGTCACTCATGTCTCGGTTCAGCATCGTAGTAGTATCTTCATCCTCCTCTCTTGATGTCTGTTTGTTGGTCTGTTTCTCTGAGCTTCTTCTGAGCAGAGTCTTCTTCAGTTTGTCCATGGATTGGTCAGTATTGAGCTCATGTCTAGTCTTGTCACTCATGTCTCGGTTCTGCATCCTAGTAGTATCTTCATCCTCCTCCCTTGATGTCTGCTTGTTGGTCTGTTTCTCTGAGCTTCTTCTGAGCAGAGTCTTCTTCAGTTTGTCCATGGATTGGTCAGTCTTGAGCTCCTGTCTAGTCTTGTCACTCATGTCTCGGTTCTGCATCCTAGTAGTATCTTCATCCTCCTCTCTTGATGTCTGTTTGTTGGTCTGTTTCTCTGGGCTTCTTCTGAGCAGAGTCTTCTTCAGTTTGTCCATGGATTGGTCAGTCTTGAGCTCATGTCTAGTCTTGTCACTCATGTCTCGGTTCTGCATCCTAGTAGTATCTTCATCCTCCTCCCTTGATGTCTGCTTGTTGGTCTGTTTCTCTGAGCTTCTTCTGAGCAGAGTCTTCTTCAGTTTGTCCATGGATTGGTCAGTCTTGAGCTCCTGTCTAGTCTTGTCACTCATGTCTCGGTTCTGCATCCTAGTAGTATCTTCATCCTCCTCTCTTGATGTCTGTTTGTTGGTCTGTTTCTCTGGGCTTCTTCTGAGCAGAGTCTCCTTCAGTTTGTCCATGGATTGGTCAGTCTTGAGCTCCTTGCTATCTTGAATGCAGCGTTTTGGGAGGCGGAATATACTGAAGCAACGCTCAAAGTGATCCATGGTTAGATTGCGTTTAACCTGGAACGTCAACAGAGTGGAAATAAATAATGGAACAAAGTGTAAGTGCTGGTAGGGGTAGGGGTGTTACCAGTGGCATAAGTAGGGTTATTTTTTTAAGTGGTGCACCAATTTTGTACTCTAAAGGAAACTGATATATTGTTTGTCAGCAATTTAAAGTTTCAAATGTAGTTACGCCATGTTGAATACATGTTGAATGACCATAATTTTGTGGCATCCCATTTGAGACTAATTTCTCTAAAGTCAGCAACTCACCTGTCTGATAGCAGCCTCGTTATAAGAACTGTTCTGAACATCGGTGTATTCTAAGAGGTTTTTCTTGTATAAAGCGTGAAGGATCTGAGCTAGGAGTCCCTCCACCCTGCCTTCCTCAGGATGAGAAATAAGAAGATCTACGTCATGACCTGTGATCTTTCCTCTGACGAGAAATGACAAACAGAGAAATCAATTTGAACACCAATCATTTCTGCAACAAGGTCAGGGAGTAATACTCATCAACTTTGGAGGATTTTTGAGAAGTCGCCTTCTGACAGCAAAACAAACATTTCTTAAAGTCAATAATAAACAGCAACACACAACAGTTGATAAGAATCAGACACAAAGCTAAACAGACAACTGATCTATACTGACCTACTGAACCCTCCAGTGACTCTGACAGTAGTCCCTGGTAAGATCTCTTGGGCCTCTATTGCAACTATCTGTTGTATGATGTCTGCTTCACATCTAGTGACTGGTGTGTTGATAAGAATCAGACACAAAGCTAAACAGACAACTGATCTATACTGACCTACTGAACCCTCCAGTGACTCTGACAGTAGTCCCTGGTAAGATCTCTTGGGCCTCTATTGCAACTATCTGTTGTATGATGTCTGCTTCACATCTAGTGACTGGTGTGTTGATGAGAATCACACACAAAGCTAAACAGACAACTGATCTATACTGACCTACTGAACCCTCCAGTGACTCTGACAGTAGTCCCTGGTAAGATCTCTTGGGCCTCTATTGCAACTATCTGTTGTATGATGTCTGTGTCACATCTAGTGACTGGTGTGTTGATGAGAATCAGACGCAAAGCTAAGCAGACAACTGATCTATACTGACCTACTGAACCCTCCAGTGACTCTGACAGTAGTCCCTGGTAAGATCTCTTGGGCCTCTATTGCAACTATCTGTTGTATGATGTCTGCTTCACGTCTAGTGACTGGTGTGTTGATGAGAATCAGACACAAAGCTAAACAGACAACTGATCTATACTGACCTACTGAACCCTCCAGTGACTCTGACAGTAGTCCCTGGTAAGATCTCTTGGGCCTCTACTACAACTATCTGTTGTATGATGTCTGCTTCACGTCTAGTGACTGGTGTGTTGATGAGAATCAGACGCAAAGCTAAGCAGACAACTGATCTATACTGACCTACTGAACCCTCCAGTGACTCTGACAGTAGTCCCTGGTAAGATCTCTTGGGCCTCTATTGCAACTATCTGTTGTATGATGTCTGCTTCACATCTAGTGACTGGTGTGTTGATGAGAATCAGACGCAAAGCTAAGCAGACAACTGATCTATACTGACCTACTGAACCCTCCAGTGACTCTGACAGTAGTCCCTGGTAAGATCTCTTGGGCCTCTATTGCAACTATCTGTTGTATGATGTCTGCTTCACGTCTAGTGACTGGTGTGTTGATGAGAATCACACACAAAGCTAAACAGACAACTGATCTATACTGACCTACTGAACCCTCCAGTGACTCTGACAGTAGTCCCTGGTAAGATCTCTTGGGCCTCTACTACAACTATCTGTTGTATGATGTCTGCTTCACGTCTAGTGACTGGTGTGTTGATATCATTATAGAACTGCAGACCTAATTAAGAGTAGAAAATTAGCAGAGAATGCAGAATTAAACATGCTGTTTCCTCTAGATTTTTGAAATCACAGCGATTAATTGTGTATCTCGAAGATGAACATTGAGTTGCAAGTACTGTAATCTCAACATTCCTGAATCCTTCAATTTGAATATATTGTTCACACACCCTAGTGGGTTGGGGATAATTTAGCATTCTTTTAGATCACACATATATTAAACTTAGAATTTTGTTTGCAAAAAGTCATGAAGAACACCTGAAAATGATAAAAAAGCCTTCACTGTAGCATAAAGCCGTCTTCAACCAGTGTATTATAATTTTATTGAGATACAAATACTGGAAAATCCCAAAACCCCACTAAAATGCAACTATCTATTAATATCGTCTCTTTCTCATAAAATTTATGAAGCCTTATTGGCAGGCAAACCTGCACACATTCTTTTGTGGTGTTCAGACTGACTGACTGACGGTAAAAAATGATGACCAATTATTACCCTGTTTTTGTTCAGTTGTTAGATTGATATCTAGGCAGCGTCGGACATCTTCTAAACTTCTGAGTTTCATGTCAAACCATTTCCGACCAGTTGCAGCACCACAACCAAAAACGCCAGTAAATGTCTGAAGAAATTAAAACGGCCAAAGATTGATTATTATTATTATTAGGATTAAATTGAAGAACAGTATGCAGCACTAAACCAGAAAACCTGAAACAAGAATTTAATCATTGGACTCACCTTCATCATCTGGAACCATTCATCGTTCATAATATCTTCAACTTCGGGGGAAAATCCTTCCTCTAAGATCTCCTGAAAATACAATCGAACAACATTTTTAAAAGCTGACAACTTATCTGTTTCTTGGTAAAGTCAGATTTATTCGAATTTGGTAAAAATTAATTTATCATCTAAATGATAAACAATCATATTTATTTTAATAATTTTGTTTGCTAAAGTCAGTTAAATCTTGCGACATCTGGACAGCATACAGTTATCCATCAACTCAGTTCTTTCTTAGTTTAGTACCTGGACTACTCGCTTGCAATGCTTGCCTCCTTTCAAATCGCACAGGTTCTCAACTTCACGCATACTCCTTACTGGACTTGTCAGGGCCTTGAGGGCAGCAGACGCCTTACGGAATGCCAAAGCTCGTGACGCATTGTGGTCTCCTCCCAGATAGTCAGCTTGCTTCTCCAATATTTCCAATGCATCCTAGACAGGAAGAATGAAACCAAAATCCAGTTAATTTTAAATGGCCCCATCCTAATTTAATTGTTAAAAGAAAAAAAGGAAGCACAAATTACTAGTTTTAACCATCGCGGGAGGACGTGTATTTAAGTAAAGTTGTTCAAGGATTCAAAAAGTATGATGGATAAACACGTCATGAACAAAGCCGGAAATATCTGTCAGCAACCGGCTCGCATCGAGCAAGGCCGGAAATATCAGGGTGTGCTACCCACAGAGGCTCGCGACAAACAATGGTCTATGTCAAAATAATCACGGAGCAAACTGGTTAATACCGTCAGCTTGCGATTGTGGTGATTCAATGGAGTGATTCGCTGACAGCAGTACTTTGCATCCTGATAACACGTTCTTGAAGCTGTAGATAATGATGAGACTGTTGGTACAACCTGCCAAAAAAAAGAAACAGTGACTCTTAAAACGTTACAAAGTTGGCAGAAATATGTTGTGGTTTATTACAACCGACTGTATTTAACTGTGCACATTTTCAAAGGTGCTATTTAGTGAAAGGGATTTCTTATTTTTGTTTTTGTTTTTGTTTTTCTTGGGGGAGATAATAACAGACATGGTCTCATCTGCAAATTCCTATTTCTTAAAGGCAGGTGGTTATGGGGAGGGGTGGGGGGGGGGGGGTGGTTAGAGTTTTTACACTCCCCATTTTACCTTTACTTCTGGCTTCAGTCTGCATCTTTGAGTTACTGGAACCGGTGCCCCATCCTCCATGCAGGAAGTGAACCATTCCATGGAAACAATCTCAGCATCCTTGAGGAGGAGACTAGCTTCAATCTCACTGGATAATCTGCCTCTCAAAACCTCCACAACTTGGTCTCTGGTCTCTAGTTCAGAAACTATGTGAGTGACTGATGCACTGAAAAGCAGAAATGGGGGTGTATTAATTAGCTTGAAAACTACAGCTCTAAAAGCTCACAATATTGAAAGATTCGCCATGGGTTATATTATTAAATTACCTAAATGAAACTAAACATATTTAAATACCGTTACTGGTTAAGGCAAAATATCAAAAAAATTCTCACTTCAACGAATCGCAAACTCGAAAACCTTTCCTTCGTGCTAAATTCTTTATATGGTCAAGCCGAACCCGTTGTATTTTTCGCTCAACAATAAATATAGAAATATCAGGGTACTTCACAGGAAATGTTACTGTCTTTGGAGGCAAGGTAATTTTCCGTTTCTTCATGGGCGCAGCCATCTTGGATGTTTCAAATCTCGTTACGAAAGAAAATTGTAACGAAAACCTAAACAACTTAACGACAAAATAAAAACACTTTTAAAAGTAGCTCATTCTATTATATACCTGTTAAAAAATAAATTTCTTAATAAATGTAGGCAAATTTAAAGAAACACATCGTAATAAAACTAAATTTTTCAACGCGATCTTGCGAGACTTTACACATATTTGGTGCATGTCGTCTGCATGCACTATAGTGCACGGTTTTTGACCACTGCAGTGACTGCCAGAACGCATGATATCCTACATAGTATCACCATGGAGGTAGGAAACAACAAGAACTTTTAATGTTAACAACAGTACAAATGATCTGTCCGAGTCTATGACTATGAATGAAAAGTAGATTGTTGAACAAAACGCCATTGACATTGTCAGTACGTTGCAATTTCTCAACAAAAATGGCCGATGGTCAAAAGTCTCCACCGCCGAAAGGGAACAACGAGGGACTCAGAACTGTCCGAACAACGAGTCTCTTTCGAACCTTCAATTTTGAACTATTTGCCCGGCAGGTCAGCCAAATGGTTTATTTATTTCTACCTCTGGACATGCAGTACTTTCACTGTCATCTTTATTTACATGTTAATTTCAGAAGGCATTTTAATAACATCTCATCAATTAAAATGTGTTTCATCAATCCATCAATCCTCCATCAACTTATTAATATTGGGTCTATGGAGTATGGCAATTGTGATTACACTGGGGCCAGTATAGAGCTGCTAAGCACAAAAATGTGCTTAGATTGTTGTATTATATTTAACCCAATTTGCATTATATTTAACCCATTTGTATTATTTAACCTGATTTAACTATTTTTATCGACAGAACAAGTACGTTATGGGATTTGGCCTGGTGGCATTGACTGGGTGTGTGGCCTACGTGGCCTACCTGAACGCAATAAGTGAAAACAAGACAGATAAGCTGTATGAAGAGTACCGGCCAGATGGCACTAAAGAGATGCAGGTCAAAAGGTCAAAATGGGATTGACCTTTGACCTGGAAAACTGGGCTTTGGCAAACTGTTGAAAACTATGCCAACTAGTCACGGGATGGATTGAAAACGATTAAGATGGAAACGGATTTGAAGGAAACGGATCATTCACGGATTTGAAGGAGATGGCTTCTCAGATAGCATCAGCTGCAGGGTGGTGCCTAAGTCATCTATTGCTAGCCGTGGACAGGATGTGTCTCTTTGACACAGCTGCAGGGTGGGGCCTATAAGTCATCTGTTGCTATAGTTGTGGACAGGGTCTCTTTGACACAGCTGCAGGGTGGGGCCTATAAGTCATCTGTTGCTAGCCGTGGACAGGATGTGTCTCTTTGACACAGTTGTACATTAGGACTGTCAGTGTCACTGCATGTGAAACCAATTTTTTGCCATGATTGAAACTTTTATTTTGCTTTTCTGTCTGTCGGGTTTGGTGCCAAAGGGTATTCCAATTAGCCTTATTGAGGTATGACTGGCCATAGGCTGACACAATAGGAGGGCTCTGTTTGGTTTGGGTAAATACAAAAGTCTTTACCCGAATCAACAAGGCTTTCTTTTTTTGAATTCCTAGCCTAATGTTTGTTTTCCTCTAACCTATGATCTGCCCTGTTTTAAGAATAATGTTAATTTCTACATTAAGTTTCCCTAAGTACCTACTCTTTTCATTTCTCTTGTAGTCCTCTATATCCTGCGTGGCTTTCAGTCATGTTCAGGACAAATTTATATTAAAAAAAGCTCAAAGTATAATGCTTGAGACTGCTAATAAGCTTACTCCAAGATCAAAGAAATTATTTTAAAATAGATTGTAGCAAACAAGAAAACGATGATTTATAAACGCACAAACTGTTATCGTTATCAATATCTGTTCAATTCGAGTCGTTTCCGACATCACTGCTTCCTGTACAATCAGTTATTAAATTCTCAAACCTTTTGTTCCAACGAAGATTGGAAAAAAATAAGTTAAAACTACTACAGGAAACTAAAAGTGAAAGAAAAGAAATCACGCCACATTGGAATTATTATTTTAATAATAGACGGCCGAAACTAAAATGCTTGCATGAAGAAAAAAAAACCTCCACGACCTGGAAAAGTTATGCGCTGATAAATTAAAAATTTGAGACAAAGGAAGGGATATTTATATTCAGAAATAGAAAGTAAAGTCATGGTTTGGATGTAACATAGACTTGACTCATAATAGTGACTTTCTATTGATTTGTTTTGTTCTAATTATTCTCGGCAAGTCAACCATTATTGTACTTTCGTTGAGCTTTTATAACGTTTATAAGACGTGCGCAACACAACTTTCGTTGGCGTGGAAACATCGACCACGTACATTTACGTCAGTGAAAGTTCCGCAGTTCTTTTTCAGTTGCATTATCGACGAATACATAACCATCAATTAAATAATAAAACCAGTGGAGTATAAAAAAAACCAGATTCATCGTTTCCTTATCACAAATCAGTTAGAATCCACCGTTTTGTCAGAACCAATCGTTGAAAGTTGATTGTGGTATACCTTCAACATGGCCTTCAACAGTATTGACGATTATAACATTTCTTGGGACCTCGAAGACGCGATAGGTATGGAAGATGCCGTTTTGAATGAAGCCACGAAATTCCTGTCTCCTGTCGGCTTGCTGACGAATCTGATCTTCTTGTACGTGGTACTTCGCGTCCGGGCCATGCGTTCTGTCATCTACATTTACCTGGTGAATGTAGCAGTGGCGGACACCTTCTATCTTGCAATCTCTCTGTCAAGCATGTGGTTATCTCATTCATTGCTCGCCACTATACATAACATCTTGTCTTCATCTCGTCTGACTTGCAAGATCGCATCGTACTGCTTCATCACAGCCTTGGCAGTCGACCGATACTTCGCTGTGACCACGCCCATCAAGTTCCGAATCCGTGCCACTAAGTTCAGGGCCGGTAAGATATCAGTAGCACTCTGGGCGGTCGCGCTATCCTCTGGAATATCACACTTCGTGATCAGCAAATTCCAAGACCCAAACAAGCTGACTTACTCTACTCTAAGCATCATCATTCACGCGGCAGTTTTGTTCATCAATGCTGCACTGTATACTAGCATCTTAAAGACCCTCAACCCTGCATCTAGCATCAGTGGCAACCGCATTATAGGCATCGTCATCTTAAACACGGCTGTCTTCTTCCTCTACAACCTCATGGCAATCATCTTATCGGCAGTAACTCTCATCCAAGGTGTTTCCGATGATCCTCATCTAGACAGTTATACTATCACACACCTAAGGAGATGCGTCTTCATACTGTATCTTATCAGTTGTTCCATCAATCCTATCATCTACAGCGTGGCAAATGCAGATCGGAGGGCGGCATTTCTCGAGGCGTTTTCTTGCCTAACTTTCTGCAGTTGCAAACGAGACACTGAACAGAAGTCCAACCAGAAGATAGAACTGAAATTGTTTCGCTCATTACCGGAACCAGGAGATTCTGAAGAAGGTCGACAGGAAGACTTCAGTCGAGCTTATTTCTCAAGATCTACGCCCGATGCAACCAGCATCGAAGCAAGATCCGAGACCCTCGCGACTTCCCCAACTTTTCTTGGCATCGAACCTCTCCCGCGGACATCGCAAGGACCGGTAAGCGTCTCGGAGTTCGAACCTGCGACTAATCATCAGATGGAGTTAGTAGCCAGCTGCCCTTTGCTCATGGACGAGCTAGGAGGAGGTCTGTCTGTATATAAATAAAGATTTATATAAATAAGATTTGTTGTTCATGTTTGGTAACATTTTTTTAACAAATGTCATTTTCATATTTAATAGTACATCCATAACCAGTTCGCGCCGGATGACGTATATAAACGCAAACATTTTCCCAAATTCAAAACGGATGACGCATAAACATGCCAAGTTCAAGTTCGGAAATGTATGTCAGCAGCGCGCAAGGCCGGAAATGCGTGGGTGTGCTACCCAGCACTATCGGCCTGAGCACGCTTCGGATCGAGTTTCGTTAAAAATAATCCCGCCCGTCGGCTCGGCGATGTTAAAATAATCCCGGCGCGAACTGTTTTTTTTAACTTCTTGGATACTTTGTATTTTTTCCTTTTATTTTACTGTATATAATACATCCAACCGCAATTCGACCTTTTTGGCCGTGAGAGTTTGATAATAAGTAAATAAATTTAAATTTTAAATATAGCCCCATGATGTCCAGAAGTGCGGGATTAGAGAGAAACAACGACAACCGAGAGTAGATCTAGGCTGTTCATACGTACCTAGGCAGTGGTTTAGCCGTGTTTATTTCCGCAGCAGTGTAGATCTAGGCTGTTTATATACCTAGGCAGTGGTTATAGCCGTGTTGATTTCCGCAGCAATAGTGTACCACTGTCTTTCTGTTGGTGTCATCTTGGCATTTACATTTGCACAAAAAAAACCAAATGATCTATAGTAATATTAGAGGTAGATTTGATTGAAAACTAACAAATAACGTCCATCATCCTCAACATTTTCCACGAATGCTGTAATACAAAATATTTCACGTCTGATATAAGATTTCATTGCACAAATAAAAAATATAAAAACTCAAGGAAGTTACCGATTCCGTAAAATTTACAATTCAATTGAATTCAATTCAATACGACGTTTATATTTACGTTTATTTGCAGTTCATAATTTATTATGTACAAAGACAATTATGCGTATAAAGAACAAGTCGGAAGGGAAATGTAAATAACTAATAAATCTACAAAGGAAAGAATTAAATGCCAGCTTTTATAAAAGATGTCAACAAGAAGGAAATACTGAAGCAATGTTTGTGTATACTTTCCCTAAGACAGAACGAAGACAGGGCATACTAGTTTTACATTTATAAAGACCCATTGCAATGTAAACCACACGTGTTGATTGACAGTGTCTGATAGATGTGGCCGGGGTAGCGAGAATGGTAAAACAAGTTTGGGAAAAACCACCACTGAACAACTCTGCTCTTATTCCTCCATGGCTCTAAGCCTGACCAGAGCCGAACACAAACTTATAAAGGTGTAGGCCCTATGTCAGATTCGAGGCTTGGGCTGTGAATTAAGTATCACATGCACAACGTTCCATCTAACCGCCTTTATTCCTATAGAGGAGAATGAATTTATGACAATACTTTTGTCGTCGCTTGAAGGTCATCGTGCCGGGACAAAGGTCACAACGCAACGGGGAACTGATAACAAATGAGTTCGTAATTACTTGGCAACGTGTGTACTGTACGACGAGATCTGGCCCAAGGACATGCAATGCCCGTGCATACATTTCAAGATGGCTACTTCGGGACATGTTTGGGATGAACCGCGGTATTTCTCGACGTTTTAGATCCTCGTGTTGTGATCATCTGAACCAGTACTTTGTAGCCAAGTAGTCGGGAACTGTTTTTTTATCGCAGTAAAACGGACTTAAACTTGACCAGAATGTAAAGGAACTCGGACCGCCATAATGGTTACCGTGGGAGCTAAGAACAAATCGGACGTAGATTTGGTCCAGCACATGCTGAAAATTGCGTGAGTATATTATTAATAACGGAGGAATAAGAAGGATTCCTCCGTGGTATAATTGGCACGATTGATTGATAACTCTTTCCCTTCAGTTTGCCGAAGTCGGAACTATACGTAATGAATACTGCACAAAACTATTGGACTATTTGTAGCCTCTGCTGCGCTAGCAGACAGGGTCAATTAACAACACTTTATAACATCGTGCGTGATGGACATCTTACCTTTCCTCTATGCTCCCATCCATGGAGGAAGGAAACGTGGAGCAAGACGATTATAAATAGTCGACATTTATGTCGAAAATATTGAATTTTACTTGAGTTTCAACTGTAGTCATCCGGCCCTTTTTTCAAGTTTTGAATTAAAAATGAGGGCAAGTTTAATCTCAAGGCCTCCCCATTTCTCGAACTGCTCGAAATGCTCTAGTTTCAAAACTTCCATTTTAGGTCGCATTTGATATCGCAGCCACGTCGACAATCACAGCATTCGAAAGTCTGCCCTATTTAACTTGTTGTTGTTGTTGTTGTTACTTTGTAAACAAAAATTGTAATAATTCTGGCCTTTGGGCCATAAAATTGTTTTACTAATTTATTCCAGGCGAAACAAATGCTTACCTCGAGATTTTTAGTTTGTACTGAAATATTTTGGCCAAAACATTAAATCATGTAAAATCTTTCCTGCAGTTATTTGAAAAAATTACAAATAAAACCTCCGTTCTAATCTACCTAGCTGGGTAGTTTCGTTATTGTATTTTGGGGGGCCTTACTGACATATATAATGTATCTGCATTTTATGAAGAAAAAATTAATGTTCAACTATAATTATGTCGTTCAAACAATTTCTTTTTAAAATGGTCGTTATTTCCCTGGCGTAACAACTCTAAATTCGCTAACGGTCCCATATAGTTCAACCCTATAGCTCTGGTTCACTCGAACGGACTTTGGAATATTGCTGGACAGGTCATAATTCAAAAGCTGTGATCTTGTATCGTTTTTATTGATTATTATTGATTTATTGATTTGTTGTATTGATAATATGTTTTATTTATGGACCAGTGCATGCGACGCAACGTATGTAGTTGCCAGGGACCGGACAAGTATAGATGCCTATTGATCAATTGTCAATGAATGCATTTGTAACAATCTTTGTAAGGATTTATACCAACGTGTAGTTCGTGTATAAGTCTACATCATTCTGACGACATAGTCTACAAAAACATCGATTGCAAATTGAGTCTGATTTCTTAAGTGTGAAGATGCATGTTTGAGGCCGTTCCGTGAATAATAAATATAAGTGTTTTAAAATGTTGTACCCGGGATTTTATCACCGCTGTGATATTCTGAGAGTAAATTATAGTTTGCTGTAATTCATTCAGAAATTTCATCATAATTATGATGCCCAAAATAACATTTCGAGCGCCAGGTACGGGTACGGTATTCGCGACTGCAGCTATTTCTGTCATTTATAGGTTCGTTTGTCGATTTTGTTTACAAAGTTTTATTTTCAGGTTGAGCATATTCCAGTGAATTTGCCAAACAATATACACACAAAAGTATGGCTACATTTTCTATACGAATCTCCGCAGGGGGAACATTTTCGACGATGGGTTCAAGGACTGTTGACATGGCACTCTTCCATTTCCATGGTGATGACCTCTGACTTTATGACGATAAAGAACATCACGCAAAATATTCAGTGACTACTCTTTATAAAAATAAAAGTTAAACTGATTAATTCAACACCTTGAGTATTGAATTTACGGTTTTAAATTGTAACGTTTAAAGAGAAGTCACTAATCGCACACTGATAACGTTGATTCAACACTTTAGTTTATTTATAATGTCGATATAAACGACACCTGCAAAAATGGACAACAAGGAAATCTCCAGTCGTCAATTTGCCATAGCGCCCTCTGCTGGTGATATCGGTTCGATCAGATCTCAGATCTAGAGGTGTTTTTTGTTCAAACCCCGGCTGATGCATCTACGTTACGCCTCAGCTTTATGGTGGCCTTGGAGGACATCAAAGACGTAAATTCCAGCTAGTATCAAAATCATTATGCATGAAACATTCAATCATTTGCCATGCCCTTCAAATAACACCCCAAGCACAATTCTGGTTACGAAAATCTCACAAATCATACACGATCAGTACAAGTCCTTACAAATCGACATACAAATTGTCATCTGAACCATCTCAGAAAGGGCTAAAAGCGCTTTGGTTGGTCCTATGAAATTCAGTATACTCGTGTCGTTGCTGCTGCTCTTCTCTTTCCGCAGGGGCAGCGATGCTGATAAGCCTACGTTCAGATGGAGAGGAAATGGCAATTACAGACCGAAATGATTAATGTCCTTTTAATAGACACATTCTTGGCACGCCATTACAACCGTGATCATGACCTGATCACATGATGATACGTGTTGGGCCAACACAAACGATTACAGCTAGTGTAAAGTGATAACTTTTAGCAACTGATTAATCCATGTTGGAATTAAAGATCACCACTGCCAGTGGTTTTCAACACTGACACATTTTCAAATGACATGTACTTCTGGTCGGGTAGTTAATACATGTACATGTAATAATGTTTCTGCTTTGCATGTAGCCTTCTCGAACTAAACTTTTATGGGGCCGCAAGTAAATCGAAATATTTGTCAGGTCGTTTCTGAAGGAAATGGAGTGTCGCTCTTATTGTTTTGGGTCAGTATAACTGTCGCCAGGACATTCATGTCATCTTCAGTGTTTTTCGTACTCCGTTTGTTTTCATTTTGCTTCAAGTATCAAGGTTTCCTTCCGTGTCATTGTTTTACGCTGTAATTATGGGAAGTCCTGCCGGTTATTTCAGCCCCGAGCTTAATAATGGTAGTTAAAAAGAACAATGGCCAATAATAAACAAGGTTTTTAATGTTGTTGATTTAGGATATGATAACTTTACTCTGACATTCTTTTTATAACTGGGAATAGTTGCCTCAACAGGAACTGTTTAGGGGTAGCAACTAGCGAAACCTGAAAAGCTGTCTAAACCCTGTACAAGAAACCCGTGAATACACTGCCGAAGAGGGACAGTTTTGATTTGATTCCTTTAAAACCACGTTTACTTAGACGACCAGGTAGTTGTTTTCAAATCTAAAGAGCAGGAGTAGAGATTTATGGCGTCGAGGAATGTTGACTTGAACTTCAACCTGTCACTTTGCCACGGTTTTAATTGATTAGGCGTGAAATGAAAACGCTTTGTCTAAGACCCCAAGTCCTTGGCATTTACCCTCAGCTGTTGATCGACCCGTGGGCTATTTTAGATGGAGGTTGTTTTTGTTCTTGTTAGGTTTTGGTTTCGAATCTCTATACGGATTTAGAGGTTAGAGAGGCTGATCGTGTCAGAATTACAATTTTATCTTCTTAATTATCGATTTCCTATCGCCCATATGGATGTCATAATGGGCGACACTTTGTCGATAATCTACTATTTTATCGGAATCGTGTTGACGAAAAGAATATTTTGTGTTTGTTCGGTATAATAATTTGTTGTAAGAATATAATTTCAAAATGTATGCAGAAACCCTGACCTCAAAGCAAGGACATTGGAGTTTTGACCACTTGTCGAACACAACAAAAATTATAAAAGTTAAATTACCTTGTTTTGCTGAAGAAGAATTACTTACAATTCACACCCATCGTCATGACAAAAAGACGTCCAAGAGGATTTCTTCTCTAGGCTGTTGGTGATTGGAACCTTAAATACGAGAAAAAAAGGATTTATTTCTCTTCCATTTTTTAGAAACTGAACATTGTTTGACAGAATTGTCAATTTTTCATCGATATGTCATTGAGATAAAATAAAACATTGAACCACCGCAAATGCAATCTCAGATTCTCATGGTAACTGACAGACTGCTGTGACAGGACACAATATGGCTGCGGGGTACCAGTCCTGCTAGTTATCATTGATTATGCCGGATATAGGTCGTGGTTTGTGATAGGCGGGTAGTCTGGACCCCTGCCGTGATGAACCATCTTTGGAGAGGTCGGATTGCTGCTGGCTGCATTCTTGTTTCGGTCGATACCACGATCACAAGCTCGCTGGCCGAGCAGTCTTCGAAACTACAAACAGCGTCCAAAACTTTCGGTTCTAAAATCAACAGTTTTATAAGGTTTTGAGCGGAAACAGATTTTTCTCCCAATCTGATCAAATTTGGATGCTCTCAGAACTTGTATAATTTGCGCATGAGCTCATTAAGAACAGATAAAAAACTACGAGGAATTGTCTACAAGCTAGCTATATATAGTAGCAAGTTTTCTCCCGAGTTTTGGCAACTAAGATCATTTGCCTCTTCGTCAAAATGAAGATTCTTTGTTTTGGTTTTATCGCATTACTTCTTCTCCTACTTCAAGAATTCACCGCATCCCAAGTTGCTGAGAAATCGGTGGAAAACGACGACAAGGCGATCGATCCTCCGGCTGAAGAATGCAGTTGCGAGGGGGTGATTTGTGAACCAGTCACCGAGGATAAATGCCCACATGGGCTGGTGGATGATACGAGGTACCCGTGTCAGTGTTGCCGGCGCTGCGGTAATGGGGAATATGAGTTCTGCGATTTCGAAGATATGTCCGCCAAGCATCTCACCGGGAAGAAATACGACTTTGGTTTGTGCGGGAAAGGCTTGACCTGCCGGGCAAACTACGGGGTACCGGTAGGGGCCAAGCCTGAGATGATCTGTTACTGTCGGGATGAAGGGATGGTGTGTGGTTCTGACGGGGTGACGTACGAGACAGAGTGTCGGATGCAGAAGATTGCTTTTGAGTCGGGACAAAACATCGAGAAGAAGAGAGATGGAATGTGTAAAGGAGGTAAAAGAATTGATTCATTACTTTTCTGATAATTATGTGATTTCTTGAATCTAAAATGTAATTGCTTCGCATTGGGTTTGTGGCTATTTGTGTCTGTTTGTTTAGGGTAAAGTCCGTAACTTATTCTTAATACGGCTGGGGCTGTTCTCCATTATTTTGACGGCAATGGCAAAAGCCATAGTCCTATATTAAGACATGGTCGTAATCTAAAAAAATGACGTGGCTAAGTCGAACGTTTGTGAACCTTCAAAATGAAGTGCAGAGCTATGCATTTAAGCTATCACTGGTTGTCTGTGGTCCCGAGTTGATATACTGCACAGCATAGTGTAGCCTGACAAGCCTCCATACTGACTGACCCTTTAATTCGGACATCAAAATATCAATACAATATTGCTATTTTTTTTATAAAGTGAAAATTGATATAGTTTTCTCTCTTAAGGATGTTGCCAAAATATTATTGGTTGAGTTCGTTAAAATCAATGTTGTAAAGCATAATGATATATTTAAGTTTTTCCTGTTTCCTTGTACCCAAGCCCCAGTAGTGGTAACGGTACCAATTGACGTCACCAACTCGACCGAAGGCAATCTGTACCTCCAATGCGAAGTGGTGGGCAACCCTGTCCCCAGGGTAGAGTGGCGTAAGATTGGACCAGACGGCCCCGGCGACTTCCTACCCAGCGGCGACAACGGTAACAAACGGGTGACCATTCAGACAAGGGGCGGCCCTGAAGAGTACGAGGTTACGGGCTGGTTGCAGATCATGAGGCTCGAGGTTGAAGACAGCGGCGAGTACGAGTGCGTGGGGGTGAATAAGTTTGGGCAGGACAGCGGAAGAGCCAGTATCGTCGTTGTGGAGAGAGCTAAGCCAATATAAACAGCCGAATAATGACCGCACAGATACTGTTTAAGTCCATGCGCCCTCTTTTGACAGCAAACTGAAAACAACAGGCAGCTTAATTGCATGCAACTCATAGTACATGTACATGTATATGCACATTATATTTTTTATAGTATCAGTGTATACGTGTTTATACATTAATGTCATGACCCAATGTTACAGCATAGCTTAATGCATTTGGCATACGTTAAATACTTTCAATACAATTTCCAACCGGTGCCGGTTGAAGACTGTGGTGTGTATAACTAGGCGACACCTGTATTTTTTAAGTCTAAAGAGGGCGCCCTATACGTTCCAAATATAATTATAAACTGGTGCTAACATTTGTTGAAAGAAAGGAATTGTACTAAATAATCTCGTACCAAAGCAAAGGTTTAATATATATCACAACCCACACCACTATGACGGTGAAAATGTATGATTTAATGTAGATTGATGTACATGTAGTAATTACGTGAAGCAAATTTACTTCATCTCAGTATTATTTAAAGTTTAGTCAATGTTAGTCAACTATACCCAATAAAGGGTTTATGCAAAGGGAAAAGTAGAAACGGAACGGCCAATAAATCATCCAAATTATATTGGTATAATGAACAAAAAGCTAACGAAAAATGTAAGAAAAGTTTAAAAAGTATTTGACTCAATTTTTATGCAAAAGAAATCGAGCAAAACAATTGAATTGAACACCATACAATTTGGCATTAAAACAAAATCGTTGCCGGAAAACGCGGAGCCTCTTGGTAAATAAAACGGCTGTAAAAAAACAGATGATAATCAATTTGTTTGGTATTTCTGCTCCCTCTTCGATCGTTTATATTGATTTCAATACACTCGATCCAGTTTTACAAATAATGCTGTACTAATTTTTTTTTTGGCAAACGGAGCAAACATTCCCTCAATCCTTGCAAACAAATTGTCGGAGTCATGGATATACAGGAGTGTATAGGTCAAGTGGGTCGATGTGTATTGCTGACTCAAGCACAGCTGCTGTAGGCATGTATTAAACATTTGCAATCCTACCTCGAGTATATACACCGAACGACACTCAACACTATACGAGATTCAAGAGGAAACCTAGCCACGACAGACATTAGGCACGTAGGGCTGCGGCTACGACTTGCTCACTGTCAAGTTTACACGTGACGTCACTTCATTTGACCAATGATATAGGAAAACTAATGATACAAAGTAGTTAATTACAAGTGTACTGTAATGTTTCGATCACATTCGTGTAGTACTCACATTTTTCACCAGCGCTCAACGTTGATGACCCATGCTGTATGACCGCGTTATTGCCCCCGGCCCCACAAGTGAGGGCCAGGCAGGTCGTTCACGCCAGACCTCATGGCGTCACTGCACGTGTTTATACCGAACAACACTTTCAATGTAATGTGCTACCGTGACAACACAGGTGTGTGCAACATCATATTAATTTGGAAGGATTTGGGAGGGTAAGGTTTAACCCAAACACGCCTGCTTGAGTAACTTGTACAAATTTACATTTCACAAAAATGTGCACGTACATGTACAATTCGTCCAGGAGGGGCGTTCACTACCAATTTTCGAAACCATACCGAACCGTCAATTGCAAGATTTTATTTTGACGTTTTGATACAATAATTTTATTTGCAAGACTGTTTTGATTGGCGAGGAGGATAATAATTGAGTTTATCTCCAGGGTTTGAATCTCACAGACGCCCGAGTGAAAATGTTGAATAGAATGTTGGAAGTCTTTTAGCGAGTTACCATGAGCCAGTCTACCATGATAAAAGCGGCCGTGTGAATCTACCACAGGCTCAATACCCAGCCCCCAGCCGTCAACGGTCTGAGTTTACCTGCGTGACGGATTTGTGTTGACGCAAGTGCGCATGCGTATTTTCGAGGTTCAGTAATCTTTCCCGTTGTCAACACAATGGTCAACCATGCACTTCCAACTGAACACAATTCAATCATGACGACAAATTCATCACATTTCATGGCTTAAGTTCCCACGCCCTGCGATGAGATAGATCGTTTAATATAATAACATGTGTCAAGACCAAGCGGGAAGTTGTCTATACATTGATGTGATTACGTCATTATGACGTCATAATAATTACAATAATTTGTTCGTTCTATGTACTACCAAGGTACAAACAAACAATAGTCTGTGGTGTTTGTTGTGCTAAATACATAAATTTGGCAGGGGAAAAATAGAATAAGAGAACCAAAATAATTTGTCCGACAACTATTATGGCGAACCCATAGTAGTCTGTTGTATAAGCTAGCTTTCTACTAGTAATATAAAGTACGAGTTTCCAATCTTTGTACTACTCTTGAACTTCATGTCGCCAAACACAACTCAATGAATGAACTTCCGATGATGCGTCCTCAACCTCTGACGCCCGCTGCCTCACTCTCAGCAACCGCTGAGTGTCCGAATTCGTAAGGGACAGAAAACGCCGGAAGATTGGACCGAGATATTATTTTCGTTTTAGTTGTTCGAACTGGTCATCCATCAGTGAAATCAAACAACTGCAAAATGGACCCCAGGACAATCAGCACAAAGCGATAAAGGCACAATAAATGAAGATGATTAATTGGATGTCAAATTGTGCATAATGAATGCGGCATAACACTTAAACACCAAAATAAACGAGTAGAGCCTTTGAACTATATAACAAAGCATTTCAATCGTGAACAATTAAATTATTTAGACTAATTCCAGCAACCACCAAAAAACTTAAAACACGTTTAAATTCTTACCTCTTTTCGGGCGTTTGTTTTCTTGCGAATAAACAGTGGTTGCTTAGGAATTGGGTGTGAATATGCAGTGAATATGCAGTCTATGTAATTCGAAATCTAAGATTTAAAGGTTGATATCGAACTAGAAACCCGCGAAACGCGATACAGTACCCGGAGCCAGACTATTACCAACCTCCGTTGCCATAGCAGCGTGTCACTGACACCAATGCCATGTGTTTATCTACCGACAGAACCACTCCAAGGACACCAGTATTAAAACAAGGATAGATTAGCACAAGTCGTGATTGCGTTTGAGCACATTTCATGTTAAAACAAAATGGGGCTGGAGTCCGGCGCCCCAGCTTTTATTCTAACTCTCCGTCGCCACCAGCAGCGCGAGCCTTTGGACCGTCTTCCCCGAGAAAAGCTTCGCCTTCCCCGTCCATTCGCGAGCGCTCCTTCAGTGATTTCATCCGCTAATAACTCGGACTCCATCAGACCGTTTTCCCACCGTGGGAATGTACACACGCGCCCGCTAACCGCGTTCACGAGGACTTCTTATGAGCAATTCTGGTATGTATTTGATTGTTCAAACTATGAACTTTAGATGTTTTAGCGAGATTGTATCATGGAGCAAAATTGATCAGATGTGCATAGAGATTGAAAAAAAGTGTTCATTTTGTAAATTTTAGGCCCCAAATAAAGGCGTTGCCAAGGTAACGCAAAATTGCTACGAAACACAAGTGCCTTGCGAGTTTATTTCCTCAAAACCAACCCCTTCCTCTGGAACAAACAAACTTAACCCCCTCCCTTTTAATTTGTTTGGCTCGCACGCATGATTTTAAATGGGATACAAAGGCTCAAGATACCGACTCCTGACACCAAGACGCGCTCAATTAAAACTGTTCAATTTTAAATCGCATTTTCTCGATTTTGAATGCCCAGGAAACGTCAACTTCAAACCAAGGTAGTTGTGAAGGTGGGTTGTGTACCTTCCTGTATAAGAGACATTCTAATTCCTTAAAGGCTTGACGGCTGCATATATATTTGCCCTTCATATAAACTATATATAAACTTTCACAAAATATATCTACACTTTTGTCCGTTTGCCACAAATTGACACGCAGTTCTGTAACATCGCTGCATGTGAAATCTCAAAACAAAAACTGTTTTCATAGCGGAATCAAAGAAATGTTTCGTATACCTCTCGGTCTTCATAACCGACAGGCTATTTGTTTGCAAGATTACTACCAGATCGTTTTCATCCGATTTACACACACAAATGCGAAGAAGTGTCTGATAATGCCGAGACCCCGAATATAATGATCAATACAATTTTGTGTTGATACTAACACACTCTGATAACTAAATATTCATCCCGTTCAACTATTGACAGTCCCGATTCTTCACATTCTAAATGGGAATTTACAAACGCCCTATGGGTTAATTATGTCGACAAATTATTCCTTCAACACCAACATCTTCGTTAACGTTTGTTTATACGTCTTAATCCTAACATACCGACTCCATAATATCAACTTGGAGCTTATCCAGGAAACCCTTGCCTACACTTACTATAAGGAGGATGAAATAATAAAAACAACCGTTTACTATATTCATACTCGTTACTACAGTGCAGTACCGGTAACGGAATTATTTTGAATGTGAGCTAAATGAAGCACCGTTTGTATATGAAGTGAAATCTACTTTTTTTTTCAGAAAGAGAAAGGTAATTTTTAGGGAAAGTACCTTTTTTTCATTGTAACGCTTTGCTGGATACTGAAATATTCATCACGGCAGGGGGTAAAGGTTGGCGTAGTTTGACCTTGAATGAATACTGATAAGCCATATTGTGCAAGTTTATGGTTTTGACGAGCGAAGCAAAACATTATTTGTAAGGTAGTCAGGCGGTAGTGCAGTATGTGTTTATATAGGCCGCTAAACTCGTGAGCAGCTTGGCATGTTTTGATCCTGAATGTGAAATTTGCCTTAATTTTGCAAGGATGCTGTTGGTGTAGTCCTGTTAGGCTAGTATTTTGGAGGCTTGGTTAGTATGGGCACTGATACGGATACGGATACGGATACGTTTTCGCTTCCAAGGTATGTCATGTTTCAAAAGATGAGATTTTGATGAGAGTATTTTATGTTTATTGGAACTGTACTCTTCCTAGGTTTTCCAGACGGGACACCGGAATTTTGGAATTTAATAAAATACATTAGTTTCCTTCGTTCATTTCATAATACGAAGCTTACGTTAGCTGGGAATTTGAACTAACAAAAAAACAAACAAACATCGTAAGAAGCACTGAAGCACTGATTCACGAATAGTCATTTTTGTTCTAGAAAAGTCTATTTCATATTGAAATTACGTCTTTTGGGGCATTTTTATGATGCCGAATTTGTTGGTTATTATTGTTAAGTGGATGTGTCTATTGCATTCACACCGTCGAGTTTGCACCATGGCGACCGATCGCCATTGAACGCAATACTTGGTCTATGAGTCGATAAATCCGCTTGTACTATTCACAACTGTCCGTACTTATTATATTGGATGGCTTTAGATAACCAACCATCCACAACATTTTTTCGATTCGCTAATAGTAATAGTAATATTTTGTGACACCACGCAGAGCTATTGAAATGTATTTATAGAATTTCAAAAGAGCTTATAAAACTCATGCAGCTCAAACCGTTTTAGTTGTAAAGTTAGGCCGTTGTGGCTGTACAACTTTATATAGAAATAACTTACTTCCTCCAGTACTATAACCAATGCTCTTTTTTTCCTTGCACACAAATCTCAGCTTTTGTTGGCATTGCTACAGAATTGATATTTATATACGCGATTCTAGTATATTTAGTGCTTTCACCATTTCAGAATAATTGTTTTCTGTCAATTACCTTTGGTTGTCCGGGTGGCAATTACCTTGATGTATTTTGGGGTTTTTAAGTTCAACATTTCAGCATGCAGATTATAGGCAACATAGAAACAGCAAAAATAATCATATGTAAAATACTACACCAAGAGTTACAATCAAGAGCGTTTGTAAAATATATATATGCGAATACGCGATTTCGCAAAACGTGCACGACCGTTGCCAATAAACTAGTATATCAAATTCGGAAGCTCCACAAAAGCCGTATTGGATATCAGAAGACGGGACAAAGAATATCAAGCAAAGCAAACACAGTCACACACTTGAACACATAAATAAACTAAACCGTAACCAACAGACTCCATGTGGTTTACAACAACTTACAGTTACAGGTGTAATACCAGATTGGTTTCCACAGATCTGCGTCCCGCTTGTAAATCTAGAAGCAGCAGCGATTGTTACGTTTGTGTTCAAAGGACACAATGTATTTCACGATAGCATTACATTAAAACAAACGACTGTAGGGTGATGTTTGGCACATTATGTGAGAGACTATGGATTATTTTAGCTTGTGTAACCCTAGCTCAGCTAATTGCAAATTTGACCTCGTTTCGGATATCTCCAGCTCATAATTTGGTTCTCTCGTGTCAACATTCGAAAGCATACTACATACACAATGACAGAAATATACTTTTCGCTCTTCGACTGCATCGAGAAAGGAATTAAATATCATGCTTAAAGTGCCAATTGCTTTGTTGCCATAGTTACAATCAAAGGTCAACCACTGTAAAAACAAATTGTGTTAACAATGATCTTTGTCAACCACCACTATTGCACTATTTGCACGAAATCATTCTTTTCTCGTTACACAAAACATGGAGGTAGGAAAACATCGCTTTCTGGTAGACTCTAATTTATGTCGATAGTTGAAAAAGTCGCACTTTGCTACTATTAAGGGGCTATAGGGTGTTAACAATTGATCTAGCTGATGATAGTAGAATGCACTGTGCATGGTATAAAGTTCACAAGGTCTGTATAAATCTGGTGTAAAAATATCTCGGAAATATCTCTATAAATGCACTTTAATTCGTGTTATCCATGTCAGTTTATCGAATAATGGGCGACCTGTTTACTTGAAATACGACCAATTAAATGTTGCAAGGAGTTTCTCGTTAAATCTGCAGGTATACGTTAATTCCGGGCAATCGTCCTACTTTGATTCAGTAAGAGGTTTTGGTCTCTTTTGCTTTCCAGTTTGAGCGGTGGAGGTCAAATCAATTATGCGTCGATCCCTAGGCAGCAACGGAAGAGCAATAGGACACAGGAGCCGCTAGTGTCACTACCTAGTTACCATGACAACCACAAGAAAGGGAAGAAGAACGATGGTCGTTACGTAACGCGGAGCGTTCCGGCGCATTCAAGGCATAGCAAAGATGAAGGTAAATGAAAACTGTTCTGGTTAGAGAGAAAATAAGAAATTGAAAAGAAACCGATGGCTGAAAATCTTACAAACAATAATCTGACAACTGTTTTTGCATTTGGTATAGGATGGAATATGGTGGAATTCTTAGGCGTGAGAAATAAATTGTATTTTTAGGTTTTGCTCTTTATAAGTTTATAAGTATGTTCTTGTATATTCGTTGTTGATAGAAAGATTGAAAGTTTTCAAATCTCTCTACATTTGTGGGTGTTTATTTTTTTGTGCAGATCGAGGAAGCAACTCGGCACCTCATGAAGTCAGTCGTCATCATACCAACCATGATAGACAACACCGGGTGTCCATACCTAGTCTACCCAAGATTAATAATCTACTCAATGGTAAGGAAAGACCCTATACAGCTGAGAAGAGTCCTTTCTCGATTTGTGTAAAACGCATTTCGTTTGCAACAAATCCGGATTCTCTTGAAACGAAATAATGTAGTTCCTCTGGCCGATTTCAGTCACTCAGATTGCACTTTTGATTCAGCTCGACTCTAGAAAAAGTGTAAGGATTGCATCTTAAGGCTTTGCGTCTTCAGGGATTGCATCTTGAGCCGCCGTACTGACAGGAATATTTGTGGTAAAATTGCTCTTTCAGAACCCCTCCCGCAGCAGGTCTGTGGGACCTCTACGGCCGTAGAGGCGGGGAGGAAGGACTGCCAAGAGGGCAGGCGATGGGCGTCTTCCTGGGCGGACACTAGGGCCAACTCATCCTCGGTGGGAGAAATGAGGCAAGTACATGTACTCAATTCAACAAAGAATTGGGAAAAACGAAATTTGGGGAATGTGATATTTCGATCCTCTGATCCTATTTCAGATTTTGCATTTGAGAATGATCCTTTGTCTTCAAAAATGACCCTTTGTTTTCAAGAATGATCCTTTGTCTTCGAAAATGATCCTTTGTTTTCAAGAATGATCCTTTGTCTAGCCAGGTAAAGCAGGTTCGAATCCCACCATGCAGAGGCAAAGTGTTGCAACAATTTCAAGGCTATATTGTTACGTTTATAAAAACATGTATTTAAGAAAATCTATTATATTATCTTACGCTGATTAAAAACATGACTTCATATGACTTCGGTATTTTGAAAACAGATATTGGTGCACGTTAAATTAATTGGAACAGAAATATTTTACAGTTAACAAATAACAAAAAACTAACAAACAAACTTGACTTAACAGTTTATCGTGTAAAGTTAGATTGAAAAGGAAACGTATAACTTTGTAATTGGTATCACTAACGGAAGCTATTGAAACTCATTGAACAGACCTGCAGCTAATGCTAAACAAGATCAGCCAAAGGACTTCAATCTCAAGACCCCATCACTTATCAAATCCACCTCGCCTATCAAATCCACCTCGCCTATCAAATCCACCTCGCCTAGAGTGCCAAAAGGATCCATTGCCAAGCCAGCACAAGAACCTCAGGACGAGGTTCCTATCAAAGAGAACATTGTGAAAAGAACGGATTCCCAAGAACACAAATCGAAAAGCAGTCCAGTAACGACGAGTAAAGTTGAAACAGTTCAGGACAGTAGATTGAGAACTAAGAGACGAACGCAATCCACTTCTCAAATTGATACTAACACGACAAAAACTTTACCAAGTCGAAGCAAATCCAGCTCCGTTCTTACCAGCAATCAAGAGGTGACGAGACAGAACTCGCAAATTCATTCAGCTTACTCGTCTTCAACTGCATCGTCCTCGTCCCCCCGTCGAGTCGTTCCTCAAGTTAGAGTGAGCACCGTCTCCAGTGAAGGCCAGGGCACTAGTAATAGTATAACTCCACTCAGCAGAAAGCCCCAAGCAACTCATCAGAAGCGCTCCCGCAAACCCGTTATTATCACCAGAAAAAGCGTCATCAAACAAAAGACATTACAGTCGGTTTACGGGAATAAGACGTACAAGTACCAGCGGCAGGTGAGAGTTCTGCAGAAGATGGAGCAGGTACAGAGGAAAGAAGTTGAGGACTACAATCGAGATATGAAGCAGAAAGAGAAACACAGAATGGATAGCACTGTCAGGCAGAGAAAGGCTCTCAAAAAGGTAGGTGCTTCATTTTGGATAAGAGTCAAGTCTCGTAAGTCAATCAATCTCAAGTCACAATCTATTTAAATGAGCTGTAAAAAGGCATGTTCTTGGTACTTGTTACATTACCCAGAATATTAACTCATGATGTGTCTTAAAATGAAGGATCGCAAGATTGCAAGAATGTAAGATGAAAAATAAAAACCGAGTGTCTGTTTGGTTTCAGGTAAGAGACAAGTTTGACGATGAGCAAGTACTTCGTTTCCGTCGTCAGTACGTCTCCTGGAAAAGCGTTGAGACGGAACGTCTTAACCGCAGCAGCGAGACGTACGGCCTACCAGACTTCATCTATGAAGATCGCTATGATAAGACACTCAAAACTCCTCGAGTATCCAGCACGAAAGCTCCCAAGACGTTCAAGAAGTACGCCACTTGGGTCCGCAACATCAGGGTATTTGAGAATCTGCTAAATCCCAAGATTGGGGGAAATATGGAGGAGGTCTTTAAGATAAATACGAAGACGATTACTGAAGGGATTGACACAGTGAAATTGGATAGTTACGGTGAGTTTAACTAGAAAGACAACTTGGGAAAACTCGTGAAGATACGGGATAACTTGACGACAACAAACTAAATCCTAGTATTGATATTGATTGTTAAAGAGATTTTCTTTGTGTTTGCACATAGATAATAACCATTATGGTTTTTAACCCAGCAAAAGATGTCAGTTGTCAGGGAAAACTCCTAGGATTTAGATGCCGAATTACAATTTGCTTTTTGTTTTTCCATTTTCAGATTCTTCACGTGCCAAGAAAGTAAACGTTAAACAGATAATTGGCTCAGCAAAGAAACTACTATCAGTCACAGAAACCATTATGGGTGAGTGAAGATCTTTGAGTCTGATGGACTTAAATCATCACTATTCTTAGAACCAGAACATCTTAAACATTATGATACTTAATGTCAATCATTGGCAGTATGAAACAAATGTGTAATTGTCGATGACTACGGATAATTAAACAGGAACAAAACTATTATTTTGTTTAATATAGAAAAGGTTTTATAAAATTCAATTTACATTACAAAACATCCTTGTAATGTAGTCACAAATTACAATGAAAGAAAATTCGATATTCAAACTTAAGGTTGTGTTTTCTTCGCAGAAAGGAGCCATTATGGACTGACTTAACTGTTGGCATAAACGAAGTTATTTCATAAATCTCACAAATTTAACAAATTACAATAAGAGGGCGATACCTTTCAGAAATCTTAGAAATATACACTAGGAATTTGACTTAGACTGAGATAGCAACGATTTCTTGCTATTTTCCAGACCAACATTATTTCTTTTTATCTCGTTTTTATCACAGATGACATTTCTGAGGTATCGTCTTATCGAGAAGACCTCAGTGATGACTCCCTTGACCTGAGTGATGATGAGGACCAGTGATTGGCTAAAGAATGGTCTCCATGACAACAAAGCATACATCATAATAATCCCAATTCACTGATTGGTTTAGGCAGAGTAACCGCATGAAATATTAAGAATCGCAATCTTCAATTTCAATCTGTAAAACTATTGTGTGTAACTTCCATTAATTATACGGATGTAAATAATTCCAATAATTATTATGATATGATGTGGGCAAGTTTTACTTGCGATTATCAATTTTCTCAGCGCTATACAAACAGCATTAATTAGCAAGGACACATCATTAATGCATACTCGTCACATTGACAAACGAAATGGGCGGTCAGTACGACAAACATATTTGTTTGCAAAGGTAGGACTTTGCTCCTTCGTTGCTTTTTGTCAGCATTTTTGTCAGACATTAAAATATTATATTTTTTTAAAAGCATTCACGTGTCTTAGTAAAATTAAATGCAAATATTTGAATTGTTTAAAATATGTATCATGCATGGATTGTGTGGGCAGGAGGAGCCAAAATGTTTGGTCATTTAGATATTTACTATATAAAATAGATCGTACACAAAGGTTTGTGTTGTCAGTTTTTGTTCACGTGAATTGTCTAAGGAGAAACTAATGTTGCCAACTGTTATTAATTATTAACTGTTAACCGTTACATATAAATACATTTTATAATATATGTATTTTTTGGGGTACATGTAAAACAATAATTATAGCCAAATAAATGTGTATTCATTCTTGGAGAGGAACTTTGGTCTTTCAGTGTTCAATTTGAAATCAATGAAGTAAACAAATGAAATCAAATACCCTTATACCTGTTTCGTGCTGTTCTTCGATGTTGATATGAACTGCCTGACATGACTGTGAAGAGCAGGGTGTGGGAGAAACGCCATGGGGCCAATTTCATAAAACATGCAAGCAACAAAAATTGCTTAGCACAAAAATGTCTTACTCAGTATAAACAGTTTACCAGCCAAAACTCCATGTATTTTTCATGATAAGCAAAAACCAGCTGAATACCAGTAAAAACCAATAAACATCACCTGAAAATATTATTTGTAACCATGTTTTTGCCAAAGAAGAATTTTCATGCTAAGCACATTTTTGTGCTTACATGTTTTATGAAATTGGCCCCAGGTATATATAGCTAGAGTAGGAGTTGGTCCGTCAACGATGCTGTACAACAGGGTGACCCATAATAACGGACAAGCATACTTACACTACCCTTGGACCAAGACTACCTATATCAATGGATTGAGAATCTTTCTAGAAGAAACATGATAGCAAGATATCTTGATTTGGGCTAGTAGTCTTAGCTCCAGACTGTGAAGCAATGTCAGAGGTCCTGTCGTGTATATTTCAACACTTACTCTTTGAGATCAATACAAAAACGTTTTTTTGAGATTGTGACCAGGCCAGCATTCTATCACAGAAAATGTAAAAAATTATGCAAACTGCTTATTAAAAGCAATACACACATCGGTTTAAAATTATACAGCAATTCTTTATTGTAACAAGGCACACTAAGATATTATTGTAACAACTTACAAGGCACACATACCTACATTTCTATGCTCGGTAAAATATAAACAATTCAACACAGAGTTTTATGAAAATGTAAATATTCTACTGAGAAAGTGGAAGACAGGATTTTTATTTTTGCCTTCAACTTCAGCAGTCAAATAACAGTGAAGTGAAAGAACAGTTAAAATGCAGCATACATTTAATATATGATAAATACTTAACTGATTATTACAATTTGGGTAGTTGTTATTAAAGAGAAAGAATTATAAGCAGGGAACTCAGGAAATAATTTTAATTAAGCGAGCATCAGAATTTGGGGAAAATTTACTAAAAAAATTAAAAGTCCTAATGTCTAAACGCGATGAAAAATCAATCTAGAATTGAAAACAAATATTATGTAAATAAACCTGCATGTAAACAAGGCACAGTTGAAATATTTTGTGAAAGTTTTAATACTATTTGGTTATTAACATTAGCATCTGGACATTTAAAACCTTTCTTTTCTAAATCTACAACAACGTTTGCATAGTTCAAAAGTGATAAGGAGTATTCAACTCCAGGTTTCTTACAAACATTCAGCCATCAGTACCATCAAGGCAAGATTATTGATAACCGTCTCCATCATGCAAATTAAAACTACAAAAAAATATCAAGGTGAATTTAAAAATGTTTCTTTGAAGTTGTACCTACAAACCCAAACCCTATAATTTCATCTGAAACATAATTGACGATCTACTTACTATGGCCCCAAATATTCTTACTGACTTTAATTTCAAAATCTACACTACTCAAACTTAAATAACACAAATCAGAAAGTCTTTAATGTCTTGAAAGTAAATGGTTTATCTATTACTTAACAAATTCAGGGGTAGACATACAATGACGTCGAGAGTCAAGACTTTAGATTGATGCTGCAATTTTGTTATTCAAGAGAAGAAATAATGAATGATAGAAATCAGTTCCTCCATGGACATTTTTTGAAATTTGAAATTTCAAAAGTTATCATCTCTAAATCTTGAAAATTACTGTAATGCACTGTTTGGGTCCAACCTTTGCCATAGACATCTTTCAAGGATGGAGCATATTCAACTGTAATAAAATTGTTCATGTTGTTACAATTGCTCCAATTTGTATTATGCTTCTAGTTAAATAAATTATAGAATGTATTGGAAATCCTGTACGTCCACCCCTGAAACTATAAATATTATTACACATGCAGCATATTAAATTACAAAACTCCTTAAATACTAAGTCTACTACAATAGCCCCCTCTGTTGACTGGATAGCACCATGAGCAGTCTGTATAGCATCCTCTTTGGGATTTGCTGAACTCTTCCGGAGTTCTCATCCTGTATCAAAGAAATTCATTTTTGTCTTAAAGCATTGTGACAACAAAAGACTTTTATTACAAACTCCTTTTCAAGTGCGTCAAAGCATTTTACATGACAAGGAATGTAAAGAATTGACCTATCACTCCTGGCACGTAGCCACGCCCCTTAGACAACCTTAAGACATTTGCGGTATTCTTGTTTTGTTTAAGATTTTGCATGTTTCGCGTCAATTTATTTGATTTGACAACATTTCATAAGCTGTGTTTACCGGATTCTACGTCAATTAGTATTGGATGACAATTATTCTATATTAAATTGAAACGCAGGATTAAGGCACATTAATGTCTTACCATATTTCAGTTTACAATTCAAGTTCAACAGGTACTTGGTTTGTATCACCCTCTAGATTCTCTCTCTCAGCTACCAGGATCTCAGCTGTGGATTCCACTTTGCCTTGACTGTTTACGGTCGTACAGGTGTAACTTCCACCATCATCAGGTGACACATTGATCTGTGATATCATGACAGATATTAGAGTTGAATAATACCTCGGGAATGAAAGACAACTACTTATATTCCGACTTGGGGCGACTGTCTGCAACTCTATAAAAACATTTTGTTGGCATAAGCCCTGCAAGAGCAAAATGATAGTCAGCCACAAATAATATAAAATTTAAAACCCAATTCGAATTTTATCTTGTCTCCCCAAGACAAAGTTCCCATCTAACAAGTCAAATGTCAAATATCTGAGTCTTGAGGACTCGAGCCTCGCTAGAAATAAAAAATCTAGAAGACCTATAATCTGAAGTGCCCAAAAGTAATTTCTTAAAGAAATCAATTTCATAAATATAAGTTTGTGGAAAATATCATAGTATGATGAGTACTACTTTAAGTCAACAGGCAATATAAATAATAAACGTAGGATGTACATGTACATGTATGTCACAATGCAATCAGACACTAGACATACAACTTTCCAGACAGGAAATGGTCGTCTGTCTTGTATTTGTATCATTCAACGATTTCACAGCTAATATAAGTATATGTCTGGTATGTCTGGACTTGACCCGCCCAAGTCTCAACTTTGCAGACATTATGTGAGGCATTCTGGCAAAGTGTACAACTATGTAGAAGTAAAAATAAGGGTTTGCAGACCTGTATTAAGAAAGAGAAAATCCTCTACTATTTTTTGCACTTCAATACACATTTCTCGGCATGTGAAAATGAAAGATGCCAATATTTTTTTCTTTTATTCCACAATTTGTATTCTATTTCTTTAAAATATGTGTAATAAACATTTCAAAGATTATAAATATCAATAAATATCCCAAAATACTTCACAAATCTCAATGAGTCACAGCAGTCGCACAGCGGGAAAGTCTTAATTAAAATGTTCCCCCTGTAATGTTCCAGTTGGGGCGTAGACTTACCAACACCCAGCTAGTCATGCCAAACTTGGTGGGTCCGTTCCTCTTTCGAGTGGCTATGTTGATGTGGTTGCCAGGTAACTCTTCCCCATCTTTGGTCCAGATGATGTCAGGGATTGGTCGGCCGTAAGCTTCGCAGCTCAGCTCGGACTGGGAGTCCAGTAGAAGGGTAGAATCCTTGGGTGGGACGGAGATGATTGGAACTGCATTCAAACAAAAGGAAAAATGAAAGGATTATTTGAACAAACAGGTATATGGACGTTTTGAATACAAAATAACAGCAAAGAATCCAATAAAGGCAATTTTAATTAAACAGATACAATAATTAAAATAAAAGCATATGTTCATAATATGTTCATAATTTGAGTTAAAATTATTATAACTGATACTCAATTAAATTTAACATATAACTTCTACTTTAAGTTACCAACAGTTTTCTAGTGACTGGTGGAATAAAGACAAGCCAAATATTTATGAAATGCATACTTTAAAATAAGTAGGGAAAACATTAAACTAAATATCTGTCCATATATTTATATCCGACAGAATTCTTGTCAGAAAAATAAGACAAAGAAAATCAAGGAGGTCAATAAAATTCTTGGGGTACAATTGTTGAGGGGGACCCTGCCTTCAAAATCACATGTACAACAGATGGGAAAGTAATAATAGGCCTAACACAGTCTAGACTGGATCACATATCTAACAGCTAAAACCTTGAAGTAAAGTCAGCATAATAACAATCAACAGAACAAACTCACAAACAATACTTCTAAACAGAAACGGAATTATCAAAATCTAACAACTGATTCTAAAGACTCCTTAAGACTCCTTTAAAATAATCTTTGTACTGCTAATTGATTAAGGAATGTCGGTCTCATTAGTTTTTGCCAAATTTGTCTACAAAATGTACCAAGACATTAGGTTCCAAGTAAACATATAGTGTGACAATCTAAAAGCGTTTTTTTTTGTTTATATTTTATTTACAAGACACAGTGATGATATCACTGTACAGTGCGAATTTGTGCATGTTTTTTTTTTGCTTTTGTAAGTGGATGTGATACACACTGCAGCAATGTCTCATAATTCCTGGTTACACCATGGTTACACTGACCCTGAATAATGTGCTTGACCTATAAGCCAGGCCCAGTTGACCTTTGTATGTGATCCCTATACAGCTACAAGTACAGCATGACCTCTTGGGTAAGTCATGATCAGATGGTTCAAGAATCAAAGAATTATCATTCCCTTAGGCTCTACATGTACCTATGGTAAACTGTTTGAAATGTGAAATGTACACAGCAGAACTTATCAACTTCAAAAATTAACTTTAAAAATTAAACAACACTTTTCTATGTAAAACTAAACTAGAGACTAGAGGCAATTAAAAAAACAAATGATTTTTTTTTCAAGTTTGTAAAACTGGTTTCAAACTGTAGTTTTAAAGAATCAAATTGTCTCTCTGGAGTCTGGAGTACAAAATACTGTAAGAAAACCAATTTGCATTCACCAAGTGAAGCACCTGGACTGATTTCTACTTCCGGTTTGGCCACTTGTTGTTTTAAAACTGTACACAGGATAAAAATAAATCCCCAACTCAGCAGGAGTTCGTCTGCATGGTTAGTCAGAGAATTAGTGGTCCTATGGTGAGTTTCAAGGGCTGTATCTTAAGATACTGTGGTTTAAGGGAGTATAACAACAAATCCAGACAGAAACAGAATGTACAGAGCTGGTTCAAATTAGTTGTTTTGCCTCATAATAAGTTTCGACAGCTTTCCCTCAGTATTGATATCTGACCCCCTCCCCTTCCATCTCTGAATAACCATGCAGGAATGCAAGATCAAGTTTGAGGTGCTTGAAAGGTGACTGATGATTGTTGCTAGGCAACCAAGACCTCAGCTTTGGAGGCAGGGGGGTAGGAGTAGCCCAGGGTTATTTTTCACAGACTTTATACACAAAGTTCATCACTAATGAACTGCAGATGGGGAAGTTGAACTTGTTATAAAGGTCAGCACTGAGTGAAAGATATTGTGAGAAAAAAAACCAGAAACCAATATTAGAAGAAAACTTATGAGGTCTGCTGAATTAAAAAAATATATCTACTTTGTATGTAAAATTGTAAAAGTGGGAATAGATGGTAAACGCAATACCAAGCCAATAATTAATACATTAAGGGCAATGATACACAAACTTCTAATAAATATTCATACATGTGAAGGGGAGGGGCAACATACCAGTTAAAGAAAACCCGAATTGTAAATAAGAATTATATCCTCACTTCATTATTACAAAGGCAGAACATTTCTTGACAGTGAAAAAAAAAGCATAAGATAAGACACTTTATTAAGCAGCTCTAAGCATGACATCCAAGAAATGAAAACAAATCTACAATGTCTGAATCTAAGACGAGTCAGGGTGATTCAAGATCAAATGCTAGGATAGCGCTATAGCAAACATGGTGTTATATCTAGCTTGGCGTCTAGACAGGAATTCAACTCTGTTTTTTCTACCTTAACATAATTTCTGGACAGTGAACCGAGTTGAGTTTACTTTAAAGGAATCTTACACTTACAACAACACACAAACTGTTTTCTTTGGAAGTTACGGCTTATTATAAATACTAGACGCTAAAGAATTACTAAAAAGTCTTTTTACTTGGATGTAGAGAATGGGAATATTGAGGTTGTACTTGTTTTAGATACTTAAAGATACATGTATATTAATTTCAAACGATATATTGCAGCTAATAATGGCTTGCTTGTAGTCACTTTAATATAAGGCTGATTAATTTAAAAAATAAGGTTAAATCTCTTTAAAAATTTTGATAAAACTTTAAAAGTAAAAACATACGGTATAGGCCTAAACAACAGAATATACAACAGAAAGGACACATCAGACTAGAGGAATTATGTCAATGATGTACGATAGAAATCAACTAATAAAACCCTTATGTCATACTAGCTTAAAATAGGTTGGTTAGTTTTCGTATTGTTTGTCATTAAATGAAAATGGAAACTGATACTAACCTGTCAAGCACAATGTATCTGTGTCGTCAACTTCAATGGCCGGTTGTCCTTTCAAAACACTCTCATAACTGGTAATTTCAAGTTGACATTTGTTGTCATACACCACTCCATCTGTCCCACAAACTCTGTCAAATTTCTTGCAAACGCACTGTCCGACCTGTCCATCTTGGACCGGTTCGTACACGGACTTCCCGGCGCATATGTAGTCCTTCCCGCACCACCCGTCCACGTACTCCGGCCCGCCGCACCGCTCTCCGTGAACCTTAGCGCAGACGGAGCAGCAAGAGCAACGGTCTACCGTGATCTCCGCCCGGCAGGACAGATCGCTGGGACACGCCAGCTCGTCACACGGACCACATTCTTGACTGTTATCGTCCGCATTCTTCTGAGCCAAGGAAAGACCCAAGAGGGTAAATACGAAGGCGTGAAGAAAGAACATGGTGGATGAGCCTCGATGCTAAGCTTTACAAAGAAAAGTCTGATGAGTACAAATTTGCAGAGGAGACCCGAGTCGATGGTCGAAGTTGTCTCTAGCTTAGCTACGAATTGTGTGCGTGTAAGACATGTTGCATATTGTTTTAAGAAGTATACCAAATACACCATCCCAATACACCGCACAACTTGAGCCTTGTATATGAATATGTTAGGGACCGCCTCAACTAAAAAATTAAAAAAATCTTGTCTTTTTGTAGGAGCCTGGAAGGCCGCATTTGACCTACGCACTGCCGGAACAATTAATTGTGGCTATTTGTTTGTCTACAATTAAAGAGATGGGCCGCGGGGTCTATGGGAGGGGAGGGGGGGGGGGGGGGGGGGGGGTAGCAGAGCTAGAGCCTAGAGGGAGGCAAAACCGCACGTTGGTCAACTGAGAAATAATATTAACACAAATATTTGTTTAAGCCCCACCCCCCCTTCCCCCTGAGCCATACACCATCGATGAATTATTAATTGATGAGGCGTGGTCCGGAATACATTTGAAGTGATTACATAATCGATGAAGTTAAAGGGCGTGGTCTGACGTACTTGGGCGTAAGTTAAACAATTGTTTTGACTGTGGATGAATTTACAGGTACGGAAATACAAGGGCGTGATTCGAAGTGCTTCAGTATTTATATAGGTGAAAAACAAGAACACCACCTATTGTTTGTTGTTAGTTTGCTTTAAGGTTGGAGTGACACGCCCTTTTGAGGTTGAAGTGACACGCCCTTTTTTGGTGACAGTGTTTTATTCACTTTTAGATTCCTCCTTGGCTGCCCTTCACTGTTCTTGTCCTGTCATGTTATTCTTGTACTTTTAATTGTATGTATACTTTTGCTTTGTATTATTATATGTATGTGTGTAAAATGCCTGAATAAAGTAATAATAATAATAATAATACACATATAAACCACAAGGTAAACTGACTATGTAAATTTTGCATAAATTAGATCTACATTTTTTAAAAATTAGCATTTTTAAACTTTAAGTGGTCTAGTTCCCATGCTTTAATGTGTACAATTAAAGCTGTAGACGAAACGGCACCAATTCATTCGGACGTTTAGTCTGGTCATGGTTCAGATCTAAAAGTAGCGTTTGCATTTGACAATACACTACAGGATGCAAGACACACAATTCAATGTATTCTTTCACGCTGCACATGTGAGCCGTTTTCGTCTTAATATTTTGGGTTTTATTTTTGCTCTGTACGTATGACACTTGCCTGTTAATCGATAATACATATTTTCTTCAAGGGTATACAGTTTAATATATGTGTGAATTGAAATAGCGATTGTCGACGTCATTTTTAGTTGGAAAAACTAGTGCCCATTTCTCGGACATGTATGAAACAAGTGTGCAAACAGCGCCCTCTCTTTGCTTTAATGAATAATCATGATAAAAATTAAACACCGGGATAATACTTGTCTTAGTTTAGGACTGAGAAACACTTTGTCTGCAAAGAAATTGACTGTGTTAGAATTGGTGTTTGTTGACATTCTTTTCTTTTTACTTTTACTAGGCTAAAAAAAAAAAAAATTGTTTCATTTCCTAATTTTTGGAAAAAGAAGAAGAGAATGATTTAGTTTTTTTTGTCATTTTTTGTTTTGGCAGCAAAAGAGGATGCGCGCAAGGACAAAAACCTACCTAACTGTATTTCTTATTTAGCCTTAAGTTAACATTTGTGTCTAGTTCCGAGTTCCTTCACATTTTGATTCTTTTCACCAAACTTCTAATTGCAGGCAACTTAAGTTAAATAGAATACAGGATGGTATTCTTCACTTGCAATTCCTGCGGCCAGTCTGTCAAGAAAGCTAACGTCGAGAAGCATTATCTGACAGAATGCCGCAACTGTGAAGTACTGTCGTGCATGGATTGTGGCAAAGACTTTGTGTAGGTTTATACCATTTATTCCAATCAGAGTATCACACAGAAGGATACAAACATAGATCAGTTTAAAACCAGACCAAACTATTACTACATCATGTACTTGTATTTGTGCAACTAAATGCACAGGTTGTTTACATTTTGCACACACATTGTGACCCTAGCACCTGATTTTCTGAAGCAAGACGCGTCGCAACTCGCAACATGTCATATATTATAATCAATAGTTCTAATAATAATGTTCTAATCAAAGTTTTAATTAGCCTAAAAAATTGCAGATGAAGTTTTGGAGTAGCTTTTGTAAAAGTCCGCCGTGAGCTAAAACAGCTTGTTTTCTTTTCAAACTGCATCATACATCCACCATATTGATCAGATAATTCTTTTGGGTTTCCCATTGTGTGGTCATCAGCATTTTATTTTCCAATCTTTTTTCCTCGCTGCAGAGGGGATGATTACAAACATCACACGAAATGCGTCTCAGAAAACGAGAAGTATGGTGGGAAAGACTACAGAGCAACGACCAAACCAAACAAGGGAGAGGTCAAACAGTCACAGTGGATCGAGGTTGGTTTTATTTTATTTAGCCGTTTTTAGCGTATTTAGCTTTTTGTCCAATTTACATGGCTGTGGCTTGCAATCACACATGCGACTATGGAAGCAGCCTAAGCCACGTCCCATACACATACAGTACATGTTCCTGTCGTCCATAGGAAAGTAAATCAAATGTGGCTACATGTATATATCTGAAGCGAAAAACAAACAAATATTTGTTTAAGTGGTTTCAATACAGTGTTATATTTTGTAGGATTCAGGAAGGTTCTTAGCAAAAACAAATTCTTAGCAAATGCAACAACGGGGTAGTATTAAAGTAACAGGTTTGTGCTGCAGTTATTTCCCTGCCTTCCTAAGGCTACATAAAAAAAATGAATTGTTTCTCATCAGAACCTTTTTGAAAAAATGGTCCGTCAGGGCATTTTATATTTTATATTTTATAGAATAAAAATGTCGCCGAATCTTTGAAACCGGTATCTGACTAAACAACTACAGGCGCGCTGGTTTCGTTCGTGCCTACCGCATACATACATGTACATGTACATGTTGATGAACCGGGCGTTGGTGGTAAGCGCTGATGTGCATTTAGCTCTGATTGGATAATTGTTGTTGCGACCTGCGAACGTAGGTTACTACTTCCGTGGCTCAGCTGCGCGGCAGAGCATGTACGCTACCCAGAATGCCGTGCGTTTTTCTACACAGAAATCTATGAAGCTCGTCAGGTGTTTTCCAGCGCCCAGTTAGAGTATGGGCGCCACCGCGTGCGGGGGTGAAAGCGCTAGTTGACAAAAACTTCGTTGGGACATTGCATTCTTTATCTAAATTACAAATTGTTTTCGTTGATTTTCTTTCCAAAACTGACCAATGCACACATTTCATATAGAATAAAAGCTCAAATAATGTTGGTAGAAACACAAAAATATAGTTAAGTCGATTTATTTTCCCATATAATTTTGAGCACCCCAGGTTTTTTTAATGAAAGAGGCCCACAGACACCGTTCTCACTACTATTATACTCGGCTTCTCCGATCTCCTGTCCGCCGTCGATTTTTCCGGCTTGCTTCTGCTGGAACATGTATGGCCACTAAAAACATTCACTTGGCCCGCGTGAGTTTTAACTGTTATTGCTTTCAACAGCGTGTTTTTACAGCATATACAAAATAAAAAATAAAAAAAACTTTGAATTTTCGGGCGTCCGGTACATTTATATTTTGTTTATAAAATATAAAAAAATATCCACCCGGCACGAAAAATTGGCCCGGCCGCTGATGAGAAACAATCAATTTTTTGTATGTAGCCTAAAGTCTATTTTAGTTCAGAGCATTGATATCCAATCACAACACTTTCTCATTGCAGTGTGTTCAAGCAGCGAGTTCCGCACAGTCCGTCGACCCAAGAGTCCGGGGTCTGTTGAATCGTCTAGCTGATTACACCAACATTCCTCGGAAAAAGGCAAAATTTGAGGTAATTTAAACCTTGAATTTTGTTCTTATTTAGTATTTCAAAAAACCAATGAATGCCTTTGAATACAAAATTCAGGTTAAATTTTGCTATTGAAGGTTGGTTTTTCTTTATTCTCCCAAAATGGCATATAGGCTGTCTAGAAAGCCACTCAATAAAATGGATTTTCACCAGTGGTGGTTTTGTTTTCTTCTCTAAAAACATGTTAAATAAAGCCGAATAATTATGTAAATGGGAAACTCTGTTTGGAAATGTACAGAAAGAAATAAGTAACGAGTTGAAACTTTTGAAAGTTCAGTTTATAGTTAAATAAGTTTTGTTACTTATCTTTTCTATCTGCTAATCAGAAGTTCATTCAGAATAGCCTAAAGGTCTGGGATCCATCGTTGATTGAGCAGACATGGGCTGTGTTCAGCAAAGCTAGTGACAAACAGGTTAGTTATGATATTGGCTGTCAAGTACGGCAACCAGTTTTACCCTATTAAAGTAAAACATGGGAACTCGGGTACCCGTAAATGAAACCCAACCCCCCACAATGTAATTGCAGAAGTTATCTGAAGAGTTTTAGAGCTTGGTGTAAACTGCAACTTATATAAATGTCGTCTGTCATGCATTAGATAGACTGCACATAAACATGACCCCCCCCCCCCCCTATTATGAAAGGAGAGAGAGTTGGTAACAGGTGCCTGATCCCATAATGTGGATCCGGTTCCTGACATCAGCAGTCAGGTACCCGCTTCAGATGTAAACCCCCAATATACATTGTATATTATCAACCCCTTAGAGGCAAAAACGAGGACAAATATCATACTTAGTCGAATGTTCACAAGTTTCTATCAAAGTACAAATCGATCACAAGTCGCCCAGTCTAACGAGTAGTGATCGGACAAACAAAGTGCGTCATAGGCATTTTTTTGGAGATTGTTTATTCCCAGTTACTTCTTTGCGATACAGTATATGTCTTATAGTGTGACTTGTGTAATTTGGGGAAAATAATTATCTGGAAGAGAGCTACAGATTTTCCTTGCTGGCTGGAGTTTAAGATGCTGTGATCAGCTTGAATGTTCAGTAAAGAGTTTCTTGCTATGGACAAACGTTTAGCAGGTTTGAAATAAGGTTCGAAGATTCAGGGTTTGACGATCCCAAGGTTATTTTGCCTATTGGAACAGAAAACTCAGACTGAGATGTCAACAGATGAAGCTGGTACGTGTCCTGAGAAAGATTCTGCAGTTGGACCATCTAAGAAAAAGGGTGATGAGACAGGAGCTGTCTTGGATGGCCTACTTCATGGGAAGCATGAGACAAAGCATGAGACGGAGCATCACAATGAGCATCACACGGATGGATTGCTCTCAGTAAGCAAAAAGAAGAAGAAAAAAGTAAAGAAACACGAGGAAGAACCTGACAAATTAATGACTAAAAATGGTAGAGATGGGGCTGTTCACATCAGCAAAAAATCGAAACATACAGATGGCAGTACTAATGACAGTGAGGCCCATGAAAAATTAGACAAGAAGACTAAACATAAACTTAAAGACGTTCACCTCGAAGAAAGTGATCCAGCTCAACCGGCAAAAAAGAAGAAGAAAGTGAAGAAACACGAGGATGAACCTGACAAATTAATGACTAAATCCACAGCTAGAAACGGTAAAGATGGGGCTGTTTACATCAGCAAAAAGAAAAATTCAAAACATACAGATGGCAGTACCAATGACAGTGAGGCCTATGAGAAATTAGACAAAAAGACTAAACATAAACATAAAGACGTTCAGCTCGAAGAAAGTGATCCAGCTCAACCGGCAAAAAAGAAGAAGAAAGTGAAGAAACACGAGGAAGAACCTGACAAATTAATGACTAAATCCACAGTTAAATATGAGAAAAAGATAAAATCGAAACATACAAATGGCAGTACCAATGCCAGTGAGGCCCATGAGAAAATAGACAAGAAGACTAAACATAAACTTAAAGACGTTCACCTCGAAGAAAGTGATCCAGCTGAACCGGCAAAAAAGAAGAAGAAAAAAGCTAAAGTTGGACAGTAAGCTCATGAAAAAGGCATAAAAAGAACATCCCTGAAAACACAATTCATTTGCAAACTGATACTGTTATTACAAATGTAAGAGGTTCTGGCAAAATGACCATATGAAGCACATTATGTGGCAGAGAAAACCCCCCCTCTTTTGTATTGACCATTGTGTTCCCGGAATCTCAGGAATTCCTTTTAGGTTTCAAGGGGGGATGGGTTTGATTACAATAGTGTTGAGTGCGTATAAAGTATAGGGATAAGAGGGGGGTACCCCTCTGCCACATATCGTGCTGGGTATAAAATTGACACCAAACTGGGCAGAGGTTTTAATAAGGGTTCTCGGGTATTAGAAAAGAGGACAAAATTGTCTTATACTGTTTGTTGTGCTTTAGTCGAACATTCCATTAACAAGTTTTGACTGTTTAAAGTTTACATTTTTTATCAACATGTCGCATGGAAAAATGTTGATTGTTTTTCCTTCAAAACGCTTTTATTTCCACTACGTCTGTACTAGTTCGTAGGCATACCAAAGATTGCGAATATTAAAACTTGCCCGTTATATCATTATTTTGCAGTTTTCTTCAGTATTCCCTGTGCCCAGTTCCGTCTCACAAATTTCAATTTCTTTTAGAGATCCAGGAAACAAGTATTATATTCTGGTACGAAAGTTTAAGTTTGAAGGCAAAGGCTCTAATTTCAATTTAAGGAAACGGTTCTTAGAGATTGATGATTTTCCAACTTATCGTCAGGTTGCAAAGCTTAATATGTTTGTTTTCAGGTTTCATTTTTGATTCAATGCTGCGATTATTCACTGTCGTCACAATTTCTGTGAGAACTGTTTACATGCTTACCTTGGTCATGAGCAGATAAACACAAGACAGTATGCAACGATTAACAAAAATCAAGACAATTGTTATTTGTTTTCCCCATTTTACTTTATTGAATTACTGTAAAGTTGAATGTCTTCAGTTACAATAGAAATTACATGCTCTTAATATAAAGCATTTTGGGGAAAATACAAAATCGTTGCCCCTCCCCCTTTTCCCCCCAACATATAGTTGGATGATTTTAATAATTCAAGATTTCCCCATAAAGTTTTCATATTCAACACTTCTTTTTTAACATTGTACAATTGATAAAGGATTTTTTTAAATCTCGAATTGTTTTGATATAAATATTCGAATATTATTTGATGCAGTCCAATTCGATTTGAGTTAAGAAATCTAAGTTGCAGCTTGTTAACAATATTGTATTTAGCAAAAATAAAATAAAATTGTGTCCCCAAATGGTTTAATTTATATAACGGTCCAAGTGAAAAGAAAACACTGCCAATAAAATATTGTTTTCATGATGTCGAGTAAATGCTATTAAAGTACAAATTATTTGCATGATTTGAAGTAATTTTTTGAGAGATTTCAGAATATTATTTTTTCAGTTTTGTTTTTGTGTGCAGTAAAAACACCAGAATGTTTCCTTGTTTTATAAATAGGAGCTTTTATGCTTTTTTTTTTACATTTTTATTTTGAAATTTTATAGCCTGATGTTTTGCAGGAAAGGCTATTTTGCTCTTCTCCAAATTCCAAAACAAAAGGATAATTCACCCACCGAGAGTGTAAGAGGCATTCCAGGAAGTTTGGGTGAAAAAGTATGACAAAAATAAGACTTCGTAGGACTTTCAAGAGTATTTGTTGTAGATGTCCACATCATAAGCCTCATTTGTCACGTTTTGGACTCGCAACAGTTGTGTTCCATCTACTTGCCATATAAGTACGAAGTCAAATAAACAGCGGTTATTCACGTGACGGAAAAGAGAAGGGCATGCAGTCAAAAGGAGGTCACATTACACACCCTCAAATTTTTCGAAGTGTTTGATGCTTTTGAAAACCATGCATCTACCCTTTCCCAAATCCTTCACAGGACTACTAGTACAAGGCTAAATTTGACTATCCATCACAGAAGGGCTGTAAATCTAGAATATGACAAATTAAAGATTGTTTAGCTGGAGAATAATACGAAACAGTTGAATTTGAGATTTTGATCGTAAATTCATTTGAAGTTTCCTCAAATCCTGTTGTTTTCCCCCCATCAGTCATTTTCATTTTTACACCGAGTTGTGACATCACAGCCTATGTGTAATGGATGGCCAAAAAGCTAGCTCAATAAACAAGTGTGTGAGGCATGGGTGTGGCAGCTGACTTGTCGCCACGCCTTTTTATCAAGGTCACAACGATGGCCTTGACCGTATCCAAGATGACAGCCTGGAATAGAATGGCAAGGATGGATGTTGCGACCCATTCCCAGAAGACATTCCAGCAGAAACCGTGGAAGGATGACACGGAACACAGGACGGCGAAGACGCAGGATGCAATCAGAAGGATTTGGCCGAGTACTGCCAGGAATGACATGCAGCGTTTTGCATCATGGCGATTGTTGGTTGTGGTTGACTTGGCTTCAGAACGCTCCTGAATTACCAGAGATTTATCCTGGTTTATATTGGTCAAATCCCCATCAGTGGCGGCAATGTAATTCTCAGAAGGATCTGTCGGCACGGTAACATAGCTGGATGAAGACTGAGTGGTCTCCATCTCAACAACTGCATCAGAATTGTTGCTGACGGATACATTGATAGATGGTTCATCACAGGGCCGGATTTTGATAATGGTCACTTGATTATTGTTGTTCTCATTAGTATACTCAAGACGAGTCGGTTGTTTCTTGTCTCCATCTTGAGATGATGCAATACTGCTCCAACTGCCTGAGGATGTAACACTGACGACATCAGGCCGGTACTCTATCAGACGACTTGATGACTTGAAGATGGATAGTTTGAGATGGTTATCAGTCATCTTTGCGTTGATGTTGTCCTTGTCGGGGATGTTTTGAAAATTCTTGTTGGCAATTCCTGGAGAGGAACCTCTTGAGATGGTGTCACATTTAGCAGCCTCATTCTGGATTGTACTGGTTGCCGTGGCGGTGTCATGACTGGTGTCATGACGAGGCAGACGGATGTTATCATCCGAGTTCTCCTTTAGCTCCAGCTTGTAATCATCAGCAACCTTTGGTTTGGAGCGTAATCCCGACAGCCACTTTCTGAGGTTGAAGAAGAAAGGCCTTTTGCTTCTGCTGCTGTGTATGGTCACGCTAGGCATTTCAAACTCTAGTGGCAAGTTGATGATGTAGTCTGAAACAGTTGTCACTGGAATGTGTCGATTTGGTGTCTGTGTGATATTCAGCTCTGATTTGGTTCCAGGGACAGATGGGTTAGTCTTGTCAGTCATCTCACTGGTGTTCGGCTTTTCTTCTGGCAAGGACGACCATCTGCCTAATTTCCCCATGTCACTGAACCTGTTGATGTAATTCTTGGTGCACATCACTTTGGCTGTTTTGATTTCTGGCTCTAGGAGGGCATCAGAATATTTGATGAATTGTTCTTGAGCACCGATTCCTTCCTGCTTCATCTTGTTTTCATCGTCAAGATGCTTGACTGGTTGTGATCGATCACCAGCCTCCTGTTTGTAAGTCGTCTTGTGTTTTTTATCCAGAAGACCCGATGTAGAAGTAGCTCTTGAGATGGAGTCGGGTCTGTTATCTGATGGCTCCTTGACAAGCGGCATTAATGGAGCAGTCTGGTATTTGTCGAGATTGTCGTCATCAGATGCTTTGGTTATAATTGCTCCTTGGATGTTGTAAGAAGTTGGCTCATCCAGTGGGTGGCCTGAGATGATGGGTGTTGAATCTCTGATGGATGCTGACTTACTCCAGCTACTGGAATCACTGGATGAAGACTCGGAAAGATTTGCCATGACAGACTTGTTGCTCAATGAACTGCCTGAACTATCCTCTGAATCAAGACTAGAGCTGGAGTAGGCATACCCTGGTTGAATCATCAGTCCTCCAAGATTGTACAAGTCGTATCCGGTTGATGTGTTTACCCCTGAACAGCCAGCTCCTGGGTTGTAATATCTGCTGTCTGTGGTGCGATGGCAAACGGGACAGTTGTGGCAAGTCAGCTTGTGGTGGCATTCCAGCTGGTCAGCAGCACAGATGGACTGGTTGTCTCCACAGATGTCATCAGAGACAGTGATTGATACATGACTGGTGAGGTTGGAAGCCGGTTCAATGCCAAAACCACAGGTGTTACCCGAGGGGGTACTTTGATTTCCAACGTTGTTGCAGCATGATGCATTGTCGCTGGTTAGTTGATCATGGTCGCCATTTGGTCTGGTTCCCTGCTGTTGCATATCTGGAGCGCTTACAGACTTCCGAGGGAACCCATCTGTGATGCTCTCATCATCACTGCCATTACAGAAGTCCCCAGTAGCAGACTGAATTCTCATTGGTCGAGAACCGTTATCCGTCGTCAAAAAGAAGTTTCTGTTTCTTTCCAGAGGTGAAATAGCAGGTTGACCACACGATGACAGGATGGTCGGGGCATTTCGGCAATATGCTTCGATCATGATCAGAAATGGAAACAGTACGATACTGACCCCCGCTGCCTTGATTGCCATCCCTGCAGTGATGTCCACACCCATTGGACTGGCTAGCACAAACTCTCCTAGAGATGGCTGCAAGACTGGCTCCGACGTGACCTGCACTGCAACCATGGTGTAACTAATGCAGGCAAACAAGCAGGTGATGTGACGTGATCCAGTGAAGTTGCCCTGACGCCAAGGTATGAAAGCGGAGGTCCAAAGAGAGCCAGTCTTGAAGAAGTAAGCGATGTAATTGACCCTGGATACTGGCTGAGTGGATGAGAGTAGCAGTGGAAGGATGGTAGTGATTCCTTGGTTAGATGATGATATGCCACCGCTGCTTGATCCATGGCCTGAGATGTAACGATCCTGGGTCTTGGTATCCATGGCATGGATTTTCTTGATCTCACTAAAAACAAAATGTCAATGAGAAGAAAAAAGTTCTTAATTTGAATGGCTTTATCGCAACACTTAATTACTTCTTGTAATTAAACAAAACTCTTGCCATCTGATTTCAAAAACATTTATACTAAATTATATAAATTACATTGAAATGAAGAAAATCTAAATATTAACTTTAAAAATCTTAATTTTCAATCAAACCTGCAGTTGTTTTTTACAAAGATTAAGACTTATTGTATTATCTGTACCTGTCTGAGAATAATTAGAAAACTAAATTTAGAACTCACATATCACATGCCCTGTTGACAGTTCCTCGCAGGCAAGCTCCAATGTTGGATGATTGTAGCAGCCTGGAGGTGAATCCATCGCTCGTTGATGGGTACTTCGTCTCCACGGCAACGAGCTTACCGATGGAGCGAGGGGTTGTCAAAGTCTTCCGTTCAGAGTTCTTTCGAAGAACCAGATCAAAAGACAGCCTGTGAACAAATTGAAGCCAAAATGCCATCTTATCATTGGTTCTATTGGTTCTAAAGTTAATTCTGATGGTTTTGATAATTTTTTTTTTGTCTTCTACTTAACTGACCAGTTGCTGAAGCCAATTGTTCCTTGGAGTCTCACTAGACGTGGGTTTTTGTTTACACCTGCAGGTAATTTGTGCATTGCACACCAACGTAGTAATGAACCCCAACGTGAACGGCCAGCATAGTCTACGTCTATGACGTAGGTGCGTTCCTTTCTGGCCTTGTTTCCCCGGATGTTGCAAGGAGATGGTAGGCAGGAACGGTTACTCTGCAAACAATAAATAAATAAAAATAAAGTTTGTAAGAAAAATTCTCAAGAATGGATGATGGCCAAATAAAGTTATCCTCTTAACATTTTCTAAATTGATGATTTCTACCTTGCATGCCTGTCTGAGATCTTGCAGAAAGGCCAAGAGTAGGAGCAGTCCAAAGCCAGCGGCTATTGGGACTGCAGAGATGAAGAAGATGTCTTCCAAGTTGACAGTTGCCAGACAGTCTTCAGGCATCAGGGTAGAGGTGGATAGACTACCCTGGGAGGGACCCCAGATGGTACCAAGGGTCTCGGAGCTGTGGGAGAAAGTAGTGTTGATTGATTGGATGCCAAATTGGCTTGTATAAAAAAATAAAAAATATTTTGGTTTTTTTTATACTGTACCTATTATTATGAACATTTTATTTGACGTGAAGCGAAGATATTTACTCAATATGTAGCCTATGCCTAGGCCTTCTAAAAACTGTCAGTTAAGTTTATTAAATTTAAAATCATTTGAAAATAGTTATAAAATACTATTCAAAATTATAATATTTATGTCACTTAACAGTTAAGTAAAGTAAGCCTACTTGCATCACTAACTTAAGCCTAAAGGTTTAGATTTTGTTTGCAACCTTGTGTCAATTTGAGCATGACAATTAACTAAATTGTTTTCAAGGTCATGATCACAGCTAGGTTGTTGTGCATCTATTTTAGCTTTAGTAACACTAACCATGCATCGCTATTAAATGTATTAAATGTTAAATTAAACAAACAGTTTGGCCTATAGCCTAGGCTAGGCCCGGCTAGGCTAGGGCCTAGGGTAAACAAAAACTTCAAAAAACGTAGTCCTAGTTATTTACACTAATGTAGCAAGTTTAGTTTAACTTAAGCACAGAGCAAATAACTTACAATCCTACCTCACGGTCTTGATGACCGAAGCCCACAGAAGTATCGCAATTGTCGGGATAAATTGCATCCGTATCGCAGTAAAAAAGAAAGGCGTCCACACTCACTGCACAGCATGAACACAACTGCCGTTTCCATGGCTTGCGCTCAATTTTATACCGGAGCAGCTAGCGGACATAAACATAGCAACACCGATGACGCAACAATGCTTTTCTCGATCGAGCAAAAAAACCGACTCTTTCACTTTTTTGAAAATCACTTTAGAACAAGAGGTACCGTTGTAAAGCCTTTTAAAAGATTCATTGATAAAAACTTACCATTATTACTCCTTTTCGATAAAAAGGCTTCAGTCAACATCCAGTTTGTACGCAGGATTATTTATGGTCTCTCCTTGCCTTCAAAAGTTGCGCTAGTTTGTAAACTTTTCGCAAGGAATTGTGGGATGGTTGGCCGTTTAATGCCAAGAGGGGGCGTTTTTTTCTTTTTATGCTATGATCGTTTTCCAAACTTCAACTTCGTTTTGACTTCGTTCTCTATCGCAAAATCAAGTAATTTTAGGGCTTTATTTTTAATATCATCTAAATTTCACTGAAATACGAGCTCTTTGTATTTTTTAAAACTGTTTTATCACAAAAAGAGGGCACGCAAATCCCGATTGATTTGGCCGGCGTAGGCGCCTGCTACTGCTATATACACCGACCACTGACTAGTCTGCAACCTAATATTGCCTACACAAAATTGCCTACTTTTCGTGATTTGTTCCCCAATTTCATCCCATACACTCAAAATTATGTACATGTATACATTATCCAATAGCTGACAATTGCATGCCTATTTTGTATGAATTGATGGCTAATTATAAATCAATCATCCAAAATAATGCACTTCTCCAGATACCAATAAGTGTTTTTTTATTGAAATCATTCGTTTCAATTAAACTGTTTACATCATTACCATTGACATAAGGAACATGATAAACAACCCGATGTAATATTTACATGACCTTTCAACTATGAACTTAAAGATATACTTTCCACGTTTCGAGTTCCGCCACATTTCCCCCCAATTTCTATTTCAGTAAACAAAAGTTAAAGCACAGACAGTGCATCTATATATGCACATAGTAACTATTTGATCTTGCCCCCACCCCCCCCCCCCCCCCCAAAAAAAAAATTAAAAAATTAAACACCACATTTATACAATCAGCCATCCTATACCAGAATTTCTAAAGTCCAAACTAAATTAGAAATGTATCTTTGCTTTGCCAACAATTCACACAAATGAAATAAATAAATAAACTATTTTATAATCGGCAAGTTTTTAACAACTGGCTACAAAACAATTCGTTTCCCTCCCCCCTCCCCTCCCCTCCCCTCCCCTAAACATAAAGCTGGAAGAAACCTGATTTCATTTCATTCATGCATAACGACTCGGTATTCTCCCCAAAATCCTCAAACAGTGGAAAATATCAAATCAAGATTATAATACAGTTATTTACAATTGTTTGTCAGACTATTTTATGCTTTCAAGGTATGTACAGTTTTATTTTTGACCACCTAATAGTACACAAAAGTAGCTTGACCCCCAATAATTATATTTCTGTTATTGAACAGACGACAGAATTGTCTTAACAATTGTTACAGAATGGAAACCTCAAGCGACACATAAATAATGACTCTAACTGTTCAGAGGGCAAATTGTGTTATACTTTTCCTGAACGTTTCGGAGAACTGACTCTCAAAGAGGGTCAAGCATTCGACAGAAAACACCTGAAATAAACCAATTAGTGCTGCATTCAATGTTCACCTGTCACCTGACCCCGGCCTACTCCCTACAGTGTGTGAAAAATCACATTAAATTAAAGGAAACTGTACGGTAAAATGTGCTTAAGGTAATAAAAATGTGACGAACCAACATATGGAAAATGGTCAGCCAAAATGTGATGCCCAATGACACTGGTTTCAAGTCTAATTCTGCGTCACCGTATATATCTTCTAGTACCAGCTTTGGAGGTCACTGCAAGACTAGCTGTTCTGTCTGATGGTCCGTTCGCAACAGTTTTATTTATTTATTATCAGCAATCTTGACAATGAGTTCATCACAGATGTTGGTCAACTCTGCGTTCTCTTTTGTCTGTTAAAAAGAGGAGAAATTAAATCAAGATGTATACAAAAATTCAATATAAATGCTCCACGAGAAAATCAAGTACAGTGTAACCATTTTTCGTGTTTGCAGAATTCGAAGCTTGGGCATCAAAAACGAAGTATTTAATAATTTCAGTGAAATTTTGAGAGTTTTATATTACCCGTCTGATTGTTTGCTTTCATTTCAAACCACGTGCCAAGCAAATTACTATATAACCCAAACTTTTCCAACAACCATCCCGGAATCCTCTAAAATCCATCACTTTCCAAAACTCAAATTCCAACCGTCAGGCCTAATGTAGTTTCTCTGCCTTACTCAATCCATCTCCCGGAGGATTTCGGAGTGGTTGGGAGGGTTAGTTGTTTTCTTGACAAGTTTCTTACCTTCTGTTCTATAGTCTGCTCCATACTATCCACTTTCATCATTTCTCTCTTGACTGCAGCTTGTAATGCACTCATCTCACCCTCATAACTCTTTTTAACCATGTCAATTTGACTGTTGGCCCTGAAAAAAAAAATGTAAAATGGTGACATTTAATTTCATTTAACTCGTCCTTTCATGTATTGCGTTCTTGAAAGTCAGTTAATTTTTGCTCAAGATGACCAAGACAGTTGCACACCAACATGAAATGTTAAAATAAATCCCCCAGCGGTCCAAACAGTTTATGCACCTCGTATAACGTTGAAAACTGCCTTGTATGACACGTCTTAAGTGTTTTCGTGGGAGGAAAACCAGATAATCCGGAGAAACCCTTCATGGCACAGGAGACAATCAACTCCACTGACAAACAACCCGAGCCAGGAATCGAACCCAGGCCACAGTGTTGAGAGGTGAGCGTTGTATGAACTGCACCACTCAGGCCGTTCATAATGATATAAATCAAAGTGTACTCAAACGTGACTTACTTCTCAATCTTCTCCTCTGCGTGAGTCTTCAGTGCCTGGTATCTCTGCTCCTGCTTCTTGATTTTGGCCTGGTAATCGGCGACGCACTTCTTCAGAACCTCTTCATTCTAACATTAAAGAAAATAGCAATGCGAGGTTCAGTCAGGGAAAGGAGGGGGGATTTGTGACACTTAAGATTCGTCTCTGGCTTTTGGCCTAGATTTCAGACTCGTGGTTGGGGCAATTTGAGATGCATTTCCCACCAAACATACCTTCTTATAGCTCTCCACGGTCTGTTTGAGTTTCTCGTATCGTCGATGCAGATCACTGAAGGCATTCTCAACTGAGGCCAAGTCTTCCAACGCTTGCTCCTTTTCCTTCACGATGCTAGCCACTGATTCTTGGGAGCTGTCTTTAGCTTTATTGATGTCACCTGCAGGCATAACAATCACCACAGACGTGACCGTCCATCGGAAACCAGTAGGAAGTAACACGGTCCTAATTTTAGACACAACTTACAATACTAGGCTGTATTTCAAATACAGCCTGGATTATTGATCAACAATTGTGCCAACAAATTAGTACAAGTGGCAAATGTATATTCAAAATTTCATTCTGCTTGCTTTAATTTAATTTATTTTGGAAACTTTAACAACAAATTTCTTGTGCTTTAAACTTACAGAGGTCAAATTTGTTAAACTAATAATACCAACAACTTCAAATGTTGTCCAATTGCCATATACCATACATCATTGTAAAGCTTAACACATTTAAAAAAAAAAATTAATTTAGGAAAGACTACTGTCTGTATCTCAAACTAAAAGGAATTAGATATAAACATCGAGATGTTTTGAAATGGTGTTCTGATAGATTGATCACTTACCCAACATCTGTTGCATTGCTTTCTCATACTGTGTCACCAGAGCACTACGGAGAACACACAAATGTTTTGTTGTTATCCGCAAGATTTCCAAGACTGTAATATTTATTTAATTGCATTACAGTTGTACATAAGAGTCGTTTAAGTGAGAAAGGGGTATAAGTGGTTGTATAAAGGTAAAATGTAAACTGCTTATGATGCGACTTACCTGAGGTTTTCAGCAGTTTTCTCCGATTCCTGTTGTTTGGCTTTCTGCGCTGCAATTGTTTCTTCTTTTTCTTCAATTTTTTTTTTGAACTGGCTGATTTCTTTGTTGTTCTACAATTACCAAGCAACAAAATGTGGCCAATTTTAATTACAAATTTCAGCTACATTCTAAATCCTTCAAAGACAACAATAATGTGAAAGTTGATAACTGCAATTTGCCTTATAATATTTTGCTTTGATATTTTATGTGGAATCAAACATTTTTGTCTGAAATTTGAGATACAAAGAACAAATATTAACACAGAAATATACCTGTAGGTCAAATTAGTTTTTGCAATTTGAAAAACAAAACATTACAATGTTCAAATCCATAATTTTTTTTATTGCAAGTCGACCCACTAGCAATCTAAATGAAGTATGCCAAATCGTCCCCTTTGTGACCCGAATTGTGACAAATGTCCTGAATGATGACACAAGTGACTTGCCTGTTTCTGTACGGCTTTGATAGCTTCCTTGATAGCAGCATCCAAGTCAGCTTGCGAGTATCGTAAAAGCTAAGGAAAAATAATCAACATAAACATCATTACTCCCTGTAGCGCCCAAACTACACTGCCCGTTGCTTTCTGTACTGCCCCAAGCCGCCCTGCTTGGTACTTCCTGTACGGGCCCACTGCCTAACCGGTTACCCCCGTACCGTCCGAAACTGCCCTGCATGTTACTCCCTGTACGGCCCCAAACCACCATGTCTGTTACTTTCTGTACTGCCTCAAACCACCCTGCCTGTTACTCCCTGTACTGCCCCGAACCACCCTGCCTGTTACTGCCTCAAACCACCCTGCCTTTCACTCGATGAAGCAAGTTGTACCTGAACTATTCCTTCATCTTCTGCTTCAAGACTTAATGAAGGAGACACTTTAGCTTCATCACCATCTATATCATCGGTACCCTGGTAATAAAAAGAATCCAAAATTTATGACCAAATTTATGACTAAAGTTCAACAAACAATTTGGCGAGGCAAAACAAGTTACCAACAGAACTTAATTTGTATTTAATAGTTTAGTACCCGAGATCCCTGATTTCTAGGAGGGCTGAACGCAAGTAAGCTATCCACCCCCTCCGTTAGGTTGCCCCGCCCCTCAGCATTGGCCTTGCTAGCACTGTGCATCATAGCTTTCTCTCGCATGTTGGATGCCTTTTTGGTGCTAGCTGTTATGGGCGGAGTTAGCATTTGTAGGAGGTCTTCGTCATCCTCTTGTATCATGGGTTCTGAGACCGTTGGCAGAAGGCTCTTAGGACCCCCACTACCTGTTGATGTCAAACCAAAAACAATACCCAATGAATTAATCATAAAGGGGTAAAGCTTTTACAATTTGAGACGAGGACCCCCACCCAAAAAATATATAAAATTAAAAATAAAATAAAACAAATAATAAAGTGTCTCATGTTTGGCATGAAGCTCACCCTCTGGTGGTAGAGAATGTTGCATTAATTAACGCAGTAAGCTGAATTAAGATGATGAAGGTCAAAGGTCACTTACCAGCAGGTGCATCGACTAACGGGTCAAACTTCACATATAGTGACTGCCTTGCGAGGGCCGACTCCTGAAACTGAACAATCAACGCAAAATCCACTTCAAACATGAACATTGGTGTTAGCGTATCAGTGTTATTAAAAAGATCAACATTTACCAATGAATACTGCCCAAATACACTTAACCTGAAATGTTACAATCTTGTTTTTCAATTGTTGTCAACACTTCTTGTTCACGTGTTTTTTTTGTTCTACTATTGTCTTACCTTACTCGAGCTCCCAGCTTTTTCCAGGAAGTCAACGTCAAATGCAGCGGGATCTGCACTAGCAAAAACTGTGAGAAAAAAACATTCAAAATGAAGACAATCGGTGAGACTTGCTAAAGTTGAATATACCAACGACCTAGATTTGTCAGCAGTTTTATTAAATCCTCAGTTTTGGTTAAAGGAATCTAGATCTTGAATGAAATGGTTTCATCACTGTTTTCCCTTTTTTATGACGTAATTGTCAATTGTCAGTGCTGATTGAGGGCCTTGTTGAAAGCCAAATTAGAAATCTTCAAATCTAGGTAATTGCAACAAAAAAAGTGTTGAAATCTTTTTGCAAGTTTCCGAGTAAGTCTAGAAACATGATACAAAATAAAATGCAAACCAATGGGGGAAACAGTATAGTAGTAAATAAACAAATGTATAAAAATCTAAAACAATCTTTAAAAAAAAGAAAAAAAAGTGGAACTACAAATACATGACACTATAAGCTGCGGTCAACTACAAAATGATTACTACAAATCTACTGTCATTGACACTGCTAAAAGTAGTACCATACTAAGCAACCTCCTGGCTTACACAAGAGAAATACGTCATGCATTAATATATGCCACAGCACAGCACTGCAGATAGACTGCACAGAATACCAAAAAGCAAGTTTTAAAAAGTGTCAAAAATCATTTCAATCAATACAACAATCTACAGTTTTCTTTTAATTGGGAGTGAAGGCATGCTGTGTCACTGTGATGTAAACTGTGGTGACGAATGGGCAAACATGGGAATAAGTGTTGAAAAACAAGCCACGGGATTGGAAGATTGGTAGGACTGACTGGAAAAACAACCAATGAAACTTCTGCTCCGATAGAGGTAGGTAAACGGCAGACTAGGGCCATTTTCCAAACCCCAGCTTTGTGACCGGGGCTCATCACCACGAAACCAAGGTAGAGACAAAGCTGGGGTTTGGATAACGGCCTAGATGTAACAACCTTTGGAATAAGGACTTGCATAAATGTGTCGTAAATGCAGTTAAGGGTGTTATTAAAAAAAATGGATATCACGCTGCAATCGGATTAGTTGACTATGCATTTCAATAAAAACGCCAAAATATTAACAATATTTCAAAATTATCGACTATTAATTTTTAAAATATACTTGGTGAGCCTAAGTTTCTTTGGTTTATTTCCTGTCTTTAATGATGATGAGTAGGATAAACAGGGAGGTGATTGTGGGTAACACCCCTTCTTAATCCTACCTTCTTCCGCTAAACGGAATTCCATCTCCTCAAAGCTAATGTCCCTTTGTAAGCCTCGTACTGAAAGACCAGGCGCGGGAGGGGTGTGGTCAGGGTGGAGAAAGGGGGCGTGACGTGAAGGACAGAATACATTTATGAAACTTGTTTCATGAATGTTTTAGAACTGCTTTGTTTGAAGCGAATGACTTAAATGATTTCATTGGGTTTTAGATCAATCTTATCAAGGTGGCTAAGTTTGGATTGCACGACAGTTAGTACACTAAGCTTTAACACGGCAAGAACACAAGAACACGTGTAAATCCCCAACTTATGCATTTTTATTTTTATCAAGAGCAATGTAAAGCAGAACTTTAATAGTTTCTTTTTCAGATCCATGAAATGTTTCTAAAATTAGTACCTTTTTTGGAGACTGACTAACACTAACAATAGAGGACAAAAAAGGACATTCTAAAGAGAAGGTTGTCTCCACAAAGAGTTGTGTACAAAGTCTATGAGGAAAGCTTAAGTACAGAAACAAAGGAAAGAACAATACCATGTCTCTACAGGGATATACATTTTGGATATGCTCTTCAAGCTAACACGCTCATGTACAACTAGTCTATGCAGTGGTTTTACTATGTCAGTGCTGACTCAATCTAGGCCATGAAATATATTATAATATATTAAAGAATAGTAAGCTACAAATTAAAGTGATGACAGTACTTGGTCCAAGCTGTGGCCATGCGATATGGCCACCTGACATAGTCATGTGATACAGTCATGTGATTTACCTTCTTCAGCTGGTCTGAAGTCCTCGTCTCCCATCTGGTTACCCTGATTGATTCCTGACGATATATCAACTGTCAAAAACAATCGTAAATCATTTCATCACTAACAGGTGACAACATTCACTTGCTACATGTCTCATTTACAGACACACCTGTTTATATTCTCTCATCAATACTCTCAGGTAACTGGGATGATAACATTATAATGATATAGAATCATCATTAGCCTCATTTGGCATGTTCAGCACTAACTAAGCTCTTGCAAGTACAGTTGCAAATCTTATGATTTTTTATTTTTGTTTAGGCTAAGGTTGATATTTTCAATGACTTGCATGTGTGGAAGACAAACCACGCCTACCTTCTTCAGGAGCTAGTACAAACTCTTCTGACGCCATAAACTGTTCATAGTTTTTATCCGTCTTGACTGGCTCAGAATGAACTCCCAAGTCATCTTCTCTAGGTAACGGCGTGACTTCTAGCGTGGGTTTCTGAGCTGTCAGGTTATCGGCGCTGTCGCCCTCAGCCATCAAGAGATCGTTACTCTTGGTGACAGAAGAGTTAGAGGGACTGGTCTTTGGTGATGGAGACTTCTTAGATGATTTGTTAGAAGTGCGACTCTTGGGTGTTGATCTACAAATACGAATAAGTGGCATCACGCTAAAGTGTATCAGATCATTTGAATTTACCTATCACCTAGTCAATGATAATAAAAATATTACTCGTACTTCTTTGCAGAGTAATTAAGGCTGCATCCGAAATACCTGGCTATGGTTGTCAGTAACACACGTCTATGGAAAACAGTTTCAGCCGCTACCACAGAAAGCATTTAAGCCATAGTCGCATACTTTTGGTTCGGCTAAAACCCACTCTTCTTTCACTCATACAAATAAATCTATTAAGGAAAGTACACTGACCTTGCTTTCCGGGTGGTGCTCTTAGATGAGACATCTGGGGAATTCTCATCGTAGTTGATCTCCGAACTGTAGAATAAACTCAGAAAGTTTAGTGGTTACGTCTTCAAAACACTAGCATGAGAAGCAATCATCCCCTAGATCTTCGTGTAGAAATATTATGAGTGAAGCACTGGGCTAACGATTAATCAGCCCAACAGCCATTGGGTGGTCACTGGCTCATTGTATCTACTATTACTAGTAGTTGCATGAGGTACATGTAGCCTAATAACAGCCATTGGGTGGTCACTGGCTCATTGTATCTACTATTACTAGTAGTTGCATGAGGTACATGTAGCCTAATAACTACAGTCTGAAAATCTCTCATGGTACATAAGTCTGAAAATGACGAGTGCATTAATGGCAAATTGACCTATGATGGCAGGGTCAACTTTAGAAATATCCCTGATTTTTAGTGGTGCACTGAATGAAGTTATCCAATTAGGTGACAGGTTAGTTAGTGATGTTGTGTGGTACATGATTAACAAGTTGCCTGTAGATGAACACTCTACAGGGCACCCCCTTTGTGATACGATAACATTGTTTTCAGTTTACAATACAAAAACCTTTATTTTACTACGAGTAAACTGGTCGTGGCAAAGTCCAGTACGCGTGACTACGATTAGATTGATAGTCGGAAGTCAATATGTTACAAGTAGACATTACACCAGGATACAAACCTGTTGTTGTTTGCAGCATTTGGGGGAGAAATTTGAGTCGAGTTTGAAAGTTGGTTGTTGGACTTGAAGGGGTCTATGTCATCAGTGAAGTCAAACTCAGAACTGAAATCAATCAAATCAAACCATGCCAACCCAAAATAACTCGCTAAAACAGTAATCACACACATAGCTATGCAACAGTGCAAACAATAGTATGAAATAGGGTAATAGAAATAAACATAACTGAAAATAGAATTGTAATAATAATTGTAAAATAATAATTGTAAGATATGTGGTACAGAAAAATATAGCAGACATGCAATTTGTGGTGCAAAAATATAAAATAAATAACTGTCAATACATGCCATGGCGCTATGCCAATGAGCAAAGTTTAGGTTCACAATTTGAACTGGAAACCTTTAAATTAAACACTGCTCTCAGCTGTCAGGAACAGAAGACAAGAATTAAAATAATCAGAAGAAGTGCATTTTTCAGTGAAATTAAGTAAAAACGGGATGTCAAATAGTTTTTATAAATTTTGAGAGAAAATTTCTTAGGAACACTGTTCCTGAGAACAATTCACTCTATGAACCCTTTAATTACAAAGAATGCGTCATTCCGTTTTTACAGTGGTTAATTTTTGATGACTCGAGACAGTTGTGAAAAACAAGAAAAAAACCAAGGGAGTTAAAGTAGAGAGGTTTCAACAAGCACAGACAAACCTCTTATCATTGGAGAGATGCTTGGGAGACGTAAGAGGAGAGTTGTGCATTTGATTCTTAGGTGCAAAAGGATCCTGAACTTCCTCAAAGTTTATTTCGTCACTGGAAAGCACAGGAAGCAGGGTGAAAAGAATAACAGAAATCGGTGCAAGGGCTAAGCAGGTAATGATGAACAAAATAAAGCAAAATAAATGTGAAGCAAAAGAAAACTTTGGCATTGCATTTCTGCCGAACCAATCCTTCAAGATTGGTTATGGTGTCTTCAAGATCGGTTACGCGGTCTTCAAGATCTAATGGAAATGTTGCTCATCTCAACAGGTAAATCAACTCTTCTTTTTTTATGAGATCAATAGAATTCTTGGACAAAATGTAATCCGTAATGTAAACCACATAATAATTGGACAACTATTGTTGTTGTTTTTGAGGGGGGAGGTGGTGGGGGTTGAGAAAATGCTTGTATATGATTATTGGTTACATTTACACAATGTACCATTACTTTTTCTTGTACTAACCTTTACAGGTATGTACAGTGACTTTTAGGATAAAACCCTAAAAGTGCAAATTTATAAGAGATTTTTCCAAACTTCACAAATCAGGAAAAATGTTTACCCATGATGAATCCGACACTAAGTAATATACATGTACATGTACCTTGTGTTGTGGACGTCGTTATTTTGTGACCTTTTGGGTGAGTTTTGGATTTGAGCAGACGAGCCAAACGGGTCATTTATGTCATCGTAATTAAACTCTGGCGCGGCAGACTTCCTGCTAGTTGGCAGCGGAGGTGAGTTCTGTAGACCGGACTCTGTCTTGAAAGGATTCATATTCATCAGGTCTTCTTCACTCATCTTGTAGATGCTTTTCCCAGTCTTTGGGATGCCTGGCAGTGAAAATAAAAAACACCAAGGAAAAAGAAAATTACTTGCAATGTAGGAGGAACCAAAAGACACGTGCTCTGATAGTTTTACACAAATAATTAACTGATCTTGGAAAAAGTATTGGCACCAGACTTTAACAACTTATTGATTGTGGCTAAGGCTATATCCCATAGACAGTGTGTTACCACTAGCCGTAGCAAAGTGATGATTCGGATGCAGCCTTAAATACAACAAGTCATCGTAATGGATTTACCTTCCTCCATTTTGGAGGTTTGCTCTGGCGGTAAGTTCTCCTTCTGTTCCTCCTCCCTCTGTATTTCAAAGATACTTCCAGAGTCTACTGCAGCTAGAGTGGATTCTTCAGAGGGTGAGATAAATTCTCCCTGCACTGTTCGGGGCACCAGTGACTCCCTACAAAAAAAATGAATTAAAACAGTTGGATCATTAAACCCTAATTGTACGAGTTCCTTCCAAATCTACCAGGAGACATTTAAAAGATTTCATACAAGTCATTCACTATTATTTTACAAGGGGCTTATTACCCAAACCCTCCTCCTATATTTTGTAGATGACATCTAGGTATTATGGTTAATGAACTGGTGTTAGTTGCTAAATGCAGCAAGATCCTTGAATGTTACGCCTGATGATTCTGGTTTGTACTAACTGATTGAGGATTGTTGAGAATTTATTAGAAAGGTTTTCTCCAAATCTACCTAGAAAGTTGGAGTTAATCTCTATTGTTTAATATACAGTACCTGACTGGCAAATTCTCAATGAGTTTGTCCAAGATTTCCTGAGCGAATTGCGAGTACTCCTCGTGGTCCTGACGAGTGACGACCTGCACACGCTCAGTCCAACGTTCCTCCTCATCCAGCTGTCGTAGGATATCCCAAGCTTCCTGATTGGCTGCCAGGTGTGATGGAGTGACTACCGGGACGCGAGCCGGGGTCTCAAAAGTCACCTGACCAAACAAAATGACCACTCTTAGAATAACAAATTCATTCGGATCAGAAAACACATTAATAGACAATAGGACGCCATAATGAATTCTACAAGTTACACTGAACATTAATGTACAGCAATGCATTTTTTCATTTCAATTATGTGTTGAAATTGTATTCCAAAATTCTTTTGTTTCTTACCGGTGTTTCTCTTGAACAAATCAAATCTTTGGATCTACAGTATGCATGCTTGTATTAGTCAACTGCAATTTAATTTTAACAAATGAAATGTCCATATTGACCTAAATACATATACATGTACGCAAGCACTTTAATTAAAAGGCTAATTAATTAAACTACACATTTTAAAGTTCTTGTTCTTTTTACTTCTGGAAAGAAATTGGTGTTAGCATGAAGAACATAAAGTAAATGTGCTGACACGTGAGAAAAATCATTAGCAGACAGAATGGTACAAGTATACATGTATTTTTTTAATTTTTTTTTTAATTAAAAAAATTAAAGGCATCTTCAATTCAAGTGAAATATTTCAAACAAGAAAATTATCCATGCGTTCAAAACATCATGCACTAAACAGGCACTGTTAATTAAAAATCTTAATACAAATGTACATGTATCAACAATAAGACTGACAAGTGCACATGTATTAGGCATTCATTACACGTCAGACTGTCTGTGGTGTAATTTTACACGCTTGTGTCTGTTAGATCCTAGCAAACTACACAGTGACGGCAGTCTTTATGATATTCACGCCAGTTTTGCCAAACCCATGCAGAGGTTGGTAAGCTACCTCAGGCTGCATCCTGTTATCTTGGACTGAGCCAGGCAACATTGTTCCGTCATGGAGCACGTCGTGTGGCTCCCAGCTTCGTGGCTCTGACGGTAGCAGCATAGATGCTGGCAAAGCCTCGCAGTGATTGGCCACTTCATGCATGTGACTGCCTTCAACGTCCAGTTCTTTCTCTAAGAATCGCAGTTCGTTGTCGTTGACGTGGAGCTCACGAAGCTCTGCTTCAGTGGTCAGTGATTGCCCTGCCTTGAACATCTCAGACTCATGGGGAAGCGAGGAGAGAGGACTGTCAAAAGGATCCTCATCGGTATCGGCTCCAAGAGCCTGCAACACTTCCAAGACATCTTGCTGTTTCAGCCCTTCAATGGCAAAACCTTTATCTTTATCAATCTGATCATTTGGAAAAAAGCCGTCCTCTTCAAACTGGGATGCTGCACTGTAAGGAGTCTCTGATGCCAATTCAAACTGGTTAGGTTCGATCTGGTGATAGGGACCGGTCAGAGCCGGTTCACAATAGTTCTCTCTAGAAAAAACCTGTTCAGGGTTAGCATCTACAACACCAAAGGCCGTGTACTCATCAGGTTTACCGTTAGCCTCATCACCATGAGCCGACGGTGCGTTGACGTTACAGATCCAGTCATCTTCCTTCAACGCTTCTTGGACGCTCATGAAACGAGGTCTGTTCTGCGAGGCCCCTCCAAGATGGCCGCTGTTATCCTCACTCATTAGCTTAGACTGATTGGCCGAGGCTTGACCTAAACAAACATGGTCACCAACTGAGATAGCTGGAAGTGAGAGTGATCGTTGGGGCTGTTTGTGCCTAGGGTCCCTGTTGAAGTTGATACTCTCAACGGTGGTGTAGTTGAGCCTTTGGACATCTTCGTTGTAGCGGCCCCTTGGACCCCGTTGCGGTGAGTGAGGAATGTCTTCTTCTGTAGACTGTCGTTCCTCTTCGTGGGAATTCACATCACCCATGACTGGTGTGACCATTGTGAGTTGTTGGTTTCAAAAACAGTGCGGGAAAAAAAGTAAGAGGTTATCGACGGGAGCACACAAACTCCTAAATTCTACACGTACGTCTGTCTAACCAGAGTGATCTATCTTGGTACAAAATATTATCTTAGTCCTGTAGAATTAGGGCTTACTGTCTGCAGTTAAAGAAGACAGTAGGAAGGAAGATATAAGTCCAGTGTGAAGGTTGGAATTCAAAGGGGCAAGAACTGCCTCTAAAAATAGTGACTTTTTTTTTTTTTTAACAGGTAAAAAAAAAGAAACAATTGATACACAACTATAGGCTAGTTTGTTATCCAAACGCTGTGATAGTTTGTGCCTCATAATTACAAAAACTTGTAGATGTATGTAGTCTCATAAATGTGCTTGTAGGAAATTAACCTTTAAATATTCTGGTATGCGTTAAAAGAAAAAAATGAACAGTATAAGGTAGTCATGTTTTTAATGTTAACTTTGCAAAAAAGAAATTATTGCTTCATGTGTCACACTAAACTTCAGTATAATGTAACATGTAGCATTTAGAAGAACTCGAACAGCAGGTTATAATGTACTAATCCTGGCAGAGTGTCCCTTTAATGATGTCTACAGTATGACACATATCCTGATTCAAGCTATCACTATGTAGATTATGACTAGAAACAGGTGTAATACACTAGGGGAAAAAAATATGAAAGCATACGTGTACATGTAAAGCAAGATTTGATTACTAATCAAAAGGATATCCTACAATTGTACACCCCCCCCCTTCAAAAAAACAAAACAAACAAAAAACAACAAAAACAAAAAAGAAATTAAAAAATCATTAACAAAAATAATTTAACAAATACACAAATTAATGTGTATGGATACATTGGTGTGGACTTCATGTAATTCCAGGTCAATGACAATGCACACGAACACATGATACATAATGTTTGTATACTTATGAAAAGCACATACATTTAATTGCCATCTTCGAAGACCAAATTTTTTAGTGTCAATGGTGGAGAAATATAAGTTTACAATTACATGGACATGTGTTTACAAACACACAGTACAAATGTAAAATATACACAGGAAAACCAATGAACTTACATAAACATGAGCCAACTGAATCCTAAAATGGCCTCCATTATAGGAGAGAGATTCTACCATCTGGAGGTCAAACTATCATCATTGACAGATAGGCTGGCTTCACAGTCTAGTACTGTACATGTACAGTACTGGGATTGCTAAATACTGCACATGTGTGAGTACTGAAGGCCTGTATGCTATGCTTGGTATGTCAACCCATGAGAAACCTCAAGAATATATGATACATGTAGCTCTGTCTAATCATTGCATTATGATAGGACACAGTACACTTGGTGATCTCACATCATCCACATTGTCCACTAGAGCATCATTACATGATGTGATAGGTAATTGGAGCATATTATGTAAACATACACCAAGTATACATGTACTTGTATTAAGATTGTATGATGATGATGGAAACATTATAATATACATACACATGTGTATTGCTTGGGGTCATTTAAATGTACATAATTGACTATTTTTTACATATATTTACATACTTTCTGACATGAGAAAAAAAAATAAAAAAAAAAATAACAATACAAGAAAAATGTGCAGATGAAAATATGAGATTAAAATTATTAGCAAATTATGACAAAAAAACTGCCGAAGAACTGAGTTCCCTTTCAAAAATGTAATACATGTAGAATGGGCGGCTGAAATAATTTTTACCTAAATTTCCTGGCCACTGAATGCAAATTTCTTTACGAGTGAGACATCCTGAGTTAGCAAATAGCGGACTCACCTTGAGATATTTATTAGCTGGAGGTGGAGTAAGTATGTTACCTCTGCTGATTGTCTTCAGTATAGACAGGGGTGCCAAGGCAAGCCTCTGGGGTTGAGGTTGAAGTGGCTGGGGCAATGTGATTGGCTGTAAGAGGCTCCCTGCAATCTCTTGGTTTGATATGTTGGGGGAGCTTGAGCCGTTACAAACTGGCGAGAAGGGGTTGACATTCATCATTGACCTGAACAAAAATACAAATTCTTGTAACATTAAGCAATTTTGTAATAAAAATCAATATGAATCAATATGAATCAACTGTCAATTTGTTTGTTTTGTGTAGGAATATTATTTTTGCGTGACAATATGCGAAAATCAATTACCCAATAATTAGTAACGGCTGTTTCGTTGTGAACCGAGGTACATTGTCTAAATATGCAATTTAAATTTGACTGCAAGATACACTTTTGCAAGGAAATTCAACAATGCTGATAATTTTTAAATTTTTGTCATTTAGCAAGACAAATATTTTAATGAAAATGTCATTTATTAATTTCTTTAATTGTTTTGCACTTTTGGGCATTTTAGCAAAACAAAGTAAATTGTTAACAAAATTATTAACATATTTTTTTTTCTTTTTCTCTGACTTTTTAAAAGTCCTTCGATAGTCCGATGCATCAATTTCTAAGTGCCCTCAATCCTGCAAAATCCTGCAATTTGCAAAGAGGACTTTGAAGGATTTGGGATGGTCAGGGTTAAACATGCCAAGCACATGTAATCCCTTAGCATGAGGGTACTTTTCCACAGCGTTCATTTCACACTCTTCTAATCTTAATGAAATTGGTGAATTGAAGATAATGATAAACACACAGAGAAGTCCTCTTTACATGTACATGCTTGTACATCTCCTTATATCGCCTCTAAGGTCTTCAAGTCATGAAAACAACCAGACAACTAACAGGCTTATGACCACAGACATACTGATGAAATAACTGATGACTCACTCATCCAAATGGAGGAATAAAATAGAATTCTATGCCAATGGGAATAATAGGAATACTTAAATGCAAGACATTTGATTAGGTGAACAGTGAACAGTGAACAGCATAGATATACTTAACCAGTTCGCGCCGGGATTATTTTAACATCGCCGAGCCGACGGGCGGGATTATTTTTAACAAAACTCGATCCGAAGCGGGTTCAGGCTGATAGTGCCGGGAAGCACACCCACGCATTTCCGGCCTTGCGCGCTGCTGGCATACATTTCCGAACTTGAACTTGGCGTGTTTATGCGTCATCCGTTTTGAATTTTTGGAAATTTTTGAGTTTATATACGTCATCCGGCGCGAACTGGTTAAAGGTCTTTGCAGACTTTTCTGGAAGAATTGCTGTTTAATAATTTAAAACGTGCCTTGGTGTGTTAAAATGGTATAAAATTACATTTATTTGGGTTAATCAGCGTAAATGAAAACTACCATTCTAGGGGCGGGGTCGTATTCCCAAAACTCTTGTTTATTACTCAAAACAAAAACTTGGATATACTGGAAATCACTCAATTAAATATAATCTTCCATTTACATTACATGATGGGGTCCTCAAGTTCAACCTGCTTTGTACCTAAAAACAAAGTATACAGTTTGTTGTGTACTGTACATCCTCATGTACACAACAAGTAAGCTACTGACAATCTACACACTACATGTATTACAATGTATACATTTATGTACTACTACATGTATATTACAATGTATAATGTATACATTTGTTTATGTACATTACCTTTTTTTTCTTAAGGGGTAGGGGGGGGGGGGGGGTGGTTCAATGTTGATCAGCACAAAAATGTTAGAAAATATGAATCTGGGACTAGCTGAGAAACTTTTAAATTTTGTTTTAACCTTAACCCTACCTAATGCTACTTTTTACTACTAGTTGTAAAAAGTAGTATGCAGTACTCTCACTGACTTAATTTTTAGTATTAGGTACTTCACCCCTAATTGCACTCGTAGTACTTTTTAGCATTGGGTCCTTCTGCTTGCTGAGTGTGCATGGCCCATGTATGCTCTGTAGAGTGTTATAAACTCTACAGCAAAAATTGTCACTTGGGACACAGCAATGGGTCAAGGCTGGACTACTGCATTTTTTGCCAGGTAAGTATTACTGACCTGTATTGCCATTAGTATTTTGTAGTTGGCAGTATCTGTACTCTGTCAGTACACACCCAACCATCAGTCATAGAGACCCAGTGCTACAAAATACTAAGTAGTATTCTGTAGTACGCAGTTCTTTAGCCCAAAGTAAGGCCTAGGGGGTTAGGGTTAAAAGAACAACTTAATTAGTGGTAGAAAACCGCTGTTTCTACTTTCTAGTAATCAGTTCATGCCAGCAGACTGACTACATTGTACTGAAGACATGAAGCATACATTGTAACTTAGTAAAAGTGTCTAGTGTCAGGCTTCAAATTTATATTACTGTGTATATATATGTACGGTACATTGTCAGTTCAATGCAGAGTGAAGGTGGTTATTTTGTATACAAAATACTGTGATGAAATCCATAAACTCTCACTTTCTCCAAATCGTTGTCTTACTTCAGCTATTGAGACACACAACAATCATGGTATGGTAATCGTGATTGTTGATGTCATGGCTGTAGCCTGTACTAGGCCTGGTAACTGGGGAAAGAAATGCTGTTAGTGTTATTATTTAATGAACACTAATAATAATTAGTAATATTAAGAAAGCTGTAAAAATGCCAAATTGTAAACATCATTGGTCATTTAAACTTAAAAGAACTGCTTCCTGTAGACCTATTCCAGCGTTAAGTAGTAATAATACATGTATGTAGTAGTATTAACAAATACATTTTTTGTAGTCTATGCCCTAACAAAATGTCAATTTTGGCTTTGTTGCACCGTTTTTCTTTTGACTAATTAAATTAATACACTACTACTTTTGTCAGGTTTGTGCGGTAAGCCTTTAATATTATTATTATTAACAATATATCATGACATGAATAATGTAGTACTAATAATAGCGTTATTCACTATTCATTATTAATAATAATTATTCGATCTTAACATTAACAAGAATGTCTTCAGAGACAAAATTATAAATGCATTTTAATAAATGTCCATGACCATGACAATTATTAATTAATTATTATCAATTAAATATCAGGATTAATTCCGTGAAAATGAAAATGATGAACCGGTTGGAATAATTTGTAGCATTTCCTTGCTTTTAACTTATACCGATAGGCAGACAACGTAAACACGACTATTTTTGTACGTCAACGCCATGCAAGGTCGCATATATATCCGCATCCACTGCAGTAACTTGCCGGCACTGCATGCACTCATGGAGGAATGCATGTACTTTGCGCATCAACTGATCACATTGCATTTACACAGTACACGCACGTCGGCTGCTTTTTATTTTTAACCAAAACAAATTCCAGAAGCCAACAGGCGAGAACGACAACATTAACCAATCAAATCGAAGGTAACACTATAAAAACGCCGTGTTCTTTTATACTGGTGAGTAAAATGAGAAGAAACGCACCTTATTTTCAAAAGAAATCAACTTCCAATGATGATGGGTGTGCGACGGGCCACCAAAATTTAGACGAGACGTTTTTGAATCCATGATGACCGTTTGCGGCCGATTTGCCTTTTCATCCAACTGCTACGCGCATGCGTCCAGTTATAAACATGTGTTTTTATCCGGCCGGCATGAGATCCCTAAAACGCTCTTTGATTGGAGGATATAGAATCATTATACTTTACAAAATAGAAATTATTCAAATCAAATCAAATTAATGGAACAAATACGATAAAGATACGTAATCTAAGTGTCATTATATTTCTGATTAAGTTAATATTTTAGGAAAAATCACCAATTTGTAATTTATTTTAATTTAATACAAGTAATAACATGTGACCAATTGCGACAGGTTATACATTGGTAATGGATGTTGACAATTTGTGGGGTTGAACAACAACGTATTTCAGTATTTTGATATGTCGCGCCAACGCTGAGTGTGCGAAAATATTTCATAAACTGTCTTAATTTCCTTAAAAAAATAGGTAAAGCCAAGGAAAAATGGCGAGCTCATCAAACACTCAGCCTGCAGCTGATGTCGATCATGAGAAGAGACGACAACTGAGACAGGATTACCGAACGCTGATTGCAGAAACACAGCGTAAATAATAAAATAAATATATGTAAAATCATAATGATTAATGTCGATGTTGTTGTGTTTACAAATACAATTACAATGTTGTACTATTTGCAGTTGCACTGTCCATATCTGTACACATACATGATTTACATCATCAATCATGAAAACTCATGAAAAACAAATGACCAATGACATTGTATTTGTATTTTATTTATGCGACAGGAAATCGACAGGAATTGATCCAACCTGAATCGGATGGATTGAAAGACACGCTGGACAGGGCCGATGACCTGTTTACCCAAGGTAAAATTATCAAAAGCCAAAAAATGCAACTTTGCAAGTGGTTTTTAATGTTTTCAATGAGTTACATTACATTTTATGTTGGCAATTCAAAGATGTAAAATTTTAATTTTATCGAAAGGACTCTTGCATAACAAAATTACTTAATTATGACGGTGAATCATTATGACCACCCCAACATTAACCCTTTTACAATCCAATTGAGTGCATGTTTTGTTTGATTCAGTTGGAGTCTGCATGGTCCGTACTGCATTGAAACTGTCTCATGACATTAGTAAAAATTACATTGAGTTTTTGATTGATTTTGTTATTGTACTGTAGTAACAAAGAGCAAATGTCCCAGAGAGGCAGCGTTAGATTCGCATCTCATGGTGCTTGTGTCGTCACTAGGCAACGAGCGAGCTCAGAAGCTTACCACCGATTTTCACACATTTGATCCGAAGGAGTTTGCTGAAAAACTGGTAACTTATAACTGAACATAGACTCTTGACACTAAGGCTGTATTTGGGGTGGATGTGCTTTTGTTCAATGGAGACGTATGGGTAGACAAGGTATTCATTGTTAATGAATTAACATAACAAAAGTGGAACAGGCTATTATAGTAAAGTATCATGCCCAAGAACACAAGCCCCACGTTCACACGAGTTCTTTTTTCTTAACTTGTGATGTGTAAGGTATCTTTTATGGATGACAGACGGATACGCAATGATGAAGAAGCCGAGCGAAGGAATGTTCCATTTCCAAAGGAGGGGTGGAGTAAATTGGGACAGGCAGCAAAGTCATGTTTCAGAAGAGCACCTGCGTTTCATTTTATGTAAGTATAGAGTGACGTATACACAAAAGTGTGTACAGATTTTGTTTGTTTTTGTCCTATTAAAAGTATTACTAGAGTGTTTTTCATGAAAATATAACACAAATGGCTGTTCGTTTGATAAACAGTAAGATTTGTGGGGTTTTTTTCCTTTGATGCTAGGCTTGGATCCTTTGAGAGGGGAGAGGCCCCAGCTAAGACGAGGAAACAAAGCGCTGCACGACAGAAAGAGAAAGATACTGGTCCTGCTGTAGTCCCCAAACAGGTACCAACTACAACCAGGGGATAGGTATGGTGGGGGGGGGGGGGGGGGGGAGGGGGCTGATTAACCTCTCCCAAAAGGGAATCACACTCAAAACAGGACTGAGATTTGGTAAAGACTTTTGTCTAAACTCAGGCTTTTTTGATCTGACATCTTGGAATTCAAACAATTAATCATTGTTTTCTTCAATAATAATTAATACATTTGTTTCTTCATTCCTAATATTAAATTACGTTACTGTACATGGTCTGTTTTTTTCCTGGTTTTTGTCTATAATCGTAGGTTCAGTCAATGGGTAAGAGTCATCAGGAGGTCACTACGGAGGAAGTAGAGAGAATGCTGGGAATCCTCCATCAGGTCACCAACTTTGGCCAGGACGAGCAGACAGAAGGTTCACTTTGCCTTGATTTCATTGAGTGCTGAATTAACTGTATTAGTTGGTTATAGGCAAAGAGTTAATATAGCTATGGCTAGTTACATGACTTACAGCTGGCAATAACACACAGGTCTATGGGAAGTGGCTGTAGCCACTAACCAGGGGCTTCTGTAGGTCATTTGTTTGTCATCACAGCCGTGAACAATTTCTAAGGTCATTATAAAGGCCTTCAGAGTTTCAGTTCAGACCTGCCAATGAGAAAATTTAAAAGATTCTTTAGGTGCTTTTTTTTAAATGACATTTATCTTGTCTGAATTGTCAAAATGTTAGCCACCTAGCGATTTGTATTGAGTATTTATATATTATTGTACATTTTTCTTTTATATTTTTCTCCGTCCTATAGTTGAGCCAGTATCTTTATTTGAGTTTGTGATCAACCCCCAATCCTTCAGTCAGACAGTAGAGAATATCTTCCATCTGTCCTTCTTAGTCAAGGTAAGTTGCCTTACAGGAACGATTTCACACTTTGCATTCTAAATGTATAGAATTATGTTTCAAAACATCTGACAGACGCGTTTACAAAACAGGAAATAAATATTCTTAAACAGGAATATATGACATTCTTGACAGGAAAATACAATTTCCTGAAAGGAAATAATGTTCAGGATTTTCTTTCAACTACAATTCTGTGGGGCTGTGGTGTTTGTGTTTCAGGACGGTCACGCACAGGTAGCATTAGATGAGGATCGATTGCCGATCATTATTCCTACATCACCTTACATCGAGGGACAGACAAATGAGCGAGTGGATCGTAAACAAGTTATGATCTCACTGGATATGGTGCAGTGGAAGGTATGTAATTGCAAGTAAGATATGTCCTAACAAAAATCATAACTTTTCTTGCTGAAGTAGAAATCTACGCAACAGTAAAGGTACTCAAAGTATTAATTGTTTACTTGTAAATTACCTTTTTACTTCAAAGTAACAGCTCAACTATTGAACATTATTAGAAACTATATTTCAATAAAATAAAGATTCTGAGCTTTAAAAAAAATACCTTTAGATTTAGATTTATTTAAAGTTTGATATTTGAGGTTTATAATTCAATGGAATTTCCCAACTTTTCTTTATTGAGTTTCTGTGCCTACTAGTTGTACATTGATAGCCAATGCATGGATGTGTTTCCTTAGAAGACATTGTTTGCTATTTGTTCACATTATTGCAGGAGATTGTTGATGTGTTTGAGATCAAGGAACCATTGATCCCTACAAGAGCCGGGCCAAGTGTGGATGTTAATGGCATCAACAGAGACCTACAGGAAATAGAGATTAGCACTGAAGAGCCACACCGCAAGAAGAAGGTAAAATTGCAAAAATCCAAAAGTTGGAAGAATAATAAAGTACATTACTAAAACAGTCAATTGCAAGCAAGTCAGAAGCCAATCAGAAGCCAATCAGAAGCCAATCAGAAGCCAATCAGAAGCCAATCAGAAGCCAGTCACAAGCCAGTCACAAGCCAGTCACAAGCCAGTCACAAGCCAGTCACAAGCCAATCACAAGCCAATCACAAGCCAATCACAAGCAAATCACAAGCGAATCACAAGCCAGTTCACAAGCCAGTTCACTAGCTTGTGGCTTGACTAGAACCAGCCGACTTGTACTTAGCTAATGATTACTTGTTAAAGAAAAAAAAAATTCTGCAAACTGCGTATCGACTGGATTGACCTGAAATGTATAAATGTGAAGAGGTTTTGTAAAACCCATGTCAATTTATTAACTGGTTGGTAACATATGACCTAGGGTTAGCGGTGATATTCTGGTATGCCAATTTTGTAATTCTGTGCTTTTATTCTCATTCTACAGGCTCATGGTTCCAGTCGGTCGACCAAACCAAGTAGTCAATGACGAAAACATAAAAGAAGATTCTGCTTCTGCACCCAACTTGCCATTTTACAAGCCGGTCCATTTATCTTTATATTTGAGATGGTAATTTTAAAGACGACTAGGGCCGTGTTGAAATTACTTCAATAAGGTCGGATTTAACATTCCTACATCGGATCCCTCTGTGTAATTCTCAAGATTAGACAGTTAATGAAACGCATTAAATCAAAAACTTATAGCTGATAAGGTTCACCGTAGCTACTAGTGACAAAATTAAAATTATTTATGTACATTTCAAAAGCCATTTCAAACATTTTTTAAAAAACATTTACTATCACCTTGATCAGTTTTCATAATCTATTTTGTATCTTTGTACAATTTTTTGTACTTTTTTAAGAGAGGGAAAAACTTGTTTCTCGTGCCCGTTTACACTGACTAATTTAAAGTTTTGTATTCATAGACCCTGGAAAAAGTTAAGAAATAGTGTTCTAGTCTAGTTTCCTTCCCCCTTCTATAAATGGAAGAGAATAATTAATAGATGAGAGAATTGTCAGGTCAGGGACTGTTGAGACTATTTTTCACTTGCAGTCGAGCAGTCTGGTGTAATTCCAAATAAAGCATCTCGTTCATTATTCATGAAGACGTCATTCAGCGCGTATATCAGTGCATTTTAAATGACATGTACGTGCACGCTACAGATTACTCCAGTCATGCAGTGTGTGCACAAACAACCACACGTGATCTCTGGTCATTTTTTGCTGTGACTGATTGGTGGTGCTGTACCATGTGACAGGATCATGAATATGTAATAGGATACCATATTTAGAATTACACCGGACTGTCGCGTAAGGTACTTCAATATAATTTGGGTTTTTGTATTTTCGTGTAAATGTTAGATATTAACTTTAAGCATTGCTTTTCGAATAAGTATTTTTTATTTCCACTTGGAATGAGAGGTTAAGTAAATGTTAATTTTTCACTAATATTGCCTTAAAATCTCTTCTTTTTTACATAGTGGTCAGCATACATAAGTACACCACATTAAAAGAAAAAACATGCTTCACATTCCTTATGATATATAGACCTGATGCATTCAGTCGCCATGTTTAAGGTTTCATCGAATGCAAAATATGTCTACTAGTACTTGCGCACATCCCTATAAAACAAAAGTACTTTGCTAAAACATGGCTGAATCTATCAATTTCAATACTAGTGTTAACACACCATATGGAGTTAGGGTTAACCCCTGGGGTGTGCGAAAATATGTATTGAAATTGTGGTTAATTCAACAACAAAAAGATTGTTAAAAAAAACCATCCGTAACATAATGTCTTATATTTATCTGTTTGAACTGATCATTTCTTAGTACATGTACATGGTGAATAACATATTTATAAAACAAACCGTAATCTGTAAAAAAAAAAAATTAAAATCTCTTTTAAAGTTGGGTTTGTTCAATACTTGCTCTTTACACAGAAACCTTATACATGTATTGATTAAACATATTTTGTATATGATCCTCTGTTCTATTTAAATCATACTTTGTTTAATAAAAAAAAATTGTCAGGTCAGATTGAGTTTAATTGGAGAGAACACATTTTAATATCCTGAGGAACAAGGAAATTCCGTTGGTAAGCCAGCCCCCCCCCCCCCCCCCCCCCCCCCGCAACTGAAAAGTGTCTATAAATACAATAGTTTTCTACAGAATGGATGTACCGACAGGATCAGCCCCTGGACCATGCCATTACATTGCCAAACTGCATGAACGAAGCCAAAACGAAGACGAATCTGTTTGGGCTGGGTTTGGAAAACGGCTCGCTTGTAGAGGTCTAGAAAGGCGCCCTCTGGCGGAGAATTAATACCACCCTTCCCCCACAATTCCTTGTTAAAAGTTTACTTCGAGAAACTTTCCGAACTTTTGAGTTTAATAAAGCTTCCGTTTTTAAGAAACCGACGGTACAAATAATATTAATTGCGATAAGTGATCAAATCAAGGCTTTGATTAATAATTGTTCCATCCACGCACGAGTGAAAGAGTTCATTTTTTGGCTCAGGAAAATCATTGTCGCGTCATAAACATAATTCACTAGTTGCTATGTTCGCTGCTCCGGTATAAAATTGAGCGTAAGCCATGCCATGGAAACGGCAGTTGTGTTCATGCTGTGCAGTGAGTGTGGACGCCTTTCTTTTTTACTGCGATACGGATGCAATTCATCCCGACAATTGCGATACTTCTGTGGGCTTCAGTCATAAAGACTGTACGGTAAGACTCAAAATTATTATTATAAATCTAGGCTAGCAGTTAGGCCTAGTATCAGATTATGACGAAATTTGGAAGGAAAGTAAACTTGCGACACATTTAGTAATGACAGACAGCATCTATCTAGTACCTTGTCAACCCAGGGTTTGTTAGTGTCATGTGTTAGATTATCATTTGCCTAAATATTTATTTTGTGGGGTTTTTTTAGGCCTAGGCAAGTACTACTAGGTTGTGGTATGATGAAGATTTATCTTGACATTTTTTAGGCCGTTAGAAAATATTTTTTTGGCCGTTAGAAAATATTTTTTTAAGTTAAAAACGGTAGGGCACCGTGCCTTACATTTTTTCGAAGTAGGCCTATCACATTTTTATCTTAAACATTGAGCTCATTTTCCCACAGCTCCGAGACCCTTGGTACCATCTGGGGTCCCTCCCAGGGTAGTCTATCCACCTCTACCCTGATGCCTGAAGACTGTCTGGGAACTGTCAACTTGCAAGACATCTTCTTCATCTCTGCAGTCCCAATAGCTGCTGGCTTTGGACTGCTCCTACTCTTGGCCTTTCTGCAAGATCTCAGACAGGCATGCAAGGTAGAAATTGGAAATGTGGAAATTGTTGATGATAACTTCATTTTGCCATCTTCCATCCTTAACTTAAGAATTATCCGTTTTAATTTTTTATTTGTTTCTTTCTTTTGTGTGTGCAGAGTAACCGTTCCTGCCAACCATCTCCCTGCAACATCCGGGGGAACAAGGCCAGAAAGGAACGCACCTACGTCATAGACGTAGACTATGCTGGCCGTTCACGTTGGGGTTCATTACTACGTTGGTGTGCAACTCAAAAATTACCTGCAGGTGCAAACAAAAACCCACGTCTAGTGAGACTCCAAGGAACAATTGGCTTCAGCAACTGGTCAGTTGAGTAGAAGAAAACAGTTGTCATAATTCAGTTGTCATAATTCTTTTGTAGTGATTATCAATGTACATGTAGCTTGTTAAAAAGAAAATGAAATTGATTTTTGTTTTGTTCTAAACTTCCACAGGTTGTCTTTTGATCTGGTTCATGGAAAGAACTCTGAACGAAAGACTTTGACAACCCCTCGCTCCATCGGTAAGCTCGTTGCCGTGGAAACGAAGTACCCATCAACGAGCGATGGATTCACCTCCAGGCTGCTACAATCTTCCAACATTGGAGCTTGCCTGCGAGGAACTGTCAACAGGGCATGTGATATGTGAGAGATATGGTTTTATATTAATATTTTGAAATTTCTCAGCTTGGAGATTTATCTTTTTCTCACTTGGTTTTATTTTTGGTCGTTAACAGATATATTTAGTCATAAAAGCAAAAAGTGATTCTAAGTTTTGTAATGTATTTTATGGTTCATTTTTATAAAAATCCCAAAGTGATTAATTTATTTGCTTTTTAGTAAGATCAAGAAAATCCATGCCATGGATACCAAGACCCAGGATCGTTACATCTCAGGCCATGGATCAAGCAGCGGTGGCATATCATCATCTAACCAAGGAATCACTACCATCCTTCCACTGCTACTCTCATCCACTCAGCCAGTATCCAGTGTCAATTACACCGCTTACTTCTTCAAGACTGGCTCTCTTTGGACCTCCGCTTTCATACCTTGGCGTCAGGGCAACTTCACCGGATCTCGTCACATCACCTGCTTGTTTGCCTGCATCAGTTACACCATGCTCGCTGCACAGGTTGTGTCAAAGTTGTCGCTAGATAAGTCCATGAAGGATGCCATCTTGGTAAGCCTGACGGATGTGAACATCACCGTAGCCATGTTAGTCAGGGCAATCGTGGTTAGCATAGTGGTGTTTACAGTGCTTGGATTCACCATGGAGATCATATTCCGACTCGCACCTACCATCTGGTCTTTACATCTGCCATTTTTGTCTCCAAGACCCCGGAATGAAAACCGATCTACAGATGGTTTGCAACCGACTCGTGTCCAGTCTGCAGCAGGAGATTTATACGGTGGAAGTCCTGAGAGTGTGGAGGAAGGCTTGCCTCGTATTTCCATCAGTGCTCCAGCAATGCAGCAACAGGGACGCAGACCAAATGAAAAAGTCACCCAACAAACCAACACTGGTTCATCGTGCATTGACAAGATTGGCAAGCAGTCTTTCTCTGCCGGCGACACAGGCGGACGGATGAATAATTCAGGAAACGACTCCGTTTTTGGCACAGACAGGGTTCATCACGTTGGTTTGACTAGATATTCTCAGTGGACTGTGATCAATGGTCGTGGCAGTTACAAACCAACTAAGTCACCAATCAAGGTATCTACCGCTTCCAATCCTGACAGATCCAATGATAACTGTTCCATCAGTGATGACATAAAAGCCAAACACTCCTTCGACAGAACTAACAACACCAATTTTAACATCGAGCCAGTTCCAAGCCGCAGCCATCACGTAGCAATCACTGTCTTTGATGACATCTGCGGAGACAACCAGTCCATCTGTGCTGCTGACCAGCTAAAATGCCACCACAAGCTGACTTGTCACAACTGTCCCGTTTGCCATCGCACCACAGACGGCAGATATTACAACCCAGAAGCTGGCTGTTCAGGGGTAAACACATCAACCGGATACGACTTGTACAATCTTGGAGGACTGATGATTCAACCAGGGTATGCCTACTCCAGCTCTAGTCTTGATCCAAAGGATAGTTCAATCAGCTCTCTCAGCAACCACCGTGCCATGGCAAATCTCTCCAAGTCTTCATCCAATGATACCAGTAGCTGGAGTGAATCAGCATCCATCAGAGATTCAACACCAATCATCTCGGGCCAACCACTAGATGAGCCAACTTCTTACAACATCCAAGGAGCAATTATAACCAAAGCATCTGATGACGAAAATCTCGACAATGTGGACAAGCACCAGACTGCTCCTGCAATGCCGCTTTCCAAGGAGCTGTCAGAACACCGATCCAACTTAATCTCAAGGGCTACCTCTTCTTCTGGTCCGCTGAACAAGAATCACAAAACATCTTACAAACAAGAGGCTGGTGATCATTCACTTCTAGTCAGGCATTTTGATAAGGGAAAAATGAAGCAATTAGACATCAATACTCATCAAGAGAGATTCATCAAGTATTATGATGCCCTCCTGGATCCTGACATCAAAACAGCCAAAGTGATGCGCACCAAGAATTACATCAACAGGTTCAGTGACATGGGGAAAGGCAAAATAGTCCTCCTACCATATGATGATACTAAGAACTTGGATGTGTTCCTGTTACAAGACAAGTTAGCAACCGAATCTAACCTATCTGCTACTAAGGAAACCAAGTCACAACCTGAGATGGGCACAACAACCATAAAGGCACCATGCGCTCCGGTGACAACTGGTTCAGACTACATCGTAAACTTGCCTCTGGCGTTCGAAATGCCTCAAGTCACTATACAGAACAGCAACAGCAATAAGCCTTTCTTCTTCAGCTTCCGAAAATGGCTTGCAGGATTACGATCAAAACCAAAGATTGACATTGGTGATGATTACAAGCTGGAGGTGTTGGAAAATGATGTTGTCACAAAGAACAACCGTCTGCCTCGAAGTCATGACACTGCCACGGCAACCAGTACAATCCAGAATGAGAAGGCCAAATGCTGCACAATCTCAAGAGGTTCCTTTCCAAGAATTGCCAACAAGACCTTGCCAAATATCCCCGACAATGACAACATCGACGCAAAGATGACCGATAACCATCTCAAACTATCGATCTTCAAGTCATCAAGTCGTCTGATTGAGTACCGGCCTGATGTCATCAGTGTTACATCCTCAGGCAGTTGGAGCAGTATCACATCATCTCCCAGTGCTTCTGACAGATGCCCGATCACTCCTTGGAAGAATGTGAATGTCATAAACAACAACAACGGCAATGAGACTACCATCATCAACATAGACATCCCTTCGTCGTCTACCATGCCCTTCAGTACATCCTCTGACGAGTATGTGTCCTCGGATAGCAACAAGACATCTAGCTCATCTGCCATTCCAAAGTCAACTAGCAGTGACGGGATCTACAGCAGCAAAGACATCACTAGCAGCAACGAAACCCAGAGCAGCAACGAAACCCAAAGCAGCAACGAAACCCAAAGCAGCAAAGATGCATATCTCAGTAAGAATGTTAACACCAATAGCAAGCAAGACATTCCCATCAGCACAGACCTCAAAAGCATCACGAATGGTAAAGCCTCTTGCAGCAGCCACGATTCCTGCAGTAGAAACAGCATCTTCAGCAGCAGCAGTACTACCGCCTACCAAAGCGTTGATGACGAAGACAACCCTCGTTGGAACCGCTACGAATACTACCAAGCTGTGTACGAGGCTGAGCCAACTGCCTCTCCAGCCCAAGATCATCTTAGCACTACCTTCTTGTCAGTCACGTTCCTCATTCTTCACATCTTGCTGATCGCATCCTGCGTCTTCACCGTCTTGTGTTCCGTGTCATCCTTCCACGGTCTCTGCTGGAGTGCCTTCTGGGAATGGGTCGCAACATCCATCATTGCCATTCTCATCCAAGCTGTCATCTTGGACCCAATCAAGGCAGCCCTCATGACTTTCATCAAGTGGTACTACTATTATGACGAGGCCAAACCAAGGCCTTATTCAGTTATTCAATAAGTCGCCTTTACGAATGCACTTCTAAGATCCCGAACAGATTAATAATAATAATGTGCGGTGCTTTTATAGCGCTTTATCACCAATGGTATCAAAGCACTTTCACATTATTCCCCCCTGTCATTGGGCCAATGAAACATTCTAAATACCATCACAGCTTCCTGGGGAATGCTGCCATTTCGGCGCTAAGCAGCTAAACCAACCCCAATAACCATCTCTGCCCTCGCAGGTACCCATTTACTCCTGGGTGGAGAGAAGCAATGAGTGACAAAGTGCCTTGCCCTAGGGCACGCACACCGTAGTCCCAGGCTGGATTCGAACCCACAACCTGTAGCTTTACCTGAAGACTACAAAATCTATGCTCCAGACCACGGCACTCATTTTGATGAATGAATCTTTAGAAATGCTCATCACAAACCTTTCAGCTAAATTCTTTCAGCTTATTAAGGTCTCACAATCATCATGATTCATTAATATTTAAGCAGAAATCTGTTTTACAGAAGCAATATGTTTATAAAATATGATTATGGTTTTTATATAAAAGTAACTTAGCAAGTAATTTTTCAAGAAGGGATTTTTCAGCAAAACAAAAATTAGATAAAATCCTAACTAGGGGGGAGGTGAAAATATGCTTGGATTAATGTTTTATTTAACAATTCTTACTGACTTTCATTGCATGTACATGTACGTATACAAACAATCTGGCTAAAATACAGGAAATAAAATTGGGTAATAAAAGTTAATGAATGGGGAAAATGTCTCATTTTGTTTATTTTAATTTGTTTTACCTTCCATTGATCTAGTTTAGTAGAACTAAATTGTTATCGAAAATTGAATAAGCTGGCAAAAACGAGAAAGCAAGAACTACTTAGTTTTGTTTACACCTATCTTTTATTAGTTAAAACTGAATCACAAACGTGCCATGCATAAATTTATGTGAAACATCCTCATCATTGGTCTCGTTCCAAAGGACATGATAAAGAATTTCTGAAAATGGAATGATTTGTCAAAGGCAACCGCTTGTTTTAAAAATAAACACAGCGGGTACAGAAACAAGCAAAGGTTATTACCTTTCTAAAGAAATTCATTTACAAAAAAGTCGTTTTTTATTTACAATTTTTCTGAGATTTTGTTGGGTAAACTACTGTGGATATGCTGTTTGAAAATTTGTGCTACAACAAATAAATGTACATATTAATAAACTTAATCACCTTAGACTTTATATACATAGGCATACTTAAAGCCCCTTACCATTCCAAAGGAAAATGCCATTTTTAGAAGCCCAAAAAGATGATCTTGGATTCAGGTTTTGGAGAAGAAAAAAAAAAAAAAAAAAAATTCTCTTACAAAATTAGGGCAATATTTAGAGAAGTAGAAAGACAAAACTGCATTGTTGATGAGTTTTATCTACAAATGGATATTTACAGAATCTGCCATGCTACATTAATTGCTGGATTGCTCCCGTCATGCAATGCCATTCATGTCACCATTTATTGAACAAATCGATTAAGGACCATTGCAAAATCGTCGTTGATTATTACATGTTGCCACAATTTTACTAAAGTGATGGTTAAACTCACTTGAAACTTCTCCCTCCTGGTTCCCTGCTATACATCAATGTACAAGGCGAGTAGTAACCAGTGATGCACCTGATCTCGTTAGAGTCTTGATTAGACCGTCTAACTAATCATACATTTGAGTAAAGTAGGTTGAGGCTTCGACGGCGGTTATTCTTGCTTATTGATTGTAATCAGTCGCAAGATTTAATTATTGGATGTGTTATTGACCCGCAGCGGCACCCTAGACCGAGGTGTGCGGTTGGGGCTGTGGTCGCGCGGTGCTTTTTTTACCGTCTTGCCGGCTGGTGCCTTTTTCTTGGTTGGCTTTGAGAGGTTCTCCTTACTTTCATCCTGCAAAAAGGGAAATACAAAATATAAAAAATAATGATAACATTTATGCACAAAGTCATGCAAACATTTTACAGCAAGTTTGTTTCTAATTGTGGAACTCCTTTTCTTACTGAAAAGGCATCTCTGGGAAAAAAAACACAGCAAAAGGAGAAAAAAGGAGAGAAAACTTACAATGATGAGGAATCCCATTGATGCATCAGACCCCGCATCAGACGAGTTATCTTCATTCACCGACATTGTCTCCGCCGTGTCACTCTTGGTCTCTTCCATTTCAGGCTAACAAGAAGAAAACAACATCCAGGGTATCCAGTCATAATGAGTTACAAGAAAGTCCTGGCTTTCTAGTGCAGATGTCTTACCACTCGGCCACCGAGCTAGCCAGGGTCGACCGGCCGCTTCAAATCTGTTTACAATACAACAGTCTTTAGTTTATTACGAGTCTACTCTTCTTCTTTATCCACTATAAATACGAACCTCTTCCATGAACGTCTCAGGCAGAGGTACGTTGCTAGCTTCATTGATGGTCTGATCCAGACCAAAGCCTTTGAGTAGGACGTGATGAGGCTCAGTACGAGTCAGTTGACGAGGGTAGCTGAACCGACGATTCTTGGGAGTCACACCTGACGCACCAAACAAATAAACAAATGCAGTAGAAATAATTTAACATTTTTGGTTTTTTTTTACTTAAAAACATTTTTGGAATCTATAAAATCTTTAAGGATTTCTTGGTTTCAAGCACCAGCAATATAATCATATCAATAATTGCGATTACATTTATTTGTCTTCTAACATAATTCAGGGGATGAACGACAGATAATACATTTGTTGGTTATTAAATTACCAGGCTTGTAAATTGACTTCTGATTAACTTATGATAGACTTTTTGGCTGGGTTTGGGCAGTCTGTTCTTGACACGTGAACGGCAAGAACTCGAGCCAAGAACATTGCACCGTGAACGTGAACACACACCTCCTATCCATCGAGGTTTTCCACGAACACGTTTAGCATGTCAAGAACAGACTGCCCGCAACCAGCCCATAAGACCCTGTGGCCTCACCCACAGCAAAGACACCTTACCAGTTGGTACGTCCTGTCTCAGTTCCTCTTTCAGGAAGGTAGTTGTCAAGCCTTCCACCTCAGTCACCATGATCCTGACATCACATGTCCTATCGTTGATGTTTGTAGACTGTTTGACGGACTCCTGATCCCAGGCATCCAAAGTGCTGCACAGCGTCAATTGCTGATTAGTCAGATTTTCTTGGTGATCCTGTGAATTTTGTTTGATGGTCGACACCATGACCTAACAAGTTGGATGTGAAATATTAAAAGACAAATTAGGTATAACAAAAGGAAACACTTCAGTTAAAACTTACAACCCCAAAATGAAAACAATTAATACAAAATGTATCAATTAATTCAATAGGCAATTAATGTATGCAATGTTTTAATCAGCAACACTGTGTTGTACCTCTGCCTTCTGTTTAGTGTTTGCAATGTGTTGATCCAGTGTCTGGACATGTGAAGTGATAGCCGCAGTCACTTCCTCGGTATGAGCGGCTTTCTGTGATATCTCCTCATGCAAGTAATCTTTAATGGAAGATTCTATCTGGCTGCGGCTTTCCTGTGCTCCATTCACGTAATCCTGGCTCTGTCAATAAAAAAACACACAATATGCTGAACTTTCAATCCAAACATTCTGTTTATATCTTTAGATAATTCCGTGCCTGTCAATTTATTTTCCAGCCAATCAGAGCATCGATGCGTACCTTTGTGGTGTGTTCATTGGTGGATGCAGTCATTGCTTCAGAACCTTCAACGTATTTAACAGCAAACATCTCTGACGTTTCATGGAGATCAGTCAAACACCTGGGATGGTAAAAAAAACAAAAAAACAAACAGGAATAAGATAACGTAGAAAATAGGAAGGTATGCCAATTGTGTTAGTTTATTTACAGTCGACTCTCGTTATTACGAAATCAACCGAACCAAGCAAAAGTGTTTATTATATCAGAATTTGGTATTTTTGTTTGCTATAACCAGAATTGGTATTAACAGTTTATAACAACAGTTGAATGAGGTTTTTCCCATGAATAATTTGCTTAGGTTTACCTCCAATGGTAACATTCTTCTTTTATAGTTTTCTCTGGAAAGAAATATTTTTTTCTCTGGAAAGGAATTATTTTCAGTTTGTTTTTATAAAATTTAAAATTAAAAAAAATTAAAAAATCCCAATCTCACCCCTTCAGTTTATTTTCTGCTGCATCGGCATTTTCGATGAGACATTCATAGCTCTCTGTCATCTGAAAACAAAACAGTAGATTTACTTTAGCCGCGTTCCTATTGGACTAACTATTGTCAAAGTCAAAAGTTACTGTATGTGATTGTCAACATTTCACAGTAGTTATTTTTTCAAACATCCGCATTTGGATTAAACGACTCGTGGAAAGTCCGAGGCCAGAGTGACATGTCGTCTTAGAAAATAATTAATCTCTAGCTATCCGGAAAGCATGTGATCAAAATATAGGTTTTACGTTACGTGGTTGTTCGCACTGTACTTTTCAGCTACGTAAAACAAATGAGACGTATCTCTTCTGTTACATGCTTGGGCCTGTAGAGCCTCCTGCTTGCGGTTACAACCGACGATCAACACTTGAAAATTTGACAAGTTTACCGGCTGTCCGCACTGAATTCAATTTGGTTATTAAAGTTGACAACATATAACAGTCTCTGTAGGTTTTACAAAAAATGCAGACACGGCTTTTGACTGATAATTTAACTAGTTTTTACTTAAATTTATCCTAGGAATCTGACGTTTCTTACCTCATCCACGTTGGTTACATTCTGCTCATTTTGCTGGTCCAGCATGTTTTCAAGAATCTCAGACATTTTAGCCAGCGCATCTGCCTTCATTTTCTGCCAGGAATCAAAACAAAATAATTCACTTTAAAGTATTTTTAAAATAAAAACTTGCTTCTCTTATGTGTGGACATTGTTTGAACTAAATAAAACCTGCAAAATCTCTTCAATGTATAGAACTGCTAAGTCGTGTCTCCAACCTAACAGTAGTTTTCTTATACCTGTCCGGCTTCTTTCTGTGCGGTCAGCATGTTTGCTGCCCTCTGCTGGTGACCTTGATTGACCTTTCTCTGCTTGGTGATATAGTCTGCCATTATCGATGAGAGGCAGTCCAATTGACTGCAGTTGCTCTGTAGGAAGGTCTCCACACCCGTCATTTGAGATTCAATCTGGACGTAAACAAATAAATACAAATAATGGAACAGATATAAGCAAACGCATGATTTCTTGAAAAGCTTCTTTAGGATTCTTCAGTTGCTGGAGTCCAACCATGATTGGGTACTCAATGGATTGCCTAGGATCATCACCACCACCACCACCCTGCCTCCAGCCATATACACCCACCTGCTGCTGAACATCTTGGTTCCATTCAGTCAAGCGTCGATTGTGTTCCTTTAACATTTCTTGATGTTTCCTTAGCAACGGCAGATGAGCATCTTCAAGAAACTGCTCCACTTGACTGCTGTGCGACTCCTGCCAGCAAGACAATTTACAAACACACATCAGGGGCCAATTACATGAAGCTGCTAAGCACGAAAAATTTGCTTATCAAAAAAAAGTCTTGCTCAGTAAAACCATGTGCTTTTCAGGCGAAGCAAAAACCAGCTGAATACCAGTCACAAACAACACATGTTACCTGAAAATTTGATTTGTATTTAAAAAAAAATTTACCGAGGAAGAATTGTCCTGCTTTTGAGGTTTCTTACTTTGAATGTTGTCATCCGTTTCGCATTCTCTTCACCCCACTCATGCCAGCCGTCGCAAGCTTGTCGACTCTCCGTAGTCACGGTAACAACCTGCCTCTCCAGGTTGTCAATCATCCCGGTTACCTGGCAACACATGCTCTGTACTTCCGTGGAACGAACCGATGCCAGGTTTTCTAAAATTACGAGACAATTCCAATAAAAAAATGTACTTGGTTTGTAAAAAGAAGTTTAGAAGTAATAGGTTTAAATCCGGATCAATTAATACAATGTACTTTCTTTATATTTCCATGGGATTGTTTTTTCTATACGAACATTAATAACCTCAAAATCAACCTTTACAAATGAGTATTTTTGTAACACTTTGTAAAAAAATATGAAGGGATCAGAATTTGGCAGAAATACACTGTATAATTTGTTTTCAAGAATGCTGTTTTGATAAAGAAAGACAATTCTAAACATTAAACATTGAGCCAGGTCAGCAGACTACTGTTTATGCATTAGTTTGTCTGTGAAACCGTTTCGTTGTTTCTTCTACATATCAGTATAAAAGATATTCAAAATCTTACTTTACACAACAAGATTCCACACTGGGATGCGAGATCGGATCTCTAGTCTAGGAGCCAAATGTGTATATAATATACACCAATCAAAATGTTCAAGGAACCAGACTTACTGAAGTTATCTTGCAGAGTAGTGCATCGTCGTTGCTGAACGTCTCCAAACTCACTCATAGAATCCTGCACAGCTTGAAGTTTGTCGGCCAAGTTGGCTTCAAATGTCTCTTGGACTGTTGCATTGTGGGATTCCACAGCACGCTTACGATTCAACTTGGCATGGACACCTTCCAAATCGGCTGTGCTATTCTCGGCTACTGATAGAAGCTGGGTTGCAACAATGTAGATAAACATCAGAGCATTCCAAAACAGTGACTTTAAGCCATATCAAATCATTTGCATTTATTATCAAACAAGTAAAACCCTTTGAACCCTTAATTATTTATGATGTGTTTACCTTTCACTGTGTTTAGTATATGGTTGTAAGGGTTAATATTAAAGAACATACTATTGCTTTAAACAAACAAAATACACAATTGACATTATGGCCTACTTTATCTTGAAAGCAAATAGTCATATCATATACATGTAAACGGATGTAAACATGTAAAATCAGACTCTTCTTGTATGACCGACATAGAAGCAAAGCACTCCCTATAGTTTAAGTTTGGCACCTTGCCGATGTGCATGTACCTTCTTAGCTTCCTGCGATAGTGTATCCTCAGTCTTGACACGTTCTCCTAACAGGTACTTCTGCTGGTTGCGATCTGTTGTTGTCACTCGCAGATCCTACAACACAAACACCCAAAATATAACCCAACAAATACTGTTAGGAACAAATACTTCACTATCACGGCTGAAAGGTTCATGTTGCCTTCAAACTTCTAAAGGTCATCAGCCAACCAAAGAAAAAATAATTTGTAGCTGATGTATTTTTCAAGCTGTTAATGGAATACACTGGACCCTACCCGTAGTGACATCTGTGCTCCATCCACCAAGCTAGCTTCTATGTGAACTTGTACTTATCCTGCTTGCACAGTACTGATGTTCATCGCATCGCAAAATGAAAAAATTCGTCAATGTTAAAAACAAAATCCTCACCGTTTCAGTTTTTTGTAGGGTGTGTGTGGTTTGCACCAGTGTCTTTGTTGTGGTCTCCAGCTGGTCAGTCGTTTCCTCCAGTTCTTCCTTAGTGTCGCTCAAAATGTCGTTGATCTAAGGACAAAGAGATTAGAAACTTTAGTTGTTGCTCAGAATGAATAAATGAAAGTACACAACTCCCAAATAAATTTAAATGCTAACCTAAAAATTTGAACTCCCTACGATGTGCAGAAAATCCTACTAAAATAGGAGGAATCGGGACTAAACATTTTAAACACGGTAGACAACGCCAAGAATCTAGAAGCCTTTCGTAGAGATACTATAGTCATCAAATCTGTTTAGCGCAGAAAATCTCTGCCGAGTAAAATTAAGTTACCAGCCAAAATGCCATGCGATATAAGCTGCCTGCGACTGGTTGTCTGCTGAAGACCAATTTCCAAAACAATATTTTTTTTCCAGGAAATTGGTTCGTCATAGTATGAGCATTTATACCTTGGTGATTTCATCCAGCAGGGCTGCAATTTTCTCTTCTTTTTCTTGGATGCTGAGAGCCTTGCTACTGATAGACTCCTCCATTGACCTGTGCAAAAATAACAGAAAATATGAAAAACCACCACTAATCCTAACAAAAAGTGAATTCACAGATTAGTGCCGAATTGCAGATGACGAATGCAAATTGCTTAAAAGTTTCAACTATAAATCGTTATGATTTTGCTCGTCTTACCTGTAATTTTCATCGGACAGGAATATTCCATTTTTCTCACGGGTGGCAAATAGGTCCCGACGCAAGCGTTCAATTTCTTCTGTGTACTCCTGAAAAATGATTAAAAGAACAAAATCTTATGCTGGTTTTATAAGATTTGTCATACAAACAAATTGAAAATTTCTGGCATTTCTTTTCTCAATTCTGTTCTGGTCTACTTATGTGCATTTGTTACTGGTTTTGTGCGACCACAATCGTATCCCATGCAAGAGGGCAGTATAGAAAAACAGGTCAGACTCTAAAGGTCAACTTGATGCTGTTTATAAACTATACAAAAAAAGAAGTCTTTTTTCCAAAATCTCTCTATTTCAAGAGTTGGTCTTTTTTAGACAGATTATCAGCGAACTTATCACAAGTTGAAGCGATTAATAACAAAATGCAAACTGTGTTTCTGACCTTAATGAGAGCTCTCTTGGTGAGCTTATCACAAGTTGAGGGGATTAATAACCAAAATGCATACTGTGTTTCTGACCTTAATGAGAGCTCTCTTGGTGAGCTTTTGGTTGATTTCAGGCCGGTTGGTAATATTCTTAGCTCGGTGAGCGTAGTCCAAGGTGCTTAGTGTCTCCTCCAGACTGCAGATAGAGGGCGAGATGGTAGCGATGATGGAAGTCTTGGTACGACCTCCTAGGGAGTCCTGGAGAAGGCGCGTCAACTTACTCTCTCTGAGACAGATTTGGGAAGAAAACAACATGATTTAAATGGCAATAAACCACATTAAACTCAAAGATACAGCTGTGAAGATATCCACCTACACTAGTCTTGCCTTTCTGGTTGGCAAATTTAGCGATCAGTCAAAATCAATCAATTAGGTGTTTTTAATAGTTATATAATCCCTTGTCAATATTTGATATAGCCATGATTTTACTGGAAGTGATTGATATGCCAGATGTACATTCATCTATTTTATCTGTTGTTAGAATCTGACTAGTCACATATCTGATCCGTATGCAAATGCATGGCAGTGGAAGTTGGAAGACATTTTTGTCTAGTGATGAGCTGACAGCTGATTGACATGTATACTAGTCTATACGTTGTCTTACCTATACGGAACATGAGGGGCATGTTCTACCAAAGATGTGATGACTCGGCCAAGGGTCAACAAACTTTGATTGATGTTACCTGAATCAAAAGATAATGTTAAAAATAAAAAAATAAATTAAAAAAAATACAAAAAAATAAATAATAGTCTACAAGTAGTTTGTAACGGTAAGATTTGTAAAGGAAAGGGCATTACTTAGATGCATCTTTTTCAAGATCACAACGTCTATCTTATCTGGGTTTATAGCAAATCTGTTAGATTGACGTCACCTGCTTCTCTAGCTCTCTTGTCCACTGCGCCGGAGCGGCCGATATTCTCACTGCCGGCCAGATCTACCAGGTTCAGCTTGCCAGTCTTAAGGAGTTCCTCACCATCGACTGAGTTCTCTTTGATGTGGATGGTGACAGTGAAGACAGAGTGGGATCGGCTGTTGACAAGACAGCAATGGAAGTTATTAATTCATGACTATCTGAGACTGAGAAAGTTTACCTGTTCCTATTGGTTGAAAGCCCATCACATGGAAGGTTTTAATTGGATTATTATAACGCACCTACGATGTTGTTCACTCAGCGCTGCATGCGCCATGTTTTGTTTTCAGGAATCGAGGCTGACATACCTGGAGTGTGCATTCATGAGAGTGGCAGCTGTCTGTCTCTTGGCAGCCCCTTTCTCTAGGATGGCATAAACCTCGCTTTTATTGTGGACGACAATCTCCTCAAGACCTTGAATCACAACGGATCCCTGAATGCATAGTGGGAGAAAATGCGGACAATTGGATAAGATCAGCAAATATAAGGTCAGTTTAAGTTGTCGATTGGAAAAATCGATCAACACATTTTCAGTTTTAAAAATTCAATCAAGTCCAAGTTGGAATAAATTATTGAAAAATAAACGTTCTTCACTTTGCGAGCGGCATCTTCAAATATTCTCAGTCTCTGGGTGTCTTCCGGACCGGTCAAGAGATCAAAGAGCTCCTCATTGTACAACTCCATAAAGGAAACACGGACAGAGAACTCAACCTCAGCTGATTGCAGCTTCTCAAAGATCTGATGCATCGCTCGGGGAATAATGCCGGCCTGAGGATCCTGCAAATAATATTATACAAAATAATTGATGAGCACAATCTTAAAATTCAACTTAATTCACATAAATTCACAAAATCTTAGTATTTCTAAGTCTGTATTTGCATTTTCAAATTTGAGTTACGGAAAACTAAATAATAAGTTGAATGAATAGTTTTGAACATTTTTTTGTGGATAATTCTCAGTTCAAAATTGATTGTATTTGGTCGACTGTTGACAAAACATTCTTAAATCTCTAATTTCCACTTCTTTTAAGCATTCGTTTTATCAATGCACCTCCTCCCATGACACAGATCGGTCTGTTGTCCTGTCTCCTTCCATTGTAAAAGTCTTTCCAGTTCCTGTCTGCCCGTACCTGACCATTACAAAAAACAGAGACACGTATATGAAATCCTCCACTACGCAAGAAGTAAATGCCATTATTTGCCCTAAAGGCAAAAGGAACATTTAAAAAATTAGGAAAATAACAAAAATGTTCCAGACTTCAAAATACAAACAAAACATGTGCTCCAAATTTAAATCAAGCCAACCAGCCTTATTGTACATCGGCACATCGCACAGGAAGATTAGATTTTTCCATAATATGAAATTGATATCTGAATTGAATCATTATATACATACGCAAATACAGTGCAGTTGTAGCCCAAGAGAACCTCGTCCAATATTGGTAGCACCACACTCTTGTACACTTCAATTTGCTTGGCTTTGGGCCCAAATGCCTGTCAAAAAAAACCAAACAATTATGTTAAAAAAGGACGGAAATTGTATGGTGATTTGATATTTCTTGGTTATAATGTGGGGATTGGCCTCTATTTAATATGAATTTTGATGTTTTATTAAAGTACTTTTTTCAGATTGTTTTATTTTGTTTGTCCTTTGCATGCTGGAAATGTTACTCGTGCCAAAACAAAAAAGTTAATTGGGTTTTGCTCTTCGCTGACGTATTCACTTTATTCTCGGTCTTAAATACATGTACGTTGATGTTCTTCCAGCAATTTCTTTTTTACATACATTATGTACACAATGTAATTTAAAATCTATTTAATTTAAATTTAGATGTTATCCATCTCGGATATTTTTCAGCAAAAAAGGTAAGAATTAAAGAATATAATCTGAAGGTGAACATTTAAAATGCAAAGTTTAATGTTTTGTTAATTTGTATTTTGTTACCTTATCAAATGAGAATGTTTTTGTTGATGCTTTCTCTGCAACTTCAATGTTAACCTGCACATCTTTCTTATTCGGACTGACTTCCACAGCCTTGTGGGAACCTCTCTTTTTCTCACTATCATTTATTGGCCTGAAATAAAATGAAACATATATATTATCCTATGCGAGATACATGTAACATGCGAGTAAGAAAATAAATAAAACGGCAATAAACGTTAGTGCCACTTCACTGCCACTGCCAATGCGGTGGTTAGTGCAGTTGTAATGTCATTTGTAACTGACTGATATGATAACATATTGTAACGAAGATTTCTCTGGGGTCGACTACACACACAAGAAGGACTCCTGACACAAGTGTTCCTCTATTTCCTGTGGTTCTCTGCCGTTTATTGTGGACTCTCGCCTACCAAACATGGACTTCAGGCTCACACAATCACGCGGCCCCCAGAACTGGTCAGAACCAGTTCGGCGCTTGCGCAATCCAAGGCGGGTTTCCGGGGCGATCCCACCACCGTGGAATCGCTCCAGCGCCCTCTACCGCCCAACCGGCACGGGCGTTACACAGCCCCCCACGAAGACCTTGTTTGCCCCCAAACAAGACCATGGGCGCTGCTGCCGCACCCCGGCCAACCGCCCTGGAAAACGCATAACGCCAACATTACACAACAATTTACATTCCAACAATTTACATTACAACAATTTACATTACAACAATTCATTACAACAAATCGGGGTAAGCCCCTGGCCCCAGGACACACCCCTGGCCCCGGCACACCCCTGGCCCCGGCACACCCCTCTAAATGTTAAACTTGACTGCGACTGTGACTGCGACTGGCTGCTCTGACTGCGACTGGTGCCTTCGACTGCGGCTGGCTCTTGCGACTGCGACTGTGGTTCCTGCGACTGCATCTGCGGCTGGCTCCCGCGACAGCGACTGGCTCCTGCGACTGCGACTGGCTCCTGTATCTGGTGCCTGCGACTGCGACTGGCTCTTGCGACTGCGACTGCGACTGCGCTTGGCTCCTGCAACTGCGACTGGCTCCTCCGACTGCGACTGGCTCCTGTGGCCGCGACTGTGACTGCCTCTTGCGACTGCGACTGATTCTTGCGACTGCGACTGATTCTTGCGACTGCGACTGATTCTTGCGACTGGCTTAGAGAGCGTGGGCGTCCCGGCGAGGCCCCGCCCCCGCTGCGCCGACGGGCACGGCTCGGGCTCGCTCCGAGTGTTGCGAGCCGTCTGCCGCGCCGCCGTCTACAGCATGGGCCGGGCCCCCCCGACTCGGTTTCATTCCTGCAGAAGATCCAGAGAATGTCTCGACGAGGCCCCGCCCCCCACTGCATCCACGGGCACAGCTTGAGATTGTTCCGTGTGGAACCCTCCGTCTGCTGCGCCGCCGTCTACAGCATGGGGCGGCCCCCCGACAGACCTGGTAGCGGACCCGGACAAATATGGAGAAGGGCGCCCTCTCTCCAAATCGGAGTGGACGCACTGAAGCCCCCAGCCATTGGCGCATGTCCCGAAATTCCCCGCTATCCTTCTCCAACTCCTCCCCCAGGAAACTCCAGACTCCCAAGTCCCCATAACCTCCCTAGAGTTCCCCTGGCGTCATGCACGGAGTGCCTGAAAGCCTCCCGGACTGGTCCCCGCTCCCCGGGCCCACGCCCCGGCCTGCCCTCTCGCCGTGGGGCGAGTTGGCTGCCGTGTTATCGTGGTTTCCTGAAAACCTGAACACTTCACCTGGTCTTTTCCCGTCCTTCTGTATGCCGACCGCTGCCACCAATGTAACGAAGATTTCTCTGGGGTCGACTACACACACAAGAAGGACTCCTGACACAAGTGTTCCTCTATTTCCTGTGGTTCTCTGCCGTTTATTGTGGACTCTCGCCTACCAAACATGGACTTCAGGCTCACACAATCACGCGGCCCCCAGAACTGGTCAGAACCAGTTCGGCGCTTGCGCAATCCAAGGCGGGTTTCCGGGGCGATCCCACCACCGTGGAATCGCTCCAGCGCCCTCTACCGCCCAACCGGCACGGGCGTTACAATATTGCTCTGCAGATTTACAGCTCACCCCCCCCCCCCCCCCCCAACCGCCACCCCTCCAAACCCCCCCCCCCCCCCCCCCCCCCTCCAACCCTCCCCCCCCCCCCCCCTCCAACCCCCCCCCCCTCCAACCCCCAACCCCCCCCCCCCCTCCCCCCCCCAAAAAAAAAATTAATAATATATAATAAATAAATAAAAAAATCCCTTGTTGAAGTTGCAAATTTTATTTATAACATTAACAATAACATCGCACTCGCAGTCACACTCATGTGCAACTTCATGACAACAAATTACTCAAGCCTGGCACTGGCAGTGGCATAACAAAGGGACACGAATATAGCAAAGGAAATCAACGGGATGAATACTCTCTACTCCTAATTTTAATCACTGACCTGCAGCGTACGAACACTTGAATGTTCTTTTCTTGCGGTCCTTTCCCGTTTGTTTTCACCATTTTAAGACTTTTCAAAGAGCCGAAGAGCTAATAATAAAACACCACAGTCACCTCCACTAATCGTCAGGATTCAGCCTGTATGATAATATCCAACAGATTATGACGATAAATGGCTGTTATTCTCGAGTTTTTGGAGTCAATAAAAATAATCTTCCTCGTTCAAAATCCGCCCTGGCAAACATGTGTTGAAATCGACGCTTTAAATGAACTGACCAATCACATCGCAGCATTCTGAGTAAATATTGCATGACGGGAAACTGAGACATTATAAGTGGATTTCCTACGATTGCTGTGGGCACACTCGGTTGAGTGTATTTTCCAGCTCCCAAAGTGTGGTATGAAATCAAGATTATTTACACAGAGAAACGTCAACAAACTAGCCAGTGGCACAAAGTTGTGCAATAAATTAGTGAGATTTAGGCAGTTAATGTGGGGGTGATACGTCAATCCTGTTCCAGGTAATGAGAGAAAATTTATGAAGTTTCCAAATTTGATTTAAATATTTGCTGCAGTCGTTATTTTAATTAAAAATATAGTTTTAACGATACAACATAGGCTCCCCTTTACTGTGTAAATTTACCTGTACCAGTTATGCTATTAAACAAAAAGGCCCCGCGCTTTGCATTTTTATTGCATGTTTGTTTGCACATTCATTGCCGTACGTACTGGTTCATGGTGACATAGGCACAGCATTACTTGGGGGGGTAATTGGTCATTGCAAAGTTCAAAATAATAATAATTTTCCTAAGGTTTAATAATATCATGTTTATAATTTCCATAGGCATAGCCTGTGCCGCAATCCGACCAACATGAATTCACCGTCTTCGTCCAGATCTGCGAAAGAAAGTACGCCTAATAGTAGCAGACCCAACAGGCCAGGCCGACTGGATGGCACCCTCTGTGACGAACTGGACAAAATTGTGGAAGAGATGACGCATTCAGGACGACCGAGTCTGGAAGAGAAACCTCTGAAACAACTCAAGCGAATTTGCAGGTTGGCATTTACTTTGGCGTGTCAAACTTTGGTTCAAAATTACTTTCAAATGTCAGTCTGTAATGGGTATAAAACAGATTTTTTTGTCATTGCAGGACCTCAGATGCTTATGTCGAACATGCCTTCAACTTACTGTCTAGCCAACTGGCAGAAGATCATGCTGAAATCCGTCTCTCCTCTTTTCAAATCATGAATGAGCTCTTTAATCGCTCACATCGCTTCCGAGAACTTCTAGTTGCAGACATGCAGGTAAAACAACAAATTACAGACCTGCATGTAATAAATTTATGAAGTAGAAAATGTATTTTGTTGAGGAGCGAGGTCTCATCTGAGGATGTTTAACTTTAATTTGATGCAGAAACCTGAAGGAGTCTAAGATGAATCTTAGATTTAGAAATAATCTACTCTTGTAATTCTTTCTGTGTCTAAGGAGTTTCTGGAGTTGACTGTGGGTACAGGTAGCGACGTGGTCCTCCCACCGCCTCGCGCTGCTGCCAAGCTCCTCAAGGAACAAACACTCAAGGCTATCCAAGAATGGAACGCCAAGTACGGAAAGGCTTACAAGAAACTCACTTTGGGTTACGGCTTTCTGAAATACAACAAAATGGTACGTGACACAAAAAGTTATTGAATCTTGGAGACTTAATGACATAATGCTTTGATTCCCTATGTAGCATTTGGACAATTCTGGTTGCCATCGGATGGCTTCGATAACTAAAACCTGTTTCGCCTCCAGGTTGATTTTGCTAATCTCGAAGCAATATCTGCAGCGGAGCAGCGTGCACAAGCAGTCAGACAGTCCAAAATCCAGCTAGTCCAGGCACAGAAGATCAGTAAAATACTCAATGATATGGATGGTGAGTAAGCACATTAATTGCAACACAAGGGAGAGGGTGTGACATGAAATTTGTTTAGACTTCGGTCTGAAATCAGAGCTTTTCAATCTGAGAGAAAAACGTTATCGTCATAAGTCTTGTTGATCTGCAGAAATGATTCCTGAGATAAATGAATGCCTGACACAGATTGACAACTGCTTTGAGCTACTACTACCACATCCGGCTCGCTACAGTGTGACAGCACCCCCTCCCGAGCAAATGGAATCGACTTCAACTGGTGCGTCATTGACTGAACAAAAGGACCAGACCATTCATGGCAAGGGGGTCACAAACGGCCAGAGTGAACAAAAAAAGAGTGATGGGAAAAATTGCAGCAATGGAAACTCACAATCAGTGGAGGAGAGAGAACACACAGACCCAATGCATGATGGGAAGGACGATGACCTTCTCCAACAGCACGGTCTGCCATCTTGGAACTTCAACATTGATATCAATGTGAATACAGGTAACAAAATAAGTAACATGGAATACATGCTGAACACCACTGTTGATAACATCGATGAAATCACTCCTGATTTTGTCCTTGTTTGTCGGATTGTTTTTTCACGTTTGTTTCATTTGTTTCATTACTGTCAGATGGTGTGACCTTGGAGGAGGATGAAGATAACCAAGCCATCTTAGTCACATTAGACGACATGAATCGTCTCATCGTGTCTTCATATCTGCCACGTCTTATTGCATGGATGGAGGTATGAATCTACCAGTGTACCATTGAGTGCAACCAAGTATTGTTCATATCCCACTGGTCAACATCCTCATAGGGATGCTGTTTGATCTGTTTTATCTAGAGGACTGTGACTTAAACTATTATTCCTGTTTTGGCCGTAACATGACAGATTTTTCACTTTTCTAGGTTTTTACCAAAAGTGGAACTCACGAGGACAAGCTGAAACGCTGCATGGATCTCAAGTTAGCACTCCGGAACACAGCGGCTAAATATGCTGAACTCAACATCCACTCACCAGTAACTACAAAGCAACGAAGGCGATGTACAGCGCAGACTGAGGGGGGTAGGGATTCTGATAGTGAAGGGGAAGGCTTTGAAGATGTTCCCGAGAAAGAAGGGTTTGAGCCAGTCATTCCTGAACACCTCCGAGAAGAGTACGGTGAGTCCGAAGAAGGATAGACCTCACGCGTAGCGGCCATCTTACAGAAAATCTGTTGATATTTTAATTCAGTAAAACAGTGAATGTACATTAAGTTCAATATTTATTAGTTATTTTGTCTCACTTAAGGACTGGACCCTTTACCGAGCTCAAATCAAGATTCTCCAGCAACATCATCAACGCAAAACTCCAGGAGTAAAAAAGTTGACACACGTGACTTATCAGCAGCTTCTACAAGTAGCAGTCAAACCAAGACTGAAGGTCTGGAATCCTGGCACCCATTACGCGAGGCCCAGCATACTTTAGCTGATCCTGCCTCTCAGGCTGGTACCCTATTAGTGATGAAGGAGAGATTACGAGCTATCAGGGATCAACACATTAAGTTGTAAGTAATCAAAGTTGAGCAAAGAAATTGATAGAAGCAGGCAACAACAAGTTGGTGAGCCGTTCAACTTTCTTCTTGTGAAAAAAAATCGCCCCAGTAATCTTGAAACGTGATGGCTGATTCATACTTATTATGAATGCAAACGAAAATACAGCTTCTTATTTTCACAGCTTTTATGACGAGTATTTCTTTACGATAACAGGAAGAAGAAGTCGGAAGTAAAAGAAGTTAGCATTGAGAACCGTCAGCGACAGGAGTTGTTAGCTAAAGCTCCTTATGTTTCGTTTGGCATTGACCTGGAGCACTGGACTGACCCAGAGAAGATTGAAGCACCTACGCATGTAGTGTAAGATACCCAGTTGTTTGTTTGTTACCTTTCTGCTTGTCTGTGGATTGTGAGTTGTACATTCAGACTCTCAACTGTTCTTCTGTCTGTTTGTCTGTAAGACGATCAAGTGTTTGTCCTTCTTTTGTTTGTTTGTCTGTAGAGATGGCCCAATTACCCTGTGTAATGATTGACAGTTTGCTGTCTTATTTCTTAGGGCTGAAACAGCACAGTGTGTGTGGGGTTCATCGGCAAATGAGGAGGTCAAAGTCATGGAGGTAGGTTCTCTTTGGGGGTAGTCTCTTTCTGGGGGTAGTCTCTTTCTGAGGGTAGTCTCTCTTTAGAGGTAGTCTATTCCTCTGGTCACCCATATACATAGACTAATTTGCCTTGTTTTAACAATCAAGAGTGTGGAAGTGTTGTATGTTCTATTGCTGATTTGATTTCACCTTTGTGTTTATCGTGACACTAGGGAGCCAAGGATAGCCTGACGACTCGTGTCTTTAACTACGCCGGAGAATTTGAGCCAGTTAAGTGGGCGTGCCGTGCCCCAGTACCTTCTGGGAAGCTTTGTCAGAGGATGGACAGATTCAAGGTGGGTTTAGTATCTGTAAAATGGGAGGGGCTGGATTTAAAAGGGGTGTTGGTTATTGTTTTGTTGTTTTGTTTTTAAGTTTTGTACCTCTGCTGGTATTTAAATGTTGGGAAAGTTGTCAGCCTTATGCTGGTTGGAGTAACTCGACTTACATTCTTCATTTCACCAAGCATCATATTTGTTGTGAATGGTAAAGTGATAATTATATGCCAGTTACACACTTCTATACTTCTACTAATTGTATGTCTGCAGTGTCCATTCCACGGGAAAATTATACCGAGGGACAAACAGGGGAATCCACAAAGTGTAGAAGACGATGGCAAGTTACATCTGACGAAGGAACAAATGAAACAAGGTACAATAAGATGAGTGATCTTAATCAACGATAGGCAGACATCCATTATTTAAGTAATGGTGAAACATTTGGAACATTCTTTGTGTTAATGTCAAGTATACCTCGTTATTTACTGTGATCCCCAGCTAAATCTCTCCTTGCTGACACGACGCTACAACGAGATATCGAGGGTGGGCTAGGACTCGATCTGGGATCGACCTCATCAAGTGGCAAAGGGAAAGGGGACAAGAAGGGGAAAGGAAAAGCTAAGAAGTACCCTAACTTGACCGACTTGAAGAAGACATCCAACACCACCATCAGTAGATTGGAAAAGAAGGTGCTCAACAAGTGAGTATTTCATAGATTCTAAATTTCTTGTTTTTAGCTTTTCTTTGTCATTTTCTGAATGTGACTATTGGTTGTAATTTCAAATATTCAGAATTAAATATTTATAATTATTTTCATTATTTGTTTAGTCCTGCACGATGGCAAATTGTTGAAATTTACATTTTAAAGAGCTTCGATATTTGTACATTCCATCAAATGTCGGAGTGTCGTGGTCGGGCGGTTAAGAACTCGGTTTTCTGTTCCGCAGAGCGTGGGTTCGAGTCCCGGTGTCGACACGTGTGTCCTTAAGCAAGGCAATTAAACCACTATTGCTTCGTCCTTCGGATGGGACGTAAAGCTGTAGGTCCCGTGCGTTGTGTAATGCACGTAAAAGAACCCAGTAACACTCTTCGCTAAGAGAAGGGGTTTGCCCCGGTGTTCCTGGCAGCGCCTCGGAATAGGCAACTAGATAGATGGCGCTTCACAAATGCATGATCATCATCATCATCATCAACAATCAGGTATCTCTGTATTTCTATTTTTTAGGGGTGCTCTTCGAAGAGTCGCAGACTCCATGAGTAAGTTGGAAAACCGCCGCTACCATGACAAGTTTGCCAATAACTTCAACTATAGGTAGCGTGTCTCCACTCCTGCTGGAAGCTAACATGGCAACTTGGCTTTCTGTCTGCTTCTGGAGGGAAATAAAACGGACCGAAAAGAGAGCAAACTTCACCACAGTCTCTTGAAAATATACTGGCCTCTCTCAATAAAACCATTTTTTTTCTTTCTTCCAAATTGCTATCATTTATATGTACAAAACAAAAATTGTAATTATTATTTTGAAGAAAAAAAAATAGAATAATGTGGTGCTTTTGCAGCACTTTAAACCAAAGATCTTAAAGGTTTGCATAATTATCCTTGAGGTTTTGCCCGATGGAGCCTCAAGATACACGAGTCAAAGTGAAAAGTTTGCCTTGAAATTCCAAAAAGCAAAGGCAATATTGCCAATGGCACATTACAGGAAATCACGCTAGGCGCTATAGTTGTAGTCGACAAATTGTGTTCAAACTAACAGTAAGTGCTGCTACTTTCTACCCTGTGGACTCATTAATCTTCTAACTCTGTAGTCGCTGTAATGAGTTAAGAAACTCACCGGGGGGTGGGGGGGGGGGAGGCTGTAGCTGTAGCTGTAGCTGTAGCTGTAGCTGTAGCTGTAGATTAATTTTGTGAGACAACTTTACATTTTGCCTTAAATCCAAGGCATTAAGGCCAATTTTGGCTTGAAAGGTAATGTGCAATGATGGGTAAGGAAATCAAGATTTTCCAGATTTTTCCCGTAGGTGGTCGTACTTGTATGAAGTCGGGTCATTAAAGGAAAAAGGGGGAAATTACTTGTCAACTAAAGATTATTAATATATGTATGTATTTGTAATAGTTGAGTGGTGTATTTTATACGAGTAGGATTCTTTGGCCTTTATAATCCAATTTTTATAAAGAAGTTTCCAAATTTTAATCGGGTTGCAAGAGGACAACATGAGCTTGTATATTGTATCATTTATTCATGTTGAGTTTCATTCTCAATAAATCACAACATTTAATCAAGAAAAAGATCTCACTGTTCCAAATTTCAAATTTCAATTAGTTTTGTGTTCATGGATATTCCATTTCCAGAGAGTAAACGAAAGTTTGCTCTAGACACCAAATAGCCGTAGGAAGGTTTCTGCCAATAGGAATATCATGTACATTGTACCCTTTTTTTGGTATCGGTTCTATATTTATAGACATTCCCATTCCTAGAAAAAGGAAAAACTAAAAGTTTGCTGTAATACACCAAACAGCCGTAAATTGTAATATTTCTACCCGGTATGCGGTTTGTATACAATGACTATCAACCAATATCATAGTTTTTATCTCAATCAATATATACACCTCCTTAAGTTCAGAATTTTACTTCTTAGTAAGCGAAATTGCGCTTTCAGAACATTTACTTAACCTTACCAAGACAATGCAGCATTCGTTTTGCATTCCAGACCTTCAACCAAGACTAATAATATAACTCTGGCGCAATTCTTAATCCTGAATAAAAACACTTCTTTACAATGTTATTACTTACACCTAACGGTTATCACAAAACAGCAGTTCTGGTTGAAACCAAATGTTATGTAATTAAAGCTGGACTCGAGTCTTTATTAACCCGTATACTGGTTTCCTGCTCACCGACGATTCCATAACAGGCAAACCCCGATGTTGACTGTGCATACTAGACAATTCCATTTCACAAATATTGACATTAAAAGATACTGCTTAGTAAATTAAATAGGCCTACTGATGTTCACAGAAGGTAATCTTTTGCTAAATTTGAGCTTCAGCTCGAAAAATCTGTGTACATGTAAGTTTCTTTATTTCCCCGAACAATAGGCCTACTCCCGAAGTTGTTCACTGTTTACTGCGAAGCGCAAATTTATTGAACGCTAATATTTTTTGTCAAAATACCCTTTGCAAGGAGTAGGACAACAAAATTCACACAAATTTCGGTGGTTTTTATATTGTATTTATTTATTTAAAATGGAGTTAAATGCAATAAGCTAAGGTCTTAGCGTGACGTCATTTGGAGACGGGATCGAGTACTGCATACTGTTGGACGGATAGCCAACATCTTGTCCTAATAACGATGGTCCAGCAGGAACGCCAGGCCCAACCCCGCCGTAAGAATCGACGTTGAGTACGGGGCACATGAGCTGTGATGACTCGCTGACGGAGAGACAGTTCCCGTTGCTGTCGGTGCTGAGCTGTGGTAGGTTGTGGTACTCCGGTAGTTTAGCCTAAATTGGGGAGAAAAGTTGTAAATAAAGTTACGTTTACATGCCATGATGAATTAGTGGATGGTATTTGTAAGTTCAGGTCTAATCATCTTGTGGCGTTGGGGGAGTGGTTGTCATTAGATAATTGAGACGATAACTTAAAAGCGCGTAAGACGTGAAGTTTACCAACAGTCAGAATTAAAATTCTCTGACCGTTGATGTTACGCTCACTGTAAAACACGTATCGGCCAAAACGCCAAATGTTTGTGAATGTAATTAACTGTACATGTATTTTTAGGAAGTTGTTCTAAATATCGAGACTTTTAACAAACATTTAGGAAAATGAAAAAAACCTAAAACTTTTAATAAAACGAAATAGTAAAAGTTTGCTCAGAAAAAAAAAATGTTATTTGTAGATGTGCATTCTGTTGGTAGGTTGTGAACACTCTCATAAATACTGACATAAACACTCACACTTTCATCGTTGTAAACTTTACAAGAGATGGATACGAAAAATGTACTCAAATTAATTTACCAACAAATGGGTTCAAGTTGAGGGAATAGCTAACCTTTTCTCTAGCCCAAATAAAGCCTCTTGTTCTGGCCCATTGATAGTACGCTCCCCCTGCACCAGGCAATCTTGTCGTCATTGTCAAGGTTTCTTCAAGATCAGACATGTACTCGATAGCAAAGCGAAGAGCTTGAATCTTAGACATCTTCTTGCCCGGCTGCTTGCGATGAGCTAACTTGGCACGCAGCATCTCAAAAGCGTCGTTCATGTCCCGCATACGGGTGCGTTCTCTGTCGCTGGCCGTCTTGCGCTGAGCCATCTCACGCTCCTTCTCCTCTTCTGTCTCCTCGGGAACGAGGCTGATGAGCTCGGGCTTGCCTCGAAGGTTGCTGGGGTCAAGTTGGTGGTGGTTAGGGTGGTGATGGTGATGGTGGTGAAGATGGACGGGCTTGGGTGAGGTCACAGTGGTGTTGCTGGTGGTGAGCTGTGAGGAGGGAGGTGATGGTGATGATAGGAGGTTGTGTTGATCCGATGATCTCTGATTATGATCCATGGATGTAAAATCTGCAAACTAAGATTTACACAAATATTCTTAGGAATCGTGATATCATCCAGTCATGTCAGTGTAAAGCTCGCGTCTCTTATAAACTTCAAAGTGAACCAATCAATTGACAAGGCGGGACTCGAAACTGCGATCTCCAGAATACTGGTCCGGCGCTCTTTATACCAATCTTTGTTCGAGGGCGCTAAACACTAGCATGCCGTGTGGCCAGGAATCACGCCGAATTTTACAAAACAACCTTGTCATAAAATTAATACGCAGTAGTCAGTATAAAGCATAGGGCGGTTAGTTGTACGGACTTTCACTTTCATGCGTTTCTCTGGCAAAAGTCAGCATGTCCGAGACTTATTTTTTTATGTTTGAAGATTAATATTTTTTTTCAAACATTACAGTTTCACAATCGTCTTCATATCCCACCAAATATAAATATCTCGTGTCGATGTTAACCAGTAAGGTCACTATTTGTGTAAATTCGAAATTGTAGTTTTTCTTTGAACATCCAGCCAAGGGTAAGTAATGCGTTGCGATTGCAAAAATGTCCCCCTGGTCACAACCCGAAGCTATGATATTCATGACATCGACCATACTGTTTCTTGTATACAATATTTCCTATAAACTCTTCTAAGATGAAAATCGCGTTCTGCTATTACCGAGAAATTTCCCCGTCAGTACTTTCTCGGAGCTGACACTGGCGGTTGTATCATAACTGGAGAGTCACCTCTCAACTTGAGCCTTAGGGTTATAACATTAATTTCATGGCCCTAAGGTCGGGAAATTACTTAAGCCGACATCGGAATAATGGACAGAATTCATCTGTGCGATGGCGTAATGGCAATTGTAGATTAAATTGAGTTTATTTTGTCCGCTAGCGAATTTGGTATTTTGCTCGTGCTTGCTTGGCTGTGCATAATGCACTACGGGTCAAGCTAATTTATGGATGCATACCAGTCGTGCATAAAACATTAATTTGTTTTCAATTTCCCTGAAATTAATCGTTTATATAAGGTGGATTATTAAGATTATCATGAGGAGTTTTCAGTATATACACGTGTGGTCAATTTTGCGAGTAACTTCATGGGTTTTAAAAGTGCATGGTTTCATAACAATTCTTTGTTATTCTCACATTCGGCGTCATATCTCCACAAATCGTTATCTTTAAATTAACTCAAAATACTCCGTTCTATTTTTGACCTGAAGTTTAATTAGAAACTTGGTTTTCTTTAACATGTCCAAAGCGAGTGTAAAGTCCTCTCTAATTTGCCAAATTCCACAATGGAAAGATCAATAAACGAACAAAAAAGAAAAATACGGAAGAATTTCCAATTTCGTATGCCTATTAAGTAGGCCTATGCCTATTACTCATACAAGGATAACAAATCATTTAGATCAGAAATTTACTCACCATAAAAAATACCTCTGTCAACGTCGTTCCTGAATATGGAGATTCCGTTTTTACTTTGTTGTCTTCATAACTTGAGACGTTAAATCCCAAAGACGGTCATCCAAGTCTTAATCGTCACGTTCGTCCATTGAAAGATTTCCCGTTTCTCGATAACAGTGAGCTTTATTTTAAATCAAGTCACGGATAAATATACCTAACTCTTTAACAATACGTTTTCACTACGAGCGTTGAGTTCAGACATCAAGACGTCGAGTAATCTCCGAGCGTAATTCGGTGACTGCACCGCCAGGATCTTGTTCCAAAATCACCCTCTCTCTTGCTCGTCATTCACGCTAAAACTCGCAACCGTCTTGGGCATCCACCAACAGTCAACTGCTCAAAGTGTCAACCATGCATGGAGATATATGAGAGAGAAAAAAATGGATACCAACTACGTACACACAGTATATAGTAAGCGAAACAAAACAATTGCCTATCGGATTCACGCAATTAACACCGCCTAAGGGCAGCTCAGCTCTGCTCGCACCGCGCAGACCGACCGAGCTAGGCGGGCAAAAAGACGCAACTTGCCCCTCAGACAGGCTTTGCAATCTCACTATCTTCTGACTTGTGTTACACGGTACCCAAGCTATTGGTATAAACCGAGCCCTTGGGGTAAGATACAGGGAGAGAATGTAAGCTCACTAAGGCGGAAGGGGAGAGGGGGAGTGATCGCCAGGGGGTTGGGGTAGCTGGGCGGTAAATTTACAAGCTACTTGATTTTGTTTTCATCGAGAAGGGATAGGTGATATTTTGGTATGGTTGGGATGAAATTGGTGGTTTTGTCCAATCGAGCGTGAAATACATGACGTAATGGCAGTTAATCTTACAAATTGGAGTTCGGTACACTCCGGAGTAAAATGTGAGTCATTTTCTAGCCGGGGCCTCTCATCTAGCCGGCAATTGATGTGGGTGGTAAGCTCGAGCTGGTGGGGTTATTTTTTATGGTTTGAGAGATCTTAACAAGCCTCCACCAACCATTGCTAAACCTGCCAATCTCCAGGATATGGCGATGTGAAATGATTGACAGATGGATTGGGATGACGATCAAGATTGCTGCAAAAAAACCTCCAAACTTGACTACTATTATGGAATGGGTGTATATCCAACTAAAGAAAAAATACAGAAAACAGTCACATCCTAACATAATCGAAATACACATCGTTCAGAAAGGTAAACATTTTGTCCCTTCTTTCTTCACACAGTAAGGGATGTTCACACACCTATCCTCTAAAATCAGTGCATTATATTCATCATGCAGGATAGGAAATTACAAAAGCAATGGTTGATCCCGGACACGTCGTCCGCGTTTCCTCAAATGAAGACAATGATTACATAATTATCATATTAGTTTTTTTTATTTACGACTCCATCTTGGGAAAATATAACATGGAGACAGGAGGAATTTCTGAAGTCTAAGTTTCTTTGTGTAATTCGGGAAGCAGAGTGACATTGTTCTGTTTGATTTATAGCCCGTTTCCCAGATCCTCTTTGATTTGTTTGCCCAAGATAGAGAGCACCCCTCGATTAGTTCAGGTATCGATTACCACTGTCGCAAAATCCTTGTATAAACATCAAATAAATTTAGAAGCGTTTACCTTCACGCCAATTAGCGGTTACGTCATATGCACACATGGTTGTAGCTCTGTGGTCGCAGAGGGCGGGGTTAGCAATGCAAACAAGGGGACTGACTTTAAAGCTATCACAAGAGTTGTAACAAGATGCACCGTAAAGATTATCTTATTTCATGTGAGATGAACCGAGATTAATAACAAATACGTCTCCACTTTACGCGCGTTTTATATACAAATATACTTATTCTGTTTCAACAGAAATGCTGCTGGCTAATCGCGCAAACAATAGTTTCATTACATTTTGCACAATTAGGAGATTTGGTTTTGTATCGGATAACTTTTTACATGACAGATATAAGGGCTAAGCTTTTCAAGTTTCAACAGACTTCAAGTTCATCACCTTAAAGGTTATCAGCCGCGTTCCACTTCCACCGCAAAAAGCAGACCTTTCACTGGCAATAATGCCCCTCAACCCCGAATCCCAAATTCACCCCAATGTTTGGGTCTGTTCCCACCAACTTTCCTGCTGTTTAGGCCACTTTTACTCCTGTCGTCGCCAAGATTAGAGGAGGTGATTCCCCCTCATAGACGGGGCCCGACATGCACTGGAAGCGACCAAGGGGAAAATGAAGATGTTTGCGGTAATCGCCAGTTGTTTCTACACGCTTGATTTAATTTGGTGTCTTTCACGCGCAGGGGATTGATACGATTAGCGGCGAATCAGGCCAATTACCGGCCGTCCTGCGACTCGTTAATCCGGTAGGGCTGTAGTGGCTTGTCCCGCTTCGCCCCAGGTCTCGTGGACCGATCTTTTTGAAGTTGATGGGAGGCTGAGAAACGGGTGATAAAATAACCCTCTGGGTAAAAGTTTTATCTCTTTGCCCTCCGAAAAATATTTGAACACCGAGGGAGTTGAAACCACATTAAATCTCGATTATCACTGCTCAAAAAGCAGCAAAAATGTTTTTGTTTATGTTTAGTAAATCTGGTCGGGTGTAAATTAAATAAAAACACCAACGGCACCAAATAAGCACTCCTGGACAAAATTGAATGCAAGGGACGACATTTTTAAGGATTTAGGTTCGTGTACTTTTTGATATTTATTTCAGTGAAAAGTACAGAAACCTGTCATCATAAAATGAGCGTTAAGTCAGACTTTTATTAGTGTAAGAACTAAAACATTTCCATTTCTGGATTATACAGAGTAAGAGCTTTCCGAAATGGTGTATAACATTTAAGGGTAGTGAGTTTAAATGGAACTAAACCTTTATAGTTGTAAAACTTAATTTTGAGAAAATTGCATCAAGACAATTCTAATGTTGTGTTATGGTGAATGAACAGTCAACTTAAAAAAACCATGGAATGCAAATTGGCTCTTTAGATATTTGCTATGACAAAAAAAAGGAAACAAAGTAGAGGTCTTGCCAATTAATAAGGTTAACCCCCCAACAAAAAAATATGTTGTCCAAGGGGTTCAACAAAAGAATCTACAAGATTACTTAAAGTGGGAGTCGAACCCACAACCTCCTGTCTCACCACTCGACCACTGGCATTGGTTAGCAACCCTCAGATGACACTAACAACACAGTGTTTACGAAACTAAATCCACAAAGGGGAAAACCGGATATTAAATCTACACCTCCCTTGGTGACTATCTGAAAGATTTATAAATTCATCGCTGTGATGATGATGCCACATTCTTGAGTCGTAATTTGCGTTCTTGCTCCATTCGTTTGGTCCTTTCCCAGACTTCTCGAGTCAGAGAGGTCTGGCCCATGGAAACACTCAACAATCTGAGATGAAAACAAATAAAATGCTATAAAAAAGGGGGTAAAGAGAAGAAGGGGGGAGAGAAGAAGGGGGGAGAGAAGATAGGGGGAGGGGGCTAGGGGGAGAAAAAGGGGGGGGGGAGCAATGACCACCTCACCTTGCTACCACCAGGAGCGAATGGAAGTCTTCTTGAGTCATCCTCCTAGGGTCTGCCTTGCGTGCATCCACAAAGTCTTGCTCAACAATCTACAAACCAAACCAAACGGTTATAAGGCAAATTACGCTTCACCAAACAACTCGTACAAAGCTAAACCGTACCGTCTAAAGTAAAGAGAAATGGGGATGTAAAGTTTAGTTGGAAGAATAGATTCAAATGATGACTCGCCAATGATTCTGGGCAACATTACTCATTATGATGTCCAACAACAAGTGAATAAATCAAATGTAGAAGGAAACAAGGCAAAAGACACCTCAACAGTTACAAAGGGAGATTGTTTAAAGTCAGAGTCCAAACTGTTGACGTACCTTAGACATTTCCTCGCTGAGATTGTACTGAATGAAGGGGATGACTCCCAGGTAGGTTCGGATTCGGTTAAGATTAACGGTTCCAGAGCTTATCATGTGTTGGATACCAGTCTGGATGTTTGCGTCGTGCACTGGTAACACCATAGGCTGGATGGGTACCTGACTATCACTCTGATGGGAGAGATTAATACAAACTTTGCTGAATACAATAAATCTCACTTAATATGGTTCGAAGGGACTTTATGATTAGTCATTTCTCTTAGGGAAGTTTGGCTTATTAGTTTCTTGAACCTAGTAATTTAAACAAGTTAGTAAATAAAAAATAGTATTTTACTTTAAAAACAAAACAAAAAACAAACAGAACTGACAGTGAATCTTTAACTCTTAGATCCACTCACTGGCAGCATTGACTTGCCCTCTGACGTGACCAAGAAGACAATATTGGTCTTAAATTCCGTTTTGTGGAATTGAAAATCATAGTCCACCTTCTGCCACGAAATGGCGTTACCGATGGCAGCCAGATTACAAACACCTGTAAAAAAACAAAATAGAGATTCAAATAAGAATAAGAATAAAATAAGAGGTTTTCTTTTACATATTTACTTGATAAAATATGATTCATTTTTTATTTAAATTAAGTACTTGTGTAAAACCAAATTAGGAACTTTTTGTTCAGTTTGAGAGTACCCCTAAATGAAATCATTTGAGGCCGGCTTTCTTTCACGGGTTACCTGGTATCCGGCCCTATTTTACTTTAATAGATACATGGTTCCTGTATTACCTGTGAATATAATGTACAACACTAATGGCTGAATGACCATCACAAATAATAATAATAATAATAATAATAATAATAATAATAATAATAATAATATTTTTTTCTTATATAGCGCATTACATTATATAATAATCTCAACGCGCTTTACAAAATATCATCACGGAATCGTTATTAAAAATGTATCCATTTAAAATCATTAAAATACATGACAAGATTCATTAATAAAATACATTAAAATCACAATCACTGAAATATTACTTAAAAACCTGTCGAAAATAATACGTTTAGACAAACCGTTTGCGTCTAGTTGGCCAGGCTGTAACGCCGTCTCGTTAAGAAGTACATGGGTCCGATCACTAAGCTGAAGCACACCGCTCTTAAGCCTGTTAGCTGCATAGTCCTTCTTGGGTGTCAATCGTAAGATGTTCATGTTGTCAAGCGACATCGGAAGTAGGTAGGACTAAATCATAAGTAACAATGAGAACAATTCAAAATGTTAAAACAAATTACAGTTAAACATGAAAACTCAAACAAGTTCCACAAGTGTTTCCATGAGCAGTACAAAGAGAATTGAAATTAAAGTGTTTTTGCACTGTACCAACATATATTCTCAGCTATATTCACAATTTTGTAAAAAGATTTACCATTTAAAAAAAAAAAAGATAAAAGGAAAACAAGGGCAAAACAACACCCAGCCGAAAATATGGTTACCTTGGTAACAAGTTGTTTGAGTAAATCCTGAAATGTTTGGCTGAATCCAGATTCCTGGCAACCCATCAGATTCAAGGTGAATTTACCCAGAGCTTGGACGTCCCGCCTGGCGTAACTGCAATCGTGATCAGTTAGAATATAAACAATGAAAAAAACAGAAAGTACAAAGTAGGCTCATTACATATCTCCATATTGTTTTTCTCTAAAAAAAACCTATATATTTAATGCAAACTATTTCTACATGAATTTTCAAATTGAAAACAATTTTAATAATCAATTGAAATCACTTAATTAAATCATTAAAAAGCAGCAGTATATTCTCCAACTTACACCGAGGAGACAAGATTTAGGAGGAGGTAGTCTGCAGCGAGGGCGTCCCCAAACAAAAGCTGCTGTAGAAGGCATCTGAGCTGATCCCTTATAGAACTCAAGTCTCCCATCATGCTTTGCACAACTGGACAAAAATATTTACAAAATGAGAATACAACGAAATATTAGAGCTGTCCAAACTGGGGACAGATATTTGTAATTTGTCAACATTTCGATCATATGGTCGGCCATTGCACTTAATTCTGAATTTATAAACATTCTGGTTTTTGGTACATAATAGTTTAAATATTCTTAACTATTAAGATCAATTTATACTAATACCTGAAACCAACCATCATTCTTGGTTAGAAGCGTTTCATGTGGAGAGCTTTAAATCTCTGATAAAACACTGTCGCATTCTGCGCCACATCGCGTAATATGTGCTGAACCGCATGCCGATTTTAACAGAAAATGTTCGCACTTCATGCATGAGGCACATACCATAACAAAAACAAGAGCCAAAATTATTAAACCAAATCAATGGAAATTTGTGAATTTTTGACTTATTTTGACCTTAAAGTATTTATTATCTATGACCAGCCCACCAGTAGATTTTAATTTTTTTAGAACCGGCCACGTATTTATTTACTTATTTCGACCCCAAAATGCAAATCTCAAGCACACATTCCTACTGCACTCTGAACAAACTTGCACCCTGACTCCACAAAGCTATTTACACAGAACTTGTTACTTACACGCTTTGCCGCCTTCTGACTCCAGACTAACCGGTAACAGAGGGTTCACATGCTGCAGTTTGTAGGATACTATGGCATGGAGACGGGGAACCAGTGAGGGTGGAGGTGAGTGCGCTGTTTGCTCTTCGATTCCTTCCATTGTGTCGACGCCCTCAATTGATGGCATTCCTCTTCAAGGAAACATCATACAGGTTAGTATTGCAAAGTTTTCTTAATTTAAATAAACAAAATGAAATCTACATTTTGGTTGATAATCTCGTTGATTTCTTACCCGTTGTGGTTACACCCAGGTAAGTTAGCAAGCTCAGGATCCATTGACAGGATACCAATGAACTCAATGACATCATTCAGACGGAAGGACTCAAAGTTGTCATACACCTGTTAAAATCACAAACATGCCATTAAAAACATCTGTGTATTTGAATAATACTGCAAGTCTAGTAAATCAAGCTCCTAATCACTTTGGTCTAATAATTTAGGGCCAAGATGAGACTTAAGCGAGTCTACTTCACAAAATTCAGAAAACACAAGGTTTTTAAAAATCCCGACAGCATATCAGACTTAGCTTAGAATATGGACCTGTACTAATGTGGAGCCAAACCCAGGTTTAAAAAAAGTAAAGATAAACTAACCTTGACCATACAGGCTGGACCCTTTTCCTCAGGTAGAGGAAAGTTAAGGTCAACTGAGGTCGTCAACCCTTGACTTGTGACCTCTGACCTTCTGGTTCTCTTTTCAGATTTGTCGTTATCTGTGGTCTCCATGGAAACATTCGTGCCCTGGTCACCAGTCTGGCTTAGGATTGGCAACGGTTGGGTTGATGGGGTGGGGTCATCGACCTCTAGTGCCCTTTTGACCCTTGAACTTTGTGAGGTGCAGGAATCAGAGGTTTGGTAGCGACTGTTTTCCGTGAAGGCTTGGAAAATAGATATTAAGGAGAATTTACATTTTCTTCTAATTTCCCTGGCATATCATTGTAATGTACGTTTCCAATTTCATTTCAAGTTACTTTTGATTTGAGATAAATTGTATGATTAGGTTACGATCTATTAAACCCATAATTGGTAAATCAGGTTTACAAAATCATAAACTGAATAATTGTTTGCTCCTCATCTATATTTTAGCATATCTGTGATTAGAACCTGAAACAATTATCAGATAAAGATAGTGTCAAAAGTGCCTTATTAATCTCTGATATGTATTTTATCATTTTGAAGCCATAAGTTCCAATCTGATTTTTTTTGTCTTTACAGTGCAAGTCAAGGATATTTGCTGGACCCATTCCGTCTCCGCTGGTACAGGGACACAGTAGAATGTCTGTCTGTCTAGAGTCACGTTACTGGAGGATTCCAAGTTGAGTCGTTGATCTTGGGAACATTCGGCAACGTCTTGAAACATTCCTGACTTCATGGTCTGCGTACGGAGATGCGGAACAAAGAAGAGGATGGGAGAGATTAATGATCAGTAAAATCTCACTGACTGAAAGCAATGACAAACATAAATAATATGTGGAATACTGATTGGTTGTTACACTTACACCTTGTCCCGAGCTCTTGTCCATCACCTCATAAGTGCCCAGATAAAACTCAGGATCATACATATCTTGGATCATACAGCGAAACCGGACGACGGTGTTTGCTTTCAGAAGATGTAAGGATGTGTGATTGAGCGACGGAACCTAGGTTGTAAAGACAGTTTAAATACAAAACGATGCAATTAAATGTTGCAGATATTTTAATACTGAAGTGAATCAAGTTTTTCTTATGAAATGGATATTTAAGGAGACCATAATGTGTTTTATACCAATCTACATCTACATCTATCTACATCTATCCAGCTACTTGTCAAAGCCTATTCAGCATCTAGACAAGGGTGCGGCTGCCGACGGTGGACGGTTTGTGTACTCAGTGGGTGCCAAAATATGTACAAAAATAGAGATGTGTGCAAGTAAAAACATGACTCATGATGCCTACTCGCATCTGATGGCCTCCTTGAACTGCTCCAAGGTGGGCAGCTCGATGATGTCTTGAGGAAGCTCATCCCAGTCTTTTATGGTACGAGGAAAGAAGCTGTATTTGTATGAGTCTGATAATGTTCTTAGTCTTGTAAATTTCAGGCGATGTTGACTTCTGGTTGCTCTGGCCTTATGTTTGATGTAGTCTGGGAGAGGAATGGCTATCTGATGGTTGAGGATCTTGTACATCATGACTAGACGTGATTGTAATCGTCGTTCTTGGAGTGTTGGGAGTCCGATGTCCAATCTCATAGCTGTGACGCTGTCTTCTCTGTTATAGTTCCCAGTGATGAAGCGTATCCCCCTCCTCTGAACTTTCTCAAGGCTGTCAATTTGATTTTGCCGGTATGGATCCCATATTGCTGCCCCGTATTCCAGTTGTGACCTGACAAGTGTTGTGTATGCCTGTTTCTTGATGGAGGGAGAACATAGGCTGAGATTTCGTCTAATGAATGCAAGGGTTCTGTTGGCTTTGGTTGCGACTGCTTTGATGTGGGATTTCCAGCTGAGTTTTTCATGGATCTCCAACCCAAGGTAGGACTGGCTTGAGGCCGTGGTAAGTGCCTCATCTCCCATGGTGTAGTTATGGATGATGGGCTCCTGTTTGCGATGAATTCTCATGGTGTAGCACTTTGTCGCATTAAATACCATCTGCCAGGTCTCAGTCCAGTTGTGCAGCTTGTTGAGGTCTTCTTGCAGAACCTTGGTATCCTTTATTGTGTTGATTTCACGAAACAGGAGGCAATCATCTGCAAAGAGCTTGATGGTTGAGCTGATGTTCTCGCCAATGTCATTGATGTAGAGTAGAAACATCAATGGCCCCAGAACAGTCCCCTGTGGTACACCAGAATCGACATGGATGGTTTCCGACGCCTCTCCATCAACAACGACTCGCTGTGATCTTGTGGTCAGCCAGGTCTTAATCCAGTTCTTGGTGTTGTCTCGAATACCATAGTGGTCTATCTTTCCAAGGAGCCGTTGGTGAGGTACAGTATCGAAAGCTTTTGAAAAGTCGAGAATCAACATGTCGATTTGGTGATGGTTGTCCAAGGCCCTCGATACTTCTTCCAATGTGACAATTAACTGCGACTCGGTAGAATGTTGTTTCCTGAACCCATGTTGGTAATGTTGAAGCAGTTTGTGAGAATCAAGATGAGCCATGATGGAGTGAAAGATAATATGCTCCATCAACTTAGTTATCACACACGTCAGGGACACTGGGCGATAATTAGCTGGTAGACTTCTGTTGCCCTTCTTGTAGATGGCCACGATATTTGCGGAGAGCCAATCCTGAGGTAGGGTCCCAGTTTCATATGATTGAGTGAAGATGTCCTTCAGAATAGGAGCGATCTGATGTGCAGCCTCTCTCAATATGCGGATCGGTATATGATCAGGTCCTGATGCTTTGCCTGGATTCAAGCCTAACAACAGCTTCTTAATGCCTTCAGTGTCAAATATGATATCACACATAGATGGGTGTTGGCTGGTGCCGATGGTTGGAATATTTGAAGTATCCTCTTTGGTGAATACAGACTGATATTGTTGATTCAGAGCTGTTGCTTTCATCTTGTTGTCTGTCGCCGGTCCTTTATCAGTTTTCAGGGTTGGAATGCCATTTACGTCTTTCTTCATACTACTGATGTATGACCAGAATTTAGATATTTACCAGGTAAATTCCAAATTGGCAGATAGGCCTATTACTATTTCCAATTGTGAGAATAAATGAGATTTTAAATTCCTACAGCAATGAAGTATAATTTGCTAGCTTAATGAATTATTCAAGAATCTGAAGAATTTGATTTTTTGTTACCCATTCCAGACCGTCCTTGTCTTCAAGTTTCTTGCTGAAGTATTCTGTCACCTTTTTCGACCAGTTTTTGTTGCTAAAATCTGACAATAGAGAAAAGAACAAAGCCGGTTTTCATGGTAAGCCTAACGTACAGTTTTCAAGACAAACTGACAAAGGAATATGAGATCGAGTGACTTCGACATTTGCAAAACCTGACAAAAAACAAACAATATTTTTCATTTTCAATGTTCGTTACGTATATATTTATAGGAATTCCACATCAATGTCCTCACCAAATAAGCCCTGAACGATGTCCAACGGACGATTCAACCAATCTTCGACTCCAGGCATAATAAAGATGTCTTGGTTAAAAGCAAAAGGGAAAGGTACGACGAAACCTGCGGAACTAGGAGCTGTATGTGTGGTCGCTGGCGCTGGCCGGCCGTGCCAACAAATTTAAAGAGCGCGAAAAATTGCACGTGACAACGAATTTCGGGCATTTAATATTGTTGTTGTAGGGCGCCCTCAATATTCACTAAAGAGAGCGCGTTTTTGTGTGTGTAAGGTTACGCAAAATATCACATAGATATTCAATGGCAAATCGGAAAATTTGGGGTCACGTGACCATGCAGAATATTTTATTTAATCTTAGTTTCCTTTTCAATTCCCGAGAGTATAACAAATTTGGACTGAACAATGCTTAAACTAAAAGATGTTATGGAAGGTACTTCATTACTGCCGAGATATGAAGAGCGCCACCCATCATTGTCCGATGGGGTCAGTATATAATCGCGCCATCGGCCACTTTCACTCGCCCCCTATATAGGAAGATGATGTCAAACACCTCCTTCCCCCACCCTCCTCTTTTTCGATTTTTGCGGTTTCCACGGGTGACAGGCAAAAATACTCCCTATCCCCAGGCGCCCTTCGCCCTTCAAAGCGGTGATACTGAGTATACAGAAACATTTGTGATTTCCCTCACTCCACAAAACGGCCGGTATCAAAGGGTCTTTGTCAAGTGTCAACACACTACCTGCGGGCCCGTCCTCGCGGTCTGCACGCGCAGCAAAGGCAACTGGCATTAATGGAAAGCCGTCCCTCTATCTCGATCATTGACAGTACACTCATCAGAAATATCTTATTTTTGCTGGCAGGTTTAAATATTCTGTGTTTGTTAATGTAAACTGTTCAAACTATTTGTGTGCATACGTAGTGCATGTTAAATGCTGCCAATTATTGTATTCAGTCCTTGGAAAACCTCAGTGTGCCCTCATCAAAGGTCAATATTTGGTTGGTTGGTGTGGGGAAATTAAAAATGTCGGATCATTTTTCAGAGTAGGTAATATGCACGTGTATAATTTCCGGGTAATATTTCATTGTGCTTTATGTGTGCTCGTAGGCCCCAGTTATGCACTATTGGGTGTGGATCATACACCAACATATACCAACATATTGCTCAATGGTTTGGGTGCAGATTGTCTCATTTGCATGATAAAGACTCGGAGCCGTCGTCAGTTCAGATCCTCAAGTTTGATCCAGTATAATCTACTGCCGAGTTTGTTTTTTTACAAAGTTGGAAAAATACTGGTGTACCTGTGTGCGCGTTTTTGTATCTATATGACGCGCCCCGTGTGTGACTGATTTGTCAGCGAAGTTTAGATGCGACTCACACTCAACTCAATTGATCGTGCATTAACTAGTAGTCTGCTGCATATAGCGGCGATGATTGGAGCTACCGTAATTTGGCTGCTCATCCAGGCCGTGTTTTGGGGCTCTGGCTCGGCCGATGATGCCGTGGCGTGTACGGCGTACCGTGAGCCGGGGGATTTCATTCTGGGTGCATTACTGTCACTTCACGGTAGCCTGTCTGAAAATTGTGACACGGTGATCAGTCCGCGCGGAGTTGTCCACGCTGAGGCGATTGTGTGGGCAATTAGAGACATCAACGGTCGAGATGACATCTTACCCAACATCACCTTAGGGTTTGACATCAGGGATGACTGCCGTAGCGAAGATGTAGCACTTTGGATGTCGCTCTTGATGCTGGAGAACATTTACCCAGATGCTTATAAAGATATCTGCCCGGTTTTGCCTTTGCCAAACCAAAACACCTCATCTGCCAGTCATTCAGTGCATGGCCGTGAGGTGATTGGAATAATAGGAACCTCTAGGAGCGCCACAAGCATTCCGGTAGCCCAGCTCACAGGTCTCTTTCAAGTACCAATCATGTCCTTCTGGGCTTCAAGTAACGAGCTCAGTGATAAAACAAGGTTTTCCTATTTCCTCCGTACCGTTCCACCAGATCGACATCAAATCAGCGCCATCGTAGACATGATTGCTCGTTTCCAGTGGGACTACATTGCCCTGATTCATTCAGTGGACAGTTATGGCTTGCACGGCGCCAGAGAGTTGCTTCGTCTTGCCGAGCAGAGAGGCATCTGTATCGCCTTTAGTTCGGCAGTAAACCAAAGTCCAACAGGGAAGGAGCTGTCAGAGGTCGTGGATAAACTTGTCAGGTACAAATACGCCAAGGTTGTGGTAATGTTTGCAGCCTTGCAGGTGGCCAATGCTGTCCTAGACCGCGTCAAGAGCGACCAGCCAGATCTCGACCTTACCTGGATTGGTGGTGATGACTGGGGATTTGATTTGACCGAGAGAGGGTTGGGAGACATCGCACAAGGCTCTCTCTTCACCCGATTCTATAGCCAGACCGTCCTATCATTCGACGATTATTTAGCGAGATTAAACCCAGTTACGGACTCTGTCAGCTCGTGGTTCACTGATTACACTCGGGCGAAGCAAGAAGAGTACGGATGCAAAGTCTCCGACTCAGGATGCCCGGGAGTTTTCCCCGATCACCCAAGTAGTGACTATGTGGTGTCTCCAGTCGTTGACGGTGTCTATGCATTTGCGCACGCTCTCGATTCCCTACTCGCTGAAGTGTGTCCCGACAGGTCAAACTGCTCGGCCATTGGTAGTGTATCCGGAAAAATACTAATGCCCTACCTACTTAGAGTCAACTTTAACGGAACAGGTGGGCTGCTCTTCTTTGATGAGAATGCCGATCCTCCTGGAAAGTACATACTCAAGAACTATCAGAAGATGGACAACGGAAAGTACGGCAGCGTCGAGATTGGTCGGTGGGACTCGAACAACAAAACGAAGCTGCATCTTCGAGATGGTCTGATCCGATGGCAAGGTGCTTCTTTGGAGGTGCCTCGGTCCACTTGCATCCCTGACTGTTCCCCCGGCTTCATACTGGTTCCTTCCGAGGATAATTGTTGCTTGGTGTGTCAACCTTGTAATAGTGACAACGAAATCGTCATTAACAATCGTGAGTGCGTGGCGTGTGAGCAAACGGCCTGGCCTAACTCCAACCGCAGCCACTGTGAGGATATTATCCCGAACACTCTCAGCTTCCAAGATCCGATTGTCCTCACCATCCTCCTGTTGTCCATCATCGGGCTTCTCTTGACCATCTTGACAGCTGCCGGCTTGATACACTTCAATGCCAAGCCTCTAATCAAGGCTGCAAGCCGTGAGCTCAGCAGCATCGTCTTGGTTGGTGTGATTCTTGCTTTCCTCGCGGTATTTTTACTCCTCATCAAACCAAACAAGTGGACATGTTTTACATCCGAAGCTGCCATCTCACTCAGCTTCACTCTTACCTATGCTCCGACTCTACTAAAGGTTAACCGTATCTACAGGATCTTTAAGGCTAGTAGGGTGTCCGTCAGACGTCCTAAGTGGGTTAGCCCCAGAAAGTTGATGGCCATGGCTGGTGTATTGATTCTGATCCAGGTAAGATAAAATAAGCCGAAACTTAAAAGCTTTCCAGTTTAGTAAGTGTAGTACTTTTGTGACGAAGAATTAAACGAAATTGTTATCCCAATGCAAATGCCATTATCACGAGTGTGCGACTCAAACTACTAGGCCTAATTGATCTGATAGAAACATGCACCGCGAGATTCTAGTGTAAACATTCAATGATAATTTCTGCACTAAAATACTCCTGGTAATACTAACTATAATACTAACTATTCACGAAATTACAAGTATTCTTCTGTTTGCGTTTACAATCCATATTTTAAGTGGTTCGGTCAATAACTCTGTGTCTACAATATGACCAGACGTTCTCTAGAAAAAGGTTTAAAAAAAGGTTAACTGTACACTGTATATTTGTACTGTAAATTATTACTATTTATTTTATTTATATTTTAAATCTTTTGACAATAACAGAAACAAATAACATTGGCAGGGGCTGTCCCGGGAGAAACAAAAGTAAAGAATAACTATCATCCGGATGGGCCCTCCAAAACCCCTGCCAGCGTTTATATGTATAGAGAAAATAATATATTTAAAATATATAATAAAAAAACCAGATAAAAACCCAATGAAATTAGCTCAAAAAAGTATATTAATTATGTCCAATAAACGGGTAATTATAAAGTAGGAGTAAACAAAACAAAACTAGCAGGCAAGGAACTAGCACGCAAAAGCATTGTTTAAAGATCGTTAAAAAAAATGTTGTACAGTACTTTACTGGCAGCACAGGTGCCAGTAATGTACTGTAAAAAATCCAGTATTTTTAAGTAAAAACCCAGGGTACATTATCGATATCCAGTCGCGCGAATGCGGAGAACCACAGTAAATAATATATGTACTGCACAAAATAGAGTGGGAACGGAACTAACACACTTATAATGTGGCAGAGGGGTACCCCCCTTATCCCTATACCTTACAAACTCCACACTATTGTTCCGGGAACACAATGGTCCACACACATCGCGCTTTATGTAAATAGGGGCCTACACCTTTTCGTGCTATACGACCATATTTCTACTATTTATGACGCGTATTGTGGCATAATATGCCCTTTGCGCCTATGGCTTGGTTTAGCTTTATACTTTGTACTCATGCTTTCCCTGCTGAGATGAAGTCACAGTTCCCATGAATAATTTTTATATTTAAATACGAGATTTAATGCAATTATTTGCCAATGTTTACAAAAAAAACATTAAATTTATTGGGGAAATGATAATTACTTATTATAGTCAAGAAAGTGCGGGTTATTATTATACTAAAAACAACAATTCAACATGATTTTTTAAACACAAATTTCCTCAGTTATTATTGCTCAGTTGCTACGTAATGAGATTTGCGTACAATAACTGTAAAATACTGTAAACATAAAAATAACTGTGACAACTGATTACGGTTCAACTGTGGCTAAATACATATATGTACAATACAATTACAGTTACATTTTAAACAGTGTATAGTTATATAGAGAACTTCCTTTCCCACTTTATTACATCTCTTTATTTTGTGTTACGTTGTAAGACTTTCTCCGGCCTGCCTTTTCTCAACAATTAACGTTCATTTGTTGGGTTAATTGTGCTTGAAATGGTGTCTTCCGTCGTTGTTATTGGAGTGACCCATGTATCCTACCTGCCCATTAAATGCAATTTCATGAGAAATGTCCGTGTCACGAGTTCGTATACAAAAGGAGAAATGAAGCGTTGAAATTAAGCGGAAATTGTGTGCGATACAGCAGGTATCATTTATTATTGACTCTTGCCTAAAGGCCTGAATTGTAGGACTGAATTGTAGGCCTGAATTGTAGGACTTACACGTGACATGAGTCGATTCTGCAACTCCTATCAAAGCCCACTCCATGAATACATGTTGAATTCCTAACTGCATGTCGTGTATTAACTCAAAGCGCGAGGCAAATGCACAAACAATCATGGCGGAAATATACCTCATGCGGTGAATGAGTATGAAAATAATAGTACATCTTTGTAATTGCCTCTCAATTGCCTCTCCATTGTCAAGACAGATGGAGGAAGTTCCCCGCGGGTCCCTAGAGGGGCGTGACCACTTGGTAGTGATTAAATTGGAAAAGTTGTAGCCGCAAAGACAGCTTTCATAAAATCAATCTTTGCATCCAAAAGTCAAATTTGATTAAAAAAAATAAATATAATGCAATTATTATATTTTCTATAGAACTATAACCCTTTGTGGTGTATTAATATACGCAGTTGTATACAAAAGTTATAGGCAATATGAACTTATTAAGTTTGAAATTCTTTGCACTTTTATACAGCAAGACCGACAATTAAGATCAAGTTCAAAATTAATCAATTAAGCAGCGAAAGAAACTTGAGGTGCTTGACAAACAAATTAAGTTTAGAGCTTTGTGGGATTTCGAAACAATATTCTAAGATTTCGATTTCAATTTCAATTTGCGTTCAGGGCGCGTTCTCGTCTAGCCGATTAACTCGCGTGTCACGCGCGCTATTACGCGTATTCCCAGCGTCGTTCGAACGCTAAATGCGTGCACTATTTGCAAAAAAAATCCAAAAGTGCGTCTCTGAGACGCATCTTTGGACACGCATTTGTTATTTTCTTCAACATACCAGAAGAAACAATTTTCCAGGGAGTTTAGAATCGTTTATATCTTTACAACAAGTCAACAGTACTTTGGTTGGGTATTCCACCTTTAGACAATGTTGTTCTCTATTGTATAAAGGTTGGACGACCTTCGATTTCTATTCAATAATACCAGCTGAATTTAAAAAGCAATTAAGAATCCCATCCTGAAAAAAACTCCCGCGTTCGATTGAATGTTTCACATGAGTAATTATTCCTTGGAAAACCACCGCGGATTGCAACGCCATAAGCTAAACTTAATACTATTCCAACTGGGCAGCAATGTTTCCCCCAAACAACATCATGAAAGAGGCGTATGCTATGACGTTTCGGAATTTAATTCCAGATCAACGAATTAGAAAAAAAAATGAATTCGAACCTAATGAAATTTTGGACTTTATATCCATTAAAAAGAAATCCTCTAAAGCCGAAACTAAAACAACAACTGGACTTAACTTGAAAGATTTCCCGAGATGGTTCTGAGATAAGCAATACAATGAAGGAGACAATGGGCAAACGTGCGCTTTGTGTTGGACATCATTATTTGACGTGGTAGAAAACTCCCATCTCAAATTCATTGATTAAAAGTCAGAGATCGAAATGAATTTGATTGAAGCTGAAATAAGTGGATTTCTGTATGACGATTGAAAAACAACAGGCCGATAACATACCCATGTTATATGCTCTCTCTTCTGAGTAATGTCAAGAGCTTAAATACGTCCTTGGATTTTAAAAGGCCCTTTACGGCTTTATAGCCAACGCCGCCGTAAAGGGATCTATTGCGTCTGGGTACTTCACTCTGCCTATTGCGAAAGGTCCTTAATAGGTTATATTACTAGGAATGGAATTGTTTTTGACATTTTGCACTGACTGCTGAGGCTATTCAATATTAATCAAAACATATTTTCTTGTGCAAAACTCGCTCTTAGGTTTAAAAACTGGAATAAAAAACCAAGAAAATAAGTCGATATTAAAATGTTCATTTATGTAAACGTGTGGGTACGATAACGCTCGATCGAAGCAGAATCATTCCTATTTCCCATTCAATAATTACCACCCGAAGTTCAACATTTGGAGTTAAGCTTAATTATCTGACAGGAAATATCCTAAATTAATATACCTCTTGCTTAAAAGTCGGATAAATAAATGTATTATGTTACTATGATGGACACGTGTTTCGAGTCGTAATTAGGAAATTGGCCCATTCAGCTGTCAAAAAGTCAATTTAGAACGAAGAACGTAATATGGCCATCAAGTGAGGTAATGATTTATAGGTAAAGGATACAACCATTCTAAGGCAGCTGGTCTTATGATTGAATTAATAGACAATTCACCTGCGATACACTGCATGATTTAATGAGAAAATGTGACTGAGCGAGAGTTAGTACCCCAATAACGAATTGTCTGGTAACATTTCAGTCCAAAATTACACATTCTCATACAATGAAAACTGAATCATCAGTTTATGAGAACTGAATGACGACTTTCTGAAGGCTTAATTTCTTTAGTTGTCCCTTATTTTATTCGCCGTCACATTTACCACGATTTACTCGAAATTATGTTGCAAAGATCCATGCTGTATTTGTCTGAATTTGCTGTAGCACTGATGAATGATCAACATGCATGAATGAATACACACTGAGTAAACGAGTATGTGCGTATACGAGGGGTAGGGAGATGCAGGGGTGGGGGTAACCTATCTTGCTCGCAACAGCAAGAAGCTCATGATGCAAATTTTACAACATGGTTTAGCCACCATACGACCCATGTTGGACCACAAAGAACAGCCAGAAACCGAAAGCAATTGATTGTTGTGAAGGGACAAAAACAGGAGAGCTCGTAAAAACCCTTGTAGCACATGCAGGAGAGAATCAATGAAGAACTGTACTCACGCATGACACAAGCCACAGTGTTGAAAGAAATATTACACAGGGTGAAACTAAAACCTGCAAAAGCCTCGTGCTTTCGCTGCACTGTGAGGCCAAATTGGTATTATGAGGAGTTTTGGGAAGAAAAAGATACCAATATAGGACTTTGAGCTAAAACTATACTGGACCAATTCTTGGTATCAGGAAGGACTCTCCATCTATTGGTATATATATATATTTTTTGCCTTGGGTGGTGGAGGTGTGCACCACCCTGCGCCACCAAGTCTATAGAGGAGCTTTAGTTATTTTCCAAGGAGGTGGAAGTTGGAACACCTAATCCCCCCGTAGATCTGGAAAACACATTCCCATTGCCAACATTAATAGAATATGAAAATCATCCCAGATCCAACCACTTGCAAATTAACATTGGTTGCCATGGTGATATGACAGGTGTTTCTGCAAACCAGGGCTACTTTAGCACACGGTGCATTGAACAATGTGTCTTTTTCTTTGTCTTCTTGTTATCGACAGATCCTTATAATCGTTGTATCGACCGCTATCAGCCCCGTTCAAGCTGAGGTGACCGTTCCCGTCACACCAGTCAACTACCTTGAACTCTACTGTCCCTTCGGCTACAAGTTCCTGGCCTCCTGCGCTTATAACCTCGCTCTCATCCTCGCCTGTTGCTACTACGCATTCGTGACGAGGCGGGTACCCGACAACTACAACGAGTCTAAATTCATCGCCGTGAGCGTGTACTCCACCCTGGTGGTCTTCCTGGCCACGGTACCAGTCTACGTGACAGCCGTAGCCGTCGTACAGAAAGTGGCTACCTTGTGTGCAGCGGTTCTGCTGAATGGCTATCTCACCCTGGTCTGTGTGTATCTGCCTAAGCTGTATGCTGTGAAGTTCGTATCAAAGCAGCGACAGGATGTACGCAGTGTGCGCACAACGGCTGCTGGTGAAACAGATTCACCTTCAAGATTAGCTGCCACTATCTCGCAGGCTGTAGGAAGCGCTGGTAATGTTGGGTCCACCGCTATTGGACAGATTGAGCCCTTGTAAACGCAAATGTAAACAAAATATGAGGAACATTTTGCAATTACATGTAGGCCTACATGTACAATAATAAAAAACTTCTTGTCTAGCACCTAGCTTACATGACGAACGTAACTATCGATTTTATGAAAAAAATCCTTGCTTATGTGAAGATTATTCCACCTGAAATAGTATCATTAAACCACAATTAAATGGTATAGAAAAACAACCATATTTTTCTCAAAAATACGGTGTTCAATGAGCTAAAACTTGTACATTTATAATTACTGAGCACCTCTGTAGGGGTTTGAGAAATCTTGTTCCTTCATTTTAGTTGATTAAAAGTAGTGAAGTGACTAAAAGAATTAAAAGAATTAAACATATACAATGTACTGTTTTAACTTAATAATACATTATGTCACATTTGATGTTGCAGTGGTTCGTAATGTATTGACCACCTTGCACTGCACAACTTGCAATTGTACCAAATAAAAAAACCTTCTTGTAGCACCTAGCTTACTTTGACAAAAATAATAATGATGCTGAATAATTTTAGCAGGTGTGATTATTCGTTACCAATAACCTGTTAATTGGCCTAACTGTATATAGACTGTTAGCTTAATTAGATCGTGAATCCGTGTAAATTAAACAGCTGTGTAGTCATTTCATGGTGTGCGAACCAATTCTCCTTGTTTAAATAATCTTGTAGCCACTTAATTATTCTTACTCCAGGAATTGAACTTAATTAAATCTGAACCTATCAATATAGTTGGTCCTCATTAAGTTGCTATGCTCGCAGTCGGCATAACGTTACAAAGGGTCGAGCCCTTACACCTAAAAATGTCCCCTTTGCGCTAATTAAAAGTGCATACACTGTCAGTGGCTGGGAAGCTTGGGGTCCGACCGCGAGAATAAGGGATACCTAGAACGTTTTCCAAACCTCTGACTTCGGCTCCGTCATGGCTCCAGCCCATTGCTTAACTGCATCAACAACTTCTTAAACGAAGCTGAGGTTTATAAAACGGTCCTAGTATCTGAGCACTTTGCTTGTTTATGTATTAATACCACAGATATAGAAAAGGAATAGGTTTGATTTTTACCGAGTTGAGAGGAAAGCGTAAAATCCCAGCCTATGGTTAAACTATAGAGAAAGGAACTGCTCCTTTTTCTATGATTAAACAAATTAAATTGTATTCTGTACTCTAAGGACTTTATCATTGTTTTAAAGAAAAATAACCAACAACTTGTACAAATGATCACTGAGTTTGCTGCAAAATGTTTGTACATTGTGTACCACAAACTTAGTTAAATGTTTCCACCAATCAGCATGTATCATTGTTTTTCCGCCAGTCTCTGTATGTTTAATCCCCTCGCATCTGGGACACTCTTCCGCAAGAAGTTTCTGCTAGCATTCTTCATAGCTTGGGCACTTTTATTCAAAACCTGGGATAATTCGACTTCGGGCATAATTAATTTCGTCCTCATTATGTTTTCCCCAAGTGGTATTTTGTAAATACTAGTCACGTAATTGTTATCTGTACTCTAAGGATATTATCATTGTTTTAAAGAAAAATAACCAAAAACTTGTACAAATGATCACTGTAAGTTTAACTGTAACTGTCGTTAACTGATAGCATTATGGGAGAGCCACCAGATAGTGATTAGGTTCGCTTTTTGGCAATCCTTCAGGGATGTTATCAGTCTCGTCCTGTACTCTATGTATTGTATTTTGTTACTTATACATTGTATTTTGTCATGTTCTTGTTCACCTGAGAAATAATAAATGAAAAAAAAAATGAAATTGAACAATAGAGGTCGCCCTTCAAGCAGCTGCAAAGTGCAAACCGTGTGTTGTATACGTTTGTCACCACTCGACTCGGTGAAGCGATACAAATAAAATACATTTTCCGCAATGATTTCATGAAGCATTGAAGGATATTAACATTGAAATGGCTCTTGGAAATGTCTGGAGAAGCTCTTTGAAGTTCCACTGTGGTCAGCAGTCTTTGATTCAAGGATTGTCACTCGCGAACCGAGTCTGTAGTCGAAAACTTCTCCAACAACATGTAAGTTGATGCATGATAATGCAGTGAAGGGTTTTGTTTCACTGCCGTTTTCAATCTTGCATAAAAACTACAAAGTACTGAATTACATGGTTGCCTGGTACTTAAAATTAAATTAATGAATACTGTTTTCCGTGTCTTTTCCCTTCAAACAATTTGTCAAAATTGAACTAAAAAAAGTGTAACCCCATAACCATGGAGGCTTCTTATTCCTCCATGCCCATAACTAAGGCATTATTGAATTTAAATTAATTGCTTAGTTATAATTCCTAATTTCTGTACAATTCTTTCGGGAACAAAAGGTCAGAAAAACCACATCATCTGCACTGAGCTGTACAAAGATGGCAGGACAATTATTCAAATTGCCACACCTGACCAGATTATGCACCTATTCCAAAAAGGTCAGTTTAGAAATGTCTTCCTTAATCCTTGATCCCCCCCCCAAAAAATTTAAAAATAAATAATCCCCCCCCCCCATTAGAATGTCTAAACCTTGCAGATGTAGTAGTGTTGAAAGATTCAAAGAAGCACATTTATCATACCTTTTATCCAATTTTCAGACATGGGGAATGATGGGGGTAACACCTCAGAGCCAAATAATTTTACACTGTGCCATAAACCACATAATCATCATGGATATACTACCCCTTGTGACCCCTTGTGACCCCTTGTGACCCCTTGTGACCCCTTGTGACCCCTTGTGACCCCTTGTCCTGGTTTTGTAAACAAGTTGACTTTCCCATTAGTCTGCAATTTTCCCTAATCGTTTCATTTGTACATGTTCTATCAGAGTCATTCCAGAATTCAGCATGCCATTCAGCGTTTTCAGAGTAGCGGCGTCACCCAAGCACAGCAGCCAAGCCAAGCTATCCCGTCGCACGCACACAAGATGGTTGGTTGGTGGTTACTAGGCTGTTGTGGTATGGTGGTGGGTGCCGTGGTACTTGGTGGAGTAACAAGGTAAACAAACAAAACATCAGAAGTTCATTTGCAGACAATTTCCAACTAAAAAGCGGTTTTACTATGCGTGTAAATATTCGGGGAGGGATGGGAAGAAGAAGTCCCTTTTTTTTTTAATTAGTGGAAAATCCTGACAGCAAGTTGTAGAGGAGCCAGACGCACTGCATGAAGCAGCTCAAAGGTTGTAGTTCCCAAGTCATTTTGTCTTCTACCTTTAACAATTTTCAGGTTAACAGAATCTGGTTTGTCCATGACTGACTGGCACCTCATCAAGGGAATGAAGCCACCTAGGACCCAGGAAGAATGGCTGGCCGAGTTCGACAGATACAAACAATTCCCAGAGTACAAGTAGTAAGTTTGCATTTTCCACTCGAGACTTTCTACAAATGATGGCCCAGATTTGCAATGATTATTGTATAGGTAGTTAGGTTACATTATTGGAAAAGAAAACTTTATTTCAAAAGACCCGAGCGTACATTTGTTGATCTATTTGCCAGCGTGCACCGTGACATCACATTGGAGGAATTCAAGTGGATTTGGCGCATGGAGTATGGCCATCGTATGTGGGGACGCTCTATCGGCCTGGTGTTCCTTCTACCCGCCGTTTATTTCTGGCGGAAGGGTTGGCTAACAAAAGCCATGAAGCCAAGGGTGCTTATCTATGGATCTCTACTGTTATTCCAGGTAACCACTGGCCTAGCCAAGAGTATTTAGTGCAACCTTCTGTTTTTGTGATCTGACTTGGATGGGGTGAAAATTGTCCTGATTTCAGAGGGGTGGGTTTTCTCAATTTTTCCTGATTTAACCCTAACCCCCTAGGCCTTACTTTGGGCTAAAGAACTGCATACTACAGAATACTACTTAGTATTTTGTAGCACTGGGTCTCTCAGTGACTGATGATTGGGTGTGTAACTGACAGAGTACAGATATTGCCAACTAAAAAATACTAACAGTGGCAATACAGGTTAGTATACTTATCTGGCAAACAAATGCAGTAGTCCAGCCTTGACCCATTGTGTCCCAAGTGACAAATTTGGCTGGAGAGTTTAGAACACCTTACACTGCAGTGAGAGTACTGCATACTACTTTTTACTACTACTGTACTAGTAGTAAAAAGTAGCATTAGGTAGGGTTAGGGTTAAAGATTTGTTTTTGGACAGGAATTTTCTAGATTTAAGGATTTAGTTGTCAGTATTTGTTTCTCAATACCTATTTTTGTCAGTATTTCTTTCTGTCTCAAGTTTAGGATTTTTTTCAGGGTCATTAGTACTAACTTCAGATTTGTTGTCAGGACTTTTTCTGATTTCATGACTAGTTGTCCTGAATTAAGAATTTTGGTCAGGAAATTCTAGAGAACCCTCTTTTAAATCTGAATTTCCTGAGGTAATTTTGTTAACAGAGGACATCTTAAGTCTTGTGCACTGCCAGCTTAAGGTTTTGATTTTTCCTTTGTTTTATGTTGATACCTGTATAATTGTGGTTTCCTACACAGGGTCTTCTAGGTTGGTACATGGTGAAGAGTGGTTTACAGGAACCTCAGCCTACAGACATGCCCCGCGTTAGTCAGTACAGACTAGCTAGTCACCTAGGATCTGCTTTTGCTCTCTATTCACTCATGCTATGGAGCGGCTTATCACATGTTCTGCAGTATAAACCAGTAAGTCAGCTTTGCTTTAAGTGGGTAGGTGCTCAAGTCTACACTGGTGAAGGGTGGTTTACAGGAACCTCAGCCTACAGACATGCCCCGCGTTAGTCAGTACAGACTAGCTAGTCACCTAGGATCTGCTTTTGCTCTCTATTCACTCATGCTATGGAGCGGCTTATCACATGTTCTGCAGTATAAACCAGTAAGTCGGCTTTGCTTTAAGGGGGTATAGGTGCTCAAGCCTACACTGGTGAAGGGTGGTTTACAGGAACCTCAGCCTACAGACATGCCCCGCGTTAGTCAGTACAGACTAGCTAGTCACCTAGGATCTGCTTTTGCTCTCTATTCACTCATGCTATGGAGCGGCTTATCACATGTCCTGCAGTATAAACCAGTAAGTCGGCTTTGCTTTAAGGGGGTATAGGTGCTCAAGCCTACACCAGTTTAAGGAGAAATTCCGTATTGTATTGTAAATAAGTTCTTTCCACTCCCAGTTTTCTGGGATATACCAAGAACGATATGGGACTGAGAGACGTACTCCCCATATCTATACACTCTCTAGACAGTTGTTACCTAACGAACCCCCCTAAAAACCTAAAAAGAATTCCTGAGAAACCACAACATTCCACAAGCACAAATGCTTCATATGTTCTGTGACGTTGTTCCTTACAGATTGCAGACAGCAGATATCTGCCACTACTGAGAAAATGTGCACATGGTACTATGGCCTTGGTGTTTGTAACAGCGTTATCAGGTAATTTAAGTCACTGCATTTATGATTTATAGAAAAAATAGTTTTAAAATCTCCGCTTCGGTACCGGGTTCAGTTTCTACACTCAGCCTCCTAATAAATTAGAACCTGGAACCACATCGAGCTGGAGTTACTCCTTCTGAAGCCGAAGCTGCAGACAAAACCCAGGTTTCAAGAAATCTTGAAGTCGGAACCTAATCTCTAGTGATAACACATGGAAGTTCCCCTTTGCAAGTTTTGCTAGCAGTAAAGGTGGGGTTTGATTGGTTTCGAATTTTGTATTTGTGTGATTTGATTGGTTTAGATTCTTACAGGTGTGGTTCGATTGGTTTAGATTCTTACAGGTGTGGTTCGATTGGTTTAGATTCTTACAGGTGGGGTTCGATTGGTTTAGATTCTTACAGGTGGGGTTCGATTGGTTAAATTTCAGGTGCCTTTGTGGCTGGGTTAGATGCTGGCTTGGTTTATAATTCCTTCCCCAAGATGGCCGGCAAGTGGGTGCCTGATGGCATCATGGCTATCCAACCCAAGTACAAGAATGTGTTTGAAAACCCGACCACGGTACAGTTTGACCATCGCGTTCTGGTGAGTATTTCTACAAGAGGAAGTTGAAATCTTGCAAATAAAATAGCCAGTGACAATCATGGAATTCTATTTACATTTTATTGTAGAAAACAAAAATAATACATCCTACTCAAAACAGTCAATAAATTCCATTTTTTTGTTTTTGTTTTGTCAGGGGACGACCACAGTCACTGCAGTTGTTGGACTGTGGTTGCTCGCTCGTAGAGTACCGTTACCGACGAGAGCAAACCTAGCAGTGAATTGTATGCTCGCCATGAGTGCTGTACAGGTAATACAAAAATCACATCTAGCACCCCCCCAAAAAAAAAAACAAAAAAAAACATAAAAAGAAAACACTGTACTACTCAATATCTTGCTATTGTCAGCAATTTTTCAAATGGGTCGAGTTCACCCTGTTGTAGTTCCGTGCTTGTGTCCCTAGGCAAGACACTTTATTTTTGTTAACACTCCCCATTAACACTCCCCAATAGCAGTATGGAATTTATTCTTAATCAGTTCGCGCCGGGATTATTTTAACATCGCCGAGCCGACGGGCGGGATTATTTTTAAAGAAACTCGATCCGAAGCGGGTTCAGGCTGATAGTGCCGGGAAGCACACCCACGCATTTCTGGCCTTGCGCGCTGCTGACATACATTTCCGAACTTGAACTTGGCGTGTTTATGCGTCATCCGTTTTGAATTTTGGGAAATGTTTGCATTTATATACGTCATCCGGCGCGAACTGGTTAAATGGCAATAGGGGTCCTATGTTTATTTTAACATATAAAACCCAGACGGTAGTTTGAGAGGGCTTGTCATTGTTTTTGTTTTCCCCAGATAACCCTGGGTATCTGCACACTGCTGTACTTTGTACCCACCGAGTTAGCGGTGGCCCATCAGTCTGGTTCCCTGACTCTGTTATCTCTGGCGCTATGGTTTGCTCATGAAATCAGAAAGGTTCCTAAATAAACGTAAGCCTTTGGCTACAAAAGGTTGGCATTTGTGTGGATACACATTTTGTAAGAAATATGTAACAAATACAATTTGTTTACAACTTATTATTGGCTTGAATTTATATTTTTGTTTGGTCCGGTGCAGGAATTTTCCTGAATTTACAATCATGAACGCAACAAGAGTTTAAGTAACAAATTTAGCCACACAATGCAGCAATATCAAGTTGTTATTGTATTTGTGTTCTTGTTTTAGGGAAATTTTAAGAAAGATTTCTGAGAGGTACATGGGAAAGTCTGCCTTTTATGTGTTTTTTATATCAATCTCGTTTTCTATCTTCTGAGCTGCCTGTAAACGATGAATTGTTTCAGTCTTTCCTAGAACTGACATCATCTCTGCTACACTTGCTCCTTTCTGTTTGAAATAAAAAATAAAAACACAGAATTGTTGCATATGAATCAGAAATTCCTTCCTGAAAACTGAAAGAAAAAAAAACTACTAAATTTATTCCTTTCTCTAGCTCGCAATTCCCATGCCAGGCTGCATTACATTCACATTGTGCACACATGATTGGTCAGAGTAACGGTGGGCGTGGCTTAATGGATCTATTAACGGCCTCTTATTGGCTCATACCTTGAGGTTACTCAGGGCTGTTCTCAGCACCTTCATGAATATGGAATAAGGAACGTTGGCCAAGCTCTCACTGCATCGTCTCAGCATTGGAGACAGCTTAGTAATCTTACTCAAGACTTCTTCTGGAAGACTACCAATTTCCTTGCACACTCTGTCCAACACCAACTCTGAGAAATAAAAACCCAGTTTACAAATGACAAGTTAACTTTAATTAAAAAGGCAAAATTTACTGACAGTTTTAATACTGTCTGGCTGACGTCTCTTGTATCACATCTCATTTAAACCTCAACACGTGAGCAATCTAAATAGCTGAGGTCACATAGCTGAGGTCACATTACCTGCCTCGTCAGAAACAGAAGTCAAGTCCTCTTTGCAGAGTCGCGGTCGTAACCACAGGTATGTGTAATCTGGTCGACATAAATCTTGTATCTTATCAATATGGTCCTGCAACAAGGAGAATCAGTGACAACATTTATCATAGAATGATTATAGCGATGGGAATTCCTTTTACTTTTAATCAGTTTTTTTCTCTCCTAATTGCAATATAAACTTGAATCGATGCTTTTTTGTATGTAAAATGAACCCAGGACCACCTGCTTGCTAGTATAGACGTCTTCACTGCTCGACAACAAGCGTTTGCTGAATAAATTGTTGAATACCTCCATTCCCATGTTCTGATTTATAACTTACTTTTCTGGCTTCAAGAACTCTCAGAATATACTCGTCTGTTATATTTTCCATCTTGCCAGTTTCTCCTGACCTGATAACAAAAAAGAACATTCAGGTGGTTTTTTTTTTAACACGAATTAGACTGCATACTTTTAACTTTTGCTCCAACAATCAAAGTCCTTAACAAAGTCTTTAAGCAACAGACTGAGTCTTCGAAAAAGGGCAGTGATTTAGACTAGCTTATCCATACAATACTAGGATTCCTGCACCTATGAGGACAATGAAATTCCATTACTTTTACATGACCAAAATTATAAAAATCCATGCAGAGCTCAAAAGATTGTCCAAGCTCGACAACAGCACAATCGTACCTTGTTAGAAGCTCATCCACACTGTGCCGGAGCAGGGCAACCAGTCTCTGCTTGCCTTCCGTATGAGTTAGGAGTCTGACGATGTGACCTCTGTTAACCTCTGGTAGTAGTCTCATCTCAAGGAAGGCCGAATGGGTCGAGACTCGTCGTAATGAAAACTAGATCAGAGTAAAGCATGTTGAGACCAGAATAGAAGGCATACTTTATAATTGGACTAGTTGCTTACAATATGTATTGCAGAATCATGAGTGGTGTATTATGCGCAATACTGACTTTAAAATTGAGGGGAAAATTATTCCCATCGCCAAAAATGTTTTGATAAAAAGAATGTAATTCTGCAAACCTCTTGTATCAATTGCTGCATATCGCGTATTGCCTTATTCTCCTCGAATCCCGAGCCACAGAATGTGATGAAATTGACTACTGCTTCTGGCAAGAATCCTGCATCCTTCAAAAAAAGAAGAAAACAAATTGTTTTGTCATCACAACTAGAGGCAATGCCGCAGATTAAAGAAAAAGTTTCACAAGAATGTTTGTATTAAATGCAGGAATCTTCAGAAATTTACATACCTGATAAATGATAAAAAAGTACATGTACACTACTTGTGTTACCTTAAAATGTTGGACAAAAATATCACCTTGACGTTTGGATAACTTACTCCCATCTCTGAAAAAAATAATGAATAAATAAACAATTTTAAATAAAGTTTGTTTCGTTTTCAAGATGTCTGTGCCTTTGACACAGGTTCAACAGTTAGGAGGTTTAAAGAAAACAATTATCCTCGGAACTTTACCGGTTTAGTAGAAGTGGCAAATGCCCAAACTTTGGAGGAATCCAGGAAAAGGCTTTGTAGAGAGACAAGTGTTTGGGGGTTGATGTAAGCCACTCCTGAAAATGAGTAAAAACAATTAATGCATGGGCGTGTTTTGCAACGCCATGTGCAACGCGCGATAAGCATGCACATACTTGTATGCACATATGAGAATAATTTCACAGGGTATTTGCAATTGGTATCAGGGCTAATTTTACTTTGAACAAGGTTGTCTCCTTAAATCTGCAGGTCTGTTTCAGGGTAAATACAAATGCTCCTGAATGCCAATAAAAGAAAAGTAGCCTAGTTTAGGACCTCACTCACCATTCCCCGCAGGATGTGCGTTATACCCATAAGGTGATCGTCGACTACGTTGGCAAAATGGTAGGTTGGAAAACCATCACTTTTGATCAGAACCTAAAGACAATAAGATCAACATCTGACAATGCTAAGAAGTTCACAGATTCATCTTGTCTGATAGTACTTTCTGTTGTTGAAACTTTAAATTTAATATTGGGTTTTATACAATGCCTGAATAAATCTATTTGATCCGAGTGGTGGAATTAATCTTACCATTGCACTCATTTCATTTTTCAAACCGACTTCACTGACTTAGGATTGCATTATTGTTAAGAGACTACCATATCTTAAGCAGTGCCCAAGAAAGATCACGCTCCACTTTATCACAAATTATCAGTCAACATTTAAAAATACAGGTTCTGAAAACAGATTCTTTAACCTTACTGGGTCTCCTTCGATGCTAGTGATATCGTGGCTCGTTTTGCCATAAACTAGATCTTCAAAGGCTTCAACATCTAGATCCAGCTAGACACAAATTAAACAACAAAATTATGATTAAACAAAATCAAAGAAAAGAAAAACATGCAATAGAGTTCAATTTTTAAGTTAAAGTTGTCGAAATTGGCCGGTAAAAAGGCCATCTTACCTTCAATCGCATTACACTCGGTTTCCCTGACCGCAAGTGGTCTTGTACCTGGTGGTGTGATAGGTGTCGGCATCTGTTATCATAGCGGGGGACCTGCCTATTTCTCATGGCTTCCTTCCGCAAGAGTTCCAGTCGTTGTTCAGTACAGAAACAGTGGTAGGCTGCACCTGACTTAAAGAGATAAACTACTTGATTAGACTGGTGTGCTTTTATTATTACTGCATTTCAATGACAACATTGACCACAAAGAGGGTGATAACAAAGTAGTCATATGTGACCCAGCACGAGTAAATAAGACACTTTGAGGCAAAAATTAAAATTGAGATTTTGATTTCATCATTTAAAGCTAAACAAGCTTTAAATGATGAAATCAAAATCTCAATTGTCATTTTTGCCTTAAAGTGTCTCATTTACTCGTGCTGGGTCACATATTCGATACCATTCTCCTAAAGTCTGCATACCTGAAGTAATGTCTCCATTTGTTCCTTGTAGATGTGCAGTCGCTCTGACTTTGGGAGAACAAAAAAACCAAAACAAATATCGGTTAATTAGCTATAAATTAAATTATAAAATTGTTACTGTGCATTAACAGGGAATTACTGGCATGGGCCCCCGTAAAACAAACCCAGCCCCAAAATTCATACCCCTAAAGTTGAAGGGCTTCATAGCTTTACGGTGCGTTAACAGGCACAAAAATGTGAAATCTATTCCATGTTGTCCAGTGTTCATTTTGAAAGCTTCCCTCAAATTCAAGACCATTTTGTTTCCTTCAGTGTAAGCAATTGCAAAACATTTTCTTGAAATGTTCACCTGTCTATAAGGGCCAAACCTTCCTCCTTGAACAGAACCTAAGAAGGAAATGGAAATAATTGAGCTCATGAGAACAGCAATATTCTGAGATATTCAAAAAGTAACCTTGTGCTCCACTGTTTTCAAGAAATTTTTGCAGAAAATAGCGAACGACTTAGTTTGAGGAATACTGACTTGGTGATTTTCAGTGAGCAAGGAATACTTAAGTTTTGATGGTCTGAGCCACAATTGGTAGTACGGTCAAATTGAGCATGGCAAATCGTCAGTAGTCATTATGAAAGGAGTAGCAAAGAAAATTGGACTTGAAAAATGTAAAATGTTTGCTATTTTGTGAATTCACCCTCTTACCTTCATCCGGGTTGAGTCCAGACCATTCTAGCATCTCTTGCAAATGATCTTCAGTCCCGGGGACTAGCCGCGTCTGAGACAGACATTAATAACCAGAACAAATTAGACCAATTGCAGCCAACTTCCGTTATCAACTGCTTTTACATTAAGATTTTAAGTATATTTCTTAACCTGATCAGTATCTTCAATCCTCAGAATAAATCTGCCATGGTTTGCCTTAGCAAAGATGTAGTTGTATAACGCAGTCCTGAGGCCCCCGAGGTGCATATAACCGGTTGGGCTGGGTGCAAACCTCACACGGACCTCACAGTGACAATAACTTGAGGTGGATAGAGGACGAATAACACGCATCACAGACTGCCTCAGAAAACTCATGACGACTTCTGCAATTCTGAAAATGAAGATAAACATCAAGAAACTAAATGTTATCAAATATTATTATAAAAGTAGGGTCTATATATAGATACTCTAGCACTAGCAGTTTCATTTTGGACCTTTAAGTCAATAAAAATGTAAGTCCAAGTATAAACTTGGCCTCTATAACGTTGGGTCAAATTTTTGCATCGCCTTTTTAACTCTACCCCCACGCCTCCTCATCAACACCCCCACGCCTCCTCATCAACTACCATCACATCCTCTCCCCCCTCCACCCCCCCCCCCCCCCTCCCCCCCACCCCCCCCCCCCCCCCCCCCTCCCCCCCACCCCCTCCTCCACCCCCTTCCCAATCGTCCAAACCCTCGCAATTATACCATCAAAATGAAACAATGTCATTGTTCTCGTTATATATTTCGAGATTTCGGCTAGCACTAGACATCCAAAATGCATTGTGCAGAGAATTAAAAAATAAAACCACCAAACTGAGTTCATATTATTTAGCGCCCTCTATTGATTGCCAAATTTATCCACGTCTCAAACTATGTAGTATGGTGCCCTGACTTACGATTAGAATAAACACGTATCCCCAATTCAATGAGATGGGGAGCCGGCTAATATGTCAAACACGACGTGCTGCATGAAAACCACGTGCACTTACTTGCACTGCAAGTTGCAGGACTTCTGCAAGAACAGTTTCGGCGCGGATTTTGGAAAGTGGCACTTTTTCTAGGGAAAATAAGGTACAAATTACAAGTCACTCTTCGCTTTGGAAAGTGGCACATGCAGATGTAACTTCTACTGCTACTAAATGCTGCTAGAGAAGCATGTCCGTGAGAGGAGAAGAAGTAAAACTGGCAGGTAAAGCTATCGCAACAACGGAATTTGATTACACTGAGGATGACGTCCGTTGGGGCTGGCCCGCCGTGTTTGACGGGGCAACCAACCCGGGCCTGCCCGCTGGCGCTGGCGCTCTGCCCGACTCGGACAGCGGACCCTGGAACCAGACAGCAGATTTTGACTTCTTGAGTCTCAGTCCTCGTCAAACACCGCCCTCTCTAGCCAAAGAAAACAAGACCCAACACCAAGGGAAACTTTCAAAGTTGGATGATCAAGGTATATATCAATCATCATGTCATTGCATTTGTTTTTACAAATATTTATAGAGATTAGAGGTCAACTGCAAGAATTCCACACTCATTATTGGGTTGGGGTTTGTCTCCTTAAAAGACGCATTTATGAACAATATTTTAGGAAAAATATCAGCTTAAAAAAATATGTAGTCCAAATAAATATCAACAGCCAACTCTCGGTGTATCTACAAATTTGAGGCCAGAGTCTGTACATGTCAGTTGTCGCAGTCAGGTTATCTCATAAATTGCTGTTCTGAAGTTTTATAATTATGTCCATGTATCTTGACAAGAACACTTAGGAGCAGCATATATTCGTAATGTCCAAAAGGCATCAGTCAAGCTGGACGTCTTGAGCAGCCTGGCTGGCAAAGCTAAGGATGAGTTGTCAACAGAGCTGGACGATGACATTCTGTCCATAATGTGTGATGACAATGACGACAATGACATCTTTGGAGATGACGCAGCCGAACAAAAGAGGTACAAACAGAAGGCAAGGTATAAATATTTGAGCACGCACCCACACCTTGATCAGGCCGAAGGCAGGGGGTGGGGATTGGACCCCCAACACAAATTAATAAATTATAATAATAAAAAAAATAAAAAAATTAATACAATCAATAAATGTATATGTAAATAAATAAATATATAAAAAAAAAAAAAAAAAAAAAATATCCAAACAAACAAACAAACATTTTGTGCCCAATTTCCAAGCATAATCAACTTTCAGTGAATTGTTTTAAAATATAAGAGACTTTTTCTTTTCAATGTTTAGAGACTGGAGTTCAGAATCAAAGTCTGGCAGTATAAAACGGAAACAAGATTCCCAAAGTTTTTCGGGGCCTGCAAACATCAAAAGAAGTCGCTCTCCACCCAAGACTCGTCAAGAAAGGTACACGTCGTTCCTCGAGTACAGTTTGGTCATACTTGTACTCACAATATTCCCCGTGCATGGCAAAGTATTTGTAATCATCACGAGTTCTACTTGATTTAAAGTAAAAGGTACATGGTACATATACATTTAGTAAAGAGTGAATTTTTTTACTTTGGATGTGACTTGTTTAATTTAGTGTTTGCACTTGCAGCTCAAAGGATGAGCATAAGGCATAGATCAAAAGGGAGAATGTTTCTGATTTTGTTTGTAGGAAATATGGACTATGTTGTATTAGGCATGCCTATTAACCCTCCTATGCGGAAGTCACTATTTGGGTCAGTTGTTAAGCAGCACAGAAATGCAGAGACTGTGTCTTTTTGTGTATGAGCTTGTGCATTGAAGCTGTCGGCAGAATGCAAAAGGCTGGACTCGGGACATTTGTGTATATTTGTGCTGTCAAAACCATAGGTTAGTGAAGATAATTAGTGCAAATACAGATCACGCGAGGGTTAAGATTAAGATATCATATTTCATATGAAACTGGTTCTTCATTTGTTTATATCATTAATAAGGTTTTCCTTTCAAAAAACCTAAAACCACAGTGGAAGATCTCGATCTACCTCGATGCACAGTCAACTTAGAAGACCCAAGCACCACCAGGTACACTCACAGGTAAAATTTACCTTGCAAGTACCAAACACTACATTTAAGTTCCCAAATCTGTAATTTAAAAAGGCCTCAATTTTCGTTTTTCCATTTTCAGGAGCATTTTTGTGTCTTTATTGTTTATTTATTTATGCTGATAACAATGCACATTTCCATATTCATGAGCAAACGTGATGTAATCCTGGGTAGAAACAATGTTACAGCTTCAGTATTTTAGCCCAATAAATGGAGGGTGTTTTAAATGGTCTTCTCTCACAAATGTTTTCAATGAGTGAATTTTGAATTCTAAATTTGAACAAAAACCCCAACATTTTGGTTCCTGAAATGACACAGCATCTCCATCATTTCTAGAAAAGCACGGACAATTTTTAAAGTTTGAAAAAGTGCCCTTATTCATTGCTGTTGAGTGTGATTTAGGAACTCATACTTTCTACTTTGTTGGGGGGGTTTCTGGGACTAGAGTGACCGTGACTTGCACAGACTATGCTTCAACTTTACCAAAAGTGGCAACTGCTTCCGTCCGTCTTGCCCGTTTCTCCACCTGAAACCCTCGGCCCTGGATAATGGTACAGTCCACAACAGACGTGGAAGTGATAGGGTGAGTGTCGACAAACAATGTGGATTTTTGAAAATACTCAAACACTCTGAAAACATGACCTTTAAAGGTAGTATACACCATTGGTAATTGCTTTAATTATCATGAATGGGTAGATTTAGGGGGTTGTATTTCATGGTAAATATCGTTTAACTGACTTTTCCGAAGTTTTACAATCATGGATGCCGAGAAAAGCACGAAAAACAGCGTGTTTTTTCAACCGGGGTCGAGCAGTTATTCTTATGTTATCTTATGTTTTTTCGCTCTCGCCGTCCGGCGAGAGCGAATTTTTCTTTATAAAATTAAATTTTTTGGAATAATTACAAGATATCTAGCGCAATCCTTTTGCTGAATGCCTAGAATCATTATTTACTTTCAATTGAGTAAGGTATTTCTTAATAATTCAGTAGTAAATATTTTCGATATCTGCAAATGGTGTATACTACCTTTAAGTGAGCATAGTAAACCTTTCTCATTGCAGCCACTGCAGAATGGTGCCGTGCTTCAGCACCACTCATCCTCGAGCCATCTACAGAAACTGCAGCAACAGGTTCAGACACTGCAGATGCAAACGCAGCAGCAGAAAGACGACTTAAAGGCGCTGACGTACAACTTACAGAAGATTGAGACAGACCTAACGCAACATGCCATCCAGCAAGCTAATCAGGTTTAGTCTCCTTTAAGATTATTCAAAAATGAGTATAAGCTTGCTGATCGGGGATAATAATGTGTGAAATGTCTTCAAATTTATTTCTTCTCCCTTAGTAAGTATGTGATTATTGGTTCTATTATAATATGGGTGGCTATTACGTAAAGCGCTCGGCTGTCAATAATGTGGCGCGGGTTTAATTCCTGGTTGGGCTATATGTGAGTAGATCTGTTCGTTAATTATCTTCTGTAACACAAGGTTTTTTTCTGGGTTCTTCGGTTTTACAGCCACCACATAAATCAGCACTTTGGCTCGCTAGCTGTGCTCTTCGGCAAGATGTGGGTCTTGGCAGCAGCCTAGGCACTAAGACACTTTGACTTTCCTTCAGTTCAGCCATGTTTTATCCACATTTGTAGCGATTCAGCTTCGTTGCTATTGAGTAAGGATGATTAGCCACCCATCTTATTATTATTACTATAATCACACTACAGGTTTTTGAGCAGATGCAAGCACAGCTTCACAAACAGCAAGAGAAACACCAAGCCGAGCTAGAACAGACCAAACAGATATACGGACAGCTCAACCAGACCCAGGACAAGATGGAGGAACGTGCAAAGGTGCTGGCGAGTATTTGCACGTTGCTCCAACTAGTTCTGCAGAATGTCATAAGGCCCAGCACAGCCACAGGGACTAGTAGGAGTACGCATTCAAAAAGCGACAACATGCTGCCCTGGCCCCTATTGCAAGATGTGCGGCAGTTTTCTCCTCGGGATAAGTCAGACGTCAACTGCCCACCTCGCCCCAGATCAGCCGATTTTGAGAATCAGCGGCGTATGACCAGAGATCTCAGGCCCCTACTGGGTGAAAAGCATTCCAATCAGCCACAGTCATTTGAGGGTTTGAATCGATCCAGCCAATTACCTGCCTGCTATGTCCAAGGCTCTTCTCATGCGGGGATACCCCTACATCAGCCCCTAAATGAGTGGCCACCTAGTCGCCAACACAATTGGTACTTGGGTCCCACCTACAGCAATCCCCTCTTGATGGGCGATTCACGGGTCCCAAACAATCAGCCTAATTGCCATGTGGCTGGTAACCCGGGAATCGTTCGTCTCTTGCCAGTACGTCGCAGTGCCGATTCGGCATTTGACGTATACCCGCATGAGCGTGCGCCAGTGAAACCTCGCTAGCTTCTCAAAAGTCTGAACAATTGCCGCATTCTAACTAAAAATACTTTGTGTCGTACCGTGGAATAAACAAGCACAAATACTCTTCCATAGCTACAAACAAATGAACACTTTAAGTTCATCTTGGAGATAATTGTCAATCAAGAAGAACCTGTTTCTGTTACTCCGTCTGCTGCAAACAAGTTTTTGAGTTAAAACAGACATTCCGCTTACTGTAGACCGAATTTGGTGCTTACCACATCAGCAGAGTGGCTTTATTAGCTAAGCATAAAGAATAAATTGCTTGCTTCTTTGTGAAACATGGCAACTATTAATGCAGCCATGCAGAGGCTTATAAAGACTGGTTGAAACCTTTTATATATTCTATATTATGTTGAGAAATGGCAACAAAATGAATACATTTTTGTACTTTATTTTACCAAACCCTCCATAGTAGTACAATATAGTTTCGTGAATCAGTAAATATTTCCTTTAAATGTTTCTACCTTTTTAAAATCTATATAGATTTGGTTTATACATGAACAAGTATTTTTAAATTTAAACACAAAAAAAAAAGTTAAAAAAAGAAGAAAAAAAAGAAATATTTTGTTAAAAGCAGATATTGTGTTTGAGATTGTTTGAGATTGTTTGAGATTCCCATTATATTTGACAAAGTTTGAGAAAAAGTTTCTGATATCTTTCATCACATTAGCAAAATTAGCAAAAAGGTTTGTAATTGGTAACAAATCTCGAAAGAGAATAACTGTTCGTTTTTTTGTTGGTGAAAATTACGATGTTTCCTTCTACACGTTTTGGAAATAAAAAAGTATTTATTGATTTTAAGTTTGAACAAAAATTTCCACCAAATGGAATGCTGTGATAGTGGGAATGTTTTTTTTTTAATTGTGCACTTTGACATTTAATTGATATAGTATTTGCTTGTTGTATTTTCCATTTAATTAAACCTTGTTAACCTTCCAGGTTTTGGATTCTGTTTCCATATTTCCATATTACATTTTTTGAAATTGATATATTTTGAGTTTTTTAAGCCAGAGTTTATTGTTACACATGTGTTTATAATTATATTTAAAACAATCAGTACTTGATTTAAGCAGATTTGAAATACTTTTCTCATACCAATGATGAGCAATGACTAAATAAACAAAGTGTGCAAATTCTTTTTGTCTAGTTAATGTTATAGTTTTATTTGTATGTTTATTACATATTTGTATGTTTATTATATTTGTCTATATATTTATTTTATTTATAATCGAGTTTAGATTTTATCTAATGAAACTGACTTGATAATGTGTACACTGGGTTGTGTTGATTTAACATAATTTGTAGGTATACATTTTTAATTCAGTTTTGATTTAACAAAGTTTCCACAAATGACAAGATATGGATCTGTTTTCTACGTACAGTTGTCGTAATTGAAGTATTTCATTTTTCTTGCAACAAGCATTGCAATGTTTCATATATTTTTCTACAGAAGTTATATTTATTTTGAAAAGTTATTTTTGTTACAAGAAATTGTTTGCTTTTTATTTACAAATGTTACAAACTGTTTTAAAAGTGTCAGTAAAATAAAAGACAAATTGATATAAATTGTGTCCGTTACGACTTCGCGCGCGCGCGCTTTTGCGGTGTTAATTATTGCATTACAATTTTAATTTCGCAACGAGTATTTCGTGTTTGAAAATTTGCGCGCAAGCGCAACAGCTTTTCGGGGGTTTGTTTACAGTATCATCTGTACGGTTTGAAAAATGTGTTGTCGGGGGCATCCCCAAACTATTCCGCGTCGCTCGAGAAGCAATATATTTTGGGGAAAATCTTCGTAAAATATTTTATGATTTGCATCAGTTCTAAAGGCAGCGCATCTTTCTGAGGTAAGTTTGACAGATGTGTATTCATAATTTGTAGGATAGCTAGGACTACCCACAATCGGTTAATATTCAATAATAATATTTATATTCATGATATTATGAGCTGTGTGTCCGGAAACTGGACAATAACATGCTGATTTTGGTCTTGTGTCTGGGCAATGGAAATGCGCTTATTACTTATTTAGCCTATTGACTATTGGTTTTTCATTTAGTTTCTAAATTCGAAAAGACCTAGGCCTATTAATTTTAAATAAACAAAAGACGACCAAAATCACATTTAATTGCGCTTTTTGCCTGGGCTAACTGTCAATTTAGGCCATAATGAACTGTGTCTGTACAGTTCTGTGTTACTAGTGTTGGCGAAAAACATTTCCAATTTTGTTAGAATATACTTTGGCAATGCATCCGACGGTAAAGAAGTGGCAGGGAATAGGATACAAGCTATATCATATGTAGATTGTAGTAATCGGTTTACTTACATTATTTCCTGTAACATGTGCCACTTAGGCCGTTACTTTGATTTCTTTTTCGTACAGCTCTTAATCTTATGTTTCGATCAGCTTTCAAATCTTGTTTTATTTTGTAATTTTGTTTCCTCACATGCTTCTTTTCTGAGTGTTTTTTTATTTCATAAATCATGTCCGAGCTGTCGAGCTGAGTACAAAATTGTCATTCCTCATTAAAGTCTAATAATACAAAAAGTTACATAAAAAAAAGAGGGACAAAAACTTCAGCCCCAAGAATCAATAATGTAAATTGGGTGTGTTCAAATGATTTTATAGTATAAAGGCATAAACAGTAAGAAATATTAAAGCTGTTTATTTTGTTTGCCTTAACCACGCTGCGCCGTGGGATGTATTGTGTTGTCTATTTATTGTAACCATGGAGACAAGTACACCCCATCCAAAGGTTTATTTGCGTAGATATGTAAATATTCATATTACTGACAGAGTCAACATTATAACCCCCAATTACAACCCGTATTATAATATGGGTTAATATTTCTTGTCCAGATTACTAGTTGTTTATTTCATCTACTGTATGATTGATGCTCTGATCTACGGTTGTCGTTCAGACCGATTTGCCTGTTTGACCTCATTAATCGTTTGTCCATTGCGTAGTTTGGCAATGATCTAAAGAGAGTTGTGTACACAAAGACCATCCCTTCCATTTTTTATTGGGCTCGGTGCATAGTACATATATGTACATGTTTTTACATGCCCATTATTGATTAACCATCAATTCTACCATTTTCCCCAAAGTGCAGAATTTTTTCTTTCGACTCCCAATGCACATTTAAATTACGACATTGTGTATAAATGTGTACGCAAAATTTACAGGATTTTCACGTGTATATCCAGCATTGTATTTTGTGTATTGATTTGAAGTGAAATCGGGAATGTTGACCACACTTCAATCATTGTAACAAATGGTTCAACTAGCGAGTAAACATGTCATGCCATTCTGTGTTTAATGTGTACATGCATGTAACTCATAGTGCATTGGTAGAGCAACGGGACAGCGTACAAAATAGTTAGAAAGTCAAGCACGTTTTTCAAAATGCTCCTATTTCAACCACAATTAATTTCCTGGGTGGAAATTTTGACCCAATATACCCTATATTATACACTAACCCTAACACTAACCCAGGCCCTAACCCTATTTTTTGAGTAATTTGAGTAAAATCAAAAAATCTATTTCTATAGAAATTACCATGTGAATACCTTTTGACCCCCTAATGTCCACGTTGTGTTCAGGTCTCCACAGGGTACCGAATTTAGAAACATGAGAACAAAGATATGTCTCTACAAGGATACAAATTTGAGGATAAATGCATTGGTAGAGCACCAGAACAGCGTGCTAGTGTGCCAATTGTTCAAATCCTAGCTAGAATTTCCTAGTTGCTTATTTAAAAATTGAATCTATTGAATTGGTTTTTGTTTCCAGTGGGTATATATGTCACCAAGTTACAGCTGCAAGCTAGGTGTAACAGCATCAAGGCTTTTGCACTCGTTGCCTCTGTCGGTGATGTGATCCAATATGGCCGCCGTTGCTAAGCGACGGAGCGTCTTCATCGCTAACATACCTCTGGCTTCCTCGGTAGAAGCACTTGAGAGATTTCTTCAGCAAGGTTGGTTATTGAAGGGCTTTTAAAAACACAGAATGGGACTCGAACCCGTAACTTGGGGTTGGATCGTTCAACATAGCATGTCAGTTAAGTGTTGTGGTGGTTGCAGGTTAGAATCCCACTCTGGCCATTTTCCTCGATCATCCTTATCTCGATTAAAAAAAAAAAATTGGTTTTACTGTTCTTTCAGAGCTTGAGTCAAGTGGGCACGACAGAGGCCGCCTTTTGAAAGTCATCTTCCCAGTGAGTGCCTCAAACCCACAGCAGGCATTGGCAATATTTCAAGATGAAAAAGGTGAGACAAATTTCTCAGAGCCTCAATACATGTATTGTATGTGTTTTTGTTATACACCTGTACATGTAGTCTAGTCAATAAAGGGACCCAGTTATTACCTGGCTGTATTCTTACTATAAGGAATGCACAATTGTGTTTAATTTGTAGATTCAGAAAATGTACACTTGTAATTAATAGATTTTGAGGATTTGGTAAATTTTCTTGTAAAATAGAAAATAAACTGTAGTTAGAGTTATATAGTGACTAATGTTGAATTATGTTTAACAGTTTGAATGCTAATCTTAACAATAAACAAGGTTATTGTAATCAAATCAATTTGTTTTATGTGGTTTTTTTTTAGTTGTGTTTTTAATTCTACTTTTCCCCCTGTTCTTTGCCTTTCTCTTCCAGCCATGGTTACCATAATGCGGAAGAGACTTCTTTTTGAAGGAGAGCACTTGACAATGCAACCATTTCTGTCGCAAGTGAGAACCACACTAAGTAATTTCCTATGAATTACTGGAGATGTTACATGTGTGTCCAAATAACTACAACAGACATTAGAGTGTCGCATCTTGTGGTGTTTGTATTGAGGTACAGATGTAACCTGCAACATGCTTTTAATCAATTTTCTTTTGGCTACAGGTTTTCACATCTATGACGGCCACCATCAATCCAGATGTGACAGAGCTCTTTCCTTTTAACTCCCAAAACTTTTCCCGACTCCTCGAGAAGCAGTCCGGAGTGGAGTGCCATACAACGGACGAGCAGGACAGCCATGGAGAAAGTCACCCATCCCGGACCTACACATCAGAACAGCTGTATGTGCTCAGAGGTAACTGGTACCAGTTACAGAATGCCCGCAAGTTCTTGCAAGAATGGATGGTTGACGAGACCAACAGGCCGCGGCCTAATGACAAACGTCTTGGAAGCAAAGACCATAGAGCAGTGGATGTTACTTCCCCATCACTTGATGGATCCCAAGAAGGCCCACATGAAGAAACAAGAGGTCTGACTCGTGAAAGTGATGATTCTGAAAGACTAAGTCTTGGAGAAGTCATTGTCTCGGTACCCAACTTGGGTCATCCCACTGCCCCAGCAGCTGGTGAATCTATTGAGAGAGACAGAGGGGGAAGAACTGGCACAAGGGAAGCCCCTCGGGATGGCACAAAAACCAAATTGGAAGGAAGGAATGCAGCCTCGTTTGAAGGACTGTCAAATAGGATCAGTCTGGGAGTTGACCGTGAAAGTGTTGCCTCATCAAGTCATCACCATCCAAACTCCTCTATAGGAGAGACACCGCATGATAATGCTGCTTCTGAAGATTCTGTGCATTACCTGGAGCCCTCAGAATCTCCTTACCCTTCACCTCTATCTACAGAGGAGGCCCAGAGTAGAGAAGATGGCTTCATGCTTCTCCCAGCCAATCTAGAAATCTCAACTGATTCAACAATGCACAGAAATGCTGATGTGAGAACACAACCTCCTCTGTTAGAAGACTCCAGCAGACCAGAAGACTTTTCTGGGAGACATTTGCCAACTATATCCTCTGAACGAAGCGAGGACGGGCTTACTGTTGGCTCCAGTCTCGATTACATGAGGCATATTAAGGTTCCACAAACCCCATTGGCCAGTTTTGACTCTGGGAGTCCTGGTCTTGGAGCTAACTCACACAGAATTGGGAGCTCGGTCCATGAAGATGATGAAGACGCCTGGCCACCTAGGGGTGATTTGGAGACGGAGTCTACCACATCCCCTCAATTAGGCGCTGCTGCCACTGATAGTAGAGGCAATGATGCTGATAATGAGAAGTATGTGGAAGGTATGGGATCCCTTCCAGTTGATCCAGGAGTATTCAGTTACATCTTACTTAAGCAGAGCGACCTCATTCGTGAAATTGAGGAGACATTTGGAGTAAAGTTTTCCATGCATGCGACCAGAGATAGTGACGACACTGATGTTGAAAGTGCCTTGCTGAAAATAACACCAACCACAGAAACTGCTGATATCGCCCTGGCCCATGATGAGTTCATAGACTTCTACTCTCAGATATTCTCCACACTCAACCACCGGGCCATCACAACAACAGAAATGGCGTTTGACCACGAATCCCTGAGGAAAACTGTTGACATGATTCACGAGCTGTACCAAACTGTTTTGCTAACTGTGACCAAGAAGAAAGTTCTCATTTACGGATCAAGTGAGAGTGATGTCCGTTTGGCAAAAATGTTGGTCCTCGAGACATTGAAGAAGACACCCGTGGACTTACCAGGTCTACAGGGCACGTCTGGTGACAGCAGACAGAATAGAGACCATTCTCTTCCAAGTGAGAGGGTTCAATCGCCATCTGCTCAGCTAGTTCCAGACGTTGGGCATGATGAGAATACCACCGAGGTCGATGGACCAGGAGAGTATTCTCAAACAAGAGGGGAGCGTGGTTCTGGGGAAGTTGATGGTACTCCTCGGACACAGCTTCATACCCCTATAACTGAGCCAGTGTATTCAGGTCCAGCAGATCTTAAAGCAGATGGTACTCCACAGACCCAACTGGAGGAGGGGAGACTCACAGGACCAATTGAACCAACTAGGTTGGACGACGAAGCAGTAGATTATCAGCAGGTTGGAGGCCCTAGAATAATTTCTTCCGAAGCAGAGCCTGCAGCATCATCTTCTGTGAGAGGAGCCATCTCTGATGTCAGAAGGGTAGCTGATGAACTCACAAAACCAGACAGAAGAAATCCTGTGGAAGAAGCAAACATCATGGAAAATGTGATACCTGTAGATCCGGGTGTGTTTGCTTTCATTCAGACACACAAGCACACCGTTCTCTGCGACATTGAGCAAAACTACGGTGTAAAGTTCAGTGTGGGAGGAAATCTGGACAGCGACGTGTACATGGTTGAGGTAGTGGGAGCTGTCTCGGAGACAGCTGCTCAGCAGGGAAAAGATGCTTTTGCAAATTTTTATCACGAGGTGTTTATTGGTCTTGAGCATTGTGTCGTGAGTTTGGGAGACTTTGAAGATGTAACAAGTAACACTCTGGCAGAGATCATCAAAGAAATGGAGCTCTCTTTTAGTGACCTCTTGTTTAGGGTTGTGGGCTCAAGAGTGTTGATTTATGGCCAGGGTCGTCACAATGTCAACTCTGCCAAAGATTTGATCTGCCGTCGGCTGCGTGGACGCCTGGCTCTGTCTCGGCCCGAGTCAATGTTGCAGTTTGATGATGACACAGACCAGGAAAGCCTAGGTAGCACTAGCATGATGAATCGACTCAATCACCTGAGATTCAGCTCTCTCAGTCCTGAATCTCCCAGAGCTGGACAAATAATGGCACAATCACCAAATGCAGATACTTCGGGTATGAATGGTCTACCTGATACTGACAGAGTAGATCTAAATAATCAGGATCACTTGTTTAGTGAAGAGAGTGATCTAGTGCACCTGCCCTCCCAGAATCCATTACTTTCTTTGGTTGAACAGCAACATACGGAGAGTAATGAACATTTGGAGACGCAGAATGAATACAGAAGGTTATTGGATGATTACGGGGCACATTCCTTAAGAGTCGAGGCAAGACCAGATGCAAGTTCTCAGGACCAAAGTGATGTTTTTCCCCAAACAAGAGGTACTCGAGGTACTCTTGGAGATGTAACTTACACATTTCAAGATGACAGTTTGATTCTTGATCTCTCCTCTGGCATCTGTGTCCAGCTCTACTGTGGGGATATCACCCAGATGCGGGTTGATGCAATCGTGAATGCTGCAAATGAGACATTGTCAAATATAGCCGGTGTTGCTGGGGCCATACGTGATGCTGCCGGAGAGGTCATGCAAGCAGATTGCAATAGGTACATTGCCCGTCATGGCCTGCTGTATCCAGCCAAAGTTGTCCACACAGGATCTGGGAACTTGCCGTGTAACTTTGTGCTTCATGCCGTGGGGCCAAAGTGGGGAGACTATCCAAACAAGCAGCAGGTGCGTCAAACCCTAAAAGCCACAATCGTGAAGTGTCTTCGGACTGCAGACGAAAAGCTACAAGTGTCATCCTTAGCCATGCCCTTCATCAGCTCAGGTTTGTTACTTTTCTATTTCATGTATCACTTATACTTTTAAAACTGAAGTCAAGCAGTTCTTACAAAATCTGTAGCGCCAGATCTTTTTGAGTTTGATTACATAATAACTGCATCCTTTGTTTTTGCAGGTTTTTTCGGCGTACCTTTGAAAGTCTGTGTGGAAGAGATCTGCAAGGCTTTGCTGGATGTTAACCGAAAGCGACTGACTTCTCCTCATGGTATTCTTCAAAGAGTGAACATTGTAGACATAGATAGTGTGACTGTTAGTCAGGCACAAGACATCATGATTAAAACACTTCATCAGGAAGCGAGTACCAGCTCTGAGGCTGTTCAAGAACGGAATGATACAGACATGATGAGAGAGGCTTTGTTGGAACGTGGGAACAATGTAGATGGAGATAATGAAAAGAACCACAATATTCTGGCTAATGAAGATGGTGTGATTAGGATGCGGAGAAGCCATAAGCAACGGGAAGCTTCTAGGAGACTGTCGAGGTCACAGCGCAGAGAGAGCATTTCCTCCGACGAGGACATGCCTCATGAAAACTTGAAGTATAGACGGATGGATGACTATAGCCTTCCTCCCAGTCTACCGGCCTTGGTTCGGAGTACATCACTACCCTACCTGCCTCGGGATGATATTGATGATGCAAGGGGGAGTCGCTGGGCCTACAAAACGTCGGGCTTGTGTGCATCACCGGGTAGGGATCTGAAGGAGTATCCATCACGTGGAAGGAAACCAGCTGTGCCCGGGGAAAAGGGTCGAGAGCAAACCCAGAGTACAAGAACTATCTCAAATGCATCACCTAATGAAACTGGGCAGGAGAAGCAAGTCAGAGAGCTTCTTGATGCCTTCTCAAAAACCCAGCCCTCTCCTGAACTTTCAAGAAAAACAGAAAGCGAGCTTAATCGCATATTGTCGGAACAGGATAGAGGGATTAGTGAGAGACAGCAGCACAGGCCAGTGAGACGCACCCAGAGCCTGGACAGGTCGCGTTCACGTCAAAAGTGCTTCATCTGCTCCTCTCCAAGGAACCTGTCAAAGCGAAAGTCATGTGAGCACCTCGTCTGTGAGACATGTAAGCTTGCGCGCTTGGATGTTGGTAGGTGCAGTAAATGCAGCAAGGCAAAGAACAGAAAGGAGCCTGAGAAAAGATGTGATCTCTGCCTTTGCTCCAACAAACACTTGCTCCTGACCTGCAGAGATTGCGAGAATGCACTGTGTTTAAAGTGCATAGGCAAAGGGCTGGACACCTGCCAGAATTGCATGAAAGAAATGCACTTGGCGCCTGAAAGGCATGCTGAGAAGAAGCCGCCTAAAGTCAGGCAGCCGATCATCGGAGCTCGAGCCTCTCGTATTGACACCAAAAACGACTACAGGATAAAGTCAAGTGTTATTAAAGACTCAACAAGCACACGGAGAAAACCCATGTTGGGATATAACCAATCGGTGGATGTTGTTGCAAAGGGTTATGCCAGAGGTGGCAGAGTAAATAGACTGTCTGCCCAGAATTTGGGGTACTCGACAAACCCGGCATTCTCCAAGGAGTTTGTGGCTGAGGAAGCTCCTCCTGATGAAGAGATCCTAAGATGTCTCACAAGAGAGCAGGAAACCACAGCTGTCATGAATCGATCCTCTGCCACCAACAACTCACAGACAGCATGCAGCCGTTCAAGGAAGCAGGCCAGTAAAACTGAGGAGCTTCAGGTCATCGGTCAAAGCTCGGCTTCTGTTTTGAGAGAGCAGGAGCCAATGTGTCCCATCTGCATGGACAAGATGAAAGACCCAAAGTCGCTCCAGTGTAGACACGCATTCTGTTCATCTTGCATTGAAAAGGCATTTCAGGTAAGCCCTGTGTTCTACTGTAATGTTCTACCATAATTGTTATTATTTTCAAACATTTTTTTTGTCACTTCTATTTTTGTATGTTGTTCACATGATAGTGGAGACCTTTTGTTTTATTACCTCGGTGCCAGGTTTTAATCAAATGACTCTATATAATTAGTCATCAATCACTTTAATTGTCATTTAGCATTTTAAGTCGAATTAATTATATAGAAAGATGACTATAGATGCACTACCTTTGAGTATGTTGTGTTGCTTGTATTGTTTGTGAAAGGATAGGATATAGGCATTTCTTTTCAACGTTTCTTGTACACATGTAGTTCAAGCCAATCTGTCCCATCTGCGGTGTGAGTTACGGCAAGTTACAAGGTGACCAGCCAGAGGGCAGCATGAACTACACTACCATTTCTTCAGATCTTCCTGGATACCCAGACTATGGAGCTATCATCATCACCTACACATTCCCGGACGGAATTCAGAGTGTAAGCACAATCTAGATCCCAAGACATTTTTGCTAGCGACCCTCATGAAACCTTAAAAAGTTGGTCAATGCAGGACAAACATGGGTCATTCAAGGCTTGAGTCAGGTCAAAGGCTAGTCAAATAAACTGTGACAAAAGATTTCCTTCCGGTGCTTCAGACGTCACTTCTGTTGCTTGTCTGAGTTATGATTTAACTTATGCCGTAGTTATGATTAAGTTGGATTTAACTTATGACGGAGTTATGATTTAACTTATGACGGAGTTATGATTTAACTTTGACAGAGTTATGATTTAACTTATGAAGTAGTTATGATTGGACATGCGATTTGACATGCTGTGATTTGAGACTACCTCTATTCATAGCTTAATTTGTTCTCGTTCATCACAGGATGATCACCCTAACCCAGGGATGCGGTACCGTGGAACCCAGCGCCAAGCCTATCTACCAAACAACAGGCAAGGCAAAGAGGTACTGAAGCTGTTAAAGAAAGCCTTCGATGCACGACTCTTATTTACCGTAGGTCAATCAGTTACCACGGGTACAGACAACACGGTTGTGTGGAACGACGTGCATCACAAGACAAGACAAACAGGCGGACCAGAAATGTAAGTTTTAGGGGGGAGAAAAAAAGGCCTAATATAATCCAAGACAAATATACCCACCACAAATGCCTTGCTATCTGTCAATAGATGGTGTTAATTCCTCGCAACATTCTCCCAAATTAGACACTGAAGTTGAGTACAAATAATGCTTTTAGGAAAAAAAGTAATTGTTGATCCCAATCCCTTTGGGGGGTAATGTTTTATTTTTGTTCAGGCATGGCTATCCAGATGCAACATATCTTCAGCGAGTAAGAGAAGAACTAGCGGCAAAAGGTATCAAGTAGATGTAGATGAAGAAAATCAGGCACGACGACCGGATTTATCCTTCCTGTTGTATACAAGTACAGTGTATATAGACGCAAACAAAAACATGTGTATATATTTTTGTGTGTGCAGATTTGGCAAAACTGTGAGCCTAGCTCATAGATTGTATCATAGTTTAAAAAATTGCTTGGCAGTGTTATTTAATTTCATTACAAGTACAAGTGCAACACTACTATACCGAATACCGCTATTATGAACACCATCCTTGGCCGATTTTTGTGTACAAACATACCTAACCTTGTTGTTGAAAATCCACTGGGTATATCAAACGCTATTTAGGCCGGTTTTTATTTCCCAAACGTCAAACTTTATGTTAAAGATGGCACCTGATGGACCGTCGGCTGAGAATCGCTATACCAAACAAAGTCTGTGGATCCCATGAGGTTTGTTATAGCGGCGTTACACTGTACTTACAAACTTGTAAAGAAATGGCAAGACTTAAAGGTGGTATACACCATTGGTAATTTGTTGAATTATCAGGAATGGGTGGATTTGGGGGGTTGTATTTTATAGTAAATATCGTTTAACTGACCTGTCCGAATTTTTACATTCATGGATGCCGAGAAAAGCATGAAAAACAGCGTTTGTTTTCCACCGGCGTCGAGCAGTTATTCTTATGTTATCTTTTTTTTTTCGCGCTCGCCGGACGGCGAGAATGAATTTTGGTTTATACAATTCAATTTTTTGGAACAATTACAGGATATCTAGGGCCCTCATTTTGCTGGATGCCTACAATCATTATTTACTTTCAAATGAGTAAAATATTTCTTAATAATTCGGTAATAAATTTTTTTGATATCTGCAAATGGTGTATACTACCTTTAAATTTGAGTTTATTGAATAATTATTAATAATTAAACATTATAAGGGGTTAGCTTTGGATTTTTATCCAAAATCAGCCTAAATTTGGGTTTATTGAATAATAACAAATTACAAGGGGTTAGCCTTGCATTTTTATCAAAATTGGCCTAAATTAGATTTTTTGAATAATTAAACATTACAAGGGGTTAGCCTTGTATTTTTATCAAAATTGGTCTAAATTTGAGTTTATTGAATAATTAAACATTACAAGGGGTTAGCCTTGTATTTTTATCAAAATTGGTCTAAATTTGAGTTTATTGAATAATTAAACATTACAAGGGGTTAGCCTTGCATTTTTATCAAAATTTGCTTCAATTTGATTTTTTGAAAAATTAAACATTATAAGGGGTTAGCCTTGTATTTTTATCAAAATTGGCCTAAATTTGAGTTTGTTAAATAATTAAACATTACAAGGGGTTAGCCTTGGATTTGTATCCAAATTGGCCTAAATTTGGGTTTATTGAATAATAACAAATTACAAGGGGTTAGCCTTGCATTTTTATCAAAATTGGCCAAAATTTGAGTTTATTGAATAATTGAACATTACAAGGGGTTAGCCTTGCATTTTTATCAAAATGGCTTAAATTTGAGTTTATTGAATAATTAAACATTATAAGGGGTTAGCCTTGGATTTTTATCCAAAATGGCCTAAATTTGGGTTTATTGAATAATAACAAATTACAAGGGGTTAGCCTTGCATTTTTATCAAAATTGGCCTAAATTTGAGTTTATTGAATAATGAAACATTATAAGGGGTTAGCCTTGCATTTTTATCAAAATTGGCCAAAATTTGAGTTTATTGAATAATTGAACATTACAAGGGGTTAGCCTTGCATTTTTATCAAAATGGCCTAAATTTGAGTTTATTAAATAATTTAACATTACAAGGGGTTAGCCTTGGATTTTTATCCCAAATGGCCTAAATTTGAGTTTATTTAATAATTGAACATTATAAGGGGTTAGCCTTGGATTTTTATCAAAATTGGTCTAAATTTGATTTTTTGAATAATAACAAATTACGAGGGGTTAGCCTTGCATTTTTATAAAAATTGGCCTAAATTAGATTTTTTGAATAATTAAACATTATAAGGGGTTAGCCTTGTATTTTTTTCAAAATTGGCCTAAATTTGAGTTTATTGAATAATTTAACATTACAAGGGGTTAGCCTTGCATTTTTATCAAAATTGGCCTAAATTTGGGTTTATTGAATAATAACAAATTACAAGGGGTTAGCCTTGCATTTTTATCAAAATTGGCCTAAATTTATTTTTTTGAATAATTAAACATTACAAGGGGTTAGCCTTGCATTTTTATCAAAATGGCTTAAATTTAAGTTTATTGAATCATTAAACATTATAAGGGGTTAGCCTTGGATTTTTATCCAAAATGGCCTAAATTTGGGTTTATTGAATAATAACAAATTACAAGGGGTTAGCCTTGCATTTTTATCAAAATTGGCCTAAATTTGAGTTTATTGAATAATGAAACATTATAAGGGGTTAGCCTTGCATTTTTATCAAAATTGGCCAAAATTTGAGTTTATTGAATAATTGAACATTACAAGGGGTTAGCCTTGCATTTTTATCAAAATGGCCTAAATTTGAGTTTATTAAATAATTTAACATTACAAGGGGTTAGCCTTGGATTTTTATCCCAAATGGCCTAAATTTGAGTTTATTTAATAATTGAACATTATAAGGGGTTAGCCTTGGATTTTTATCAAAATTGGTCTAAATTTGATTTTTTGAATAATAACAAATTACGAGGGGTTAGCCTTGCATTTTTATAAAAATTGGCTTAAATTAGATTTTTTGAATAATTAAACATTATAAGGGGTTAGCCTTGTATTTTTTTCAAAATTGGCCTAAATTTGAGTTTATTGAATAATTTAACATTACAAGGGGTTAGCCTTGCATTTTTATCAAAATTGGCCTAAATTTGGGTTTATTGAATAATAACAAATTACAAGGGGTTAGCCTTGCATTTTTATCAAAATTGGCCTAAATTTATTTTTTTGAATAATTAAACATTATAAGGGGTTAGCCTTGCATTTTTATCAAAATTGGCCTAAATTTGAGTTTATTGAATAATTGAACATTACAAGGGGTTAGCCTTGGATTTGTATCCAAATTGGCCTAAATTTGGGTTTATTGAATAATAACAAATTACAAGGGGTTAGCCTTGCATTTTTATCAAAATGGCTTAAATTTGAGTTTATTGAATAATTGAACATTACAAGGGGTTAGCCTTGCATTTTTATCAAAATGGCTTAAATTTGAGTTTATTGAATAATTAAACATTATAAGGGGTTAGCCTTGGATTTTTATCCAAAATGGCCTAAATTTGGGTTTATTGAATAATAACAAATTACAAGGGGTTAGCCTTGCATTTTTATCAAAATTGGCCTAAATTTGAGTTTATTGAATAATTAAACATTATAAGGGGTTAGCCTTGGATTTTTATCAAAATTGGCCAAAATTTGAGTTTATTGAATAATTGAACATTACAAGGGGTTAGCCTTTCATTTTTATCAAAATGGCTTAAATTTGAGTTTATTGAATCATTAAACATTATAAGGGATTAGCCTTGGATTTTTATCAAAAATGACCTAAATTTGGGTTTATTGAATAATAACAAATTATAAGGGGTTAGCCTTGCATTTTTATCAAAATTGGCCTAAATTTGAGTTTATTGAATAATGAACATTACAAGGGGTTAGCCTTGCATTTTTATCAAAATGGCTTAAATTTGAGTTTATTGAATTATTAAACATTACAAGGGGTTAGCCTTGCATTTTTAACAAAATGGCTTAAATTTAAGTTTATTGAATCATTAAACATTATAAGGGGTTAGCCTTGCATTTTTATCAAAATTGGCCTAAATTTGAGTTTATTGAATAATTGAACATTACAAGGGGTTAGCCTTGGATTTTTATCCAAAATGGCCTAAATTTGAGTTTATTGAATAATTGAACATTATAAGGGGTTAGCCTTGCATTTTTATCAAAATTAGCCTAAATTTGAGTTTATTGAATAATTGAACATTACAAGGGGTTAGCCTTGCATTTTATCCCAAATGGCCTAAATTTGAGTTTATTGAATAATTGAACATTATAAGGGGTTAGCCTTGCATTTTGATCAAAATTGGCCTAAATTTGGGTTTATTGAATAATAACAAATTACAAGGGGTTAGCCTTGCATTTTTATCAAAATTGGCCTAAATTAGATTTTTTGAATAATTAAACATTATAAGGGGTTAGCTTTGCATTTTTATCAAAATGGCTTAAATTTGAGTTTATTGAATAATTGAACATTACAAGGGGTTAGCCTTGCATTTTTATCAAAATTGGCCTAAATTTGGGTTTATTGAATAATAACAAATTACAAGGGGTTAGCCTTGCATTTTTATCAAAATTGGCCTAAATTAGATTTTTTGAATAATTAAACATTATAAGGGGTTAGCCTTGTATTTTTATCAAAATTGGCCTAAATTTGAGTTTATTTAATAATTTAACATTACAAGGGGTTAGCCTTGGATTTTTATCCAAAATGGCCTAAATTTGAGTTTATTGAATAATTGAACATTATAAGGGGTTAGCCTTGCATTTTTATCAAAATTGGCCTAAATTAGATTTTTCGAATAATTAAACATTATAAGGGGATAGCCTTGTATTTTTATCAAAATTGGCCTAAATTAGATTTTTTGAATAATTAAACATTATAAAGGGTTAGCCTTGTATTTTTATCAAAATTGACCTAAATTTGAGTTTATTGAATAATTGAACATTACAAGGGGTTAGCCTTGCATTTTTATCCAAATTGGCCTAAATTTGGGTTTATTGAATAATAACAAATTACAAGGGGTTAGCCTTGCATTTTTATCAAAATTGGCCTAAATTAGATTTTTTGAATAATTAAACATTATAAGGGGTTAGCCTTGTATTTTTATCAAAATTGGCCTAAATTTGAGTTTATTGAATAATTTAACATTACAAGGGGTTAGCCTTGGATTTTTATCCAAAATGGCCTAAATTTGAGTTTATTGAATAATTGAACATTATAAGGGGTTAGCCTTGCATTTTTATCAAAATTGGCCTAAATTAGATTTTTCGAATAATTAAACATTATAAGGGGTTAGCCTTGTATTTTTATCAAAATTGGCCTAAATTAGATTTTTTGAATAATTAAACATTATAAGGGGTTAGCCTTGTATTTTTATCAAAATTGGCCTAAATTTGAGTTTATTTAATAATTTAACATTACAAGGGGTTAGCCTTGCATTGTTATCAAAATTTGCCTAAATTTGATTTTTTGAATAATTGAACATTACAAGGTGTAAGCCTTGCATTTTTATCAAAATGGCTTAAATTTGAGTTATTGAATAATTAAACATTACAAGAGGTTAGCCTTGTATTTTTTTCAAAATTAGTCTAAATTTAAGTTTATTGAATAATTAAACATTATAAGGGTTAGCCTTGCATTTTTATAAAAAAATTGACCTTTTAAATAAATTTTAAATCGGAAGGGGTGAATTAGCCTTGTATTTTTATCAAAAATTCCAAAAATTATCAAAAATTTCTTAAATTGGACTTTTTAAATGAATTTAAAATTGCAAGGGGTTAGATCCTGGAAGGAGTATTCAATTGTTTGAATAGGCCATCTCCCACATTAAATAGGCATAGGTTCCCCTGCCCTATGTGGGGATTAAAGTTTTAAACCAGGGACCGCAGGGTATGCCTATGCTCTAACCACTACCCACTACACTAATTAAAACACTAAGGACCCTTTTCAAGACCCATGGTTTAGGAATTAATTTTTTTATTTTGTTGCAAAACACCAGTAACATACATGTATATTATACAGTGCAGTGTACAAAGAGTATCTCCATCAGTACATATTGAAGGTTTTACAAGGATAGAATTAACCAGTTTGCGCCGGGATTATTTTAACATCACCTATCCGAGGAGCAGGATTATTTTTAACAAAACTTGATCCGAGGCGGGTTCGGGCCGATGGTACTGGAAAGCACACCCACGCATTGCCGGCCTTGCTCGCTGATGACAGACATTTCCGGCCTTGCTCGTGACGTGTTTATGCGTCATCCAAATTTAATCTGGGAAAAACTTTGCGTGTTTACGTCCTCCGGCGCAAACTGGTTAAACAAATTAAACAAACTCTGAAATGTGCACCAGGCAATCACAATACACTGTAGCTGTGTTTCAAATAAATGATTTTTTTTTTAACAAGCAGATTTTGTAAAATACATCTTCAGTTTCCAAATGTACATGTAACAAGATAAATATTGTGTTTGCACCCATTTTGACTTTAAACAATTGAAAATTAAGTTTTAAAATGTACTTTTTAAAATGATAAAAATGACATTAATACAGAAAATCTTTTTCCTTATCTGGACACTGCACATCCTCAAAAAGCCAAGTTTGGGTCTTAAGAGATAATTTTTCAAATATATATTTTTTAACAATCCTTTGTCTACAGAATTTGGAATTTAATGCAACTCGAAACACTTTTGTAAAAAGTCAAAGGTCATCTTGGGTCACTCAAGGTCTTTTTGAAAAAATACACAAATGTTTACTTTAAGAAAACAAAATCTAGAGATAGAGCGCAGAAAAATGCAACACTCACGAAGAGCGGATCACTTAATCAAAGGTCATTATTGCAAGTAAATGATAACAGTATGATTAAAAATATATATATATAATTCTTTACACTTTCCTCGATATAGAAAATGTTAATAGGCTCAGGAAACGCATGGCATTCTGGGTAGCTTACCATGACCTTTCGCATCGCACTTAGTGCAGTTGAGCCGCGGGACTGGTGACCTCCAGTTAATAGGCATGACAGGTCACACATTCTATCCAATCAGAGTTAAGTGCATCAGACCGTCCCAGCATGCACGGTGGAAATGAGAACAGTTTTAGACAAGAATTCCAAAGTTGCACAGAATAATGTGTAAAAATGAATGGTCTCACTACTACTGATATTGTGTATCTGAAATATAGAAATAACATAACATGAATTCAACAATTGTTTTAAAGGTAAGATACACAATTGGTAATTGCTTAAATTATCATGAAAGGATGGATTTGGGGTGTTGTATTTTATAGTAAATATTATATAACGGAAAAGTCTGAAGTTTCACAATCATAAATGCTGAGAAAAGCAAGAAAACGGTGTTTGTTTTCAACCGGCGTCGGGCAGTCGTTCTTGTTCTTGCGATCTCAACATTTTGTTTAATTCAATTTTTTTTTTTCGGAACAATTATAGGATATCTAGCGCAATCATTTGACTTGATGCCTCGAATCATTATTTACTTTCAAATAAATAAGATACATGTATTTCTTAATAATTAGGTAGTAAAATGTTACGATATCCACAAATAAGGTATCCTATAAGGTTTTATTTTTGTGTTAAACATCAACAAGCTATATGCAAGCCTTTAACAAATTTTTCAATTTTTGGGTGTTAAAGTATTAAGATTACATTATGAGGAAACATTTCATTTAGTCGTCCGATTGTGTATTTAAGCCAATGAAGAGTCAGGATATGTGGCCAAATTCTCTTTCTTTAGAAACGTACATTTAGCAATTTTGTAATTTCTCCTAACAATCATCCTAAATTTTAATGGACTTTTTGAATGTTTTTAAACATAAGATTCAGGCACTGAAATAAATATAACTTACGTACAAACAGTTTTCATTTGCATCCTAGTGCTCATGTAGAAGTGCATCATCTCCATTTGGTTCCATCTCTGTTTCAGAGTTGATGACATTCTGCATGATTTCCTTGTGGCATAAGGGGCAAGTGTCTTGAACATACAGCCACTTCCGAAGACAGAGTGCGTGGAACAGGTGTTGACAGGGCGTGACTCTCGCTGTGGTCAGATCCTGGTAGCAAATAGCACAGACGTCATTGTGCTGCGTTAACTGGTACTCAGTGGCCACTGGTAGGCTGTTAATCTTGTACACGGCCATGCGACGATTTTGAAACTTCTTCCAGCCATTCTTGCCGAGCTGGAAGATGTTGAAGTAGGCGTGGATGCAAATCATAACGGCGCGGATAATACCACCAGACTCAAAGAAAAGGATCCACACACCGTTGCCAAAGAGAAAAATACCGAAGATGAATTCTATGGTGCTTCCCGTGGCTTTGATGTAGTACACGTAGTCGTCAAGATTCTCCCAGAATTTGTCGCTGTACGTGTCGATAAGAAACAATGTGTAGATAATGAGGGTGATGGTGACTTTGATGATGAGTTCTAAACAGAAGGCGGTCACTGCTAGCAACCACGTTCCCATGGCGATTGAAGACCATAGATACGTGATGACAGTTGCGGGGATGATGACAAGTATGAAAGACATGCTTAATGCGCGGGCGTGTTTCGAGACAGAGGCAGTGTGAGATGTACTTAGTGTCATCATCACTTGGTTTAGCATGTTATGGATGAAATGCAACAGTGCCGTGATGAGTAAAATAAAATTGCGGAAGAGGCGAATGAAGCGTTTCATGGGTTCTAGTCCTGGCAGGCCTGTCTGAAGGGATAGGATGAAAAACAGAATTGCCGTGACGGTGCCGATGTGGGCTACTTCGTCCGAATCCCCACCCATGATTCTATCGGCCCATTTACCAAGATAGTAGGACAGGTAAGACACAATGGCAGTCAGGCCTAGAACAGCTAGATAGGAATCGCAACCGTGGGTTGCCAACTCCAGCAAAGCCATCCAGGCAAAATTAGCTTCTGGATTTATACCAATAACGTGACTACCGTTAGAGAACACCATATTGCTTGCCATTACCCCAGGCAGTGTCGCGTCGGACGCCAAGGCGTATAGTATTTGTTGCACGTGTATTGCAAACCGTAACAGCCAGAAGGTACGCAAAACGTTGGGTACTTGAAATGCGATCCAAGCATTCTCAAGCAGAGAGTTTAAGCCTAGGTTGCGCAGCATGAACCTGTAGGTTGTGTACCAAAGGGGCACGTGCAAAACGCCCCATGTGATATTGGACACGCATATCGCTGCCAGTTCAAGGGAGGGGACAAGGATGGACAAAGCTTGCAAGGTGACAATGACAGTAAAGGGTGGGTTGTCAACACTGTAGTACATCAGGCTAAGACGGATCATCATCGGTGAGATAAAATAGGCGCACATGGCTAGCCAAGCAGTCAGTTTAAAACGATCAGGCAGTAATGTAATACAAGCGACGTAAGTGAAGGCGTAGAACATCTGCACCATAACATACAGAATGAACTCCATGCTTAGCAGAATCTGAACTGGCTGGACTGTCAAACTTAAGGATGCATCTTGACTCGTCGAGATGTCCCAGTCAGATAGATGCTTGTCCTGGTCAATCTTGAGGAGCATGACGTAATTCCACCATACAACACTAGCCAGAGTACCGATGCACACAAGCAAGATGTAGATTTTGAAAAGCGTCTTAGTAGCGAGACAGAACATCACTATGGCAACAAAAAGACCTGTTGAAAGAAACAAGACAGTGAAACAGTCTTTACCGGTAACCCGTCTCTACCGGTAACCCGTCTCTACCGGTAACCCGTCTCTACCGGTAACCCGTCTCTACCGGTAACCCGTCTCTACCGGTAACCCGTCTCTACCGGTAACCCGTCTCTACCGGTAACCCGTCTCTACCGGTAACCCGTCTCTACCGGTAACCCGTCTCTACCGGTAACCAGTCTCTACCGGTAACCAGTCTCTAAATTTAACAGTTTTCCTTAAATTAAGACCTCAAACTTGGCTGGAGAAATACTGAGGGCTGGAGAAATACTGAGGACCTTTGCCTCGTGAACATTTTGGAGAATGTTGTCAGCTAAAATTAGTGTGTGAAGTTGTTTTGCATGTTTTCCTCTGAACTCAAGATCCTAATCTGGTCAAAAAATGTTTTCTTACCAATAACTAGTACAGCTGCACACCACACTGGGTGGTCCACTCCAAACCGGCCCATGTCCACGCGTAGGTTTAGGATGGCGTCTATAAGAAACAATGAAGGTATCCTAAGCACCACGCCCAGGATGGCCTGAACCTTCCGCCCCAACTTAAACATCATCTTGTCGTAGTGGTACTGGAGCAGATAATAGGAGAGCTGGTACATCATAACTAGGCAGGCAAGGACGAGTTCATCAAATCCATTCCAAAGGAGTAGATGTATTACTCCATAAGAACCTAAATTAAAACAATTAATTAGTTTCTCGTTTGGATATTTTTTCAACCGAGTATGCAGGCACTTTTTTGTCTTGACCTATTTGTAAGACTTCTTCGCAGAATTTATACAGGTTCGCGTCCGATGAGGATAATTAATTAGACTCCGGCATATGCTCTGAAAGACTGCAAAAGAAAACAAATTACAAATACAATCAGAACAGTGCCAATGACTTGGATTTAAAAATGACTTAAATATTGGTCATTTGTTGTGGTTTTTGTTTTGTTTTTTGTGTGATTCTAAAAAGAACGGGAGAACCACACATCTCACGAAAGACAATAACCAAAGTGTCACCACAAACTACTTCTCTTATTGCATTTTCGCTATGCAAACCTTTAAATCTCATCTAAAAAATGTTATAAGAGAAACAATTGTTTGGTTGCATCGGCAAAAATAATTAGTGCGAGGACAAGAGGCCAAAAAAACAATGTAACCAGCTTTTTGATCGCACTCCTCCCTATATTTCCCAGCCGCCTCCTTTTTAGCTTTTTGGTTGTTGTAAATCATACTTTTCCAATACACTATAATTTGTATTACTATTAGTAGTATTTGTAGCTTAGTAGTTTAGAAATTTGAAAGAATTACAGCTCATTTGGACACAAAAGTATCAGCAAGAATTAAGACAATTGTTAACATTTAACAAATCCTTGACTTGAGAGTTCGTCTATCTATAATTTTATAAAAAAAGGACCTAAACAGGCTCCTTTTGTTTGCCTCCTTTTTTTCAAAAAGAAAGAACTATTTACTTTCTAGACCTTATTTATGAGAATACCTACTTAATAAAGTCAGAAAATTGTAAATATTGAAAAATAAAACTAATCCATATATTAATTTATACACAAACTTTATGGCACACCATACATGTTTCGACCAACTCCACGGACCAACAAACAACTAATCTGATCAAACCCGGAACCATCTCCATTTTACCCAACATTAAATAACATGTTTAACCACAATATTTCAGAAAATTTATTATTTGTGAAAAATGATATGTTAAAGCTTCTTCTCTCTATTTTAACACATTGAGAAAACAGGATACAGTCAAAATAATGTACGTATAAAAAAATATAAAAATCAAAAACGTATGATACAAACCTTGCTAACTTAACTGCACGCAGCAAATCCCAACGTTGTTTTACTACGGTTTCCTGGTCGGGTACCTGTTATCTGGCATCGAGTTATTACGAGACAGCGGCGATTGTTGGGGGCCAGACGAGTCGGCCCATGACCCATTTGGGGCATCATATGGGACCGGCGGTACACACCCTGTATGGCGTAGCTACACTACACGCTACACGGAATTGAGCATGCGCAGTAACAAATTGCCGCTGTATGTCCTGTACCAGGAGATGGTTGGTAACCAATATACCACTGTGTCGTACCAGCCGGATTCCAAGTACCAAATAGGATACCAGCTGAATTTCGTGCACGTGTACATTTTACTTTACCAGCTGAATTTCGTGCACGTGTACATTTTACTTTAGTTGCATTTATTCCTGATGATATTATGGCAAAAAGAGCCAAATTAGATTTTTTTTCTCATGTAAGAGAATTACAACAAAGAGACTCCGCTGTTGAAGCATATCTGTGCGCTTTGGGCGTTTTAAATACCGACTTCGTTTCATCAAATCTCCTCACCAGTAATCAGAAATTGTGCATTCTTGGATCGCAGTATGGACTTGAAAAAGTAGTCAAGTTAAAGAAAATTATTTCTAGTGGAATAACAGATGCAGAATTGCTTTCCGAGTGTCTACAAATAAATCTCCAGTTGTGTGAGAGTGTTCTGCAAGTCCAGACTGGCACTACTAGTACTAGTAGTAACAGTAACACGGAAACTTCTTCAAATTCCGCTCATCATGCTGTCGAGGTCGAGGATACAATCCTTGCACCACCTGTAACAAACTGTTTAAACTGTTCCAGGAAACTTTCACGGCATCACAAAATCACAGCCGTGAAGTTTTTCTGCACGGCCGGTGCTGTTCCAGCAAAGAAGATTAATCTCAGGTAGGTCTAGGGAGTCTTACTTTTCTACTGTTACAGTAGTATTACGAATAGACCCAATAAATTGGGACGTTTTCACTCCTTTTTCGAATTTGGATTTCGTATGTCGTTCTAAAGCCCCAACGGTTTCTCAGCCTGTTGCCCGTAAAAATTAAGTTGTGACCACAAAAGTTGCCCAAAACAGGCCAAATACTTGACAAAATATCTTGGAAAACGCACACTGGCTTCTATACATTGTAAGAAGCGAATAACTGTTATGGCTTCATTGGTACTCACGATTATTTGGGGTTGCAAATCCGAGCAATTTCCACCAGCTTTTCAAAACAATGTTGCCCACAACGTTCGGTCAATATAAACTACATTATAGACGTCCCAACAGCACCCGACTCACATAAGAGCACACTATGCGAAGACGGGGGACACGACAATGGCATTTTGAGCGACCACCAACGACTGTTTTATGGTGCACCTGCGTCGCTGCACTGTACGCGGACCAGGTCGTACGCGGACCAGGTCGTACGCGGACCAGGTCGTACGCGGACCAGGTCGTACGCGGACCAGGTCGTACGCGGACCAGGTCGTACGCGGACCAGGTCGTACGCGGACCAGGTCGTACGCGGACCAGGTCGTACGCGGACCAGGTCGTACGCGGACCAGGTCGTACGCGGACCAGGTCGTACGCGGACCAGGTCGTACGCGGACCAGGTCGTACGCGGACCAGGTCGTACGCGGACCAGGTCGTACGCGGACCAACTCGTACGCGGACCAACTCGTACGCGGACCAACTCGTACGCGGACCAACTCGTACGCGGACCAACTCGTACGCGGACCAACTCGTACGCGGACCAACTCGTACGCGGACCAACTCGTACGCGGACCAACTCGTACGCGGACCAACTCGTACGCGGACCAACTCGTACGCGGACCAACTCGTACGCGGACCAACTCGTACGCGGACCAACTCGTACGCGGACCAACTCGTATGCGTGAGAATAGACCGGCGTAGTACATGTACGAACTCTTGGTTCGGGTTACGTGAATAAAGACCCGAGGAAATTTTAGTCGGTCGGACAGCCGAGAGCGCCTGCTGATCTTTTAACAGCATAGATTTTAAATCAAATTTTTCAAAGTTGTAGTCGTTGTTATCATTTACTGAATGGATGGAATGCGTATACTTATCTATGTTTATGTTTCAAGATATATGTGTGCCTATTACTAAGTCTTTCCGACATGTTCCATTATATTTTCATAGAAAATGTGTAGTCCAGGTTTTGTTTCCAAGTAAAAGTTGAAAATGATTTATACCCTCGGTTTTTTGTTAAGAGTCGGGTGTTTTTAGATTTTTTTCATCATAATTTATTACTGAGTGATATATCATATTTTAGTTAGGCCTCCTACTGTAACTTCTAACAAAAAAAATGTGTAAGGTTTAAATATAATCGAGGTCTGCTTTAGGCTGAAAAGAAATTAACTTTAAAACTTTGTATTGGTTTATTTCTGCCCGCGTACGAATTGGTTCGCGTACGACTTGGTTCGTGTACGAGTAGGTTCACGTACGAGTCGTCCTGCGTACAAGTAGGTTTGCGCCAAGCTGGCAAGCATATGAGTTGACCAATCCGCGTACGAATTGGTTCGCGTACGAGTTGACCTGTTTTCATTTAATACCTCTTTTGTCAATTTAGAATGTTTCGGATGTGTTGTCGGTTATTAGTATGACTGAAAAAGACAAATCATGCGTAATTCGGCACCAAGTATTTTGGCACCAAGTATTTTGGCACCAAGTACAGAAGCAAAACGAAATTGTTACCACCCCTAAGTATCCATCTTACCGTAAATTATGTGTCTTGTGCGTATGGTTTTCTTTTCCCTTATAATAACTTTTTTGATAAGTTTAAAAAAAAAATGTTTGTACCTCCTGTTTCAGGTGCCGTGAATGCGAGGTCGTTTACAAATACGACCAGTATGGGAGCCAAGCAACGAGCTGGCAGCTGTATGACGAACCTAGACCAGCCATTGAAGGCAACGATTGCATCTTCATGGAGCGGCAGTTGTTTGAATATCAATGTGCCCTTGCGTTAGTATTCTCTAGTTGCCCAATCATAAAGTGGTCAGAAACTTTTTGACTCTCGTGACTGTCGACGGGCACGATCGGGCGATGTGCGCGATCGGGCGATGTGCGCGATCAGGCGATGTGCGCGATCGGTCAATGTCAGTCAATCTTTACTTAACCTTTTAAAAATAATCCTCCAGAACCGCATGTTTCTGGTGTTTAACTGGTTGCAGCATTATTGACCGATGTACATGTACATGTACGGTACATAAATATATGTTAGAGTCCTAGACCAATTTACACCAGGAGTTATTGAATAATGGAAATGAAGTTTCACCCTTAAAACACTGTGAAACGGTGATTTAAGGCTGAAAGTGCATTTTTATTATTCAAAAACTCATAGTGGTAGACGCACTTACTACGGCTCTTTTGGCCCTAACTGATAACTCTGTTTATTTGTTATTATTGAATATGGTTTGTCGTACTAATTTAACAAATCTCTTGCATGCTGCTTTTAAAATTCTGCAAAACCACAACAATACTAAACAAAATACCTCTGGAGTTAATCACCGGAGGTAGTTTACTTTATTTTTAATGAGCCCAAGGGCTTTTCAAAGTGCTCCGACACTGTAAAACACTGGTTTATAATGGCTTGGAAGTGACATAATTGGTCGTCAGTATATTCAAGATTATTCTTGACAAATTTATGACACCACAAAAAAATCACATCTAGTCTTGACTAATTTTTTGAATAAACAACACATTGAAGAGGCAGGGTACCACAAATAAGCTAAATTATGACCCCTGTATACGAACACAAGAGCCTAGAAATACATGTATCGCCAAAAGAAAAGTCATAAAATTTGCAGCATTGTAACTGTCTATTTGGTTTTTTTTGGTTTTTTTAGGAATCATTCCTGGGTGAGTTTTGCAGGTTTTTCAGAGTCATATAATGATGCTTTCGACCTCAGCAGAAATGCAGGTATGTGAACAGTATTGTTAAATAGGTACTGTACAGGTATATGTACATGAAATATCAGTCTCAACATTCAAAACCAAGTACATGTATCCCATTATTTTCATAATCTATTCATAAATGCAACGCATGGTGTAAATGAAAAAGTAGTGAATGTGATGGAAGTGTTGTAAATAAAGTCTGCTATGAACATGTATACGTACAAACATGTTATCTTGCCGGGTCAGCCAAAAGCTTGTGCTGCTACAGAATTAAAAAGGCAAATACAACCTGAAAAACAAAATATTCAACAACCGACAATGAAATGGTATCCTTTAAAGCCCTAATCATTAAACATGTACTTTGTCAAGTAACGTTAGTTGGGTGGAACCTACACGTACATGTACATTTGTATGCATGTACACTATTTACTACATGTCGCCTCGGAGATGGTACGTAAGCCATAAAAAAGCTCATGTTAAACCTGCATTTACATGTACATTTAAGCTGATCATTATTTTCCTTTTAATTTTTCATTTCTTTAGGACTCACTTCCAAGCATGTTTCATCAGTGTTTTTCAATGGTGAATTAGAGAATGAGCTGCGTGACATTGGCCAACTTGGCATGTTCCAGATAATGCAAGTCGATGGTGATCGCGAGAAGATTTTTGAGCTGCTAGAAATTCTACGACGACAGACAATGTACAAGCACCCCAAATGTCACGCAAAATGCCAAGCTAAAGGTTAGGTCACTGTGAAATAAGCTTAAATTTTCTTTGATAAGCTGTGTTGTCTATGATTTTAAATACAGATGTACTTTATTATACACCATTTGTAAATGCTTGAATTGACATGAATAGGTGGATTTTGAGGAGTGTATTTTACAGTAAATATCGTATATAACTTATCTGTGCGAAGTTTTACAATAGTGGTTGCCGAAAAAGGAAGAAAACAATGTTTGTTTTAAACAAACCACGGGCGGTTGTTCTTTGTATTTATTATATTTTTCGTGATTGTTGACCAGCAACTGTGATTTAAATCAAGCAGCCCTGCTAAAACTCTGTTGAATTACATGTTTTCATGTACTTTTATTATTGTGTTTCTTATTTCTCAAATTCTGGTTATGTTTTTGGCTCAGTAAGTTTTATGCATTATTAATTAAAACTAAAAGCTCATAAATTTACATGCCTACACAGGTTGTGGACGAGTTTTCGTTGTTGATGGAATCTGGAAGTTGAGCTTTCCCCACTGCATGTTCAAGGTTCAGGTACATGTACTGTATGGTATACTTGTTGCTCAGGAATTTGAAATTTTAAAAGATTATCATTTTATTCCCTTGTTTGTGATTTGCACTTACATTCTCATAGTGTCAACATTTTACGCAATACATGTACCAACTTTCTTTCTGAGGTTGAAGGTGCTGCATACGATGTGTTTAGTTGTTTTAAAGGTACTTTGTAGTATACAACATTTGCAATTAATATGAAATACTTTACTTCACTGTAAGCGAATAACAGTCACAGGCATCGTGTGAAATCATGACGTCTGATGGAATGTTGTTTTCACAGAAAGTTATTATTTTGTTTATCAATTTCAAATGATTGCCGGCCCGCAACCGTAAACAAAACTGGACTATTTTTAAACACTGCCCGTAATGTATTTAATTCGCTAAGGAAGTCAAGAAGCAATACCACAACAATTAAACTTCTTTTTTTGGTTTTACCCAGCTTCTATAAAAACAAAACTTTAAAAACACGTCATTGCCACAATATTTATTATAAAAAAATTTCGAAAATTATAGCAAAAGCAAATGGTCTGTATACTACATTGTACCTTTAACTTTCAGAATGATTCCTTGTTTCTCCGTTAACAGAATAAGGTGCTGGGGATACCAGTTCCAAGCTTGCCAAATGTTTGCACCAAGTCTCCAGCCCATATGAAAGCATTCTGTGTTGACCACTGCAAATCTGCTGAAGACGCAGCAATACCAACAGAACTACGTGCCTTCCTAAAGCACTGCGCAGACAAAAAAGTTGATCCCACCATTGAAAGTAAAGTTGATTTTCTTCATTTTGGAATGTACATTAGGACATACACGTACATATACAAAGTCTATTAATTTTTTTAAACCCTTTAAACTTATTGTTTTCCATTCATCCTGTACACATGTATTTAAAACAAAACCAAAGCATCAATTGTTTATTCTTGCAATACTAATTTTGATATAAAAGTTTCAGCAATTTGGTCATGAATTTAAATGTTTCAGTCAAATGTTGTATTCAGTTCAATCTTACATTTTTCATTTAGTTGGTCGCCTTTTTCATTTAGATGGTCACCTTTAAATTTTTTTAAAGATTGAGTCGATTACATACAAACTAGAAATGGCTTTACATAGGCTTTATATAACATTGTTTTACATAACAAATAACTAGCCAAAGCTTATACTTTTAAAAGCAATAGCTTAAAACATAAAACATAAAAACACGCTTTTGCTTTTGCCATAAAGCAATTGGCTGTGTTTCAAGTTTCATAGGGTGTCTTTTAATGATGGTAACCATTTGGTCAAATTTGAAAGCAGTTAGATCAGCACCACATAATTTGTGTTGAAGGAATAGCTTATGTTTTTGCTTGAGCTTTTGCTTCTGCTTGTTCAGCGATTGCTATTTTGTATGTATTTGACTAATCGTATAATAAAATAAATATATACATGTATTTATATCCTTTGTCTATAGATATAGATATTTCTTTCATACTACTTGCAAAAAATTAAAACAAATAATGAGACATTGTACTTTTCTATGGATACTTCAACAGCTGCTGGGCCTGCTCCTGTTGCCGCTACACAACCTGCTGGTGCTGCCGCTACGCAACCTGCTCCTGTTGTCGCTACACAACCTGCTGGTGTTGCCGCTACGCAACCTGCTGGTGTTGCCGCTACGCAACCTGCTGGTGTTGCCGCTACGCAACCTGCTGGTGTTGCCGCTATGCAACCTGCTGGTGTTGCCGCTACCCAACCTGCTGGTGTTGCCGCTACGCAACCTGCTGGTGTTGCCGCTACGCAACCTGCTGGTGTTGCCGCTACGCAACCTGCTGGTGCTGCCGCTACGCAACCTGCTGGTGCTGCCGCTACGCAACCTGCTGGTGCTGCCGCTACGCAACCTGCTGGTGCTGCCGCTACGCAACCTGCTGGTGTTGCCGCTACGCAACCTGCTGGTGCTGCCGCTACGCAACCTGCTGGTGTTGCCGCTACGCAACCTGCTGGTGCTGCCGCTACGCAACCTGCTGGTGTTGCCGCTACGCAACCTGCTGGTGCTGCCGCTACGCAACCTGCTGGTGTTGCCGCTACGCAACCTGCTGGTGCTGCCGCTACGCAACCTGCTGGTGTTGCCGCTACGCAACCTGCTGGTGCTGCCGCTACGCAACCTGCTGGTGCTGCCGCTACGCAACCTGCTGGTGTTGCAGGTACTCACAGAACAACTGGTTTATGTATGAACTATGAACATGTTGTTATTGCCACTATACTGTTCATGCTCCTGTAGCAACTATATGTATTTGAAAATCAAATAAATTTTGTGCATTTGTAATGGAAGCCGAATTGTACCAGTAGAGTTAATGTAATATATATTTGCATTGTTTTGCCCTAGTGACCAAAAAATGTTCAAAATATTCGGTAGAGTTAATTGAGTTAATTTCTATTTAATTACTTTGTGACACTACATTTCAATGTTGAACTCTTGAATAATCATTTTATATACATTTTTTGATACATACAGGTGTATCTGCTCAAATCCATAGTTTTGAAGATGCACCCGATTCGTCTGTAAATGGTAAGTTGTTTTAAATAAGTGTCTGTATTTAAAACAAAACTTGCTTATTCATTCAAAACAAAATTAAGCATAAAATGCTACATTGCTCGGTACGAAGCTGACATAAACTTAACTGCTGGCCTGTTTGCTGTGTGGAAGTTCACACATCAACCATAGTGCAATAGTTGCCAGAAATGTTTATACTAGTGGGAAATTATCATGTTAGAAAACTAGACTAGTTGGCTGGCAGGCATTTCCAGATGTGTAATCGGTATTTCCAGTAAAATGTGGACAAACTCAAGTTAATAAATTCTGACCTGTCAATACCATATAAAGTCGGGAAAATTGAAAATGGAGATATTGGTATTTTCAAATTCTTGAGAAAGAGCTTTCCAATGGTACATAACACTTTGGGTGTTTTGCGATAAATAGATTTTACAGCGCTCCAGAAAGTCATGGGTTTCACAAAACAGGTTTGTGAGAAAACTTATTTTAAACATCTTAAACAAAACACGCAAAAGATTACAAAACAGGAAAAGTAAGGTTTGGTTGAGCATAGCAACGGCTATGTTCTAATCATTATTTCTTCTTGAAACTTTCCACACTTATGAAATATTGTAAAAACAACAAAATATCTAAATTTCTAAAACGTGAGATAGTTACGAGGACATATTTTGCATATTTAAATAACTGGTTAATTAGACCACAAATGGACTCTAATAAATATAATACTATAATAAAAACACTAACTACGCAAAATCGCATAATTTAGAAGGTTTTCGATCATCGGATTGCACCAACAAAATGGGAATATGTAGAAGAGGACTAAGGCTTTAAAAATTACGCAAAATTATGACCACAGGTGTCCTGTGATACAGAAAATAATGTAATAATCTTTGTAGCTTTTTGGGGGATTTTGTTTCTGACAAAATAGGCAACAAGTGAGATAAATAATAATGCTTAGGCCTACATGTACACGTATATTGAAAACAAAATGCAATTGATGCACAAACAGTTAGACGTGCACCCTCTAATTTAACATATTTGGCTATTTTTCTTTAAAGAAATCACAGTTAGCCAAGTCGAAGAAGTCCTTCTACAAATGCAACCTAGACATTCAAGTGGGTCCTCTGTTGTTGATGCTCAAGGTAGGTTTTTGTAAAATTATGCTGATGAGAAATGTAATAGATTGTTTGGGAAAAAGAGGTGGGGGTTGTGGACAATGTCGTGCTAGTACACACTTTGCTCATGAACTGTTGTTTGTGTGCTTTTGTTATAATACTGTACTACCAAAGCATGGAAATTAACATTGTCTCTAACCTATTTTGAATTATAAACTACGTAGTTGTGATTATTGGTTGCCTAGAATTAGCATACTTGTTTGTTCCTTTCTCACACTGTGTTCCCGATTTATATTACAAAAAAACCACAAATTTTTAAAATGTTTTAATCGTGGTTATGGTTTGTGACTTATTTTCATAAAGTCGAATCCAGTTGCTTGCCTTATGCTGTGTCCTTGGGCAAGCCACTTTACTAGACTTGCCTCTCTCCACGCAGTAGTATAAATGGCTACCGGAATTATCTGGGGAGAAACCTGCGATGGACTGGCATCCCATCCCAGAGGCAAACATCGGCCTGATGATCCACATTGGCTTTATTAATTTGTTGTCGCAGTTCCCTGCCCATAATCCAGTTTGGCCACTGAATTTGTTCCTTTTCTTGATTTGAATCGTGTGCTAAAATGTGTTTTGCCTAATCAAATTATTATTTATTTTTACAGCTACTTCTCCTTTTCTTCAACAACACTCCTCTGTGGTTAACAACATAATGGCAGGATGCATAGAGGAGAAGCCATCATCTTGCAAGAAAGATCTTGGAGGCAAGGCTCGGCTTCAGAAGTGGTCCCGGGGTCACCTGTTTATCGTTCGAGCTGGAGGTCACATTGAGTACTGGCAATCTTTATACAAGTAAGTTAATCATTAAGCAAATATATACCCAGCAAAATATGAGATTGAGAACCCCCCCCCCCCCTCCTTAATCTCCATACATATACACTCTCCAGACTATTGTAACCCCCCCCCCTCCCTTCCCCAATTAAAGTATTCCCGAGAAAACACAATCTTTCCGCAAGCACAATGACCACCACAAAGGAGGGGAGGAGGTTCCCTCTTTCTCATATCTTGCTTCATATGGACAAATAAATAGACTCTTCAGAAGATGACATGAATACCAAGAATATATCAGAAATGGTACAAAGAATGTTGATTGGTAGAGGGACATGTGTGTTACCCGATATGTTTTTTTTGGTTCTGTGATATTTTTTGAACCCATGCATGGATGATAATTTTGGTATTTGATTATCAACCAAAGTCTATTTTTCAGTTGCAAATTCATAATGTTTACTGTTAATACTATCTTCCAGTACTTTTAAACCAACAAGAAATGTCAATGACAGTTTTTAAATTGTTTTTTCCTTTTATACATATAGGTCAGAATCCCCATCCCAAGTGTTTCTTATACTGTTGGCATGGCTAAAACAGTATTTAAAAGCTATCCCCGTAAGCGAGTGGTCGCACCTAGCCATCGTCTATGACAACATGTGTCACCTTGACAACATGAAGGTCGCCAGAAGTCCCCTGCCTCTACCATCGCCATGGTCGCATATGTGGTGTGCACTCAAAAAATGTGTCGACAGGCTTCACATCCGCAACCACACTGATGTCGAATGCAAGAACAAATACCACCCGAAGGACCATCTTCAAGAAGAGGACAATACCATGATTTGCGAACAGACGTTTGTGTGGCTGTCCCGATTCAAAAAAATTGTTTGTGCCATGCCCAAAAATCATCATCTGTTTTACATTCACCGCATGGTTAAGCGGCGTAACAAATATACAGCTTGGTGCTATGAGCAGAATTCCAACCCTGTTCTTCCAGTTGTTAAGAGTGTAAATACATCATAATTTATTTCAGTGGGCCTTAACGAATTCACTTCGAACTGAATTATGAACCAAGCTTTACCTAGGTGGTTGTTAATCATGATTTAATACATAAAGTTTCCTGTTGGGAATTTAATTTTGTATCCGCTAAACTAAGAAAAATCTTTAAATGATTAAATTTTGTTTTTGTTTGTAAAATTGTTTAACTATTTCAAAGTTATGGTTAACAAAGTGCAACAGTGTGTGTGATAACATTATATTGCTTTTCAGATAAACTCATATTGCTATTTTTCTACTTGCAAATGTTATTGCCTCTAAAACGAAAATACTGGTCAAGTACATGTACTGTCATACGTTGTCTTTGAATTGGTGGCATGTGTGTTAATTGGTGCAGTATTGACCACCATGAACTAGTCCATATTGGCGAATGACACTAGAGGGGTTTTGCCTATACCATATCGTTATAGACAACATTAATACTTGTTGTGCAAGTGTCTTTATTGACAGGTCTTGGAAACCCGTTTGTCAAAATTGTCATTGCTATGGACACTTATCTGCACCATATTGGTTTGGATATAAGACAAAAAGGAAATTTAAGATATTGATGTTTGAAACTTTATCGAACTTGTTTTGCCCAGTGTATTTAAGTAACAACGTATTAATTTAGGTAAATAAATGTTGTGTAAGCCTGCAAGTTTGCAGTTATAACATTTTCAGTATAACTGTCTGTTTTGCGGTTACGGTTAACTTATTTAATTAATAATTGCCTACCTAATTAGCGCTGCTTCATCAAGGAATTTAGTGTGTGCGCGTAGTACGTGTTGATAATCGCGGTTCTGCAATTGCTAATTTTCTGCATCACATTTTGTAGGCTGACTGGCTACATGTTAGATAAGCTATGAGAAATGTCCATACACAATGTAATAAACTGTACTAATTGTGACGTGCTCCAACGAAACCCGGACAAAGTTTACAATTAGTGTGTTGTTTTGGGTTTTTTTAAGAAAAGAAATACAAAATTAATCGAACATGAAAACTATTACTGTGTAACCGTTTAACCGCTGCAGGCCTATTGGTATTAGATAATTTTTCTCGCAAAGTACACGTTCTACATGACTTGAATAGAGCGTTTTTTGTGTGTGTGGTTTTTTTAATGTTTTTATCTTAGGGAGGAGGAGGGGTGGGGGGGTTCAACCCTAACATGAACAACCATCATTCAAAACTGTCCAGTGTATTTGTAAATATGGTTTTATCCAGTGTAGGCTATGTGATTTTGAAGCTTGACAAAACTGTAAAACCGAAAAACATAATTTGTAGGTAATAATCCTGTTTTTATGATGCGTCATTGTTGGCGAATTGATTATTGGGCATGGTACTCCTTGGTATTGTAGCACAGACATTCTTTTCTTTCATTTTGGCCGCTATACAATTGGTGAGCGTGCTGTATTCTTTGTCATGGGAATACTTTTTCCTCTAAACCATGATGTTAATTAAAGATTGTTTTACTTAATTTTATACATACCTGTACACTTGGGTACATGTATTTTCTTTGGCTGTGCGTTCAGATTTAATTTGTTAACAATAAATATAAAAAGTAAACTTATTTATGTATTAACATTTGTGGTAATTATGTGCCCCCCACCAAAAAAAAAAAAAAAAAAACCTGTCCAAACTGTGTGTTGAAATTTCTTTGAATTCGTGTAAAAAAATGCATGGACCAAATTTCACAAAAATACTTATTTCATCACACTATGTCCAAACATGCCATTTTTGCAGCGCGAACGACTCTTACTAATAGTAATACTAGTCTTGAACTTTTGTGGCGCAGTAATGTACTCGCACCGGCATAACAAGTTTTCAAAATTATATTTATTAAAGGGAATAACAGTGCGAGGGCCCGGTCATTATCATGCATTAATGACCTGGTCCTTGCGGCGCTTTACGATCTTTGGTCATTCCCTAAATATTACCCTCCACGTGATCGAGTCTCCTAGATATTTATTAAATGTATTTACACATATTGCGTGGTTTATGATTACTTACATAACGGCGTTGTCTGCCATTTTTGATATACCATGAAAATGTTGCTATTGATAACCGTCGTCGACAACAGTGCCTCGGTCAGTTAGTCTAACTTGGGTTAACTCGTTGATCTCCATTTTAAGTCCTGACCCCAACTTTTAAATGGCAACAAGTCTAGTGTAATTTGTTTCCCAATATCAAAAGTTTCCTTCGCGTGCGCGTTAACACGGCACATTTAGCTCTCGCCTCGTAGTCGTATAGGGAATTTGTACAAACTCGAAGTGTTCCAGTCAAATTCTTATATGAAAGCATTTATCGATTTAAAAGAAACTTACATAATTATGGTTATACCATATGTATGTAGATTAAGCATATCCAGTGTCAATCTTGATACATGTATGTACTTTTAAATAAAGACTTTTAGGCCTATTTTTTGTGTTAAGCGCGTTGCCCGGTATGCGCACAGAACGTAAAAGGTGCGCGGTGCGTTGCCCGTCGAACGAACGAACTATAGTGTACGGGTGTGCAAAGTGCGTTGCACCATAGGAGCGTAATTATACGCGCTTGGCTTTTTATAGCTACACGCGCATGCCGTGCAGCCTTCGCGTGGTCGTTTTTTGCCCATACGGCCCGGCCGGACGTACGTCGCAAAAGCCCTTTTAATTGCGCCATCTTGTGTTCAACTTTGTCCAGTCGTATTGTGGTCGTATTATAGGTAGATACCCCATTTGCTAATATCGAAAATGTTTACTACGAATTATTAGATAACATCTTACTTATTTGAAAATAAATAATGACTGTAGACATCCAGTAATTGGTTGCGCTAGATATCCTGTAATTTTTCCGAAGAAAGTAATTTATTTTTAATTCACGATTCACGAAAACCAGAAAAAACATAAGAACCACTACCTGACGCCGGTTAAACAAAACACGCCGTTTTTTTCTTGCTTTTATCAGCATTCATTATAGTAAAATTTGGTACAGTTCAGTCAAACGATATTTACTAAAATACCCCCCCCCCCCCCCCTTGTAAAGCCACTCATTCAATGTAATTCAAGCAATTACCAATGGTGTATAATTATTTTTTAAAGTATGTGTTTACTTTGGGGGTTTATTTTATTAAAAATAGTTTCACTAACATGCCAGATGTTTTGCACTTGGAGTTGCAGAGACAAAATTTGACAATTTAAAGCAGATAGGGGTTCAAAATGATGGTGAAATACAAACACATCCAAGGCCCAGATCTATTAAAAAAATCAGTGAGAACCCGTTATTCTCAAATTTGACGGCACATATGGATTTTGCAAAAATACAGCTTCCATACCCCAATTAATGTTGACACCAAACGCATGACATGGTTATTCCTCCATGGTTAAACAAGTAAACACAAAAGCTCACATCAGTTGTACATGAGTCCTAATCCTACCGATGCGCTTCATTTTGATCCGAAACAAAGAATCCAACTGGAATGAACACAAAATGCAATTGGGAATGGATTACTATAAGCTTCTTGATTTGATGGGGCCAATGGTCAACATAACATCTCAATTCAAGATGTGACAAAAATGAACCACATGGGCTGCACTTTCTTGAATAATTGAGATGACAAAGACGATGACAAATTCCTGAAGTTAGGCCTACTCAAAGGAAAAGTGTTTACTTTTTAGATTTAAAAATTGGCCCTGAACCCCTTTAAGGGGGTTCTTTAAAAAATACTATCCTATTTGGTCCCCCCATAAGCAACATGAAAACATCTGAGATCTTGAACCCCCCCCCCCCCCCCCCCCCCCCCCCCCCCCCCAACAACAAAAATATACAGTGTACTTGATCCGACACGGTTAAGCATGACTAGATAGCTCAGGCTCAAAAACCTTCATATAAAATGTTTGAAAATCTACCAATAACAGTACACTTGCTAAGGAACCTCGATACCTTGATATTGATGATCAAGAAAGTATCTCGTAAGGTTCAGTATGCAAATCAAATTAAAAAGGGGTAAAGAAATTAAGAATACCACTTGGCTATTCGTGACTAAATCCAATAAGGTATTGGGAATTATATAATCGCCATATATAGGGTTTCACTTATTGGCCCTGGTAATGTGCATCAGATTTTGAAGAATTGTCTGAATTCTTATAATAAATTATACACTACAACAGGTGGCAAGCCATCTGGCTCTCGAATAATCTCTGAAAACCTTTTAATGTTTACAGACAGTCCGATTGCTGGTTTCCATTAAAATTTACTGAGGAAATCATTAAAGGAAAGTTTAATTTAAACCCAAATATATTGAAACCCCATATAAAGGTATGACACACCATTCTCAGATATACTGTATCGACACATTTTACTACCGAATTATTACAAACTATTTTACTTATTTAAATGTGACCGTTAGGAAGCTCCAGGACGGAGGAGAGTACAAGGGCTGGACACAGTAAACTGTATATATGTACATATAATACACAAACCCTAAGAACCGAGGAAACATTACAACACCTCATGGAAGAGCTAGAAAACTTCAAGTGGAGTATCATTGGTCTAGCAGAGACAAGGAGGGAAGGGGAATATCTAGAAGAAATAAAAGGTGGTGCATGGCTGTTCAATAGAGGGAAAACTGAAGAGAGCAAAGAGACCAGAGGAATTGGCTTTCCCATACACCCTAGCATAAAAGACTACATTAGCCAGATAAAAAGCTACTCGGACAGAGTGATCTCATTACAAATACAAGTGTCAGGAAAAGAAGATGTGTGCATAATTCAAGTTTATGCACCAACAAGTAATCACACAGACGAAGACGTCGAACAGTTTAATAAAGATATCATGAAGGCAACTGATGAGCATAAATCTAAATATACCATTGTCATGGGAGACTTTAATGCCAAAGTAGGAGAAGCGAAACCAGGAGAAGAAATAATCATTGGGAAATATGGTATTGGACAGAGAAACTCGAGAGAAGAAACACTTGCTGCTTTTGCAACTCAACATGACCTAGTTATTACAAACACTTACTTCCAGAAACATAAAAACCGCTACTGGACTTGGGAGAGCCCAAATGGTGCAGTTAAAAACCAAATTGATTACATCTTGAGCAGTCAAAAGGGAATAGTGGAAAACAGTGAAATAATCAGCAGAGTAGACATTGCCAGTGATCATAGGATGATAAGAGCCACAATAAAAATCAATAGAAAACTTGCCAGGCTGAAATTTATCAACAACAAGAAAAAGCAGTAAGTGAACATCTTTAAACTTCAAGGACAGAGAGAGGAGTTCCAAATCAGACTCCAAAACAGATTTGAAGGTTTAGAAGTCGAAGATCTGGATCTGGAAACAAGGTGCAACAAAATAATCACAACCATAATGGATGAAGCAATAAATATTGCAGCATCAACAAAGACAGGCAAACTGAAAACCAGCGAAGATAAAGAAATCGAAGCCATTGATAAAAAGCGAAAAGGGCTCAGACAAATATTAAACAAAACAACTCTGCAGAAAATCGAGTATGCTGAGTCAGTCAAGACAAGTAGAAAAAAGAGACGTCAAAGAATGAGAAGAAGAAAGGAGGAACAAATCAAGAGAGTTCTGGAGACAGGAAGAGGACCAAAGGAAACCATCAAAAGAAAAAATACAAGAATACACAAACTGAGAAAGGAAGATGGAGATCTCACTGAGGACAGGGGCGAAATACTTAAGGTGTGCTCAGACTTCTACCAAGAGCTTACAGTTCTAAAATAACACAGTCTGAAAGAGAAGCAGCAGAAGAGATGACATCAGATACACAGAAACTACCGCATGTAACGAAAGAAGAAGTCGAATACGCACTGAAATCAATGAAAAGAAATAAGGCACCAGGGATAGATGAAATAACAAGCGACATACTGAGGGAGGGCGGTCACGAGGTGATATCTCAATTAACCATCCTCTATAATCAAATCTTCATGGAACAAAAGATACCAAGACATTGGAAAGAAGCGAAGGTCATTCTTCTTCATAAAAAAGGCGACAAAACTGACATAAAGAATTACAGACCCATCAGTCTTTTATCTCATCTCTACAAAATTCTCACAAAAATCATACAAAAAAGGATTACGACAGTTCTAGATGAACATCAACCAAGAGAACAGGCTGGGTTCAGAAAAGGCTTCTCAACAACAGATCATTTACACTCACTAAACCAACTCATTGAAAAAGTCAACGAGTATCAACTGGACTTGTGCGTGGGATTTATACGAGAAGGCATTCGACTCTGTGGAACACAAATATCTGTTTCAAGCTCTGAGGAAAATGGAAATCAGTGAAGGATATGTAAAGTTACTGGAAGATATCTACACTGAAGCAACAGCAAGGATTTACATTGACAAAGACGTCTCACAGGAAATAAACATAAACAGAGGAGTTAGGCAAGGGGACCCAATATCACCCAAATTATTCACTGCGGCGTTGGAAGAGGTTTTCAAGAACACGTCACTGGATGAGAAAGGGTACAACATCGATGGAGAAATGTTAACAGATCTACGTTTTGCAGATGATGTGGCTCTAATCACCTCTTCCATTAACAACTTAGAAGCGCAAATAAATGAAGTAAACAGCAATAGTAAAGACATAGGTTTGAAGATGCACAAAGGAAAGACAAAGTTCATGACAAACTTCAATACAGATGACTCAATAACGGTGGAGGACCAAGAGATCAGCAGGGTCAATGAATACAAATATCTAGGCCAAACAGTAAAAATGAACGACAACACAAAATATGAAGTATCAAACAGGATTAAGGCAGGATGGAGCTCCTTTGGACAATACAGAGGAATACTTGGTGATAAGAACATACCTATGGCACTTAGGAGAAAAGTATATGATCAGTGTGTGCTACCAACAATAACTTATGGAGCAGAAACATGGACAACAACCAAACTAATAGAACATAAACTCCGCACAGCACAAAGAGCAATGGAGAGACAAATGCTACATATCTCAATTAGAGACAGGATTAAATGCACAGAAATACGAAAAAACTGGAGTAAGATACATCATAAGGACAATAAAACAAGCTAAATGGAGATGGGCTGGACACACTGCCCGAAGAAATGACAATAGATGGACAACAAGAATAATGGATTGGCAACCAAGGACAGGGAAAAGGAAAAGAGGTAGACAGAAAAGAAGATGGAGAGATGACATCAGGGCATATGCAGGAACAACATGGACCAGAACTGCAAGAAATAGAAATGAATGACATTTTCATGAGGAGGGCTACATCCTACACTGGATGAACACAGCCTAAATGATGATGATGAAAAAATATATTAACCATTGCTGACATCCAGGAAAAAAGATTGCGCTCGATATTCAGTGATTGTTTAAAAAAAATGAATTAAAACAAGCACGATCACGGCGATCGCGAATAAAACAAGATAATCTCTTGCCTTTGCTCTAAACTTACGGTAGCTTGCACACGCCTGGGTATTATTTGTTGCAAAGACACCAATGTAGGCCTACATGTAAATGTACATGTAGGCTACATATATTGTAGTTCAGCATTATATTTTCAATTCAATAAAGCTACTTAATTTAAATAGAGTGAACACTGAACTTATGATAAATACCATGAATTTTGTCACTGGGGGAATCTAAGGGGACATTCACATTAATAAAATATTATTGTGATTTTGCAAAAAATTGTAAGAAGGATGGTTGGACTAGACGAGAGACCTAATGACGTCATAATCATAGTTTTGTCATAGTTTTGTCACGTCGACGTAAGTACAAACCATAGAGCTATAATAAATTACTAGAGCGCTAACTAGAGTACAAACATAGTATTCCAAGACTGCGTATAGTACCCCTACCATAAGAATCATGGGAGCCTCCCCCCCCCCCCCCCCCCCCCCCCGTTGTACACGGATGCTTATTATTTTACATCAACCAACTTCTGCCCAAAGGCAACAGGTCAGTTTCTGTTGGTGTACATATTAAAACAATTGGCTAGCGCACTATGAAAAGATAATAATCCGATTGTTGTTTGAGAAACCCCAATGGTGTCGGCTTGCATGTAACTTGGCCCTGAACATTGTTGATTTTATACTGTTTTCAATGGGCTTGAATTAGGCTAGTGCACGCACTTGAAGAAATCCCGAGTTTCTAATAAGAAATAAACAAAAAATGGCGCCCTCAAGTGACTACCGAATATATAAATAACGCTACGCACGTATTTAACAAGGGTAGGCTTTACCATTGGTATTTGCTTAAATTATCAGGATTGGGTGGATTTTGAGGGTTGCATTTCAGAGTAAAAATCGTTTAACTGACCTGTCCTAATGTTGTTAATTATGAATGCTTAGAAAAACAAGAGAAAACAGTGTTCGTTTTCAACCAGCTTCAGGCATTTTTTATTTTGTTTTATTTTGTTTATACATGTATAATTTTTCAAAACAAATACCGAATATCAAGCGCAATCAATTGGCTGGATGCCTACAATCAATATTCACCTTTAAATAAGCAAGATATGTTTTAATAATTCTGTATAGTAACAAATTATTAACGATTATTAACGATAGAGGATGGCAAATAGACGAAACAAAATCAAAATACAAAATGAATCGAGCGATAAGTTATCTCATGGAGGAATAAGAGCAGCTCTTATTCCTCCATGGTTATCTCAACATTTGTTTACAGTGTGTTTGTAGTCTCGTACAAACTATTGCAACATCGCAACAACAGGGGCGTGGTTTGTTAATTTAAAAACCCCGCCCGCAACTAATTTCTCAGAAAACGTGTGTCCAATGTTTGCAAGGCATTGGTCTACAAGTTCAAACTGGTTAGCACCCAAAACACATGCGCTGATAATCGCTGAAAAATGCGTGCTACTTAGAATCAGGAAACCCCTAAAAGGGGCGTGGCTTGTTAATTTAAAAGTGACTTTATATACATAAAACATATTTAATTATCATTTGAAAACATTGCGGATATTTATTTAGATTCAACTCACAGATAGGAATTAAAAATCAGTAATCGGTGTTGATTTTGGCGTGCATATAGCGGTTTTCACATTTTACCCCCCTTTTTTTCTAAAAATAGCCACAGAAAATGACCAAACCCCCCAAAATTTTGGAAACATATAAATCTGTAAAATGGACCCACCAAGCATTCCAAAACTGTTTTTATATCACTTCTAGGTCTTAAAAAACACCTGACGACATAAGGACCCCTACTATATTGTAACCTAACCCACCCCCCTTGAATCCTAAATGGAATTTCTGAGATTCCGGGAACACAATGGTCAACACAAAAGAGGGGGGGGGGGGGGGGGGGGGTTGTCTGCCACACTTGTTGTTGTTTGTATAGTCATGGAGGTATACTACTATACAGTTCCCACCATGAGGCTAAATAGCTATAGTGCTCTCCATTTCTCTACACGGTCATAAAAGCATAAACTGTATTGATTAATAATGTTGACCCTCATGGGGACTTCAAAACCAGCACTTGTCCATCATATGGCGCCCTAGTCTTGGTCAAGACCAAGCTAGCCCGTTCATTTGTTCCGCGGCGCGCCGTCCGTATTATCTGGGCTTATTGAGGGCGCCCTTCATTATCGCCAGATTCCTGGATCTCCACTGGAAGAGATCCAGGAATCTGGCGATAATTAAGGGCGCCCTCAATGAGCCCAGATAATACGGACGGCGCGCCGCGGAACAAAATGAACGGGCTACAGCTTGGTCTTGACCAAGACAGCAAGACTAATGGCGCCCTAGCTTTGATTCAGTGGACGAGGTTCTGGTCTAATTAATAGTTTAAACCTATTCTGATTGGACCTTTCAGGCTCTTACTTCTAGGGTTAAAGAAGATGGTCACGACCAATCATAATCTGCTTACACAAGATTAAACATATGTCGTGTTACTGGGCGTGGTTTAGGCCAACAAACAAAATGATATACCTGATACAGTTTAACTTGAGTAATATCGATTATTTGCTTGAAAAGAAGCATCGATTATGGGGATAACGTGCGCGTTGTGTTTGCTGTTGATGACACGAGGCTGCTATAACGAGCCGGTGCAGAGTGGAGTGTACTCGTCGTTTAATACGTCTTCACATGTGTACGTCTTTGTTTACACCACACACATACACTAGCCTGTGAATAGAAAACAAAAGCAACTCTACAGCTCAAACTGTCAAGTGCAACAGGCCAAGGAATATTTACAAGGAAACGATTGAATGCTATAGATGAGTGGTGGAACCATGGCCAACAATGGTAAGCATACAGTTGTTATTAGTAATGGAACATGCATGAGAAACAATTTCGTTCAGAATCTGTTTATTCCGCCATGCTCGTGTGGTTCGATTGCCTATTTTTAAAACATTTTTTACGGTAAATTACTTTTGACAATTTTCAACGTAAATAACTTATTGTGTGAAGAGTTTAATGGAACTAATCCCCCAGTTGTTTAAACTTTCGCACGGCGGAAAAAAACAACGTGGCGGAAAAGGTAACTTTAGCGAGGCGGCCCGCATATGAGCCACTGGTCCTGTATTCAAAAGTTCAAAAGAGCTACCATGTGGGTCTACGCTCTATCTAGCTTTGAGGTGCATGTAGAGATAGCCAACATAGCTTTTTGAGAATCTTTTTTGATGGCTGCAATAATTCACTAGGACAGGTGGGGGGGGGGGGGGGGGGGGGGCATGGAGTTGTTCACTTTATCTTATCTGTCCCAAAATGGCACACGTCGCTTGTTATAATGTACATGTATTTCGTCGTATTCCATGTTACATTTATTAAACAACTTCAGCATTATACATAAAATACATTTAATAAAATAATTAAAGAACACTGCATTTTCTCCTTAGATGGGATGACAGCAAATGAACAGTCAAGACATTTGCAACATGCTACAAAATGTTTTAGTTTACAAACAATTGCGCTATGCGCTGCCACTGATCAATCAACGATCCCTTATATCAAATTAATGACCACTACCATGAGTCCTTGTAATTAGATCCCTGGCGCTTTACTGTTAAAATGCAGCCTTGTAGACCCCATGGTATAGACCTAGGAAATGTCAAGTGCATCTGACAGGCCAAACTGTCCATTACAAGTCCCCGGTAACTGAATTGCATTCGGGGAAAAGATGAAAAACAGGCGTGGGCAACGTGGCGGCAAGTAAATCCATTACTCATCGTTTGGTCTATAGGGACTAATGGTTTTGTCTTACAATGTAATGGGAGATCAAGAATGAACGCACCTAATATCAAGGAGGATTGAAGTACTCAGGCTGTTTTGGTCTATAGTTCGGGTCACTGTAATCGTACTTAACAGGTACTCGTCAACAATTAATTCTTGGCAAACATAATCATTACTTTTGATCGAATATAGTTCGTGCTACTCGTGCTGGCACGAGTAGTATCATCGAATGTTAAAAAAACAACCGTCACGAGTACATGACGATGAGTTACTAAATAAAACACGACCTATAGTATATTCGAATTTGGATTAAATAGTTGATTCTTAGTTTTGTGTTGAATTTCAAAGTTTTAGAGATAACTCTTTGGGTTGATCGATTTCAGTGTTTGAGTTTTAAATATTAAAAGCAATTACACTGCCCATCGTCACGGTGTATCGACCTCCCACCACGGACATTATAAACTGAACACACACGACACATTTTTATGTTATAATGTATAATTGTTTTTTGTTTGAAATAAACTAAATAAATGTAACCATAAACATAACCAATAAAACAAAAACCAATAATTAGCAACAACTTTTTAACTTCAAAAACAGTAATAATTTACATACATGTAACCTTAAACAAAAAATGTGTAACCAAAAGAGCCTTGACTTTAGAAATGTCCAACCATGCAAGCTAATGATGAACTGACATCTCTCATAACGCAAACTTATACAACCGAAGCAAAACATTAAAACCTTTTAACTTTAAATCTCCAATATAGAAAAAAAAAAACCCCTTGGAGGACTTCGGTTGAAAATGAATTAAAGAAACTGCGATCGATTAAACAAGGACAAAATTAAAATCGAAATAAACACAAAAGCTGTTTTACATTTACAAAGTTGAAAAGCATCATAAATATGTACACTTCGTTTAATTGATTACGTTATAATTTAAGGTTGTAGGCCTATACATCATTTTCAGATTTCGATTTATTTTAATACAAAATGACTAGGATAGCGAAGAACTGGAAAAGAAAAAGAATAACTGCCCAACGCAGGTTAAAGGTAACGTTTGTTTTTGTCTATGCATCCCCGATTGTACAACTTAGAACATGTAATTAAACTATTTTTAATGTAAATAAAAACACAAAGTAAACCCATTTCTGATGATTTAGGCAATTGAAAAAGTGTATCCCACAGGACAACGGCACGCTGCCAAAATCGTCCGTTAAATTAGGGACTGAAACAGTCGGCTACCCCGTGGTAAAGCTTGTTGATCCTGTGTATAGAGATGCGAGGATTATACTTGAATGATCGATTTATGATGTGTTAAAGCTAATGACGCGCCGCCTATCGTTGCTGTTATTGGTCTGGGTCTGACATATCACTACACACCGTGTGCGCCAGGCAAGAGATGTGTATGGGGCGTGTCATGTAGTATTACAAAGGGTGGATATATAGGCTGTATTTACATGTGCGCTTTCCAAATAATTTGTCTGTATCTACGTCGTCGTGTACGTCCCGAATTCGCTCCGGACATTATTATTTGTTATTGAGGATTTTGTTTATACGCACTCTTTTTGTTCTGTTAACAAAATTGTGTTGGACGCTTTGTAAATTATAATTCACGTTTGCACTCAGATACACGCAATAAAGGACAAAGGAGAAAGGATTCTGTTTTTGCTATTTTGCTGCAGCTTTCAAATTTATTAATGTTCGCTAAATGGTACCGTGCCCTTACGGGGGTCAATCGGCCACCGACCGCAAATAAGAAAAGTTAGCAGAGGTCATGCAGGCTTGACCACTGCACCTGGTAATTATCAATCTATTCAATAAACCAATTTCATACAAGCACGTGATGACAGCTTGCCAGATAGGCCACAGCCGTTGATTCGACCATGAACGATTGGGCAGCTTTCCCCAGTTGCAATTGACTTATGGGCTGATTAGACCCCCATGGCAGCTTGCCAAAAAGTCGATTACAATGAACGATTTTTTTATAAAACCGTATTGGTAATAATGAATCGACAATCGATTATACAAAAAGATGATAACCATTCTACAATAAACTTGCATTAGACTTGTATGGGCTGATCACACCCCCATGGCAGCTTGCCAACAAGTCCAGTAACCACAATGCATTACTATGTAGAATATCAATAAAGACTGCCCTATCACAGCCCAGTCAAATGCAAATACGAACCTTTGAAACGATTACAAGTTTTAGGGTAGTATAAAAATGCCACTACTATTAATGCTTAATGGTTATACGTTTTCCTCCTATTAAGAACCCCAATCGTCTTCTTAATGATTAGGAGTTTCTAAAAACCTTAATGGTGATTTATTAAAAGTTAACCGTATAATTGTACTGCATAGTGCTTTCAAACGCCTAAACTGGCAGTTGGAAATGAATTGCCCCCGCTGAACTTGGACGTGGGTGCAGACTATGATTACAATTGTTTCTATCTACTTCTTAATTTACAGGTTAACTAAAGCAAAATGAGTCTGTGTCAGTCCTTCCCCCAGCAAAAATGTCCCATAAATCCGCACGTGACCCAAAAGGTCCCGTGCACCCCCAAGAGGAGGCTAGGGGAGGAGGCGGGTACATGTATTTAATTTCCTTCTTCAATGCAAGCTGCAGCAAAAGTGATTCAGTTTACATTCTGAGATTTTCGCTTGCGCTCCTGCTTCCAATGCTGGCTACTGATTGGCCATTCTGCGTACACCTATGCAAGTACGCCTGCAATATTCTGGCCCATCGTTGCCAAGCGCGTGAAAACCTCAGCAAGTTATCACCCTGGCATCTCACGTTAAGTCCTGCCCCCTTATGACCTGAATACCAGTACTTGGGTATATTCCCAGAGCGATTGCTGCCCGTGTGCCGAGTATAATATATTTTATCGCCAATTTGCGATACAATTGATTGTTCCTGTATTGGGTCCATCGTTTTAAAACCATGCTATGTTTCATGTTTCTGTTATTTGACAATTAATATTAGTTCAGTCTTGTGGACTCCCGATTTATACGAGTTTGTGCAGGCTTAAATGTAAACTCCGGTATCCGAAATAAAAACACGATTGTGAGATCGCCCGTCTTATTTTTCTTTATTGTAATTATTGTAACTTCTTTTAAAAGGATTGGCTTTCCAAATGGTAAACGTGTTATTACTAAATATGCGCGTCTCGTTTGGACGGGCGCCCTAGAGCGGTTAGTTGTAAATTATTATGTGGGGACACAGCGTCACTGGGGGACGAATGAAAGAATGTCTGAGCTCTAGCTATTTGTCGAACGTTTATTTAAACGAGGGCGTTCTTTTTGTGTGTGTGTGTTTGGGTGGGGGGGGGGGGGGGGGGGGTATAATGTTTTTTTAAAATGTTTTCATTAGAAGTGTGTTATAGGAAAATGTTTTTTCTTGTAAAGAGGGAAAGCTACAGTATGATAAAACATTTAATACACTCGAAATTATATCCTTGTTATTCGAGAGTATTTTTTTTTAATCAACACGTATATGCTACTGTATGTGTGTTTTATTAAAACAATTGTTGTCTTTCTTTTTAAAACTGTACATTTCCAAAGAGTGGAAATAAACCCCATTAGAGTGAAATTCACGGCCACAGTTTAAAACTAACCAACCTGAGGGAGTTTTGCAGTAACATTAATTTCACCCTATAAATCGTATATTATAAAATCGGCTATATTTTTAATCTGTTTGATAATATTTGCGATAACTTGACGCGGTTCTTTTTTCCATTTTTGTACAGACTACTTTGTCATGGAAGCTGACAGGATTTGGAAAGTTGTGAGAACTAAGAGGAAATCAATAAGGAGAACAGAGGTTGCCTCGTTCACTATGACAGTCGAAAGACTCATCGACGCAGGCAAAAAAAGTGGCCTTCTTCTAGAAGTACGCAGTGCAGTGATGAACATCACAAGGTTAGCAATGTAAACTATTATTATATCAAAATAAAGATGAACTTAACGGTCTGTCTTTTCTTGTCAGCAACCTGGCACAGTCTGGATCAAATACGACTTTACTAGGGGTGCACTGTGTGAAGCTATTTCATTTAATGTACTTTCTTGTGTTAATTAAAAGTGACCCACTCCTTCATGTTACATACTTTGTCTGCTTTGCAGAATATGCTTCGTAACTAGTGCTTCGATGGCCAATGTTGACCGATTCACCAAAGAACTGTCTGAATCATTCGGAGTACAGGGTGGAGGAGGATGCAGTCTGCTCCATACTCTAAACGCAAAAGACCTCAAGAGGTTTTTCTTGCAAGAGGTTGAACATTTTTCACAGTAAGTCAGCCATGTTGCTTCGTTTTATGTTATCGAGCACATTTTAATTTTCAGCCAGTGTGTACAATAAATAGTTTCCAGTATTTGCAGATTTTTTTCGCAGTTGCTTTTTTCTGATCGAACCCTAAATGACCTAATTTGCTTGGCATGCTATGTCAATCGTCTCAATCAGCCCAGTCAGACAGCTACATGGTCAAGTAAATGCGAAAATAATTGTGGTTTCAGGGACGCCTTGAATTAAAGTTGAACCACTGCATGCATTTAAAAACTCGGATTGAATGAACATCATATTGTCACAAGACTGAGTCTAGGCAGTCAGATTATATAAAATAGGCCTCTGTATACGCATAAAATCAGGTGTTAAAACTTAAAGTGATGTTCACATTTGCCTTCTCTGTTTTTCTACGTGTACGCCCGCGTGTATCCAACATACAAAAAATAATAATAACAAAATGCTGGTCCAAACTGTTGCTCAAAAACACTATCAACGTTTTATTTACTTTTCCAGCAATGTACGCGTGCATGTGTAAAGCAAACAGTAACAACACTAATAATACGAATTCATGAACATTGTTGCGATTGCAGAAGGTGTAAAGAAGACGGTGGTTACATATCGAAGAAGGCAGCTTCGTGCGTCGGTAAACAACCTGGCACAGATATATGGGTTTTGTCTAAGGACACCCAATTAGATGGAGATGGCAAAGAAATCCCAGTGGGTCAGCAGGAGTTCGTGTGGATAGACCGTGCTCTATCAGGCAGTGCAAGTTGCAAGCAGCTTGATGTGCCGACGAAATTCGATCTCTTCAATGCAGATTTGCTCATACAGGAGGTATTTTCTTCCTTAGGAAAAACGCTCCATGAAAATGCCATGTCGGCATTTTTCACAATTGGTAAGTTGTAACATCTATCTTTACTTCCGTGGTACCGTCACGGTGACTGTATCCCAAACCATGAAAACGCTTTAAATTGGGCCAGCCGTACATGAAAAATATCCGGGTGCAAAGGTCAGATGGACTTTATGGAGTACAAATTCAATGTCACACCGGAAAAGCATTTGAAACCGGTTGGATCGACTGTTTTAAACATACCCACATGTCAAGCGCTGGTTCTATAGGATCCCAGCAAAAACAATATAAAAAAAATCGTTATATTGTTTTTTGTAAATGTATCGATAATATTTCAATGCAATGATTTCAACGTACACAAGTGGGGTTTTAAAAAAAACATTTTGGGGACATCATGAAATTGTTTTTAAAACGTTTTATTAGACAGCCTAAATCTGTTTTAAAAAATGTTATTCGAACAGCGTTTAAGAATTATTGTTCATCAAACATCATAAAAACTTGCTACCAATGTGACCTTACAATTCCCCAACGTCTACGAATTGGTCCACTTCGTCAATAAGTGGGGTCCATTTTTTCCGAACAACATTTAGTTGTTGCCGACAACGAGTGCTTACCGATATCATGTTATTACGCTGTATGGTTAACTCAATAGTGATGGGTTCAGGTAATACGAATAAAGATTATTCACTAATACTTTCCCGCATTGTATCGGCATTGGTAACAGCTCTCCAACCAAACGGAACAAACGATGTTTAACACTTACACTTACATAATATTGTTACCCATATACACAGCCTGTACCATGTGAATAAAGCATGTAGATTACATGTATCTGCATAAATAGGTTGAAGTTGTTTTGAGACGATTTCATTAACTGTTTGAACATCGCCAATCAAAGCATTAATACTATAGCAACAAAGAAAAAAGAAACTCATTACCGTAATAATACTAGAGTTGACGAGCTAGAGTCTGCTATAAATGTTATTCGAATATAGGCCTGAAAAAGGTATCAGCTGTGTGATTCAAATGCATATCCTACGGTACCTAACGTGTGCCATTTATGACAGTGTTTGTATAGGAGGTAACTTTTCATCGAGACTTTTTGTTGTAATTATCCATTGTGTATTCCACCGAAATGTTGTAATTGAATAAATTAACAGTTATTAAACCTTCTTTTCTTATAGGAAGCGCATGCCTGTGCATGCACTATCAGACTATAATTGAGACGTACAAGTGTTGTCCCATCCCCATTGTAGTTGGAGACGTCAATACGGGTATTTCTTTTTCTGTTACATGTATAATGATTTATCTATCAATGGATTTGTTTACAATCAATATAATTTAATTTATGAGCGAGTGAAATGACTGCTCAATTATTATACTCGGTGAAAACTGGACCCCTTATCAAAATCCGTGTACAATACAAATCACAAAGGGAAAAGGGTACAACTAAACTGAATCAGTAATCTAACCTCACATCATTCATGATCGCAGATCGCCCATTTATCAAAATTGCCAACCGAAACGTTAAATAAAATTAAATATTCAGCATTTGCTATTGATGTTTGTATGAGCTACAGATATTCTGAATTAGCTTTGAAATTGTTTTTCTTTTGTCAATTACAAGTACCACCAATACTCAGGACCAAGTGTATGTGCCCCTTTTATAACAGAGTTGGTCTAGTATAAGCACCAAACGATATCATCATTTTACACGTGTATGCTTGTGTAGGGAAGGTTGGAGCCTCTTCTAAATTACAAGCACCTATTCAATCATAGGATATATTGAGCTGTTGTACGTAATACTTTACCACATCTTTCTGGTTTCCTTTGAATTCCAATCGTTCATGTAAGATTTAGACCGGTTTAGACCTAATAATCAAACTAGAAAGTGACACAAAATAGTTTTTGAATAGCTTTAGTTTATTTTGTAGAGGCCTATCTCTGGGATGACATAACCAAATCAAATAGCATCAAAATCATTTCAAAACCGAATTTGTTGTCTTTCCGTATGTTTAACATTTTATATGCAAATTGGCAATTTTACTAACTTTATGATAATTTTTGTTGTTCTACTTGCACAACTGAACACAACAATAAGCAACGTAATTATACACTCAACCCAAAACAAAGACTCAATTTTGCAATGAGTGGTAATTGTTGTTTTTTTTTAAACATGTTTGATGTAGGAAAAACAACATCGTGCCGTATGGCGTCGAGGATGATGGGCATGCGTCACGGCCTCCTAGGATATGCTCGTGAGCGCTATCTTCCCAAACAAACTGCAGCATCATCTTTTCCCGTTTACATTGATGATGTTGAGGGGAAGGATATCGAAGGCCTTATGACCAAATATTTCAACGGCGGCCTTGACGCCACATGCTGTGATGAGAGCCATCCGAAGACTTGCCCAATGGTCACAGCAAACTGGTTCGCGTTAGAGAAACTAGCTGGAAATTCGAGGTATGCTTAAGGAAATTTGACGTGGCTTTGCAAACTCGACCTTCCGAAACCTAACTCCATAAATGTGAAATACTGTAATGGTTGAACTTTTGAAAGAGTGACTTTGGACCAATCCAAACTATTGGGGGTGTATGGACAAATGTCGACAACACAGACCTGGGAAGTCAGATTGGAATATAGGATTGATTTGATGTGACTTCCGGGTAAAAATGCAGACGGTCAACCCATGAGACCATACTTACCTCACTGAGTTTTATAGTATAGATAATAGCGACATTTTGTCTGCATTGCAATCTACCTATAGCCTGACAATCGTATATAAATAAAATAAGCAGGATCCGTTCTTTATAACATTAAACAGGACAGGATATGACCTACTTTAATAACTAGCCACATAGTGTCACCATAAACCGAAGCTGTATAGACACATTTCATACACGGGATAACAAACCAAAAAACTAAATATAGGTATCCAGATTATGTCAATAGACTTATATAATTGCATTTTTGCAAAAATAGTAAGATAAATATTTGTAGTAATTGTCTTGTAATATTAACCTTTCCAGCTTAATATACAATTATTTCCTAGAGCATTACACAAAATATTGACGATCCGGTTCCAGTGAAGCATTTCATGTGAAATATTTACACAGGTTTTGGATAGGCCTATATAATTGTCGCCTATTTTTAGATAACTTTACAAAAACTATGCTTTTTAACCTTGTGATTACAGGGCAATGTCTCGGGCACTAATAGTACCGTTCATCCAAAATACAAGAAGGATGAGTGAACAGCAAAGCATCGCAGAACTTCAGAGGGGTCAAGTGGAGGATAAGGCAGTTCATGCCCTTCCTGCCCTTGTAAGGATGGGGGTGGATCTAAAAACAAAGAAACTGGATATCCTTACAACCTATAGGATGAAGGTTGCCACAGCCACGCAGGGTCTGAACTGTGAGGACAGGCTACACCTTTGCTATGGTTTGCTGTTATTTGTTACTGAAGAAGTAAGCCAATTAAAATTGTACACCTATCACTTGCCCACCCCCCCCCCCCCCTCAAACAAAAAAAACCACCCCCCCCAAAAAAAAACAACCCCAAAACCCCAAAACATATACATGCTAATGCAAAGCATTACACATGTACTGTCAGTAATTTCTACCAATTCATGTCGGTTTGTGGACTTGTCCATCGCGTTTACCATTGTGTTGAACGGCCATTTTTCCTGAAATGACGGCAGTATAAAAAAATACACGGTTTTGTACCATTACATGTATGCAGTTACTGTACAGTAAACATACCTAAATTGATTGAATTTTGATTTGTTAATTTCATTACCAAGTTAATTAGAAAAGCTGGATTGCCAGATGTGCCACCGGAAGCTGCGGAGGTGCACCTTCGAGAGGTACTGGTCCCCCAAGGAATCAAAATGTTCCAGTGCAGCAACCTGACTACACAGCCGACTACATCGTCTCAAAACCAAACCTTTGACATCCCAGCAGTAATAGTGGACGCTACAGACATTTTGAGCGTTGGGGAGGTTAGTGAAACAATATTATTGTGTACATTTCTAGTAGAAACTTTGACATTCTGGTTTTAGAGATTAATGAAATAAGAGATTACTGTTTTCATAGAGCGTTTTTGACAATTTAGTTCCTCACATGAAATCAAAGGAATGTCATATGCCTATAATCTAGAAGTATGATAGAAACATCTAAAAGCTTTATAGGCTCTATGCGTGTTTTTTTAATACTTTCTAAATCACCTTGGTGCGACATTGTTGTTTTTGTCCATGAGCAAAACGTTGAAATTTGTTTATGATACAAATTTTGACATGTTCCCCAAAGCGAACAAAATCTGATTATTTAAACATGTAGGCCTAGGCCTACGTATTCTGTCCATCCTCGTTCAATATAAAAAATGCACCAAAATTGTCTGTTTGAAGTCTACTGTTCCACGTTTGCTTTTACACCCCGGCCCCTCGCATCACCACAAAAACATGCACAATTCTGCCGTTTTGTTTTACTAGTGCAGCATTTGGTCACTGTCTGAATGTGAAAAGAAAAAGAAAAATATCTAAATTGGACCAAAAACTCCATTTGTTTACGCCATGGCCCTACTCACAAAAGGTTCGGAAAAATGTCATCAAGTGATTTTGAACTTGTTATGTATATATCTATGTGTGAGCCTGAAAGTTTTTGAGAGTGTATCCCAAAATACATATGGGTCCCCCTAAACACTACTGTGAGTCAATGAGTACGACGCTATTGCGTGGAACTGGCGCGAACAAGCGGAAACTGTATAATAATAGTCTCATTATACACTGTGCAACCTATGGTGCAACTAAACGAGGTTCGGCGGGAACGGAACAAACGATAAACCCAGTCTTGAGTCAAGACTAAATAACAAGCTCACTAACGTAGAACCATACCGGTACTCATTGATTTCCATTACAAAGGAGATATCAATTATTGTACTACACTGTCGGCCATTTTTGTTAGATTATCGTTGCGTTACAGTATAGGGCCTATAGGTCAATTTGTATGACAGTATCTGTTATTGATACATTATCCGTTGGTTACTGCATTATCAGCAGCGTTTAAAACCATAGGCCAATAGTTTACAAGCTTAGCACAAACATCCTAATCCAATAGGATATAACTACGTTAACTTTTGGGCATATATTTTTTATCATAGCTGCTGACGGTAATAAACCCACACGTTGAAATAAAGGCAAACACAGAGGAGGGAATTCTAGGTGATGTAGGATTAGCCTTCCATCTGAACGATATGATTCAACTCTTCCAAAAGAGCAACCTCCGATTGCAATCGAAGGTGGCATGGAGGAGTGCAATCTCCGCAGACCACCTGATGAGAGGCAAGATCCAAGCATTTATGAATTCTGAAAGGTGCCACAGCTGCATCAGAAGAGGGACAACTACAGGCACAAATCCACGCAACAGGTCGGCCGTGTTCATATCATACCAGCGCTTTAATATGCAGCAGTTGAAAAAGCTACGGAAGGGTATGTATTTACGCCTTAAGTTATTTACGGGTCGACCATTTTAAAATTGAAAGCAAGGTGAAATCTTAATTTTTGGAAATTGCAAATAGAATTGAAAATATTGAAATAGAGACTAGAGTTAGTTACAAATTAATATTAATCTGCTTTGGTGAATAATTTAGAATGTGCGATTAATGATACTTGATAGGCCTGTGTAACGTTTTTAGCCATGAAGGAAACGCATTAATGCGCCGTATTCCTGGTCGCATGAGGGCGCTGTAAGACGCCATTTTCTGGGTACCCAACACAGACAAAATCACGTTTAATGAAGTAGTTTAGTAACATTACTTTTATCTAAAATAGGAATATTGAAAAATGTAAATTTGTGTAGCTGTAAGAATATGTAAACTGACGTGAATTATCTTCTAATCACTTTTAATTATACCCCCAATACCGTTTACACAGCGCCCTCAACGTTCAAAAATACGGCCAATTTCCAATCGCGTCTTGTTTATTGTGTTTGTTCACGAGTTAACGAATCGTATAATGGCGTTCTAATCGCCTGGTAACTCGTGTTTACCGTACCAGTGGTGAACTTATTAGAGAGGTTTCGGTCGCGCACGGTTAGAGAAACGACTACGTTTAGTTCTCGTTACGTCATCAGTTTCTGCGCAGTATGAACACGAGGCGCAGTGCAGTGCGTTAGCCGTCTACAGATAGTTGTGCGTGGCGCGTCCAGTTTTGGAACTAATCGTAGGCGTTGCACTAAACGTTGGCTAACGAAACCTGTCTAATGTCTCCATTTTCACGACTTCGTACTCGATGGGACTACCTCGTTACCAGGGCTATGATCTTGCTGCGCGAGCAGAAAAAATATTTGCTTACCCTGTAAGCACAGAATCCTACTTTACGGGATGTACTCATGCTCAGAGACCAAAATTCCGTGCTAACGCGTGAAATACGTTTATTTTGATTGCATTGTTACACTTGCAATGATTTCATGTAGGCCTACAGCTGTATAACTTTGTCAATGTACTGTTTTTTATTTCTTGGCCGAATAAATAATAATAATAATAATAATAAAGCACCGATTTTGTTGATAGAGTAAGCAGGGATTGTTCGCTATTGTAAGCAGAGCCAAGAAATGGGGTGAAGGACGCGTCAAATCTTGATACTGCGAGCGCGCTATAAATATATGTACGCGTAAAACGATTGTATCTATACGCGCGGCATTTTTCAAAATGCGCATGGATCGTCTGTAAACGCCAGCGCGTTGCTAGGCACGGTGGGGTGGGCATCATCAGTCATTTCAGCTAGTCTGGTCCCGAAGTATGGGTAACACTAACAACGCATATAAAAGAGAAGGGGTACCATGCATAAGATGAAACATGGCCCCTGAACATGAACACAAAACGCTGTAAATATCGCCGAAGGAAAGACAAGTCACAACATTTAGATGATTTACACACTTTTTTCGTTAAAAAGGTATTTATTAAAAGGGAATAACAGTGCTCGACCCATTACCAGCGGGGTCATCCCCCAACCCGGTCATTATCATCCAGTAGTAATCCAGTCGCACTGTTATTCCCTAAATATTACTCACATAGTTTTTAATCGTTCATTTTCCAGTTTTCAAGGTGGAAGTTGGTGGCCTAGACGATAGTGAAGGTATGTCAATTTGAATGCACATGTACGTTGACTGTAAAAATTAATTTTATATTATAAATGATGATGTACCAACAAAATATTAAGAATATCATAAATCAAATTGACCTTCTTTCGGTAACGTTAGTTGGTAAATGTGTAAAACTTCTGGCAGTTTTTGTCTCGTCTGTCAATAATAAAAGTGGAAACATTTGATTTAACAAATTCGCGTCCGATTGACGTGTATACACGTACACATAATTATGTTACCAAATATCACAACAACTGACTTGAGAGATTTGAAGCGCAACTCAAAACGATCACCCAGCATCTCTGGGTGTGCTACCTATGCTTGTCTAAGGCTGTGAGAGATTGATATTCGTAATCGTAAACATCACATGACGTGATCCAGTCAACGTTGAAATTATCCTGCGGCGAACTAGTTAGATTATCATTTATAATAAAGACCTAAAGTAAAAAATTACATGACATAGAAAAAGTCATGCAGGTCAAAGCTAACAGATTATCTTTGTGAAAATAAAGTTTAAATTATATTGTTATTGCAGATGACAGTTCGGAAAGTGACAACTGTGATTTGGATACAAATGGACCGACAGGTAAACATTTATACTTATATATTCCTTAATTATTTATTCAAATAAGGACAAAAAAACTAATGTTACATAAAATTAACAAGGCTCTCGCACGAAAGGGGACGAGAAAAACCAAGTATAATAAATACAAATACCTCAGGAAAAGAGTAATTGTGAAAGTTTGACATATTAATTACACTGATAAATGTAAATCACAGACCTAATACATTACAAAAAGCTTACATAGCCTACATAGTGTGAATTATACCAACTGTAAATCATTTCTTTTATTCTTTTAATAACAGTACTAACAAGCCAATTGAGTGCTACCGGTAGCGGAAAAGATTATCATTTATAATAAAGACCTAAAGTAAAAAATTACATGACATAGAAAAAGTCATGCAGGTCAAAGCTAACAGATTATCTTTGTGAAAATAAAGTTTAAATTATATTGTTATTGCAGATGACAGTTCGGAAAGTGACAACTGTGATTTGGATACAAATGGACCGACAGGTAAACATTTATACTTATATATTCCTTAATTATTTATTCAAATAAAGACAAAAAAACTAATGTTACATAACAAGGCTCTTGTACGAAAGGGGACCAGAAAAACCAAGTATAATAAATACAAATACCTCAGGAAAAGAGTAATTGTGAAAGTTTGACATATTAATTACACTGATAAATGTAAATCACAGACCTAATACATTACAAAAAGCTTACATAGCCTACATAGAGTGAATGATACCAACTGTAAATCATTTCTTTTATTCTTTTAATAACAGTACTAACAAGCCAAGTGAGTGCTACCGATAGCGGAAAGGGTAAGTTTGATTTCATTGGAAAGTCTGACCAAAATGACATACACATAGAGTGAATGATACCAACTGTAAATCATTTCTTTTATTCTTTTAATAACAGTACTACCAAGCCAAGTGAGTGCTACCGGTAGCGGAAAGGGTAAGTTTGATTTCATTGGAAAGTCTGACCAAAATGACATACATATAGAGTGAATGATACCAACTGTAAATCATTTCTTTTATTCTTTTAATAACAGTACTAACAAGCCAAGTGAGTGCTACCGATAGCGGAAAGGGTAAGTTTGATTTCATTGGAAAGTCTGACCAAAATGACATACATATAGAGTGAATGATACCAACTGTAAATCATTTCTTTTATTCTTTTAATAACAGTACTAACAAGCCAAGTGAGTGCTACCGATAGCGGAAAGGGTAAGTTTGATTTCATTGGAAAGTCTGACCAAAATGACATACATATAGAGTGAATGATACTAACTGTAAATCATTTCTTTTATTCTTTTAATAACAGTACCAAGCCAATTTACCGGTACCGGTAGCGGAAAGGGTAAGTTTGATTTCATTGGAAAGTCTGACCAAAATGACATACATATAGAGTGAATGATACCAACTGTAAATCATTTCTTTTATTCTTTTAATAACAGTACTAACAAGCCAAGTGAGTGCTACCGGTAGCGGAAAGGGTAAGTTTGATTTCATTGGAAAGTCTGACCAAAATGACATCATATAGAGTGAATGATACTAACTGTAAATCATTTCTTTTATTCTTTCAATAACAGTACTAACAAGCCAAGTGAGTGCTACCGATAGCGGAAAGGGTAAGTTTGATTTCATTGGAAAGTCTGACCAAAATGACATACACATAGAGTGAATGATACTAACTGTAAATCATTTCTTTTATTCTTTTAATAACAGTACTAACAAGCCAAGTGAGTGCTACCGATAGCGGAAAGGGTAAGTTTGATTTCATCGGAAAGTCTGACCAAAATGACATCATATAGAGTGAATGATACTAACTGTAAATCATTTCTTTTATTCTTTTAATAACAGTACTAACAAGCCAAGTGAGTGCTACCGATCGCGGAAAGGGTAAGTTTGATTTCATTGGAAAGTCTGACCAAAATGACATACACATAGAGTGAATGATACCAACTGTAAATCATTTCTTTTATTCTTTTAATAACAGTACTAACAAGCCAAGTGAGTGCTACCGATAGCGGAAAGGGTAAGTTTGATTTCATTGGAAAGTCTGACCAAAATGACATACACATAGAGTGAATGATACCAACTGTAAATCATTTCTTTTATTCTTTTAATAACAGTACTAACAAGCCAAGTGAGTGCTACCGGTAGCGGAAAGGGTAAGTTTGATTTCATTGGAAAGTCTGACCAAAATGACATACACATAGAGTGAATGATACCAACTGTAAATCATTTCTTTTATTCTTTTAATAACAGTACTAACAAGCCAAGTGAGTGCTACCGATCGCGGAAAGGGTAAGTTTGATTTCATTGGAAAGTCTGACCAAAATGACATACACATAGAGTGAATGATACCAACTGTAAATCATTTCTTTTATTCTTTTAATAACAGTACTAACAAGCCAAGTGAGTGCTACCGATAGCGGAAAGGGTAAGTTTGATTTCATTGGAAAGTCTGACCAAAATGACATACACATAGAGTGAATGATACCAACTGTAAATCATTTCTTTTATTCTTTTAATAACAGTACTACCAAGCCAAGTGAGTGCTACCGGTAGCGGAAAGGGTAAGTTTGATTTCATTGGAAAGTCTGACCAAAATGACATACACATAGAGTGAATGATACTAACTGTAAATCATTTCTTTTATTCTTTTAATAACAGTACTACCAAGCCAAGTGAGTGCTACCGGTAGCAGAAAGGGTAAGTTTGATTTCATTGGAAAGTCTGACCAAAATGACATACACATAGAGTGAATGATACTAACTGTAAATCATTTCTTTTATTCTTTTAATAACAGTACTAACAAGCCAAGTGAGTGCTACCGATAGCGGAAAGGGTAAGTTTGATTTCATTGGAAAGTCTGACCAAAATGACATCATATAGAGTGAATGATACTAACTGTAAATCATTTCTTTTATTCTTTTAATAACAGTACTAACAAGCCAAGTGAGTGCTACCGATCGCGGAAAGGGTAAGTTTGATTTCATTGGAAAGTCTGACCAAAATGACATACACATAGAGTGAATGATACCAACTGTAAATCATTTCTTTTATTCTTTTAATAACAGTACTAACAAGCCAAGTGAGTGCTACCGATAGCGGAAAGGGTAAGTTTGATTTCATTGGAAAGTCTGACCAAAATGACATACACATAGAGTGAATGATACCAACTGTAAATCATTTCTTTTATTCTTTTAATAACAGTACTAACAAGCCAAGTGAGTGCTACCGGTAGCGGAAAGGGTAAGTTTGATTTCATTGGAAAGTCTGACCAAAATGACATACACATAGAGTGAATGATACCAACTGTAAATCATTTCTTTTATTCTTTTAATAACAGTACTAACAAGCCAAGTGAGTGCTACCGATCGCGGAAAGGGTAAGTTTGATTTCATTGGAAAGTCTGACCAAAATGACATACACATAGAGTGAATGATACCAACTGTAAATCATTTCTTTTATTCTTTTAATAACAGTACTAACAAGCCAAGTGAGTGCTACCGATAGCGGAAAGGGTAAGTTTGATTTCATTGGAAAGTCTGACCAAAATGACATACACATAGAGTGAATGATACCAACTGTAAATCATTTCTTTTATTCTTTTAATAACAGTACTAACAAGCCAAGTGAGTGCTACCGGTAGCGGAAAGGGTAAGTTTGATTTCATTGGAAAGTCTGACCAAAATGACATACACATAGAGTGAATGATACCAACTGTAAATCATTTCTTTTATTCTTTTAATAACAGTACTAACAAGCCAAGTGAGTGCTACCGATAGCGGAAAGGGTAAGTTTGATTTCATTGGAAAGTCTGACCAAAATGACATCATATAGTGTGAATGATACCAACTGTAAATCATTTCTTTTATTCTTTTAATAACAGTACTAACAAGCCAAGTGAGTGCTACCGATAGCGGAAAGGGTAAGTTTGATTTCATTGGAAAGTCTGACCAAAATGACATCATATAGTGTGAATGATACCAACTGTAAATCATTTCTTTTATTCTTTTAATAACAGTACTAACAAGCCAATTGAGTGCTACCGGTAGCGGAAAGGGTAAGTTTGATTTCATTGGAAAGTCTGACCAAAATGACATCATATAGTGTGAATGATACCAACTGTAAATCATTTCTTTTATTCTTTTAATAACAGTACTAACAAGCCAAGTGAGTGCTACCGATCGCGGAAAGGGTAAGTTTGATTTCATTGGAAAGTCTGACCAAAATGACATACATATAGAGTGAATGATACCAACTGTAAATCATTTCTTTTATTCTTTTAATAACAGTACTAACAAGCCAAGTGAGTGCTACCGATAGCGGAAAGGGTAAGTTTGATTTCATTGGAAAGTCTGACCAAAATGACATACACATAGAGTGAATGATACTAACTGTAAATCATTTCTTTTATTCTTTTAATAACAGTACCAAGCCAATTTACCGGTACCGGTAGCGGAAAGGGTAAGTTTGATATCATTGGAAAGTCTGACCAAAATTGCATACATAGAGTGAATTATACTAACTGTGAGTAATTGGTAGCTACATAACTTGGCTAATGTCTGTCATTTTTTTGTGGGTATCCAGGGACTGTGAAGAGAAAAACTTTTTCAAAGTCAAGCGCTCACAGGCAGCTCTTTGGAGCCGACATAGGCCGAAGAAGGTACACTAATAACGTGTTTTGTGCTTAAGAATTATTTATTTTAGCTATTTCTTTCAAAACCAGCCTATTAATTTAAACATACCAATTTTTCATTGACAGCCTTGCAATCAAATTTCATTTATAAAATATTAATAGTAGTCGTTGTTATTCGCATATAAATTATAAAATGTAATTGAGAGAGTTCAGATGTTTGATTTCAGTCTGAATAACAGACCTTTTTAGGGGGTGCATTTAATTTGGGCAATTTAATACAAATAACAACGAGCAGTTATTCATAAACTGGTATAATTTGTAAAAGGCTGTGATAATCATAAATGTCTTCCATGTACAATATGTACAATATGTAATTCTAATATTTTTAGAAGAAATATCAATGAGACAGTGGCATCGGAAGTTGAGGATGTCTTGGCGAGTCCAATGAAATCATCTAATAAAGGAAACCAGAAGAAAGATGTTAGTATGCATGTATTTATTATTAAATTCATAATCCCTTGCACTTGTATACACTCCAAATCACTTCAGCAGTGGCCCACCAACAAAACATATATTTTGTAAATGGCACTCCAAGGATTATGCCGAGTCTAAACTGTGTATGTCACAATGACAAGCAAAGCGACATATGTCCATCATTCACCAACTACAGAAATGCAATTTACTGCACATGGAACAAATTCTTCAAGGCACTATACAGCTGGAGTGATTTGGCATGTACCACTCGACTTCCTACATGTAGTAACTATCATACTAGAGTCAATAATTTAAGGGGCCTATAGACCCTTTGCACATGACATCAACTTCTAATTTTCCCAGATCCAGTATATTATTTTCCAGAATGTATTTTTTATTGCTTTTGTTTTTGGAAATGCTAGACAACCCCCCCCCCCCCCCCCCCCCCCCCCCCCCCCCCCCCCCCCCCCCCCCCCCCCCCCCCCCCCCCCCCCCCTCCAAAGACCCCCGTACGTAGAACAGCACCTGATCAAGTCCCGTATCTAGCGACCGACAGCATCCATAAAAACAAATACTAATCCAGTCTTGGGCAAAGACTATAGCGAGTGTACTGTACATGTACATGTATACAGTACCTGTTGTAATATGCATTTCCATGTACATGTATAGCTATAATTGCAGCTATTATATCAATCGCGTTTAACTTGAAATTGGGATTTCTTTAATATTATTTAAGTTTTGTTCTAGAAATAATTTTATTATTTTGGTTAAGTTGACATAGCTATAATTGCAGCTATTATATCAATCGCGTTTAACTTGAAATTGGGATTTCTTTAATATTATTTAAGTTTTGTTCTAGAAATAATTTTATTATTTTGGTTAAGTTGACATAACTTCTTCTTGTATCACCATGTACCGGTACTTATTTTTACAGGATGTCTGCAATGCATGCATGAGATTCAACATAAAAAAGAGTGCACAGACGCAAGTGAACATGGTAAGTTGTAGACATCTCTAATAAATTACTGTTAAAGTTGAGGGGACTGTTCATACAGATTGGATACTATACAAATATGAAACGCGTGGTGTAGTAAAACTAGCCTTTTCAGGCAAGCCATGGGCTTTCTACATGAATCACAGAGAGAGGCTAGTGTTACTACACTACGAAATAAAGCATTCAATTTTGTTTTATAATAATTGTCAAAGCAGTCAAGTAAATGTTACTAATTTGTTTGTGTGCTATCATCTGCCCAAGGTACATTTTCTTTGTATGTAACCCTGTATCAGACTAAAAAACATTACATGCATATGCTATATGATCGAATTTAAATGTGATTTGAGTAATTCTTAATTAAGCGGTAAAGCAAGAAGTATTTATAATTACTTGTTACCAATTGCAAATTAAACCGCGGCTATATGCATACATGTACATGTATTTGGTTACCATAAAACTTTTCTCTTATCCCAACAGATTTGCTGGATAGCATGCACAAGATGTGACAAGTGGTTCCATCAACAATGTGTTAATTTGAAATTAACTCGAAAAGAAGCAGCAAATTTTGACTTCATTTGTCGGTCATGTGCACACATTTGAAAAAACCTTGATATCTTTATTTGTTGTGTTGATGTAAATGGCATTCTTTTTTACAACTGTACCATTTGTGTAGTAATTGTATTTTAAAACCCTTGCTCTACCACAGTTGTTTATTGCAGGACTGTAGTGGTACATGCCAATAATGCAGTCCATCTGTGTGCCTTGGTGGTTGTAGTGTCAAGATCCAGAGGGATGAACATGTACACCATTTCCTTTTCCCGTAATTTCAGAAAATTGATAAACTATGGGATTCATAAAACTAAGAAACAATGCTGTTTTTTATACTAGTTCCTTGACTTCCTTCAGATGAAACTAAATTTAGAATCATGGAATTATCTGGTTAGGAAACTATTCATCGTGTAACTGTAGTGTAAATAAAATGTAGACTAATTATTAAAAAAAATAAAAATAAGGGCATTATTTACAAATATAGTCAGGTAGTTTTCAAACGATTGACGGGCTGGCAATCACTGGAAATTAATACCAAAATCTATTTTTCTTGAAAAACAACAGGATGCTTAAAACTGTTATTCACTATAACAATTTTTTTTTTTTTTAATACTCACCCACCCTTGTGCTTCTATTACAATCGTTGAACAGTTAGACATGCATAGTACGTGAGAGCATGTTTCCTATATCTTCAAGGTACACGAACGATCTCGGGACACTTGACTCTACCACATCAGTAAGAGTGATAACATGTATTTTTCTTTCTTATAAACTCTGTGTCGCTGCATCGTCCACACTAATTAAGAAAAAAATTACCATCGCCAGACATGGCAGCCAAGTTTACACATTGCCTTCTTATGAGATACTATATCTGGCTTGGCCGGTTTAATACCCACGCCAGGCCAGAGTAATTTCGCAAGAAGTCACGTGAGCATCTAATCAAACGGTGTCGCGCTTGACTGAGTAAGCGCAGGGGAAGTAATCAAACACGTTATTACAATCAAGTAAGGTCTTTCATAATCAGCAGTAAATATAACAGTAATTACATTGTAGGTAGCACGTTTAAAGGGATCGTGTAGGTTTGGTAATTACTCCAAAAATTAATGGCAATAAAAACTTGGTTGGTAAAAAGTACAGCAGCTTTGGATAGTAGGCTATAATGCATTTTTAGAAACCTTTCAATTCGAAGTACTGCGGTTATGGAAAAGATATCACTTTTTATCCCCAAAAATGTTAATCTAAGAAGCGTTACTGCAGTGACGTTTCTCAGATTGTGTACTACAATGCAGATTATTCTTCCTGCGTGGACATAGCTCCAGATTTTCCGCAATATTTAAAAATCGCTACCACTTTTTGAAATAAAATTTTGACAGGTATATATATACATGTATATCTATAACTATAGGATTAAAACAAACAGTGGGTTCCAATTACCAAACGTATACAATCCCTTTATTAATGACTAACTAGAGTAAAGGTGTGCATATAGGCTTTCATAGCTACAGCTACTCCATCGGGTGAATGAAGAGGGGCATCATCATACAAGGTTTATACAGGAGCACATGTACAATGTACAGTGAAAAAAGAGGGTGGTGATTAATCATTAACCAGTTCGCGCCAGATGACGTACATGTATATAAACGCAATGTTTTCCCCAAATTCAAAACGGATGATGCATAAACACGCCAAGTTCAACTTCGGAAATGTCTGTCAGCAGCGAGCAATTAGGCCCCACTATCAGCCTGAACCCGCTTAGGATCAATTTTTGTTAAAAATAATCCCGCCCCTCGGCTTGGTGATATTAAGTCCGGCGCGAACTGGTTAATAGTGTAGTGTGACCAAACAAAAATTATCTCTATTAAGGACTAGTCCTATACAGTTGAGTTTATTAATCTGCTGTTTCATTGCTTACCCTTGATTTTAATTCCATCTGATTGGAGTCAAGCTACTCTGAACTGAAGTATTGTATCGAAGTGTTCAGCAACTTGTTTCTGATATTTCGTAGTGTTGTTTTTATACATTTAAAAATGCTCAATATAATAGTGAATACTACCTTTAAAGTTACAGTGGGCTTCAAAATCAACGGTTATACAGGAATATCCGGAGTTATTTGGAGGAATTGCTGAGACCACATTTATTAATAAATTTTGGGAGAATACATGTGCATTTAAAATATTTTTAAAAAAAATCATTCATGCCCTTTTTATAATGCCAATCAACTGAACAAAATCTTTTGTCCAACAGTCAACTTGCATTTTTTGGGTAGTGCTCGATTGGTGTGTAAAAAATGATATGATTTTGTGTTAGGCTAGCCAGCTCCAAGACAATTTTTTTACTACCCTAAAAATTACATATTTAATTGGCAAATTTAAAAAAACGTTGCGACCATGAAAAGAGCAAGACACACTAGAGCTAGTGGTTTTCATAGTGGGCGGCGAGTGCATTTTGGCTGCTTGTTACCTTGTGGATGGCTTGTTACAAATGCCTTGACCAGTAGTGTAAATATGTACCAGATATTGTGGGCGGAGGGGGGGGGGGGGGATTTATCAATCAGGATTGGAGGGGGGGGAGGGCAGTCGACATGGCTCGCCGAATAGGATCGATTTTGTTATCTGAACATACGTCATTTTAGCAGAGTCTAACATTAGTAGGGGAAATAAATAAATGTTAATAAAAAAAAGGGAAAAGAATTGCCCAATACAATTAGAGAGTGATTTATCCAGTGTGATCTGTTGTGTGATTTAATTTTTTTTTTAGACAAGCTTGTTTTGAAGAGTTATGAAAACAAAGTTGTAATGACTCAGTTCACATTTTTGACGACACGACTCGAGACCTGATGGCCCGGTAAACGACTAGACTCAACTCGAGTCACTGCAGTCAAATAAAAGCAAAACTGTGAGAACAATATTTGCTATGACTTACGCCAGTGCCGATCTATATTCACGTTATGTTTGTTAGCAAATAATTATGTACAAATACATATGGTATAGTGGCCGTCTGTTTTCCTTCCTCCTTGATAACAAACACCGTGTGGTGGACTTCCACCTTGTGTTTTTTTGACTCAACTTGTCACTTCTTTAAAAAGATTCGACTAACTTGTTGCAACTCTGGATGAAAACCAATTTTTGGGAAGGACATCTTTTAATCACCCAAACCAACTGCCGTGTATTTTTTGAAGAACTAGACCTTTTCATTGAGGTCTGGTCCCTCTCTGAGCTATATTTTGCATACAATTTGCACTTGACTTTTATCATCTTAGACTTTTATGGACATACCTGCATGTGATAATCATGCGCAACACAACAAACGCTGTAGACTTCTTTAGCACTGTGTAGATGCTGTAGACTTCTTTAGCACTGTGTAGATGCTGTAGACTTCTTTAGCACTGTGTAGATGCTGTAGACTTCTTTAGCACTGTGTAGATGCTGTAGACTTCTTTAGCACTGTGTAGATGCTGTAGACTTCTTTAGCACTGTGTAGATGCTGTAGACTTCTTTAGCACTGTGTAGATGCTGTAGACTTCTTTAGCACTGTGTAGATGCTGTAGACTTCTTCAGCACTGTGTAGATGCTGTAGACTTCTTTAGCACTGTGTAGATGCTGTAGACTTCTTTAGCACTGTGTAGATGCTGTAGACTTCTTTAGCACTGTGTAGATGCTGTAGACTTCTTTAGCACTGTGTAGATGCATCTAGGTTGGTAAACACCGCCAATCGTGGACGGGGCATTGTCCGACCGTCTTCCCTTCTTTTGTTTATACTCTAACGTTTTCGGATGACCTCCATAGGATTTGTACACGATTTGGAATCGTGGACGTTTTGTCAATCGTGAACGTACCCAATTCTTTTGTCTTACGACCGCGATTGGCGGTGAATACATACGCTGTAGACTTCTTTAGCACTGTGTAGATGCTGTAGACTTAGTTCTTTAGCACTGTGTAGATGCTGTAGACTTCTTTAGCACTGTGTAGATGCTGTAGACTTCTTTAGTACTGTGTAGATGCTGTAGACTTCTTTAGTACTGTGTAGATGCTGTAGACTTCTTTAGCACTGTGTAGATGCTGTAGACTTCTTTAGCACTGTGTAGATGCTGTAGACTTCTTTAGCACTGTGTAGATGATGTAGACTTCTTTAGTACTGTGTAGATGCTGTAGACTTCTTTAGCACTGTGTAGATGCTGTAGACTTCTTTATCACTGTGTAGATGCTGTAGACTTCTTTAGCACTGTGTAGATGCTGTAGACTTCTTTAGCACTGTGTAGATGCTGTAGACTTCTTTAGCACTGTGTAGATGCTGTAGACTTCTTTAGTACTGTGTAGATGCTGTAGACTTCTTTAGCACTGTGTAGATGCTGTAGACTTCTTCAGCACTGTGTAGATGCTGTAGACTTCTTTAGCACTGTGTAGATGCTGTAGACTTCTTTAGCACTGTGTAGATGCTGTAGACTTCTTTAGCACTGTGTAGATGCTGTAGACTTCTTTATCACTGTGTAGATGCTGTAGACTTCTTTAGCACTGTGTAGATGCTGTAGACTTCTTTAGCACTGTGTAGATGCTGTAGACTTCTTTAGCACTGTGTAGATGCTGTAGACTTCTTTAGCACTGTGTAGATGCTGTAGACTTCTTTAGCACTGTGTAGATGCTGTAGACTTCTTTAGCACTGTGTAGATGCTGTAGACTTCTTTAGCACTGTGTAGATGCTGTAGACTTCTTTAGCACTGTGTAGATGCTGTAGACTTCTTTATCACTGTGTAGATGCTGTAGACTTCTTCAGCACTGTGTAGATGCTGTAGACTTCTTTATCACTGTGTAGATGCTGTAGACTTCTTCAGCACTGTGTAGATGCTGTAGACTTCTTTAGCACTGTGTAGATGCTGTAGACTTCTTTATCACTGTGTAGATGCTGTAGACTTCTTTAGCACTGTGTAGATGCTGTAGACTTCTTTATCACTGTGTAGATGCTGTAGACTTCTTTATCACTGTGTAGATGCTGTAGACTTCTTTAGCACTGTGTAGATGCTGTAGACTTCTTTATCACTGTGTAGATGCTGTAGACTTCTTTATCACTGTGTAGATGCTGTAGACTTCTTTAGCACTGTGTAGATGCTGTAGACTTCTTTAGCACTGTGTAGATGCTGTAGACTTCTTTATCACTGTGTAGATGCTGTAGACTTCTTTAGCACTGTGTAGATGCTGTAGACTTTTTCAGCACTGTGTAGATGCTGTAGACTTCTTTATCACTAATTGCGCCTGTAGACTGTGTGTTCCTCACTGCACTATAAACATTAAGATAGCGCAAGGCATGATGGGAAAATAAGGCGCAGCAAGACCGTAGCCATGGTAACGAGGTTGGGCTGTGCCTGTAGGCTGCGCTACACTGTGTAGATAAGTGTAGTGTAGCTACACACATATAGGGTGTGGAATTTCCGTCCCATATGTTGCATGGTATACCATGACCGATCGACCGTCTGCGTCTGCGCATATAGCCATCGGATTAGGAATATAACAAGTGTAATCTGAAAAAAACAAATCTTTTTCAGAAAATCTGAAAGGATCAATCAATCACGAGGCATGAAGGAATAGGAAATACTGTAGTATTTTATTGCTATCACCTGGACACTTGGTGTTGACACTTGGTGTTGACTTTTATGTCATTTTGTGTCTGTTAAAAAAATTAGTGGACTCCGAATAAATGGGATAAATCAATAAAACTGGTCGTCAACAACATCGGTTTAGCGTGGAGGGCATATGGAGATAGAACGCGCAAATTACCCAGAAATATCGCCATTTCCAGCACTAGTCAGAAAAACAGACCCACAAAAGTTGTCTCCTGGTGTTGAAAAATGGAAATCAGCGGGCACCAACTCTACATTTGGCGGTTTTCCAACGTGATCCTTCGCCTACCGAGCGTCTTTATTCTAGAGGCTATTCACCATTTGAGACGGGGGCGCAAACTCCGCGGCCTGGCGGAGAGTTTTGCCAGTAACTGGGGGCTGGAACCTCACACGGTGACGCTGGGATCACAATATCTTGGTTGGTTTACGAGGCTTAATTATACATGTATATCGTCTTTCATTGATGATTTCGTGAATTTTGTGATTTAACAAGAAAGTTAATTAAAATTAACCCCTATTATTATTAATATTGTATATGTCACTGTCAGTCAAATTAAGAAATGAGCATTTGTTTTTATATTTATTTTTTGATGGTTTTATTTATTTTTATTGTAGTATTTTCTTGTAATTTCAGGTTACTTTGTGGTTTTTCTCTTGCATGCCTTACCGCTGAGAATGTTGATCAAGCTCTACAAATTCATCATCGTTGGTCTTCTGCTCCTGGTTGCTCATCTTCTCTCGGACTACTCACTGTCTCTTGGAACTGCAGTCTCCCATGGTTCTCTCAATACATCAGTGGCAACATTTGCTCTTGCAGAAGTGATAATCTGCCTGACATGTGCGCGTCTAATGGGAACCAGGCATGTATGGGCCTTCGCTGCATACCTGCTTCCCCAGATTGCTAAATTGAGTGGTCTACCTGTTGACGTGCAAGAATCGGCGCATGCAGTTGCTCAGGTTTTCACCTTGGCAGAGTTGGCTCTCTTCATGCTCAGACATTGTCTTGTGCCATACCACCTGGCTCTGATTTGCTATAAGACTCTCCATGATTACGTTGAACTCTATGGCACCTTCAGTATCATCTTTGCCTTGTACAATCGTTTCTTCGTGCCGGTACTGTATTTGATTTTTTGGCTGGTGCTATTTGTCCACCGGCTCTATGTGTACTACTCCACTAAGGACAAAGTCATAGTCGGAGAACACTGGGTGTTGGTGATCTTTGCTGCCATTGCCGATTGCTGCGAGAGTCCTTGGAGCTTAGTCGGTCTGTGCTATACAGTTTCTTACACCGCATTCCTCGTCTTGTTCCTCTGCAAGATTTATCTCAAGGGTTTCAGCAACCTTGGAGGAGAGACTTTCCTCCATCGCGGTTGGACAGAAGGGATCATGGTGATGTTGCTCTCCATGGAAACAGGCTTCTTGGAGCTCAAGAAGCTTGAGAGAATAATCCTCCTGAGTGTGCTCATGTACATCGTTCTGTCCTCGACAATCCAATCGTTGTATGAAATACTTGACCCAGTGCTTCTTGCCCTTGCTGCATCCAACAACCCAAGCCCCTGGAAGCATTTCCGAGCACTGAGCATGTGCCTAGCATTGATGGCCACCCCTCTTTACCTGAGCTATATGCTTTTCGTGGTCTTTGAAGCCGAACTTTGGCTAATGATCATCGTATCTAGCTGCCTTTTGACCCCCATCCAGACCCTAGGTTCCCTGACAATCTACCTGCTCTTCATGGTAGATCACCGCCGCGCTACTCCGTGGGAGAGTCTGGATGACTTGGTGTATGGCATCCACGCTATGTGCCATGTGATTGAATTTGGCATAGCGCTCTCCGTCTTCTTTTACGGTGGGATGGAATCATTCCACAATGACTACAACCTTCTTGGAGCAGCCATCATATTTATCCATTGCTACTTCAATATCTTTCAGCGAGGTCAGGCAGGCTGGCAGAGCTTCCTTACTCGCAGGGATGCAGTCCGGAAAATCAATTCGCTGCCTTCGGCAACCAAGACGGAGCTTTCCTGCCTCCGTGATGTCTGTGTCATCTGCTTCGAGTCGATGGCCTTTGCCAAAGTTACTCCCTGCAAGCACTACTTCCACAGTGTCTGTCTGCGGCGATGGTTGTATGTGCAAGACAAATGCCCGCTTTGCCATAAGAGCATCTTGCCTGAAATGCCAAAGCCTTCTCAAAGGAGTGAACAGCCAAGAGATGAGTTGCCACGACAACCGCATCCAGACGTTGGGCAAGGAGATGCCATGATGGGACTTTAGTTACAATTTGACTTTTCTTTCATACATATTATTCGAGCAACTCTTTTTACCAAATCAAATCTTTAAAAAGTTTTGTTCAACCATTTAAAAAATGTTAATGACCAATGTAAGAAATCGAGTAGTGATTGATGTGTGCAAAAGTAAATGAGTGATTACCCAAAAACAAAAAAATCAACAAAACATTTCGGCTATACAGCCTAATCCGCCATCATGCTGAGAAGAGATTACAGTTAGTGGCAGATTTCAATGCGACATTTGGTCAATAATTTTAATCCCAGGTTTTGAATATCAAATTTTGGTGGTTTCAAATTTGGACGAACCATAAAAAGCTTTGAAGTGTCGCTGAGAAATAATAGCCAAAACGAATGGCCAGTGCTTTTTGTAACAACAAAGTTATTGTCAAACATTAGCTGCCACAAAGTGTGTTCATCAGTTTGTAAATGATTAAAGTAATTAACTCGCAAACATTGTTGGACTTTAACAAAGAAAGGACCAACACAAATCAGTGTCAATTTCTATGTTGTTGTTTATTGAGAATGTTTAACATCTTTGTTTACATGTATGTGTGTTGTAAACACAAGTAACCTTCATTTACTGTATATTGTACATTGATACATTTAAAATAAAATGTTTACTTATGAATTTGAATATGAGACATATTTTCAGTGGAGTCCCAAAGACTTAAGCGAGTTGCAGTATTTTTAGCTTGTCATGCCAAGTTTGGGGAAAAAAATTGCATTGAACATGTTGAATAGTTTTCATGGTCGTATACACACCCTCGTGTATAAATCACATAATGAAGGGCTTAGCGCAGGAGTCCTGCAATTGTACAGTGTACTTCTAAAAGCTGAGTTGAAGATGAAGCACAAGTGTGCAAGTACAGAACATGCCAAATTAAACTTGGCTGTGGACATGTGTAAACTGTAACAACAAAATCTACATAAAACCTGCAAAAGTCGTGCTTTTATTCTGATGTTGTCCTCAAAAGTCTATTTTTAATCCTACTGCTATCCCTTTTTCACCTATTCTGCTTAAAAGCTTGTAACTTGCCAATGAGATGTACATACATATATGTAATATAATTTTGTGCTACTAACGGAATTTTAAGCCGAAAATATTTGCCAAGCAAAAGAATTTTCCAAGTAACATCTGCCTAGGCAGTTCTGTGAAATAGGGTCAAGTTAATTTGGTACTCTACTGAATCCTCTATAGTATTACGCTTTTAAAATAATCTGTTAAGATCGTTTCCCTTTGCCGAAACTAAAAAAATGAAATTTGTGCAATATAAATAAAGTCACTAATTCAATGAATTGAAGTGTCAGATTCTTGTTTTTTCTGCAGTGTGGTTCTGTCTGAATAAAATAATATTTCGAAGTTATCTAAATGTACCCCTCTTTATAATGCTTTACCAATTTCATGTTTAAGAATCCCTAAACTGCTTTAAAAATGTTTGCACCAATAATATTTTTTAATCTGTGGAATTGACCGAATGAGATCTCGGTGTATTTAGTAGCCCTCGGTCAGCTTGAATTGGGCAGCGAGAACGAGTAATGTTTTCAACCACACAGCAAATCCAAACTACTATTAGTTTTGAGCAATGACACTTCACAAGTATGGCTTGATCATTCTTAAGATCATTCTTAAGACGACACCTTTGGAACAGGAGTACCAAGGTGTTGGGTTCAGGTCCAGGTCAAATCCAGTTCCTTACTCAGCTGTGTTCCGGAAGACCTGAGTAACCTCATGTCCCCCTTGCACTGATTATTTGTACACAAAATGTTGCCAATTATTAAGATTCGATTTGTACCGTATTTCAGCTGTTAGTAGGAAACCCCTCATCGAGATCCCCAGTCTCCAACATCTCCTTGATAATGTCTAATCCTCCAACCAGATCGCCGTTCAGATAGAGTTGGGGGTAGGTCGGCCAATTCGAGTACGTCTTCAAACCTAAAAAATCAATTGATGAAGATATACATGTATTGAAGAATTTGTAATCTTAGCGACGCTCTGCGGTCCGTTTCATCAATTTCAAGATCGGGTGAGTTTGAGTCTGAGTCCAACCTTGGGTTATGGTGTCCTTAGCAGACGCAGATCCAGAAAGGGAGCCTTGGTCAACCCAAATCCCCCCCTTGCTTAAAGCTAGATTCGCACCTGCTTATTAGTCAAGACACTTTTCACTTATTACATTACCGCTATTAGTCAGATTGACAACCTAAAAATGAGAGTGCCAACAAAATAATAACTTGGACAAATTCCACATATTTTAGTTTTTGTTATAGTTCAAGTGTACCTTGTCTGACTTCGTTGTCTCCTAAGATGTCAAACGTCTTGTAATCAATGTTCTTATCTTTCAGAATTCCAATGATTGTTCGACTGAATCCACACCGTGGTTCTTCCTGATTTCCTTTCATGAACAGCATACAGGTAGCCGTGTTGATCAGCTTTTTGAGTCTGGCATTCAAATCCTAGTTTAAAATAAATAAATATACATGAGCACAATGAGCTTTGTTTCTTGAAAAAATGACTGATAGGAAATTGAAATTCAGGCAGCGAATCTTAGGGAAACAAGTTACTTTAAGAAATAATCTAAAGCTATGGGCAACTCGATGTTGGCTACTTTGCCTCAAACCCCATAATGTAAGGATTTAGTGTCAGTTTGTTTATTTATAAATTATTCACCTTTTTGGGGAAATCTTCATCCAGGTCGCCATTCTCATTCATTTCTTTGACGATATCTAACCCCCCAACCAGCTCCCCATTGAGGTACAGCTGGGGGTAGGTGGGCCAGTTGGAATACGTCTTCAAACCTTCAAAGACAAGACAACAATTCCTTATTTAATCAAACTTCAAGATATAGATTTGCAGTATTTTGTGGACTAAGGACATTACAGCCTACACTACATAGAGTGATATCCTATTTTGTTCATTTATCTGAATTTGATTTTGTTGAGGGAACTAAATCGAAGATTGAACTTTTTAAAGCCGTACCTTGTCTAACTTCGTCGTCTTCTAAGATGTCAAACGTCTTGTAGTCAATGTTCTTATCGTTTAGGAGTCCGACGATTGTTCGGCTAAATCCACATTTTGGTTCGTCTGGATTCCCTTTCATGAACAGTATACAGGAGGCTGTGTTGATTAGCTCCTTTAGTCTGGTGTTCAGATCCTGTCGAGGCCAAATAAATGACACGCTGTGAGACCTTGTGATGGCTTCAACTGTCTTCATAAATTGGTCACCCACAGCGCGACTGGACCCACAAAAATAGAAGTTTCATTCCAGGGTAAATAACATTTCACGGTGACACAATTGGTTGTGATTTAACCAATCAGATGACAAGGATTTAATCAGGTGTTGTATAAAACAAACAACGGATGTTTCAAATTTAGCAGGTAAAATGAAATATTTCAACTGTCACCTCATGAAATTATTCTTACCATTGCACAAATTCAAAACATGTATTTGTAAACTATTGCATAACTCTAGAGATTACCCTGTGAGGGCGAGTTCTCAAGACTCCAGATTAAACACAGTCACTTGCCTTTTTTGATGATGATGATGATGATGATGCTGCCTTAGCACCAGGAGCGTCTGCTGGCTTTGAAGACGGGGCGTTTGACGGTGGGACGTTTGACGGTTGGGCATTTGGAGGTGGGGCTTGACTTGATGAGGCCTTGGAATGCTGCTCAACTTTCTTGTTAAACTCTGGGCCATTTGCACCGTGAAGCGTGTCAACAACTTTCTTGTTCTGTGCACAAACGTAGATTACCACGACTACTGCTAATTTACTATGAATCTTTTCCTTACAGAATGAGCATAAGGCAAGATAATTGAGGTTCTTTTAATAAATTAGCGGGCACTCTTTGAAAAACACAGTATGTGCTCCTTCACACAGAAGGCAGAAGGCCCCCTTCTAAAAATACTATGATCTTTCAAGAACACAACTTAGAAAACTTGTTAAAACACAGTGGACCCTCTGTCACAAACAGTGGAGCTCTTTCCAAAACTCCTGGGTGCTTTCGACCCCCCTGTAACCCTGGCAATGCCTACCTTCAAAAAAACAAATGTTGGTACCGATGTGACGTCATACTTGAGCGATATCTCTGGCACCGATTCAGCCTCAACCTGAAACAAGTTACTTCTTGGTTTAAAGAAGTTTACAGTAAGAAAAACACACCTAAAAGCATGTGGCACAATAATATTGCTTTATTTTACATTTGTAGGAATATTAGTTCACTGGGAATACATGTATGTTGAATATCTCTGTGGGTTTATTTGTATCGGTTGAATGGTGACCATTATTTGGATAATATTATAAACAATTTAGTGGATAGTTGCAAGTGTCATACTACCTTGACAAATTGGACATTTAGAAACTGCTTGGCCACTTCTTGCATCACATCATTCATGGAGACACACTGAGGTGCCCAGCTAGCCCAGAAATGCACCACTAAAAGGCCACTGAAGACAAGAAACGATTCACTGATATAATATGCAAAGTTGAAATACACAATGTCATGGTTGTCAGGACTGTTGTTAAGACAGGTTTTGTCCAGCTGAACCAGAACGTAGATTGTAAATCAGTTGGATAAATGTCAATCTAATTTGTATTCTTAAACCCTCCTTTCCATTTCCTTCTGGATGTTGTCAAAACCTAGGATAGGCCTACATTTTATATTTAATTACAGAGACACAGACAAGGCATTAATAGAAAGAGCTGTGCGCGCATGCGCGAATGTGTTGCGCCATATATTTTCAGCTTTTATCGCGAAAGAAATTTAAACTTCTGTCGCAGATCCTTTTGAGACAAATTATAGCAGACGAAACCATGGAAAAATCTTTATTTTGTTGAATTTTGAAATATTGAGACGCTATAAATAACTAAGCCTTATGCACCTATCAATTGTATAATGCACCCTTGGACCCCCGGGGGAGGTGCGTCATGTCTCCATAATGTTCAGTCAAAACTGGACGATGGGGGTGCGTAAAGTGCAATTTAGGTGCGTCACGAACACATCGTGGTGTGTCGAGGTGCGTCCGTTTCGAACCATTGCCATGCGTCAATGCGGCGAATAAACTGTGCTTGTTGAGTAAAAAAAAAAGGGTACCATATCGACTTCTGATCATTGTTAGTCAAAATCGCCGACCGCAAACAACTTTATCAACATTTTACACTAACAAGTAACAGCGATAGTTTTTCCATCGCGAAATGTGGAAGTCTAGGTGGCCTACATCTCGTCGTCCTTTTCACAAGAACACGAGATATTGCGTGCGTGAGCCCTTCCTAGTTGGGACAAGCACGTAAAATATCTCACAGAAAAGGTACCAGTTGCATCTGAATTCTCGGCTATGTAATGGAAGAATAACATTGAGAATAACACAGCGTCAATGCAGCTGCTTTGCTTACTTAGCCGCATGTGATTTCCCAAGTTGGATCGCGGCCAACTTCCCCTCAGCAAAACGACAAGGGAGAATTTGTCGCACACATTACTTTCCATGTATGCTTATTGCTACTAGTCAGGTATACAGTTTAAATTCTCACTACGTTCCGTAGTCTTACACTCCAGTCGGGTTTTGAATGGGTGTATAATGCCTGGCGGTACTTCAGGGTGCTTGCGAGATAAAGCGCCTGCATGCAGACTAGAGGGGTGACTCATGTGCAGCATTGGAAAACTTTGATGGCGCGCATCGCGCATCGCGGTACATGAACGTTTGTGATTGTACATGTGCTGGTATTAACGATCCAAAAGTAAAGCGTTCCTGGAAAATTTGAGTTTATACGGTACGGCTGTGGTTATTTACCGTAGCATGCCATAGCAGAAAACCAAAGTAAAAGCCGTTCTTTCATTCACCACTAGCTGGCGCGGCGCGGCCACACGCCCGACATGCGTGCATACACACAGCGCGATGCCCCGCTTGATCATGTCGCGACTTTTGTCCGTCGCGACTTGTGTGCGTCATTGTTTTCCAAGAATGGTGCGTCAAGGATATGACGTACGGGTGTGTCATGCGACTCCAAAATCTGGCCTCACTGTTAACATTGACGCACATCCCCCGGGGGTCTGAGGGTGCGTCATACAATTGATAGGTGCATTATTATCGCAAATAGGCTTACTAGCTGCTTGAGTGAATTTGCACAATGAATGACAAGAATTGTGGGAAGAGAAAAGAAGCAGATACTGCTCCTTTTTCTTCCCAATCATCCAATGTGCGAATTCATTCAAGCGGATAATCCTAAGCCAAGGCTTATTATATTATAATTATGGTAAGTGAACCTACACGCTGAGTTTGAAGACAAAGGAATTCTTTTAAAAAACTCAAGTAAATCTCTAAATTTTAGCAGTCAAGGCGGTACGCCTACAGCACTACGAGGCCATAGACTATAGCCGGCTAGGGCCGGGATGGTCAGTCGAGTCGAGTCGAGTCGTACTCACTCAGTGAGGTCCATAAGGTTTATCGCTAATCACAGAACCGCAAAGCATCATGGGTAGAGAAAGGGGACACGTACGGATCCGATCCGATCCGTGCAAGTTCATTGATGGTTTCGTGCCCCATGATTTTCCTTACCCAACATGCAGCGCCCTCTTCTGATATTTTGCTATTCGCGATATGCCATATGGCATTGTATGGTGCTTGGTGGTTTGGTGGATTTTATATTATTATTAATTTTTTCTAAAATCAGGTTCAATTCGGCCCATTTGTTTGGTTGGAATATGTGTTACGCGAGTATGTCAATAAGCATCAGAATCTACCTTCCTGTGGCCTCAGCAAATGCATCAAAATCGACGACAGAAGTGGCGTCAACGAAGTTTGACATCTTCCCTTTCTTCAGTTCAGGACTTCACGTCCAACTTGTTTTGAGCATGCAGAGTTCAGCAAAGTTCATAGAATGCCGCCCTCTCTTGGCAATAGCGAGTATTAAATTGTAACCAAAAGAGGGCGGTATTCTTCTATTTTGTTCGATCTCATCTGTACATACAATGCATGGCATGGCATGAGGCGCGATCTGTCACGGCACGTCCATGCTTGGCATGGTCATAATCAATTTGAAAGATCGCACAGTTTTATGCAGTTGCCTTAAAGTATTACGTTTATTCGTCGCTCGGTACAAACTATGCACTGATCATACAGTATAACCAATGTTACCAAAAAAATAGAAAGTATTTACAATTATTGTTAATTTGTTTATTCTCATTATTGTTAGGCCTGCGCCTGGCGAATTTATATAATGACAAACGGTATTCGACGATTTTTCCCTGTTCAAAGATCTTGTTATCTCACCATGCAGTAAACTTGTATGGAGCGCAATAATGGAAACGTCAATTTAAACTGGAGTGGTGAGACGGTAAGCCACCCCCCCCCCCCCCCTTCCCAGTTCGCGTTTAATAATAATACCAAACCAGCCCCACCATCGATCCCCGTCTGGCTTCCTGCGCGACAAGCAAGCCTTTCTCTCTTTCATTAATGCTTAGATTTTACCTTTTGCTTCTCTTCAATTTCCTTCAATGCTCACTCCCCTCTCGAGGCTGCTTCAATTGAACTCGAATCCCTTTCAATCTTGTCATGGATTCGGAGAAGAAAAACAAAAAAACCGTCAAACTACACCGTCCTCCAGTTTAAAAAATCCCTCCGCGCCCGCTGTATAATCACAACAAGCATCGATGCATCCAGAGAGCAAAATATAATCCCTTACAAAATCCCCGGAGGCTTCGGCGAAAGTATTTCGCCGCCGTTTCATCTGCGGGTTTACGGGGAATATTCGGGCGGTAGGTTTTACTCCCAATAGGCGCGCCGACGGTACCAAGACAAGATGATTGTAACTATAGCGTTGATTAACGATAGAGATGGCCATTGGCAATATCAATATTATCTCATTGCGCAAATTAGTATTCTACTTGAACTGTGCTTCTGTTGAAAATTGAATAGTTATTGCGTAGGTATATCATGGACGTATACGAGGACATTGACTTAAAGGAAAAACAACTATAAGCAAAAACGGACAACCAAACACCAAAACAAATCAGCCCAAAAAATACAATGACAATTTTAATAGGGTTCTTGCCCTGATTATAACCCAAGTTAAATCATCTCACAAATTAAACATTTTTAATATTTGGTGATTTAATTATATTGTTCCTATGCAAACAACTTTGTTGTTTGATGTTAACTGAGCGCCCTCTTTTGGCGTCATATACGCAAGGGTTCTTTGTATTACGCCATTTTTGGCAGAGCGGTCGGTTTGCTTTGGGCAGACATTACGTGCCATTTAACGCTCTCTCGTGCATGATCAATAAGTCGCTTCAGGTGAAAACTCTCGACAGAAAATCTGTGAGTTGCACTTGATGAATAAAGTCGGTCATTGACAGTTGTATTTTTTCATCTCTTTTTTGTTGTGGTCGCTTACCTTTTGATTCAATTTATGGTTTATCTTATCCGGTTTTGCTGAATAAAATGCCTACCAACTTAAGCCGTATAAGGTACCGTACCGGTAATTGAATATAAATGCAGTAACGCTGGCTATTACCTTAAAGAAAACTATTCATTTTAGAATAGAACTTGAAAGGCAGAGAATTCTTTAAAGGGGTAAACTATGTCCTGAAATTCCCGAAAATCTCATGTTTTGAATTGTTTACTTATCGTATTTAAACTTAATTATGGTTGAAAGAAAACCAACCTAGTGTCCCAATACCGTTCCCGGGAAAAGACGAAAAAAACACACGTTGTTTACATTTAGCGGCGGACATTTTGGAATACGGGTATTCGTATATGTATTTCCAGCCGTCATGAAATAATGGGCTGTATCTCGTATATTCGGCGCGGCATTATAATCAGACTGGTGCCGCAAACTGTTCATTGGATACACGACCGTTATCACACTGGGAATTGAGGTTCCATGCCACTGTAGCAGTACGTGTCTGCAAGATAACAGCATCACCATAGCTACGTACGTACGTTGCTATGAAATCGCGACAACACCAAAACAGGGGTCAGAAAAAGTGACCCCAGAAACTCGTTCTAAACAAGAATAACACAAACAACGCCAGGTTTTAAAAGAATGGTTGTGTGAACGCTTATATCCTACTTTTAATGCTCTTTCCGATGAACATCGTATAGTTCAAGACGCGTTTTGTAGCCCAATTGGGCGATTCCAGGACATAGTACCCCTTTAACCACTGTTTTCCTGGCAATACAAAAGTAAATTTTTTAACAGTGCCGAATCCTTCAATTTCCTTCATTCCTTCAAGGGAGTTAACTTGAATAAAATCAAGTTAACAAAGGATATGAATTATTGCCACCCGAAAAACAAAACGACCGCGTAGGGCCTATCGCTCGCGCATTCGAAAACACTAATAAAAACTCATCACTAAAAATAAAAATCGGCGCCCAGTTAAAATGGAAATGAGGGGTTATTTTGTGGAGTTATTACGCGGTATTTTGCGTGGAGTTTTTCATTTCATCACGTAGGGAAAGCTGTGTTTATCTGTCGTCGGTTAGCGTTTTACGGTGAGAGGATTCGAGTCGCCAGACGGACGTGTCGCGGACGATGATCGGTGGATTACCGCAGTACGTTTTAGTTCTACGCGGAAGACAAAATCCGAGAGTTAGTCCACTCTTTCTACCTCCTTTCGTTTTACTCCTTAATGCTGCAGCGTGAGGAGAGAGTTGTGTCGGAATTCTTGGGTGGCAAAGGATCAAGCGATGGTCTGTAAGTCCGCATTTCAAATTTCGGCAAGTTAGGTTTTGTGAGCAAATCCCACAAAATGGGTCACGTCGAATCCCCGAAAACGAAAACATGAATGAACCCCCACCACCCACCCTCCTCAACAAAATTATTAAATAAAGACCACTGAACTTAGTTTTTAAAAGATGTGCAATTAATAATCTGGTTATTAATTATTTGCGGCCATATAATTGATTTAATGTTTACTTAATAATGTTTACCTTATAATTGGTGTGTTTATACTCAGTGCACAAGTGCAGGTTAGGCTGTTTAACGGCCAATGGAGGGCGCTCTTTTCGTCGGGTGGATGCAAGCAGAAAGCGTCAGCGAATTTGTTTTCTGCATTTCCAGTTTTTTTCAAAGCCAAAATGAGCCCAAGTATACCCACCACAATCCGTATTTGCTACCCACGCTTGTTAACCATGAGCTTCTCGTAAATAAATTAGCTAAATTATGTTCTTTTAATTTTGTCCCGCGCGCCACCGGAGCAATTGGATTCTAAATTGAATTTGCCAATAAGTAGTAAGGCGCCATTTAATTTAGTGAGAGAAGTTTAACTCTGACATTAGCCGACTGAGGTCTGTAGGGTTGATGAAATGATGGCAGGTGGGATTCGATTACATCAGCGCAACTAGTAGTAATGCGATACTGAAGAATTTAATTTAGTCTGTGGTAAACTCCCCAGAGTGCACAGGTAGGGTTTGTGTTCACGCAACACGGGAACGGCATAGTTGGCGTTAGTTCGTGTAGGTCTGGTTCCTAGACGTCTATATAGGTTGTTTTGTTGGCCACGTCTTACTTTTCTTTAAAGAAAAGTGAAACGTGACAGGAACACGTGAGCATGCGTGGAAACATTGAGTACAGATTAATCTATGCAGTGAAAAAACAAAAACCCTAGCCTACAGGCCTACACAAATCCAATTTAATTTTCAGCAAAAAGAGTGTAAAATCAGAGTTAGTACCTGGACCACGTAAATAAAGTCCACTGAATTACAGGTACCGTTTTCTCTACAAGTCTGTATATAAAGATGCGACGCAAGTCCGCACAGTCAACAAAGTAAACCGGTGCATCACCATGCAGATACATCCTGGGGGAACCTCCCGCGCCGCCTCTCATGCCTGACAAACTTGATAAAAAGACCCAATTCCACAGTCTGACCAACGACTGCGAATTGTGCCAATTTTATTCCGCGGCAAGCTCCCCCGGAACCTTCCACTGCACAGGTTGCGCTGCAAAAGGCTAATTATGTCCCACTCCCGTGGCTAGGGAGAGGGCTAATTACTCGATTTATATTAGGCAGGTTTCTGTACGGGCAAATCTTACATGCGTGAGATAGCCATATAGAGTGAGATATACAAAGAGGAAAGGAGTGGGAGTGGGGGGTACGCCGGTGTGGTTGATCACAGTCGTGGCAGTTCGTTTATTCTTATTTTCAGGAACTCAAGGGGGTTCCTTGACAGCAAGATCCCTCTCATGTTATTGCCTGTCCCCCCTAGCCAGTCTATAATTTGAATCAGATCCACCCATAGGGCACGCACGTCTCAACTCACACAGGTTTCCTTTATTCTATCTTTGAGAGGGTCAGTCGGAGCTGTGTGTTCCCTCGACGGCTAGGAAGGGTGAAATTGAACACGCTCATGTTGTCGATGTGCGTTGTAAGTTGGTTGTCTCTTGATGTGATCCTCGTTTGGTTTAGGGTTTTAGAGATGAGTTGAATCAATGTTTCCGTGTCATTGGAGATTGGACTTTTGAGGAACAGGTATAGAGTTTTGCTCGGGGACAAGAAATGGGTGAAAAAAGGGATTAAAGTGTTCATGAAGTATTTTTTGTTTATGAAACACCTTTTGTACACGTTTATATTTTTCTTAAACGTATGAAAAATAGTTGACGCTCGTTAAGGTAAATTGTTTGAACAGGCGACAGACGGCAGACGACAATAGTAACCATGGTAATTGCAAGCGGATTGATACAAACCCAGCAACATTAAAAAGAAACTTGAGTTTTATATTTTGTGAATAAACACACAATTGATTTGGTGAAGCTCAAGTTGCGAGCGCAGTTATGGATACGACGAGGACAAAATGTACTTTTTATTGCCGACGAAACCCCGAAGTCCCATTAGCATAATTGAATATCTTTTAATTATCGAAAAACCGAGGAGTAGCGTATTGGGAGAGCGGTATGATGTTCCTGTCTGGACGTGCCTTATTATTTTGCTTGTTCATCTCGAGATATTACTAACTCGGGAATTGGACAGCCATTATGCTGGATACTGTGCAGATTCCACGAAATAGAATGCTTATACATAGAGCAGCCGAGATAACTGCTATCCCACCCTTTGTTGGGTGACGAGACAGCGGCAAGATATGCGGCCGAGTTGAGAGAGAGAACACACATCCACATCAATTCAATTACCATCCGGAACATTATCGTTTATTACTATCGGCGAACCCTAAAATGGCCAGCCGTAATGGCACACCGCGTACGTTTATGTGGTACCTTCACGATCGGTATGAACGAAGATGCCAACGGCAAGAAAATTGCATTAACGTGCACTCTCGCAGATTGCGTTGGGAGATAGGTGGCCTGGTAATTTCAAAATTTAATTGCAATTATTTATACAATCAGATATCCCGCCTTAATGGTACATTGCAGTTTCCAATTTGCAATTGGTATAAATTGGTATAAGTTTTATCTTAAAAGCCCACTCTCGATATTCATAATATGGCTAGCCTTTATACTCAAATTCAGAAGTAACGAAGCCCAACCTAAAGTGCCGCACAATGTCCATGTCTGACAAAACAGAAACACCCACCAACCCCCCCCCCCCCCCAAAAAAAAAAAAAACACCACAAACCAAACGCCGATGGCTTTTGCAAGGAACTAAAAGCAGCCCATGTTCTGAGTTGTCATACTGCCAGAAAACATCCGACTACTTTTCCATTTGTGGAAAAATCTGACCCGTTTTTTTTTTTCCCAATCGAAGAGAGAGACTCAGCTCGGGAGATAAGAATAACAAAGCACGCCGCATGCAGGGCCATTATCAACTTCCGCTGCGTCACCAACCATTAACATGGCGTGCATCGAGGTACGTACCAAAGCGCTCTACTGAACTATTGGGTTAAAATCGAAGAAATCAATGCAAGACAAGGCGGTGAGGAAATTTTCATTTCTAAATTCTTTCGACAATATTTTCTGAATAGCAGTTTGGCGTATATAGTTGAAGTGGATGGTCTGATGCCGGTGTGGCATGGATTTTAGACTATATGAAATACGGACTTATTGGTTGTAGTGCGCATGCTTAATTAAGTGATGATCGATAATCAGGAGAGTGTGGTGTCACGTGAGAGGGTTATAGAGGGAAATGGGTGCGATTTTCGTAGAAGTCTGTTTTTCATATCACCCCGGATTGTGTGCTCTGTGTGTGAACATCTTTGCTATAACAAACAATGTTTTATAATAATCTCTTACTATGATCAGATGAGAAATGTTTACAAAATCATAAGAAATAATAAATTATTTGATATATAATTTAATGACATTAATACAAAATAATTTTTTTAAAGACATTTTAAACAAAATCTAGCCGCAGCATCAGCACAATGCTGTGTTAATCCATAGATCAAAGGAAGTATAAACATGAAATTGTCTGAATTGAAATATGTATCTTTGCCAGAAAATTGTTTTTACTCACTCATGAAAAACACTGATGCGTGCAACAGCAAGCAACAGCCATTGAAGTATATCCAGTCAGTTAGGAAAATTGCAGACATTAATAACATCACTTAACCTTCAGGGCGCCTGGCCCGCTGCATTTACCAAACACTAATTGATTTTGCGCTCCTCGTCAGATCAGACGGTAGTTTGACAATTCCTGTTTACATACCGTTACTCGTGATGCTACGGTCAATGTGTTGTATAAGACAGTATCACGCAACATTGCACATCGGCTTAGATAACCCAACCTACCAATAATCCAATAAGATTTCTGAGCGTACCTCAAGTTCGAATGCAGTAATGCCATTATGGAAAAGGATGTACAAATGTGATTGAGATTTAAATTGCCATAATCCCCTGATCTGTGATCGAACTGGATTAACATACGAGTTATCCCCGATATCAATTTGAAACATGTTGTCTTTTCATTTTAACGGCGGCCTTTTCTGACATAAAATAAAAACACAAGAAATATTGAAAGTAGGCCCTATATTATGTAGAGAAGCAAAAATATAAATTAATATAACCTGCCCAGTTTCCGGACTACTGCAGAATCAAATAAACAGCGGCTTTGTGTCTCTTTCAACGGTAGTTCATCATCGCTCGTGTCTATATGTGAATCTAATTATTTGAACTCTTGGTGGTTTTCGTTTAACTCGTGACCCCAGATCGCAACTTCCTCGTGTGAAGAGTACTTGGCCACAAAACCTGTATGCATGGATTAAAGTGATAAGCTACCCATAATCCTTGGCGTTTCCTTATTGATATTTTATGTATCGAGGGAAGGGGGGGGGGGGGAGGGGTAAGGGCGGAGGGGAGAAGCGGCGCTCACCAGTACTCTTTGATCAGCTTTGGGCAAATTCGAAAAGCGGCTGTGGTTAGAACTCCATTTGACTCTAGAGGGCGCTTTTCATGACATTTTACCATGGGGGGGGGGGGGGGGGGGGGGGGGGGGGGGGGGGGGGGGGGGGGGGGGGGGGGGGGGGGGGGGGGGGTCAGATGCCGAACTCGTTCTTCTAATACTTTGTCCTTAGTTGTGTTTCTTTAAACTTAATCATTATACCCGTTGTCCATGGTTATGCGAGCGCGCATCGCCCGATCGATGACGCAAACCCAAACGGTGACAATAAAATTGGTTGCTATGGTTACTGTCAACTTTAGAATGCTTTTTGTCCTTGAGGTTATAATCTTCAAATAGAATTATCAGCAGAATGGCTCACCGTCTCGTACATGTAGTATACGTGTCATAAAGAGACTACAAAATGTCTGTGTCGGCGGAAAAGGTTAAAGGTTATAATAATTGTAATCGTGCTCACAATTGTTCTCTTATTAGCAGTTTAACATAATTATGAGCAATTGTACATTATTAGTCTCAGGTTCGAATCCGTGTCCAATCTATGAACACAGTTAACATTAGGGCTGAGCATTAGTTGTTTATTATGATGCGATTTTGACAAAGATTGATTCTAGGGAGAATTGGCTATTAACTACATACACAGCAATCTCATCAGGAGAAGCTTTTCTAATAATGCACGCACCAGCCAAATCTATTTTTTAAAGGTATGATACACCATTTGCAGATATCAAAATATTTAGATATATAGATTTGCAGAAATATCTTACTTATTAGAAAGTAAATAATAATTCTAGGTATCCAGCAAAATGATTGCGCTAGATATCCTGTATTGTTCAGAAAATTGAATTGTGTATAAAAACAAAATTCCACCGGACGGCGATCGCGAAAACAAAACCCAACAAGAACCACTGACCGACGCCGGTTAAAAAAAAACGCCGTTTTTCTTGCTTCTTTTCTCGTCATCCATGATTGTAAAACTTCGGACAGGTTAGTTAAACACTATTTACTATAAAATACAACCCCCTCCCCCCCCCCCCCCCCCCCCCCCCCTCCAAACAAATCCACCCATTCCTGATAATTCGAGCAATGGTGCATCGTACCTTTAAGTCTTAGTCACTGTATGATAATTAGTCTCTAAACTACAAAACCAATTTATGGCCAATTTTCATTAATGGCCGTTCAGTGGTTATACACGCGGAAAGCCAGTTAAATACATAGACTTTGTATTCGGGAAGACAGATACTGAGAGCAATTCAACAATAAAGGTGCGTAAAGCGTTAGAGTGGGTATTGGTTTATATCAAGCTTATTGCTGAGTGTTCGTGTAGAATACTCGATTGTCACATCCATAATCTATCTTAATGTCAAGACGCACTCTCCCTGCGTGCATCGAGCCAACATTCACCAGTTTCCAACCGAAAACGCCTGTTTATGGGCACGGGTTTTGCCGGCCACGTGACCCCTAAAAGACAAAAAATGCCAGTGGAGTGTCTTAAGTTTGATCGGAATTTATTGGGTATCGGCCCCTCGGAGCGAGTCAATGTCTCTGGAGTGATGCCGCGCAGAGGTTGAGATGCAAGGTTTCCAAGGGGACAAGAGCTTTTAAAGATACGGTACGGGAGGGGGACAGGTATATACTCGACCGTACGAGAGGTAGGGGTTTAACCGGCGGAGATTTTGCAGGCGGTCAGCACACCGTGAAGTGAATGTCATTGCGGCCAGTTGGGCGTAATAATTGGCACGTGTATCTTACAGGGCGTCTACATCCCATTAAACGTCGTGGTTGATATTGTGTACGTACGTGGCGTGGTGGAGGCACGTATTGTACCGCCATCGCTATCTTATTGACAGTAGTAGCAGTAGTGACAGAGCATGATACCGTGGTGGTTTAATCTCAGCTGATATAGCGGCATTGTCAGCCGAGTACGGCGCCTAAGCCCGAAGCGATCCTGAGTGCCGCTGACGACGGAAAACAACTATTTTCACGGAGTACGGAAACGCTCCCTTTTGATCTGCCAGCTCCCCTGGATCAACGCACCAGACAATTTTTGTTCCCCTTGCGGCGTAGCGAATTGTTCCCATATTTTGGAGTAAGAGTACCGGACATCTTGGAAACATGAAACACTTGTGGAACTATGCTGTCCTCATAGGATGCCTAATGCAAGGTAAGAGTTCTTGTCTTAGCGCCGATCGCACGCGGCGCACTACGGTCGGCCTAGCATAGTCCACATTGTCATTCTCTCGTCGGTTACGATAAACACAGTTGTTTGTTTACCAGACAGCTGTGGCGTAATACAGCCCATTAGACCCCCCCCCCCCCCCTCCCCCTTCCCCCTGAGCCCGCCTCAGCGCTTGAAGGTCCACCTTAGCCCAAGACAGTGTTGCATTGCCTGTCACCGGCACCGCACGGACCATATCGATCCCGGGTTTTTTTTTAGGGCAAGAAGGGGATATAATAGGCGGTGAACTAAAATAAAATCTCATCTGTATCTTACTCCTGTGTGCGTCACAGAATCCTTATCACTATAATTCTGATTCCACTGTGGGTATCCTACGGCATACACCGGCGATGAAAAAAAAGAGAGGCAATGATAGGAGGTAGGGGGGGGGGGGGGGGGTAGGTAGTTTGCAGACCTATTTCTCAAGATTACATTAGTCACGGACATATGTGCCTTTCATTGTTATCTTACTCCGATCCTGTTTTCCCTTCCTTCCATGTTTCCGTATTTAAGTTTCCAGCGAAGACGAGTCTTAATCTCTCCTTCCCTTATTATCCTAGCGAATCCCCGTCACTAATTGATCGATCGGTGGTCGTGACATCCTTGTTCCATTTACGATAACCGGATGCTATTTTTTAAGTCCGTTCATTTAAAGTCGAAGATTGCCATTGTTTAGAAGGATTTCAGAAGTATAGAGCCTGGTCCTTTGATTCTATAAGGAACATGAAGACCAAAATATCTTGTTTGTAACTTGGGATGTTGCTAGTAAAAAGTTACGTTTTAATAATTAATTTAAACAAATGGAAATTTTGAGCTTTTAGAATGTGTACGCTGACGTGAAGTATAATTGATTATAGCGTCTTCTTCGTCCAGGAATATAGTTTATTTCATGTTTAGTACACACATTGCACAGAATAGACGTACAATGTAATAAGTTAATACTAAAGCACCAAACGGAGCACCAAACCAATATACTGATACAGTCTGTGATGAGATTTTAACTGGTGTTTTTTTTGTTTTTGGTTTTGCGACTCTGTTGACTCCGGCACGGATGTCCACTGAAATAAATCTGGAGCCTATTTCATAAAACATGTAAGCACAGCAATTTCCTTCGCACAAACATAGTTTTGCTCAGTAAAAACAGGTTACCAGCCAAAACACAATGTGCTTATGCTAAGCAAAAACCAGCTGAATATCAGTCACAAACGACAAACATCACCTGAATATTATATTTGTAACCTTGTTTTTTCCCCAAGGAAGAATTTTCATGCTAAGCAAATTTTGGTGCTTACATGTTTTATAAAATTGGCCCCACTGTCCTTCGTATAAGCATGGAGGAATAAGAAGGAACAATTGAAATGTCAAGAAAGATATTTATACATTTAATTGCACACTTGTTACTCGATGAGTTTCTTACTTTTTAATTTATATGTTGAACAATTTGAATGGTAGAAACTGGTCCCATCGTCGCATTCGAATGGAGGGATTGGAAGCCAGAGACTAACTTCACTTATTTAGTTTGGAATGGACAACAAAACCCAATATCAGTGTCAGGCACCCGTCGCCTATACGCGGCCGGCAACAGGCTAAATACAGTCGGCTCAGGCGGCGCGTGCGTACCGCGTGCACGCAAGAGCAATAACAACAAAGTGTGACGGGCAGAGATCAGTAACTGATATCAGGCGGTATCACAAATCACGCAGTGCCTCAGTTAACACGTCGTGTATGTAGCCATGTCTGTTCAGAAGATACTAAGCGAATGTCCACTGTGGGGTATTATTCATGACAAAACCAATTTCGGTGACGTCACATTTTGAATATCATTATGTTTTCGCACTAAATTCATACATGTATGGTGTATGTACAATGTATAACAGTTTTCGCTGATTAGCTACTGTACCGCTACTAAATGTGACGTCACAATAATGAGAGACTGTGAGATGTCACAGCATATATCAATTGTTCTTAATCTAGCGTCTCAGACACACATTATTAAATGTTTGCAATTAAATATAATTTATGCAGCATATGCTCTACCATGTATTTGTCGCTTTTCCAGTATGCCTTGTGCTCGCTCCGTATATTGGCCTATTAAAAACTATAGGCCAATTGACGCAACGGACATATAAGGGTCTGGAAATGCGTTTACGAAAAGGCAGCCTAAGAACAAGTATCAAAATACATAGATAGTATTCCGTCACGGCACTAAAGCGGAGTTTTCTCTAATAAGACATCTATTTTGCAAAAGGAATCTGCGGTTGGCTGTACTATTTATCTACGGCGTGAACCTGCGACATTTTGTACAGTGCGAGCTAACGATGTTCCACCTCTCATCGCGCGCGCGTCGCTACACCGAGCAGGCAAGCGTGATTGGTTCGATTAGTTTAGACAGCCTGGTGACAATAAAAGCGCGTGCGAGACGTGTGGGCAAGATTAAAAATCAATCTTTTAATTCGATTCATGCGCAATTTTAATAGATCATGCTTACATTGTTGGTAATCTCCATGCTTAAATAAAATAAGGAGTAAAACACTAACATGAATGGCATAATGTTCTGGCCGTTATTTGTCAGAAACTTTGTTCTAAAAGCAGAAATGAATGCGTGTTGTTCCCCAGTTTCCGTGTTGCATTATTTTGTATCGAAACTAATCCCGATCTGTTTTCACCGAAAGCGCCATAAAGCTAACAGACACTGTAAATGTTAACCCTAAATATTTATGCCGTTTACTTTAAATAGAAACAAAAATACTTAAGTTCTGTTTGATATTCACATCAAATCACCTTTAGTGACTTGTCCAAGCTCATAGATGGACAATTATTTTGTAAATTCACCACACACTTTGAGTTGATTAGAAATTGTATTCAGACTTGTTTTCTTGTTAATTTGAAAGAGTAAACATACGTTTATATATTATTTTAGACATTGCGTATTGATGCTGTTGGGAACATTCAGTTGTTTTTTGTCAGCTCTCAGTGAAAAGGGACAAAACACCATTTTGTCAGTTGATCATTTTTATCGTTTAAAGCAGCAAAACTGCTCAAAATATAAAGAAAGATGTTTAAAAAAGTAGCCTTGTAAAGATTTAGCTCTGTGAATGATGCATATTCCGAGTAAAACAAATATTCTAAGACTTCGATTTTAATTCAGAATTTGTCGTCCTAACACGTTGTCATGTTAACACGTTGTCGTCCTATAACTGTTGGTTTACAAGTCATTTTATCTGTGTGCAGAGAGTAATTTTTTTTTTTTTTTAATAGTATAGTTTTGGAATTTAGCTGTATGCAATCACAATTTCCTTTCATAACGTACTTCCTAGAGTTCCCGCTGGATAATAATTATGGAAATTGCCGAATACGACCATTCTTAATGCAATATAATCCACGACATCGTCTTGTATTTTTGTTGTCAACCGCAGAGGAAAAAAACTCCCGTTAAACGAATTTGAAAGCATTCCAGAAATTTCATCGGAGTTTGTTTCTTTGCATTGTCAGTGTACATCGAGACAAATATAAATTATTCAAAGTGTTTCGCTTTGATGTGCTGCAGCATACATTGCAAATCATTCCACTGGAAACGATTTGTTTTTCAATACTTTGATAACAAATATATATAAAATTGTCAACATAAATAACATATATTACATAGGGCCTAATACAAATATATACCTATATAAATTGTGCAAGGTGTCTATTTTTCTTCACTTGTTTTGAGTGATGCAATTTAAAAAAATAATAGTAAACTTAATAATTAAAATTATTCTATGTTTTGTTGTTCGCGTAAAATTTCGTGCGTGTCCTCTATTGGTGTCCAATACGGTTTGTGTGTATCTATAAATTATTACAAAAACAGGGCAGGAGTAGTTCTATTTTAGATAAACTCGTCAATTACATTGGAGTAATGAAATACAACAAACACAATAATACATTTGTCAAGATACATATATCACCAACAACACAGAGTACAATGTCATTACTAGAAGTAAATAACCGCGTCCGTAGATTCACTCTCAAAAACACGACTAGGTTTCTCACATTTTATATATTATATATCAGCAAACTCAAGACTCGCCTTTTTAATTTCGTCGAGATTGGCCGGTTAATTTTCCGAAGCTCACTGTGAAGTTTTCTTAATTCTTGATGCACCAGGGTATTGTCAATGAGGCGCACCCCTTGACGTTCTGATGAAATTCCTCCGGACGCTAAGCACTCCACAAAAAGGGGAGAAATCAATTCTGACGTGGGTTCCTAATTTAGATAGCCGCACCTTGCACAACCCTTCACACATCACCAGATTCACGTTGTTCCTTCGTGTTTTCCACACTATTAGAGTTGTGGAACGAGATACGCATTAACCTACATTTGGCGCAATTTTGTTCTCCGCCCTACTCCATAAGTACCACTCATCAACAGTACAAGTGGCGCATATCAGCTGGTAACCTGCATCCATGCGCAGCTACAGTTTTCGTGAGACAGTCCTTCGCAATTGGGCATTATCCCAACATGGGAAGAATCACAATCTGACCTTTTCTGACAAATATCGAGCAAAATGCTGTCAACATATACCTTAGACTAAAAACCTTATACTTAAAACCCATCAGATATTTTCAGTGCGGCATCAAATTAAATACCTTGCACTTTGGGGTTTTATACCCTAAAATCCCCAATAGGTGTACTGTTACCTTAAAAAGGGCATCATTTTATCCACAATCTAATCTCCATTAATAAAAGTATACCAAGTTGGCCATCATTGTCAGCAGCTATTGTCTTCTAAAACACACCTTGAGGAATGTGTGGTTGCATTGCATCAAAGATGTATAACAAATACCTATTTAGGTACAGCCTCTTTGACGTACGTATATTCCTTACGCGTTTCTTCGAAGATACAGTAAATGTGACTGAACGAGCGGCCCAACGCCCCCCCATGTTCGAACGAGCGGCCCAACGCTCCCCCATGTTCGTAACAAACTGACATGATTGTATACCATTGCGAGACACGCTCCGTTCATGATTTCTCCATGTAAACACGAATGTAAGAAAGTTCGTATTGAGGTACTCACATTCACAAACGTTTGATATTGGTTAAGAATTTTCACATCACTCATGATTGTGTTAACACAAATAACAACAATCATATTAAATAACTGCATGATGTTTCTACATCCGTTGCAATTTGCCATGTACAAACTGCGAGAAAAGAAGGTATAAAATCAGCACACATTATGATACATATCAAATGCACCATAAGCACCGCTGTCCCAGCCTCAATGGCACAGTGCGATCCGATCCTAAATTCGACCTATCGTTTCAAGTTGCTGTCAATCGGCGAATTATCGCTTCCTAGGAATTATAGCAGCCGAAGCTTTCAACATATTGCACCGACCTGGAGGTTACCCTCGCGTGACGGACAACGACAGGCTTCGATCTTTTTATTGCTGAGGTTCATGCCATTTGGAGCTGGCTGTCACCCATGGGCCCTAAGGCCCTAAGGCCCCAATGCCGGCCTTGCCCGGTCCAGACCCGAGGGAGTTTCGCTCAACTCAAATCCGATCACCGGACTTTTAATTCCGATCCATTGCTGCGTTTGCTATTAATAAACTTACTCTTATACTTGGTTTAGTCAGCAATTTGGTTGCAAGCAAGGCGCGAAGGCTTTGCCACATTACTGTCACGTTTGTTCAATGTCTTAGAGACAACATTAATAAAGAACGTGTTCAAGGTTACCCCTTGACGCGCTGGGACGGTGAACGTCGTCAAGATTAATATTTTTACACCGAGTGATATTGTTAAGGTAACGGGAACGTCCCACGAATATAGTTATCACGTCATCAAATAATTCGGCAATCTCTGGTAACACTTGACAATTCTCATGTCCGTGGAAATCCAAGAATTGGCTATAACTTGTCGCCATGTTACCCAACAAAGACGAATATCATTATAGAATAAATAATCTCCAATCCAAATAATAATAGACTGTGAAATGAACCAACTCACACATTTTGCTCGTACGTTTTTGACGAGAAAAACTGAGAAGAATTGACAATTTTAAGATTTTAATATTTTAAGAAACAGAGGGTCATGATGCTTTATTGGGAGGATTACAAAAACGAAAGGTTTTTATTTCATACGATGAGTTGACTCTGAGAACATCGGCTTAAATTTTAACTTGAAATATGTCAATAGGCTGTTTAAAGCAAACAGGGACGTTTTATAACCCTATTTGTGGTATGCACAAACGTAGATTTAAGGTTTGTGGCGTATAAGACTGATACACAATGCCATAATCTACCAATATACGTTTGTACAATTAATTTGTGATATTAGAGCAAACCCACAACATTTCCTTAAATGTTTGTTTTCAATTGATTATGATATTACTATTGGTAAGTGCGCCCTAACAGCTACTAGTCACCCAATAACGACGTTAAATTCTTAGGATAAATGTTGTGAGAAGCGTTAAACATATCCAAACACAACGAAATGTTAATGCCTAGAGTTGAGAGATAAGAACGAGCGGTTTTTTAAGGTCGCAGTGATTATCATTACGATTTTGAAGGGATATAAATAGCTAGCCAAATGCCCCCTGGGTAGGCGCACATATACCTATCCAAACATTGACACACTGGGGCGATTAGTGGCAGATATTCAAAGCAATTGAAACAGTTCATTCATGCCCTCTCCCTAGAGGGACATTCTTAAGGAATCTACGGGATTAAATTAATGCCTAAGGACTGAGATCTTTTCAACACCTTTTTGAAACTAGCGTCGATGTTTCGTAGTAGTAGACACAATATTTCACTGGTGTACCAAGAGAAATAAGACGTTTCATAGCTCCCGTTTCATAGCCTTTCATTGTGAATTTGCCTCGGTAATTAGTAAAGGAATATAGTTGTTGCTTTTAATTTCATCTGTTGTGTTCCTTATTCCTAATGGGTTGAAATGTTTTCTTTTTCTTATCATTATACTCTATATGCCCCTATTGGTTGTGACACTATGTAACTAATACATGTAATGTAAAATGAAGGCACTGCGGAGCGAGTCATACAATCTTAATAATTAGGACTTGTAATACAATCCTACAAAGGAAATCAATGGGAATGGGAATACGTGAAATGTTAATGTGTCAATCTGAACAAATGCCATATTATGCACTATAGTTTTTACCTGCATGTGAACATCTGAGCGCTTTGTTTAAACATCAAATGGTGCGTTTCAATTAATAATTCATTAACTACAATCTCACAGCCCCAATAACGTCACCTACAATTGCAACAAAAGTTGCAACGACATCGTTCGCCAATACAGAAAAACAGGGCAAAACAGCACGACAATTGACAAGTAGTTGCAGCACCATCAGAATCACTGCTGCGGATATCAGAATCACTGCTGCAGATATTAGAATCACTGCTGCGGATATCAGAATCACTGCTGCGGATATCAGAATCACTGCTGCAGATATTAGAATCACTGCTGCAGATATTAGAATCACTGCTGCGGATATCAGAATCACTGCTGCAGATATCAGAATCACTGCTGCAGATATCAGAATCACTGCTGCAGATATCAGAATCACTGCTGCAGATATACAAATCACTGCTGCAGATATCAGAATCACTGCTGCAGATATCAGAATCACTGCTGCAGATATCAGAATCACTGCTGCAGATATCAGAATCACTGCTGTGGATATCAGAATCACTGCTGCGGATATCAGAATCACTGCTGCGGATATCAGAATCACTGCTGCGGATATCAGAATCACTGCTGCGGATATCAGAATCACTGCTGCGGATATCAGAATCACTGCTGCCGATATTAGAATCACTGCTGCAGATATCAGAATCACTGCTGCAGATATCAGAATCACTGCTGCGAATATCAGAATCACTGCTGCGGATATCAGAATCACTGCTGCGGATATCAGAATCACTGCTGCGGATATCAGAATCACTGCTGCCGATATTAGAATCACTGCTGCAGATATCAGAATCACTGCTGCAGATATCAGAATCACTGCTGCGGATATCAGAATCACTGCTGCAGATATCAGAATCACTGCTGCGGATATCAGAATCACTGCTGCGAATATCAGAATCACTGCTGCGAATATCAGAATCACTGCTGCGAATATCAGAATCACTGCTGCAGATATCAGAATCACTGCTGCAGATATCAGAATCACTGCTGCGGATATCAGAATCACTGCTGCGGATATCAGAATCACTGCTGCGAATATCAGAATCACTGCTGCGAATATCAGAATCACTGCTGCGAATATCAGAATCACTGCTGCGGATATCAGAATCACTGCTGCAGATATCAGAATCACTGCTGCGGATATCAGAATCACTGCCGCGAATATCAGAATCACTGCTGCGAATATCAGAATCACTGCTGCGAACATCAGAATCACTGCTGCGAATATCAGAATCACTGCTGCAGATATCAGAATCACTGCTGCAGATATCAGAATCACTGCTGCAGATATCAGAATCACTGCTGCGGATATCAGAATCACTGCCGCGAATATCAGAATCACTGCTGCGAATATCAGAATCACTGCTGCGAATATCAGAATCACTGCTGCGAATATCAGAATCACTGCTGCAGATATCAGAATCACTGCTGCGGATATCAGAATCACTGCTGCGAATATCAGAATCACTGCTGCGAATATCAGAATCACTGCTGCAGATATTAGAATCACTACTGCATATATCAGAATCACTGCTGCAGATATAAGAATCACTGCTGCAGATATAAGAATCACCGTAGCTTTTTATTATTTTATCAATTACTGTTGTTCTATTTACCACGAGCATAAAACAGCGCCCCCATCGTTGCAATTCAACCCAAGATGATTTGCGTTGTTCCAGTTTGTTTTGCTTCTGTTACGACACCCTGATATGGAACGATACACGGCGGAATTAATGAGACGTGATGCGCTACATCCCGCCTGGATTCGAGGCAAATGCCTCTTTGTAAAAAAAAAAAAAAAAAACCTTTGCGGTGGCTTTTAAAACAAGATTTTGAAACAGGTAACGTGTTTGTCCCGTTTTTTACGGTTTTAGTGGCACAAGCCCCGACTTACCTAGAAACATCGGTTCAGACACAATTATTTACCCAATGGCGGTTCCGACAGGTGCCACAGAGGGCACCCTCTTCGCGCGGAAAGTTTCAGTTATTTGAAATCAGATGAACTCGTATATATTCCGTGGTTCCTCTAATTATATAAAACATACATACGGCACACGGTTTGGGCTGCACGTTAAATGATCAGCTTTCGGGGTTGCCATGTTTGTTTTTCATATTGCTACGTGTTGTTAATAATGTTTGTGACAGAGGCTGGCCACCGCGTGATTCCATTGGTGGATTCCGTACCGAATTATGACGCTCCTCCTAACTTTCAGATCGCAAAACATTAAGGATGTTTTTTGTTAAAAAGAAAACAAATCTTGACTTTTGACAAGCAACCTGGTTTCGTGGTGTTGTTATAAGTATTTTAAACAAAATTGTATGAACATGGTGTAAAATAGGATCACGGTTTGGAACATTGTTAGCGATCACCGTTAGACGGCTTACCAATGAAACAACGTAAAGAAATGTTTGCGGGGAGGCGAGATAGTGGCGTGGCGGGCGTGCTTGTTGCCTTGCTTAACTGCCTCAGCGCGTCGCGGCGTCTGACCGCCCCGTACGGAGCACCACCGATCGGCACCGAGGCTGTCACAACCGAACTTCGTTCCTCGCTTCCCCGGGCCCCAGCCATCGATTAACTATAATCCTGATGAGATGGCCATGGGCCTTGGTTAGTTTCGTTTCGCTAAAAACAGACCGGGGGATGAAAAAAAGAAGAAAATTAGACAATATATTTCTTTTAAAGAGTCTTGCAAAACTGTATCTCACAACTCATCTCTTAATGTCTTTCCGCGGGTACGTTATCTGTCAGTTTTGTCCGAGTTTAATCTATACAACTGGAATGGATTTTCGGTATTACTTCTGGATGTTGAGAATTCTTTGCCCGGTAGAGGGACAGAATCTTGTTCGATTTTGTGTCCCGGTTTATTGTTGGGTTTTTTTTTACCGGCAGTTTTCCCTTACCCTGTCTCCTTGTGGTCGACCCGTTTCGATTTGGGGTGTGAAGGAGGGAGTGGGGGGGGGGGGGGGGGGAGGGGGGGGGGGGGGTGGGGGTGGGGACACACACGCTTAATTTGAAAGCTAATAAGTAACGCACATTATTATTATTATTATTAAAGTCAATTTCTGAGAAGCTAATCTCTAATACCAGTTTTAAATTTAAATGCCAAGACAGCCTATCATTAACCACCGATACTTGAGTGTTGTAGTCGTGTTTATCTCGCGTATATCATTATTATCAAACACACAGTAATCTCCATACTGTGATGCCACTCCGAATAATACCCATTAACATGCGAACTCCTGAAGTCATGAACATTCCACCGAATGGTGTTTAATTCTAGGGGCGTGTTTGGTCAGATTTGTGAGGGGAGCACTGAGGTCATTTCCCTAGGGAGCGGAACTGAATGCTACAAAAAGATGATTTTGCTTTCCACAATAAGTTATCAGTATCAGGGGGTCCCGAGAGGAATCATTGTCCTCGTGTAGATGAGGGGCGTACCCATGGTGAGCGCCACTAGTCGGGCCCCTGCGTTTTACACATGCAACATAGTATACATATGTTGAAATAGAATTAATAAAATAAATATTTCGCATTTTTTAAAGAGATGTGTCGCTCTGTATAAGCAATATACAAGAAGCCCACGGCAAGAGTTCAACTAGAAGATGCTATCATCGACTCGTTTGAGATATTGAGGGGGGCAGACAAGGTGATTCAGTATCACCAAAGCTTATTTTACATGCAGACCTTAAAGTCTTCAAGAACATCGAATGGAGCGATACAGGGACCTTGGTAAACGAAAAACAACTCACCCATCTCAGACTATACTTTCATTTTCATTCACACACCAGAAAGTAGTAAGGCAGGCCTTAACATCAACATCTAGAAAACAAAGGCCATGATGAGTAACAACAATCAACTTACTTCAAAATAGCAGTCCAGGGAAAAGATTTAAAGACAATAGACCATTAGATCTATCTAGGAAAGAAGATCATCCTAAACAATGATCAAAGGAAGGAGATAAAGAGACGAATCCAGTTAGGTTTGGTAAAGTCTGGTACACTCACACACATCTTTCGAGACATACCCTTCCTATATCCCTTAAAAGGCAGGTTTTCAATCAGTGCATTTTGCCTTTCATATCATTTGGGACATATAAGTGCAAAACCAAACGATTCAAATGTAGTCCCCTACCCTATTTGACAACTCTTCTAAATGATTAATGCATAATAATGAATAGTACATAAATGCATACTATATATACTATGTCTTGCCCAGTGATTTTTATGTAAACAATACAATTTTAGTCTTTTTGTGTATATACAAATTTAATGTATTTTACGTAAGGTTATATTTTTTCACATATGTATGTTTTTGTTTAAATTATTTGTGTTTTTCTAATTATTATAGATGTTCTTCGTGTAAATGGCATGCAATTCAGTTTTAACTGCTATATGTCATGTTTTAAAATAAACCATAAACCATAAACCAACCATAGGGTGCCGAGACATGGACCACCGCCAATGTGTAGATAAAACACTAAGGGATGACAGAGAGGGCTATGGAAAGAATAATGATAAGAGTAACAGGGATATTATTAAGACCATTAAATCAAAGAAGTAAAGGTGGGCAGGTCACCTGGCAAGAAGGAACGACAACCGGTGGACATGCAAAACAAACAATTGGACTCCAAGAAACAGAAGATGGAGGGACGAACAAGGAACATATAATGGCATTTCATGGGAACAGACAGCCCAAAAAAGAGTGAGCTGGGCAATTGGTGAAGAAGCATTCCTTCACAATTGGTGAAGAAGCACAGTGGAGCCAAATAGGCTAGAAAGGAAGAAAGATGCTCTGTAGGTCTTGTTTCGATCTAGAAAGCATGTGTGTTACCTTAAGAATCAATAACTACAGGACATAATAGTAATTAGATGACATGTAATGTAGGTTGCAATGGCGGACAGCCACACATCTGCTGTATGTTTAATCTATACAGTGGCTCATTCTGCTGTATAGATTCTGTATTGAGCTCCTTGTCTCTCTAACCGGAACAACATTACGGCGTGCAGCCGGCACAGTGTATGCAGCGAAGCAATGAGGATTCGTGTATGTACTATGTACGTACACTCCATTCCGGCGAAATAGGGAGTGCGCGTCACGTGGTGGTTCTGTGACACTTTTTTTCAGATCGCGTGAGAAACGCAAACTGTGACTGTATACGACTCGCCGTGAAGCCCACGCCCGTTCCGCAAAATACGACCAACCTACACTCGGGAAACAGTCGTGCTAGGTCCAACCAACTCTATGGTCCAACATAATCCATAGAAAAGAGCAGCAATTCTGGCGGCACTGCCATTTGCCCGTTGTTCTTTTGGCGGGCTGTTGCGAGTCCGTGGTACTGGCGTTGTTGTTCCTATCTTCGTATCTGTTTTTAATATTGCAACATTGTAATCACCATGGCACTACACCTCGCCTCGTCCTTGGCAGCCGTGTACATCCTTCTGCTTATACAGCTAGACAAAGGTTCGTGACATTGACGTTTTATTAGCATAATACAGTACCCTTTACATATCACGCCAATCTGCTGCACTCCCTGACGCCGATAGGCTATTAATATTTGACCATAATTCTGGTTGATTGGGGTGAGTATCCCCTGCGCTTTCTACCTCTACGCTTGAATTGACATCCTCCCGGGTTTTCCCGATTATTTCCTCGTTAAAATTAAACACTGCTTGAATGTTTCCTCCCGTGGGCACAATTACCCAGTGGTATAATGACGGGCCTTCAATAAAATACTGCCGCAGCAAATCGAGTTGCCATGAGGTCGAATACTGAATTAATACAAACTAATATCATTAGTGTATAGGCAATCAATTTCATCTTACCTCATGTAACCTGTGGCGTTCAGTGGACGTGTATTGAGACACAATTTTATCGGGTTTCTAAGCTCTCTTTTGTTTCTGATTACGGTAAATATATCGTCTTACGGAGTGGCAAATCTATACATACACAGCGCGAACATGCATTTTGAGAAAATGGGTGTTGAAGTTGATCACTTTTTGAAACAGTCATTTCGCCCCACTTTTAATCCAAACCTCAAAATATTTTTCAGTGGAACGACAGCTCATTAGTTAAATTAAATGACCAGTTACATATTTCTGCAATTGAATGTATAATTAAATAGCTGTTAATTACTAAACAGATTCGCCGCTTCGTGAAAACCTATTCCATCGGACAACATATTCGCCACTTATGTAATTACCGTAATTAATTAAACGTTTTCCAGTAATACAACTTTGCAGAAATGTTAAGGACACATAGTTAAGTCAAAATAGCACAAAAACCGAAAATGAAAAAAACAAAACACCTGAATTTAGATGGATTCGTCACTTTTTGAAATCGGTGACGATATGTAGAATTAGTTTGAGACTTGTTCATAATGTAGTCCTGAACCTTGTCAAGAATGACCAGGTTAACTCTGACTTAAACTCTAACCCCAACTGTTAATACCTTTAACTTATATGAACCCAATCTCAACTGTAAAGGGTTAACCTAAACACGGGAAACACTATAGGGTGTATATTTGGAAGTGGATAAACCACTTCAAAAAACAGAATCAGAAATTGCCCTAAAAGGCATCGGAGAACTGTAAAAATGATAAACAAATCAGCATATAAAGAGCACACGCAGACCGGATATTATTTTGGTTTAATTGATACCATCCGTCATTGTCAGTATTTCGCTGACAATTATTGTTCCACAATTTGATTGCGAGTCATCTTTCGAGCGAACTAGTCCTTGCGACCGGGCGATGAAACTCAAATTTTCAATATTCTCTCAAGCGGTGGTTTAACTTTAACCAGATGAATTTGTCATCTAAGTTTCAGCGACATAACTGATACCACTAGAGGGATGGCATTCGAGACAAGTTTGTATGATTTTTTTCAGTCGACTTATATCGAAGCGAAAGCACTGTCTGCGCAGTGAACTTACAACAAACACAAATACACGCCATACCAGCTGCGTTCATTAGAATACCTAGCTATATGGTCTCGTAGTCATGCCTGAAGATGTAGCCGTTTCTAATTAAGGTCAACAAGTGGAAATACCTGTCCGCGTCAGCAAGCTTCCTAATAAACCGACTGACACGTTGTGTCTTATTAGTACGATGACACCCAGAGAACACTATGTGAAAGACGCTCCTTAATCAAAAGGCGGGTGGCAGCTGCCTGGTCATTAAGGATATAAAAAAACGAAATAAAATCGAAGCGCGGGAAGGTCAGATAGAAGGTGAGAAATAGATGTATGGATTCATAAAGGACAGAGCTGTATACCGAAACATTTTATGACAACAAGACCTTCTATCGGCTTATCTTTCTTCATTTTTTGATTGGCAACGGCAGCGTCAACCACATTTTAACTGCATTTTAATTATAGATTCTCACTGAAGTTCAAAATGGTTTCGTAATTGTTTTACTAACAATGTAAATTGCAATGTCTGAGCATTTAACGGATGAATATATTTTTATTTTTATTTGGACTATTTTAATTTCAACTTGGGTAAGTAAGGTTTGGCATTTCATTAGCAAAAAGGGAGATTTGTAAGTAGCGTTGCGGTCTGAACTGCCTAAAGAGTCATAATCCTCTCTCAAAACAAAGGAATTTGTAAGCACATACGCGATCTTGTTAATGTATGCAGTAATCAATATTTATGGCACTGAAATTAATATAGTAAAGATGAAATATCAATGGTAAATATTTAAGACTGAACACCAAAGTGGTTACTTTCAGTCCATTGCCCTAAGTGTACGCCGATACAATCTGCATAATTAGCACTAATTTGCATATCTGCACATTGTACACCACATATTTTGCATAACATTAATGTAAAGTTTTACAATTTGCATGCAAGAGTTCGTATATTTGGAAAAGGAAACACAGAAACCCTTCACCAAAACGAAGACCTTACTTTACCAACCCCTGCGTCTCTTAAAAATAATTAACGATGAAACTTTCAAATAATGATACGCCTTGTTTATCTATTCGTTTCTTTCGAGGGTTTAATATCCAACCTCTAAAAGCCGGATATCTTAGGTCAAGTTGACGTTGCCGCCCTTATAAGTGGCTCTATCGCATCTTGTACATCCAACCTAACTACGGGTTTCATGTGCAGTACCATCGATTTAGGCCTGTGCATTAGCCATGTCCGCATGACTGCCGGTCTCGGAAACCTCATCTGCGAGTCCGCCTTGTTTCTTCTTTACCGATTTATTTTCCTTGCCGCCTCTCGTTTTTTTGCAAGGTTTTCTGTGTCCTGTGCAACGGCGTGAACTAATAATGTCTCCATGTTCCGCCATTAATGGTAGCTAGCGTGCTGGTAACTACCCGGGGTGCATTCGTACGTGTACAGTCTACAAAATGAGTCGCAGTCGTCTAGACAATAACGCAGTATATACTACATACCACCGCATTATTTATTAAACATTGCCACTTGTAATTAAAACATGCATATTTATGACGTCAGGGAAGGTCTCCAGGTCAGCAATTATTGTTTTTACACTTCAATATAAATTCGAGTTCTGTTAAAAAGGTTCACCTGTAGTTTCATTGCAATGATGTCGCAATATATTTTTAGACTCTTTCCCAAGCTAGCAAGAAAAATTATCATTGGATTTTTGTTGTTGACTACCACCTTAGTTGTTGCAAACCTTACCAATATGATCGATCCCAAATCGCAACACTAGTATTTTATTATATAACGACCAACTCCAATAGAAGTGCGACACCGAGGAAACAAGGGTGAACAGATCAAGATGGCGATGATCAGATTTTTCGAATAATTTTAAAGAAAACAACCTGAAGTACATCAGTAAAATGCGATAAAATGAGACACGGACGTTGTTCAAAACTATATGGATACGTAGAGAGTGGTTTACCTATCTTTTGCTGTTTGGATATTACAAAGGTTGGCCATGACCTTCTAATCATGCAACGTGTAGTTCATGGCAAAACGTAACCTATAATTGAGCATGACATTTCGTCTATGATATTAGCTTCAGTGTGAGAAGGGATGACGGCAGTTTTATAATTTTAACTGCATTATACAAACGTATCTTTGGAGGCAGTTTGTACAATCAGCCAAATGTCATTGCGTGACATTAAGATCCCCTCCGAAAAATAATACAAATCTGAATTAATTAGAAAACAAATAAGTTAAGAGGGCCTAATTAGAAAACGAATGGATTTGCTCTATACCGCGTATTGAATTCATTTTTGTCGAGTTGTTGTTCAGCCATTAAAGACGCATTATAGGACGAGAGTACATTTATTTCTTCTGTATTTTCTGTTTACAGGATTGAAACTCTAATAATGAGAGGTTTAATGTAAAAAACGAAGCACTGTATAACGACTAAGACAGCTTAAATTGCCACTTTTTGACTTAAAACGGAAATGTTTTTGTTAACTAATCTGGTTATGGACTTAATTGAGAGAACTTTGAATAGAATCGACAATTCAGCATTTTCAGTACTGAACCTAGAATGAGGCAAGTGTTAAGATAACCAAAAATAATAATAAGGATTTCCAAGTTGCTATGACGACAAATCCTATTTTCTTTCCGGAATGGAATCGCTGTAGGCAAAAAGCTTATAGGGAAAAAAAACATTTCTTTTTTGTTGTATGGTTTTGGGTTTTTTGCCAGGAGCCAGATAGCCCGAAGAAGTAGGAAGGGTTGGTTTCCCACTTAAAGGTAGAGATGCACAACAATTGTAATTACTAAATTCGTCTTGCAGTAACCCAATCGCGCACAGCTCTGGAGGTACAGCGATTCACCAGCGATCGAATTGTGCAAGAAAAACAGCACAACATCAACAAGAAGAAAGATATTTGCCGTTGAGAATACAAATTTGATGATGGAAAGTGTAACAATTTAATAAAGCTCCTCTCGGGATGAAAATGATGCTGAGTCAACACCAGGCGAGACATTGTGTTGGGCATGGCTGCCTGGGGCGGGTCGTTTTGATTAATATCGTTAACATCGTTCATAATACCATCAACCTTATATCGCGTGCCTAGGTTTCTAAGACTAGCTTTCTATTCTCGCAATAAACATTCAGCCCGTCCAAGCTGGCGGATTACCTATAAACCCTTTAATTAGATTCTAACTGTTTTCCAAACCGGCTTATCTATACCGTCTCGGAAATACGAAACTCCGTCTGATTTACCAGAAAACTACTTTCATAGAAGGGCATTTACCTGGTCTAGATTCGGTTTTATTTCAATAATTTGTAATTGGCTATGACAGTGTATCAATATTTTATATTGCGGTGTATTCAATTTCAATTGTCCTAACTCTGTGACAGCCGGCTTTCTAAAGGTTGGCTAAATCATGATACTTTATATAATTTACAATTTTGTCAGGCGGCCTAAAATATTTTCCACCGTCAATAAGGCCAACTTTAAATAAATTCAATTTAATAATTTAAATTAAACCGCATTTAATTTTGTTTCACATAGGTCGTGTTCTGTTATCAATGAAAGAAAAAGGCAAGCTTCATAATATAATTATTGATGTATACGAACAAAGTACATATTTGACGCACGCTCGTAGAGGTTGCTAGTACTTCTAAAGGGATTAGGCAATAGGGGTTTCCAAAAACTCGGCTTTGTCAAAGCTTGGCTCAACAATTTGGGAGTCTTTATTGCGTGAATCAAATAAACACAGACCTAATCGGATTTTGTATTTTGTTCATGATTTATGATTAGTATCTAGAATAATCTAATAGTGAGCCCTGTCTTCCACCGTCTTTCACAAATTGTCACTCTTTCGAGTAGCCAGCTGGGGGGTTATATTTTAGAGTAAATATCGTTTAATTTACAATCATGGATGCCGAGAATAAAGCAAGAAAAACAGCGTTAGTTTTTAACCGTCGTCGGGCAGTTGTTCTTGTTTTGTTGGGATTTTGTCGCCATCTTCATTTGGCGATCATGATTTTTTTTTTCAATTTTGAGATATCAATATATATCAATCGTTTTGCTTGATGCCTTGAATCATTGTTTACTTTCAAAAAAGTAAGAAATTTCTTAAAATATCGATAGTAACATTTTTCGATACCTGCAAATTGTGTTTTCTACCTTTAAGCCGAAGCGCTAAGAAAAATTGGCTACATAACGGCAACACTATGTTACAAGAATCCACGCGCGTCTTTTGTCACCCGTTACCTCTACATAATCCGCCACGCCTAGTAAGACACCCTACCCCCACCGCCACGCATCACATCCAAGGTCATACAGACCGTTGACAAGCAATAATAGTCAGGCTCCCTGACAGATAATTCAATTATGAAAATGGGCAACAAATTGAGATATGAGTGGCATGCGGGGGAGTCGGGGTGTGTGATTAGGAGGAGTATGATTATACTATAGGGACACAGGGGGGAATATCGCAGTTATATCCTTAACGACAGACAACGTGACACATCGACTGAGTGTTTACTGGTGAAGTTGACAGTTCGTTTGAATAACAGATTGGTTTTTAAGCACAAATGACGTTGGTTTAGTTGATTTGTTCAACAACCAACAATCTTTAGAAGAAGAGTGCAACGGCTTCAAACTGACTTCTCGTATTATACTAAAAAGGGAAAGAAATGAATAACAATTTAGGCATAAAATGCATACATTTATAAAAATAAAGTTCCAACAATATTAACGTATTGGAGATAATACAGACACAACGGGAGGGTGTTGTTTTTACCAAAACCAAAAGTCCAATGCTAACCGAACAAAAGGTGTCCGATATTACGCCAAAAGACTGGCACAAAACCGATAAAGCAAAAATATATACAATGTAGACAATACTAACAGCACAAATTAAGAAACCGATTCAAATGCCTATTCGAAACTATGAACACTACGAAAACAAGACCAACCACAACAGAACCAACAGTTCGAAATCGGTTCTTCGTAACATGTTCCTATCAGTCCAAAAATATGGTCTTAATCGTAAGATTGAAATTAATCCTACCAAACCATTTATTCTGTAACGTTTTAGACTGAAATGATCGGTTTAAACAAAATTGACATTTTAGATTTTTGGATTTTAATCTAGATTAACATTACTTAATTTATAACCTTATAAATTGTCATATACTGTATTGCCATTGAGTATTGAAATTTGTCTTGTACCAATTATTTTAAATCTTGTAATATTTTTAACTTTGTTTATTGTAAGGCGCACTTTTTACAATGGAAAGTGCGCGGTATAAATGTTAATTATTATATAAGGTTTTTGTGTTACTTTGTCTGGCATGTTAAGTATTTATCGGTACTGAGGTATTTATTTTGGCGGTTTAGCGGTCATTATTATGCAATTAAACATTTTCATCTGGAACTTTCTAGTACCATGATACTAGGCAGAGATGAATTATTCTAATGTACATGTACAAGATTTGGCGTTTTATGTACATTTCCGTGCAGTGATTTTTAATCAAGGGGCAACCGTTCTCTCAATCTGTCCGTGCTTTCGCTTTGAGCTCTTGCTTTTCATCAAGCGCTACTCGGCGGGCCTAATTGACCAGAGTGGCGTGAGCCAGTATAGTCCCAAGAAATCTCTCCCGTCGTGTAGGTTGTACACTCAGAGTTGAAAGAAGACGGCACACAGTGGAGACTTTTGATGAAAGGGAGGAAGATACCCAAGAGAGAAACACAACGACTTGGCCAAGAAGGCAGATGTTATATCAATGACAATATGAAGCATCGTTGAGCGGGGTGGTTGTCATCACAGAAGCCCGCCAAAGGGTGTTGTTGTTGCATCGACATGAGAAAGTACCCGCTACGATCTTGAGTGAACTGGGACACAAACAAATAGTCCGTCTTGGATATATAGCACCACTTTCGGTGGAGACTGTAACAAGATCTTGAGAAGGGTTGCAGGGGCATCCTCCTCAGTAAATTGAATTGGATGATAGGGTGAAGAATCCGTATATAGTGTCATGAATTGGAACATGTAGTTTGTCTTGTATTACTGTCATGTCAACCCTGTTCATTAGAGAATAACTCATTTTAAAGTGACGTGGTGTTGCTCTGTGAAACAACCTGTACGTGGGCCTTCGACAATGTTGTGTGAAGATTTTAAGAGGGAACCGTCATTTTTTTCATTTAGAAACGGGGAAGCCCAAAAAGTGTTTCAAACGATTGGTACATGTACTACTATTTGAAGCAAAACATAAACCGGATTTGAAACAGTTGTTCGATCGTGTACAAGGCTCTTATGATCTTTTTATGTCGAAGGTCTTGGTAAGATTAAATGTTGACTACATACAATACAATTCGCACATAGAAACAAATCAGGATATAGAGGATATAGCGTAGGCTATGCCTTTAATCTTTAAAAAATGACGTCTGGTCGTGGGTGTACGAGACATTAATGATTTGAGCCGGCTGAAGGTCGCCGGTTGGCGCTCTATTTAACCGTCGAGACAAGCCCGAGGCTATGCTATAGAGAGGGGCATGCAGTCTGCGGGGAGACCGCACAACCAAGTGAAGAGTCTCTATATAGCGGCATCGAGGTGTCATTGTCGACACTTCTTCCCAAACACAAACACGTGGCAGAAATGCACGGACAAAATCCTGCAGTGGCGGTGAAGCCACGAAATGAACAGATTCTGTCTCAAGACTAGAGGGATCTGTCTAGCAGGTCTTTGTTCTTACAATGACAACTAAATATAGCAGCTCGATCGAGAAGGCCGGAAAACTAAAACATATTGGGCGCGTCAAACTCCAGCTTCGTCTCCGCGTATTTAGCTTTGTTTATGTAGTTTGGCAATCGTGACGGAGCCGCCTACGAAGCCGCAGACGGAGCCACAAACGGAGCCTAAGCTTGGGTTTGAAAAACGGCCTTTGAGTGCACAGGGGTGCATGTGACTAAATCAGTGAAAATGACTGCGCGCGAGCTCATTAATATTTTGTGATCCCTCCGATAATTTTGAATAAGAGGTCCCTGGGGCCTATACATTGGACTGATTGTAGAAATAATTGTGGAAATCAAGAATTGGTGACCCGTGGCTTCCAACTCGGGGGATTTCGTTCACAGAAAAGACCAATACCAGGGTCTATTTGGCATAGAGGCGGGGGACTACATTGATACCTGGGCCCAGAGCTGGGCCACTAGTTTAGGGGTGGTTTGTGTAGAGGGGAGTATAAAAAAAAATTCATTCGGTCAACCCCCATAAATTTGAAAAAAAAATGTTCTAGGAGTCTTAATCTTTGATTTCCAGTCAAAAAAATATGGCCACTTTACTCATGAGCGTCACCAGGCGGCGCTTTTTCTTTCAATTTTTGTGTTGGTTACAATGGGCGCCGTATTTAGTGTAGTGGAACCATAGCGCAACTTCACTGGATACTTGTCAGACGCTTGGTGGCAGCAAACTCCATTTCACCGCATCGTTCGTGACGTTGCCGGGCAGGCGCGCGTGCGCATGCTCAGAGTCGTTGCACGAACAACGGGGAAGAAACTTGAAAACGAAGACACAAAAATAAGCGACAATTCGGATGCCATAAGAACCGCATCGATCCAGACATCTAAATGTATATTAAAAGAGAAAAATATGTCACAATTTGCACGGAAAAATAACACCCGTGTTTCGCGTCAAGATAATGTTATTGAATGACAATATTTCCACGGCTAAGGCGTGTTAAGTTTTGTATGTACTGTCAAAATGTCAATCATTATACAACGTCATTGTATATAAAGGTAAAAACCAAATCACAAATTGTTTAACATGTAAGGGCATTAGAAAAAACGCAAGGCGAACCCGCTGATGTAGCCGTTGTGTTCAACACACTGCACATCCCAAAGCAAAAGAATTGCCTTTATTTACGCAACAATGACACTTGATTCAAGCAAAACAATGTTTGAATTATGAAAAATATTGGTTCTTTGTTCGACCAGCCTTGGCCTTTTGGGTTCTGTTTTCTATTTTGGTATGATTGTTGACGTACACGGCTCATGGGATATTCATTATTGTGCTACTGTTGCGTCTACAGCCTTACATGCCTTGAGTAAATAATAAATGTGTCAGAAGGAGTCTCTGGTGCAGTAAGACGAATAATGTGTGAACAATGCTCCCTGTCTAGAAAACATGTTCCTTCCCAAGACGACAATAAATAATTAGCGATGGACAGAGTCAAGGGTGTGTTTCGAATGAAGTATTTATCGAGTGAGACTTGATCTAGATGACTTTACAGAAACTATTTTACACTTTACATTTGGTAGGATTGATTTCATTCATCCCAAGATAAACCCCACTGAATTATTATCAAAACGTTTATTTGGATTAAAGATCATATATTGATACTAAATACCATGTGAAATTACTCCGTCTGGCCGGTTATTCAAGAATAATCTAGAAGTGTAGTTATTCCCAACGATAATAATATTGAGTGTGTTTTTATATTAGACAAATTTGTGTATTGTTGTCAAAGGTTCGTGCATGACCTTCACTGTTTTCTCGAAAATGTAATATCTACTGAGCTGAAACTTCAACAGGTTAGGATTGTAACGTTCTTCTTTGAATTTACCAGTCTATAAATATATAGCAACTCAACCTAAAAGAATTCAGAACAATTAACTCTTAGGCTGGTTTACCCGAGTTTACTTTATACCAAAATTGATGTAACAAGGAACTTGAGTGAATTTCTATACTCGAACCCAATGCATCATACCTTTGTACTCCTTAATACCAGTTTGGTAGCAAAATAAGTCGTATTATCCTAGGATATTATTAGAAGATATTAAGAGCAGCTTGAGGCATGATTGATAGACCAAGTAGAAAATGTTCACCGTTTTTTCTTTACTAATGTTCCATATCGTTTCCTTTTCTGCCAATGCGGCGGCTCCAAGAAGGCCATTTTCTGGCCAAATTAACGCGCGCCTGTTGGCTTTCACACTAAATTTATTTGCAATCAATACCGGTGCTCAAGATGGAGGCTATGTTATGGGTGCACACGCGTACGTGTACGCTGCGCAAGATAGGAGACTATCTCTTATGTGCAGTTTAGTCGTATAGCCAATCTGTTAACCAACCTCACGCGAGGGGTATTTTTGTTTGCCACTTTGCCGGGGCTCTGGAGCGCGAAATTGTATCAGGACCGAGAGGCCTCGTTTAATCGCATTCTTCCAATCCACTGCAGTTCTTATCATTTCCACCTCAGACTACTTCATTACTTGCGCAACACTGGGGCTTGGTTCTTAAAAAATGAAGTGATATTATTCTCCAAAGTTAATACAATATTCGCTCTTTGTATTTCTTTACTTCTCGCGTTCTGCTGCTACTCCCCTCATTTTCTTCCCTTCAGCCTGTGATTGTCCACAGGTTGAGAATAAACACGCCTCTTCAATTCCGATCTAAGATATATGCCGAATCCTGCGAGGTGATTCAGTGAGATAATGTGGTGCCGCTATCTGTGTTTTTGTTTGTCCGATTGTTTCTTTACTCTTCTATTATTTTATCCTCTTTACTCCTAGTGGCTTAAGCCTTGTGGCGACTTCAATTAGAAGCACTTCAGAAACCATGTTGGTAACTCTATTCTAGACAGTGGCACTTCTTTGTTCAAATATAAAGCTCAAAATTAGCGTTTTTATTTTCTTCTCTCTCCTTGCGTTTTCCAGGAGTTCAATGAGCCGTGAATTGATCGCAATTCAACGCCGTAGGTGTTTTGCACAATTGAGCCATCATCGATTCAAGGCCGTATATATTGCAATTTAATTTGTCGACAGTGATTAAATTAATGATCAAATTAATGTCTCGTAGGTTTAGTCATTAGTTCGCGGCCAACAACGAAGGATGCTCCTTTTTGAGTTGTAAGAGAATTAAATTGATGCCTTGTATAGTTCTTAAACTCCATGTACCTTCGGTAGGATTTTTTTCTCAATAATATACTTTCCAAGAAAACAATTAATTTAATGTGTAATAATAAAAAGATTTTACTACGCACGCGCACCTATATTTACTACCATGTGAAGATTTGAAACACACTAGAGACAAAGGAACTAAATAAGTCTCCAATAGGCAATTCTTATGGGTTAGGTTGTCTCCACAAGGAATTTGGTGTACAATAATGGGGGGGGGGGGGGGGGGGTATGCTTAAGTACAGGAACAAAAGAAAGAACAATGCATCTACAGGGCTGCAAACATTGGAGTGTCTGAAGACAAGACATCAATTTATTGTATCGGACGAGGGTAAGCAGTGATTTTCGCAAGAGCCTAAACCGAGGCCAGTGGGGGAAAAGGTATGCTGGCTTGCACCTTGAGCATGCGTCCCCAAGGAACTGAGTCGGACTTACCACACAAGGTTGATATTAATTTTCAGTTAAGAAGATTAAAAGATCTATAAGAAGCATCTATTATCACCCTCGGGATCCTAGCTCTAATAATGGAGACTACGAATTTGTTTTACAATTATTAATCATATTTATGTGCAACACACTTTGCTTCATCTTGCCGGTTGCATATTTGTTTTTACAACGTTACTACGCATTCATGTCTTCACGAAATTCCAATGCAATGAGATCTGGTTTTGAGAACAAGACGAACTCTGTCCATATCAAAAAGGTATTACAGTGTATTTCAATAGCCGGAATTTCAAGAGAAGGTGGAGGGGGGATTCCGGAGCAATCTGGTTTAGGCTTTCTACATTTACCATCGCTCGTAAAATCGCAATAGCCTATATCGACCTTCGCAACTAAAACACATTAGAAGAACCAAAGAGTGCTTTTTCTTGGGTTCTGAAAAACGGTTTGTAACCATTTCTCAACTCAGGAAGTGGATACTCCGGCCCTGCTGAATTTAGCGGGAAATGTGCTTTAACACGGGCGCGCACTTTTGCCAGGATTTAATCAATCGCGCGCCATTGCATTGATTGGCACGCCCATGCATCCGAATTCATTGGGGAGCACGTGCTTGGTGCACTATTTTCTCAAGAACCGAATCACTGAGTGAAAGTTCGATGGCAATTGCGTTTCCGATGCAATAAAAGTTGAATCGAAAAAAAAACATCATTGATGACGTAAAAATACTCGGATTCACGGCAAGATGTGGAATATATAGGGCAGGCAATATCTAATCTAGTTACGTTGTTAAACTTGTCATGGAGATAACGATAACACGTCCTTACTTGGGTTCTTAAATAAGTGAAAGTTTGTCCGCACTAAAAACGAACCATCCCTCTTGAACTTTGAATGCCCGTTGTAGTTTTATTGATTTTCTTATTATTCACACCTTACGACAGAAAGGCACTTCTTTCTCCAAATACTATTCCCGCCCACATAATTTATATTGAATGATTTGATACAAAGTGTTGCTACAATTTTGTTCTCTTCCATTATTTGCTATTTGCTCACGAATCGATGCGCTTCCATTTGGTACATCAATATTTTTGCTTTTGTCGCATTCGCCACTTAAAGTAGGCCGAGTAAAAACAATGTTGGCATACACACGTTCACTATGAGAAACAAATTGGGTAATTATTCACCGGTAGCGAACAATCAGTACGAAGAGAACTATTTTAGTTGTTGGGAGGTTAGGACATCACTGCACTATACAGCAACACCACGACATGATTTATATTGGTATGCAAAGTATTTTCGCATTGAAAAATCTTGTCGTTGAAGTTTATCGTGTTGGACATGTGACACGTCTGTGTTTTGATTAATAGGGCATCCGTATAAACATTCGTTTTAAATTTTTAGTCATTTTTTGGCCGAAAGGTAATCACAGAAGTTTAACGAGAGATGTCAATGCACATTGAATAGACTAAAACTTCAGACGTCAGGAATAGACTCATAGGCTAACTGGACATAAACGTATAGGTAATAATAGCCCGTGATTGAAGGGACGCGACTCTTTAAAAACGTTCCTCTTTTAACAGCCTTTAAAATGTTTCAAATTGGCTATCAAATTGACCATGAATTCTTTTTTTCTCATTATCTCACCAGTTTCTGCGGGCGATCGGAATGTATCCAATTTAATCCGGGACATGTTTACCGACTACAATCGTCTAGTTCGCCCGGTCAAAAACGCCTCCATGCCCATCATTGTGGACTTTCAATTCTACTTCGCTCACGTGCTGGATATGGTAAGTAATAGGCCGGGTCCGAATTACTTACGTTGACTTAGTTCAAACTTCATCAATTTTCTTTTTGGGCCTAAAGTGGAAATATTTAAAAGATCAATAATAAGTAGGTATACTAAAGGATGCAGAAAACGCTTGAACACGAAACCTCTTAAATATAAATATGATCCAGAGCGGCCCGTCAATCGTCCACTCGAGAAGCTGAACAGCGCGCATCCGTTAAAGCCGTTACATGGAGTCGGAGATAAACGCCGTCCCCTGCGCCGAAACTCGGCCCTTGCAAGTAAAGTCGGCAGTCGGCTAAAGCGAGACGGTGGTACATTTATACACACTACAAACCAAAATAAGGAAGGAATTCCTTCGGGCATTTTCAGGACTAATTTGTTTCTCACGGCGAGTGTGTGTGTGGTACTCGCCGCGGTTTAATGAGCTCCGAGTGTCGATAATACACGGAAATCAGGTTTAACACAAGTGCAATGCCTATAGGACGAAGAGTGCAATTAAGTATAGAGGTTTCCCATTTGAAATTGAGAGTGGCGATTTCATACCTATTCGTGAATCGCACCGGTTGTTTGTAGTTTAAGAGATGGGACTGTGTCAACGATATGGATCCGAAATTCATTTCTCTTAACACATCGGCCCTTATTTCGTCAATGCGTTTGTAATAGGAATGTGTGGCGCTCTATAAAACAAGTACCAATATACTAAAGCTGTAACGAGTAATGCAATATTAACCACTTAACTGGGGATTTACTAGTGGCATTTCGAAGCACATCAATACACCGTTTGTTTATTCGCATTTCCATTAGCGGCAAGTGTTTCTTACATGATTTGTGATTTTATTTTAAGGTTAAATGTGATGAAAAATTTAATCATTATGACTGACCGAAATGCAAAAATAAACTCACTTCAAATTAGCCTTCAAACAAGACAGATTCTGACTGTCGTTTGAAATTCGCAAGAACAATTTATAGGTGGAATATATAGTTCGCAATTCCGATTTCTGCAATCGCAGGCGAATTATAAATACTACCTGACCTTTGCCCTTTGCTTGGGGCATATCCCTATCACAATTCAATTACTGGATTTAGAGCCCAAAGACCCTCGGCAGATACAATCGGTCACGCCGATCCCTGGCTTTGATACTGCCTCGTATTTCACCCACCGCGGTGTGGGAGCTTCTGATCAGGTCGTGCAAGAAATCACAGAGAGAAAAAGCAGCTACCGAAGCCCCTCCGGATGAAGCATTAGTGGGTTATCACACATCGTGGAATGATGATAAGACGAAGCACTTTTCACTCGCAGTGAGACCGAGGATGATATTACTCCCTTCCTCTGGTAAATCGGAAATCTGTCAAGACAATCAAGATCTTGGTCGTAAAAGAGCTAGAAATGCGATAGCACATATTTCTCTGACAGATTTTGTCTTATTTTAGTGTTTCATGTTTCGTGGAGATTGATGCGCGCTATTTGTAGGTGAATACCCTGGTGGGCATGATGTAGGTATTATACATATCTAGTGATTGGCTGGAGGGAGTCGGTTCGTCACTAAAGCTAGAGATTGCCAAGTGTTTATGTCGGTCGCTGTCTCTGTTTATATATTTGTCTGTCCTCCGTGCGTCGAATAGCTGTCTGTTCATAATGCCGCTGTGTCACGCAGTGGGGATGTGTTGCAATATTATCTCCACTGTGTTTGTCTTTATGTTAATATTATATAAGAAGTTTATTTTAATGTCGAAACAACAGTGCCATAATGTCTGATTTGAGACGTCGATGAACGACCAGATTTCACAATTCCTGTTTATATCTTTGTTTAGTTTATGTGCCTCGCGTTTTACTTTTAAGCGAGTTATTTTCTTGCCGCAGTACATTGTTATCGAATTCACATTCGACTTGTCTCTACTTTTCTCTAGAATGAACGAGAACAGACGTTGAGTAGTTCAATTTGGCTGACATTGGTAAGCATGAAACCCAAGGTTGTTTTTCCGATAAGTCTAAATCCCCAATTTGAGGCAGATTATTGATCACCCGAACAATCTTCAAGGGCGGTGTTGTTTGTCCCTGCAGATAGCCAATCGAGTTATAATCTCTGGTCTTGTTCCAGACGTACACATTGCCCTTGACTGTGTTTACCATCCGTTCGGGAAGGATTTTTGAATGTCATTACCGATTTTATGCCTTGGGAAACTTGATGTGTTTCTTCAGCGATGTTGAATCATTAATGCCTCGCCGGGTAGCGGGGAAAGCCGCGCACCTTGTCCTTGAATCAAATCTGCTCAAAATCCCCCTGCCTCTATAAGACGAATTTGTAAAGCCCATCCGAGTTGTTGGCAGACTCAACATTTTACTTTTGTTTTATTTGTTTGCGATCTTTTCTCAAGTTTTGGCAAGACGATTACATGACGTGGGATCCTGGTGATTACGGCGGGGTGTACATGTTTAAGGTGCCAGCAAAAGAAATATGGCTGCCAGATATCTACTTTTACCAGAAGTAAGACAAGCCTTTGTGTGATTTTTTTTACGCCACAACTTTGTTCACGTCATTGACTTTAAGAGATTTACAAGTTCATGTTCTGGTTCAGAAACCATTGATTTCCGTCTTAGGATTTTGACAGGTTTCTTAAAGATTTCGAAGCTATGCAACAGAACCGGGAGCCAGAGCTGGCAATGAGTCAACATCTACCATTATTATGTGTATTTGTCCCTTGAAGTATCCTTTTGAAAATCTGTAACGCCACTACACGAAGAATGGGTTTTAAAGCGCCAATTAAGGCCAACAAACGTTACCCCCTGTGGGCCTAAAGTCCTTATAATTATTATAAATAATCTAACATCCTGATGCCACTTTGCCCCCCTTATCTCAATGAACACCAGTTAAATCTGGTGTGTCCGTGTTTTTAGAATGTTACACTCAAATTGAATTAATAATCTAGCATTATATTTGTTATGAGCTTTTGAATGAGACATCGCTCGACGAAATCTGCTAACGGCGAGGAATTAATTATTTAAATTCAAATGGGGTCCCGGTACGTATGCACAACTCATCCAATGAACTGGAGCGCGCAATCTGCGCAATGATAACAACCACTTTTTAACAATGTGTAAAGGCCTGCCAATGCTAACAGTAACAATCAATTTATTCGTATAGAGTACACTGTCTTCCTTTAAAATTCGTTCGGAAACAAAAATCTAAATTTTGAAAAAAATCACGGACAAACAAACTTTAAGACTTTAAAGTGCACTTTATTCTCAAAAGACATGGAACTAAACCAACAAAGGTCTTTACAGCTCTACCTGTATCTTACCTTTATCTTAACAAACCTGTTTTACCTTAGCTTTTCAAACCGGTTTTACCTTTAACATGAAACCTTTAATCCAAAACCTCTTTAAGATTCATAGACTCTCTATCTGATATTTCGCCGGCCCGTCCCATTTGTCTTTATCAATAATTGTGTTCCTCTGACATTTTCCCAAGAAAGGAAAACAATAAGACGAATAAGAAAATGTAGATTCTGTCCGGGAGACTCAGGAGTGTTGTGCCGCGCAGCTTATTCTCATCTTCAATATAGTCGTGACCAAGACGAGCCTGTCAAAACAGCTTTAAAAACCCGCACGATCGAACAACAACGATTTTCTCTTCCTCTAAGGCGGGACAAAATATCGCGGCATATAATTATTGGAGAACTGACGACATCCACTGAATCATAACAAAATCAACTCGTCTCAATTATTTGGGGCGCAGGCATAGATTAAGGCAGGTTCTGTAGACAGATTTAGGTCAGTGAATTCATAGAAATAATAACCTGCCAGACTTGAATTAGTCCTGAATATTACCCCGTTTTTTTATCGTCTATTGGATATCAATCCTTGCACTCAATTTCTTTCATCCCAAGGCCAAAGTCTAGTGGTATATTGTACAATACAAACATAATTCTTATATCGTAACCTGGCTCCCCCGTCCTCGGGTGAAGCTTTTGAGCAACGATATACGTCTTCTCTTACTGCGAGATCTTTTGAAATAATTGAAATAACCTCAAAATCTTTGTTTTAGACATTTGTTTAGGGGTGTACCATTACTATCGTACTATCCTATAAGCTGTGCGCTTCGCTTTGCTGCGCATGGCATCACTGGTAGTCAACCAAATTTGCAGACACTTTGAATTCTAAAGCATCAGATGTGCATCACCTGTCTATGACGTACAGTTGCATGCTGGTGTATTCACGTGTACACCATTTTACGCGTCCCGAGGATTTTCCCGCCATACTGTTGTTATTGCGCACGGTCGGTCAAGGAGATTCATGCATATTACCCCCCCCCCCCCACCACCCCCCCCCCCCCCACACCCCCCCCCCCCCCCCCCCCCCCCACACACTCCCCCACCCCTTAGTGCCTCACATGACAGCAGGAAACTGGAAACGGTTTCAGGTGCGAGAACTAATTAGCTTCATATTTGACGGGAAAATTTCCTTTTCTCTTCAAAGTTGTTACTCAATTTACCGCTCGCGTTGGTAAGGTATGAAAATACCTTGCGGATATTACCTCCAATTCACATGGGCACCCATCGCCAGAAATCAGAGCTATACCACCCTGCTTACTGATTTATATCACGTGCCATGACGTATAGGTACCAGACGAGCAGTACGTTGTCAAACACGTCATAATCACGTGATTCGTTGCCGCCATTAACGGAATTGCAACTGTTGTTTGTATTAGGTCCCGGCAAGTTTGTCTGTTATTTGATTGTCAATAAACAAAATCAACAATTAACCTATATTTACATCCAGTATTTTTCTCATATATGAAGTGATATATTTTTACGATATAAGACAATTGTAGTGGAATTATTTTTAACCAATAGGTATTTAGGTCTTATTTTTGTTACAAGCGATTTAACCCTTAAAATGCTTCGATGACAAACACGGTTTTGGTATTAGGCCTATTCAAGTTGTTTTCAAAAGTATGAAACGAAAGTCTAACCTATTAGATTTTTCGATTTTACAATATCACACCATAGCAAATGAACTACCAAACGAACAGTGATTTATTTCCCTGCAGCATTAATAAACAACTAATGACATTTATTCCAGATATTAGATTTTATAGTTAAATGAATATTACATCGCATCTTACACTGCTCTTCTAAGTTCTATCTTCCGCCAAACATTTCTGTGACACGGGAGTTGTTTGCAAGTTAAAATGTCATTTTCCCGATCGCGACCCAATAATTGATGCACCCGCAGGCGCGTGTGTATAGGAACAACTGGCGACCATAATGCATCCATGGGATTAAAGAATCCTAGGCCATTACTTAACCCACATAAACGGAGTGCTACCGAGGTATTTCTGGAGTCTTGATTGTCCGTGAAAGAGAAAAGAAAACAGGGCTACACTCTCAAAGAACCGGAATTGAACACCCACGGGATAAATTGGATTATTTTATAGTTGATGAATATAAAATCATTCAATGGAAACGTGTTTGTGCAACCTTTCCTTTCAATTAAACCAGAAACCAAGGTCAAACACATCACTGTTCTATTTATATGTACGGAACGGCTGGGTTTTTTTCCAGTTTGTAAATTGATGTAAATTGTGGTCTTTCTGTACATTTATTCGTCACTAAATGACGTGATTTGTTTTTCCTTTCAAATTGGTATCTTAATTGAAACAAGCTAAAATTTCTGATAAAACATAAAGGACGTTAATATTCCAGTTATTCTTATTACACCAGGAAAACAACAAAACTACTTCAACAAGCGCAATTTAGAGTTTAATGGCAATTTTTTTGATAAAACTGAATTCGTTCTAATGGTTTCCAGTCAAACATTATATTAATAAACTAACGCATATACCATTGCCTGCCGTTAATCAAAATAGTAACCTTAACTTGTTTTATGGTGGGTCTAATGTTTTTTCTTGAAGATCCAAACATTAACATATACCGTTAGTTCCAATGGGCTCTTCTGTCACGACTTGCATCATGCAAGTTCCTAATCGACCAATACTCAATGTGTGAGAAAAAACAATTACTGTTTACTGACGTTCGCGCGAAAAGTAGTTTACCCAGTTCGATCTTGCGTGCAGTTGTGAAAACAAATCTTAACAGAGCGGTCACACCATGGACCCCTAACCGAGACATCTCTCGATACACATCGAAATAAACTGCACTTTGGAATGAAAAAAAAGGAGTTAAAGAAAATGAAGAATTATCCACGGTGTGCGCTAAGATAATGAGTCAACGCTCATCATAGAGGTAACACAGCGTTACTGCGCCTGACACACCCCCTCCTGTGATCAGCAGATGCCGATAGGAAAGCGTACTTTTAGTACAGTGATCTCTGCATGTAGCCATGTACAATGTACCACAGATGGCTTTGTAACAGCTTTCAAGCTCGCTTCTAAGCACTGGAGAAAATTTGAAATTATAATCCCCAATCAAGTTTCATTTTCTCTAGTTTTAAAGCCTGCAAAGTGTCAGACAAAAATGGGTAATGACATCAAATCCTTAAGTAGACTCCCCCCCCCCCCCCCCCTCCCCCGACGACACAGAAACGGACAGAGAGTGGCGGTATGTTAACGGAACTTCATTACTTGGATGACTATCGTACTTTTGCTTGTGCCCAATGCCGCTGTATCCTATGAATTGGAGTAGGTGGCCTCCTATTTCAGCGAACTCTATTTGGATAGAACTGGGGTGCGTTCCACTTACGCGAACTGTTTGCGCGAACGTTCGCCAACGTTTTGAGTTGGCGTTAGTTGAAGTGGAACGATATTTTAAAAACTACGTTTTCAAAATGGCGGCGCCCAGTGAAAGTGACATCGTTTGGTTCGCTGCTATTTGTCCAACTCGTTATTTTTCTTTAAAAGATCCCTGTGAATGCTCAAAACAATCCACCGTTTATAACGAAAAGTATAACGTAAATAAAAACCGTGAACAGAACCCTGTCGTCTGCTAACCGCTTCGCCATCATTAAAATACGTCACTGGCCAACAGCGAACAGCTCGGAATGTCGTTCGCCGTTTTCGCTAACGTTGGCCAACATAATTGGCGAACATTGCGTTCCACTCACGCGAACAACGCTAACGTTGGCCAACGTTGGCAACGTTCGCTGGAGTGGAACGCACCCCTGAGTTTTAATATTGAGCAGTGACAGAAAGTCAACGCTTTCGCATGTGCGCGACATGTGCGCGACATGTGCGCACTGAACGTACGCTCATTGGTCATAGCTCGCTGGTCCCCACCACTAAACCCAGGAGCGCTAGTTACAATTTCTAATTACACAAACAGTTGTAAAGGAAAACAAAGTGTTGCTAAGCACTGCGGGTATGTCACTGTAAATGTATAGGCCTTTGTCATTTATACAAAGTCGTGTATGTGCACACCGGAAGTGCTAACCTCGCGGGCCAAAGGCTATACAAAAGCTTTATTAAAAAGAGCTGAAAGAAATTAGGGGTTACTAGCGCAAAAGTTTGTGATTTCAAACAGTTAATTGGGCACATGAATAGGGCACGGGGTACATGTGTAGGAGTTTGAAAACGTGACTCGCTGAACCACAAAACAATTCAAATGAAATTTACAGAGGACGGATTTGTTCTAGAAACTGATGAGAGGCGGTGCATCTTAATATCACCGTATCGCTCGCTAGTCTAGTGACCCCAGATGGGTGCGATCACGGAAACTTTCCTCACAGTCCTCATCATGTGCCCTCGGCTTACCCCCAAGAAGTTATCTCGGCGCCAGACGGACTCATCTGTACCACCCTGTCAACTTTCCTTCCAGGCCTAAAAACTGTCTTCTTTATGATCAGGTCAATACAAAGTCCGTGTGGCCGTTGACCAGTTGTCAGTCGATTATAGATTTGTTTCCCTGCTCTCTTTTTTATTTTGTGTGCTCAAATAATTGTCAGAGAGGAAAACCAATTACCTTATTCAACTTAATGCGTCCAAATGCGTGCGTCAACGGGGAATAATTTGATCAGTGAAGTGTCATGTGCTGTATCTTTTTCCCACTATATTAACAAACGATTACTCAAATGATTATATGTACCCCTTTCAATCAGTTCTCACCAAAACTTGGTCATCTCCCATTTTTTCATTGAGTATAGGGGTTTATAGACGATTGTCTCATAAAAATAACATTTTTCAAGGTTACTTGTTTTCCATTTAAATGAAAACAAATCACATACGGAGTTTCAGAATTTAACCGGTCGATTCAATAATTCTTAAAATAGAAAATCCAAGATGAGGAACTTTTATCAAACATTTTTCATTTTCCGCATATAATACCGTTTTTGTTAATGCATCAATCGAAGAAGAGACGGTTAATAGAGTCGCGTCTGGATGTGCTACGTACCCTGACATGTTTGACGGAGCATATCCTTTAATTACTCAACACGGTGCTTTCGTTGGAGATTAACGGGACGTCGCGCTTGCCTTAGGCTAGCAACATTTCGTCAATATTCGGGCACGGAGAAACATGGCATATTGCTGTCGCGTGAGGAGTTTACCCCGTGCTGGGTTTGTACAAGAGACATAATTCCGGGCTAAGAAGCTATAGCCCCCAAATAGGATACAAACGGTCACATCAATATGCATTGCTTGAAGTTTTCGCTGAGAAAAAAATGGGCATTAGCAAATGTTTTCTTTCTCAATTCTTGTGCTAAGAAAACCAATGGCATTGGCCAAAAACCTTTCTAACGACCTGCCTCACATTTTAATGTCTTCGCCCTCGTTCGACTGCGTAGTCTACTAATTGTTTTTAGATCATGTGATACGCAAGCAGCGCGCTAACCGAGGTCACACAACGACGTCATCTGAAAACGAGCAGTAATTCGACAGACAGACAACCGTTGATGACGCTCTCTATGCCCCGGGCCCCGTGACAGCTTCACTCGCTAACCCTCGTCACCCGATCACAAGCCAGTACATTTTTGGCAACCCCGGCTCCTCTTTTAGCCGGCCGCGACCGCCGACGGCTGTTGGCGTTGATAAAACAGGCTATATCGGTCGATGGAGATGGACATGCCGGGGGGTCGATAGGGTAGGGACTGTCGAGTGATTTTCACCTTGTATTCTAGGAATCATTGAACCGTGGTCGATCATCAAACCAAACAGGAGAAAATGCGCTAATGAAGGGGTCCCTTTGATAACTTATGCATCAATTTGTTATCGCTAATGCACGCTTGTTGCCGTTTGTTTGTTCGCGTGCAGGGAATATCTCAGCTTTATTAATCGAACCCTGACAAATCACAACGTGACTCACTAAAGCGTAACGATGTACTATAGACCACCCAAGGGAAACATCCTAATGAACAATTACGAGATGATTGTGTTTATGATGTTACCTTCCTATTGTCCCAAAAGTTGGTTCTTCATTTAGTCGAAGTTTTGACACGACAGACTAAACTTGAAAGTTATTGTAATGATAGGCATAATTCCCGGGGCCACTGGACCCCCCCCCCCCCCTTCTGTATTTTAGTGCGAGAACGCCAACAAATGCTGAATCTTCACATTGATTCAACAGTCTTGAAAAAATTACAGATTTAAACCAACAGCACAAGGTTCGCTTTTCTGGTGGTCCCGCCGACACCCCTTGCAATGGACTTACTGATATCACTGTGATTTATTTCAGCGCGGAAATAGCCACAAAGAACTTTTTGATAGGATCTGTGGTGAAGATCTTCAATGACGGTAAGATCATGTGGGGCGCCCCCGTCAACTTCCGGGGCTACTGTCTCCTAGACGTCCGATATTTCCCTTTCGACCATCAGCTCTGTGAGATGAAGTTTGGTCCGTGGCAGCATAACGGCAAAGAAATCATCATGAGAGGCCAAGGTGGGTACAAACAAAACCATGACAACCATTTTGGTTCTTTCTGCAACCATGTACCCTTCGTGACCGTGCCGCGCATGCGTAAAACCTATCACATGATTGAAGGCATGTTTCGCGTGATTTGCGATTATGTTTCTAAAGGGCGTCAAAACTTCTTATTCACAACGGGAAAAACTACAAGTGAACTGAAAACTCCTTGAAACTCATGTTGAGGCGTCTGATCAAACTCGTACTACATACCAAACGTTGCATTAGCTTTACATGTAATCGTTAGTGTACGGTAAATGTACGTGCGATGCGGTCCATGGTCGAGCATGGGCCGGCCCCTAGGATCGGAACCCTGGTGAGCGTCTGTGCTTGTTTACTACGGATTACCTGTAGGTATAGTGGTCTGCATACATGAGCCGGTGTGTCCGTACCAGGCAGAATGTGTCCCAATCCGCCCCTGGTTGTATACTCGACGTAAAGTAAAGCTACCAGTAGGCACATCACCTACCACCAATCTACCGGAGGCGTAACACTTGAGAACGATCCTTCCAAACTACGCCATCGATCTCTTGTATTGACAAGCCGAGTAGCTGACACCATTTGGAGGTCTGGCTTATTTGCTGAACACTTATTGGATGTGATCCTGACAATCAAACACGAGGAGTTATACGGCTAGCTATCTCAATGCGGTCAATCGGAGGACATTATTCAAGAAGGCTGTTTTATTCGAGATGAAATCTCAGTTCTTAGTATATACAGGGAAAGCCAAGACGTTTGGGGATCTTTACAGGATTTATTGATAACAAGGGATTGCTCGTCAGATTGTTTGTTAGATTTTAAACAAATAAGAGAGTGTACGGTTTGCAATACTTGTGTAGAAATAAACACACGAAAATATTTACTGAAAGTTTTATTTGGGGCGTGATAAAATCAATGAGTTTGTATTTAATGTTATACAATTCCACTTAGTAAAACATAATGTTATATTACGACTCACTCAGTAAATAGAAAACACCATGATTGAGCACAGGGGCAAATCACAGACTCTCCCTGTAAGCATATCAAATAAAGCAGGAAAATGACAAGATAGAATAGAAAGAAAGGAATCAACACAAGTATTGTACGGTGTAGTCAATGTAAATTTAAAAAAAAACACTTTTACATCAGAGCGGTCTGAATCCCCGCCAAATAATTACGTCATGGCCAGTGTCCAATGAAAACCTAACATTTGAAATATTGAATAATTGTGTTTATTTCTCGACAGGTGATCAGTCTGTCTTCAACAGCAACGGCGAATGGGATATGACGGGGATTAACACCTCCAACAACGTGGAGTACTACCCCGATGATCCAGGCATCCCGTTCACTGACTGCAAGTTCACCATTAAGTTCTCCCGTCGCTCTGAGTTCTACGTCTTCAATCTGATGATGCCATCTTGCTTGATCTGTCTCATGGCAGCGCTGGCTTTCCTCTTGCCCCCGACCTCTCAGGGAAAGGTTAACCTCGGGGTCACCTTCCTGTTGTCTATGACCGTGTTCCTCATGATCGTAGCAGAGTCTATTCCGCCCACTAACCAAGTTCCTGTTATCGGTAAGAAAGCCACTCGTTGGTTCAACGTCGCACAGACCAGGCCGTCTTTGTTTGTCATTTGCCTCGCGGACGTACCTTAATAATTAAGGTTTTTTCGCGCCACGCGCATGCTGCCGTTGGCGGCGCAAATCTCTCTCTCCCTGCAAGGCATCATGGGTGACAACAGTAGACACTATTTTGGACACGTTATGCCAAAGGGTATTGAAATTGCATTGATCGACGAGTCCTAAGACTCGGCCGTACCTTTTCCTCATGGTCAACAACAAAATCTGGTCAACTGAAAATGTCACACCTTGAGAGAACACTTTAATATGCAGGTTTGCGACAACACAACAATCATTGCCACACACACACAAACCTCGTACGGTTTAATGCTCGAAGCTTAGCATGATAACAAACATGACCACGAACAAAAATTTAATTCGTTAGATTTGAGATAACAAATTCTTAGTACTAATAGTACCTTGTTGCCATTGATGCCACAATGAAGGTAAGCTGCAGTAATGATGTTCACGGTGCCTTATTAATTATCCTTTATTAATTGTGATCGAGAATGCCTGATGTCTTTGTTCTGTGAACCCATCTGTGTTTCTTTCAAGTCGACCGAACGAAATCATCTAAATTGAAGAGGCACCATGGATGTGAGGCGCTGCGGTAGACCAGGCGGCGACAAATTCTTGCTTATTGAAAGCTTTCAATGGCGAAACGCTAGATCGCTCGCGCCTTTTGTGCTCGCGAATCCCCTTGGGACGCTTGGTGGCGACATTTCTAGAAGTGATCACCATTAATTCAAAGCCAGTACACGCTTGGGGCCACCATCTGTAATTTCAACGCTGTGACAATATTAAGCGGGATTTCTGAAAAATAGGAATTTGGCGTCCTGAGGCTTATAGTTAGGCCTACAGCAAACTACAAAGACCATTGCCTCTGGCTGTTTTTTGCTATAACCCAAATTTACATCGAACAGCGAACTTATTACCAATCATAGTAGAAATACTGCATGCCATGTGCAGATGAGATCAAGTAATCTGATAGTCTTGGTTGCAAGACGTCCTCATCGCGGTATGCAGCGCGCGTAGGCTGCCGGTGTGGGCGCCCTATACCGTACGCCGTAGACCACGCCATGACCTTCAAATAGGACGTCTTGGCTAACTGACATAATCGCTCGAAAAATTGCGAGCAAAATTGTGGTTTATTGGCATGCGCGTGCATAATAACGTGACGTAACAGAAACTTGACCAATGATACATGTGATGCCACGCGATTATACACACAACGTCACGCGCGCCAGTGCAAATGAAACACAATTTTGTTTGAAATTGTCCAAGCGATTTTGTCAGTTAATAGCCAAGACGTCCTATTCGAAACACACCCATCTCGGCGGCCTACGCGCTACGTACCGCAATTAAAACGTCTTGCACCCAAGTAATCTGAGTGTGATTTTCTTTCAGGGCAATACTTCGCAGCAACCATGCTACTGGTTTCCCTCTCATTGGTGCTCAACGTATGCGTCGTAGCCATCTTTACCTTCGCCACCATGGGCGAGCCCGTTCCCGAATGGATCCGTACTTTCGTCTTGGGCGTGCTATCCGCCGTTGTGCGCATCTCAGCAGAAGAGATACGGGACATCCGACGGGCTAAGTTCCACCGCCGCAGCGGACACAAGCACACAGTGCTGACTAAGGCCCCCGGAGGACGGACCAAGTTCACCTCGGTGCCCGTGAACGAAGAGGTCAAATCTCATGGGGTCAACTACTACATGGACTACATGCCCAATTCACACATGTCCAACGACAGCGACAAGTCCAAACGACACAACGAGCAGTTCGAGGCGCTAACGCGAGAACTGAAGCGAATGAACGAGACTCTGAACAGCATGAAGCTGGGCGAGAAAAGATTTAGCACGGACCAGAGACGAAACTACCGGGAATGGGTGTTGGTGTCCCGGGTACTTGACAGATCTTTCCTGGTGCTATATCTGATAGGTAATGTCATGGCAGTCGTAGTGCTCGTACTACCAGTCATGATTCTTACACCTGAAATACCCCACAGTGAACTTGAAGACGTTTGATCTGAAGGTAGGAGCTCTTCAATGATACTACCATCATCACACACGTATTGTTGCTTATTGTAGTGTTAACCTTTAGAATGGAAATCAAAGCAACAGACTAAGAGAATGAATTTACTAATAGATTCAAAAAAAAATCTATATAAACTGGTTTATCGGGAGTCGAACATCGATAGGCTCCAGAGCGACGGTTGCTGAAGACGAAGCTGTATCAAGACCACGCCCATTTTATGTTTCAAAATCGTTGGCGTTCAGTTACAAAACATTTGTTATTAAAACTGGCATTTATATATAAGTTAAGCGCCATTCGTGACAAAATAGGCAACCATTAGGGTAGCTCCAAAGTGTTACTATTAGTTACCACGAACTTTGGCTGATAACAATTCCATGTCAACCTATGAAAGATCTGCATCAACACGATTTATCACCGTTCTTCCTTTAATATACGGGTTTGATTCTTGTACGAATGTCAACATTAAGGAAACAATTGCGAGTTACACAAAAAAGGGGATGACGAATCAGTCTTCGTTCTAAGACGCTCTCGCTTGCATCTAACTATCCGACGACTTTTTCTTATTGCGCGTGCTCACAAGTTATTATCTTAACGCGCCCTGTTGATATTAATTCGATGAGTCAAGGTATTAGACCTCATTTTTTGCTTTAACGTGGACAATACACTTGATTTAACTGACTGGTGACTTGACGCGCGAGGACTGGACTGGCCTGCGTTAAGTATTTCACTTGTATCCGCGCTTTTTCACAGGATAGACTTTTTTAAGTTAGCAAAAATAACGGACAGGTGTTGTTTCCAAGAAGTCATTCGAAAATTAGAAATACTAAATTACCAACATACGCCACCAAACACTGATAAAATCGCCGACGTTTTCACGAACAGAAACGTAAAAACTATGTGCAAACACTTCATGGGAAATAAATGTTGCTCTCACGAACGGACACGTCAAAACCCAAATATGATGTTTAAGATTAGAGTTCTAGACTAATGGACCCAAACGTGTACAATCAGTTTTTCTTCGGTTTAAAACAGATATATTAAAGGAAATAGCAATATTCAAATAAAATGCATGATTTCATCTTCCAGGTCAAAGATTAAATATGTACTATTCCGTTTGTGTATATATCAATTAACGATGAGCTATATTAATAAAGGTTTTCTGTTTAGAGTTCCCAACACTTTGATATCATAGATAATTTAAACGAGATTAGTTACTGAAGTGAATAAGGACAAACGAAGGGGCTTGCAATATCCCCACAAAAAGGTCTGCCAAAAATAAAAACTATCAGGACCTATTTAAAATAAAGATGACCAACGTAACAAGTACAAATTTAACAGACTCGAATGAGTTTCCTGCTCACACAAAACTCAACTTGCCAATTTGTTGAGTACCTGAAATATATAACTAGACTACTGGCTTGCTCAATCCAACAGAATACCACTTTGCCTTAATGTTATGTTGTCTGCAGGATCCAACAGGGTTTAACAGGGGCTTACTGATAGCCCAACTGGGTTTTGGGACTGTATAAAATAGTTAGATTATGTTGGATTCACCAGGGTTTAGGTAGTTAAACATAAATGCAGAGGGAAAATGTGTATTTTTAGACTTAAGCGCCCTGGTTAATGTTGATGTGTTCACTAAAACTTTGGCGCATTTTGTTTTCATCGAGCGCCCTCTATCGAAACCAATAAGCCAGTGTCAAGGAAATTAATAGTACATTCTGAAGATTTTAACCTCAGGGCCGTGTCCGAAACGGGTGTCTAGAGCTACAGCTACAGCTATTGTCTGCGTCCGCCATTTTGTAGCACTGTCCGAAACACCGTATAAAGCTATAGCTACGGCTACAACGTCACAAAATTCTAGCCGTAAGAGAAGTTGTCTAGCGCAGAAAAAACAAAATGGCGGCAGCACTAACATAAACTTTGGAGCGGATTTTCGTTCATTTTGGAATGATGGTGCATTGAATTGCAACTAACAAACCGATGAAGACGTTAATATATCATCGGGTATTTCGACCGGCAGTAAACAAACAATGCGTAACATCTAGCAGGCGATAATTGTTGTAAATTCTTACATAATAATTTTGCAAACATGAATTCAATCATCGCTTGAGGGCGCAATAACTAGCAGTAGCCACGTCCGAATTCCATTTGCCTTAGCGCCTACGTAGACGTAGCTGTAGCTGTAACTGTAGACGTAGACCGTAGCTCTAGACACTCGTTTCGGACACGGCCTTTAGTGTACATGCAAAAAGCGCTATAACCGTGTATAAAATAACCGATAAGAGATTTTAACAAAGTGAATCTTTGCTGTAATCTAAATCTGAAATATATGCGTACAGTTGAAACGGTGTAATAATTTTTTTTAAATGGTTCCATTTGAACATAATATATTCGTAAAAGTGATGAAACTGGAAAGGAAACTATATTAAAATATGTAAATAAATCAAAAGCCTATAATTAAAACTGATATGTATATCGAAACTGTTCAACGCAAATTATACCAGCAATTAAGTAGTAACTAACTAAAAGCATCAAAATTCATGTTAATTTGTAATCAAATATGTACTCGAATTTATAATAAAACATTTATGGTGGTAAAGAGAAAAATAGTAGAATATACAAATGACATATTTATCAGTATTTGTTTGTGTGACCTTCTTTCAGTCAGGTTTACCGCAGTTTTTCAATTATACTATTTATGCATTTCATTCTCAGACGTTAAATTAATTAATTGTAAATGTTTATATCAGAACGAACTTGAACTAAAATGTAAACCATAGCATGTTATAATATTAAACTGTAACTATAATTGTTATCGAAACAGAATGGCATCTTGTCTTGGCAAATTATTTTGTTCTGTTTTTCATTTTGCAAACAGCGCATTTTTTTAATTAAAATATGTACCCCTTCAAAATAATAAACACATATTGTTCTTAAAAGCAAAACATCACAAGCCTGTTTCAAGTTCCTTAACATCCATTATAGTTTTTTATGTATTTATTACAGTAAATCTTTCCCGTAAATTTAAAGCACCTTTCGTTTGCACATAAAATCAGAAGAAGAAACAAATTAACTTTTGTAAAAAATAATTGTGTTCAGAATAACTAAAAACGTCATTAAATGCAAGATGAATATCGTTGAAGGACTATAATCAAAAATAGTCTGTGACCAGAAGCATGTTTCAGCTTTGGTCGTTGCTTGAGCGTTTTCGTGGGTGAAGTGACGCACCTGTTCCGATCAAAACATGTTTCTGGCTGTCAAAAACATTGTTCTGGTCACGGTTGCAAAAACAGGCCCATTGTTCCAAGAGTGAAAGATCCAGAGTATTGTCAACGTGAGGTCGGGCAAATCGGGGAATGATATCGTAACGTTAGCTACCGCGTTTTACTAATGGCTTGCAAAAAAACCAATTGAATTACAAGGAACTTACCGATCAATTCTTCTCAGATGATATTCCAATGTTACGAACTTTCCAAAATAAACAATTCCCTGTGGTGAGTGGTGAGTACGCTACTTCGACGTGTACTCAATGTAAAACCAAATGTCTTAATTTGATTGGACAACGAACAAATGTTTCCAATAATGAGCTGCTCGTCCGCGCGGTCCTGTTTCCTTGTCGTAGCAGGGTTGTAGTCGAGTCCCTGCAAGTCCTTTCACAAGTCCTTTCGTGAAGCCAGTCACAAGTCCCTTCATAAAGGCAGTCACAAGTAACTGGATGAACAATGACAAAGGAATGCTTTTGTCAAAGCTGATTTGAATAGCTTGCAATTTGAAGTGGAACTGGAGGACTTGTGGTGGACTCGACTACATCCATGTGTCGTAGGTGTTACATATCCTCAATCCTGTATACGATCACTTTGAGAAATGTTGAATAGTGTGTAATTCAGTGTATTCCGTAGATGTAACACTAACATGTGTGTACTAGTATAGTCCTGTTTGGACTTGAGAGGTACATTAAGACGTGTGTCTACCAATGGTAACTGTGCCTTATTCACTCTCCATATGCAACTTACCCGTGCACCCATGCGGATAGTTAACAATAGGACCAGGGGCTAATTTCATATGGAGGAGCGACTTGGGTGGTGATTTGTTTCATTCAAATACCTCAGGGACTTCGCGTCCCAGCTCAGTCGGATCAAGGGGCATCAGTAAAAAAAAAAATCGATATCAGGTGTGGGGTGGGGTGGTCTAACAGGCCTCGCGGCAGACTTTTCTGGCGCCAGAAAATTTTGCAAAAAGGGGTGGGTCTAACTGGATTTTGGAATGAAAAAAAAAAAATTCAACAAAAAAGGTGGGTCAAAACACCTGACTTGAACTACAAAAAAATATTTCACTCCATTTTTCGCCATTTTCAAGCATTTTGTTAAAATTTTCGTGATCAGTGACAGCGTCAGTGATCGAATTTTCAATCGAGAAAAAATAAAAAACTTACGGGCATTCTCAATTTCAAGTCCGTTTTGACTGCTCTCACGATGTCAGTGTCGGGCGACGATCCTATTCTTAATATGCGGCCGCCGCATTCTGAATGAAGAGCGACAACCGGCGTAATTTACGGGTAATTGTCGAATTTTCCAACTCGGAAACATTGAATCTTTGAAAACGAAAGTGAAGATAATAGTACGCTGGACTCCGAGGAACTGAGGACCGGATGCGGACTGAGACTGGCGCCGGGCGCCGGGGATGATTATCAGTGAATAACTGCTGCAGCAGTTCGCGAAAGTGAACGGACACAGATTCGTCTATATCTGTCTGAACGAGCAGATTTCCATGGTCAAATTCAGAATGATCTCGAAAGTCGTTCCGAAAATTTCGATCTCGTCACGAATTATCTCCTGTCGAATTCCGAAAAATATATCCCGTTAAAGGGGTGGGTCCGAACTTGAGTTGGTGAAATGAAAAAAATATTTCCCGTTAAAGGGGTGGGTCCGAACTCCAGTTAATGAAATGAAAAAAAAATATTCCGTAAAAGGGGTGGGTATGGCATCCGGATATCATTTTCAAAAAAAAATATCCGTAAGGGTGGGTGGGTCAACGCCGAAAATTTCGTTGGAATTTTCTGACCCGATATCGAGAAATTTTCTTCCTGATGCCCCCTGGTCGGATTAAAGAATCTCCACTATTTAGTAATTTCACCTCGACGGAAAAATATTGTTTAAAACAATCATCAAATTGTCAATGTATAATGTTAAGCAGGGATGTATTATAGGCCTATTCTCTGCAAATTCTAACCAATAATGTTTTGGGGCCATCAACAATTAAAACAAATAGCCAAGCACTTATTTAAATAATCGTTTTATTTCAACAAAATCGTCCTATTTTATGATTGAAAATGTATCAAGTTTCTTTAATTATAACGTCAAAACAAAATTAATACACATAAAGGTCATGGCTAAATTGTTGAATTCTCTGCCAACGACAGTCAATGTCTTTATCTTATAGACATCAAAAATTCATTACAGGCAAGAAAACAAAAACAACCCAGTAAACTAGAATGTTTTCCTCAATCTTCTTTTATGAAATTTTGAATGTATTAAATTTAAATCAATAATACAAGAAATTGAAGTGGTTTAGGTGATCTTCCATCGACAGGGGGCGCTATTACAGTTTTGTATTTTACGTGCTTACGTAAGTTGGACAGGGAAGCTGGAGTTGTTTCTATGATGAGATTTTATATACTACGTGTCACTCGTGATGATCAGCAAATACTAACGTAACGAGCAGTTGAGTGCAGCACTCTCACCACAAAATTAGAAATCACCATACTAGCATGACATTAAATTCCCACACCGAACACTTCATTCCAATCATCATTGGCACCATAATAGTCACGCTCCTCATTGATATTGCATCACGCCATGCCGTACATGTAACAAATCAGTTATCGCAATCAGCATATAAATCACTGTATTATTTCAACGTAGTTCACCACTCTGTTCAATCACCGTGATTTCACCAACGTCCACTAAAAAACTCACCCCATTTATCCGTTTCATATTGCCACTGCATGCATAGTTACAAAATTACTACCACCGCCTCAGCCTGACCTTCTCCCATCTCTCGCGCCATCCTTTCCAAATAATCGCATCAACGCATACAAACTTACTTGGTTGATTAAACACCAAATACTGTTGAATCAACGCGGTTGCCGACTGAGCTACAGTGTTATAAACCCTATGCCGACAGCTCCCAAATTTGTCATTGTCTTTGTACATGGGCGCTCGTGTTAAAAACTAGTAATAGTATGCAATTTTCGATTAATAGTTAAATCAGTATTCTTTAACTTTAAAAATTAAAACTCACTCTTACAAAATTGGGCCCACTCATATAAAGTAAACCTCCCACTTTCTGCCTAATTTATTAACAGGATCGTCAGCAAAACTGCGCCAAATTGTCCGTACGCGCATGAGCAATCCTATCTGTGCGTGCCTCGTTGCAAAAGGGAAAGCTCGGCACGGTAAACGGGGAAAATCGATTATACCGATAACTATTAAATGAGTTGGCACCTACCATTTCCCAACGCTAAATCGTGGCAACACCTGTTACGCTTTATAAACGTGTATCTTTATTTTTTTAACATAATACCTTAACGTAAATTACTTTTTATCAAGAATTTTTATTCTCAGATCTACTGCAGAAACAAAATAATAACAAATAGGCCTATATACTTTCTTTTCATGTTAAACTAAGATTAATTGTATGGCAAAGTAAACAGTTGCGCCCTCTGTAGCCGCAGCTCCAAATCACTCCATTGGGGGCGCGCTTCATTTTCAATGGGAGAGTACTATAGGGTGCACCTGCCTAATTCAAGTCCCATTGAAAACAGTGTAAAATCAACAATGTTCACGACCAAGTTTCTTGCACACCGACATCACTGGGGTTTCTCAAACAACAATCAGATTATTGTCTTGGTCTTTATCTTTCCATTTATTTTCAATTTTTAGTAGGTTAGCCAATTACATTTTTTAATATTCACACCAAAACAAACTCACCTCCCGAAAAGTGATACTTCCCGAGCCTGCAAGCAGCCATTTTACAAATGGCATCCCTCCACGTTCTAGGGCAATTAGGACCCATTTTTCAACCGTAATTTTGTCAAGTCTGTGGGGGCACATTTCATGCAAATGAGCTCGCGTAGAAATTCTCCTTACAATTAGGGTGGTGCACCCTAAAGCGACTAGATTGAGCAGGCATTTTTATTTGACTTACACTGAATTATAGCGAAAAGTCCCCTTAAAATACCTCGCGTTCGAACTGTATTTTTTTTTCTCACTCACATGATAACAAAGCTGCATAATGGCATTATGGAAATCTAAAGAACCAACCTTACTGCAATCTGTTAATTGTTTTTATCGAAGTTGTTTTTTATGTGTATTAACTATTATTATATACATTTTCTTTAATTCAAGAATACATAAATACCGCAATTATTACAAAAGTCATAATTATGTAACCCTAATCAAACTTCAACCAGTAACGTTCATAGCGCAGCTCATCCCTTGACATTTTTACTCGAATGTTTCACGAATAAAATACAGATTAAATTAAAAAGGACAATAATTCCTCATTGTCTTTGGTCAACATTCTGTACCTCAATGAAAGACAAACCACAAGAGCTCCAAGAACACAAACACCAAATCAATAGTCAGAAACATTTAAAACACAGCGCAAGTTCGTAATCTTGTACACATATTAAACAGGAGCTACACTGATACAACGAAGCACCACACTCGCCCCTCGGTCCTGAACGACGGTGCCGAATTCGAACGACAGGGCGCATAGGAAAAAATTGAAAATAAATATTAGAAAATATACAGCAAGTTCTGCCTTTTATATTGAAGCATATTGCTTAATGAAGGCATCAACTTTACACTTTGACTGTTTTTTCCCGCTTCCTGGTGTTTTAGGGCCTGCCCTAACTCTGAAATTAATTATGTAAAGAGCGCCCTCTCTCTACTAATCGAGAGCTGTACACAAGGCGGAGTACGTTAACAAGACATAGACTTTACATTATTTGCACATTTCAAATTTGTATCGATTAAATGAAAAAGAAAAACAAGTTTTGTAAACTGTTAGTAAATTATCACAACAGGTTGCTGTTAGTTTCATATGTTATTTTATACATAACATTTTAATTTCTATATACAAGTTAGAATTCATCGCTTGAGAGTTGTAAGTTCCCCTTAACCGTTTACTCTTCATCGCGAAATCACCTGATACTTTATCAATGCGTTGATAGTAGTCTGGCCACGACAAAGTCCAGTTATTGTTTTTAGTGCACTTCCTTGAACCCACGCGTGCGTACTAAGTGCACGCGATCCTGTTCCAGTTTGTATTCGCCAACTAACAATACAAAAGTGCGCCCTCAAGTGTCCAGCTCGCCGGCCTAACCTACGACCTCAAGTGTTCGTCGAGATCACGAGTAGAACGCCACACTTGTATCAAACGTCTTGGTTTGAAATTGGGATTCAGTACAATGCACATGGACGGCAATTTATAAAAGCAAATCAAATCGAACAATTAAAGGGGTAAATTTGTACATCAAGAGTCACTTCCACGAGGAAGTAATGAGGTGCGCTTTACAGGGACACCAGAACCCGATGGATAAAGGCGGCGCTTTACAGGGACACCAGAACCCGATGGATAAAGGCGGCGCTTTACAGGGACACCAGAACCCGATGGGTAAAGGCGGCGCTTTACAGGGACACCAGAACCCGATGGATAAAGGCGGTGTATCAGTGGTTACCAGTTCAATAACTATAGGGTTTCCGGCTTGGTGTAAGAGTTCGAAAAATATTATGATACATGTTTTTTATATGGGTTTGTTCCCACTGTAATCTGAATGTCAGACCTGGACGAAGAAGATGACAAAGGTGCCAGCAGACCCTATGAGACATACCACAAAGAAAAGCCTGTCTAAGACAATCGCAACTCGTTTCCACTCCGTCTGCACACGTCTCGAATTCATCTCCACTTCAATACTAAAGGTAATCTTCTGCATTTCCCTCAGGAGGGCAAGGTAGAGTGATCGATTCCGATGGAGCGAGTCCCGCACGGTGCCCAGCCCGCCATCACTCCCTCCTCCCCCTCCACCGCCCCCAGACGGCTTGCCCTGGTCGGCGTCCTCGGACGTGTTGGTGTTAAGACCCCCGCAGCCATTGGAGACGATTCGCGAACGGGAGGATGTGGAGTTGGCCGTGACCTCGGCTATCAGACTCTTGGTCTCCCAGGAGCTCAGCTCGTGTGCTAGCTTGTCGCCGATGGTGGGTCGGCGTTTAGACCGGCTGCTCTCAGACGGTAGCAGTACTCGACCGATGCCATTCAGGACGTAGCGCTTGATCCAAGGTGGGACGGGTTTGCAATCGGGCCCACGGTGGTGCATGTTAAGGACTGTCACGGACATACCGATAGAAATGGAGATAAGGACCATCGTACAGGCGAAGTACTGACCTAAAAACAAATATTTAAAAAATACAATTTTATTTTAGAATATTAAACAAATCTTCTTGGTTACTAAGAAATGCGAGAAGGGAAGTCGGGGTGCCCTAGCTGTTCCCATTGACTCTGCTTTGTAACAAGCAGAGGTGGATCGCTACCTACTGTCAGGATAGTGCATAGGAGCACAATAGAAGTCACTTGAGAGTCATGTTTAGAGCCACAACGTAGAGATGTATCTGCGGGAATGTACTGATCTAACAGACAAATAACACGGCTTAAAACAAGAGTTAGCGGCCATATTGAGAGGCCAACAAGTGACACGGTGACATCACGTGCATAGGGTCTTACCGATAATTGGAACCGTGCTGGTGGGTGGCATAGTCTCTGCCACCAGCAGCAGGAAGACAGTAAGCGACAGCAGCACCGTCACGCCAAGACTAACTTTCTCTCCAGACTCGGGGGGTAAGAAGAAAGTTAAGAGCGACACCAACGACAGGAACATGCACGGGATGAGCAGGTTGAACAGGTAGTACAGAGGTCGTCTCCGAAATAAAACCTAGACATGAATACATTGTACATGTACTATTATTTCAGGAATCTATGGAAAATGCCTAATTGTCAACAGGTGGCAGCTTCCTCAACCTTCATCTGCACTGCCAGAAGTTCAGTTTCAATAAAACAATAGAAGATTAATCTATTTTGATCCACAATACACGAAAAATGGGTATTGTGTAATCAATCATTCTCGTTGTCGCACCGTATTTTTCCACAGTATTATCTTTTTATTCTCGTCCTTCTTTAAAGAGAAGAGGCTCAAAACCTACGACCTTAGTATATATTTTCTACCAAATGACAACTTTTGCCGTCCAATACAATTTGCACACACACAATTGTCAACAAAAGGTTTGAGACGGCATTCAAAGACCCACTAGGAGGCCAACTCTCGCGAGATTTGAAACCGAGCGTGACTGTCCATCGTAACGACCCTCCACTCGGCCAGGCCAGCATCCCACCCCAAGGAAATAAGTCCCTGTATCAGTCCTTTCTTATATCTGTCGTTTTCTTGAGAAGTCCCCGTGGTACAGTTGCCTGTGCATATTAAACATGGTTGTCCCATTCACAATGAGCATACTCGCAGGCCACTTCAACAAACACCTTACTCTCAAATTAATTTTAAGCCCAGAGGCTATTAATTGAAACCCCAAAAGCCATCGGTGCACGGATAACCAGTATAGGCACTTCTAGTATAATACCAATCATCGCCTTTTATATAAAACAGGGATTTTTTTCGTAGTGGGCAGAGACGTGACATGCGTCCTAGTTAGGTTTATTTAACGTCAAATATCTTGGAGGGGATCTTAAGAAACGCCCACGTGTACAATACACGTACAGCGTACCTCTGGATCAGAACACCCCAAGTCGGGTCATTTTCCGTTTTTTGTGTAACATACACCCAAGTATCGTGACCAAAGGCTCAAGGAAATTGAGCGCTTTAAGGAGTGTGATTGATGTGTTTTAATTGGTAATTTCCTCTGAAATTTACGCCATGTCGCCTGTCGGTTGTTTAAAGAGAAAAGCAAATATCTGTACCAGCTTTTCTCTGCTCAATTGCAGTAGTGAATATAACCAGTACTTAATTAAAGACTTGCTGAATTAGTCCAGGACAAAATTGCATTTCAAGCCCCAAAGAGGGACCACACAAATGATTAAGCTTTAAATAATTATTAACTACCCATGGACTACTGGAGAATCCTGAATTGTTTAAATAATCCCGGACTGGAAGGTTGTCCAAATTTAACCTTTCTTCAATAGGAAAAAAGGAACATACATCGGTGTGAAAGTGGAAATTATATTTCGCACCATGAAATCAAATCTAAACTAAAAACGCAGATAAATGTTCACCTTCAAAATTGCTGACAACATTTAATTTCTCATTCCGTTCAAAATCAGATCGAATTTGTCAGGATAAGGTCAGAAAATAGTGTAGGATATGGTTACAGTTTTCTAATTATGATCTATATAGCATCGTTTATTGGTAAATAAATTATATTTATAGAGTTCTATTTATATAGAAACCAGAGAGTGCACTTACTATAATTGTATTGTATTAAAGTGGGCAACAAGATAGTAAAATACCCGGATGTACCACGCACTTCAACGGCGCGGCAACTATAATTCAGTAAACTGTATTGGCCGTTTAATGTCGGTCTCGAGTGACATTGCTTGTGGTACTTGGACAGACAGTTTCATCGGTAAATCTTATCCCTATTTTGTCCCAAGTCAATGGCGGATCCAGGATGTTCAAGGAGATTGCTTATGGCTGAGGAGGTCATGAAGTGGCAGACATAGAGAGCAAAGGCGTGAAGCAGTGGACTGCAGTTGTATATTACACGATGTAAGACGGGACGATTTTGCATGTTGCTTGGTTTAACTACCATAGTTTCACTTAAAATCGAAGGTTTTGTTTAAATAAAATATACACAGGTGACATTGTCGGGATGATCGTGGTGGTTAGCAACCTTAAACCTCCGGCACTCCCTTCCCATAAAGTATGTGTTTGTGAAATGAGACGTTTCTGGTCTTGTTGACGTTGCTCCGTTTTGTACGCAGCCAAAGCTTAGACAATCTTAGACATCTCACCCCGACATCTTTTGCCAACTTGCAAAATGGCGTCTATGCATCCTTGTCGGAACGGGGTCACGTGATAAGGGCGCTTTCTAGTTTCTATAATATAACTCAATGGTGCTACTATATATATGCAGACTGGTACCCACCTCATACTCTACATCTGTGTATATTTTACCGGGGTCGTCGGGGTACTCGACCGAATGACTGTGGACTTCCATGTCGATCATGTCCCACTGTCCGTCGCTGTTAAAAATAGTCTCGTCACCCCCTGCGGAAGACAAATAGCCAAAAAACGGAGGAAATTTAAAAGCGAGATTAGAGGCCAGTGCGGTGAGTGAGTTGGTCTCATGCAAAGCTCGGATAGCCACAGACTACGCAGTGCATGATGGGAAGCATTCGAGTAAAAACACACTTTTTTGGCTAAAAGGCTGCAGTGTGATGCGGTGTGCAGTAGCCAAGTTAAACGACACCAAGTGGACATAACACGTCCCCATAATGCACTAGCTAGTTATTCTTTTGCGCATACGCCGGTCAAAAGTTTTGCTTTAATACGCAAGCAAAATCACTAAAGCATTTTTCTTTGGTCAAACCTAGCAAGCTATTCACTATTATGTGTATTAAGTTGATTAAAAAGCATTAAGAGTGGGCAAAAATTGTGAGTTTTGTAAAGGGAGCGAGGCCATGCCATACGGGAACGGAGCAAGTTCGAGCGAGGACCATTAGTCAACTAATGAATGATTCGTGACGTAACTTGTATGCCTGCGCACAAGTAACAACATGCGGGTGCCTCCTGCCCTGCTGTCCAGTATGCGCGCGGGTATTGGTTACCAGCGATGGCACCGTATCACGTGGTTTGTTTCTAAATAGTCGACGAGAGTAGTCGAACTATCTTGCGTTCGAGGCCAGTTAGTCGATCTACAGTTAACCATTTTAGTCTTCGCTCGAATTTGCTAACGGTTAAATCTCTGTAAGGGTCAAGATGGGAAATCTATAACACTCTTTTTAGCAAAATTTGAATTGTCGAAATTACATGCAATCAAATTAGTTTTGTCAGTTTTATCGTGCAAAAAGAAAACTATGACCATGAGTGAAAATGATCATAATTTATATAACCCAGCTAAAAAACAAATAATGTATTTCTAAAATTATAAACTGAAAAATAGGCATTGGTCCAGGATTGAATGCAAATTACACAAAGTCTATACTTGCCACAACACACAGGTTTAATTGAAAAACTCTAATTAATTAACAACGACAGATTTGTCCAGATACTCCGGAACATAATAAACGTTATCATCTCCGTTGTCTATAATTCAAAGCTGTGCAATGGCCGAGTTCAGTTTGGCGGCTTACACTTCAATTGAATTTATACTCCATCGATCACGAGATCAATTTAATTAAAAACTCCGGCAGGACAATTTTGATCTTCCTCGATTAGCTTAGCTGGAAAACAGATTTCCACTGGCCGAGCGGACTTTATTTTAAAGTATAATTCGCTCTTTCTTTCAGCTCCTGGAAAACATTCCAATTTTTTTTATTTCCAAAATACATCGAGCAAAATGAGCGCAAAACCAAACGAGAAAGCACCCACATGACAGAGCAAACTACTCGTAAACAAAACAAATAACTGTGAAGTTTGAGAACCAGGTGAATAAACCATGGAAAGGGTCCACTCAAAGAGATTTTGTGGCAATACTGCTTACACTTCTCAAGTTTGATATCCATGCATGGGGAGAATACACTGTTAATATTATTTTTCTCGCTATCTCGCCATCAGTCAATATAATTGTTGCCACACTTTCGTTCTTGAGATTTAAAGGTAGGATACACCATTGATAATTGCTTGAATTATCTTGAATGGGTGTCTTTGGGGGGTTGTAGTTTATAGTAAATATCGTTTAACTGACCTGTCCGAAGTTTTACAGTCATTGATGCCGAGAAAAGCACGAAATACAGCGTTTGTTTTCAACCAGCGTCGAGCAGTTATTCTTATGTTATTTTTATTTTTCGGAATAATTACAGGATTTCTAGCGCAATCATTTTTCTGGATGCCTAGAATCATTATTTACTTTCAATTGAGTAAGATATTTCTAAATAATTCGGTTATAAATATTTTTGATATCTGCAAATGGTGTATCCAACCTTTAAGTAAAGCAACTCGTTCCTACCGATACATCACACATTCATCGCTTTGGGTCTACCCACGCAGTGCCTCTGAAATTTGCAAATCGCAGCCTTCGTGTTTTTGCAAGCTGCAAGTGGCAATACGTTTCGACGCTTGCGAAATACTGTTTCTTGTTATTCCCTATACGAGGCTGCGTTAGTATGCAAGCCACTCAGGGAACATGCCAACGTGCAAATGAGACCTAAATGCGGTCAAGACAGGACGAAATTGTTTTCGGTGCGCAGAATATTAACAAACTAGCTTCAGGGTACAGGTGGTGTGGGTTTGGCATGCATTGCGTGTATAGGTATAGGAATCCTCACTCACCATTATCCAAATGCTTAGATATCTGTATCGGTATCGTTATCATTTTAATTAATAGGCAGGACGTGACAGGTGTATGACCAGGATGTTTATAACAAGCGTGTTAATTATCCGGACTGCAATTTTATTTTGAGTTTAACTCCTTGACGTGTCCATCCTTGATAAGACGCGGTTTTGCAATTGTAAAGTAGCCCACAGTCTACATTTTAATCTTAGAGGCCTTAGTCAATCCTGCTCCGGACCGGCCTTCAACTCTAAAAGATGTAGATTACCAATAACCTGCCCATGCACTTAAACATTTCCAGTCGTTAAAGTTGTCACACCTTCGGCAATTCATTAATGGATGCTGCCACAGGGGCATTCATTTATCCACTGTCGTTTTCCACATTTGGACCAACGCTAAGTTTGAGTCGGTGTTTCACTAAAGCACTCCTCTTTCAACCGCTCTCAGCCAGAACCACTACAAATTAACTACATCGCGTACCTTCCAGACGTCTGCAATATAGAAATGTACAGCATTACACGAGAGCACCAGGCTAACGCAAATCCGATATTTCTTCGAGGCGCGTTGCGTCAGTACTTGGATCAATAATGGCAGTTGTTATAACGTTACCGTTAGATGCATTCATAATGGAAACGAGGTGGGACTAAAACTAAAGCAGAGAATGTCGACTTTGCGTGTACGTTATGGGGTGGAGGCATAGCTATTACTAATCACGGTTCGACAGAGCGTAGGGATAATGCTTCCTTTTTATTTTCAAGCCAGTGCAGTTTTACATTAATTTAAATCAAAATGGTATCCATAAGCCCGAGTTACTTCGCATGATGTGTTATCTTTATACTGAGTAGACATCTAGTTCACATGAGTTATTGCTGTCTTAGTAGTTTCTTGGTGAACTGATAAGTCCTTGGGGAATTGTAAAGATGAAGGCAATTGAAGTCCATGATTCAAAGATAAGATGTTAATCAAGACACGTTCATCATCGGGCGATGGCCGCATCCCGCAAGCAAGTATTCCACTTATCAAAGTACCCATGTCCAGGCCATATTACGTGACTATAACACGCGGTGGATTTATTACACTTTTCTTTACAATAACATTGATCATACCTTTTTTCTTTTTGGATTATTTTGTAAACCTCTCGAGCATAGAAACATACCATTGACAACTGACGCATGCGTTTGGTCTGAAAAATACTTCGAGTTGCAGAAACGAACCATCCATTTAAGAATATGGGGGAAATAGTTTCATACAGCAGCAGGTGAATTAGTCTTCAATATAAAAGAGGGCCATATTTACAATTGTTCAGGCGTTGAGAATTCGAACCATTCTTATTGATGTTTCTCTTGGGGGCAAACATAAGACAACTGAACATGTTGAACCAGCATTGCGTGTTGGGATTGAGCTAACAACAATAACAAAAGCGCACCGTACCAATGCAATTTGTTTGGGGAAATAATCAACAAAGCAATACAAAATCTTTGCAAGGTGTACTTTGGAGGAGGTCGAGAAAAAGGCTAGAGAGAAATAGCCAGGGAATCCCGAAGGCAAAGGTTTGTTTGCAGGTACATATATGGAAAGACAATGAAAAAGCAGTCAGTACAACAGATGCGAAAAGGTAATGTAAAGCAGAATGGGTGAATGCGGATGAATACTTGGAAATGGAAGGAGAACAAAAAGCTGGTTGGAACCAATTCAATTGGCATAGTTAAATTGCTACTAGGTTAGGGGGCATCTTACCGCCATCGGAAGCAGACGTGTTGACTTCTTTATCTGAATGAGCGAACCGATATAATAATACACATCACTGTTTAATACGCCATGGAGAACAAAATAGTCCTCAAAAATGTTAATTTCACGATAAATACGACAATGCTTTTGCAGTCATGTCGATTATTTTGTTAATTGTCGTTTAAGTGTTTGTTTTTCATGTTTAAGTCGTTTGTTTGATTAGTTTTTATAGAGGAAATTACATGAGAGATACGAGACACTGGGACATGGTTAACGGACAAATCGACTAAATGACTTCCCTGACTGCCAAGGACTTATGAACGACATCGAACATAGGTTCCCCGCAAGCAACAAACAAATATCGGCGACAATGTTATTGTGAACACGTGCAAAGTAAATGAATAATTTCACAAACATCTGCAGAATGAAATAGTAGCAGCGGCTTTCTTTCTCTACAAATAAAGAAAATACCTTTTTCTGTGAAGCCTTCGAGCCCAAACGTACAGCGTGCAGACAGACATTGCACAAAGAACGGACTTTGTAAATTAAAATGCCTGCGACGAACCATTTTTCGATTTCGTTCAGTCAAAGAATCCTGCAACTTTCAAGTGACCGTTTACTAAACAGGGTTCTTTTAAATATCCCCTCAACCGCCTGTGAACCGAAATGAACCAATGTCTTATGGGATTTAGGTGGGTTCTTAGATACTAAGGTCGAACCTTAATGTTACCACGTGATGGTTTCAAAGACAATGATTGGTTTGGCCGATTGTTTGAATCGCCTTTCCATTTAACATACTAAAAGTAAATTTCTGCACCAAAATGTTGAAATCAATTATTAACAACTAAAAAGGAAACTGTAATGATGAAGAACAAACAAGACAGGCTCGATTCAAGAAATGTGCCAACTTTGCGTAGATGAATTTGGTCGCTATCTCTAAGAGCTTCCAAATAAAAAAGACACGATGAGTGTACACGTTATGCATGCACGTCACATAGACCGTATGCGTTAAGGCAGACTCAGAGGGCAATGGTTTGAATTGCGTGGGAGAGGCGTAAGTAAACCTGTTTGTGTATCCTAAAATAAAACAAGGAACAGCCTCTGAGACGCCCAAAACGCATAAGTTCTATTCGGAATCTAACATAGTTGGTTTCTCATGCAATGAGATGACGGTCAATTAAACTCATCCCAAATGATAAGAGAAACAAAAGGAACAGTCAAGTTTGGTTTTAAGAAATCCACTCACCCGCCCCTATCACCTTGACTTCCGTGGCGTCGTGCTGCCACAGACCAAACTTGAGCTTGCAGATTTGTTCATCGAAGGGGAAGGTGGTGATATCGATCTTGCAGTAAGTGGTGAAGATTTGTGGACATCCCCACATGACGGAACCGTTGTTTTTGATCACCGCAATTTGCCCCTTTAAGAAGTTGGTGTACTTGTCGGCACTGTCGACATAACATAGAAGCAACACATTGAAAGGACATGGGCGTGGTCCGGTAAAGGTATTCAAAGGACATGGGCGTGGTCCGGTAAAGGTATTCAAAATACGAGGAGCAGAAATACAGAGATTCCTGTATAATTCTTCTAAACTCAGTTTTGCTATAAAGCTTTGCAAAAGCACCCCCTCAGCACTGCTAATGAGTACGAGCAAAGATATCGAAGGACCATTGACGACATTTGCCTCGTTCTCGCACATACAAAGAAGCCTTCCCATATCCTTCACGCGTCAAGAATTTCAAAATATTAAGATGTAATCTATTTGACAGTTTATCCCCTTTTTAAACGTCTCGGGTCTTCAATTTCTTATGTTATGATTACTCCACCGTGACAAATTACTCCAATTAAATTTGGACAATGAATATTGAATTTAAACTAGGATCTATCCTTGTTTTTATTTCCCAAATGCGAGTTGCCCAACGAGAAATAAATATTCGTGGGTGTCAACTACAGTCGGTTAACCAATTTTAATAGATGTCTTAATAACGCGCCGTTGATTCCAGACCACATCTCCGTCGATTTTACAGCTGTTTTTTTCTTCCAGACTTTTTACCAGGTTCTCTCACTCATTTCGCGTCGGCGACCTCTTTTTCGGCGTATCGCTTTCAATAACTTGAAGTTCTCGCCCGCCAATCCTGCCGCCACTTGGCCAAATTCGCGCGCCAATTATCATAACCACAAGTGGCAATTTAGGCCTAGGATTTCACCTGCAGGCCGGGAATGAAATCACTAACCCCAGGTGCAAGTTGGACAACTATATCCTTTAAATAACACGCCTGCAGTCTTCCCTTGACGAATACGAAAGGGCGCGAGCTACCCAAGGAAGGAAAAAAAATCACTTTGATCCAGTACTGCGCTTTAAAACTCCGCAGTCACGAACAATAAATTGGGTTTAGGAATAATTATCAACTCGACGGGAAGTAGGACAGTACATTTAATGTACGAGTTGACGTAAATTACGCCTACAAATTGACGACATACTCACTTACTGGTCATGTTCCCTGACGGCTTGATAAATAATCACGGTAAAGAAGTGAGCGAGCATCAAACTGCCAGTTTCATTGTAGCCAAGATCCTGAATTTATCCTGTTCTAGTCTTGGCACAAGTATAGGAAACACTTTAAAGACTAAAACAACATTATGCACGATTTACTATTAATATGAACAAACTAGTCCCAATTATAGTTTTGCGTTTGCGCATGCTCGTGCAGCACACGATAACACACCATTGAAGAAAATAAGCAACTAATTCAAATCATTGTTGAATGATCTTCTATAATTATAGGAATTGTGTATATTTTGACACATCTGTTCCTTCATTTCTTTCCACGAAATAATGACATGACAGGAAAGATAATTCCACTGCAAACCATGGATGACAGGCCGTTGTTAATTTGCCACAAGTCTATATGATAATATTGGTCATGTGGTGAGTGGATTCCTATGCAATTGCGAATATCCCTCAGGATTTACATGCCTCGTCTTTTGAAGATTCCGTACCACGAACTGCACGGATCCAGCACAATCTGGAGACCAGAGACCTAATTAAGGCGATGAGCCATTCCAAATTCCAGGATCAACATAGAACATCTTCTTCGATCGCGTAACATCCTAGGCTCTCGCTCTGTCTTTCCAAGACCAATCTGGGTCGTGGCGGCATAATGACATGTGGCAAGGCAATAGACAGACGATTGGTAGTCACGCAATCGTATGTGATTACTAATAACAGGAAGAGTGATTCGAGGCTCCAAGAATCTTAGACTCCCTGAAGAATTTTAATAGGTCTCGTTCATTAAAATGCAATCCCAATGTGCACAATGAAAATCAACGTAGTCTGCCTCTTTTGATTAATTTCAATTCATTGGCGCGTTAATTACAGGCAGTCAGTAATGTTATTCCAATTCTAAAGTGTATGGCGGGTCCTGGTCGTTTCTTGATTAATCTATACCATCAGTGGCTGTTTCTGAAGACAAATCGCAGTGCCTCCGTTCACCGACATACGTTTTGATGCAGGCAGCTTACATTTCTGTCAGTGCACTTTGGTAGGTGGTATTAAGGATCACCGATCATGATCATTTAGATATGTCACCGGAGGGCGTACCTACAGTCACGCGATGCCCAACTATAAATATATGAATGGTTTAAAATGTTGACATGCATATAATCGGTTAATCTGGGCCCCAAAACATGATTTAATGTTTAGCAGTTGCACGTCGGTATGACATCAGAGGTAACATATGGTAGCCTATATCACAGACTGTCGTTTGCTACGTTATCTAGAAATTAACTATCGTGGTTTACTTTCAATGAAGGAGAATGTTTTCCAAAGAATTTCACGCGATGAAGCTGTCAAACAGCTGGACTCATAAATTTAGACGCCACAAAAAAACATTGAATACATCTCCCAATATGTGTATTAACTGTTGGGCAACTGCATACGATCTGCAAATCACAACGTACAGAAATAGGACAATAATGGCCGCACATTACGAAGTAGCGGTCTGTGTTTGTGGGTCCATGGTCTGGTTCATTTGTACTTGTCTGCTGACCTCAATCAGTGACTATTTCTGAGAGGCACCACAGTCGCGTATCCGTTAAATTACGGGCGCAAACTCGACGCTCTTTTGTCAATAGGATCGCCAAAACGCTAGACTCGGGGGGAAAAAGCGAAAGACAATTTAGGTTTCGACTTCAATCATAGCCTCTGATTGTTGTTCCCGGATTTTTCAATAAGTTATCTTATAACTAGCTATGTTGGTATGCCCTAGTAATAGTATCGCCGGCAGACATTGTTGAGGGCTACATTTAATATTTCTATTGTATAAAAACTGCTTCGGGTGCATCGCTATGGAAACCCAAGAAGCAGGACGTCAATATTCCTAGATATCATTACATGATATCAGCTTTGGTGGTACCAGCGAATATAAACACTCAACTGCATCTTACATGAGACAAACCAGATATTAAGTCTGGATGAAGACCGATGTTTTCTTAGAATCGTCTCTCGCTGTCAGAAACCTACTCCGAGTCAGATTTTAGTCCATGGAATTGCTTTGATTGGTTTTTATCAATGCTCCTCGCATGTTGGAGAAGTTACCTTGTCAGTTTATTGTTTGTATCCCTTAACTGTCAGTGTCTTTGTTATTACATATCGCCGTAAAAGAGTGGGAAACACCCGCCAAATGTCTAATTACAAACTAATGTTAATATCCTACCGCGTGTTAATATATAGCGTGTGGCATGTTTTGCAATAGACTCGACACATGATCTTAAGCAAACAACGTTTGTGCTTTGTGAGATGCAGCTCAAGTAGTGGGAACAATATCCAACCGAGTCGACGGTAAAGAGAGATCTTCCCTGGAGAAGACACCAGAGAGGAAGAAGACATATGAGATTCAATTTGATGGACTGGACTTGACTGGATGGGGGATACGCACAGACACAGGTTCAACCCTTTTGTAATTTAAGAAAAAATACTATCTAAAGGAACACGCATTCGTTGCAAGACTACATTAAATTAAACAGTCGCATTTTTACAAAATGACCCATGACCACATTTTCCCCATGACCACAACCCTAATTTGATATCGTTATTTTAACGAATGTAATTGCTTTTAAACAATATATTTTGATATAATACAACGACTGTGTCACACTGTCGTTGTTCTGTTGTCATATTCTTTGTCACGTCATCATTTTCATTGCTTTGTCACGTTTGTCGTTCGTAACCGTCAATACCATCACCAATATTGTCACAGTTTGATCATCGTTTCAATTGTCGACGAGATTATTTTGGTAATGATTGTCACCCGTCATAGTCATTATCTCTCAAAGCGGTAAATGATGTCATTGTAACCGCGTCATCACTTTTGTCGCGGTTGTCGTTATCAACGACATCATAATAATACAATTAAGAAGTGATTACTTGTTGTACAGCGTGACGTCAGGCATCCAGATATTTTCAGACGGGACTTTGATGTTCTTGAGATTGTTGTAATCTTTTGGATCCCACCGCATGTATTCGTCTTCCCACAACTGTTAAAACGAAGAGAGACAAATTACAGTGTAAACAAATGTTTAACTTTCTTCTTAAAAAGGGATACATACCGGTATGTAAATTAAATGTAAATCTGGAAATATGTAATTTGTTTCAATGGAAACCTGCAATGAGCGTCATTTTGTGTTTACTGCATTGGTTTAAATGTACAATACCGTCTGTTAAAGACTATAAATTACGTCACAACGTCTTATAGAATCTCACAATATTTCGGTTTAATTAGGAAGCAGGAAAAAATGAAGGCAATTATGAAAGTTGGTTGTTCTAGTAAAAATGGCGGAAACGAGTGATAAATGAGTGAAAGCAATAATAATTATGTTAATGGGTTTGCTGATGTGTTTGAGACCTCGGATGTTTGAAGAAAATTCAGTATTGTTTGCGATCAAACAAATTTACTGGGCCACGCACCAAGAATGAACAAAGTTCATTTCCGTGATACATCTCAATTGTTTGATGGTGCAAGTCTAACGATGAATTGCATAATTTGTCAAACTTGTCGTGGGTAATGTTATCGATAACTTCAGATTGGAAAGAAGAGGAAACACACACAGTCTCAACGACAGCAGAGTCGCCTGGATTGAATCATCATGCAGACAGCACGAGATTTCATGCAATGGTTTGGGATCGATAGTGTCTGAATACTCTAATACTCTAATACTATATACTAGGTGTCCCGAAAAAGGTAAACAACAAACAGAGGTATTGTGATAAGCTCGGAACATTTGGACTGGTATTGTTTTATCATAAACTATAGGTTATACGTTCAGTTTCACTTTCTTTCATGCATCTTGTCAATCTATACCAATGATTCATGACAAGAGGATATCAATATTTACTAGAAAGCTTACTGGCCCGAGTTTATAATAAAACCATACAATTCGTATGGTTTAGTTAACTTCTATCTCTTTGTTTACCTTTTGTGAACACCATGTGTATGTGGAAGCATGTGATTCGTTGTTGCTTTTTGCACAAAGTTACTGAATACTATAAGAGTAAGACAAACTGGTCACTGAGTACGATCATGGAGGAATAACTGTTCCTTGCTCTATGCTCCATGGTACCATACGAGCTATCATTGACGTGGTGTTTTGATAACGTGGACATCATTATCTCTGCATGAGATTTCAGCGTTTAACTGCATGTGTGGATAAGCCTTTAGCAGAGATCAGAATGTTAACGACGTTTTCATAAAGTGTTGATCGTTAATGTCTGACCGGAATATTTTACATGACATAACATGTCATTGGACAAACATTATCAACGTCCATTCTTGTGCGCATGCCCAGCAAGCAATCAGTCATTCACCTGTGATATTTTTAGAACCAATGACGTCATGTTTTAGAGTCTACGCAAGGTAGCCTGGGGTGGCTAGGATGGTTATTGGAGGGTTAAAGCCTAAAGTATTATACAGCAGTTTCGATTGCGGTCCTTTGTGCCAACAGTGTCTTGAGAACGAGTCCAATTTGGCTTTTGAAAGGAAAAAAATGCCAGAAGGTTTTTCTTAGCGCGCCTGTACTTTATTTGCTTTCGACGAATAATAAAAACCGCCACAGGTTTCTATATAACGCGCCACGGACACTGTTGAAACAGCTGCCGATTATTGCTGACACGCGAGCGGCTCGGGTCATCCAACGGCTGTTTACTGAGGCATCGATCGTTGGACAAGGATGATCCATCTGTCGTAATCAATTTATTTACATTGTAACAAAACAAAAGTGAAAACGTCGAGTAGCATCGAGGGCCTCTGGGCGAAGAAACCACCGCTGCGTGAGCATTCAGGTTGATTCTGAATTATAACATTTAATGTGAACGTATCGCAGTGATAATGCCGTTTATAATTTTATTTTAGGTATAAAAATTGTACATTGTATGAAAATAGTTAATGTGCAAACCAGGTGGCTGAATTAGTACGCAGAACATTGAATACAAGATGGTGTTTCGAGTTTTAATCGATACTTCTCCACTTAACACAGCTAAATTATTCCAACGGTGAATAATACATTCAGACTTGTCAAGGATACTTGTCAAATTCAACGGAAAACATCGAGTCACTGCCCTCACTGTACCGTTATTTATACGTCCAAGTCTCCAATTCCAGTTGCGTTTTGTTTTTTAGTGGTTTAATAAAAAAAATTGAGGAAGGGGAGACAAAAACTGCTTTTATGCATGAAAAATATCAATCTGTTTAACGTAAAACTGGGTTTTCGGTAATGAAAAAGCCTCGAGCTAAATGGTGGCCTCGGTTTGCTTATGTCCATGTTTGAGTATTAAGTAATCAAAAAGGAAAAGAGAGACAGACGTAGGGCGGAAAAACCGTACAAGTACTCAGTGCTAGGATAACAATTTGCAGAATAAGGTCTAAATATCAGCAATGCAGTTTTGTTACACTAGTGTTGTCCAGTCAGTCCATGTTGAGATTAATTTAGGGGAGATTTAGTGTAATCTGTAACACTTTGAAAATTGCAGTGTAAATTTAACAACATCGCTCTATATACATGGTGACAAAAACCTGAAAGTTATGCAAAGTACATTCATTACCCCGCCATTATAAACAATTAATTGATTGTTTTTAGTGAACGGCGGGGTAATGAATGTATACTTTGCATAATTGTCAGGTTTTTGTCACCACTTTAAGATTCAGTCACTTAGGATGACAAGCTGAGGAAGACATGCTACTTACTAGTGTTATCCAGGCATTTATCTTGAGCGTCTGTTTTCTCTCGTCCTAGAAACAAAAAGACAATGAAGAAAATTACTTAGGTTAAAAGCAACCAACGTACTGTGTATGTGAATTGGCCGTGCACGTAAATACCGGGTACCTTGGTGTCTCGTTTATCAAAAGCTCTCGACGCCCATTTGGACAGGCGGGGTTCTACGGGTAGGAGGGGGGTGGTGGGGGATTGTCTAGCCCTGCCTCCCCCCCCCCTCCCCCCCCCCCCCCTCCCCCAAAACCCCGCCCTCTATTGGGACCAGCAGATTCTGTACCCATCTGAGAAGATGTAGGCCAATCAATCAAACATTTATCGTTTGAATAAAACGGAGACAGCTTGACTGAAATCCCAGACCCAGTTGACTGGCTGAAGCCGCTGGGCACATTGACATGCCAAGGTTAATAAGTGAATCAGGGTCATTATTTATTGATATAGTATGGCCCGAGCACGCCCGATCTAACATTCTAATTATCGGCTTGTCAGAATTGGTTGTTTATTTTTAGACAAATCAAAGGAGCAAGTGTAGTTTATCTTCCTTGTTTGACAGTTAGCTGTTTTCTTGAGCATTGGCAATACCCACGGTTTGTGTTTTAAACACGGGGTCTAAAGAATTAAACGCGCGTGTGCTGTTTTAGACTTCAACTTTACTCTTTGAGAGGAAGGAAGTATTAAAAACTATCATCAATAATAGCTGACATGTTTGACAACCTATTAAGGATTGCAGTCCAGTAAGTGTACTAAAGTGACGATCTCATGGGATAGGTCATTAGACAAACCAATTAATCTAAAGAGGTAAACAATACCTGAGATAGTTGAACGATCTGAGATAGTTAAGCCGTGAAGGAATAAGAAGGAATGTTTAAGCTGATCATCGGGGTTGTAATTTTGTTTTAAAACAACTGACCATGGTAATAAATCTAGTTTATTGCTCCATGAACTGACCAACTCTAAAGCAATAGCCCATGTTTGTTCTTTCAATAATAAAACATTATCTTAGCTGGGCATAACACGGCATAACACATGTCGTGAAGTCAATGTGTACGTATAATCATCTCGAGTAGTGGTCATCTCGAGTAGTGGTCATCTCGAGTAGTGGTCATCCCGAGTAGTGGTCATCCCGAGTAGTGGTCATCTCGAGTAGTGGTCATCTCGAGTAGTGGTCATCTCGAGTAGTGGTCATCCCGAGTAGTGGTCATCTCGAGTAGTGGTCATCTCGAGTAGTGGTCATCTCGAGTAGTGGTCATCTCGAGTAGTGGTCATCTCGAGTAGTGGTCATCTCGAGTAGTGGTCATCCCGAGTAGTGGTCATCCCGAGTAGTGGTCATCCCGAGTAGTGGTCATCCCGAGTAGTGGTCATCTCGAGTAGTGGTCACCTCGAGTAGTGGTCACCTCGAGTAGTGGTCACCTCGAGTAGTGGTCATCTCGAGTAGTGGTCATCCCGAGTAGTGGTCATCCCGAGTAGTGGTCATCCCGAGTAGTGGTCATCCCGAGTAGTGGTCATCCCGAGTAGTGGTCATCTCGAGTAGTGGTCATCTCGAGTAGTGGTCATATCGAGTAGTGGTCATATCGAGTAGTGGTCATCTCGAGGTGTCAATGAACATGTCATCTAATCAGTAAATCTGTGGTCGATGCCCTGCATGCAATGGGACAACATACTTCTTACTTCGCCGTGGCGTTCCTTTCCCCTTTCTCCTTTGCCGCGGGTTGCTATCGAATTGCGTCTGCGGTGGCGCATCTAAAGCTTTTCAATTTTTTGTAGGTGGAGGGGGGGGGGGGGGGTTGTACCATGGACCTATCAAACTTGACTCCAGCGAGCGCGTAGCCCGAAGCCAATTATGGCGTGGTGTCCGGGGCCCACTTAAGGGCCCCAACAATAATTTGGATTAGGCCCTATTTTGATTCTAGATGCCCGTGGTCTGGATCATTTCCCGAAATCGATAATGTAAAATATAATTTTACCAAAGCCGCGTAAGTCGCTCTGAATTCAAGAAGCAACAACATTTTAATTATTTCATTACAAGTGCAACTTTTTAGCTGCGTTTTTACGCACCTAAATGATGTATACCTCGAGCCTTGGTAAAAGCGATTTTCTGTGAGGGATAAAGCAGCAGCATTATAGAATAAAGGTTGATATTATAAAACTTGAAACAATAGTATAAAACTGATCTAGTGATTTGGTTCATTGTGTATAATTATATATTTTTTGTCTAGACACATATACCTTTATGTCTCAGGGACTGTCTATGAGTAGTCAGAAGGACCACATGAACATAAAGAACCAAACAGGCAATTCTTTCTCCACTTCGAATCGATAAACTTGTCTTCAGGAGCGAAGATAAAATAAATCTATTGCGCGGACCGATCCATTAACGCGGGAGAATCAGGGAAGAAAAACGACTCATCAACAGATTTCTCGGCTGAACTGCCATAAAAAAAGAGAAATTTTTATATTTATACAACGATGAATGATGCTTGTCTTCTCAAGATAATTGAAGCCGTGTTGTCTCTCGCCTACGGCTGATCAGCAGATGTTTAGAAATGCGGAAAATTTAATCTCCGGCTTGGGGGACTTACATCCCATCCCTGGGGGAATCCAGCTAGCGTGTTTAGCGCCTAATGTGCGAGCGACGCTTCTTGATGTCTTTAGACCTGATTGATCTAGACCAACACAAATCACCTGTTTCTTTGCACACAAACCAAGATTTATGTTGATTATTTCAATTTGATTTCTACAAGGTCATTCAACATTCAATGTTGTTAAGTTGTGAGCCTTATATTCCTCAAAGTATTGATTGTGTGATTATAGATTTCTGAAAAAATGGTTCATTGAAAAAATTGAGACTTGTTGGGCTAAATATAAATGTTAGTTAAGTGCCTCGATTTAAATCCCTCTTGAGCTGTTAAATATAGCACCAAGGGAAACTTAATCGTGAGCTTTCATTGTTGTTTACTGAACAATTGTAATAACAAGCTGTATCTTTTTGCTATTATTATTTCGGGTTATCGGCATTGGATTTGGGCGTGACCCCTGACTCCTGGCTACATGGCGTTAATGGTTTATGGCTTCCGATGGCGCGCCCTGAACAAAGACATTGACAACATTGATGAACCGCCAACACAGGGCTGGATAGCTTGGTTGGTTGACGACTGAACGGATATCCGGAGGTCGCAGGTTCAACTTGACCCCACTAACAACCAATTCTTTGTTCAACTGTGGGAAAACAAGTAAAGAGCGACATGGAATTACCACACACAAAAACTCAGTAGAAACACAATTTTAACTGAAATTATGTTATCATTAAAGAAAGTCGATGGTTCTGTAAAGGTCAAACTTGATATGAATGGGCCTGGACGAGTCTGGATGGAGGCAATATAATTATTTGTTCATATCTTATAAATCATTTCCAGATTTAGCTGGGAGAATGAAATCAATCATTCTTTAAAGTTTAGTAGGGGGCCTATAGTTCCTATCAGTGGCATCATCTTGGCGCTGTAGATATGCAAAATCTCTAAAAGCCTGAATTAGTTTTGTCCAGTGGCGTTATTTCTCGATTTTGTTTATTTGCAAAATACAGGTACATGTATGAGGTTTTTTCGAGGGGGGGGGGGGGGGGGGGGGGGGAGGAGGAGGTGTTTTGTTGGGGTTTTGGGGGTTTTGTTTTTTTGCTGAACTACGCTAACGGCATTTTAAATCTTAGCATTTGAGTTGGTTTCTATATACTTATAAACAAAATAAATGTGAATAGTTTGTATTATTATTTTTGTCTTCCTTGGAGGGTAGTTTGTTTTACTTTGATTTATTCAAATAAACAAACACCCCAACAAACAAACAATTACACCAATGATTAAGATCAACTTTACCGTTATATTTTAAATATCCGGAAGCAGTGTAAGAATGACCAAATTGAATCAACAATAAAAAAAATACCAGCTGGAGGCAAAAATATTTTCTTAAATTGCTGTAAATCGTCGTCTACAACCCAAAGGTGTAAACTGATATTGCTTAGTACGTGTTTAAAAATCGGTTTTGACGGGAACAGGACGTAGTGCGCCGTGCTTAGGAAGCAAAAGACGGCAAACTTGCACGGTAGCCCCAGGGCCCGCCTGTCAATGTCCGTCAGAGAGAGTTGTCTCAAACACCCGCAGTGGGGAGGAGGGGGTGAGATTGTCCAAGAAAGACAGCCCGACGGAAATGTCAACGCCAATTAAATATGGGTTCATTATGGGTATTTAAAAAGCCATTCTGGAGAAATTGCCGTGAAACGCAAAGGGTTCGTGTTACGGTCTTGACTGAACTAGACGCTAGACGGATTTCTTTCGTCGGTTATTTTAGCTGTGGCTTTCCGACTTGTGGAGCCCGACTTCGCCATGATGAGTGCATTTAAAGGTTAATTCATCCGATTTACGATTTCTTACAATATGTTCTAAGCATAAAGATCAGTATGGTAAACATGTTTAGCTTTATCAGTTGGCAATAAATTTTTCTCTTATTTGCAATGAATCCTTTTGTTTTGAAGACATTCAGGTGTGATTGTCGTATAACTCTAAGGGAAACAAAACTAACAACAATTTACCGGTTGACCGCGACAACGATTTAGAAAGTAAAGAGATAAAACATGACTTAAATTAAATTGACGCACATCTGGAAAGATTTGGAGAGTTGCAATTGAATTTGTAATTGGTTTCTGTGGCAACGTATTTACTGGCTTGAATGTTCAAACCGACGGCGCGTGCATTTTAAATTGCAATACTTCAGATCATTTTTTTGCAGCACGGACCTCTTAATTGTGTTCACCTGCTCTGCCCTCACACTCAGCAGTTATGTATAAATACCAAGCCATTGATTACCAATTCGACGAGAACTCTTAGCTTGCCGTTAAACTCAAGTACTTCAACGCAACGGGATAATGTAGGGATTAAGGCGATAATCCTCATATAAATCCCCTTAGCCCAGAATCACGAGACGTCAATCCACCGCTCCAACGAGCAAATGGGTCGAACGAAAATACAATAATATGAACGCTTGCGTGCATGGACAACAATCTGTCGACACTTCATAACTCCGTTTAATTCTGGGAAAGGTCAAATTTATCTTATTTGTCGTCTTTAAATAATCAGACAGATTTTAGTTTTTTTTCTATATTTTGCATATACATGTAGCGCCACACACTGATTATAAATATCACGAGCAGGTGCCTGTTTTGCTAAGTCTCAGAATTAAGGTGGGGACTTAAAGACAGAGATTTTAGGTAAATTATTAAATCCAGTCTTAATGAATTAGGTGTTACGCTCATACGTCACGTGACACTTTGGCTTATCACTTGACGTGCTTTTTAATGGATTTTAGTGTTCCAACATAGGTATCAGGTTTGAATCACATGCACCGAAGGTTATTAATTTCCTGCGTTTAATTTCCAACAGCTGTCGCACATTTTAAACATTGGAGGTGACAATAACATTCGGATTTTAGACAGAAACAAACACTAAACTAAACAATTAATGTCTATGTTTGCGTGTATTTAATTTGAGCCGGATTTCCGAGCTCACCAGCGTGCATATCACTTGTCGTTATTGCCGTAACACAACCGTGTGATAAGAAACATTTATATCTTTAATCTGGAACCTCCTTGTTAAAGTCGGTTACTAATGAGGCCTTATACGTTATATAATCCTTGTTCAGGTTTATGTACAAATGTTGAATGATTCTTGTAATACATGGTTTGACTGTGTAACGCATATAGTGTAAAATTAAATATTTCTGAAACATAGGGACATGATTAATGTTAAAGATGTGAAATTCTTAATGACGCTGATGTCCTTGAAATAGATAATGACATCTGTGTGAATTGACTTAGTTGTTTTTTTGGGTTTAAAAAAAAAAAAAAAAAATGTGTTTGTATCCTGTGCTATACACCTGTGCGAATAAAGATATTATTATTATATTATAGTCAAGCAGATTGGTGAAAATGATCAAAGCATGGGATTTGGCACACAATCATAGTATTGAGAAAGATATTTGGCTATAGAGCCATCGCACAAGTTTATCCTTTGTACTAAAAAAATAGGTAGAATATACAAGCAATTTTCATATTTGTACAATGGCTGACATTGCATGTTATTCTATACATGTAGTTTTTTTCAAAGGTCAAATATGCGATGACCCGATGACCATATAGACAGATATCTTTCTTATGACATACACTGATAACTGTTTGCCAAATGTCATGCTTTTATCACCAAGTGAACTATTTTACCTAAAAGTCTAAACAGGTGAGGCTAATGCCCTAGGACGATTAATCCAATCTCATGGAGCTGGAGGGGAGAGGTGAATCAACATAATAAAACAAACATTCAGAGGATATCAGGATTTTACAACATCTGAAACGATTGATTCAATTTTTGGACAAAACACACGCGGGATGCAATACAGCTGAGACGGGGGTATTTGCAGATTAATAACGCGAGGCTGGAGACATTATTCCCTCGAGAATATTGAAACAATCACAAAGTCTTGATTTGGACACGGTCGAAGATGCGGATAAGAAACCGCAGCAAATAAACTACTTGAGAATGATGTGACTTCATCTGCTTCGTTGCGGATTATAGACGTTAAGACAGTCAAAATAAACAATTCGGTAGTAAAACAAGAACAAGTATACAAGCGGTTATTAAATTGCGGCGTGTTTCCCATTGGCACTATGGTGTGTATTAGTTCTCAAGACGCCTACTAGCGCCATCTATAAAACAGAGCGGAACTGATTATCATGCATACATTCTGTGGCAGATTTCTTAAGAGTCTTAAGTTTTTAAAACATATACAATGAGGAGCGTTTTTTGAAAGATTCAGTCACATATTCCAGGCGTTAACAAAATATCTAAGTCATAGTTGCACAGAATGACAATTTGGCGTCATTCTAAAGGGAAGTAAGCTCCAAAAGTATTGGTTTAAAATGAATCAGTGATATCAATCTAAATATGATGACAGTTTATACAATTTTTGTTAATTTTCATATGATTGATTAAACACCTTATAATACGAATTTCTATATGGAACTCTTGAGGGCGCCAATACCCCTTATTAACTTTTAAATGCGTTCGTTGCACTGTTATTAAGGAGGGATTGCACACTCGTTGGGGGAAAATGGTTGTCCATTCTAATTCGACAAGGCAACTTTAGTTTCCATTTAATGTGGTTTTTTTTAGGTAACGTCGATCGGGAATATTTTGAGAGTAAAACAATTAGAGTCGTACATTTCTGCAATATTACAAATGGCCTGGTATACGAGACCGAGTGGCGACTTGTCTCCAAGGCAAACTCAGAGATGAATTTTATGAAACCAATCAGATTTTTGCCAATTTGATCAACTCACCAGCTGGATCACCTGCGCCAGGAAAAGTAACATTTCCACGACAGTGACTGTGGTATGATTCCTGACGGGCCGAATGAGATTACTGTAGTTGGCATTAAACAGCGTCTGAAACAACCGGGTGTGTTCCTCCGTGGCCAGTAGCTGCCGACCTGAAAAGATTCCAAATTCAGACAGAAATCCAAATAAATATCGTTATGGTATTGACAACATTTATTAATCACAGCTGGCTATAAGTCTCGGATCGCTGAATATGTACTTTTCTAGGACTTCGTGCGGTAATTACCACGTTTACCGCTTGTAGGAAGCTGATGAACTCACAACATAGCTTGTTGGAGGTTTAGAAGTTGTTCATATTTGAGGCTATTTGGGTGTTATATTTGAATAGGTTTTTACCGCGCACATTGTCCCTGGCCCTGTGTGTATGTTACGGCTGACGTCTAAACACGCGTCAACATTCTTGCGGGTACCGGATGACGTGATATCACGCCCAGACTAGTAGAGAAAAAACAAACGCCCAAGCGACAGAATGTTTAGCAAAAACATGTAAATAATAGTGATAATAAACAAGTGTTGACATCTTGTATTAGTTGCCTAGTCAAAACAGAAATACAAAACAAATATTTGATGAGAACTAATCTCGTGCCTGGATCCAGAACATTTAAAACAACTCCCGGTGCCAACTGGTAGGACGGATTGTAGTTCCATTTATGCAAACAAAACTATGTTTTTTGGTTTTTTTAAGGAATTGTTTTGTAGGTGTTTGTATTTTTCATTAAATTTGATATATTATCCTCGCAAAGGAAGGGATTATACATATACAACAGTAACCTGTTATCACCCTGTCCCAACTCATTCAAGGTGAATTTGATCGTTCACGAAATTAATTAGCGGGATATTACCCGCCAAGGCCGGTTTACTTGTGTCATAAATTGTAGGAGACCTGTGTGAACACTGAAAGACGAGTGGCGGAAATTGTCGCGGATGACCTCGCCGGTGTGGACGGCGACAGATCGCGCTCTGATCCAATAATGACCACTCGGATACCGGTCGTCATGGTTTGTATGACAGCTTCACCCGACAGTGTCCCCCAGTGACTGGACTCTATTTGTTCTGAGGACGATGATGATGAGGGCATTTTGACGATTGCTGCCTGGAAAATAATAACCGTTATTGGAAGATATTATCTACGGAAGCCCGATCGTGCCATGTTTTAACAGTGACAAACATAGTTGTATTGTAGTATGGTAAAATAGTATTGCGAAATAACGCAATAGTTTTGTGAAATGAAAAACCTTGTTTTATTTTAATACATTTCAGTCCTTGAAAATTCGAACAAAATCAAACGAATGTTTTCGGCAACCTCGCCCTTCAATCAAACAACCTGAGAAACAGCGCATTTCACGAATAATTATAAGTGAAGCCGAAGGCTATAAGGGCCGAATTGCACGAATTGGCCGAAAAACCTGGCACGATCGGGCTTCCTTAATTATCGGTGTTGCGGTGCACTCGGGGTAGATGTCCTCCTTCTAATTGTGGTCATAAGGTGGATTCTCCTTTTGCCGGTTGGATTGTAGAGTACAATCTCATTGGTATCTATTAAAGTAGCCTCAGTTTTTTTCCCGAAACCTTTGCTTCGTCTTCGGCTCCAGCTGTGCCACCGACTTTCAAATCAATAAAAAGCAAATAAAAATAAGTGGACATTTTCGAGTTCATATCCGATTAAATGTTTCTGAAGCAGGTACCGGAAAGTGGCTGACGTTTCCGCAGTTGGGACCCTAAAATCGCCTTAAGCCTAAACGCCAACGAAGCCAGTGATTCAAAAAGGCTTAAGCTGCCTATAGTTCATTGCTTTGACGCAAGCATCAAACTGTGCTGAATCGGCTAAGCAAATATATTATGTGCTAAGCTCAAACAAGACAACAACCAGTCACAAGAACGGTACAGATTATGACGTACGTAAAGCTGGTAAATAGCAAATTGTGTGTAAAGCAAATTTCGTTGCTTATATAATGTCAGCGCCCCGACATTCGCCTCGTAGTTGCGTCCGTGCACTATTTCTATAGTGTAATATCAAGGGCTACATTCACATGGAGGTCAACATCGAAGCTACATATAAGATCGGTGTCCGGTCGAAACCTTTCTTGGCCACTATACGCAGCCTAAGAGTGCCATTTTAGCGGGTCGATTTTTATACCCTTCTTGCCGAAGGGCGGTTGCAAGGAGCGATAGCCTTGTGAAGAGCACTCGACCGATAACCGCGGGCTGGGGCTGTAGGGTGCCTACGATGATGAGGCTGGCCCCGGTCGGAGTGTGAGATTCCGCACTTAGGCCTCGGGCGCACCGGCTCCGGTGTCAGATACGACGGGATCCAATCGCCGGCCGAAATTACTCCGGTTAAAGGCTGGGGGCCATTATTGCGTGTACTGTTAAGGCATTGTTCCAAAGCGACCGTTACAAATTTGCCTATTAACTTATTGCGGGACAAAAAAAGATCATCCTGTATGTTGTTGCTTTCCCTTCCTGACAGTTTTACCCTTGACTGACCCCTGCATATAACTTGTCGTGAAATTGTCCACCATTGTTTTTAAGGTTTCCATATAATCGCCTTTTATTCAGAATACAACTGATTCTGAAAATCTTTAACAAAATACGCTTACATAATTCATTTTTACGCTTAACATGCGGCTCCTGGAATTTGTGATTCTTAAACTTTAATTTCGTTTGTTTCCCATGTCTAAAGGAAGAACATTCTGCTTAGTACATAAATCATGCTTAGTACTAATATCCAGCTGAATACAGGTAGTAATTATTTGTTTTACTAATGAACACCGCCAGAAATTAAACAAACAAATTCTAAAAGACGGACCGAGCCATCTGTAGAACAGTTGAGTTAACGCGCACATCAATTACAAATTATTAATGTGATTACCAGATATGTTATTTTTTTAATAAGCACGGTAGACAACGAAACTTAAGTAGTTATTGCATCTATAATCTGTTCCTTGAAACGACCATCCGGGAAATTATAGGGAATTAAAGTACAATTTGATTGTGAGCACCGTTTAGTTTTAACAGCAAAGAGATTATCATAATATATCAATTACAGTGCATAGTTGCGTTTGTTCACTCTGCATGTTATGTATGGCCGATAGCAATGTTCAATATCGACTGGAAAAGGTACAATTGGATTAAACATGAATTGCCAAATAGTACAGGCGGTTGAATGTTCACTACCTTTAATGTTTATGTCATGTGACAGTGGTTAGATTCATTTGAAGACATTGGCGCGCGTGTAGACAAGCACTCTACAACAACCGTGAAGAATATCCTTAAGCCCCGGATCTGGATGTAGATTAAATTGACTAGGGAAATTAATCTTGTCCAGTCCACTCTGTACGTTTTGTTTCCCGAGGCGCTCCATGGTGCAAGCTATGGTGAGCCAAACATACATGTATTCAGTTTCATTCTTATTCTAGTCGTCTGGCGAGTTGGTTCGTCGTGATTCGTTTTTCCAGCTCTTATCTCGTTAACCCCCCCCCCCAAAAAAAAAAAATTAATAATAATAATAATAATAAATAAATAAATAAATAAATTTAAAAAAAAAATAATAATAAATAAATAAATTAATAAAAAAATAAATAAAAAAAAATAATAATAATAAATAAATAAATAAATAAATAATAATAAATAATAATAAAAAATATGAGGATATGTTATTGAAACCAACAATTATTGATAGTAATTGTTATGGTTTAATTAGTTTAATCGAGTAATTATTAACGGGCTAGAATGTGTATATAATTTTCAGAATGTGTAAACATCCCAAAGTATCTGTTTGCATCTTTGCCTTTGGTCGACTCGTTCACATTTCTTCATTCCCAGCCCATCAATCATTCAGGTCAATATCAACTCCGACCGAGCGGTATTTTTTTGAAAATCACATTCCTCAAAACATGCATTCCGTCTCAGCTTCTGAGATGCTCCCTTCTTTCCAATTTGCCAAATTACAGGTGATGCACGCAATGGCGAGCGCGATTTACATCGTCTTAAATGTCTCGCACGTCGCCCGCTGTAACCCAAGCTCGCTGTTTGTGAGTGCTTTCAAACCTTCTTTTTAATTTTAGAAAAAAGAAAAGAAACAAATCTTATACACGCGTGGATGATTTCGAAAGCAGTGCCCAGGACAGATTCTGACGAGCACGTACATAAGTTCTGATGTCATTCCTTAAGTAGGCAAAGGAACAGGGGCCAATTTCATAGAGCTGCTAAGCACAAACAATTTGCTTAGCACAACAAAGTCTTGCTCATTAAAAACAGGTTACCAGCCCAAATCATACGGGTTTTTCATGCTAAGCAAAAACCAGCTGATTATCAATCGAAAACAATAAAGATCACGTGGAAATTTGATCTGTAACGTTGTTTATGCCAAGGACAAATTGTCATGCTGAGCAAATTTGTGTGCTTAGCAGCTCTATGAAATTGGCCCCAGGGTAATCGCATTTCATAATAGTCTCCAAGTTTTTGAGAATTATCGTTCTTATGTGTTTTTTTCCAAAAAACAATATTAAGTTTCCAACAACTATAAAAGATGACATTTTTAAATCAATATTCCCCCTAAATGATATCCGATCGACTAAAAATGGTGACCCCTTTCACCAATGCATGCAGCACGGGTCACTAAAACGACTTCTGGTTTATACATGAATACTAATTGGTCATTACAAACACCTGTTTCAGTGTACATGTATAATAAATCCAGGAAGTTTGCGTCTTTGCTTTATAACGTGATCATGTTTTGTATTTTAAACGCCTGTTTTCACAAAATATACAATTTTCAAGAAAGAAAAAACTGGAACTTTAAAACTGAACGTGTTATGTTGGCTGCGTTAAGGGTGATTTATTGTTTTGTGAACGAGCATAACACGACTTACTAAAAAATCAAGCAATTTCTGCAAGTCGCTTATCATGTCATTAATATAATTATGGTTTATCTCTGGGTTTTTAACACTAACAGTTAATTCCCATTAGCCACGATGAATTTAATACATTTATCTGCACTTCCCGAGTTGTCCTATGGTCTAGGATTTGCTGGGACACAAGCATGATCCGGCAAAAACATGCCCTGTTGAACATCGTGTCAAGTTTATAAGAGGTTTTTACACTCATCTGAAAACAAAGAGTCCACTTTGAAGTTGTCATGTGTATTTGCGTTTCACTGGGCCGGCCTGAAAAGTACGAAACGTCGGCTTAGGATATTGACGGCCCAGAGTTATGAAAATCAGCGTTTATATTATGTTTATATTATTTAACTTCTACACCGCAAACAGATGACACATGTTTCGTCATGTCTAAACAATAATATAACCTACTAAATAAAAAGGTATTATAATACTCGAGTTGAGAAGGGCAGATGCCGCAAGACGAACGAGGGACGTTAAAAGCCTTCTTCAATCATCAGTCTGTCTCATTAAGACCCTGTCATTTCTGTTTATTATGTCTGAGGTGAAGATGGTATGACCCAGAAATGAAAATATATGATGTCTAGGGATTATTGATGCATAGGGATTGCATGTTCTTGCAGCGTGGAGGCTAAATATATACATGTGATGATTTAAAGTTACGGTAGACCATTTGTCAGTTGTTTATTTTTATTGTTTAACGCAGCAAAAGTTCTCAAAAATCTAGTAAATGCTTCTTGACAACTAACCTGATGAATTTGCCGTATATTCCAAGAATATAATATTCTAAGATTCCCATTTTGAACCAACTACTAACGGAAATATTGGTTTTTTTCTCCAAATGACAGCATATATCAAACGGAATAATTTCAGAGAGTTTAGATCTTTAATATCTTTACATCGAATATGCATGCTTTAAAAAATATTTTTTGTTGGTAAATGGTTACCTTTTTGAGTAGTTGCAAAAGGTCTATATACTTCCCTTTATACTTCCCTTTAAAGGAAGGAAGGAAGGAAGGAAGAAAGAATGATCCGGTGTTTCAGTGAGCCGTGGCAGATAGAGGGCAGAAACTTATTTGCAATTTGTCACTGCATTACTAGAAACAAGTTGTTCCCTGTATTTGATATGGAATATTACCACGTTTGTTACAATCCGAGGACCCTTACCTACTCCTACTGGTTCTCGGTCGCTCTAGGGCTTTCTCATTAATGAGGACTTACCGGCCAGAGGTTCGAGCACTTTAGATGCTATTGGATAAAATGTAAAACCGAAAGACGCAGCCCTGGCAAAACGCCAAAGACAGGTGAGTACGTGCGAATAGATTACGTCAAAGGAAAGTGCACCACCCAAAATGAAAATGAAAGTAAGGGCGGTAGCGTACTTTGAAGGTAATGGCATAGGAACCTACCTTTACTTATATCATAATATTATAAGTTAATGGTGCCGAATATGCAGGCAACCCTGCTACTATTTTATGATCGAGACCAGAGGACAAATATTCACCTCGTATATCCCTGGAGACGAGGTTGCCCTCATTTGGCATATAACGCGCAATCAAAGAATGAGAAAGGCCACACTGTGTCCACATCTGATGGTGTTTGTAGTAAAGCAATTGGCGAATTCCACCCAGGCCTATTAATAACGGGTTTCACACGATGTACAAGTATTGATTCTGTCATTTGGGTTAGACTTTTGCGCGCGAGACAACCCCCAAAAGACAGTTATACACATACATTTTTGATTGCAAATCGCCGTGTCACAATCCACTTCCTGTCAAAAAAAACACACTCGAAAATGACAACTGATCAATCTAAATAAAGTCTAATAAGTATCGAGTTGGCAACATTGTATCGGTTTTGTCTTTGCTTATCAAGCGCTGACTATTAGACGGCAAGAAACAGGCCTTTCTCAAATTGACGTTGTTTTTGTTTGAAGAAATATGATCAATTGTGCACATCACGTTCATTTTTTTAATGAAATAATACGCCAGAATTGTCACCACCGTGTCATCATTTGAACATAGGCCTACATGTAGCTCAGTTGAAGTTTAGGGTTTTGATTGACGACGAGTTTAGATGATTGTTTTCGTGCAAACTTAATTTTAGTGTGATGTATTTAAAACAAAGCGATGAAGAGAATATATCTGCAAATGTAATATTTATAAACTATTTCAGTTCTCCAATACTATTGGTCAAATATCATTCTTTCTCTCTTGATCTGATCAAAGTTACGGTAATTTAAATAGTGCATTTTCTTTGATATTTCCCGTTATAATGCACCACTGTCGTTTTCAGTACTAATTATGAAAAACAAACAACTTCGACTGATTGAAACCTGCTGAAAATAACAAGGGTGGAAAGTGAGCAAATGATGTGCTGGTACGGTATGTCGGACTGCACATGGGCCTGGCACTTTACAAATTACAAATTGCTTCCTCGAAATAAAAAAATGTAGGTGATAAACACTTCGGGTTGCAAGAAAGTAAATTAGGTCCCAAATTGCATCATGGTTTGGCATGGTAGAAATATCTCCCTCCTGTAGATAATTGAATGGCACCATCTTTCCAGGTTTTTGCAAATCTATATAAAATATAGCAGTTGATTACCATAACTACCGCAATTAGTGATCATCTTTGACAGGAGAACACAATTTAAACAGTTTGGTTTCCACACACACAAAAATAAAGAGAAAATGGACGGTGGTCGATAAAGCGTTTACAGAAATGGTGTACATTGATGTGTTATTATTTCTGTATTTGATGGCAATTTCATAGATTGGCACGAAACATTGAGTATACCTTTAAAGGATGAGGATACACAATTTGCAGATTTCGAGAAATAAAATCTGAATTATTAGGAAATATCTTCCTTTTTTAAAGTAAATAATGATTCTAGATATACAGCAAAATTACTGCGCTAGATATCCCATAATTGTTTCGAAAAAATTAATTTTATAAACAAATCGCGAAAAATAACAAATATAAAAAGAACAACTGCCCGACGGTAGAAAACGAACTCCGTTTTTCTTGCTTTTTTCTCTGCATCCATGATTGTAATACTTCGGGCAGGTCAGTTCAAACGATATAATAAATACAACCCACCAAATCACCCATTGCTGATAATTCTAGCAATTTTAAATATTGCCTATATGCACTTCAAAATGGCACGCATCTCCTGTTTTCCCCTTCAATTTATGATCAAAGTCCGCCATTCTTGTTTATAAATCTTTCTGGTATTTTTGTTTTGTGAATGACGTTTTATTTCCAGCTATCAAGCTATTTGACGATATCCCAGTATTGACACAGAACCCTCCGTGTTCTTTGATGTAGACGCACGATCTCAATTGTATGCATATTTATTCAGTGTGAACAGACATTGGGTACAATACCTCGGCTGCTCTATATCGTTTCATCTATATGGCTTACTGTTAACCCCCCGTATAGGGAGGGGGAATTAACCTGTGGATTACCTGACCCAATTGCCCTTTAGGCTACTCGGTCGAAATGAATCATTTTATTTGGGAGAAATGAGGCAAATAGTACCCAGTGGTTGTTTCGCTTTATGTAAATCACCAATTATCAACATAATGCCTTTTTGTAGGACCCCACTGGGGTCTATAGTTCTAGGCAATGAAACAATAATAAAAGCGTATCTACTTTTATTATATTGTTCATTTTTGTGATTGAGCAATTCTTAATTTTTTTATTTTAATGACTCTACATCACTGTGGCAGACGATAAAATGACATTAATATTAGAAATAAAAGTCACATTTAATATTAGGCCCTCTTAACTTATTTGATTTGTATATTTCAGGTCATTCCAGCCAGTAAGCAGTTTGCAGCAGTATTAATCTTATTCACATTTAATTTTTGACAATTTTGTATGAAAAGAAATTTGAAACTACTGCATGAAATCCACCGGAAACAATTTTTGTTCAAAGCTAATTACTTAATTTTATTGTACTTTTAATTCATATAGGGGCAGCACACGGGAATATTATAATCGGGTATATAGTGCATTCAGACTTCACATTATGCACATTTTAAATTCACTGATTGTAGGATCGTATCAAATCCCGACAAGAGCATAAAATCGAACATCAAATATCGGATTTGGCCAAAAGAAAAAAAAAGGAATAGAGTAGGATATGAGAGGATTGTTGTACGGGAGCAGCTGCCTCGTTAGACCTCTTCATGGCGATATTGACGCCGTCTACCAGACGCCTAGAGCCTCATCTACTAAGACGCGCCTCGGACCACACCACCACATCACCTGACTAATTTTGTACTCAGTCTGTAGCTCTCCTGTATTTCCAATATCTCGCTCAGGGGAAGACGATCCTCGCTTGAGGTAGAGAGCCCTCCAGCCAAACCCGTCATTTGATCAGGGTTAAACACCACTTGGAGAGGCTAGACTTGGAGATAATTAAGACGGAGGAGGGCGGATGGATACGTAGAAGATTTAGGGATGTCGTTGGCTGCAAGTGTATGGTTAAGATAGTGCCAAATCCATTTGGGACCCGGAGTCAATAGACTGGCTCGTGTTTCTGAAGATGTGTAGTACGGGGGAATCGCCTCGGTACATCAACTTCGATCTTTTTTTCAGCCCAAAGATGTACAAAAGTATCCCACATCATGTCTTCAGAAAATTGAGATCCGCAACGATTGAAATGTGAGATCCACAAGTAGAGCAGAGCGTGCGCTCATGCGAGCACAAACACCAAGTCTAAGTCTACCAAATCAGTTGTTTTGCGCTCCTCTGCTTGAACAACCACAACAACTATTGTATTAGTATTAGTATTATTAGTATTATTATTAGTTTAACATATTCACCATCACTAGACGTAGATTGCATAATTCAAACAAATGGGTAACATGGTTTCAGGTCGCCCCGTGTTGCATTATGCTAATCGATTTGTTGGGCGATATTTTTGCTGCATGGAATTGCAATTACTAAAGCATTACGTAGAAAAACAGTCGTTAAAAACTGACCTTTCAACAACAAACAACATTGTTCCCAAGTGAATATAACCATGGAGGAATATTCCTCCATGATATAACCAATAATTGTCCAGCACGGGATAAAATCCGTACAAGAGACAACAACCACGATTTCGAAAATGGCCTGCGTGAAGCTGATTCTCACCAACGAGCTGCAAGTGATGTTAACCTTGACAAGAGACTACGTTTCCATGCAACGCTTTGTGAACTTTGCCCTCTGTATTGACTTGGATTCAGTTCAAATAGACAGTAGCCGTGGATCCCTATAACAGGTAACACAGTCCTCCCCTAAAAATGTCGACAATACTTGTCCCCTCAAAAATAGCACAGACATCTGAACTATTAAGTTATCTGAGACCTTGTGTCTGATCTTATAAAAGAGTATGTTGATTTGGTAATTTAGTACACATCATCATAAAATTGTGTGACCATTTATGTTTCAATACTCCTCTCTTTTTTTTTTGGCTGAATTTGGATAACATTCATGAAGTTTTGTTTCGCCAATTTGCTTGTATGGCACAATGGTGATTTTGAATTTCAAAACCAAACTTTTATTTACTGTTGTGTGACAATTTTGTAAACATCGATCTGAATTCTCGCACACTTTGGAGTGAACGCTTACACCTGCAGAAACTTGACTGACTCGGCGACCGATGGCTAATCTGAAAGTCCTTCGCCTGTATATAAATGCAACGGTAACGAAAGAATCTTGCGGCGAAATGAATCACTAAAATTGTTAGCACATTAGACTCATTTCAACATTTAAAGAAGTTAAAGATCAGACTGTAATTAACAAATAAGAAGGATATTCTTATTCTCTTAATGTCGACGTACGATAACATGCGACTGTGAAATCTCAAATGCAGAATTCACCAACGCCAGGTCAAACTGATGACTCTTTTAACTCGTTTCCACAGTTTCTCGAACTAAGCTTGTTGAGATATTTACGCAGTACGGCGGAGCCGAGGGTGGCCGCGTGGTGCGAGGCGGGTTGGAAGCCGATCTCGACGCAGGTGGCCCACCCGTGCGGCCGGGTGACGAATTTCATGCTCGCCCGCTGAATATTGAAATAGAAAAAAAATTGAAAAATCTCCGGTGTCAAGCGGAAGTGCCTCCCGAGTAGCACCGGTACTACAGTCGACAGCGCGAAGGGGCGAACTCCCTATGTTTTACAGTCGAACAAAATACTAGAAATCCTGGGTGTGCGTCAGCAAGGTTGTTTGCGATGTCAAACCTGTGTGGTTTTTTAACGCCATGGAGGAATTACTTTCAGGATAATTTGGCACAGGTGCTACATTTACTGGCTAGTTATCATTAAATTATCGACCAGGTCGTTCAATATTTAATGCTTAATTTGCTGGCGTGGACGATTGTAACTGAGAAGGTCCAGAAATGACGAGGTTCTCTTAAAAGATCGGTTTTTCATAGCTGAAGACAATTAATAATTAGTTGTGTATCGTATACCAATATACAGACTAAAATTACTTCCGGGGGGGGGGGGCTTGGTATATCATGTACTTCTTTTTTATTTGCCATAAACATCCATACCAAATTTGACAGCAGCCAGTCGTTCTAAGGAAACCTTTATGAATGTCATACCGTTTACTTCGTGTGGTGGCCGTTCGCATCTGTCGACACACAGCTTATTTGTTCAGCGATGCATCATTTTTTTGCCTATTTTTACGGCTTAGCAGGATCGTGCCTATGTGATTAAATCACAAGTCCACTAATCCGATAGGCTAATTAGGTAAGAATGATCCCCGAGGCGGATCAGAAGGATTACCATATGATTTACATCTGCGAAGCTCGTTTATACGGGTGACATGGAATGGGTTCTGACATAGCTGTAAGTGAACTTAGTTGAAAGCAAACTAAGTAATGTTTCGCTGTGCCATAAAGGTGTCAACACATGAATCATTCGCGTTTTACATAATGTAGTCAGCTGATCAGAAAGCTAAAGTCACGTGAATGAGCAAAATAAAAAAACATCATACTCAAACGGGTACAATTTATTACAAGATTGAATAATTTAATAACACAACTGGTCACTAACGAATGTCCCGAAGCGTAAATAAATAAAACTAACATCCTAAATTAAATAAAAAATCGGAAACGCCTTTAGCACAAATTGACCTCGTTGGAAAACTAGGTTAGTTTGAATATTGTGCTAAGCACGAATGCAGCTGGGGAGCAGTGAAGAGCGTTATTTACAAGTGATATTTTAGCTGGTAGCCCTCATTATGAAGTAAATTATGAATTGTATGCTTAGCCAGTTGTAACCTATATTAGTCCGACGACTCTCGATCACATGACTAATCAAATTAATGACAAATATAAATTGTCGAACCCGAAATTAAAACCATGCTGCGTGAGATTTTCTCTTCCGAGAACACGGTCACGCAAACGTCGTACGCAAACGCCGGCAGGTCGGGAACTAATCGATCTACCGGGAGTTTGTTAAGATTCAGTGAGAAATCTGAAAGGTTAATTGCACCGCACAGCGCTCTTATACAACTGTTCAATCGTCCTTGAAGAATATACATTTTAGAGACACCTTGCCATAAGAACGAGTGCGAATACAAACTAAATTGCCCCCATCGGTACAGGTTTCTACGAGTACAGAACTTAAAAGTATCCAAGAATAGGAGGACAAGTGCCGACACGTTACCAACAAATTGGTACACATTCAATCAATGTATTTGTACGTTGTCAATTTCAACGTACGCGAAAGCCTACTAAACAGTAGTAAATTTGGTGTTTTTTTCTTCCAACGATGTGACCAATCTATATCTATGAGTACGTATACTTCGCTAGAAAGACAACATTATTAGTCAGTTGAAGTAGTTTTTAAAGCGATTTTTACCTGTGGACAGCAGCGTTAAGCAAGTTGTTAATATCCACCAGCACGCTCGCCCCACTGATAAATTCATCCTGCGTCTTTCTCCGCTGAGGCTCACCACAAACACTTCACAAAAAGTCAAGATCCTAAATCGTCAGAATCACTATCTTTCCACGGCAGAACGTCAGTTTCTAACGAGTATCCAAGAGTTAGTTGTGAGAAGTGGTTATCCGACTATTCATTGCGAGGTATGTCTGCACAAGTACCCAAAAGGCGCCAATCCAAGGTTTCCATATCCCCACTCGCCACTTTAGCACACCATACAGACACAATGATGTTTAATCCAAACAGTAAAGAATAGCATTATCTACTTTAATAGTGCTACCACGTAATGACGGCTGAACTGTGTACTATTTAACTATGAAACCATCTAACGCTTCTGACTGACTTTGATTCGGTGTCGCTTCTGAGCGAAATGCGAGCACCGCTGCACGAGCGAAGTTGATTTGTGGGCGGGGCTAATTGCCTGACGGACGTCACGTGCTGTTGGCATGGATAAAAAGCTTATGTTCGCATTAAGAGCAAATCATCAGAGAATAACTGAAAGGGGTCTACAACCCTACAAGAGCTTTACGTAGAAAATGGCAATCACAATCAGCCTGGCTCTTGTAATTCCTAAATAAACACGATGAGATACATCAAGAGAGGGCGGAATGTCTCCCGTAATAGGATCACTGCGGCTAACCTCTCCTGGTCCCAGCAGTTGGAGACCAAATTAATGTGGACGCCTAGGGTAACCATTCAACTAGTCTTGAAGACAGCAATGGTCACAAACCTTGTTTTCAATAATCTGGACAATTGTACTTCACATTAAAATACATCGCGACATCTATAGATACCAGAACAATTAAAACATGTTTTATCAAATAATACGATATGCATGCAATCACTGTGAAGATTCAACCCGATCTGGAATGAAATCAGCTAATCACCTTATTGTAAAATTCCAACGACAAGATTGTGCATCGAACGAGATAGGTGCCAGATATGGAACAGTGTTGTTGGTTTTGTGTGTGTTTTTTTGTGTGTTTTTTTGTGTGTTTTTTTTGGGGGGGGTTGGGTTGGTTGTGGGGGGGGGGGGGGGGGTTGTGGGAGGGGGGGGGGGGGGTGGGGGGGGGGGCAGTGGATTCACCCACACGCGGCAGCATATCGTTCAACAGCTAGTCTAGTCACAGATCGTCAATAATGCTATCAGGGGACACTATTATCTAACATTCAGTGGGAAAGCGTTCGCCAGGCATCTATCGGTATCTATCGGCATCTCTCGACATGTCTCGGCATCTTGCCGCTGATCACCCAGACTTCAGTTGAACATTTAGCTACACATTATTATACCCGCGCGACCAGTGCGATGCATGTACGATTAGTATAGAGGGCGCTATATGCTTTCTCCTAGCTGCCAGGGAGAATTCACAGCGGGAGGTTTTCTTTTAAAACTACGGCATCAATCGCATCAATGACATAAATTATAGCTAGCGGAGTTTGGTTGGATTCAGTTCTAGTACACGGCATGGTGGATTGTGCTGCTTCAGTGCTACATTTAACTTTGCAATTATTTAACCCACAAATAATGGTTCATTGGACAGATTAATGTCACATTAATTGTGTGAAGTAAGTATGTATTATTCATAGATGTATGTGAGTATATTTGGCAAGTTCATAGCTGCCTATATTTCACTGAATATGCGTGAATTCTAAATGCAAAAACTCGGGCATTCTTTGTAATGTTATGTAAACATGTATGTGTAAACATGACTTTTGTGTGGTGTATTTTACAGCAGCCATGGGAGCGTTCTGACTTCTATATGCGTCGTCTGTATGGACCATAATATATGTGGAAGTCACATGTGCTGATACTGGGGTAAGGGTCTAGTTTGTCCCCAAATTATGTAGACCATAATATCAGAATATCAGACTCTTTCGTAATAATTATATTTTGTGTAAGACTCTTTATGACAATATTGTTTTAGAGAGCATTTTTGTTTTAATTTATACCTTTCAAAAGGTTTGCGAATACAAAAATGGTGGAGAGGTATACTATGATTTTTTTTATAAATATACAAAATTTAGATTTCGAGCAAAAGGAGGTTTTAAGATATTTTTCAAAATAAGAAGGTACTGTTATACAACTACTAAATGCCATGAATACTTATTTTACGGCTTTGGAAATAAGCAATCCGATTTTCGCTTCAGTTGATCCCCAAAAGAGCAAAGATGATTTAAATGGTCTTTTTAAAATGTTTGATAATTATACATGTAAGTATTCCTGGAGAAACATGACCTTTTAAATTTCAGGTCGGGGCTTTGGTTGTATACACATGAAATATAAATCCAACGACCTACCAATGCCCTTTTGATTTCAATACATGTACATATACAGGGTCACAGTGCTCAATAAAAGAGTGCATATTGTGCGCATTTAATGCTCCCATTGTGATTATGAATGGCTTGTGAAAGCCACGACCGTGAAGTTGTTCATATTGCCTGGTACGCGGTAAACAATGGTCAATATTGCACGGTTTCAATGGTTCCCTACAGAAGGGTGTTTTATTTTGGGGCTGGGGAGGTAAAATGCCCGCCATTTTACCCCGAGCGAACCTGCATAAAGGATGAGACTTCTTAGCTGAGTATGTACAACTTACTCCAATATCTAAATATCCCAAATCTTTGCCTAACTTCGTGGTGATCAAACTGTCACAAAATTATTCCTCGAACTATTCCTTTCCCATATATTTGTAGACTGGAACGTAATTGCCACCACCTGGTAACATAATAAGTAAACGTCGGAGTTGTTTAGACCTTCCTGACCAGAGGCTGACTTAGACTTCCCTAAACCTGCCAATCCGCGAGTAGACCAGCAACTTGTTTAAAGGTAGGATACATCATTAGTAATTACTTGAATTATCATGGATGGGTAGATTTTGGGGGATTGTATTTTATAGTAAATATCGTTTAACTGACCTATCCGAAGTTTTACAATCATGGATGCCGAGAAAAGCACCAAAAAAACGTTTGTTTTCAACCGGCGTCGAGCAGTTATTTTGTTTTGTTTTTTTCGCGATCGCAAATTTGTCTTTATACAATAATATTTTTCGGAATTATTACAGGATATCTAGCACAATCTTTTCGCTGGATGCCTAGAATCATTATTTACTTTCAAGTGAGTAAGATATTTCTTAACAATTCGGTAGTAAATATTTTCGATATCTCCAAATGGTGTATCCTACGGCCTACATTTCCTGAGAACAATTTATGACAAACGGAACTTGATCAGGGGGATCAGTACTCTTGCGGGCTGTGACGTGTTGCATTTTATTGTCGATTGACCGCCGTCGTTAGACACCTCTCAGCGGCGGATCCAGGATTTTCCAAACGGGGGGGCGTAAAAATTTACCAAGCAACAAAACAATTTTTCCCGTTTTTTGTGTGTTTTTTTTGTGTGTGTTTTTTTTGTTTTTTTAAGCAAAAGAGGGGGGGGGGGCGTGCGCCCCCCACGCCCCCCCCCCCCCCCCCCCTGTATCCGCCCCTGCCTCTGTGTAAAGGCCCATTTACACAGACGAGCGGTAACGGAATGCGGTAACGGAAATCGGTATGCCGCGCGATATTGTCCCTTTACACACAGGGCAGAACCCGTCCGGTATTTGTTTGTTAGAGATCGAAGCGTTCCGGAAAGTCCGTGACGTCATACCCAACGAGACCGCTGATTGGCCAGAACGCGGAGTCTCCGCGCGGTATTTCAAAAAAATCGCTCAGGTTTCTAAACGCAGCGGTTTATCGCCCTACCGCGCGGCTTGTCCGCTCTCAGTGTAAACGCTCCCATAGAAAACCATGTGTTCTATTTTTTTCACCGCGCGGAATTCCGTTACCGCGCGCGTGTGTAAATAGGCCTTTAGACTGAGAGCTGCCCAGTTGTTATTGTAAAGAGAATAACTTCGACAAGGCAAGGTACTGGTTCACGGCCAAATTTAACAGAAAGTCGGGGGCATTCAAGCAAGGCGTGGCACACATAATGTAACCAATCCGTTACCAACTTATCGCCGCCCACTATATCTAGAGTAAAACCTCGATATATTCGTTTGAATGAATTTCAATCTACAACGTGAAACCTTAGTTTTACTCAGTTAGATAAATCAGAGCCATATAGTCCAGGCAAAATACATAATTTTGTTTTGTTGACCTCAAACAAATTGCAACAAATAGTTTTTCACCACAGTGCACTTCTATAAGGTCCCTAGAATGACATACTAAAAATCTACAAAAATCCAAGTGGTTGAAATATGTCTAATTTGCATAAATCGTTAATCCCTGCCATGTAATATTTTGTATTCCCATATTTGGGTATATATTTTATTTTTATTTTTTGAAAAGTTTATTTTGGTGATTCTACTTACATATCCTTACTTGAATAACATTTGCTAAAGCATATAAGTGACTGAATAATAATGAGAACACAGTAATTATCCAAAATGACAACTTTGTGACCCTTAATGTGCGCTGTCTCCAGATATCATCATGTAGTCAGTATTGGTGAGCTTCAAATTCACCAAGTTGCTTACTGGCACAGTTATCATATTAAAAACTTATGGAAAATCATATGGACAATGATAACATTGTGATATTTAGCCCAGCAAACAAAAACTTGGAAAAAATGATGTGTCCCTAAATTGGGCTAACAACTAGGTGAAGAGTTGCCTAAGGTGAGAGACTTGAACAAGTTCAAGGGAACCCCCCAAATTAAAGATGTTTGTTGCTTACAATAATTATATCTACGTTAAAATGTATTTTGGGGATTTCCTTGAACTTGTTCAAGTATTCCATGTTAGGCAACCCTTTAACTACTTTTTAGCCCAATTTATAGACTGTGTGAAATAACACATCATTCATCCAGCATTATTTCCTCTCATTTGGTTTTTAGAGGAAGTCACTGTGAATAGAAATGGCCGAGTTAGGAAGTGTGAACACAACCACGACCGTTACGCCAACTACCACTAAGGCATCCGACTTGAGTGTTTTAGAAAAAATGGCGATTGTTGGCGGCGTTATAGCAGTGTTGACTCTTTGTGTTTCGTTCCGTAAGTGTACAGGCTACATTTGTACTTGCAGTGAACCTTTTCTATATTATTAAACACCCTTTTATTGTTTTATTATCAGACCCATCGCGCAATGACATATCTAAATTATTACATGTGTATTTTTACCTACTCAGAAGTAGTTCAAGTCGTGGACTTTAGCAATTGTATTGTTTCGTTTGGAAGCTATTTATATTAATACATGACAGAAACGTGACTCCGTCCATGCCCCGTCCAAAACATGTCTGTACACCTCTAGCATCAAGTTTCCTGGGATAGTCAACCGAAATTTCCCTCTAGAGGGAGTTATCTCTTTGTCCTTGTGCTCTCAAACAAACTTCAGTTTAACTTTTAAATGTTGGTCTTGAAGGAGCTAGAGTTTCTTCCTTACTCATTAGTCACATCTTATTTGTCCTGCATTGTAGCTTTTATATTTTCACCTAAAAGTAACCACAAAAAGCAGTGAAAACGGTTTATTCTTCTCGTTCTTACAGTGGGGTTGTATCTGACACACTGGAAACGTCGAGGTAAGAAAACCATGCAATTATTATTTGGGGAAAAAATTAAACGCAGCAACTGAGAAGGCGTGGATTTCAGTGAACTGTTAGACCAAATTTTGGACTGCGGGTCCTGACAATCGGCACTGAAATGCTCGCCACAGACGAGACCCCATTTTGATACACAGAAGTCTGATCGCGTCGTCTCAACAAACTCGATCCACTGTCGCCAAACGGTCTCATTCTTCGGGAATTCGAAAAATCGCAATTCCAGTTCTTTGGCAGAATTTCGTGTACAACCACCAACCACACACGATTCAGGCATTTTCGTTAAACCATGGAGACAAAATTATAAACTTGACGAGTACATACACCTCATTAGCAAGAATGCAGCTAGCTAGCTAACTCGATCGATCAGTTTTAGGCCTATTTGTTTTCTCCAGTAGTACGTCAGACATTGTTCGTTTCTCAACAGCGCCGCCAGCGGTCAATTTGTAGAAAGTTTTCAATTACTCGACAAAAACCGTCCAGAATTTATCGCAAAATAACACAAAATGTATACGCGAAACAAACATTGTTTTGGAATAAATGGGTAGTTTATTATATACTAAACACAATAACATATAATTTAAGCAATTTTAAAACCGTTGGAGTAGGTCTTTAACAAATACATTCGCAGATTTGACGGTCGAAGCATTTGTTCAAAAAGCTTAACCATTCCAGACAATTTAAATATGATTTCAAAATAAAAGCCCAGAAGAAATTGTGTGCGACGAGTTGTACATAAAGCATAATATACCAAATACCATTGTATAAACCATGTGGGCGCATTTACAGTTGTAATGCCGTTTAATCCGATTTTGTACATCTGCTTCCAGGACACGGACATCAACGAGCATCAATGGAGGAAGAGACCGAATTAAACCCGTCCAGTTCTGTCACAGGTAAACACTCAGTTTCAGACAGTTTCTATCCACAATAAGCACGTACAAATAAATGTCATTTTATTCTTTCAACCGATTTTGTTTTTTTCTATATGATACGTTTTTTACACTTCTGGTCTCTCTGTGAGTGTATGGACTACACGTCAGAATTTTCTTCTTTACTTAAGACGACAAACAGACAAAAACTCATCTCTTACTTCCAAAAATATCAAGTTCTGATTGAAGTTAAGAATGAAGTTATTTATTTTCAGTGTTTTTCCCTTTCATCGAATACCACAGAGTGATGTTCTCTTTGTGTCATAATTGTCCCTGATATGCAGCTTCAAACTCGATATTAGCGAGTGGACTGCTAACATGGGTTTTGTTCTCGTTTTAGGCGTGATGACCCTTCTAGAGCGGTGTCAGCAGCAACTTATCAGTTACTACAAGGATAAAACAAGCGCCATCCCTGCACACCCCCTGGACCCCTCAAGGAAAGTAGATATTGACAAGTTCTTTTCTGAATTACAACTCACTCAGGAAGAGGAAGGTATTAAGAAGGTGCATGAACCCACGCGTTTACGGGATGAGACAAGGAATCTAGATAAACCCGTAATAAAAACCCTAAAGTCTTGGGAAGACATATTTAAAGCTGCATTCGGAAAGCTTAGGGTCCTTCTTTCAGGCGGGGCAGGGTTTGGCAAGTCAACTCTTTTATTGAGAATTGCAAACGCGTGCACCGATCCAAAGTCAGTAATGGCAAAGTTCAAGCTTGTGTTCCCGGTGACGTTGAGGGAAATGCAGACAAGTTGCATCATCGAGGCCATACACGACCAGATTTTACCAAATATTGACAAGACAGATTTAAAGAAACTTATTGATGAAAACGAAGAGAACACAGCTTTCCTATTGGACGGACTGGATGAGATTCCGTCTGGTGTTCTCAATTCTCCGGCCCCAAAAGGTGGCTATGGGATCAAGGACATCTTGCATAACAAGGTGCTAAGACGCAGTACTGTCTTAGTATCGACTCGGCAGCACACTGACGGATACCCAAACTATGCTCGTGTTGAAATACTGGGCTTCACGTTCGAAACAGCAAAGAAATACATATCATCCTACTTTGCTGAAATCGATGCCACCGACCAAGGGAAATCATTAATCTCACACGTGGAAGCCAGTTCGTTGTTGCGCACACTAGCACATATTCCAATCATTGTACTCTTCCTGTGCATAGTTTGGGAAAATCTGTCTTCTAAAATGCCTGATAAAGTAACACAGCTTTACACAGAGTTTGCCAAGGCGTTAGTCAGTCGCCGATGTAATGAAGGCGATGACAAGGTGCGGCTAATGAATTCAGTCCTTTGTGGACTGGGTAAAGTCGCTCTGAAAGGGTTACTAGATCCTGAGGGGGAAAGGGTAGTGTTCTCTTCCGAAGAATTTGAAGAAGACTTCTTGAAAGATGGATGTCGGTTGGGTTTCCTTCAACAAGAAACTTTCACGAGTGGCTTACCGACGGTGAAGGTGGTAACCTTCTTACACAAGTCCATCCAAGAATACTGTGCAGCGTACTACTTTGCCAATTTGCATCATGCTGACGAAGATGAGTTTCATGAGAGGTTGAAGCAGATCAATCCATACAATGTCCATGCATTAGCATATCTGCTTCGGTTTGCATGCGGCATATCATCAAAGTCACCGGCTACTGGGCTTATCCTAGAGCACATACAGCAACAACATAAAGAGGGAGTAGGGCGTGGCAAGGTTACACTGCAGAAGTTGGTGCGCCTGTTGTTGTTCGAGTCTGGGGCTGACGAAATGGCTGATAAGCTGAACAGACCAACCATGGCTGAATGTGACGGTCAGGAAGATTTGTTAGCCTTGCAGTATTACTTGCAGTGTCTCCCACGCGTGGTGCTCAAGAGTTTAAGCGTCGACTGCAGGTCGCATGAAGACTTGGTGCTGTTGAGGGATATTACTGGTCTACTTCGTGACAGCACTAACATGGTTCTTACGTTTCGCGTCACCTGCAGATCGCACGATGGCCTAGAAAAGCTGAAGCATCTACTACTGAGTGGTTACATCAGGCCAATGACGGAAATGGGTCCATTGGGACTGTACACAGTCACTTACGTCATGTCTGAACAAGCAAAAGAGGAGATGCAGATCATTCAAGAAACACTTGAACAGATAGATGAGAGGATTCGCGATCGATTACAGCTTAACCTGGAGATTAATGAGATGTCTCACATTGATGATGATGACGTCTTAGAATCCCTGTCCCGTATATGCAATCATATCAAAGTCGTCACTCTGCGTAACCGAGCTCGGCATGAAGACGTCATTAGACTAGCGAATGCATTCGACGGTTGCAATAAGCTGAAAGAAGTCTATTTCGCGGATACCAACCTCCATAGTCGCCTTGTTGGTCTAGGTTCACTTGTTCCTGAGTCCCTGGTGTATTTAGACATTTCCTCATGTGGACTGAATGACGAAGACGTCCCTGACCTGATCAGCATCCTCCCTGCCGGGCATGGTTTGTGGTGGTTAAGGGTTCCTGGCAATGCATTCAGTGTGGATGGAGTGCAGACTCTTACTGCTCATCTCAGCAATCTACCGCTACTAAATATGATTTTGCTTGATTACCAAGATGCCGATGCAGAGCGTCTCAATCAGGTGGCCAAGCAAAATCTTCCAAATGTCCAGTTTGTTTAATTAACTGATAAAAATGACAAAATACACCATTTGCAAACTGGGACCCACTGGGACCCACTGGGACCCACCCCCCTCTCACGCCCCCTCCCCCTCTCACGCCCCCTCCCCCCTCCTAAATTAAATTTAAAATTTGCCGAGTGACATTTGAATTGTGACCACAATCGGGCGAGAGGGATCGAGGTTTAGTTTAACACGGTTTAAATTTAACAATTTGTTTTTCTTTATGTGCGGAACTTAATTCAGAGAATTCCCCTACATTACCTGATACTTTGTTAGGTCATTCAGATGAATTAATCTATTTCTGTGACGTCATACTATTGTTGAAATTGTAGATTATTTATAGAATGTACAGTCGGAGTCTTTGTCAACTTAATCTACAGCCAAGAGTAGATTAAATTACGAATCTACTCTTGGCTGTACATTAAGTTGACAAAGACTAACGTACTTAAATTCACAAAGCACTAAGTTTGATAACAATAAGATGTACACTTATTCAAAAACCTGGCGATCGGGATGACGCAAGGGCTCATTTGAATAAACCTTTGTTGTTAAAAGAAATAGATTAAGTCAGAGAATAGACTCGGATCTGTAGATTCGTCCATTCTCTTTAACATAATTTATCATACAGTTCAACTTTGCTTCATGTAACGTTATTGTTAATCTAGAATATTACTTTTGGTATAGATGCAAATGACCCTTTATCTCTGGATTTTATGTCAATTATAACATTTCAACTGATGCAAAAACAAAAACAGATTTTGGCACAAGTCTGTTGCACAACTATGTAAGCGCTAGCTGAACACGAATTTAAACCTATAGACAGTTCACTAATGTGTTTCTGTGCTGATTGTATATTACGCGATTCCTTTGTAAGATATTCTCTGCATTCTGCAGACTCTCATTTTTAGCTATACATGTACAATGCTTTACTCGCAGATATATGCGTTTGGAACAGTTGTATATATTTCTTTTCTTATTGACCTTCAAAATAAAACAAATTTACCAGAATTTCTGGGTGAAGTATTCAACTAAACTAACTTTCAGTTTTGTTTTCTTTCATGAAAATGTTGAAGTGTCCCGGTTTTCTGTATCTGTATGCTTCTTTGTTGGAGTTTGATGTAAACATAAATATAGGACAGCTCTTATTTGAGTTGTCCTTCATAATGGCTCCTCGAAAGGATAACAATTAATTCACTCTTCTTTTTAGAGTTGCTTTCACTCTGAAAAACTAAATGTTACTTTTTTGTAAGTGTTTTATAAGAGACTCACCATTTTGAGATTGAGCTTTTCACTCTATTAAATTTAGAGAGAAGGTTTTTTAATTCTACATCATTTTGATTTATGTAATAATAGAGCTTACGTCTCAACATCTGTATTTCATAGTTTCTTCAAGACAATGTGGAAATGTTTGGCGAGAAGAAACTTCCGTTTTCAAAATAATTAGTTTTGAATTTCTTATTGACATGACATATTTAGCAATTTTCTTATAATTGTTAATAACGATAACAGCTCAATGTGTGAGAGAACTGAATTAGGAAACTTGTCATGAAATGAAGAAAGGAGTATGCATGGCGCTGGTCATGCTCCTAATGTAAACCATGTGGGAGGATAGCCACCATGGAAACTCCTAGTGAGTAATGTTGCAATTTGTGTGATCTTTTTGTGAGAGAATTATGTCAATTTCGTGACCTTGTATTTCCCAATGGCATTGTCAGATTGTAGCGTGTATATATGTACAGTGCAGCTATAGCCGTGTGTTGACATTTGATCATTTATTGTACTACAGGCTTAAATATTACTGTGCATTTAGTATTATGTGTTGTCTTGTAAAATTATATTCAGGAGATAGTCGTCAGTATACATAGCCAATAGTATTTGTTTTATTGCATATTTGGTTGAATGCTTGTCCGCTTTAACGTGGGTGTGGTCCGCTACAATAATATATCGAACACGACAACTGAAAATGTAATATTGAGCACATGTTAATTTCCAGGACTGGACATCCTTTTTATGTTTGATTTCTTTGAAAAAGCTACAAATTTCAGGCATGAATGCAAGGAAACACTATACAGTAATCATGCAGCCAATTATTTTTACTTAAAACAAGAATTGTGTAAATTTCTTATTCTGTATTAATTGTTAAACTGTATTTCTACATTTCTGATATCTTTTATCAAGTAGCAGTTGGCTCATTTTCTGCCTAAGAAATAAAAACCCGATATCAGAGATAATGTTTGGTAATCGATGTTTTCCTTAAACTCTTATTGACTAACCACACAAACCTGCTTTGTACGGGAGTGCAAAAATAGGATTTGTTGGTGCAGGTTCAAAGACAAATCCGTCTTTTTGTATCACATTCAATAAATCCCCTTTACTTCACGAACGATAAAGGAACATTTGTACAACTATAACTCACTTATTACATTCACGCTGGGCTACCGTGAAATCCAGAGCGACGTTTTCTATACTTTCATAGAGTTAAATAACTTGCCTCCACTCTTATAGTCATCACTCAGATGCTGCCGTGACTTAACTTGCAATATATTTGTTCACATTTTGCTGTTTTCTTGCAACAGATGTCACTGAATTTCCCTTATCGGTTTAATTTATATTCTCATCCAATCGTGAACACATTTACATTTCGTTTTGTCTTCCTATGCTATGACCAGTAAAAAAAAAACAGAGAGAGCAGTTCGTTACAGCATAAATAAAAATAGAAAACCGAATTAATCAAATTAATCGCAAAAACTTACCAATGAATACTTCGAAGGTGATATTCCAATTTTTTTTCAACGACAAAATTCCCTGTTCAAGGGGTTATATCCACGGGTGTGTACTCCATGTCTTCGATGGTTTTACGAATGAGCTGTTGACCAAACTTTCTTGACGTCAGTGATAATTTCCTCAGTCCTGTGAGATCATCACACCATGATCATTTAATAGTTTCTCAGTCTTGTACAATTTTCGTAGCTGTAACATATAATACGCCTATATATAGCTATAGGTCTAGAGGTAACGAAGGTGGTTTGTACGCACTTAGTAACCCACCCCTACTAAATGAATGCCTGTGTGTGTTACCTATACTAGGACAAACCAAAATGTACATTGTAGACATTACTGTAAACCGTGGTGAATGAAACAAAATCTGACCAATTCTTTAACAAAAATCGAATTCCTTTCATAACTCAAGGCGTAAGAATCGACCGTATGAAGCAAGACATAAGACGGAGCGGAACCCCCCCCCCCCCCCCCCCCCCTCCTTTAGTGGTCATTGTGCTTGCGGAATGTTGTGGTTTCTCAGGAATTCCTTTTAGAAGGGTGCGTTAGGTAACAACAGTCTAACGAGTATAGGTATGAGGTACGAAAGGGGGGCACCCGGTCACACATCGTGCTGGGTATAGAATCGACATTCGCTATTCCCTTGTACTGTTGGAGAAATACTCCAGGTTTTATTGTTCTCCTATGGCTCCATATGCGCCATATTTGATCATAAATGGTGGTCATAATTGTAATAAATGAAATAAATATTAAAAAAACAGAAGACACAGACATCCAAAGAAAAGGGTCAAATTGACCAGTATTATTAGATAATAACCCATAACTTTACCATACAAATAAATTACGCTCTACCATTAACAATGATATGGTTTCTGTGTAGGAACACTCGTCAGTGCATTGAGACGCCACTTTAGAAAATACACAAATTAATAATTTTCATACGTCACTTTTATTTTGAATTGGAGCAATATTTTGAGATACGTCGCAAAACTTGAATTGACTTTTTAACAGTATCCGATAACAGTACCCAGACTTCAGTTAACAATTAAGCTATACATTATCATTCCCGCGCGACAAGTGCGATGCGTGTACGATCAGTATAGAGGGCGCTATATGCTTTATCCTAGCTGCCAGGGAGAATTCACAGCGGGAGGTTTTCTTTTAAAAACCACGGCATCAAACGAAAAAAATCAACGAGTAAATTGCCTGGTTATATTCCCGCCATTTTCTTGTCCGTTCATTTGTCTGCTCTCTTGTCAAAAACAAAATATGTTTCAACAATTAAAATATCTCCAGTTTCTGCGGCTATTCATCTTTTGCAACCAAACAAATCTAAAAAGTCCACCGTTTGACACCGTGCCTATTTCAAACGACATGACACCTACGTGGAGCTAAGACGAGAGTATCAAGAAGAGAACGGCGCATGCGCTCAATCCTGACATACTTCAGCTGAATGGTGTCAATGAAACGAACCCGGGAAAAATAATTAGTACATATTTAAAATCTTGCAATCTGAGCGGGGTGACTAACTTCAAGTGACATTGACTAGGACCGGCCGGGGGGGGGGTGAACATATGTTATTTCCCCGAAATATACACATTCACAGAGCTAAAGCGATAACGGAGAAGATGTTTGCATTCTAAAAAAAAACTGACCATATGTTTTCAAAAGAGGGCGTCATTGTGGTTCAATAATGCACGGGGCAATAGAAGGGGCGGCAGTATCCAACGCCTGGTGCATTAGGGGAATATCAATATGCTCAATTTTGAAGTTATAGTACACATAGCCTTGGCCAAGGCCATCCTCGTTTATTTGTCCAAAATCCACGCCGCGCGCTACAGTGCAAAAATACATCGCGAACAGCGACCTCTATAGTATACCTGCAATTTTATCATTTGTGAAGTTGCAAAAGTTTCAAAAATCTAATGATGCTTAACAACTCACCCGACGAAGTTTTAGCAATGTGAATATGTTTATTTCGAGAAAATAACATATGTTCACACCCCCCTCCCCTCCCCCAACGGTCTGAAATATAAACACGCCCCTGCCCTATACACCAAATACACGAAAACACACGGGTCCATAGTTCACACTCTGGAGCAAGTTCGGGCGCGAACTATAGTTAACCATAGTTCGACTAACGTCGCTCGAACGCAGAATGGTTGGACTATCTAGTCGACTATTTGGAACCAGACCCCGGAGCACGGTTGCCGCTGGTTGACAGTAGCCTCTTTTCATAGGAAAACATTGAGAGAACCAGTGACGTAGAAAAAGGTGATGTCAGTAGTCGGACGGAGGGAAAGGCAGTAACGTTAAGTGAAAATCTGGCGGGCCTAATGTAATTGTTGTCTTGTTTTTTGGACCATCATGACTAACGTTATGACTTATCCTACTTATATGCGTGGAAGAATAGTGCCAATACCCATTTCATTCATGTCGCAAATGTAAACAAAGCGGCTGCCATCCTTTCAACAATAGTTCGACTAGAGCCGTTCGAGCGAACTGCATTTGAGCATGCGCATTGGTAAAGCAGAGACTGACTAATGGTTAACTATAGTTCGCGCCCGAACTTGCTCATAGGTGCTGCGTTTGTTTATGGTGTAAATCATTGCACACATGTAAACATTAATCTACACACCGCCCGCCCCCTTGAACTTTGCTGTCTTGCCTGGTAACCATCGGTAACCGAAATAGGGCGGTTCCAATGGTCACTAATGTTGGCGGTTTGAGCTTCAGGAAGTAAATGTACAGTACATTACTGTGCTCGCAGTAACTCGTTCGTGCATGAAGGATGAGAACGTTTGTACAACTACAACTCCTAATTAAGTAAGATTAACCATTGGTAATTGCTTGAATTGTCAGTTTAAGCGTTTAATTGACCTGTCCAAAGTTTTCAATCATGGATGCCGAGAAATAAGCAAGAAAAACGGCGTTCGTTTTCAACCCGGCGGCGCCAGGCAGTTGTTCTGGTTTTTCTTTGGTTTTTCTTCACGCGATCGCCGTCTGGTGTGTATTACAGGATATCTAGCGCAATCATTCTGCTGGATGCCTAGAATCATTATTTACTTTCAAATAAGTAAGATATTTCTTAATAATTCGGTAGTAAACATTTTCGGTATATGCAAATGGTGCGGTTTCATATATTCGTTCTTAGAGTGGAATAATTTGCCGGCACACTGAACTCATCAGAGGCTACTGTGATTTCAACTTGCCTTATACATGTACTACTACATTGTGTACTTGCAAAACCGCGAATAGGCCAGTACATGTACAACAAGAACTGCATTGCTGCCTTGCTGCAGCAGAATCAGAAACGTGATAAGTACTCGGAGCTGAGTGAACTATTACTATTGGCGGTTGAGCGATAATCGTGGTTGGACTCTTAAACTTGTTTAATCGGCCAGGTAAGCTTCTCAAATATTGTAAAGATCAACCCACTGATTGACAACTAAAAATAATAACAGGTAGAAAACAGAAACTTGTTGCCGGCGACAAACGGCCATTTTAAACATTCTTTATACCGTTCTTGTAGTGTTTATGTTTTGTGGGGTAATTATCCGTGGCTTAATTTCCTTCAAATAGAGCAATGTATTTCAAAATGGCAAAATCCACACCGTACCGTTGCAGAATTGTGCATAAAAGTGTGACGCGAGAAATTGACGTATGAACGAAAAAAGAGCCATGTTCACCCTGATCTTCGTCATGAAGTCAACGTGAAATTACAATCGAAGTTGGCTGAATGATTTTTAACCTCAACCACCCCAAGAAACATTCGTATTGGAATTTGTATTTAGTATACATACAATTAAAACATGTTTGCACTTTTTGTTTTAAACAAATGTACCAACAATTGCAAATTACAATTTTGGGGCAATAATTGTTCGATTTAAGGTCTCCAAAAACGCGCCACCGGGGGTGAACGTTCAGGCTATAATGGTCTGCAACTCAACTTCCTTCACATTATACTTTTGACTTGTACATTTTATTTCTGAAGGAAGTAAACCGAGATGGCGGGGTTTGACAGCATCAACACGACCACATACACACCGGATGCTACTGAAAGTGAAGGAGTTGGCCCCTTGAAAAACACTTACTTGATCGTTGGAATAGTTGCAGGAATTCTCACGCCACTGCTAACAGTGTTGGGATTTGTGATTACATATTGTAAGTGCCAAAGGGTCATTAATAATGTCAGGATTGAACGCCATATTGTTCACTTGCTTTATACGCCCCTCTAAAAAGAATTTAATGTACACAAATCTAATGGCATTATATGTTGGAGAGGGAGTGGAAACCCTTCAAACTTAATTTTGCTTTGAAATAAGGTAACTCATATCTACACAAGACGATAAAATAATAATAATACCAACATATGCAATTACAGGAAGTAAGCTCGTGGTTCCATCCGATTCGACTCTCGAGTCTGCTGCGCAATTTTAAGTTTATAAACTATACGATTTCATAAACACATAACTTTCGATTTTCTTTAATTAATAACAGATATTTAAAACACGTGAAACAGTAGGTCATAGGCAGGGGTCTGCGCCCTTAAACAACATTGTTGCCCTGAAAACAATTATATCTTTCAAAAGTAATGACTTATTGTGTTATTGTTGCAGATATATACAAGAAAAATAGAGGTGAGTGCATATTTATATTTTGGAAGATCTTTCGCCATGCGAAACTTATTTAAATTTAATTATGATTTCAAAATAAAAGTCCAAAAGAACTTTTGTGCGACGAGTTGTACATAAAGCATAACATACAATACCATTGTATAAACCATGTGGGCGCATTTACAGTTGTATTGCCGTTTAATCTGATTTTGTACATCTGCTTCCAGGACACGGACATCAACGAGCACCAACGGATGAAGAGAACGAATTAAACCCGTCCAGTTCTGTCCCAGGTAAACACTCAGTTTCAGACAGTTTTTATCCACAATAAGCACGTACAAATAAATGTCATTTTATTCTTTCAACCGATTTTGTTTTTTATTTATGATACGTTCTTTGCACTTCTGGTCTCTCTGTGAGTGTATGGACTACACGTCAGAATTTTCTTCTTTACTTGAGACGACAAACAGACAAAAACTTATCTCTTATTTCCAACAATCTCAAGTTCTGATTGAAGTTAAGACTGAAGTTATTTCTTTTCAGTGTTTTTCCCTTTCATCGAATACCACAGAGTGATGTTCTCGTTGAGTCATAATTGTCCCTGATATGCAGCTTCAAACTCGATTATTAGTGAGTGGAATGCTAACATGGGTTTTGTTCTCGTTTTAGGCGTGATGACCCTTCTGGAGCGGTGTCAGCAGCAACTTATCAGTTACTACAAGGATAGAACAAGCGCCATCCCTGCACACCCCCTGGACCCCTCCAAGAAAGTAGATATTGACAAGTTCTTTTCTGAATTACAACTCACTCAGGAAGAGGAAGGTATTAAGAAGGTGCATGAACCCACGCGTTTACGGGATGAGACACGGAATCTAGATAAACCCGTAACAAAACCCCTAAATTCCTGGGAAGACATATTTAAAGCTGCAGTCGGAAAGCTTAGGGTCCTTCTTTCAGGCGGGGCAGGGTTTGGCAAGTCAACTCTTTTATTGAGAATTGCAAACGCGTGCACCGATCCAAAGTCAGTAATGGCAAAGTTCAAGCTTGTGTTCCCGGTGACGTTGAGGGAAATGCAACAGACAAGTTGCATCATCGAGGCCATACACGACCAGATTTTACCAAATATTGACAAGACAGATTTAAAGAAACTTATTGATGAAAACGAAGAGGACACAGCTTTCCTATTGGACGGACTGGATGAGATTCCGTCTGGTGTTCTCAATTCTCCGGCCCCAGAAGGTGGCTATGGGATCAAGGACATCTTGCATAACAAGGTGCTAAGACGCAGTACTGTCTTAGTATCGACTCGGCATCACATGGTGCGTTTTGCCACTGACGGATACCCAAACTATGCTCGTGTTGAAATATTGGGCTTCACGTTCGAAACAGCAAAGAAATACATATCATCCTACTTTGCTGAAATCGATGCCACCAAACAAGGGAAATCATTAATCTCACACGTGGAAGTCAGTTCGTTGCTGCGCACACTAGTACATATTCCAATCATTGTACTCTTCCTGTGCATAGTTTGGGAAAATAAGTCTAAATTGCCTGATAAAGTAACAGAGCTTTACACAGAGTTTGCCGAGGCGTTAGTCAATCGCCGATGTAATGAAGGCGAGGACAAGGTGTCGCTAATGAATTCAGTCCTTTGTGGACTGGGTAAAGTTGCTCTGAAAGGGTTACTATATCCTGAGAGGGGAAGGGTAGTGTTCTCTTCCGAAGAATTTGAAGAAGACTTCTTGAAAGATGGATGTCGGTTGGGTTTCCTTCAACAAGAAACTTTCACGAGTGGCTTACCGACGGTGAAGGTGGTAACCTTCTTACACAAGTCCATCCAAGAATACTGTGCAGCGTACTACTTTGCCAATTTGTATCATGCAGACGAAGATGAGTTTCATGAGAGGTTGAAGCAGATCAATCCAGACAATGTCCATGCATTAGCATATCTGCTTCGGTTTGCATGCGGCATATCATCAAAGTCACCGGCTACTGGGCTTATCCTAGAGCACATACAGCAACAACATATAGAGGGAATATGGCGTGGCAAGGTTACACTGCAGAAGTTGGTGCGCCTGTTGTTGTTCGAGTCTGGGGCTGACGAAATGGCTGATAAGCTAGACAGACCAACTGAGGTTGAATGTGATGGTCAGGAAGAGATGTTAGCCATGCAATATTACTTGCAGTGTCTCCCACGCGTAGAACTTGAGAATTTCAGGGTCTACTGCAGGTCGCATAAGGACTTGGTGCTGTTAAGGGCTATTACTGGTCTACTTCGTGACAACCCTAACGTGATTCTTAGGTTTCGCGTCACCTGCAGATCGCACGATGGCCTAGTAAAGCTGAAGCAGCTGCTACTGAGTGGTTACATCAGGCCAATGATGGGACTTGTCACAGTGAAACCGTACAAAGTCACTTACGTCATGTCTGAACAAGCAGAAGTAAAGATGCAGATCATTCAAGAAACACTTGATCAGATAGATGATAGGATTCGCGATCAATTACAGCTTGACCTGGAGATTAATGAGATGTCTCACATTGATGATAATGACGTCTTAGAATCCCTGTCCCGTATATGCAATCATATCGAAGTCGTCACTCTGCGTAACCGAGCTCGGCATGAAGACGTCATTAGACTAGCGAATGCATTCGACGGTTGCAATAAGCTGAAAGAAGTCTATTTCGCGGATACCAACCTCCATAGTCGCCTTGTCAATCTAGGTTCACTTGTTCCTCAGTCCCTGGTGTATTTAGACATTTCCTCATGTGGACTGAATGACGAAGACGTCCCTGACCTGATCAGCATCCTCCCTGTGGTTTGTGGTGGTTAAGGGTTCCTGGCAATGCATTCAGTGTGGATGGAGTGCAGACTCTTACTGCTCATCTCAGCAATCTACCGCTACTAAATCTACCAAATGTCCACTTTGTTTAATTAACTGATAAAAATGACAAAATACACCATTTGCAAACTGGGACCCACTGGGACCCACTGGGACCCACTGGGACCCCCCCCCCCCCCCCCTCCCAAATTAAATGTAAAATTTGCCGAGTGACAATTGAATTGTGACCACAATCGGGCGAGAGGGATCGAGGTTTAGTTTAACACGGTTTAAATTTAACAATTTGTTTTTCTTTAATTTAGAGAATTCCCCTACATTACCTGATACTTTGTTAGGTCATTCAGGTGAATTAATCTATTTCTGTGACGTCATACTATTGTTGAAATTGTAGATTATTTATAGAATGTACAGTCGGAGTCTTTGTCAACTTAATCTACAGCCAAGCGTAGATTAAATTACGAATCTACTCTTGGCTGTACATTAAGTTGACAAAGACTAACGTACTTAAATTCACAAAGCACTAAGTTTGATAACAATAAGATCTACACTTATTCAAAAACCTGGCGATCGGGGTGACGCCAGGGCTCATTTGAATAAACCTTTGTTGTTAAAAGAAACAGATTAAGTCAGAGAATAGACTCGGAACTGTAGATTCGTCCATTCTCTTTAACATAATTTATCATACAGTTTAACTTTGCTTCATGTAACGTTATTGTTAATCTAGAATATTACTTTTGGGATAGATGCAAATGATCCTTTATCTCTGACATTTTATGTCAATTATAACATTTCAACTGATGCAAAAACAATAACAGATTTTGGCACAAGTCTGTATAGCATGTTTGCACAACTATGTAAGTTATAGCTGAACACGAATTTAAACGTATGTGTTTCTGTGCTGATTGTATATTACGCGATTCCTTTGTAAGATATTCTCTGCATTCTGCAGACTCCCATTTTTAGCTATACATGTACAATGCTTTACTCGCAGATATATGCGTTTGGAACAGTTGTATTTATTTCTTTTCTTATTGACCTTTAAAATAAAACAAATTTACCCGAATTTCTGGGTGAAATACTTAACTAAACTAACTTTCAGTTTCTTTTCTTTTATGAAAATGTTGATGTTTCCCGGTTTTTGTATCTCTATGCTTCTTTGTTGGAGTTTGATGTAAAAACAAATAAAGGACAGCTCCTTTTTGAGTTGTCCTTTATAATGGCTCCTCGAAAGAATAACAATTCACTCTTCTGGAGTGGTTTTTACTCTTTTTGGAGTTGCTTTCACTCTGAAAAACTCAATTCTACTTTTTTTAAATGTTTTAAAAGAGACTCACCATTTTGAGATTGAGCTTTTCACTCTATTAAATTTAGAGAGAAGGTTTTGGAATTCTAAATCATTTTGATTTATGTAATAATAGAGCTTACGTCTCAACATCTGTATTTCATAGTTTCTTCATTACAATGTTGAAATGTTTGGCGAGAAGACACTTCCGTTTTCAAAATAATTAGTTTTGAATTTGTTATTGACATGACATATTTAGCAATTTTCTTCTAATTGTTAATAAAGACAACAGCTCAATGTGTGAGAGAACTGAATTAGGAAACTTGTCATGAAATGAAGAAAGGAGTATGCATGGCGCTGGTCATGCTCCTAATGTAAACCATGTGGGAGGATAGCCACCATGGAAACTCCTAGTGAGTAATGTTGCAATTTGTGTGATCTTTTTGTGAGAGAATTGTGTCAATTTCGTGACCCGTGTATTTCCCAATGGCATTGTCAGATTGTAGCGTGTATATGTACTGTGTTGGTTTCGAATATGGTGTCTTTTATTCACTCTCGAACAACTGTTTCATTAACGAGGCTACATAACTTTCACCATTCAGATTGACGATTCACTAGTTTACTGATCTCTCGAATTGTTCACTTGTAACAATACACTAGCGATTCGCTGTTCTCGGTTCACGATTCACGGTTCACGTAAAAACTGCAATAAACAAAAGAGTAAATAATTCTTAATTAAGAAACTTTCACTATCATGCACTAATTATAATGCGAGTAAACAGATGTAATAATATCAATTAAGACGCTATAATAAAACGCTAGCGAAAATAGAGGTTAAAGATTATCTTCTCAGGATTACATGTGTGCTGTAGACCTCACAAAATGTCTGTATCCAATATGAAAATTATCCTCAGAAAACTAGTCCAAAACTCACTTAAATTCTCACTTCTATAAACTACAATAGTTACACAAGGTTCTACAATAATCACTTTATCGTTACCTCTGTCCTCGGGTCCAAGTCTTAAAGGATGATCTGTAAATTAGCTGGAAAACGTGGAGCAAATATTAACTTGTAGTGTTCCCGATCGCTGCAATTGGCTATATGAATTAATGGTACATGTATATGGCATACAGAAACCCAGAGATTACCTCACCCTCCTTGGAATGTACGAACCCCAAACTTCTAAGGAAATAATATAAGGGGCCAACCAAGGTCAAGTTATTAATATACACCTAGAACAATAGTCCCTTTGATCCACGCAGCATGCATGTATCGAAAGCCACAACGATGCCTGTGTGCTGGTGACTAGCTTTAGTGTGAGGAAATACAACTACCAAGCAAACTGTTATGTACACTGCATAGCTATGAGAGCTGGCTTGGTGGCGGTTACATGGCTCCTCTAATTTGACCTATCAAATTACTTCAATTTAGCAAACACTTATTAAACAAACTAGCTACAAGATATTTCTTGATAATATTTGTAACAAATACACTACAATACAAAGGTGTCACTACACTGTCCTAATTAAGTTCAGTTCAAGTTGTGTCCTTTGGCTCCTCGTCGGGGCGTCCCCGGTCCAACAGCAAGACCACCTTATGAATAGGCCTCTCGTAGGTAGATTTTCCAGTCTGGAGCTTAACCTTCCGGATGTGCCCATCTGAGCTAGAACTTGTCTCAACAACACGCGCTAGTTGCCACTGGCATCGCGGTGCTGTGTCATCGATCATCATGACGACGTCGCCCTTCCCTAGATTCCTCTGGGGCTTCGTCCACTTCTTCCTCTCTTGTAGTGTCGACAAGTATTCAGTCTTCCATCGTGACCAAAACTGGTTGGCAAGGTACTGCACTCTACGCCATCTGCGTCTACAATAGAGGTCTTGTCGGACGAAGACTCCTGGTGGAGGAAGCACTACCTTTCCTTTCAACGTCAATAGTTGACTTGGTGTTATTGGTTCTTGAGCATCTGGGGACTTCATGTCCACATACGCGAGGGGTCGACTGTTCACAACTGCTTCTGCCTCAGTCATGAGGGTTCTCAACAACTCGTCTTCTAACTGCTGCCCATGCTGCTGCAACAAGGCAGAAAAGGCATTCCTGATTGAACGAATCATTCTTTCCCAAGCTCCTGCCATATGACTAGCCATGGGAACATTCATGTTGAATATCACCCAATCACAACTGTCCTTTAGAAGTTCTTGAGAAATCTTGAGTTGATCCATCTCGGCGAGAGCTTTGTCAATTTCGTTTTTTCCACCGACAAAGTTTGTGCCTCTGTCAGATCGTAGCTGTCTCACCGGGCCTCTCCTGCAGATGAACCTTCGGTAAGCATTCAGAAAGGAATCAGTGCTGAGAGAATTTGCAGTCTCGATATGAACTGCTCGGGATGCCATACAGCTGAAAATGACTCCCCAACGTTTCAGCTCTCTCCGCCCTTCCTTAATCATAAATGGGCCAAAGAAATCAACAGCGCTGTACGTAAAGGGTGGGGACGGATCTAGTCTGTCCTTTGGTAGGTCAGCCATCTTTTGCCCACAGGATGCGCCTCTGAGTTTTCGGCAGGTCACGCACTTCCAAATATGGCTCGTAACAGCAGCTCTCGCTCCCAGGATCCAAAATCCGGCCTGGCGGATACTATTCAATGTCATGCCACGTCCAGAATGACAACTTTGAGCATGATAATGGTCAATCACAAGGTCAGTCACATGACTACGACGTGGGAGCAGGATCGGATGCTTGATTTCTTCTGATACTGATGCTTGCTTGATACGCCCACCAACTCTTAGTAGCTTGTGTTCATCCATGACTGGGTCCAGTGTCCACAGTGGACTGCTCCTGGCTAGGGAGTTCCCTGAACACCGCTGATTGTCAGCATTGCTGCCATCTTGTTTGCAAAGGACTTGAATTTCCTTTGAGAAGGCTTGTTTTTGTACCACACGTAGTATCAGTCGTTCGGCCTTCTGCAATTCATCTACAGTGACAGGGGTATATGGGTCTGGTGAGGTAGCAGTTTTGTTGATGCTGCGATCTCTAAGCTTCTTCATGAATCGCAGACACACTGCAACTGCTCGTCTCAGGTGAAACCAGTTTGAGAAATACTCAAATCGTTTCAGCATGCTCGCAAAGTCGGGTACTTTAGCTTGCACATTGAAGATAGATACCTTCTTCACCTCAGGATCAGTTGAATTGAGCTCACTGAGTTTATCATCTGGCGGAGGGGTTTCGGTTGTCTGCAAGAAATCTGGTCCACTCCACCAAAGCTTGCCTTTGATGAGAGCCTCAGCAGAAAGACCTCGGGAGGCAGCATCTGCTGGGTTGATCTTCGTGTCAATGTGTCGCCAGTCGTCGGGTGTGGTATAATCTCGTATCCTCTGAACACGGTTGGCGACGAAGATGTGAAACCTCTTGCTGTCGTTGGCGATGTACCCAAGCACCACTCTGCTGTCCGTGTAAAAGAAGTGTGTGATGTTCTCGTACTCCAACTCTTTTGCAAGGAATGTACTCACTTGAACAGAGACAACGGCTGCTGTGAGTTCCAATCGAGGTATGGTTACTGGCTTCGATGGAGTGACTCTGGACTTCGCCATAACTAGAGTCGTGCCAACAGATCCCTTTTCATCTATCAGCCGCAAGTAGCTACACTGACCGTAGCCTTCAGCACTGGCATCAGAGAAGTGATGCAATTCTGCTGACTTGGTGATACCAAAGTTCTCAGTTTTGTAACATCTCGGAATCTTCAGTGATGCTAAGTGGTTGATGTCGTACCTCCATTTCTCCCATTCTGCTCTAATCTCTTCAGAGACTGGGTCGTCCCAAGCATAACCATCTCGACACAACGACTGCAGAATTCGTTTCCCAACAAGCAACACTGGCGAAACGAGACCAAGGGGATCAAATATTGAGCTAACACTTGACATGATGCCACGGCGAGTGAGTGGCTTGTCATCAAAGTGCACTCTAAACTGGAATGTATCAGATTCTACACACCACTGCACTCCCAGAGTGCGTTCAACTGGGAGGCCTTCTGAGAAGACATCAACATTTTGGACATCCTTGGCCCGTTCGCAAGGGGGTATAGCCTGCAGCACCTCCTTGTCATTTGCAATGAACTTGTGTAGACGGAACCCACTCTGTTCACACAACTTTCTACTATCTTCTATCAGATTCAAGGCTTCCTCTTTGGTGGTGACTGACTTCAGTCCATCATCGACGTAGAAATCTTTCCTTATGAAGTTTGCTGCTGCTTTCCCGTGGCTGCCTTCATATGCATCAGCTGCAGACTTCAGTGCAAAGTTTGCACATGCTGGGGAGGACGTCGCGCCAAATAAGTGAACCTTCATCCGATATTCACTTGGTGACTTCTCCATCTCTCCCTGCTGCCACCACAAGAACCTCAGGTAATTGCGGTCTTCAACATTGACGCCAACTTGGTGAAACATACCCTCGATGTCACAGGTAAAGGCGATGTAATCCTTTCGGAAACGGCAAAGCACGCCCATAAGACTGTTAGTCATATCTGGCCCCTGCAGTAGGTGTCGGTTCAATACTTCACCCTCGTATTCTGCACTGCAGTCAAAGACAATTCTGATTTTGTTCGGCTTCTTAGGATGATATATCCCGTGATGAGGTATGTACCATACCGTTCCATCGTCGAGGTCGAGTTGGTCTTCAGGAACCCTTTCAGCGTAGCCCTTTTTCAAGATGTCCTCCATGAATACCTTATAGTCGTCCTGATATTTAGGATTACCCAACATCTTTGTCTTCAGCTTATTCAGCCGTCTAAGTGCCATTGGCTTGTTGTTGGGGAGCTGGACGTCATCTGTTTTGAGGGGGAGTGGCATCTCGAAGTGGCCATCCTCTCGTCTGTGGATTCCCTCTTTCATCTTCTGCATGAATCTGCGATCACCTAAGGAAACTTTTTCCCCGGTGTCTCTCTCGCTGAATTCCATCTCAAACATTTGGGTGACTTGAAGTGGGCTGACTTCCTTCACTTGAGTGCGAAACACAAAGTGTTGTGACTCTTGGGATGAAGTCATAAAACCGCTAGCATTCTCGTGGTCGCTGCCACGGTGCATCTTTCCTACCACTCCCCATCCTAGGATTGTTCGTACTGCATACGGGTCATCTTCTTTGCCATGAACGACATCTCTCGGCTTGATGGCGCGAGTCACGTTACAGCCTATCAACATTCCTATCTCGGTTTCACTCAAGTAGGGAGGTAGTCGGTTAGCGATATGTCTCAAGTGTGGCCACTCCTTCACGGTGTCAGATCTTGGGATTTGTTGACGATTTGCGTTGATGGAATCTCTTGAGTAGGTGCCTGGTAACTGTATCTCTGTGTCTTCGGACAATCCCTTCACCATCAGTCCGTGCACCTTTCTGGACGCAATAGTTCCCTTGGCCAATATCGTGGATAGACCTCTTCTCCATCAATGCCAAGCTTTTCTAGCGTGGAATCTGAGATGAAACACGCGTCTGAGTGCTCATCTAGGAGGGCGTAAACTATCACCTTCGTAGTTGGGTCCTTCTGATGGTGAAGTACCACAGGGACAATAAGGGTGTGAGAACAACTTTCTCCGGCGTCGAATGCCTGGACTCTATGTGTTGTAGATTTTACAACCACTATTTCTTTGTTGGTGTCATCCTTATTCTTCACCTCAGTCGCGGACCTCGTGTAGTCATGAAGAAGAGTCGGGTGATAGCGGCCACAGTTGTCGCATCGTTTCTTATTTCGACAGTCTTGTCGTCTATGTCCCCATCTTAGACATCCGAAGCAGAGGCCGTTCTTTCTGATCAGTTCGTGTCGCTCGCTCAGTGTCATCGCAACGAAACCGCTACAGGATTCTAGCTGGTGTTGACCCTTGCAGAGGGAGCACTTGGGAGTCGGCCTTGACTCTGATGAAGAAAGAACGCTGCCTTTTGTAGCCCAAGTTTTCTTCGATGGTATCTCGTCTGCCTTCGACGCGAATGTCCTCGCTGTTCCTGGCCTTGTGGGTCTAAAGGGTTTGATCTCTTCCCTTTTCTCGTCGCTCGGTTTTTGGTGAAAAGGGCTGCAAGCAATGCGGGCCTCCTTAGCAGCAAACTTGCACAGTTCGGCAAAGGGTGGGTAGTCATCTTGCCCTATCCCCTGTTTGTCATACATCCATTGGTCGACAACACGAAGCCATCGATTCTGTACGTGCCTTGGAAGTTTCTCTATTATCTTCTTGTGCTCGGCTGGGTCGTCAAGAACTTTCAACTGGCTCAGCGTTGCCATGGCTGTCTCACATTGGAAAAGGAAATCTGACAGGTTACGGAGTCCCTTTCCATCATCCTGCTTCACAGTTGGCCATTTGTTTATTCTTTCACGGTAGGTGTTTGCAGCCAGCAACTTGTTGCCGTATCGCTCGGTCAAAAGCTTCTTTGCCTTTTGATAGGCATTCTCGCTGTTCAAGGCGAGAAGTCCCTTGATGCACTCTCTGGCTTCACCACTGGTGTATCTGCCGAGGTAGTACAGGCGGTCTACTGCTGATGGGTAACGCTGCTCTACTAGTACGTAGAAAGAGTTCTTCCATACAGGAAAGTCAAACACGCTGCCTTTGAAAACTTCAGGCTCTCGTTTGGGCAGTTTCTCCTCTCTTCGTGTAAGCACGTCTGCCAGTGCCGTAATGGCGCTTGCCACATCATTTTTTGGTTGGTCACTGGACTGTGTGGGAAGAACTGCATCAGGCATTCTAATATGTGAAGTAGACACAAGGGGCGGAGCCGTAGATGCAAGGGGCGGGGATTTACAGAGGACATCATCTCCACTTACTGTATCATGGATAATACGCTCAGGTTGCTGTCCATCTTTCGGTGAATTCTCAGTGACTGCCTCATAAGTAAACGGCCCATCTAATTTTGGGGGGAGGTCGTTCACACCAAAGAGTGAGGGCTGACTTGACTGAGGAGATTCGCCGTCATATTTGTCCAGTACTTGAAGCCTGGCTCTGCTCGCATTCATCTCCATCTGGAGTTCTAACTGCTTGGCTCGTCGTTCAAGTTCGAGGCGTGAGATTTGAACCTGCTGCATTAGTCGCTGGTTCTCCATTTCTAATGAACGCCTTGATAGCTCTATCTCGTGCATTTGGTCGACTGCTGCCGATCGCGCAGCTAGCTCTACTCTTTTATGTTCCTCAGTGATGCGCAGCAGTTCTGTCTGTGAGATCCTTGAACTGGCTCTCGATGTACGGGATCGTCCACTGCCATGGCTCATGACTGAAGCCGATTCCCTAAGCTGTATTTCTTCTGCTACGTCTATGTCTGTCATCCTGTCCCAGGAGAGTTTTTACTGTGTTGGTTTCGAATATGGTGTCTTTTATTCACTCTCGAACAACTGTTTCATTAACGAGGCTACATAACTTTCACCATTCAGATTGACGATTCACTAGTTTACTGATCTCTCGAATTGTTCACTTGTAACAATACACTAGCGATTCGCTGTTCTCGGTTCACGATTCACGGTTCACGTAAAAACTGCAATAAACAAAAGAGTAAATAATTCTTAATTAAGAAACTTTCACTATCATGCACTAATTATAATGCGAGTAAACAGATGTAATAATATCAATTAAGACGCTATAATAAAACGCTAGCGAAAATAGAGGTTAAAGATTATCTTCTCAGGATTACATGTGTGCTGTAGACCTCACAAAATGTCTGTATCCAATATGAAAATTATCCTCAGAAAACTAGTCCAAAACTCACTTAAATTCTCACTTCTATAAACTACAATAGTTACACAAGGTTCTACAATAATCACTTTATCGTTACCTCTGTCCTCGGGTCCAAGTCTTAAAGGATGATCTGTAAATTAGCTGGAAAACGTGGAGCAAATATTAACTTGTAGTGTTCCCGATCGCTGCAATTGGCTATATGAATTAATGGTACATGTATATGGCATACAGAAACCCAGAGATTACCTCACCCTCCTTGGAATGTACGAACCCCAAACTTCTAAGGAAATAATATAAGGGGCCAACCAAGGTCAAGTTATTAATATACACCTAGAACAATAGTCCCTTTGATCCACGCAGCATGCATGTATCGAAAGCCACAACGATGCCTGTGTGCTGGTGACTAGCTTTAGTGTGAGGAAATACAACTACCAAGCAAACTGTTATGTACACTGCATAGCTATGAGAGCTGGCTTGGTGGCGGTTACATGTACAGTGCAGCTATAGCCGGCCATGTGTTAACATTTGACCATTTTATTGTACTAAGGCTTAAATAATACTGTGCATTTAGTATATGTGTTGTCTTGTAAAACTATATCCAGGAGATAGTCGTCATTATATTTTAGACTATATTGATAGTCCTCGTTTTAATGCATATTAGTCGAATGCTTTTCCGCTTTAACGTGGGTGTGGTCCGCCACAATAATATATCGAACACGACAACTTAAAATGTATTATTGAGCACATGTTAATTTCCAGGACGGGACATCCTTTTTATGTTTGATTTCTTTGAAAAAGCTACAAATTTCAGGCAATGAATGCAAGGAAACACTATACAGTAATCATGCAGCCAATTATTGTCACTTAAAACAAGAATTGTGTAAATGTCTTATTCTGTATTAATTTTTAAACTGTATTTCTACATTTCTGATAACCTTTTATCAAGTAGCAGTTGGCTCATGTTCTGCCTGAGAAATAAAAACCGATATCAGAGATAATGTTTATCTTGGGTAATCAGTGTTTTCCTTAAACTCTTATTCACTAACCACACAAAAACTTACCAATGAAGACTTCGCTGGTGGTATTCCAATGTTATGTATTTTTCCAAGAGAGAGGGGAAAAAAGAGATTTTATTTTTTTATAATTTTTTTTAAAAGGAGGCTGTCTCTCGGCGTCTCTCGGTGTCTCTCGACATCTCTCGGCATCTTGCCGCTGATCACCCAGACTTAATTCAGTTGAACATTAAGCTACACATTATTATACCCGCGCGACCAGTTCGATGCATGTACGATTAGTATAGAGGGCGCTAGATGCTTTCTCCTAGCTGCCAGGGAGAATTCACAGCGGGAGGTTTTCTTTTAAAACTAGGCATCAAACGCAAAATAAGAACGAATAAAATCACCCAGTAAATTGCCTGGTTATATTCCCGCCATTTTCTTGTCCGTTCATTTGTCTGCTCTCTTGCCAAAAACAAAATATGTTTCAACAATTAAAATATCTCCAGTTTCGGCGGCTATTCACCTTTTGCAACCAAACAAATCTAAAAAGTCCACCGTTTGACACTGTGCCTATTTCAAACGACATGACACCTACGTGGAGCTAAGACGAGAGTATCAAGAAGAGAACGGCGCATGCGCTCAATCCTGACATACTTCAGCAGTGTCAATGAAACGCACCCGGGAAATTAGTAAATATTTAAAATCTTGCAATCTTAGCGGGGTGACTGACTTCAAGTGGCATTGACTCATTACCTGCTCAGGTGTTTGCATTCTAAAAACAAATTAACCATGTGTATCCTTATTGAGTGATCCCAACAATGTCGCTTTCAAGTTTTTGTATCGTAAAATTGGCGTGATCCCTGACACACGAAATTCTGGTGTTTATGACCTGACTAGCGCCCTCGAACAACGATACCGACTGACAATTTGGGAGACCGCCAACATAGGGCAAGATAGCTCAGTTGGTAGAGCGCCGGTCCGGTATTCCGGAGGTCGCAGGTTTAAATCCCGCATTGCCAATTTCTTTGTTCACTTTGAAATGTATGCAAATTTACCAAGTCAGTTTTCCTTGTGGTTTGTTTGTGTATTTCAAAATAAAATGTGAATTTAAGAAAACGTATGTGCCAATCGGGTCGCATGAAATAAAAGCAGGGAAGTTGTGAGGGTACGGTATTTCTATGACACCATTGTACGCACCGCACTGTGTGAGAATAATGTTTTGTCATTTACACAATATGACATAAATTATAGCTAGGCGAGTTTGGTTGGATTCAGTTCTAGTACACGGCATGGTGGACTGTGCTGCTTCAGTGCTACATTCAACTTTGCAATTATTTAACCCAAAAATAATGGTTCATTGGACTGATTAATGTCACATCAATTGTGTGAAGTAAGTATGTATTATTCATAGATGTAGGGTAGGTGCAGGTAATATGGGACTGCAGGTAATATGGGACGCATGAATTAAATTCGGCGCCTATTTAACTATAAAGCTTCAAAGAGAAGAAATAGCGCTCTCAATAGTTGCGATAACTCATTGCCATCGCTGCCAACATGGCTGTTCGGGAACGGTGATCTCGGTGAAGAAATAAGCAAAATTTGACAATGTATGTTAAGTTGACAGTATTTTTTTGCTCTGATCTAAAAATAGATATTTCATGGAATGTACTGATATTAAAAACTGACCAGAGGGTGAGCTGAATTCTTGACATATTTAGGATGCTTATGAAGTGTTTTGATTGTATTGAAGGTGTGGGGTCCTGTGTATAATTGTTTTAGGATTTATTATGCATTTAATGGGAGCTCCGGGAGCGCAACAAGGTGCAGGTAATATGGGACGCGATAGATGTCATAGAGCGGAATGAAATTGCATTTGAAAATTATATTATCATATACAAATTACCATACGTCCCATATTACCTGCACTGCAGGTAATATGGGACCTTTGGTGATGACGTCATAATTTGAATGTAACTGTCATAAATGGATACAACATGGTTTAAATTATATCATCAAAAGGAAGGGTAGTTGTTACTGATTTCAATAACCAATGTTTCTTTAGAATGATTTTATCTATCTTTATGCAAATTATGCAAATGAGCTTAATGGGCCCATATTACCTGCACCTACCCTATGTGAGTATATTTGGCAAGTTCATAGCTGCCTATATTTCACTAAATATGCGTGAATTCTAAATGCAAAACTCGGGCATTCTTTGTAAACATGTATGTGTAAACATGTGTGGTGTATTTCTTACAGCAGTCATGGGAGCCGCGTAGTCTGACTTATATGCGTTGTTTGTATGGACCATATTAGATGTGGAAGTCACATGTGCTGATACTGGGGTAATAGGGTCTAGTTTGTCCCCAAATTATGTAGACCATAATATCACAATATCAGACTCTTTCGTAATATAGATCATTTTGTTATATATTTTTTAAGACTCTTATGACAATATGTATTTAGAGAGCATTTTTGTTTTAATTTAAACCTTTCAAAAGGTTTGCGAATAAAAAAATGGTGGAGAGGTATACTATGATTTTTTTTATAAATATACACAATTTAGATTTCGAGCAAAAGGAGGTTTTAAGATATTTTTCAAAATAAGAAGGTACTGTTATACAACTACTAAATGCCATGTGTACTTATTTTACGGCTTTGGAAATGAGCAATCCGATTTTCGCTTCAGTTGATCCCCAAAAGAGCAAAGATGATTTAAATGGTCTTTTTAAAATGTTTGATAATTATACAGTGGAGAAACATGACCTTTTAAATTCCAGGTCGGGGCTTTGGTTGTATACGCATGAAATATAAATCCAACGGCCTACCGAAGCCCTTTTGATTTCAATACATGTACATATACAGGGTCACAGTGCTTAATAAACGGTGCATATTGCGCGCATCATTGCTCCCATTGTGATTATGAATGGCTTGTGAAAGCCACGACCTTGAAGTTGTTCCTGATGCCTGGTACGCGGTAAACAATTGTCAATATTGCACGGTTTCAATGGTTCCCTACAGAAGGGTGTTTTATTTTGGGGCTGGGGAGGTAAAGTGCCCGCCATTTTACCCCGAGCGAACCTGCATGAAAGATGAGACTCTGTTCAACTCACTCCAATACCTAAATATCCCAAATCCGTGCCTAACTTCGATCGTGGTGATCACAAAATAGTGCTCGAACTATTCCTTTCCCATATATTCGTAGACTGGAACGTAATTGCCACCACCAGGTAAACGTCGGAGTTGTTTAGACCTTCCTGACCAGAGGCTGACTTAGACTTCCCTAAACTTGCCAATCCGCGAGTAGTCCAGCAACTTGTTTAAAGGTAGGATACATCATTGGTAATTACTTGAATTATCATGAATGGGTATATTTGGGGGGATTGTATTTTATATAGTAAATATCGTTTAACTGACCTGTCCGAAGTTTTACAATCCTGGATGCTGAGAAAAGCACCAAAAAACCGTTTGTTTTCAACCGGCGTCGAGCAGTTATTTTGTTTTGGCTTTTTTCGCGATCGCCGTCCGGCGATCGCAAATTTGTCTTTATACAATAATATTTTTCGGAATAATTACAGGATATCTAGCACAATCTTTTCGCTGGATGCCTAGAATACTTTCAAGTGAGTAAGATATTTCTTAACAATTCGGTAGTAAATATTTTCGATATCTCCAAATGGTGTATCCTACGGCCTACATTTCCTAAGAACAATTTATGACAAACGGAACTTGATCAGGGGGATCAGTACTCTTGTTGTGACGTGTTGCATTTTATTGTCGATTGACCGCCGTCGTTAGACACCTCTGTGTTAGACTGAGAGCTGCTCAGTTGTTATTGTAAAAAGAATAACTTCGACAAGGCAAGGTACTGGTTCACGGCCAAATTTAACAGAAAGTCGGGGGCATTCAAGCCTGAGCAAGGCGTGGCACACATATGTAACCAATTCGTTACCAACTTATCGCCGCCCGGCCCACTATCTAGAGTAAAACCTCGATAAATATTCGTTTGAATGAATTTCACAAACGTGAAACCCTAGTTTTAGTCAGTTTGATAAATCAGAGTGATACGAACTCGACTAAGCTGCTGTGTAAAATAAACATCATTCATTCAGCTTTATTTCCTCTCTTTGGTTTTTAGAGGAAGTCACTGTGGATGGAAATGGCAGAGTTAGGAAGTGTGAACACAACCACGACCGTTATGCCAACTACCACTAAGGCATCCGACTTGAGTGTTGGAGAAATAACGGCGATTGTTGGCACCGTTATAGCAGTGTTGACTCTTTGTGGTTCGTTCCGTAAGTGTATAGGCTACATGTGTACTTGCAGTGAACCTTTTTCTATAATATTATACACCCTTTTATTGTTTTATTATCCGACCCATCGCGCAATGACATATCTCAATTATTACATGTGTGTGGGGAAGTTCTGTATTTTTACCTACTCATAAGTAGTCCAAGTCGTGGACTTAAGCAATTGTATTATTTCGTTTGGAAGCTATTTATATTAATACATTTGGTGTTTTTTTACACAGTCATTATGTCTCTGAAGAAGATTTTGTTAAGATCGAAATATTAGGCCCTCTTAACTTATTTGATTTGTATATTTCAGGTCATTCCAGCCAGTAAGCAGTTTGCAGCAGTTTTAATCTTATTCATATATTAATACATGACAGAAACGTGACTCCGTCCATGCCCCGTCCAAAACATGTCTGTACACCTCTAGCATCAAGTTTCCTGGGATAGTCAACCGAAATTTCCCTCTAGGGGGCTATCTCTTTGTCCTTGTGCTCTCAAACAAACTTCAGTTTAGCTTTTAATGTTGGTCTTGAAGGAGCTAGAGTTTCTTCCTTACTCATTAGTCACATCTTATTTGCCCTGCATTGTTTTTATATTTTTACCTAAATATAACCACAAAAAGCAGTAAAAAAAGGTTTATTCTTCTCGTTCTTACAGTGAGGTGGTGGCTGAAACACTGCAGGAAACGTCGAGGTAAGAAAGCCACGCAATTATTGTTTCGGAAAAAAATTAAACGCAGCAACTGAGAAGGCGTTGATTTCAGTGAACTTTTAGACCAAATTTAAGTTTAACAAATACATTCGCAGATTTGACGGTCGAAGCATTTGTTCAAAAAGCTTAACCATTCCAGAAATTTAAATATATGATTTCAAAATAAAAGCCCAAAAGAAATTGTGTCCGACGAGTTGTACATAAAGCATAATATACCAAATACCATGTATTATTATGTGAACCCATTCACAGTTGTAATGCCGTTTAAATCTGATTTTGTACATCTGCTTCCAGGACACGAACATCAACGAGCACCAACGGAGGAAGAGATCGAATCAAACCCGTCCAGTTCTGTCACAGGTAAACACTCAGTTTCAGACAGTTTCTATCCACAATAAGCACGTACAAATAAATGTCATTTTATTCTTTCAACCGATTTTGTTTTTTTCTATATGATACGTTCTTTGCACTTCTGGTCTCTCTGTGAGTGTATGGACTACACGTCAGAATTGTCTTCTTTACTTGAGACGACAAACTCATCTCTTACTTCCAAAAATATCAAGTTCTGATTGAAGTTAAGACTGAAGTAATTATTTCTTTTCAGTGTTTTTCCCTTTCATCGAATACCACAGAGTGATGTTCTCGTTGAGTCATAATTGTCCCTGATATGCAGCTTCAAACTCGATATTAGTGAGTGGAATGCTAACATGGGTTTTGTTCTCGTTTTAGGCGTGATGACCCTTCTGGAGCGGTGTCAGCAGCAACTTATCAGTTACTACAAGGATAAAACAAGCGCCATCCCTGCACACCCCCTGGACCCCTCCAAGAAAGTAGATATTGACAAGTTCTTTTCTGAATTACAACTCACTCAGGAAGAGGAAGGTATTAAGAAGGTGCATGAACCCACGCGTTTACGGGATGAGACACGGAATCTAGATAAACCCATAACAAAACCCCTAAATTCTTGGGAAGACATATTTAAAGCTGCAGGCGGAAAGCTTAGGGTCCTTCTTTCAGGCGGGGCAGGGTTTGGCAAGTCAACTCTTTTATTGAGAATTGCAAACGCGTGCACCGATCCAAAGTCAGTAATGGCAAAGTTCAAGCTTGTGTTCCCGGTGACGTTGAAGGAAATGCAACAGACAAGTTGCATCATCGAGGCCATACACGACCAGATTTTACCAAATATTAACAAGACAGATTTAAAGAAACTTATTGATGAAAACGAAGAGGACACAGCTTTCCTATTGGACGGACTAGATGAGATTCCGTCTGGTGTTCTCAATTCTCCGGCCCCAGAAGGTGGCTATGGGATCAAGGACATCTTACATAACAAGGTGCTAAGACGCAGTACTGTCTTAGTATCGACTCGGCATCACATGGTGCGTTTTGCCACTGACGGATACCCAAACTATGCTCGTGTTGAAATACTGGGCTTCACGTTTGAAACAGCAAAGAAATACATATCATCCTATTTTGCTGAAATCGATGCCACCAACCAAGGGAAATCATTAATCTCACACGTGGAAGTCAGTTGGTTGTTGCGCACACTAGCACATATTCCAATCATTGTACTATTCCTGTGCATAGTTTGGGGAAATCTGTCTAAATTGCCTGATAAAGTAACACAGCTTTACACAGATTTTGCCGAGGCGTTAGTCAGTCGCCGATGTAATGAAGGCGAGGACGAGGTGTGGCTAATGAATTCAGTCCTTTGTGGACTGGGTAAAGTCGCTCTGGAAGGGTTACTAGACCCCAAGGGGGAAAGGCTAGATTTCATTTCCGAAGAATTTGAAGAAAAACACTTGAAGGATGGGCGTCGGTTGGGTTTCCTTCAACAAGAAACTCCCACGAGTGGCTTAAAGAAAGTGAAGGTGGTAAAATTCTTTCACAAGTCCATCCAAGAATACTGTGCAGCGTACTACTTTGCTAATTTGCATCATGAAGACGAACATAAGTTTCATGAGAAGTTGAAGCAAATCAATCGAGACAATGTCCATGCATTAGCATATCTGCTTCGGTTTGCATGCGGTATATCATCAAAGTCACCGGCTACTGGGCTTATCCTGAAGCACATACAACAACAACGTAAGCAGGAAAGGTGGCGTGACCGTGACGGCGAGGTCCGACTGCAGAACTTGTTGCGCCTGTTGTTGTTCGAGTCTGGGGCTGACGAAATGGCTGATAAGCTAGAAAAACCAACTAAGTTTTATTGTGGTGGTCAGGAGGATCTGTTAGCCATGCAGTATTACTTGCAGTGTCTCCCACGCGTAGAACTCAATGATTTCAGGGTCAACTGCAGGTCGCATGAAGACTTGGTGCTGTTGAGGGATATTACTGGTCTACTTCGTGACAACGCTAACATGATTCTTTGGTTTCGCGTCACCTGCAGATCGCACGATGGCCTAGTAAAGCTGAAGCAGCTGCTACTGAGTGGCAACATCAGGCCAATGACGGGATTGGGTTCATTGGGACCGTACGAAGTCACTTACGTCATGTCTGAACAAGCAGAAGAGGAGATGCAGATCATTCAAGAAACATTTGAACAGATAGATGAGACGATTCGTGATCAATTACAGCTTGACCTGGAGATTAATGAGATGTCTCACATTGATGATGATAACGTCTTAGAATCCCTGTCCCGTATATGCAATCATATCGAAGGCGTCACTCTGCGTAACCGAGCTCGGCATGAAGACGTCATTAGACTAGCGAATGCATTCGATGGTTGCAATAGGCTGAAAAAAGTCATTTTGTCCGATACCAACCTCCATGGTCACCTTGTCGGTTTAGGTTCACTTGTTCCTCGGTCCCTGACGTCGTTGAAAATGTCTTCATGTGGACTGAATGACGAAGACGTCCCTGACCTGATCAGCATCCTCCCTGCCGGGCATCGTTTGTGGTGGTTAAAAGTTTCTGGCAATGCATTCAGTGTGGATGGGGTGCAGACTCTTACTGCTCATCTCAGCAATCTACCGCGACTAAGTACGTTTTGGCTTGATTACCAAGGTCCCGATGCAGAGCGTGTCAAGCAGATGACCGAGCAAAATCTTCCAAATGTCGACTTTATTTAATTAACTGATAAAAATGACAAAATACACCATTTGCAAACTGGGACCCACTGGGACCCACTGGGACCCACTGGGACCCCCCCCCCCCCCCCCCCCCCCCACTCTCACGCCCCCTCCCCCTCCCAAATTAAATGTAAAATTTGCCGAGTGACAATTGAATTGTGACCACAATCGGGCGAGAGGGATCGAGGTTTAGTTTAACACGCACTGCAAGAAAAAAGGGGTATTTTTTTGCCCAACTTTTACCCAACGTTGGTACAATAGTCAACATGCCCAGCTTTTGAGCGAAAACAGTTCCAACTACTGTTGGGCAAAAAATGTATCTAAAAGTTGGGTAATATTGCAGACAAAACAGTTGGGTACTTTTAATCACCCATGAGTTGGGTAAATGTAAAGAACCAATTGTTGGTGAAACGTTGGTAACCAGTTGTTGGTTAGTTTTTTTCTCTCAATAATTAGGTACTATATTGTATAGATTTGCTCAATTTTAGGGCATTTTGTTGACCAATTGTTGGTGTTTGCGGTACGCCTAAATAAGGGATAGCTTGAAAACGAGGCTTCTTTTCGTATATTTTATTGCAAACTTCATTATCAATCTGTAAAAATAAAACGTTCAAAAGCTGTTTACTTTAAAAGGTAAACAAAACAAGTTGGAACACCTTTAAGCTTTGAAAACCACTCTTTCAAAATACTAATATTACAAGAACCCAATCAAACATTGAAAGGACAAGTCTCAAACAAACACAACAATGAAAAATGTCGTCTAAAAAGAAAATTTACCCCATGTAATTTCGCAATCAACACGTTTTGGGGTTCTTAGACTTAAGACAGGTTTTCTTCAAACGTCTTACAAATAGAAAAAAAGTAAACATCATGTTTCATTCCAAAGAACATTTTGCAATCTACCTCTCATCAGAACCAACTGCAATGTTATTTGTGGCTGCCTCAGGGTCAACTTGTTTTGTAGCATTAACCGTGGGCAACCAAAGGTTCTTAGAAGCAGCAGGTTATTTAGTTGCAAACATATACGTCTGTAAGAAGGTCCAACCCCCTTGAATTAGTTGTTGTTGATACTCGCAGTCGAGGAAAAAGTCCGGTTTTCAGCAGACATCTATGTCTTTTTTGACAGACACACGGTTGTGGGGGCCTATAGCTTCTCGATGAAAACGAAGACATTTGTGAGTCATGACGCTTGTGGAACAAGTAGTTGGGTATCTTCTGTATCAAAAATAAACAATAAAAGAACTTTCAGTATACAATAGTTCACCACAAATCCTTGAGAAGAAAGTAATCTGTATTTTAAACTCTTGGAGCACATGCCCCTATTTATTAAGAAAGAAAATGGGAGCTCATGTACTCATAAGCCTTTGAGAGAACATGAGCAAATTGTTGGGCACACGAGAGCATTTTAACCAACATTTTGGAAGAGCAGAATACTCACTGTCTGAGGAACATGTGAGATTATACCCAATTTTGGGTGAAAATAGGTGCACATGTTCCCAATAATTGGAAAGGCCCAAACCATGTCAGTTTTACGTGTTTTTTATGTTAATATTTATGTCCCAAAATATGGGGGGGGGGGTTATTCCTCACAAGTAATGATTCATGTGTTGCCAACTGGAGGATTAAGACTTTGGGACACCATAACACTGAGTTAATACGAAATAGTCCTATAGCATTTCAATGCGGTATTGTGTGGTAAGCACATCACAACGTTAGCTGTACTCACTGGGCAACATTCAGTGCTGGTCCATACATGTACATTCAAACAGGCACACTCGTTCCTGTATAATAATTTATCTCTGTAAACTATGACACATGTACAATTCTCACCTAGAAAACGTCCACTGAGGCGTTAATGCCCCGTTCTTCTATAACTTCGGAATTTGATAATTCGCCGTTGCCTCTCAGTTGTTTGTCCGGCTACTGCTGCAGGATATAGGCTGCATTTATGTCTGGCCGACAAAATGGCGTGTGCACGATGATAACATTCCCAACAATTTGATAACGTCATACCGTAATGCCCATCTGTTGAGATTGTTACTCCACTTTCTACCCAACAATTCGTGGTTGGCTCAAAGAAAATAATAATACAACATAGTTGGGCAATGTTTGCCCAGCTAACATGACTAACTACGTTGTCGATGTTTTTGCTTACCCAACTACCAAATGTACTCAATAGTTGAACAAAATTTCTCCAACAATTGGCTGATTGAGTTTACCCAGTACTATTTTGCCCAGTTTTTTTTACAGTGCGGTTTAAATTTAACAATTTGTTTTTCTTAATGTGCGGAACTTAATTCAGAGAATTCCCCTACATTACCTGATACTTTGTTAGGTCATTCAGATGGATTAATCTATTTCTGTGACGTCATACTATTGTTGAAATGGTAGATTATTTTATAGAATGTACAGTCAGAGTCTTTGTCAACTTAATGTACAGCCAAGAGTAGATTAAGTTACGAATCTACTCTTGGCTGTACATTAAGTTGACAAAGACTGTAGATTAAGTGAACAAAGACTAACGTACTTAAATTCACAAAGCACTAAGTTTGATACAATAAGATCTACACTTATTCAAAAGCGATCGGAATGACGCCAGGGCTCATTTGAATAAACCTTTGTTGTTAAAAGAAACAGATTAAGTCAGAGAATAGACTCGGAACTGTAGATTCGTCCATTCTCTTTAACATAATTTATCATACAGTTCAACTTTGCTTCATGTAACGTTATTGTTAATCTAGAATATTACTTTTGGGATAGATGTAAATGACCCTTTATCTGGATTTTATGTCAATTATAAAATGTCAACTGATGCAAAAACAAAAACAGATTTTGGTACAAGTCTGTATAGCATGTTTGCACACCTATGTAAGTGATAGCTGAACACGAATTTAAATTATAGACAGTTCACTAATGTGTTTCTGTGCTGATTGTATATTACGCGATTCCTTTGTAAGATATTCTCTGCATTCTGCAGACTCCCATTTTTAGCTATACATGTACAATGCTTTACTCACAGATATATGCATTTGGAACAGTTGTATATATTTCTTTTCTTATTGACCTTTAAAATAAAACAAATTTACCCGAATTTCTTGGTGAAATACTAAACTAAATGCTTATCCGCTTTAACGTGGGTGTGGTCCGCTACATTAATATATCGAACACGACAACTTAAAATGTATTATTGAGCACATGTTAATTTCCAGGACTGGACATCATTTTTAAGGTGATTTTTTTGTAAAAGCTACAAATTTCAGGCATGAATGCAAGGAAACACTATACAGTAATCATGCAGCCAATTATTTTCAATTAAAACAAAAATTGTGTAAATCTCTTATTCTGTATTAATTGTTAAACTGTATTTCTACATTTCTGATAACCTTTTATCAAGTAGCAGTTGGCTCATTTTCTGCCTTAGAAATAAAAACCGATATCAGAGATAATGTATATCTTGGGTAATCAGTGTTTTCCTTAAACTCTTATTCACTAACCACACAAAAACTTACCAATGAATACTTCTCAGGTGATATTCCAATGTATTTTCCCAACGAAACAATTCCCTGTTCAAGGGATTATATCCACGGGTGTATACTCCATGTCTTCGATGGTTTTACGAATGAGCTGTTGACCAAACTTCCTTGACGTTCGGTGATAAGTTCCTCAGTCCTGTGAGATCATCACACCGTCATCAATTAATAGTTTCTCAGTCTTGTACAATTTCCGTAGCTGTAACACTAGTAATACGCCTCATTGGATAGCTATAGGTCTAGAGGTAACGAAGGTGGTTTGTACGCACCTAACCCACCCCTACTAAATGAATGTATGTGTGTGTGACCTATACTAGGACAAACCAAAATAGACATGTGGACATTAATGTGAACCGTGGTGTTTGGACAAATTCTGACCAATACTTGGTCGAATACAATGGATCGAATTCCTCTCATAACTCAAGGCGTAAGAATCGACCATATGAAGCAAGATACAAGACGGAGCGGAACCCCAGCTCCTTTAGTGGTCATTGTGCTTGCGGAATGTTGGGGTTTCTCAGGAATTCCTTGTAGAAAGGTGCGTTAGGTAACAACAGTCTAACTAGTATAGGTATGGGGTACGAAAGGGGGGTACCCGGTCTCACATCGTGCTGGGTATAGAATCGATATTTGCTATTCCCTTGTACTGTTGGAGAAATGCTCCAGGTTTTATTGTTCTCCTATGGCTCCATATGCGCCATATTTGATCATAAATGGTGGTAATATTTGTAATAAATAAAATTAAAAAATTAAAAAAAAACAAAAAAAACAGAAGACACAGACATCCGAAAAGGGTCAAATTGACCAGTATTATTAGATAATAACCCAAAACTTTACCATACAAATAAATTACGCTCTACCATTAACAATGATATTGTTTCTGTGTAGGAACACTTGTCAGTGCATTGAGACGCCACTTTAGAAAATACACAATTTAATCATTTTCATACGTCACTTTTATTTTGAATTGGAGCAATATTTTGAGATACGTCGCAAAACTTGAATTGACTTTTTATCAGTATCCGATAACAGTACCCAGACTTCAGTTGAACATTAAGCTATACATTATCATTCCCGCGCGACAAGTGCGATGCGTGTACGATCAGTATAGAGGGCGCTATATGCTTTCTCCTAGCTGCCAGGGAGAATTCACAGCGGGAGGTTTTCTTTTAAAAACCACGGCATCAAACGAAAACAATCAACGAGTAAATTGCCTGGTTATATTCCCGCCATTTTCTTGTCCGTTCATTTGTCTGCTCTCTTGCCAAAAACAAAAAGTGTATCAACAATTAAAATATCTCCAGTTTCTGCGGCTATTCACCTTTTGCAACAAAACAAATCTAAAAAGTCCATTGTTTGACACTGTGCCTATTTCAAACGACATGACACCTACGTGGAGCTAAGACGAGAGTATCAAGAAGAGAACGGCGCATGCGCTCAACCCTGACATACTTCAGCTGAATGGTGTCAATAAAACGAACCCGGGAAATAATTAGTAAATATTTAAAATCTTGCAATATGAGCGGGGTGACTGACTTCAAGTGCCATTGACTTATTACCTGTTCAAGAAAAAACGGAAAAGATGTTTGAATTCTAAAAAAATATATTTTCAAAAGAGGGCGCCGTTTTGGTTCAGTAATGCGCGGGGAAATAGAAGGAGCGACAGTTATAGTTACAGTTATAGTACCCCTAGCCTTGGCCGAGGCCATCCTCGTTTATTTGTCCGAAATCCACGCCGCGTGCTGTAGTTTTATAGTTTAGCAAAAATACATCGCGAACAGCGACCTCACGAGGCCACTATACACAAATCAACTGGACCCAACCGATAGCCTTGCTCCATTCGGAGATTAAATCATATGTTTTGTTCTTTTTTTGCGCTATATATTTTAGCGCACGACCTTGTATGCTAGTATAGGCGGGGCTTATGTTGAGTATCCAATCACACCGTGGTTAATCCAAACGTCATGCAGCTTTTAGGCCTAAAACGACGATGGCCTTGCAAAGGTTCTCAAATCTAATGATGCTTAACAACTCACCTGACAAAGTTTTAGCTCTGTGAATATGTGTATTTTGAGAAAATAAAATAATATTAACACCCCCTCCCCTCCCACACCGGTCTGAAATATAGACACGCCCCTGCCCTATACACCAAATACGCGGAAACACACAGGTCCACAGTTCATGCATACGCACAATAACGAGAGTGTTTTCGTGCGTCTGTTTATGGTGTAAATGGAGGACACATACCCGGCGACACGAAGGTGAATTGGGGTTAGGGTTAGAATCGAGGACGACCTCGATTCAGATTCGTGTACAAAACCAATGAGAGCCGTCGGAAAACGTTAGAGTACAAACAAAGGAAATTTTCGAGAGGAACAAAGGAAACTCCTCGATTTACACCATAAACAAACGTGCATGAGTGTGTTCTTGTATCGTATTACGATCGAGGATCGAAACACAAAAGAAAACTAAGGGAACAAAGGATCCTCGATCGACGGTTTGCTTGTCCGAATTCGGTCCTCGATCGACGGTGCAAGCGCAAAGCAATGGGGATTGGGTATAGTAAAGGAACAAAGGAAAACACAATATCGATCCTCGGTCGTTATGTGGTTCACGACTGTGTGCGTGTGCACTCATTAATACACACGAGAGCTGTAGTCAACACACCCTTTAATAGCCAGGCACAGGGAAGCCTGCCCCCTTGAACTTGGCCGTCTTGCCTGGTACGCGGTAAACATCGAAATAGGGCGGTTTCAATGGTTACCAATAGTGCAGGTTGTTTGCTTGTCACTAATGTTGGCGGTTTGAGTTTGAGGAAGTAAATGTACAGTTCATTACTGTGCTCGCCCGTGCACGAAGGATGAGAACGTTTGTACAACTACAACTCCTAATTAAGTAAGATTAACCATTGGTAATTGCTTGAACTGTCAGTTTAAGCGTTTAATTGACCTGCCCGAAGTTTTCAATCATGGATGCCGAGAAATAAGCAAGAAAAACGGCGTTCGTTTTCAACCCGGCGGCGCCAGGCAGTTCTGGTTTTTCTTTCTTCTCGCGATCGCCGTCTGGTGTGTATTACAAAATATCTAGCGCAATCATTTTGCTGGATGCCTAGAATCATTATTTACTTTTGAATAAGTAAGATATTTCTTAATAATTCGGTAGTAAACATTTTCGGTATATGCAAATGGTGCGGTTTCATATATTCTTTCTTAGAGTGGAATGATTTGCCGGCACCCTGAACTCATCAGAGGCTACCATGATTTCAACTTGCCTTGTACATGTACTACTACTACTAGTACTACTTGCTAACTAACCGCGAATAGGCCAGTAGTACATGTACATCAAGAACTGTATTGCTGCCCAGTACTCGGAGCTGAGTGAACTATTCCTGTGGTTTGCCCATGTTGCATTTAGTTGGCGATTGGGCGATAGTCGTGGTTGGACTCTTTTCAAATTGGCCAGGTAAGCTTCTTCTTTTTCTAAAATATTGTAAAGATCAACCCACTAATTGACAACTGAAATAACGGGGAGAAAACAAAAACTTGTGACAGGCGTCAAACGGCCATCCTAAACATTCAATTCTTTTTTTAGTACAGTTCATGTTTTGTGGGGTAATTATCCGTGGCTTAATTTCCTTCAAATGGAGCAATGTATTTCAAAATGGGAAAATCAACACCGTTGCAGAATTGATGGTACAAAGTGTGACGCAAAAAATTGACATTATATGAACGAAAAAAGAACAATGTTCACCGTGGTCGTTGTCTGTCCTGAAGTCAACTTGAAATTACAATCGAAGTTGGCTGAATGATTTCTAACCTCAACCACCCCAAGAAACAGTCATATTGGAATTTGTATTTAGTAAATGTAAGGGGGGGGGGAATCCACACATCTAGTTTTTACTTGAATGAACTTGATAGAGTAGTCCCCCTGTTTATTTTATTTCTTTTATTAAAACACCCACATGTGTGGTTTTCCCTGTACTTCCCATGTAGCAAAATAGACCCATGAGTAGTTAAGAGTGGGCCCCCCTAGTATGACCCAAGACGAAGGAATGTTCCCAGCCTTGTGTAGGACATGCCCTGAGACAGTTTACTCTAATAAGCAGACAATTTCCCCAACCCAACCTGCCTAAATGGGTCAGTCTGCTAGACTGTACTCTGGTGAGTGTTTCCATTGTTTATTTGGATTGTCTTTGGTTATAAAATTAGTGGCATTGATATTTAAGTTGTTTTTCTTATAATTAGTTTGATGGATTATAATTGTATAAGTTTCTTTGATATTAACAACAAAGTGGAGAAGTGAAGTTTTGGTTCCAAGTTTTGATGACTCAATCGGTGGAATTAGTTCTTTTGATTTTTTTGTTTTTGCGGAAAAAGTTAATTATGATTTTGTTCGAAACCCTTGCCCATATCCTTTATATTTTCTTGGTAATATTGTGACTTTGTGCACCATTTTAGAAGAGCGATGTATAATATTGCACCATTTGAAAGTTAAGGATTTAATAGAAGCTCAGCATTATTTTTGGGGAACATGTGGTCCTACACTGCAAAAACTGTGGTGTTAAATTGTACACCAATGGCGTAAAATTTGATTATTTCCTGGTGTTTATTTTGGGCAAGGATTTGGGTGTTGAATAACACCAGTTTGGGAATCAAATTATTTGAACACCAATTTTGGTGTACACCCTGATAGCAAAATTTCACGTGGATATAACGCCATTCTAGCGAAAAGATATACTGTTTTAACACTATAATTGTGTACATATTAACTGCATGTACAAATTACGTAATGAAATATTACCAAGAACTGACATATTACACATTACACATCCATATACAATAATAACCTTTTCCTACTGAATACGTACTACACACATAGCCACTGCCGTTAGATAGTTTTATACTGCGCTTTTTTGTCCACGACGAAGTCACAGCTAGTTTTTATGAATAATGTCAAAATTTGAAAACGAATAAAATGTAACGCGAATTTTTAACTATGTTTGCACAAAAATCTAAATTCAATCACGGAATCGTTTAAATAATTACATATTAGGCCTATGGCAACAAAAATGATTTGTTGAACTAAATACAACAATTTAACATCGACTATTGTTAACATATCCCATAATATCTTATCGACTAATCAGAGGGCTTTATTTCACACACGCATGCGCACTAGGTCAAATTTAACACCAAAAGTACGTAACTGATTTGAAACTAATACTTCAAGAATCATTTTACTCCATTTTAACACCAATTTTCATTCCAAAAGAATAAAAAAACATTGGTGTTAACATTTTAACACCACAGTTTTTGCAGTGTATACAGCCTTGCCAGAGACAATGAATAGACTTGTTTCAGTCAAACATTGTGAGCTCAAAGTTTACGGGCTTTTGCCAACTGCTGTGTGAGTTTGAATGCATTGTTGATGCAAATACTTAAGTGTGTATACATTGACTGCAGGCTGACTGGTGGCTACTCTAACGTGTTGCAGCCTTTTCCCCAAAAACAATTATGGCGATTTGTGTATGTTTTCCTTTGCAAGTCAATAATAATGTACCTTACGTTGTACGTGTACGTTTTTCAAATTCGGTCACTTTCTTTTTGACTCGCCTTGTGCCTGTTCCGTGTCGATTGAAACAATTCCAAGTTGTATTGAACAATTTCAATTTGTTCGACCGTACTTTTGTGTTGTTTTTTCAGTTTGTGTTCATTGCTATAATTTTTCTATTTGAACGAAATCTAAATAGTTAATCCAACGTGTAGTCTCCAAAACGTCTTTTAAAATTGCTGTCTAGTTGTTCTTTTCCCTCGGCTACTGATTTTCTTAAGGATTTCCTGATAACTTATTGGCTAATCGTTTTTAACATGAATTTCGGGTTTTCGAAGTACGAAAACTCGTCTAACGTGATGCTAGATATTTCATGATCCTTTGCAAAATAATGTTTAGTCTTGAATACAAAAGTGCAATGTTTTGTATAACCTTTTTGTTACAACCAAATAATGTTAAAGGGATCGTATACGTTTGGTAATGACTCCAACAATTTATGACAATAAAAACGTACTTGGTAAGTACAGCTTTGGATAGTATGCATTTTTAGAAACCTTTCACTTCGAAGTACTGCGGTTATGGAAAAAGATATCACTTTTTATCCTCATAGATTTGAATCTGAAAAAATTGAAAATTTGACGTTTCTCTGCATTATTATCTGCATTAATAATCTGCATTATTGCAATGCAGATTGTTATTCCTGCGTGGACACAACCACTCCAGATTTTCGGCAATATCTCAAAATCGCTAGCACCTTTTGAAATGAAATGTTGACAGGTTAGTTTTATGGTATATATCTATAACTGTATAGGATTGAAACAAACAATGGGTTCCAATTACCAAACGTATACTAATACGATCCCTTTAAACGATAACTGACACTGTACTTCAACCCGAACATATTGCTGCGTATGGATACCCTAACTATTTAAGTCACCTCCCCATTAGACGTAATTTCATGTCGTAAATCCATGCCGTTTCTTTTGGTTGCACGAAAGTTGTCTTACACCACACGTAAGTCAGAATGCGTACTGCAAAAAAAGTGTTATTTTGGGGGTTTTATTTACAGGATGCATGTTTGATTGTATTGCAAAGTGATTCGCTTTTAGTGCCGTGTTGGTTCTACTTTTAGGGTTTGGTTTTAAGTTATGTTTAAGTTTGCTTCAGTTCAGAGTTCTGGTTTTTACATTTTAGAATTGGGTGTTGGTTCTTCCTGAAGTTAAAATAATACACAACTTTAGTTTTGTTTAACAAATACATTTCTGTGTAGTTTGTGAAGGAAGTAAACCGAGATGGCCGGGTTTGACAGCATGAACACGACCACATACACACCGGATGCTACTGGAAGTGACGGATATTTCCCCTGGCACTTGGTAGCTATTGGCGTGATCGTTTCAATACTGGTTGCAGTAATTCTAGCAGTGTTGGGATTTGTGAGAAGGTGTACATGTTGTAAGTGCCAAAGGGGTATTAATAATGGCAGGATTGAACGCCATATTGTTTACAAGTCATTGTACACAATCTAATTGCATATACGTCGGAGATTGAGTGGAAACCTCAAACTTAATTTTGCATAAAAAATAGGTAACCATTATCGACAGAAGACAATAAAATTATAATAATACTGACACATGCAATTACAGAAAGTAAGTTCGTGGTTCCATGCGATTCGACTCTCTGCTGTGCTGAAAACTATCACGATTTCATAAACACATAACTTTTGATGTTTTTTAATTGAAGTTATTTAAAACACGTAAAACAGTTTGACTATATAGGCAGTGGTCATTGATTAAGGGTTTGCGCCCTTAAAAAAATCGTTGCCATGAAATAATTGTATTTTTCAAAAGTAATGACTTATTGTGTTGTTGTTGTTGTTGCAGATATATACAAGAAAGCTAGAGGTGAGTGACATTTCTATTATTCAATTTTAAAAATTCAGAATCTATTTTTAAAGAACAAACCGTACAATAACATAATTATGAAAATATCTCCATACACATTTATCAAAGTTACCGAATCACTTTAGATTTTAATATTGGAATACACATTTTGTTATGAAATCTCAGACTTCCTGTATTCAGAACGATGACTCGTGCATGCGTTGGTTTGTGGTTATTGCAATTTGTTTTTGATCTTACATCTTCATCCAGCACGAACACAACCACGAGCCCAGGATGACCCGATGGAATTAGAACCATTTAATGCTGAGGCAGGTAAGACTTCATCTGTGTTCGCATGACAACGTAAATGTACATCTTAAAAAGCCGTATTGCAAGTTCAGAATTAATTTGTTTAATATCCAAATAAACAAACCGTATAATAACTTAATTATAAAAATATTTCTATAAACATTTATCAAAGTAACCGAATCAATTTAGATAATTTAATATTGGAATACACATTTTGTTATGAAATCTCAAACTTCCTGTATTCAGAACGATGACTCATGCATGTGTTCGCATGACAACGTAAATGTACATCTTAAAAAGCCGTATTGCAAAGAACACCTGCCAGTTGTTAATTAATCTTTTCCCAGCCCTACTGCTATGACAATACAACTATTTATATAAATGACCGACTGTCTTGTTAAGATAAGATCATTTTGTTAAACTAGTTAAACTGAGATGAAATCGTTATCATTTACTCAACAGACACCGTACTTAGAACTGTCCAGGACAAACTTCGAAATGTGTACAAGAATTTAATTATCTTCAAAGGATCAGTAAACTCCCCATGGTCACGAGCAGACGTTGACGAGCTTTGGACCGAGTTGCAGCTCTTTCAAGCCATTGACAGCACTTTTTACGAACATTTGAATACCCTGCACGGGACAATTCCTGTGCAGAAACCTCATAAAATACCCCTGGACTCTTGGGCAGATTTGCTTATTCCAGAAAAGATAAAGAATTTGATGATAATTCTCTCAGGCGGGGCTTGGTTTGGAAAAACGACTCTTTTCAAGAAAGTTTCACACACTGTCTTGGTCAACATCTAACCAACTTGCCAAATTCAAACTGTTGTTCTTGATCGAGCTGGAAAAAAACATATAGCATCATTGACTCGATATTCGACCAATTCTTCCCGAAGGATAAAAGGCCAGGTCGTGTTGATTTAATTAGAACCATTACTGACAACCAAAACGAAAGTGTGTTCTTATTGGACGGTTTGGATGAACTTCAGTACAGTTTTCTTGAACCTTCAGGAGACACATACTGCATGTATAATGTGTTACGTAACCAGGTCTTACAAAGCCGCGTGTTTGTATCAACGCCATGCGAAATTTACTTAAATTTAAATATGATTACAAAATAAAAGCCCAAAAGAACTTTTGTGCGACGAGTTGTACATAAAGCATAATATACCAAATACCATTGTACAAACCATGTGAACGCATTTACAGTTGTAATGTCGTTTAATCGGATTTTGTACATCTGCTTCCAGGACACGGATATCAACGAGCACCAACGGATGAAGAGAACGAATCAAACCCGTCGAGTTCTGTCACAGGTAAACACTCAGTTTCAGACAGTTTTTATCCACAATAAGCACATACAATTAAATAGACGTCATTTCATCCTTTCAACCGATTTCGTTTCTCTACGGGATACGTTCATTGCACTTCTAATAAAGACTGCACATCAGAAATTTGCCTCATGCCTTTTGAATTTTCTTCTTTACTTGAGACGACAAACAGACAAAAACTAATCTCTTACTTCCAAAAATATCAAGTTCCGATTGAAGTTAAGACTGAAGTTATTTCTTTTCAGTGTTTTTCCCTTTCATCGAATACCACAGAATGATGTTCTCGTTGTGTCATAATTGTCCCTGATATGCAGCTTCAAACTCGATATTAGTGAGTGGAATGCTAACATGGGTTTTGTTCTCGTTTTAGGCGTGATGACCCTTCTGGAGCGGTGTCAGCAGCAACTTACCAGTTACTACAAGGATAAAACAAGCGCCATCCCTGCACACCCCCTAGACTCCTCCAAGAACGTAGATATTGACAAGTTCTTTTCTGAATTACAACTCACTCAGGAAGAGGAAGGTATTAAGAAGGTGCATGAACCCACGCGTTTACGGGATGAGACACGGAATCTAGATAAACCCGTAACAAAACCCCTAAATTCTTGGGAAGACATATTTAAAGCTGCAGTCGGAAAGCTTAGGATCCTTCTTTCAGGCGGGGCAGGGTTTGGCAAGTCAACTCTTTTATTGAGAATTGCAAACGCGTGCACCGATCCAAAGTCAGTAATGGCAAAGTTCAAGCTTGTGTTTCCGGTGACGTTGAGGGAAATGCAACAGACAAGTTGCATCATCGAGGCCATACACGACCAGATTTTACCAACTATTGACAAGACAGATTTAAAGAAACTTATTGATGAAAACGAAGAGGACACAGCTTTCCTATTGGATGGACTGGATGAGATTCCGTCTGGTGTTCTCAATTCTCCGGCCCCAGAAGGTGGCTATGGGATTAAGGACATCTTGCATAACAAGGTGCTAAGACGCAGTACTGTCTTAGTATCGACTCGGCATCACATGGTGCATTTTGCCACTGACGGATACCCAGACTACGCTCGAGTTGAAATATTGGGCTTCACGTTCGAAACAGCAAAGAAATACATATCATCCTACTTTGCTGAAATCGATGCCACCAACCAAGGGAAATCATTAATCTCACACTTGGAAAACAGTTCGTTGCTGCGCACACTAGCACATATTCCAATCATTGTACTCTTCCTGTGCATAGTTTGGGAAAATAAGTCTAAATTGCCTGATAAAGTAACAGAGCTTTACACAGATTTTGCCAAGGCGTTAGTCAGTCGCCAATGTAATGAAGGCGAGGAAAAGGTGTCGCTAATGAATTCAGTCCTTTGTGGACTGGGTAAAGTCGCTCTGGAAGGGTTACTAGACCCCAAGGGGGAAAGGCTAGATTTCATTTCCGAAGAATTTGAAGAAAAACACTTGAAGGATGGGTGTCGGTTGGGTTTCCTTCAAATAGAAACTCATACGAGTGGCGTAAAGAAAGTGAAGGTGGTAACCTTCTTACACAAGTCCATCCAAGAATACTGTGCAGCGTACTACTTTGCCAATTTGTATCATGCAGACGAAGATGAGTTTCATGAGAGGTTGAAGCAGATCAATCCAGACAATGTCCTTGCATTAGAACATCTGCTTCGGTTTGCATGCGGTATATCATCAAAGTCACCGGCTACTGGGCTTATCCTTGAGCACATACAACAACAACGTAATGATGGAAGAAGGCTTGACGAGGTTACACTGCAGAAGTTGTTGCGCCTGTTGTTGTTTGAGTCTGGGGCTGATGAAATGGCTGATAAGCTAGAAAGATCAACTGAGGTTAACTGTGATGGTCAGGAGGATCTGTTAGCCACGCAGTACACTCTAAAAACAGATTGGTTGACAATAACCAAAATATTGGTCGATTTCAACCAATCCAGTTGGTAGATATGTGGATAACCAAAATATTGGTTAAAATAACCAATCTGTTATTTGTTACCTATTCAACCAAACCATATTGGTTATAACACCAACCAATGCAATGTTGGTTAATTTAACCAATCCACAATGGTAGGACTCCAACCAATTTGTATTGGTTACCACGTAACCAATCCATATCGGTTATAGCACTAACTAATACATAATGGTAGGGCTGCAACCAATTCAAATTGGTTAACACGCAACCATTTGCATTGATTAAAACAAATGCAAAAATACAATATTGGTTATTTCAACCAATTTATAATGGTTAGGCTACATACGTTGACAAATTAGGTAATGAAATAATACCAATGGAATTAACTTATCACACATTGCAATCACGCATACATACAATAATAACCTATTAGATATTACCTACTGAACACTTACTACAAATTTAGCTGTTGCCGTTGTTAGTTTTATAGTACGCTTTTTTGTCCACGACGAAGTCACAGCTAGTTTTTATGAATAATGTCAAAATTTAAATACGAATGAAATGTAATGTGAATTTTTCACTATGTTTGCACAAAAATCTAAATTCAATCATGGAATCGTTTGAATAATTACATATTATGGTAACAAAAAATGCATTTTGGACTAAATACTACAATTTAACATCGACTATTGTCAAAACAAATTTCCTCGCTTTTGATTGGTCAGTTGCTGTAGGTACATTTCCTACAAGCTCAACCAATATGACTGGTTGAAGGCCAACCAATCTATTGGCAATAGATTGGTTAATACCTTGGTTACAAGCTCAACCAATATAACTGGTTGAAGGACAACCAATATATTGGTTATAAATGACCAATAGATTGGTTGATACCTTCAACCAATATGACTGGTTGACGGACAGCCAACGCATTGGTTAGGCTTTAACCAACACATTGGTTAAAAACAACCAATATGGGGTCAACCAATTAGATTAGTTGGTCTTTTAACCAATCTGTTTTTAGAGTGCAGTGTCTCCCACGCGTTTGTCGAATGCAGGTCGCATGAAGAATTGGTGCTGGGACCCACTGGGACCCACTGGGACCCACTGGGACCCACTGGGACCCACTGGGACCCACTGGGACCCACTGGGACCCACTGGGACCCACTGGGACCCACTGGGACCCACTGGGACCCACTGGGACCCACTGGGACCCACTGGGACCCACTGGGACCCACTGGGACCCACTGGGACCCACTGGGACCCACTGGGACCCACTGGGACCCACTGGGACCCACTGGGACCCACTGGGACCCACTGGGACCCACTGGGACCCACTGGGACCCACTGGGACCCACTGGGACCCACTGGGACCCACTGGGACCCACTGGGACCCACTGGGACCCACTGGGACCCACTGGGACCCACTGGGACCCACTGGGACCCACTGGGACCCACTGGGACCCACTGGGACCCACTGGGACCCACTGGGACCCACTGGGACCCACTGGGACCCACTGGGACCCACTGGGACCCACTGGGACCCACTGGGACCCACTGGGACCCACTGGGACCCACTGGGACCCACTGGGACCCACTGGGACCCACTGGGACCCACTGGGACCCACTGGGACCCACTGGGACCCACTGGGACCCACTGGGACCCACTGGGACCCACTGGGACCCACTGGGACCCACTGGGACCCACTGGGACCCACTGGGACCCACTGGGACCCACTGGGACCCACTGGGACCCACTGGGACCCACTGGGACCCACTGGGACCCACTGGGACCCACTGGGACCCACTGGGACCCACTGGGACCCACTGGGACCCACTGGGACCCACTGGGACCCACTGGGACCCACTGGGACCCACTGGGACCCACTGGGACCCACTGGGACCCACTGGGACCCACTGGGACCCACTGGGACCCACTGGGACCCACTGGGACCCACTGGGACCCACTGGGACCCACTGGGACCCACTGGGACCCACTGGGACCCACTGGGACCCACTGGGACCCACTGGGACCCACTGGGACCCACTGGGACCCACTGGGACCCACTGGGACCCACTGGGACCCACTGGGACCCACTGGGACCCACTGGGACCCACTGGGACCCACTGGGACCCACTGGGACCCACTGGGACCCACTGGGACCCACTGGGACCCACTGGGACCCACTGGGACCCACTGGGACCCACTGGGACCCACTGGGACCCACTGGGACCCACTGGGACCCACTGGGACCCACTGGGACCCACTGGGACCCACTGGGACCCACTGGGACCCACTGGGACCCACTGGGACCCACTGGGACCCACTGGGACCCACTGGGACCCACTGGGACCCACTGGGACCCACTGGGACCCACTGGGACCCACTGGGACCCACTGGGACCCACTGGGACCCACTGGGACCCACTGGGACCCACTGGGACCCACTGGGACCCACTGGGACCCACTGGGACCCACTGGGACCCACTGGGACCCACTGGGACCCACTGGGACCCACTGGGACCCACTGGGACCCACTGGGACCCACTGGGACCCACTGGGACCCACTGGGACCCACTGGGACCCACTGGGACCCACTGGGACCCACTGGGACCCACTGGGACCCACTGGGACCCACTGGGACCCACTGGGACCCACTGGGACCCACTGGGACCCACTGGGACCCACTGGGACCCACTGGGACCCACTGGGACCCACTGGGACCCACTGGGACCCACTGGGACCCACTGGGACCCACTGGGACCCACTGGGACCCACTGGGACCCACTGGGACCCACTGGGACCCACTGGGACCCACTGGGACCCACTGGGACCCACTGGGACCCACTGGGACCCACTGGGACCCACTGGGACCCACTGGGACCCACTGGGACCCACTGGGACCCACTGGGACCCACTGGGACCCACTGGGACCCACTGGGACCCACTGGGACCCACTGGGACCCACTGGGACCCACTGGGACCCACTGGGACCCACTGGGACCCACTGGGACCCACTGGGACCCACTGGGACCCACTGGGACCCACTGGGACCCACTGGGACCCACTGGGACCCACTGGGACCCACTGGGACCCACTGGGACCCACTGGGACCCACTGGGACCCACTGGGACCCACTGGGACCCACTGGGACCCACTGGGACCCACTGGGACCCACTGGGACCCACTGGGACCCACTGGGACCCACTGGGACCCACTGGGACCCACTGGGACCCACTGGGACCCACTGGGACCCACTGGGACCCACTGGGACCCACTGGGACCCACTGGGACCCACTGGGACCCACTGGGACCCACTGGGACCCACTGGGACCCACTGGGACCCACTGGGACCCACTGGGACCCACTGGGACCCACTGGGACCCACTGGGACCCACTGGGACCCACTGGGACCCACTGGGACCCACTGGGACCCACTGGGACCCACTGGGACCCACTGGGACCCACTGGGACCCACTGGGACCCACTGGGACCCACTGGGACCCACTGGGACCCACTGGGACCCACTGGGACCCACTGGGACCCACTGGGACCCACTGGGACCCACTGGGACCCACTGGGACCCACTGGGACCCACTGGGACCCACTGGGACCCACTGGGACCCACTGGGACCCACTGGGACCCACTGGGACCCACTGGGACCCACTGGGACCCACTGGGACCCACTGGGACCCACTGGGACCCACTGGGACCCACTGGGACCCACTGGGACCCACTGGGACCCACTGGGACCCACTGGGACCCACTGGGACCCACTGGGACCCACTGGGACCCACTGGGACCCACTGGGACCCACTGGGACCCACTGGGACCCACTGGGACCCACTGGGACCCACTGGGACCCACTGGGACCCACTGGGACCCACTGGGACCCACTGGGACCCACTGGGACCCACTGGGACCCACTGGGACCCACTGGGACCCACTGGGACCCACTGGGACCCACTGGGACCCACTGGGACCCACTGGGACCCACTGGGACCCACTGGGACCCACTGGGACCCACTGGGACCCACTGGGACCCACTGGGACCCACTGGGACCCACTGGGACCCACTGGGACCCACTGGGACCCACTGGGACCCACTGGGACCCACTGGGACCCACTGGGACCCACTGGGACCCACTGGGACCCACTGGGACCCACTGGGACCCACTGGGACCCACTGGGACCCACTGGGACCCACTGGGACCCACTGGGACCCACTGGGACCCACTGGGACCCACTGGGACCCACTGGGACCCACTGGGACCCACTGGGACCACCCCCCCCCCCCCCCCCCCCCACCACCACTTATTCAAAAACCTGGCGATCGGGATGACGCCGGGGCTAATTTAAATAAACCTTTGTTGTTAAAAGAAATAGATTAAGTCAGAGAATAGACTCGGAACTGTAGATTCGTCCATTCTTTTTAACATAATTTATCAAACATTTCAACTTTGCTTCATCCTAACGTTATTGTTAATCTGGGATATTACTTTTGGTAGAGATGCAAATGACTCTTTATCCCTGGATTTTATGTCAATTATAACATATCAACTGATGCAAAAACAAAAACAGATTTTGGCACAAGTCTGTATAGCATGTTTGCACAACTATGTAAGTGATAGCTGAACACGAATTTAAACGTATAGACAGTTCACTAATGTGTTTCTGTGCTGATTGTATATTACGCGATTCTTTTGTAAGATATTATCTGCATTCCGCAGACTCCCATTTTTAGCTATACATGTACAATGCTTTACTCGCAGATATATGCGTTTGGAACAGTTGTATATATTTCTTTTCTTATTGACCTTTAAAATAAAACAAATTTACCCGAATTTCTGGGTGAAATACTAAACTAAACTAACTTTCAGGGTTTTTTTTTTAATGAAAATGTTGATGCGTCCCGGTTTTTTGTATCTGTATGCTTCTTTGTTGGAGTTTGATGTAAAAAACAGTTCTTTTTCGAGTTGTCCTTCGCTTCCCGGGCAAAGACAACTTGTAGCAAGTTTTCTCCTGTGGGCTTCGAACAGAGAAGACCAGCATACATTGGCTCCGGCAATGCTTATAATGTAAACCACGTGGGAGGGTAACCTTCATAGAAACTCCCAGTGAGTAACGTTGCAATTTGTGTGAACTTTTTGTGAGAGAATTGTGTCAATTTTGTGACCTTATATTTCAGCAGCTATAGCCATGTGTTGACATTTGACCATTTTATTGTACTACAGGCTTAAATAATACTGTGCATTTAGTATTATGTGTTGTCTTGTAAAATTATATTCAGGAGATAGTCGTCAGTATACATAGCCAATAGTCTTTGTTTTATTGCATATTTGGTCGAATGCTTGTCCGCTTTAACGTGGGTGTGGTCCGCTACAATAATATATCGAACACGACAACTGAAAATGTTTTTTGAGCACATGTTAATTTCCAGGACTGGACATCCTTTTTATGGTGTTTTTGTTGTTGTTTAAAGCTACGCATTTCAGGCATTGATGCAAGGAAACAGTAATCATGCAGCCAATTATTTTCACTTACAAAATCATTTTGTAAATTTCTTATTCTGTATTATTACTATTAATGTTCAAACTGTATTTCTACATTTCTGATAACCTTTTATTAAGTAGCAGTTGGCTCATTTTCTGCCTAAGAAATAAAAACCGATATCAGAGATAATGTTTATCTTGGGTAATCAGTGTTTTCCTTCAACTCTTATTCATTAACCACACAAAAACTTATCAATGAAGACTTCGCTGGTGGTATTCCAATGTTATGTATTTTTCCAAGAGAGAGGGGAAAAAAAAGATTTTAGAGAATTCATCGGTATATGTTTTTCCTACAAAGTATTTTTCTATAATTTTTTTTAAAGGAGGCTGTCTCTCGGCGTCTCTCGGTGTCTCTCGGCATCTCTCGGCATCTTGCCGCTGATCACCCACACTTAATTCAGTTGAACATTTAGCTACACATTATTATACCCGCGAGACCAGTGCGATGCATGTACGATTAGCATAGAGGGCGCTAGATGCTTTCTCCTAGCTGCCAGGGAGAATTCACAGCGGGAGGTTTTCTTTTAAAACTACGGCATCAAACGCAAAACAAGAACGAATAAAATCACCCAGTAAATTGCCTGGTTATATTCCCGCCATTTTCTTGTCCGTTCATTTGTCTGCTCTCTTGCCAAAAACAAAATGTTTCAACAATTAAAATATCTCCAGTTTCTGCGGCTATTCACCTTTTGCAACCAAACAGATCTAAAAAGTCCACCGTTTGACACCGTGCATAGTTCAAACGACATGACACCTACGTGGAGCTAAGACGAGAGTATCAAGAAGAGAACGGCGCATGCGCTCAACCATGAAATACTTCAGCAGTGTCAATAAAACGCACCCGGGAAATAATTAATAAATATTTTAAATCTTGCAATATGAGCGGGGTGACTGACTTCAAGTGGCATTGACTTATTACCTGCTCAGGTGTTTGCATTCTAAAAACAAATTAACCATGTGTATCCTTATTGAGTGATCCCAACAATGTCGCTTCCAAGTTTTTGTATCGTAAACTTGGCGTGATCCCTGACACACGAAATTCTGGTGTTTATGACCCGACTAGCGCCCTCGAACAAAGATACAATTGACAATTTGGGAGACCGCCAACATAGGGCAAGATAGCTCAGTTGGTAGAGCGCCGGTCCGGTATTCCGGAGGTCGCAGGTTTAAATCCCGCATTGCCAATTTCTTTGTTCACTTTGAAATTCATGCAAATTTACCTAGTCAGTTTTCCTTGTGGTTTGTTTGTGTATTTTTAATTTAAATGTGAATTTAAGAAAACGTATGTGCCAATCGGGTCGCATGAAATAAAAGCAGGGAAGTTGTGAGGGAACGGTATTTCTATAACACCATTGTACGCACCGCACTGTGTGAGAATAATGTTTTGTCATTTACACAATATGACATAAATTATAGCTAGGCGAGTTTGGTTGGATTCAGTTCTAGTACACGGCATGGTGGATTGTGCTGCTTCAGTGCTACATTTAACTTTGCAATTATTTAACCCAAAAATAATGGTTCATTGGACAGATTAACGTCACATCAATGTGTGAAGTAAGTATGTATTATTCATAGATGTATGTGAGTATATTTGGCAAGTTCATAGCTGCCTATATTTTACTAAATATGCGTGAATTCTGAATGCAAAACTCGGGCATTATTTGTAAACATGTATGTGTAAACATGTGTGGTGTATTTTACAGCAGCCATTGGAGCGTTCCGACTTCTACGTATTCTGTATGGACCATTAGATGTGGAAGTCACATGTGCTGATACTGGGGTAAGGGTCTAGTTTGTCCCCAAATTATGTAGACCATAATATCAGAATATCAGACTCTTTCGTAATAATTATATTTTGTGTAAGACTCTTTATGACAATATTTTTTTAGAGAGCATTTTTGTTTTAATTTATACCTTTCAAAAGGTTTGCGAATAAAAAAATGGTGGAGAGGTATACTATGATTTTTTTATAAATATACAAAATTTAGATTTCGAGCAAAAGGAGGTTTTAAGAGATTTTTCAAAATAAGAAGGTACTGTTAGGCATAAAAAAAAAATGTTATGTTGGCGTAACGGGCCCAAAAAAAATAGGGTAGGTAAGTAGGGATTTTATTATTATTTTTTTTTTTCCCTCCCAGCAATGAAAATGATATGTTTTCTAATTGTTTAAGCCGGTAGTGATACACGATAGCGTGTCCAGGTTCAATATATACACAATCCACACACACAACAATGAGAAACGGTCAGAAATGGTTTCAAACGTATTTATAACTAGATTTATATAGATTTTAATCATTAAATTTCGTCCCTTGAAAAAACAATATCCAGGGTCGGCCGTATTTTTAGGGTCGGTCGGGTTACGCCAACATAACATTTTTTTTTGTTATGCCTTATACAACTACTAAATGCCATGAATACTTATTTTACGGCTTTGGAAATAAGCAATCCGATTTTCGCTTCAGTTGATCCCCAAAAGAGCAAAGATGATTTAAATGGTCTTTTTAAAATGTTTGATAATTATACATGTAAGTATTCCTGGAGAAACATGACTTTTTTAATTTCAGGTACTTTGATTGTATACACATGAAATATAAATCCAACGACCTACCGAAGCCCTTTTGATTTCAATACATGTACATATACAGGGTCACAGTGCTCAATAAAAGAGTGCATATTGTGCGCATTTAATGCTCCCATTGTGATGATTATAAATGGCTTGTGAAAGCCACACTCCGAATTTATAAACTATACACCAAATACACGGAAACACACGGTCCACAGTTCACAATAGGTACTGCACAAACGAGAGTGTTGGCCAACACACCCTTCAATGGCGCCCCCTTGAACTTGGCCGTCTTGCCTGGTACGCGGTAAACATACCAAATAATATAATGGTTTCAATGGTTACCGATAGTGCAGGCTGTTGCTTGTCACTTGTTGGCGGTTTGAGTTTCAGAAAGTAAATGTACAGTACATACATGTATACTGTGCTCGTACAGTAAGTTATAGTACACTATAACAGGACATCTAGCGCAATCATTTTGCTGCATGCCTAGAATCATTATTTACTTTTAAATAAGTAAGATATTTCTTAATAATTCGGTAGTAAACATTTTCGATATCTGCAAATGGTGTATTCTACCATTCACACTAGGCTACAAATCCGGAGCGGTTTCATTTAGGCTATTCTTTCTTGAGTGGAATAATTTGCCGGCACACTGAACTCATCAGAGGCGACCGTGATTTCAACCTGCCTTGTACTACTACTTGCCAAACCGCGAACAGGCCAGTATAATGTACAAGAAGAACTGCACTGTCTTGCAGAACCAGAAACGTTATAAGTACTCGGAGCTGAGTGAACTATTACTATTGGCGGTTGAGCGATAATCGTGGTCGGACTCTTAAACTTGTTTTAATCAGCCAGGTAGGCTAAGCTTTTTCTTGTTCTATTCTAAAATTGTAAAGATCGACACACTGATTGACAAAAGGGAGAACACAGAAACGTGTGGCCGACGACAAACGGTCATTCTTTAGTGTTCATGTTTTGTGGAGTAATTATCCGTGGCTTAATCTCTTTCAAATGGAGCAAATGGAACGTGAAATTACAATCGAATTTGGCTGAATGATTTCTAACCTCAACCACCCCAAGAAACATTCGTATTGGAATTTGTATTTAGTATACATATTAAAGCACTTTTGTACTTTTTCTTTTAAACAATAATGTACCAACCATTTTATTGCAAATTACAATTTTGAGGCGATAATTCTTCGATTTAAGGTCTTCAAAAACGCGCCACCGGGGATGAACGTTGAGGCTATGATGGTCTGCAACTCAACTTCCTTCACATTATACTTTTGACTTGTACATTTTATTTCTGAAGGAAGTAAACCGAGATGGCGGGGTTTGACAGCATGAACACGACCACATACACACCGGATGCTACTGAAAGTGACGGATATGACCCCTTGGTAGCTACTGGCATGATCGTTAAAATAGTTGCAGGAATTTTCACGCCACTGGTAGCACTGTTGGCAACTTTTCTTACATATTGTAAGTGCCAAAGGGGTATTAATAATGTCAGGATTGAACGCCATATTGTTCACTTGCTTTATACGCCCCTCTAAAAAGAATTTAGTGTACACAAATCTAATGGCATTATATGTTGGAGAGGGAGTGGAAACCTTTCAAACTTAATTTTGCTTTGAAAAAGGGTAACCCATATCGACACAAGATGATAAAATAATAATAATACCAGCATATGCAATTACAGGAAGTAAGCTCGTGGTTCTATGCGATTCGACTCTCTGCTGCGCAATTTTAAGTTTATAAACTATACGATTTCATAAACACATAACTTTCGATTTTCTTTAATTAATAACAGATATTTAAAACACGTAAAACAGTAGGTCATAGGCAGGGGTCTGCGCCCTTAAACAACATTGTTGCCCTGAAAACAATTATATCTGTTAAAAGTAATGACTTATTGTGTTATTGTTGCAGATATATACAAGAAAAATAGAGGTGAGTGCATATTTCTATTTTGGAAAATCTTTCGGCATTCGAAACTTACTTAAATTTAATTATGATTTCAAAATAAAAGCCCAAAAGAACTTTTGTGCGACGAGTTGTACATAAAGCATAATATACCAAATACCATGTATTATTTTGTAAACGCATTTACAGTTGTAATGCCGTTTAATCTGATTGTGTACATCTGCTTCCAGGACACGGGTATCAACGAGCACCAACGGATGAAGAGACCGAATTAAACCCGTCCAGTTCTGTCACAGGTAAACACTCAGTTTCAGACAGTTTCTATCCACAATAAGCACATACAAATAAATGTCATTTTATTCTTTCAACCGATTTTGTTTTTTCTATATGATACGTTCTTTGCACTTCTGGTCTCTCTGTGAGTGTATGGACTACACGTCAGAATTTTCTTCTTTACTTGAGACGAACAACAGACAAAAACTCATCTCTTACTTCCAAAAATGAAGTTAAGACTGAAGTTATTTATTTTCAGTGTTTTTCCCTTTCATCGAATACCACAGAGTGATGTTCTCGTTGAGTCATAATTGTCCCTGATATGCAGCTTCAAACTCGATATTAGTGAGTGGAAAGCTAACATGGGTTTTGTTCTCGTTTTAGGCGGGATGACCCTTCTGGAGCGGTGTCAGCAGCAACTTACCAGTTACTACAAGGATAAAACAAGCGCCATCCCTGCACACCCCCTGGACCCCTCCAAGAAAGTAGATATTGACAAGTTCTTTTCTGAATTACAACTCACTCAGGAAGAGGAAGGTATTAAGAAGGTGCATGAACCCACGCGTTTACAGGATGAGACACGGAATCTAGATAAACCCATAACAAAACCCCTACATTCTTGGGAAGACATATTTAAAGCTGCAGTCGGAAAGCTTAGGGTCCTTCTTTCAGGCGGGGCAGGGTTTGGCAAGTCAACTCTTTTATTGAGAATTGCAAACGCGTGCACCGATCCAAAGTCAGTAATGGCAAAGTTCAAGCTTGTGTTCCCAGTGACGTTGAGGGAAATGCAACAGACAAGTTGCATCCTCGAGGCCATACACGACCAGCTTTTACCAAATATTGACAAGACAGATTTAAAGAAACTTATTGATGAAAACGAAGAGGACACAGCTTTCCTATTGGACGGACTGGATGAGATTCCGTCTGGTGTTCTCAATTCTCCAGCCCCAGAAGGTGGCTATGGGATTAAGGACATCTTGCATAACAAGGTGCTAAGACGCAGTACTGTCTTAGTATCGACTCGGCCTCACATGGTGCGTTTTGCCACTGACGAATACCCAGACTATGCTCGTGTTGAAATACTGGGCTTCACGTTCGAAACAGCAAAGAAATACATAACATCCTACTTTGCTGAAATCGATGCCACCAACCAAGGGAAATCATTAATCTCACACTTGGAAGTTAGTTCGTTGTTGCGCACACTAGCACATATTCCAATCATTGTACTCTTCCTGTGCATAGTTTGGAAAAATCTGTCTAAATTGCCTGATAAAGTAACACAGCTTTACACAGAGTTTGCCGAGGCGTTAGTCAGTCGCCGATGTAATGAAGGCGAGGACAAGGTGTGGCTAATGAATTCAGTCCTTCGTGAACTGGGTAAAGTTGCTCTGAAAGGGTTACTAGATCCTGAGGGGGAAAGGGTAGTGTTCTCTTCCGAAGAATTTGAAGAAGACTTCTTGAAAGATGGATGTCGGTTGGGTTTCCTTCAACAAGAAACTTTCACGAGTGGCTTAAAGAAGGAGAAGGTGGTAACCTTCTTACACAAGTCCATCCAAGAATACTGTGCAGCGTACTACTTTGCCAATTTGTATCATGCAGACGAAGATGAGTTTCATGAGAGGTTGAAGCAGATCAATCCAGATAATGTCCTTGCCCTGAAATATCTGCTTCGGTTTGCATGCGGCATATCATCAAAGTCACCGGCTACTGGGCTTATCCTAGAGCAATTACAGCAACAACGTATAGAGGGAAGATGGATGGACAAGACTTCACTGCAGAAGTTGTTGCGCCTGTTGTTGTTCGAGTCTGGGGCTGACAAAATGGCCGATAAGCTAGACAGACCAACTGAGGTTGGATGTGATGGTCAGGAGGATCTGTTAGCCATGCAGTATTACTTGCAGTGTCTCCCACGCGTAGAACTCAATAATTTCATTGTCAAATGCAGATCGCATGAAGACTTGGTGCTGTTAAGGGCTATTACTGGTCTATTTCGTGACAACACTAACGTGATTCTTAGGTTTCGCGTCACCTGCAGATCGTACGAAGGCCTAGTAAAGCTGAAGCAGCTGCTACTGAGTGGTTACATCAGGCCAATGACGGGACTTGTCGCAGTGAAACCGTATAAAGTCATTTACGTCATGTCTGAACAAGCAGAAGAGGAGATGCAGATCATTCAGGAAACACTTGAACAGATAGATGAGAGGATTCGTGATCAATTACAGCTTGTCCTGGAAATTAATGAGATGTCTCACATTGATGATGATGACGTCTTACAATCCCTGTCCCGTATATGCAATCATATCGAAGTCGTCACTCTGCGTAACCGAGCTCGGCATGAAGACGTCATTAGACTTGCGAATGCATTCTATGGTTGCAATAAGCTGGAAGACGTCAATTTGTCCGATACCAACCTCCATGGTCACCTTGTCGGTCTAGATTCACTTGTTCCTCAGTCCCTGATGGCGATGAAAATGTCATCATGTGGACTGAATGACGAAGACGTCCCTGACCTGATCAGCATCCTCCCTGCCGGGCATGGTTTGTGGCGGTTAACCGTTCCCGGGAATGCATTCAGTGTGGATGGAGTGCAGACTCTTACTGCTCATCTCGGCAATCTACCGCGACTAAATATGTTTTGGCTTGATTACAAAGGTCCCGATGCAGAGCGTGTCAAGCAGATGGCCAAGCAAAATCTTCCAAATGTCAGCTTTGTTTAATTAACTGATAAAAATGACAACATCGAAGTGCTGGCAAAAGTTATCAGCGATGCGAAATTGACCCCAAAAAATTGATGTCACATAAGTTTAATAAAGTACACCATCGGTCATGGTTTGTTTTGCAATTAATTTGCTATTTAAAGGACCTATGTAACATAACTTATTAATCCTTGAAAATCCTCAGTTGTGTCACATTTAAAGTTGGGTTGTCCGCTTAAAAAAATAGATTTTCTTTTTTGAACGAATTTTGAAGGAACATCCTGTACTGTATACAAATAGTTCAGTTGTGCGCACTGGGACCCACTGGGACCCACTGGGACCCACTGGGACCCACTGGGACCCCCCCCCCCCCCCCCCCCCCCCCCCCCCCCTCCCCTCCTCCTCCTCCTTCTCCCACAAATTAGAAGCAGGACGCTCCTAAATAAGATTTGGAATTAAATTGATTATTTATTCGCCGTTGAACAATTTTTTTGTGGGATATCTCATTCGACAGCTCATAACATGCAATGCTGGGAAATGAACAATTCAATTTTAAAAATCTATTTCTCAGAGTGCAACTCCCTAAAAGCACGGACACACCAACTTTAATGTTTTCCTTAATATTCAGTTGGTGTTGCTTAATGGCAGTCTGGTGCCAGCATAGGTGTGGTGTCATTTCAGGCAGACATTAATGCTTTAGCTATTTCAGCACCTACATTTTCAAAATGTGGATGTCTTGCTGTTTTCTCCGATGATTTATTCTGTAGGACAGTAAACTTTCAGGCTATCCACTTGGCCGTTGTCTTTTGTAACTTGTGAGGTGTTTTTTTAGACTAAATTGAATCTGTTTCTTGTCTGTTGTACTTTGTACTTACGAATCTACTCTTGGCTGTACATTAAGTTAACAAAGACTGTAGATTAAGTTAACAAAGACTAACGTACTTAAATTCACAAAGCGCTCAGTTTGATAACAATAAGATCCACACTTATTCAAAAACCTGGCGATCGGGATGACGCCAGGGCTCATTTGAATAAACCTTTGTTGTTAAAAGAAACAAATTAAGTCAGAGAATTGACTCGGAACTGTAGATTCGTCCAATCTCTTTAACATAATTTATCATACAGTTCAACTTTGCTTCATGTAACGTTATTGTTAATCTAGAATATTACTTTTGGGATAGATGCAAATGACCCTTTATCTCTGGATTTTATGTCAATTATAAAATTTCAACTGATGCAAAAACAAAAACAGATTTTAGCACAAGTCTGTATAGCATGTTTGCACAACTATGTAAGTGATAGCTGAACACGAATTTAAACGTATAGACAGTTCACTAATGTGTTTCTGTGCTGATTGTATATTACGCGATTCCTTTGTAAGATATTCTCTGCATTTCGCAGACTCCCATTTTTAGCTATACATGTACAATGCTTTACTCGCAGATATATGCATTTGGAACAGTAATATTTCTTTTCTTATTGACCTTTAAAATAAAACAAATTTACCAGAATTTCTGGGTGAAATACTAAACTAAACAAACTTTCAGTTTCTTTTCTTTTATGAAAATGTTGATGTGTCCGGTTTTTTTTATCTGTATGCTTGTTTGTTAGAGTTTGATGTAAAAAACAGTTCTTTTTCGAGTTGTCCTTTGCTTCCCGCGCAAAGACAACTTGTAGCAAGTTTTCTCCTGTGGGCTTCGAGCAGAGAAGACCAGCATACATTGGCTCCGGCCATGCTCCTAATGTAAACCACGTGGGAGGGTAACCTTCATAGAAACTCCCAGTGAGTAACGTTGCAATTTGTGTGAACTTTTTGTGAGAGAATTGTGTCAATGTTGTGACCTTATATTTCAGCAGCTATAGCCATGTGTTGACATTTGACCATTTTATTGTACTACCGGCTTAAATAATACTGTGCATTTAGTATTGTGTGTTGTCTTGTAAAATTATATTCAGGAGATAGTCGTCAGTATACATAGCCAATAGTCTTTGTTTTATTGCATATTTGGTCGAATGCTTGTCCGCTTTAACGTGGGTGTGGTCCGCTACAATAATATATCGAACACGACAACTTAAAATGTATTATTGAGCACATGTTAATTTCCAGGACTGGACATCCTTTTTATGTTTGATTTCTTTAAAAAAGCTACAAATTTCAGGCATGAATGCAAGGAAACACTATACAGTAATCATGCAGCCAATTATTTTCACTTAAAACAAGAATTGTGTAAATTTCTTATTCTGTATTAATTGTTAAACTGTATTTCTACATTTCTGATAACCTTTTATTAAGTAGCAGTTGGCTCATGTTCTGCCTAAGAAATAAAAACCGATATCAGAGATAATGTTTATCTTGGGTAATTGGTGTTTTCCTTAAACTCTTATTCACTAACCACACAAAAACTTACCAATGAAGACTTCGCTGGTGGTATTCCAATGTTATGTATTTTTCCAAGAGAGAGGGGAAAAAAAAGATTTTAGAGGATTCATCGGTATATGTTTTTCCTACTAAGTATTTTTTTATAATTTTTTTAAAAGGAGGCTGTCTATCAAAGGCGGCATTTCTCGGTGTCTCTCGGCGTCTCTCGGTGTCTCTCGACATCTCTCGGCATCTTGCCGCTGATCACCCAGACTTAATTCAGTTGAACATTTAGCTACACATTATACCCGAGCGACAAGTGCGATGCATGTACGATTAGTATAGAGGGCGCTAGATGCTTTCTCCTAGCTGCCAGGGAGAATTCACAGCTGAAGGTTTTCTTTTAAAATACGGCATCAAACGCAAAATAAGAACGAATAAAATCACCCAGTAAATTGCCTGGTTATATTCCAGCCATTTTCTTGTCCGTTCATTTGTCTGCTCTCTTGCCAAAAACAAAATATGTTTCAACAATTAAAATATCTCCAGATTCTGCGGCTATTCACCTTTTGCAACCAAACAAATCTAAAAAGTCCATTGTTTGACACTGTGCCTATTTCAAACGACATGACACCTACGTGGAGCTAAGACGAGAGTATCAAAAAGAAAACGGCGCATGCGCTCAACCCTGACATATTTCAGCTGAATGGTGTCAATGAAACGCACCCGGGAAATAATTAGTAAATATTTTAAATCTTGCAATCTGAGCGGGGTGACTGACTTCAAGTGGCATTGACTCATTACCTGCTCAGGTGTTTGCATTCTAAAAACCATGTGTATCCTTATTGAGTGATCCCAACAATGTCGCTTTCAAGTTTTTGTATCGTAAAATTGGCGTGATCCCTGACACACGAAATGTTGGTGTTTATGATCTGACTAGCGCCCTCGAACAAAGATACCGACTGACAATTTGGGAGACCGCCAACATAGGGCAAGATAGCTCAGTTGGTAGAGCGCCGGTCCGGTATTCCGGAGGTCGCAGGTTTAAATCCCACATTGCCAATTTCTTTGTTCACTTTGAAATGTATGCAAATTTACCAAGTCAGTTTTCCTTGTGGTTTGTTTGTGTATTTTAAATTTAAATGTGAATTTAAGAAAACGTATGTGCCAATCGGGTCGCATAAAATAAAAGCAGGGAAGTTGTGAGGGTACGGTATTTCTATGACACCATTGTACGCACCGCACTGTGTGAGAATAATTGTTTTGTCATTTACACAATATGACATAAATTATAGCTAGGCGAGTTTGGTTGGATTCAGTTGTAGTACACGGCATGGTGGATTGTGCTGCTTCAGTGCTACATTTATCTTTGCAATTATTTAACCCAAATATAATGGTTCATTGGACTGATTAACGTCACATCAATTGTGTGAAGTAAGTATGTATTATTCATAGATGTATGTGAGTATAATTGGCAAGTTCATAGCTGCCTATATTTCACTAAATATGCGTGAATTCTAAATGCAAAAACTCGGGCATTCTTTGTAATGTTATGTAAACATGTATGTGTAAACATGACTTTTGTGTGGTGTATTTTACAGCAGCCACGGGAGCGTTCTGACTTCTATATGCGTCTTCTGTATGAACCATAATATATGTGGAAGTCACATGTGCTGATACTGGGGTAAGGGTCTAGTTTGTCCCCAAATTATGTAGACCATAATATCAGAATATCAGACTCTTTCGTAATAATTATATTTTTGGTAAGACTCTTTATGACAATATTTTTTTAGAGAGCATTTTTGTTTTAATTTATACCTTTCAAAAGGTTTGCGAATAAAAAAATGGTGGAGAGGTATACTATGATTTTTTTTATAAATATACAAAATTTAGATTTCGAACAAAAGGAGGTTTTAAGAGATTTTTCAAAATAAGAAGGTACTGTTATAAAACTAAATGCCATGAATACTTATTTTACGGCTTTGGAAATAAGCAATCCGATTTTCGCTTCAGTTGATCCCCAAAAGAGCAAAGATGATTTAAATGGTTTGTTTTTTTAATGTTTCATAATTATACATGTAAGTATCCTGGAGAAACATGACTTTTTAAATTTCAGGTCGGGGCTTTGGTTGTATACACATGAAATATAAATCCAACGACCTATCGATGCCCTTTTGATTTCAATACATGTACATACAAGGTCACAGTCCTTAATAAACAGTGCATATTGCGCGCATTTAATGCTCCCATTGTGATGATTATAAATGGTTTGTGAAAGCCACAGGGTACCGAATTTATAAACTATACACCAAATACACGGAAACACACGGTCCACAGTTCACAATAGGTGCTGCACAAACAAGAGTGTTGGCCAACACACCCTTCAATGAACAGGCACAGGGACAGGGAAGCCCGCCCCCTTGAACTTTGCCGTCTTGCCTGGTACGCGGTAAACAAACAAATATAATGGTTTCAATGGTTACCGATAGTGCAGGCTGTTGCTTGTCACTTGTTGGCGGTTTGAGTTTCAGGAAGTAAATGTACAGTACATTACAATACTGTAGCTACTGTAGTATACTCGGAGCTGAGTGAACTAGTATTGGTGGTTGAGCGATAATCATGGCTGGACTCTTAAACTTGTTTCAATCGGCCAGGTAGGCTAAGCTTTTTCTTGTTCTATTCTAAAATTGTAAAGATCGACACACTTATTGACAAGAGGGAGAACACGGAAACGTGTGGCCGACGACAAAAGGTCGTTCTAAACATTAAATTCCTTTCTTTAGTGTTCATGTTTTGTGGAGTAATTATCCGTGGCTTAATTTCTTTCAAATGGAGCAAATGGAACGTGAAATTACAATCGAATTTGGCTGAATGATTTCTAACCTCAACCACTTTTGTACTTTTTGTTTTAAACAAATGTACCAACCATTTTATTGCAAATTACAACTTTTGGGCGATAATTTTTCGATTTAAGGTCTCCAAAAACGCGCCACCGGGGGTGAACGTTCAGGCTATAATGGTCTGCAACTCAACTACCTTCACATTATACTTTTGACTTGTACATTTTATTTCTGAAGGAAGTAAACCGAGATGGCGGGGTTTGATGGCATCAACACGACCACATACACACCGGATGCTACTGAAAGTGACGGATATGACCCCTTGATAGTCACTGACATGATCGTTAGAATAGTTGGAGGAATTATCGGGACACTGGTAGCACTGTTGACAATTTGTCTTACATATTGTAAGTACCAAAGGGGTATTAATAATGTCAGGATTGAACGCCATATTTTTCACTTGCTTTGTACGCCCCTCTAAAAAGAATTCAGTATACACAAATCTAATCGCATTATGTTGGAGAGGGAGTGGAAACCTTTTATCGACACAAGATAATAAAATAACAGTAACACCAACACATGCAATTACAGGAAGTAAACCGAGTCCATGCGATTCGACTCTCTGCTGTGCAACTTTACACTATGAAGCACGGAGCAGAGAACCCCCCCCCCCCCCCCCCCCCCAACCCCTTCTCCCCTCTTTTGTGTTGACCATTGTGTTCCCGGAATCTCAGGAAATCCTTTTAGGTTTCAAGGGGGGGGGGATGGGTTAGGTTACAATAGTGTTGAGTGCGTATAAAGTATAGGGATAAGAGGGAGGTACCCCTTTGTCACATATCGTGCTGGGTATACAACTTTAAGTATATAAACTATCATGAATCCATAAACACATAACTTTCGATGTTCTTTAATTAATAACATTTATTTAAAACACGTAAAACGGTTTGACTATAGGCAGTGGTCATTGATTATTTACAGACAGGGGTTTGCGCCTTTAACAAATCGTTGCCATGAAATAATCATATTTTCAAAAGTAATGACTTATTGTGTTGTTGTTGTTGCAGATATATACAAGAAAACTAAAGGTGAGTGCATGTTTATATTTTGGAATTTAAACAAGTTCAGATTTTTTTTTTCAATATCCAAATAAACAAACCGTACAATAACTTAATTATAAAAATATTTCTATAAACATTTATCAAAGTTACCGAATCAATTTAGATAATTTAATATTGGAATACACATTTTGTATGAAGTCTCAAACTTCATGTATTCAGAACGATGACTCGTGCATGCGTATTTGCTTGAGATTTGCTTAATCCAGAAAAGGAACAGAATTTGATGATAATTTTCTCAGGCGGGGCTTGGTTTGGAAAAACGACTCTTTTCAAGAAAGTTTCACACAGTTGGTCAACATCTAACCAACGTGCCTAATTCGAACTGTTGTTCTTGATCGAGCTGGAAAAAACCATCTAGCATCATTGACGCGATATTCGACCAATTCTTCCCAAAGGATAAAAGGCCATGTCGTGCTGATTTAATTAGAACCATTACTGACAACCAAAACGAAAGTGTGTTCTTATTGGACGGTTTCGATGAACTTCAGTACAGTTTTCTTAAACCTTCAGGAGACACATACTGCATGTATAATGTATTACGTAAGCAGGTCTTACAAAGCCGCGTGTTTGTATCAACGCCATGCGAAATCTACTTAAATTTAAATATGATTTCAAAATAAAAGCCCAAAAGAACTTTTGTGCGACGAGTTGTACATAAAGCCTAATATACCAAATACCATTGTATAAACCATGTGGGCGCATTAACAGTTATAATGCCGTTTAATCTGATTGTGTACATCTGCTTCCAGGACACGGACATCAACGAGCACCAGCGGAGGAAGAGATCGAATTAAACCCGTCGAGTTCCGTCACAGGTAAACACTCAGTTTCAGACAGTTTCTATCCACAATAAGCACGTAAAAATAAATGTCATTTTATTCTTTCAACCGATTTAGTTTTGTTTCTATATGATACGTTCTTTGCACTTCTGGTCTCTCGGTGAGTGTATGGACTACACGTCAGAATGTGGAATGCTAACATGGGTTTTGTTCTCGTTTTAGGCGTGATGACCCTTCTGGAGCGGTGTCAGCAGCAACTTATCGATTACTACAAGGATAGAACAAGCGCCATCCCTGCACACCCCCTGGACCCCTCCAAGAAAGTAGATATTGACAAGTTCTTTTCTGAATTACAACTCACTCGGGAAGAGACAGGTATTAAGAAGGTGCATGAACCCACGCGTTTACGGGATGAGACACGGAATCTAGATAAACCCGTAACAAAACCCCTAAATTCTTGGGAAGACATATTTAAAGCTGCAGTCGGAAAGCTTAGGGTCCTTCTTTCAGGCGGGGCAGGGTTTGGCAAGTCAACTCTTTTATTGAGAATTGCAAACGCGTGCACCGATCCAAAGTCAGTAATGGCAAAGTTCAAGCTTGTGTTCCCGGTGACGTTGAAGGAAATGCAACAGACAAGTTGCATCATCGAGGCCATACACGACCAGATTTTACCAAATATTGACAAGACAGATTTAAAGAAACTTATTGATGAAAACGAAAAGGACACAGCTTTCCTATTGGACGGACTGGATGAGATTCCGTCTGGTGTTCTCAATTCTCCGGCCCCAGAAAGTGGCTATGGGATCAAGGGCATCTTGCATGACAAGGTGCTAAGACGCAGTACTGTCTTAGTATCGACTCGGCCTCACATGGTGCGTTTTGCCACTGACGGATACTCAAACTATGCTCGTGTTGAAATATTGGGCTTCACGTTCGAAACAGCAAAGAAATACATAACATCCTACTTTGCTGAAATCGATGCCACCAACCAAGGGAAATCATTAATCTCACACGTGGAAGTCAGTTCGTTGCTGCGCACACTAGCACATATTCCAATCATTGTACTCTTCCTGTGCATAGTTTGGGAAAATCTGTCTTCTAAATTGCCTGATAAAGTAACAGAGCTTTACACAGAGTTTGCCAAGGCGTTAGTCAGTCGCCGATGTAATGAAGGCGAGAACAAGGTGAGGCTAATGAATTTAGTCATTCGTGAACTGGGTAAAGTTGCTCTGAAAGGGTTACTAGATTCTGAGGGGGAAAGGGTAGTGTTCTCTTCCGAAGAATTTGAAGAAGACTTCTTGAAAGATGGATGTCGGTTGGGTTTCCTTCAACAAGAAACTTTCACGAGTGGCTTACCGACAGTGAAGGTGGTAACCTTCTTACACAAGTCCATCCAAGAATACTGTGCAGCATACTACTTTGCTAATTTGTATCATGCAGACGAAGATGAGTTTCATGAGAGGTTGAAGCAGATCAATCCAGACAATGTCCTTGCATTAGCATATCTGCTTCGGTTTGCATGCGGTATATCATCAAAGTCACCGGCTACTGGGCTTATCCTAGAGCACATACATGTGCAACAACAGATAGAGGTAAGATGGATGGACAAGATTTCACTGCAGAAGTTGTTGCGCCTGTTGTTGTTCGAGTCTGGGTCTGACGAAATGGCCGATAAGCTAGAAAAACAAACTGAGGTTAGATGTGATGGTCAGGAGGATCTGTTAGCCATGCAGTATTACTTGCAGTGTATCCCACGCGTAGAACTCAATAATTTCATTGTCAAATGCAGATCGCATGAAGACTTGGTGCTGTTGAGGGATATTACTGGTCTACTTAGTGACAACACTGACATGATTAGTACGTTTAGCGTCATCTGCAGATCGCACGATGGCCTAGTAAAGCTGAAGGAGCTGCTACTGAGTGGTTACCTCAGTCCAATATCGGGATTGGTTTCATTGGGACTGTACACAGTCACTTACGTCATGTCTGAACAAGCAAAAGAGGAGATGCAGATCATTCAAGAAACACTTGAACAGATAGATGAGAGGATTCGCGATCAATTAAGGTTTCAACTAGAGATTAATGAGATGTCTCACATTGATGATGATGACGTCTTAGAATCCCTTTCCCGTATATGCAATCATATCAATGGCGTCACTCTGTGTAACCGAGCTCGGCATGAAGACGTCATTAGACTAGCGAAGGTATTCGATGGTTGCAATAAGCTGGAAGACGTCAATTTGTCCGATACCAACCTCCATGGTCACCTTGTTGGTCTAGATTCACTTGTTCCTCAGTCACTGAAGATTTTGAAAATGTCCTCATGTGGACTGAATGACGAAGACGTCCCTGACCTGATCAGCATCCTCCCTGCCGGGCATCGTTTGTCGTGGTTAAACGTTTCTAGCAATGCATTCAGTGTGGATGGAGTGCAGACTCTTACTGCTCATCTCAGCAATCTACCGCGATTAAATGTTTTTGGCTTAATTACCAAGGTCCCGAGCAAAATCTTCCAAATGTCGACTATTTTTAATTAACTGATAAAAAAGACAAAATCGAAGTTCTGGCAAATGTTATCAGCGATGCAAAATTGACCCCCAAAATTGATGTCACATAAGTTTAATAAAGTACACCATCGGTCATTGTTTTGCTATTTTTTGTTGCTATTTAAAGGACCTATGTAACATAACTTTTTAATCATTTTATGTTTGATTTCTTTGAAAAAGCTACAAATTTCAGGCATGAATGCAAGGAAACACTGTACAGTAATCATACAGCCAATTATTTTCACTTAAAACAAGAATTGTGTAAATTTCTTATTCTGTATTAATGTTTAAACTGTATTTCTTCAAAGATAATTCTGTCTTTTTGTAACACCTTCAATAAATCCCCTTTACTTCACGAACGATAAAGGGACATTTTCACACTGGGTTACCGTGAAATCCATAGCAACGTTTTCTATACTTCCATAAAGTTAAATAACTTGCCTCCACTCTTATAGTCATCACTCAGATGCTGCCGTGAACTAACTTGCAATATTTGTTAACATTTTGCTGTTTTCTTGCAACAGATGTCACTGAATTTCCCTTTACGGTTTAATTTATATTCTCATCCAATCGTGAACACATTTACATTTCGTTTTGTCTTCCTATGTTGTGACCAGTAAAAAACAGAGAGAGCAGTTCGTAACAGCAAAAATAAAAATTTAAGACCGAATTAATCAAATTAATCGCAAAAACTTACCAATGAAGACTTCTCAGGTGATATTCCAATGTTATGTATTTTCCCAACGAAACAATTCCCTGTTGAAGGGATTATATCCACGGGTGTACTCCATGTCTTCGATGGTTTTACGAATGATCTGTTGACCAAACTTCCGTGACGTTCATGATAAGTTCCTCAGTCCTGTGAGATCATCACACCGTGGTCATTTATTAGTTTCTCAGTCTTGTACAATTTTCGTAGCTAAGTAAGATTTGAGGCTTTGCATGGTGGAGATACTAAACTCTTCACTATTTTCGTAGCTGTAACACTAGTAATATGCCTCATTGGATAGCTATAGGTGTATAGATGTAACGAAGGTGATTTGTACGCACTTAACCCACCCCTACTAAATGAATGCCTGTGTGTGTAGTACTAGGACAAACCAAAATGGACATGTAGACATTACTGTAAACCGTGGTGAATTAAACAAAATCTGACCAATTCCTTACAAAAAATCGAATTCCTTTCATAACTCAAGGCGTAAGAATCGACCGTATGAAGCAAGACATGAGACGGAGCGGACCCCCCCCCCCCCCCCCCCCCCCCCCCCACACACACACACACACACCCCTCCTTCAGTGGTCATTGTGCTTGCGGAATGTTGTGGTTTATCAGGAATTCCTTTAGGTAACAACAGTCTGACGAGTATAGGTATGGGGTACGAAGGGGGGGGGGGGGGGGGGGGTACCCGGTCCCACATCGTGCTGAGTATAGAATCGACATTTGCTATTTCAGTCCCTTGTACTGTTGGAGAAATGCTCCTGGTTTTATTGTTCTCCTATGGCTCCATATGCGCCATATTTGATCATAAATGGTGGTCATATTTGTACTAAATGAAATTTAAAAAAAAAAAAAAAACAGAAGACACAGACATCCGAAAAGGGTCAAATTGACCAGTATTATTAGATAATAACCCAAAACTTTACCATACAAATAAATTACGCTAAATTAACAATGATATGGTTTCTGTGTAGGCACACTCGTCAGTGCACTGAGATGCCACTTTAGAAAATACACAAATTAATAACTTTTATTTTGAATTGGAGCAATATTTTGAGATACGTCGCAAAACTTGAATTGACTTTTTAACAGTATCCGATAATAAATAGTGGCGTTTATCCAATTTAACCAATTATTTTGAATAAAAATTTTGTAATTTACATACCAATAAAATGTACATGTTGAACTAGGCTTTAAAAAACCTGGTAGTTTCAACTTGGACTATACATATCGTACCGGCCGATTATAATAATTATGATATTCAATTCAAAACAATTATACGCAGAATTATTTACATAAGTCCTACGGCTGTGCCACAAATACGCCCACAAAAGTTCACAAAAATGGCGTGCTTTCCTACTCGTCCTGTTTGCTCAATAAAGAGCGAATACAGACGAACATGCTGGAAACTATATATTACATAAAAATATCAATCTGATTCTTTAAAAACAACCTTTGGTCAATAACTCGGAGCTAGCTGCTAAGCACAGAAATAGTTTGCAAAGCCACAAAGACAACAATAAACCACGGCCCATTGTTATACTAAGACAAATCCACTCTAGTAACAGCGTAATTAAATTATTATGTCCAAACCCAGGTGGACTCCCTAACCTCCCTATGTTAGTCGTAGTGCAATAGAGACGTCGTCTAACCTGTGCCAGTCCAAACCCTGTTAGCACAACATCCTAAGTTACGAGATATTGAGATTTCAAGGTTTGCAATAATTTCTAGGATTTGAGTATAGAGATTTTCCTAAGCACATGAACCCTATAGAATGTCCCCGTAAGTCGATAATGTTCGAAAATAATTAGTGTTCTCTTGTATAAATACATACATTCAGTACACTGTACAAAACAACGTAGGACGTTATCCAGAATTTGCATTCAAAATCAAAGAAATCATTAATTAAAACAATCAGTTAACAAAACAAATATATTTACAGGCGCGCGAAAACAATATTCGTTTGTTCGTTGTTCGTGTCAAAACTACAGCGGCAGCTTCGACATCAGCCAATCTGTAGTATCGTTGAAAACAATATTTACACGCGCGCGAAAACAACATTTACACGCGCGCGAAAACAATATTTATACGCGCGCGAAACCTGCGAAGCATTCCACAGCCCCGCTTACAAAATGAGGTAGATTATAGACCACGTCTTTAAATCTTGGAGAGTGGATCAGTTGCAAAGATGCCGTCCTTTTATTAAAATGGTTGTTTGGTGACGACACCTAATTTCTGTTGGGCTCTTTTAAGTGCTCAGTACACTTAGAATTGCTCTTGCGCATGACCCAGAGGGCGGTCTTCAGGTAACAGCCTAATTACTTATTATACATTTGGAGAGAGTAAAAAAAGAAGAAGAGATTTTGGGGATTTATCGGTAGATGTTTTTCCTACTCAGTACTGTCAATTATTACCCTGTTCATCAGGTCCTGGACCAAATGGCAGCCGATAGCAGCGCTCAATTCGACCTCGACCCTCACAGGTACGGTAGGTACCCATACTCCTGGGTGGAGAGAAGGCGATTGCAGTTAAGTGTATTGCCCAACTGGGCACAGACACCCTAAAATAATACAATTACAAAACTAATTTAGCATAATGGCACAAAACCAAAACTGGTTATACAAATCAGGCGAAGATCTTATTAAAACTGGAAGACGATCGTGTGATTTGGATGAGACAGGATCGGATTAATTTCATGTGAGACGGCTGTTTCATATAATGTGGCCAATAATGATGAAAAGAGTCGCCAGCATGCCGATCACATACAGCACCATAAAGATCCGATCGACCACCAGCGCGACTTGCTTCCATTCAGCACGCATCGCTTCCTCTTTATCTTTGGAATCAAAGTTTCCCCGGATGCATTTGAACTCGTCTAGGATTTGCTTCAGCATCTTCATCTGGCGCGAACTCTCCTCCGGGTAGGAGGGAATGGTAGGCGTGGAGACCGCCCTCATGTGTTGACCTAAGGGGTAGGGTCGCCGGCGAGTCTCGCTCTCGTTCCCGGAGGACGAGCTGTTCCTGTCCAGGCTGATTGTCGTTCCGACTACGTGATCGTTCTCAAATGTCCCCTTAAGCTCCACGTTGGCGAAGAGTTTCTTCAGGGGTCGCTTGCTGTGCCGCCGTTTGCCCACGCAGCCGTTGTTGTTCTTAGAATCCCTGACCAGTTTTTTGTCGAAAGCGGTCAGCTTTCGCATTAGGATTAGTCTGCCGAACTTGCTGAGGATGAGAGTGCGTAGCCAATGCGGAACGGGCTGCGGTTCCGGTCCCATATGATGAAGGTTGAGAACCACGACAGACATGGCTAATGACAAGGACACCATTACCATGGTAGAGGCGTAATAGATGGCTGCGAAAGAAGCACAAATATTGCTTTTTAAAAACATTCACAAAATACACTTTCATTGTGACCTGGAAAAGGATGAAGCGAAAGAAGACCCAGGTTAATGGTGAATCTATAACCCAGGAGTTTTTCGAGTGTTTCGTAGTCATTCTTACCGATGATTGGCACCGCGCCAGATGGCGGTAGCAGCTCGGCCACCAGGAGCAGGAACACGGTCAGCGATAAGAGCACGGTGATGCTCAGACTGACCTTCTCCCCGGACTCTGCGGGTAGAAAGAAGCTCAGTAGCGTGGTGCATGCAATCAGGACGCAAGGCATGATCAGATAGAAGACGAAATAAGTGGGGATACGCCGCAACTCCACCGAGTAGATCACAAAGGTGAAGGGTACCTCAGGGTCATCTTCGTAGATCTGGTAGCCCAACACCCCGTTGGATGCGTTGAAGTCCGTCACGGACCACTCTCCGGAACTCCGCAGGTAGCGTTCGGCAGAACCTGGAGCCGAGCAAGACAAAACAAATCAATCCTTGTGGAGAGAACTTGATACCGGCATTGTAGTCAGTTGCAAGTCTGTCATACAAGACACGCCACAAGCTAAAATCACAAGGCTGTACAAATCTGTACTTCCGACATGACTTGAGACTAGTATTGAAGTCAATTGAAAGTCCGTAACCAAACAAGTCACAGTCTAGATCGCAAGTCGATTACCTCAATGAATGTGTACATCGCTACAAACCTGGAGTTAAACTTGCTGCAAACTTGTGTACACATTCTAGTGAATCCCTTTTTCATACAAACGCTGGTGGTAATGTAGTTTTCTTTTCTTAAAAATAATCACCTAATTTAATACAAATTGTCCTGCAAAACAACCTGCAATCTTACGTTAAAGAAAGAGCATACAACAATTCTCTTCTTACAACAATTCTCTTCTCCCAATAACATTGGGACCCCAATGAAAATAAGCCTGTAAAATTGTGGTTTTTTTGCTATCCTATAATACATGTAGGTTGAATGTTCTATGTACATGTACTTTTTGTCTGTCATTTTGTTGTTGAGTCGATTTTAATCTAAATAAAAACAAATCAAATCAAATCTAAAACAATGTGTTGGTCTTACCGGTACCCCTTAGGATAATTTCATCTGATCCATGTTGCCACGGACCAAACTGCACCTTGCATGTCTGTCTGTCGAATGGGAAGTTGGTGACGTCCATCTGGCAATGTGTCATGATGATAGAGGGCGACTGCCATACCACCGTACCGTCGAAATACACGCTGCAGATAGAGTTCTTGCTGTATTCGTCGTATCTGCTCCCTGCGCTTTGTAAACCAAGCCAAGAAACAGATTTCATTCACTAAATCGTTGCCTGTTGTCCTGACCGTAACGGGTCAGATTCGACCCCGAATGAGGGTCGATCTGACCCGACACCCTTTGGGGTCAAAGTGGACATTGGGGGATAAAATTAATCTAGAGGAGTAACTATATGCTGGACCAAAGTGACTCTTTTCCAGGTCAAATAACCCGGAACTGTGACCCAGGGAAATGTCATTGTGACCCAAAGTGTGAATCTGACCTGGGTCGAATCTAATCTGGTTTCGTTATAAGGACTCCGCCGCGGTCCGTTTTCAATCGTTGCGGATCTATTTCTACATTTCAATTTATACAGGCAAATTGCGGGTTCTTTCTTGACAACAAATCGTCGAGATTGGTTTGTTTGTTATTTGGTTGTCCCAGTGTTTTCAATGTTTCCGCTTACTTGTTGTACAACCATAAGTCCGGCATCCACAGTTTTTCCTTTGGAATCTTGAAATTCCTGAGTCCGTTATAGTCGCTCGGTTTCCAGACTAAATATTCGTCTTTCCACCTCTAAGGAAAACAAAATATTAAAAATGTAAATAAAAGAATGTGAACATCCTCGCCAAATGTTTTTCTCCAGCATGCTACTTAATTTAAATGATAAGACTAAAATCGATACCAAAGAAACATATTAAAATTACACCAGGAACACTCTTTTTAAGAAATATGTGAGAAATGTACACTACAGTTGTCCTTACCATTGTAAGCCAGGCGTTGATTTTAAACGTTTCCAGTTGTTCGTTCTGCAATGATAGACCATAATGAGAGTCACTTTAAGATTATCCTGCTAAGTTACGATTTATTCCAACCAAAACAAGGATGACATCCATTGGAAAATTACCAAACTTCGATTTCCTCCCGACTTTGACTGCAAATTAATTAATAAGCCCTATTGTCCTATGGAGAACTTTAAATTTGACCGCATGTTGCATAATTTCATCCATTGATGGTTTTAAATTGCCACCAGTCCAAAAATCCTAGGTCCAAAGGCGAAACTGGAGCCGGAAATATAAATTTTGTCAATGCGAGACCAATATTTATTTACGAGAGAGCGCCCTCTTGAATTGTGTGTTTCTTCCACTAACCACGTCCAGCACCTGGGCCACAAAGAACTGCATCTCGACGACTGTTGGACGACTGTCGTTCGTGACCGGTCGGACCGATGTGTCGTACAGGCTGCTGTTGTTGTAGAAAAGATTGTGCCGAAGCTGCCGGTGAGGAACGGAGGCAGATGTACCTGCACATAGAGCAGTCGTAGGCTTGAACGTTAATTGTTGCTTGGTTGTTTTGACCCCAAATCAATTTTCAAAAATTCTGCCCAACGTATTTGGCTACACTACAGCCAATATTTAGGCCATGAATCCCAACTGGACATTTTCCCCGATACCGTCAAATGCACGTATTTGACCATCTATAAGTATATAGCCATGACAGCAATGATGCTAAACAGTGGAATGCAGCGAATTGTAATTTCAGACCTCGCCCTTTTGTAAAAAGATGTTTGGAGAAAAAAAAACTTTAAAAAAATGAACCGATGTATCACGAAACTAATCAGGGGTAGGCCTAATCGTGGCACAGTATCCTATAGTTGGTTTCAACCTCTCTACGATGCTTTCTACGATCGCAGAAGAATATCCATCAAATTCAGGCAGTTAGTACAATAAGATTACCCTGATTGCACCTGACCTATAATTGATCATAATCAACACTATTATGACCATGTCGACACATCGATTGCACAGACATGTGCTGCATTCCATCAAAATCAAAATCAAAACATACAAGGTCCGAGGCTAGGACGAACCGTACCGGATCATCCATTCGCCTCTGACTGGCTCATGGGGCGATCGAAGCCTTGACCCCCGCCGATCTAGTTCGATATTCACGGTGACCATCTCCCATAATGCCGTAGAAACAGGTGTAACAGAATGTCGTTTTTCTGCATGAATATATTAATTGAATAGCTGTTCCAGGTGCTCGTTTAATATGGAAATATAGATTTCTGTTTATATTTTGCTCATGTATCAGTGCAAAGTAAACAATGTTTTGTTTATTCTCCCCATCGTGTAGTACGCATCAATATGTATGTATTATGCGATGGATGCATCGCTTTGCTGTTGAAGAAAGGGGAATTAATTTACAAATACGCTACGTTTTATAGCTTTACAAATTCAACTGGGAAAACATAAAGTATACGTACATTGCCATAACGGCGAGAAACAGAAAAATACGTTGAAAAGATTGGAAGCTCTGTGTGCCAGGGATAAACATATCATTGTGTAATATATCACTACTTGTTTTATCCAACAGTAATAGCTGGCATACATCCACCCACAAACAAAACAACACAATCCAAAGTCGCCGTATAGTGATCGATTCGATTTTCCACACGCTCGACTGTATCCACTTTCCTTAACAGCAAAACGTAAGGTGCACTCTGTTCATTTTTAATCACAGATGTCCATCAGCGTATCAACATATATTAGTTAAAATAACGTAAATTAGTCATATTAGGCATCATTTTGACTAATTTTATTCCAAATAATTCCTCATAATGACTAATTTTGAGTCATATATGTTGACAGTGTAATTAAACAAATGCTTATCGGCAGCGTTCGTTATGTTTTGTCGCGAAACACAGAAGCCGACATGTGTGATGTTTCGGCAACCGATATTTAATCTTCTTCATATCAACCTATTTGAGAGACCCCTTGTCTCTCCAAGTATAGGGTTAATGATTATTTATTATTTCAAGATTCTGCAGGTACCCGACCGCGCATATTATTATTATACCTAATCAGCCAGATTTGTGTCAAATTAGCCACTAAATGCACAAATATAAAATACATTTCTGGAAACTAAAACTCTGGTTGCACTGCATTAATTAATAAATGAGTGCAACCAAAAACAAAACAAAATATATGAGTTGAAACAAGGTTTTGTTCAATGAATCAATAATCGGGTCAAATCGTGGAGGCATTTTTACGCGTTATCAAAGTGTCATCGCGATGCTATCGCTATTGTACTGCCGCGAGACAAGGCATTCAGCTGATGTATTGCCAGAGGGGTACCATTCCCGGATATTAAATCCGCATTGCTTTTCACAGCATATGATCCAGTAGTGGTACCCCCGGGGTTTACAACAGCTGCGGAAAGCGAAATTAATTTGAAGTAGTTCCGTGTTGCACCACGGACACATACAACATGTATCGGATGGTTCACTTTTATATCTGTATTTTTTCTACTATTTATCGCGAGAAAATCGAAGTTAATTTTAGGATTTAAAAATTTTCTGAAATCGTTGGGTTTTCAAAAAGGTCCGAAAAAGATTGACAAAATCTTTGCGTGTTTGTGTTCTTTCTTTTGCTAGACTATATAACTTTGTCATTATGCTGCTTGACCGAACTGGTGGTAACTTGTTGAACCACGCATGACCCGGACTAATCTCACTCATTGCTAGTACTAGTCACGTTCAGGCGAGTCGTGACATTGATTCTTGTTATAAGCATTGTTACGGATTCCAGAGAGGTATTCAACATTTCCCATTTTGCAACACAGTTCGAGGTCAGAGTGAGTGGAATAATTGTATTCCTTTTTTTATTGATTTTGTGATAACCGTTTTAAGTTTTGATATTATACAATGCGTGGCCATTTCACTGAGTACACGTACATGTTTGGGGGAAAAATATGGATGCTATAATGTTCAGCCTCGCTAGTGCAGTTGGCTACGATAAGGCCACATTAAATGATTTGCACAAAAACCAAATCAAACCCAGACCAGACTGAACCAGACAAGACCAGACCAGACCAGACCAGACCAAACCAAACCAAACCAAACCCAGTGACAATGAAATAAAATATGAACATCGATTACTCCCATCTAAGATTTGATTACGTCTTTCTGCTCCATATTGCATCTTGCGGATAATGACGATCAAGGATAAGACATCCATGTTGTAATCACATGAATGATTCGCAATTTAAGTATGTTGCACTGTTTAATGCAGCGCAGAGGGAGGAAGACCGTAAGAAGTAATCGATAAGTCTCGAGGTCAAATTATGAAGATCAAGATTCGGAGATGGTTTTTGTTGAGGTTGCATTAGTGTTCTTCCTCGAGGTGACTGACATTACGTTTATGGATTTACATTCACCGAACTCTAAATAAAAACGGGCCAAATTTCAAGTTTAGAAAGTTGCTTAGCAAAGAATGGTATCTCAGCGAAATCGTACTTAGTACACAATTTTGCTGCTTATCACAGTTTTGTCTATCGCTTTTACTTCTTAGTCCTTCTATATAGAAGAACGTAGTATTTTGTGTAAACCACGTCAGTCCTGAAAATGTATCAGTGCAGAAAATTATCATTGTAGATTGCAGAATGTTTTGTTTTGAGAACCACCCGCTAGTCTCCGGTACCAGCCGTCCATGTATTTCTCGCCACGCGCTCCAAAATTAGAAAACGCACGTGCCTTGCGGTTTTCCCTGTGTTCAACACCTGGTATTGCGATCACCTTCACCCATTTGGTCGAAAATTGGAGGCGACAGACTGGCATATGATCAGCTACTCGCCTCGGCTCTCCGTGAAACAGCGGGGCCAGACTGGCTTTATTTCGGAACAGCGGGCTCGGCCGCTATGCGGTAGTGAAAACAAAATTATTCTACTATCAATACAGGAAATATTTTTTTTTAATAATAGCTAATAATAGCTAATGCTGATAAAGTATTTAGTGGGAAATATAAGTACAATGTAGTAAGACTGTCACAAATCGGGCGGGGTTTATTTCGGGTTTCCTACCAGACCATAATTGAAATCACAGACTCCAACCATATAGCTACAACCGTAGAGGCTACAATAATGTAGAAAGGTTGTAGAATTACTGTAAAAACCTTCTTTTGATATTCCGAACATAATCTTGCCCAAAATTCAATGAATACCAAGACTTAGCAAATTGTTATTATATTCGTGTTGCTGAGTATGTGACGACTGTTATCATAACACACTGCTTCTTAACAATAATGTCAATAAACAGCCCTTGGAAATTAAAAAAAAAAATTAACCCGACAAAACTCAGTAATCTTTTTACCGTGGGACATTTTCATTAAAAAATTGAGCACACACATGTTCTAAGCATGAACATTCTTCTTTTGAAAATAAATAGGGTTAAAAAAGCATTCAGGTGATGTTTATTGTTTTGGGTTATATTTATTCAGCTGGTTTTTGCTTAGCATGAAAATCACATGGAGTTTTGGCTGGTAACCTGTTTTTACTGAGCAAGATGGTTGTTTTGCTATAACTTATAAGCAAGTGTTTGTGCTAACATGTTTTATTAAATTAGCCACTGGTAAAATGCTTCATTGCCGTCAATAAGCATCTGTTTAATCATCCAACAGCTCCTCGCAAACAAAGTCCGTTAAAGAGATAATGAAGGCGGCCTTGTCTCACCATCATCCCGCCGGGAGAGACGGAGTCGCGGCGGTCCTCTGCGCGGGCCGAAGTGCATCCTGCACGGAGTGAGCAAAGAAAGTGATTTAAATTACCGATAACTGTTGTATTTGCCGACGGTGTGACACAGCGCCGATGTTGTATAGCGCCTGCCATGTGCTCGGCCCATTATAGTGGACTATGAATAATGGATGGGCAAATGTACATTTCAATTTTTGTGGAATTAACGAGGCTTGCCTAAGGTGTGGATGGTGGACACTCTTCTTTTTATATTTGACGTGACGGTGCATCTGATGAATTGAGAATCATCGGGAAAATTAAGTCTAATCGGCGTGTCGACCGCAATTCTTAATTTTTTGGATGGCATAAGTTGTACATCACATATAAATTATGAATATTTTGAAGACAGTTGGCGAATACTTACCAACTTAACACGTAAACATGTTAATATTAAATGACAAGGGCTGATTCCAGAAAAATAAGATAGAATTAAATGTTTACAATTATTATTTCATTTAAAAATGTTCCTTTATTGCCACAGTCCCTTATATTACGTCATAGTATCCACTCTGCGAAGACTACATGGCGTTTTCCATCGATACGCCAAATGTGACGTCCCTAGATCTCCATCTATCTAAGCTTCCATCTCGTGCGATTCATTGTGCAATAATGGTTGCACTTTTATCATAACCGATACTGTATTCCTTTGGCCCAAAGGGCATGTTTACATTGCCTGAGCATGTATCTACCTTGTCAAATACCCGCAACGTCAACGGGATCAAACTAAAGCCGATGAGGGAGCCAATTTAATGGAAGGACCACACTATAGTATTATGCTGTCTTCACATAATGATCAAAAGCAAACTAGTAGTTATTTCCTGAGACATTATTAATATTTTGGTTTACACCTGAATTTATTTTGTAATAAATTTGTTGCTAATTTGCATAAACTCTCACGGGGTGGAGAACATCATTGATCGTGAAACACACTATCCCATACACTGGCAATTGAACAAAGACCTGCGTTAAAAATCGATTAAGCACTGATCTGGAATACAATTAGCATCAATAACATTGGTGAATCAGTTTAACCTAACAGCCTGAGGCTGAGACCGTCCAGTGTTTGCATTATGCCAAATACGAGCGTCAACTGGCAGTCTAAATGGTAGTTCCACAACTCTTGAAACAACAAACGACTCAGAGGAACAACTTAAAGTATTTTTGTTTACCAGAATACCAATAACAATATGCCATGAAATAATTAATACAAAAATGCTCAAATTGAAATTGATGTCCGTGGAAGGAATGCATATTTATCCCAGAACATAAAATAAAAAGAAAACAAAGGTTAAATATAAATGCGCTTTGCGTTACATTGAAAACTAAATCAATTACCCGGTTTAGGGCCTCGAGATACGAAAGCTTTTAATATGTAGGTAAACGGCCTGTGATGAGTATGTAATAATCCGCTGCTGTCACCAAATGATCCTGCGTTTAGAAACGTCCCACCCGCAATGCCAAGTAATTTAAGTAACCGACCTTCAGAGACGAGATCATTTAACCTGATTGCTTTAATGTTCTGTGGTGTGAAATAAAGACGCTGTGAAACACGGACTCGTCGGATAACACTCGTGCCTAAGTGTATAACATTAGTCACGTGTCAGAGTTAGCGTCCATAATATTAATAATGTGAAATGGACCGGACCCCCCCCCCCCCCCCCCCCCCCCCCCCCCTTTCCTAAGCAAAGTGTGCCTTCGACACGCCTTCACTGACCCCTATAGCTTCCGACTGATCACAGGAACGATAGACGTATACGTGCATGACATATTACATGAATGATTCTAGTGTCCATGCACTTTAAGGAGCTTCCCGCCACTACATTATATACCTGTTGTTTATTTTTAGAAAGATCAGACGATAGAGCTCGCTCGCAAACCTAATAAGAGAAATCCGAGTGAGTTTGTTTTTTATTAGGAGTCCGCGCAATCTTACCATGGTTGGGTTAGCGGGAAAACTTAGGCAGCATTATTTGGTGGTTATTGGGTGCGCGTTTTTAGATTGGGAATGATTGATAAATGAAGCTCATCTAAGTCGAATCAAGTTGAGGAACATAAGGCGAAGGGTCGTACCGTAAACTTAGCGAGTGTTATCCGCACCAAACGAAAACGGAGAATTCTGACACTGTTGTTCTGGTGATATATCAAGCGTATGGATTGCAGTCTATTTAACAGTCAAATTTCTATGGAAATGGTAGGACAAACATAACCCCAATGTGAAATAGTAAGTAGAAATCAAAGGACACTTAAATGCACGTCTGCAAATTAAAACGTCAAATTGGAATTCTATAAAATCATCATAGTCGGAACTCATCAAAATGTTAACGTTAAGTGCCATGCGCATCTCACAACTGGGTTGCATTCACAATAACCTAGTGTCCATACAGTCTTCGCAAAGAACCAGACTCTTTGCGAAGGGCATTGCAATAAACTGTAAACAACATGAGATTTACTGCAAGATGCTATAGCAAGACAAGTTTTACAGACGTTCAACAAAACAGGGCTCACCAATAAAAATCATTAGTATTTTTTTAAATATTCAAGGGGTTTTACCTTTCGTGTTTAACAGAAGAACGAAAACCCACGCAAGATACAAGATGGAAGACGGAGATTCACTCCTGAAGATCATTTTCCCTGAGATTCCTTTAAGAATCACTCCTCCGAAGCGTCATCAAAGCCGCCCAAGGATGTCCAACAAACTCCTGCGGTATTTTCTGCTGCAGAGACACAAACTGTGCATCATGAAGACAACTCTCCGAGTCTCGCTGGCTTCTTGTGTCTCATGAAAACTCCAGTCATCATTACCCTCAAATCATTTTCTAAATCACTTCGATTGTTGGTAATCAACGATCGAAACCTCTTTTCCACACTCGGTTTTAAGGCGAGAGTGTGTTGCTGAGCAGTATTTTTCATTACCCTGCTAACTTCGCATGGGCTCTTAAAAGCAAGCTCAGTTCTCCCATTTACCGTACGCGTGCCATCTGACCATCACAAATTGCAAACCAAATTCCGTATTTAAGTATATCGTGCCGCAATTCATGTTTCCATCTCAGTAACTGCAAGGACGTATAAGCGTCTTTGACATTTCCTGAAATGAGAGCTCTTTACACGCCCAACGTGTAAGCAATGCGTAGCGCGCGCTTGTAAAAGTGCTTCACTTTGCAGTCAATATCTGATGGGTTTTACATCGTTAGTAGGTAGCACGCGAACTATGCTACTAGCTGCGATAGCTGGTAGCAAGGACTCAATGCGCATGGGCACCGCGCTGTTTTTAATCTAAAAGAGCGCGCCCTCTTTCAAAAATATAAATGAGTGGCAACGAGGATGTAACAGTGCGTCTTTTCAAAACATCGGTTTTCATCTCCGGCTTCAGATGAGATTTTAAGCCATGACATGGGGGTCTCGTAGGACTATAACAAGTTCATGTTTTAATACAGTCGTATTTCAGGCCAAATTTGTGGGTTTTAATTCTATTTGCTAAGTACCACGGCGGGTCTAGCAGATAATAACAGCCATCTTTGTTCAGTAATGTATAAAGATGGACGGTTAGGAAATAACTGGTTTTCAATATTCTGTTTTCTTAAAATGACACAATTATTATTAATTCTTTCTGGTATTAATGAAACCAAGGATCCTTTAAAAGCGCCCTAGGCACTGTAGCTCATAAACCTGATAAACCCGCAGTAAGAAGACAATGCTAAGAAAGTACAGTTTTATCCTGAATAAAACACACGGAGTCCGACAGGGACTGAAAACCGAATTCACATATTGGACCAGGCCGGATTCGAACCCGGGTCACAGCGGTGGAAGTCGAGGAAAGAACCGCTACGCCGACCTGACTCCCCGCGATAACAACGACTCTTTGAAACCTGCTCGTTACGATGACATTCTTCGCCTTTATGCCACCCTTCAGAAACATTCCCGTTCTTAAATTGTTATTCTTAAGCGGAGATGTTTATTTTGAAGTCTGTGAGGGGATTACAAACTACCAGCTTAACACTCCAATTGAAAAAGGGCGGAGATACGCCTTGAAAATGGGTGAATGACATTCCAAGGTGAGATATCCTTAATGACACAGAGACGGTTAACTGCTGACAATCAACACACGCCAACGGGCCTTAGTCGGCCCTTCTTATTGTAAGGATGGTATAGACAAGGAGAAAAGAAGCCGGTGTTTTCTTAAACACGGACGGCCGGCTGTCTTGTCTTCCAACGATAACCAAGACCAAGTCACTTATCCTCCCCTCAGGTGGTGAGATTTCGATTGTTATCCACATGGCTTGTTGCTCTTTTACGCCATAATCCTCCTTCTCTCTTAATTGTTGCAACTTCTTACCCTCTCGGCCTGGGCTTGTTTCCCTGAAAAGAAGAGCTTTACGAATCATCTGATTCCGAAGGGCGGACAGGGACATCTAAAGGAGTCAGGGATATACGCACAAAGAACTACACTATTCCTTCACTTTGCTACTTTTAAAAATACATCGAGACCTCTTACTAGTGAAAGGAAATAATCTATTGCGTTTAATATGAGTATTAGGGGTGCGTATTTGTAGATAGCCACTATGAGATTAGTGTCCGTGCACCTCAGGCTTAGGTACGGTAAGTCCCCCCCCCCCCCCCCTCCCCATTTGACAAAAGTTAAATGAGCGCTTAAGGCGCATCAGCCGTCAGTCCGCTTGGCTATCATCCTGGGCGAGAGACCGGGGTGAAGTGACTTATAGCCACCCTCGCAACTCGCTTAGGATTCGTCGTTAGAAGATGGATAGTTGTTTCTTCTCCAGTCCAGTCGAACCTGCACGGAATGATACGGAGAGCGTTTACCGGACTTGGACTCCTGGCTCGGGCGGAGATGAGCAGCGTAAAGCCGGATTGAGCGGCTCGATAACCCCGCTACCATCACACGGGGAACTTGACACATGGTCCACTGTTAGCTCCAACTACAACTACACCTGCTCTCAACCTGTGAAGTGAGTCAAAGTTTCATCTTTTTGTTTGCAAATCACACCTAAATATAAATTCAATCCATGGTATAAACAGGGGCAACTTGTGGGTGCAAAACACCTAACGCGAAGTTTGCTGTCGATCGGGGCAAAGTTTGTGCATATTCTTTTTAAGTTTGATTACTTAAATTACAACTATGTATCAATGTTACCTATATACTAATATTTTTTGCAATTGCCGGATCGATAATATATCATCATGAAAAGTCAGAAGTTGATATTGTAAGGTCGCACTTGCCTTATTTAGAATATTTACTAAAACATATATAAAACGAACATCGTGATTATAGATCTAAATGTTTGTTCTTGTTTAGTCGTACCAAATGACCATGTGGGTTACAATCCTTTTAATTGTACTACAGTCCTTTAAATATTGCCTTTAAATGCCTATTTGCAGTCGGTCAAATGCCACTTTGTGACAGAACAGCTCGCAGATAACTAAACGACCCGGGCCGATTCCGAGCATTGTCGCAATGTATTTCGTTTGGATTTGGGTCGTGGAGCGTAAACATCGACTTTTACTTATAATTTTGTTATATTAAAGCTTTAGACATAGCCGCTTTAAAAAAAATCAGGTTTAGACACCTGCTGCGATTTAATCACTCATTTTAGAATCATTTAGACACCTTCCATATGGCCAACTCTATGACGTTTAGACTTATGCAAACTGTTTTGACTGAATTCAAGCAATGTTTGTCGGAGGCGCCTTAGTCCTGGACTTGAAGGCAAAGCCGTTGGCGTAGCCCATGTTTCATTTACGGCATAACCTTATACCCGAATCCTCGCACATCTTGGCTTCATCAGCGTCAACTTATCCCTTACCTCTCACTACATTTCTCTCATGTATTCCTTCCTTCTTGATTCACTGAGGAAATCCTCGGACTCGAATGTTTTTCACACTTCTCAAAAGGAAGCCCAATTAAGCCGCATTACTCAACGGGATAATATCTTCGCAGACAGTTTGGGGGATTTTATCCACCTATACTGTTCCCGCGTGTGCTTTCCCTTTCATTGATTCCTTTGATTTTCTTTCACCGAGAATGTCTCGGTGTTTATTTGCCAAACAAGACGATTCGTGTACCTGTCATTGTTTTCCCCACGTGTGCACCAGCAAGACTCCTTGTACTATAGTGTTGTCAATAAAACCCATACTGTCTGGCCTGTGGGCGTTTTTTTCTCACTTACCAAAATTGATCGTCCGTGATTTGGAGCACCAAATTAAAAGACCGAGGATTGTCTAGCCAGCCAATGTGATTGTTAAGAGATTCTTCCTTGGGGGTGGGGGGGGGGGGGGCTGGAAGGTTTCTGGCTCCTGGAAGGTGGCGAGCCAACGGACAAGTCGCTTACTTATCCGCCCCAAACTAGCTTTGGGAAAAATAACCTTGTATTGAGCAAAATGGGAAATAGGCTCTGTATAAACTTCTGCATGCACTATTTAGGTATAATATTATTTTTCTTTAGCATGATTTCGTATAGGCCTACACATTTACGTATTTTAGAAATCGAATAAATGAAAATTGTACACCGGAAATCAACGGCTTTTCCCAGGAAATAACTGTTACCCTAATCCATTAAAGGTATAATCCATAAAGACATCTCGGTATATGGTTGGGCAATTTGTAGCGTCTGGTCTGCAACCAGTATTCGCCAGTGGATAGGGCAGTGAGAACCAGTGAAGAACAGGGAAACAGTTACATTCGACAGGTTACTGCAGTTAGTAAACTAATAATTCTGATTTTATTTACTAATTTGTTTAATTTCTCTCAGCAACCTGTCCCTTAAAAAAGACGAGAGCACAAACTGCGGCGAATACTTCAGTAACAGCGGCCAGCATCGATTCACGGGTCTTTCCTGTCCAGTCTTACCAGTCAACGGCAAACCACCTGCCGTCCTTAGTGCCAATTTGCCCCACCAGCCGGTCAGCATAACTCCGACCCTCCACTGGCCAACTCCAGCCTCCGTACACGCTTCCGCTTTCACACAATCGGGTAAATTGGTTAAGGCTAGTATAAGGCTAGTATAAGGCTAGTATAAGGCTAGTATAAGGCTAGTATAAGGCTAGTATAAGGCTAATATAAGGCTAGTATAAGTCTATTATAAGGCTGGTATAAAACTAGTATAAGGCTAATATAAGGCTAGTATAAGGCTATTATAAGGCTGGTATAAGGCTAGTTTTAGTCGCTTTTGAAACATTTAAAATTAGTGTCAACTACAATGAAATGGTTTTCAAGTGGTTTACTTTACTTTACAAAATACCAGAACAAAGACTTGGGTATGAAAGACGATGTTTTACAACTCTTACTTTTGTCATATTTTCGTCTTTAGTGACAAGAAGTCCAACAAAATGGCCGCCCCCTGGGTCCGCGGTTCTGCACTACACCGAACGCGCCAAGACGGACACGGTCAACGCCCATCACAGCCCGTGCACGGGAGAGTGGAAACAGCACACGACCAACCAAACCGGCTTCCTATCGACCTACCACCAGCTCAACTCCTCGGGTTACATGCGGGGCTACGGGGCGCCCTCAAGAGACAACTTCGCCTGCTCGACTGGCACGTCTAACTCGCTGGAGGAGACCCACAGGATACGGGAGGGCGGTAGTTGCGCGGTACGTGAACCTCGACCAACTACACGGAAGGCATACAAGCCAGTCTAAAGTTTGTTTTCTAAACCTGGGCAGTGCCTCTAGCTTCGGTTTCGTCTCTGGCTCCATAATCATTTGGAAGCCTTTAATGTTACCAAATTTCAACCCCCCTAAACTTCAGCATAATATAATATCCACCCCACCCCTAACAAAAATGTGCCCTTTAATTACGTCCGTCATGTCTCAAAAGCCCAATAGGCTACTGATAGGCTAGCAATAGGCTACTGATAGGCTAGCAATAGGCTACTGATAGGCATGCTGTCCGAAACGTTGGGTTCCTTTCAAAACCAGGCACACAACTCAAAATAAAATTCTTATTGCTTTTTTTCCAACATCCTAAACCTTCAAATTTCAATAGGTTACTCAAGGGGCATCAGTAAAAAAAAAATTCGATATCAGGTGTGGGGTGGGGTGGTCTAACAGGCCTCGCGGCAGACTTTTCTGGCGCCAGAAAATTTTGCAAAAAGGGGTGGGTCTAACTGGATTTTGGAATGAAAAAAAAAAAATTCAACAAAAAAGGTGGGTCAAAACACCTGACTTGAACTACAAAAAAATATTTCACTCCATTTTTCGCCATTTTCAAGCATTTTGTTAAAATTTTCGTGATCAGTGACAGCGTCAGTGATCGAATTTTCAATCGAGAAAAAATAAAAAACTTACGGGCATTCTCAATTTCAAGTCCGTTTTGACTGCTCTCACGGTGTCAGTGTCGGGCGACGATCCTATTCTTAATATGCGGCCGCCGCATTCTGAATGAAGAGCGACAACCGGCGTAATTTACGGGTAATTGTCGAATTTTCCAACTCGGAAACATTGAATCTTTGAAAACGAAAGTGAAGATAATAGTACGCTGGACTCCGAGGAACTGAGGACCGGATGCGGACTGAGACTGGCGCCGGGCGCCGGGGATGATTATCAGTGAATAACTGCTGCAGCAGTTCGCGAAAGTGAACGGACACAGATTCGTCTATATCTGTCTGAACGAGCAGATTTCCATGGTCAAATTCAGAATGATCTCGAAAGTCGTTCCGAAAATTTCGATCTCGTCACGAATTATCTCCTGTCGAATTCCGATCCGAAATCTTCTCTCGAGGAACTCAACAGTCTGGCGACCGTTAAAGGGGTGGGTCCGAACTTGAGTTGGTGAAATGAAAAAAATATTTCCCGTTAAAAGGGGTGGGTCCGAACTCCAGTTAATGAAATGAAAAAAAAATATTCCGTAAAAGGGGTGGGTATGGCATCCGGATATCATTTTCAAAAAAAAATATCCGTAAGGGTGGGTGGGTCAACGCCGAAAATTTCGTTGGAATTTTCTGACCCGATATCGAGAAATTTTCTTCCTGATGCCCCCTGGGTTACTGGGTAATAAAGCACTGCGGTCCATCTGTACTTCATCATGTGGATCTATGTATGACACAATCGTGTCTGTGTTCCTTTCCCCCTAAACAGACATCGACCTCATCCTGTACTGCGTGTGGTGACATCACCTGTCTCAATTCTCACTCTACCTACCCCACGGAGCTAAGTGCCTCGTGCCCCCGTTCCCCAACCCAGGCCTCAGTGACGATCCGCCCGTGCTCCGGCCTGAGTTTTCCGTCCTACGCTGCCACCCCGCCGCATCCGCCGACCATAAGCACTGCAGACAATGACGCCTTGCTGCGCTGCCGATGGCCAACCACTACACCCGTGTACTTCTACGGCAAATTAATGTCTGCGGGAAAGCCGGATGGGATAGGCGTAAGCGTAGACGCGGGTGTAGGTGACAATACGACACATGCAAACCCTACACCAGGGACTGGTGATAGGACGTCCAAGACAACGAAGCATACAAACTATCGCAGTAAAGGTGCGTTTTAAGTAGTAAGTCTACGTGACACACCTCTAATAGTAATACGTACAAGTGAACACTAAATTGTAACAGAGTGGTTATGGTTTTGTTTCCCTTTCTGTTGAAACTTGGTGAAACATATTTTTTGCGTTGTGGTCGATAAAACAGAACATTTCGAGTTCTATTCTGTTTACCACCACACAGGTAGCAACCTATGCACAATATGCGGCAAATCGTACGCTCGTCCGAGCACCTTGAAGACGCACCTACGCACCCATTCTGGAGAGAAGCCTTACCGCTGCCCAACCTGTAACAAGGCCTTCTCACAGACCGCTAATCTGACAGCGCACATGCGGACACACAGTGGGGAAAAGCCCTTCGAGTGTGCCGTCTGCCAACGGCAGTTCTCACAGGTACGCCTATAAATTATGACTCGTAAACCGGGTCAACATTCAAATTGAGCTTTTTAAAAAGCAAATCGCCCATTACAAGGTCAAAGGCCACTCGAGGTGTGGGCGACTAGAGGAAAGTGTGGAAGAACCAGCCCCTCACACTGAAACAAGCATTCTGATCTCCTTACAGCACCCATATTATGTGTAGAATTGTCGTAACCCTGGTCGGGTTCGAACCTCCAACCTGCAAAACTACCCGCAGACCACGAATTAAATGCTCCAGACAACTATACCACGGCACTTAATGTATAACCTTTGTAGACGTTTGCCGAACATAAGGAATTTAACAACACTCACTGCTGAGCACACAATCCATTTAGTTGCTTATGTATACTTCCTTTGCTAGTCGCTCAGGCTCGGTTTTGCCATTTATACCCAGAATTGGGTTTTTTTAAGATGGTTTTTCTAGTCATGACACGTTGGTTACTTTCTGTTTTTGTTAGAGCTCATCCGTCACCACGCACTTGCGAACTCACTCCGGAGAGCGTCCGTACCGCTGCGCATACTGCAAGAAGGCGTTCGCAGACAGCTCAACCCTAACCAAGCACATGCGGATACACAGCGGGCAGAAGCCGTACCAGTGCGGCGTGTGCCTTCTACGATTCTCGCAGTCCGGAAACCTGACGCGGCACATGAAGATTCACATTATGACAGATTCCGGGAAGTGTTTTTAAAACTGGGTGTGTATCCGGCCTCAGCTACATAATTGGGATTTGATTTGTTTTGGGAAACTCTGGCTTTGGTGGGCAGAGATGACGCCAAAGCTGGAGACGAGCCTGGATTTGAAAACCCAAAAATTAAAATTAAGCTCTGTTATGCTAACTTATTTAACTGTCCACGTTGTATTAGAAACCTGTTAAAAAAAAGTTCCAAAAAGTCGTTACAAAAAGTTAAACTCAGTTTTACAGCGCATTCTTTTAGTTTTTTTTTGCATTTTCACCCATTTTTAATCTTCTCAAACTAGACTAGTGACTGTCATGACGTATATCGAGACCGTTGGGGCGCTGCCCCTATATCCCATAGAATTCGACAATGAAAGGGCTACATCACTAGTTCCCTCATTATTTGTTTATTTGAAATGTGATTACCAAGGAATAGAATATTAACTCGCTGTTTACATGCATTGTTTTGTGCTTGGCACCCCTTTATACATGAAACAATACTAACTTTTTTAAATCCAACAAAAGACAATCAAGACAAACAAAATGATAGAAGCCATTTTAAACGACAACTTATAATTGTGTTTATTTACACGTACTCGGTAATATGCGATAACAATACAATTTTGAAGGACAAATTGAAACATCATCTTGATACTAAGGCTTATTGGAACCCTATTTGTGTGTTCAAAACCAGACGCTTCTGTGCAGAGTTTAAATTGGGGTATGACCAAAACGACGTGCATTATATTGACTTTATCTGTATCTTTGTTAAGCAGATAAGTGATTGATAGCTTTTGGTACATCTTTGCTATCGACAAAAAGTCGTTGACATCTATTGTTTTCCACATCACAATTTTGCCCCAAAAAAATCCGCTTCAAAAAATGAAGCCTTTATTTTAACGAGGAATACCAATTGTTAACAATATAAAAAAAAGAGCGAAATCGCTATAAAATAATACAGCAGTGTACAGAATCAATTAGTATTCAACGGTACATTGTTGACAACGCCATAATCATCTAACCCATTTCAATAATGTTCTTATAAATTCTTATATAGTTTCTTCATTTTGTTTTTATAGAGTTTGATAAACCTTTAAAGATTATCCCAGCATTTGGATTGAGATCGATTAACCACAACAGATTTATATTATTTGTTTTGATCTTTTATAAACACTTCAGACTGTGAAGAAACCAGTAATTATTCCGTTATGCCATTGATATCAATTTCGTGCCTTCAGTTGTACAATATGTTATTTCAACGCAGGAACGATTGTAGAAATAGATATTTGCCTACATGTATAAAGATACTCATTTTTACATGGAAATGAGATACAACCTACAAAGTATGATCACACATTGAATGGTACTTCCTTTGGTACCCCAAATGTTTAGAATAAGCACCTTCAATAATTTGTTGGGGCGACTTAGAGTGCTGATAATGCCATTTTCATACATACGCGAATTCCACATTATGGACTAAGGTTATATATAGTTTTAATTTAAAACATACTCATGATTACATGATTAATATTGAATTCACGTTATATTGATTAAATATATTAATGGCTTCAATATACACGCGTCGATTGTTGGTATACAAATTGGCGTTGTTAAAACAGAACCCTCTGTTGCTTGCCACTTATCGGCCCCCGTCTAAATCCACCTATAGATTTTGTGGCTGACCCAGGGGTTTTCAAAAGAGCGTGGCTAAAGTGTTGAAAATGACAAAACGACAGGGGGCGCTACTAGTACTAGGCCTGAAGCAATTGAATCGTTTGTGTTTGCAAAGTCGAGCGATGGCGTTGTTCAGGAATGTATTAAAAAGAAAACATATATCGCGTTGGTCTGATGAATTACAAAGATGACATTTTAAGTGTCCAGTTAATAACACACGTAGGCGTTTGAATTGCTGCCTGTTGACTGAATACAGTTCGGCTCTGAAACCGGGCAAGGGTTGGAATCGCAGGGATTGCTGGTGGTCACTAGGGGGGGAAAAGAAGCAAAACACAAGTGATTTTAAGTGATTGTTTTCATTACTCAACTAGCGTGACTTTTACCACGAGTAACCGCAGTTCATGTCTTTGTTTTTGTGGGTTTTTTTTACAACGCCGTACCCGCGATTGTGCTTAAGGTTTAGAGATATCTAAATAGTTTAACCAAAATCCAATTACAATGTATTTCTACGTCCATTATGAAATCATCATTTTTCCTGACTACTCGTTCGTGAAATATTTGATCTTACATCATAAATGACGTTTTCGTCACGTGACATTGGCGGCTATATATACCAGACCTAATTATTCATCAAAGATAATCAGATTTGTTTTGTCTGGGAACCAGAATACAAAAAAATACGATAGAATCGATTATGGAGGTACTGAAAGCAGTCTAATAACTCTTGTCAATCCTTCATAGCGCCCTCTTGGGGTAAGAATGTAAACTAGCCTAGGGCCGTTTTCCTAACCCCGGCTTCGTCCTCGTCGAAGGCTTCATTCATGCAGTTTAGCAATGTGCTGGAGAATAGCCGGAGACGAAGCCGAAGCTATAGGTTTGGACAATTTGCCAAGTCTCCTGCTTACCGGGAATCTCGCAATTCGTGCCGGTGTATGCTGCAGGGCACCAGCAGTAATAGGTGTTGAGTAATGGGTCGTTGGTACACGCTCCACCGTTTTGACATGGTTCGTCGTCACAGTGAGTTTTGTCTACCATTCAATGAATAATAAAATCCATAAGGGTCGATAAATTAGCAAATAACTCCATTGGCCGATCGATCTGTATCCATTTATCTTTCAACCAGCCAAAGTCAGTTAATCATCTGCAACTAGCCATCTGTAATATGTAGCTCATCAGTCAGTCAGCCAGCCATCAAGCTAGTCAGCCATCAAGCCAGTCAGCCAGCCAGCCATTCAACCAGCCATCAAGGCAGTTAGCCGGTTACCCATCCACCCAGCCACTCAGCCACCCAGCCAGCAATGCAAGCACTGGATAGCCAGCCAGCTATCTGGCTGGCTGGCTGGCTGGCTGGCTAGCTATCTGGCTGGCTAGCCAACCAACCAATAAACAAACTACATGTCTTCACCTGCTCACCCGATCGCTCCCTCAGTCACTCAGGGTGACTTTTTTTGTGCGCATACACTTTTTTTTAAATAATAATAATTAGGGAATAAAGTGAGATTAAAAGTAAGTAATTTGTAATTTGTTATACATACCGGAATAGATTCCAGGCAAGCCAAGCAGTAATACCCACAGTGATATGGCGGTGAAAAACTTCATCTCGACGGTTTTTATGTCAGACAATTCCTTCCTAATACGCAATGAGTCTGTTAGTTCTCAAGGAATCGTCGCAGATCTCGAAACACAAAATTTCCACTGGCAGAACCCGCCTCTTCTTAAATTCGACTTCAATAACCACAATTTTCGACGAGAGCGGGTATCGGGTGCTTCTTGCTTTGACCGGAGCAGAGTGTGTTTTATAGTGTGGTTGACTGCACCCGTGTAAAAGTAGTTACAAACGACACACCTGTTCAAGTCTTCAATCAATTACCGAGAAATTGGCAACCTGCCGAGTACCTTTTAGACTTGGCTTAACATCTGATTTTCCTCTTCGTTTAAACTTCAATGGGGATGGGTAAACTAATTAACAAGGGCAAGCGGTTACCCAACAACAGAGAAGGTACGGTCAAGGGTGACTGGACCCCCGATGGGTTGATTAAGGTTTACACTTCGTCCAGTTTGTACCCTATATAGGACGAAAACAAAGGACTCAAAAAATCGCTAAGTACTAAGTTCAGTCTACTGATTGAGCAGTCGCGTAAACAGAGTCCCATGTCAGAGGTCACAGTCGCGTTGGGATCCTGGTCAGACTGATTGAGTTTAGGCGATTCGCAGAACGAATGTAACAGCTGGAGGTCCGCCTTCCACCCCAGGAAGATAATTGCAAATCCACATGAAACGAACTAGTTTTTCCTCCGATGACCGAGAACTTTCCCAAGTGAGGAAATAAAGTTAAATTCGCCCTGTTCATGCATGTTGTCATAAGTGTTTGAAGGGACATAGCTAGACATGTCCTTGAGCAAGATACTCTGTCACAATTTGCTATTGTCCTGACACAGGAGTGACATTTGTATCTGCATAGGTGGTTAGGTACAGTGGCTAAAACCATCCACCGATATCGAGCTAAAAACTTTGTAGGGTTCAAACAGTTTCAAGGTCACTTAAATCGTCGTTATTTGGACCCGGATATAAACGCTCAAGTCATTACCGTAATTCCGACTCAGCTCAGACAAAAAGTAAGAAACAATTAATATTATTCAGAGAAATTCGGTTTCCATATTTACATCGTACTTTTCGTAGAAATTGCCTTTATATACTCTCTAGCTCAGAAACCTATTTTACTGAGAATCTAAAGGGACATCGCCTACAATAGACCACATTTCACGGATTCAGACCGATTTATTTAGCTGTCAGAAACATGAACAATAACACAGAGAACATGATACCAAGTCCTCAGAAAATGCCGTGTACAAACAAGATTATAATGGGATGTGTCGAGAAAAAACCCAACAATTACTATTATAAGGAAGGGTAACATAAAGGTTCCCAGGAGTAGAGTATAACCGACTGTGTAAAAGACTAGTTTGTTACATGACGGCTGAATTCACTTTCAGGCCGCGTCCAAATGTGTCTAGGGCTGGCTGTACTCTTCGTCTATTACAACTGTTTTGATGAGCAGGCTGGCAATAGACGTAGCCGTAGCATTGGAAGCCGTTTCGGACATAGCCTCACACGCAGATGTAACCAAGTTGTAGAGCGTCACACTTCTGTCCCGCTAAACAGACGGCGTCATCGCACGGACTGGCATCTGTGGTAGCTGTCAAATATAAATCAAGAAATCACAAATTAGTATTTCTTATTTTGATGAGCGGAATTTTACAAATTGTACCTTGTATAAAGCTGGTACGATCTTAACTTCAAGGACGAGTAGGCAATAGTTTTACGAAGTCGCAATGGAACAGGTACAGTTTCTCGTGGACACAGATGCGGGCCCTTGTATTTAAAGGGAATTGGTTACATTTAAAATGTACAAGCTTTGTAAAGTTTCATATTAGCGATACCAATTTTCACAAAGTGAAAATTTTTATCGCAGGGTGCTAAAAAAGACAAATGATGGGTGAAATGATCAACTCACATTCGCAGAGTGTTCCCGTGAATCCTGTTACGCAATGGCAAATAGCGCCCCCTTGGTACTCCTGACAATAGCCGCGGTTCTTGCACGGGTTGGGATCACACACACCTCGCGGTGGCAAGACACAAAGTTCATTGTTAGTGTTTACCGATATGAAAATAACAGTTACTAAATGATTAAACAGTTTCTCAACTTTGTTCATAACATCCAAGACCGCCCTCTGGTGGCATTACCCTCTATTTGAACTTTGTTGGTGGCAAGAGTTTTGTAGCCCCTCTATTTGGAAACGTTGGTTTAGCGGTAAGGAGAATCAAATTCTTAATTTGATGTGAATATGACAGTCTTTAAAATGACTTTGAATCCAAAGACGGAGTCAAACTGCAAGGAACGCTCTCCGGTAACAAACACGCGCGCACTCGCAATCCATCAAAAGGCGGCAAGAAACACACGCACTGCCGTAATAGTCCCGTAAACATCTTTGTTCTGCTTTGTATCGTAAGAAAAGTTTGATAAGGAAAGTAAATCAATATTGACAGAAATATTTGGAATTTTATATTAAAAAAAAAAAGTACGATAAACATTGAAAATAATGTGCTTACTATTTATCTGTGTGTTTGTAACACTAACAGGTAGATGACACCTGTTTCCCATATAACCTTTGTAACAATGACAGTATGGAGTGGATTGGTAGAGATAGCAGTAACCGTTCACACAGCGGTCGGTGGGACTGTTGTCTATACAGAAACAAAGGCTACAGGCATCTGACAAAATATATCGGGGAGAAATCATCGCAATATTATTATGTAGAAATATTTAAGATGACATTTTAATAATAACACTCCAAAGTGTAATGTCAACTCGTACATTTGTGTGATATTATCTGTTGGTTATATCCTGTACATACCCGCATGAAGCGATGTCCATTCTTGGAACATCCAATGTATTACAGAACCGTATGGAGTGCCGAATAAAACAAAAGCGTTCATGCAAAATAAATCACGACTACTTACCAGCCTCTTTCCCAGTCAACATTGTAGCCGTCACTAAGAGCACGGCTAGAAACCGCTTAGCTGTTATCCTCATTATTCCAAATGAAAACAAGATTCTTCAAACAAACAAAAAACATTTTGAAAAATAGATGTAATTTTTGCCCAAAAATTAGTAACCTACCAAATAATTGTTCAAACATTTTACTTGGATTAAGGATTGTATTTACTAAACACCCTGTAAATGTATTCCGTCTAAGCTTGCGCTTGCTGTCATAAAAACGAAATCTAGAAATATTTCAAATGATCGGTAAAGTTTTGACTGATTTTGGAAATAACGACACCGACGTAACCAAACGGGAACACATGGTTTTCACTGTTTTCTTCGAAAAGTGTAATATCTACTGGGCTGATGCTTAAACGTTCTTCCTTGGATTTGGAGTAGTGTGGCTATTATAAATGATCCTATTTGAATTTAATGGCGACCCCGTTTTTGTGAAGTGTATTATCAAAAGTGCCTATCAAAGCATTAATTCTAAACATAGGCCTGTCAGGTTCCGGAGTACATTTGTATCTTGTTGTGCCGTACTAAAATGTCAACATCCAGCATTATAGATAACTTACCTGAATTTACGATAGTCCTACACTTCGTGTAACTGGTGTGTGCATGGAGCCGATGTGAATCAGTAGACTGTAGAATTTAATTTGCGTTTGATTTTAACGACAGCTTCCGATACGAAAACGTGCACAAAATAATGCCCACATGGCCTTTATTTACTCGGTATTGTGTGTGAGAGCCCAAACCATATGATGTTATAGAACATCTTTTCTACTTGCGCGTCCTACATTTGTGTTAAAACTACCGTATGGTCCACTTCTGTATAATTCCCCTTCTGAAGTGCCCATTTTCATCATATCGAGCCATATGTCCAACCTCGAAATATACAAACAATAAATATGCCGGCGATAAATTTCAAAATAGAGAATTTCAAAAAGACATTAAAAAGTCCTCCCTTTTTTTTTAGAAGTGGGAATTTTTGTCATCTATTTTATTTGTTTGACCCAGAGCCAAACTATTTTATAAATCACACATCCAAACCCAGATGAATATGTATAATGACTATATAAGCGAACTTATAAATATTGATGACTAAAGGGTAAAGCGGAAATACCAGGGTGTTTCATTTCCTAACTGTGATGAATATGCATAATGAGCATGCACTAAATATTCATAACGTATAGGGTGACAACGCCTTCTTTCCATGTCATGAATATTCATAATAGGACAAATAACGGGCCTGTTGGGGTTTTCTTGAGGACATAAGATCGATCTTTAATCTGACAATTAACTGGTAATAAATATATTTAACAAGTAGAAAAAGAAAAGACTTTTACACGACAAGTTATTTGCTAAAATAAATTCTTATTTTTTTAATTTAAATCTTACATGAACAAATCTTATTACTTAGAATAATACAACAATAACCAACAATAAAAATTTAAAAAATCCGAAGAAAAATTATTAGGCCTATAGTTGACCATTGTCAGTCGTGGGTTTTCATCGTTTGAAGCAGAAACAAATGAAGCTCATGTGAATGCTGTATATTCCGATAAAATATATAATATTGTAGGATTTCGATTTTAAACAAACTCCTACTATCTTTACGTCAAGTAAGTTTGTTAACATGATAATTTGGTTGGTTACTTTTTAGATAGCTGCGAAAGGCATATACTGTGCAATGTAATAGTTTCGTGGCTATGAATTTATAAAATGTATAAAAGAGATCGAAATAATCATTTGCCCATAATGTATTATCAAAATGAAAAAATTATTACTGGAAATCATTATAGACAACATTGCAGAATTGGAGAAGTATATGATTGTATATATAGCTTCCTTGTTCCCTGCTGTCCTTGTTCCCTTGATGGATCACGTGTGGTTCATTAATGAAATTTTTCTAGTATTTATATCTCGTACTTGTGTCGTTTTTACAAGTTGAACTCCTGGAATATGCTTTTGTATATGAATATTAACATTTTAGCGTAGATATTTTTTAGACCGATTATACTGGAGCGGGATGAAACAAAAGAATTTTCATCCGAACGCCTAGTGTGTTACACGTGGCTTTCGGTCCCTGTAATTCATAAGACTATTTATAAGACTTGCAGTCGACTAGACTATTCCAATAATCAATGATTAGCCAACGTTCGATCAAAGTTTAATACTCAAACTTCAAGCTTTTGTTTATGTCCTGATCAAACTAGCTCATGTGTTGTTGAATGTCATGGAGATATCATAGCCAAGCTCCCAAAGGTTACCGACAGGATGGCTGCCATTTAAACAAAATTATACGTATGTACATTCACAAATTAGACAAATAACGCTTTGTTTTGATTATTATATTTCTTCCTCTGATAAGGACACAACGACGTGTAGAGTACACTGCTAAAATGTTCTAATCAGAAATTTACAAACTTCTAACAAAAACTGTGATTTCGCCCACGTAGGCTATGACTCGCCTTAGGGTTTTGTTTAATAAATACAATAGTGCCCACCAGCTGGAAACCAATCGCATTCACCTCCCGGACAGGGATCTACAACCGCAGCCGCCAGTTCACACGGATTCTGATGGGTTGATTCTGCGGGGAGAAATATCACCAATATCATTTTGCTTTGTACTTGTAGGTGTAGTATTTTGTGTGTATATTTACGTTTTGTGTGGTAGTTGTATTATTGTAAAGAAATGTAATGTTTTAAACGTTCTCCCCAAGTTTCAATCGTCATAAAACAAACACTTATCGATCAAACAAACAAGCAATAATATGACTAATCGATTGATTAATGGTAGGTTGGTTGATCAATTAATATATAAAGTAAATGTGATTGGCCTGTATACAATTGATTAATTGATCAATCAATGAATATTTTCTTTATTTCTTTTATTACATTTTCCATAATCATTCACAATTTAAATAAATCTGAAGAATTTCAAACACGATAGGTAAAAGCGTAAGCTTATACAAGACCTGGGACCAGGTAATTACTAATAAACAGGAGCAGGCTTTAATTTTATTAGGCTAACAATACATTAATTGATCAATTATTGATCAATCAATTCATCAATCAAACAAGTGTTTGACTTGATTTGTTATTATGCCAGTAACAGCATAGTACTCACCGTCACAAGTTGTGCCAGTTATATACGCGACACATGTACACCTGTAGTCATCACCATTGTAGGGATTGCAGTGTCCATTGTTCTGACAAGGGTTCGGGGTGCAAGGCGCTAGAATAAATGGAAGGAAAAAATCATTGGCGGGTCTAGTACAGTTTATCCGACAAACCAGAATAGGTTACAATGCATCGTGGGTCACTCAGTTTTAAGAAAAGTAACCCCTCCGAGCACGCTATACCATTGTACATTTGAGGTGGCCCCCTGTAATGCCGGAAGCACAGTACAGTGCTTCCGCCACTTGAAGGGGCCTTGGTGGAGTTTCAGAGATAGCGTGCGCTGTGCAGGAAATGGTCCATACTATCTACTGCACACTTCCGATCAATGAAGTAGTGCACATGCAAGGTCTAGGCCATGTAAGTACCATACCGTGTATGTAGCGTCCTGGAGCGTTGAACGCAGTTATCGTGTGGTTGTTTTTAAAGACATCAGTGACAAATGCCCAAACTTCCATATGGTGCATCATTTGGGGGGAATAATTTGGGCGGTCGTGCTGAGTAGTACTACTGGTCACTACACGTACTACACGGTTGGTGACCTGACTGTCAAACTTCACAATTCTTGTAGGCTCTGCAATTCGTTCAGGCTCTACCGAACAAAACCATCGACATGTGATCTTTCATTTTCTTTTAAATTTTGGTTGACCATTGACTTCCTGAGATATTCTCACCCAAAGAAGAACACCCTAAAACGAATGATGTTTCCCAAACTGAAAAAGTAGGCAAGGCTAAATAGCGCCACTTTCGGACTAAAATAATGTAGCTAAAATACTCAGAATTTGAAACTCCAAGTCCAGGCCGTTTAGTGCCACATGTCTTCAATTCCCCAATTCCGAAGGATCTCAGAACTCTCTAACATTTCGATTGTAATATTTATTCCTAAGTTTGGCGGATGGATATGTGGCTTATTTACAGGGGTGTAACCCTTACTTGTGACGAGGGGTTGCTGGTAGCTTCCGTCGAACTCGTTGCACGTTGTCCCTCTCCATGCTGGCCCACAGAAACACACAGCTGTACCGTCAACAACCTGACAGGTTCCCCCATTTAGACACTGCAGGCAGATACCACAGATGTCACACGCTGCTTCGGCTCGTCCTTAAATTAAACCAGATACAAAAAAAAATAGAATAGGTATGTGGTTTTGTTTTTTACAATTAAGTACACTCTCTTAACTCAGGCGCATGCGTAAACGTTGTCCAAAACAGTCACAACGCTTTTTTTCTGTTTTAATATAATGTATAGACCAATCCTATCACGCAATCACTTCAATCACAGAGGCCCTCTTCAATGGCCGAAGCATGTTAATTGTGATTTTTGAATCCATACGAAAACCACGGGGTTGGCTCAGTGGCGTAACTTTGGTTCAGGGTGCCCAGGGGCAAGAATGGGTTGGGTGCCCCCTGACCAAATAACATGTGCGCAAGACGCAGCAGAGAAGATATGTGTTTGAAGAAAAACATTGGAGTGGAACAAAACCAGAAATAAGTCTAAACGACAATCTACGCGGCATCGTATCCAGCCATTCGGGTCCCTTTGCGTAAAGAAAATTAATCCTCACATGAAATTCTTGCCGGTTGAGTTCTTAAACTACTACTCACTTGTTTGAAGGATAGCCACGGCCGACACGACAGCAACAATTGCCAAAATGGTCTTCATGGTGAAATCTCACGGTTTCCTTTATAACAGTTCTAAAAGAAAACAAGAAACTCTGAAAAGAAATGAGTTTGAACTCCAACCTTTGAGTCAATTGAACATTCCTACACTAACTTATGAGAATTAAGAAAACTCAATCTTTTACTTTATAAGGATGACAAGAGAAACAACAAAAAATCTGTCTTGCTATATGCTTCCTAGTGCATTTCCTAATCCTTTTCTAAACTTCGCAAACATAATCTATTTAAAAGCCACGCATAAAATATTCCTTACCCCTCCTAAACGTGGCAAACATCTTAAAAAGCCACACCTATTATCATCAGGCTTACAATAGCTCTTTCAATGTGAAATTCAACAGAAGAAACATATCTTACCAGAGTTATAGAGCTCTTGGTCTTTATTCTTGAGGTTGTCGTTTTTTCCCCAAACTGACTAAAGCTGGCCGAGAATCTGGCCTTTTATAGACCATCCCATGGCCAGGAAAAAGGTCTACGTGATCTGAAGCATGCAGTGGACTTGAACGAGTTTACCGTATCCTCTTCCTGTTGACAACCTTGACGCAGTAAGTACATCGACTTGAAAAAGTGATTCAGCGGACCAATCAAAAGCTGCGTTAGATAAGTGCACACCAGAATGTCCAATCACGTGTTGCCTCATACTGTGACCCAATTTCACGCTGACCAATCACAGCACAACTTTCTGATGAGTGTTTTTGTATAGAGTTTCGGTCAAGGATCTTTCGTGCCATTCTGTTTGACCTGTACTTCACGGGAAGTGAAAGTCGGCCCGAGGTTTTCACATGTTTTCACCTGCAGGTCACTTCACCGTAGGAACAGAGTAAATATAGGCCTACTCAAGAATTAAAACAAAAGGGTCTATTGTTGGGAACAGGCCCTGTTGATTCAATCAATCCTTAAGGATCATTTGGGTGCCTCGACAGAAAATAAGGGCCTTATCGTAGTTTTCCCTTGCCATCCAGAACATGTTGCTTGTATTTTTTAAAGGAAGTAATAAGTATGTTTTGTGCATTGCATCTTTATTGTAAATACCGTTTAATTTCAATTATGTGGGTGACAACGTTAGTTGTCATAATGAGGGTATCATTCACCTTAAAAGCATAAATATCTTTATTATGAAAGAAAACAGTTCTTCCGTCTCATCAAAAAGCTGTACAACTTTGCTGTCTTTCCAACGTGACCTAACTTCTCTATCTACGGCTCTGACCTAACTTAGCCTACAGCGCCCTCTTGTGTAGGAATAAAGTGTATGACAATAAAAAAATAAGTATTTATCTCATAATTTATTTTTAAAGATTATTCTATATATAAACTAAAGAGGGGAACAATTGATTTGAAAACCAAATTCTGTGTTTCTGGGTCACCGCTGATGTTGGCTCAGTTGCTCAACAGAGTTAATGTTCGCCGGTACCGAATATTTCGACCCATTTGAGGCCCGGAATTCGGATCTTTTGTTCGGGGAAGAAAAACAGAAGCGCAAGGTGCAGACTCCACAAGGAGACCAAATTTAATGTGACACCGGGGACCTTTTAAAGCCAGTTGGTGATGTTTTTATCGGAGGTTGTTTTTATCGCGACAGGCTCTCGACCAATAGAAATTGCGAAACTGTATTTATGAATATTTGTTAAGAGATGATAGTGGTTCTCGTTCAGATTATTGCGCTAGATGCCAAACTGCACGAACAAAGCCACGTATGGAGACGAAATTAGGGTTTGGAAAACGTTCATAGGCACCAGAAGGGACCAACATTGCTGTTTACAATGATAAATTGTACATACAATATATCTTCATTGCGCATATTTTATGTGGATGTGTGAACACTTTAATCGTTCTATCATTTCCATTTGGATTTGATAGAAGGCCCTATTTCTCTAGCGTGGCCTGGCGGTTTTATTTCGTTGGATTCGGGGAAGCATCATGAACATCGGGGACATTAACGTCATGATGGTCGCTGGCTACAGATCGATCGCGAAATCGCTAAACAAATAACAGCCATCATTATTATTTCCAATCAAATTTTAATTTTGCTTCGCTCCGTCACTCTTGATTGGACTGCTTGAGTTAATTAGCCCAACGACGGAAGCAACAATTTATAAAACGTGATCAGTTCTTAATTTCGTTCACTTCTTAATTTGAGGACAATGCTTTTTCCAGAATCACATATAAAAGAGGAATATTAGTAAAATCAATTAAAGTAAATGAAATTTTACTTCTAAATGCAGCTTTTAAAAAAGCACACTTTATTGGAGCAAATGTTGTCATCTGAACAAGCATTGGTGCACCTAGGCGTATATGTACATGTTCGTTTATAAGTCACCTTATTAAAAGCGGATGGCGGAGGTTGCAGGTTGCCAGTGCGCCTGCGCGTTTCCAAGGCAGCGGTAAACGGTATGGCGATAATTTGCACGCCCCCGTCCCGGGAAAAAAGAGCGCGTGTAGCGAGGAATCTGTTTGAGTGTCGGGTAAATGATTGACCGAGTTCGTCCGGTGGGTCGACTGGTGAAAGCGGAATAGCGATATGCACTGATTGGGGAATGAGGGAAATATGGCTGACGTGATATGCAGGTATCATCTGCTTAATTCAGGGTCGGTGATTGTAGTAATATGCCTCGGCTTGCTGACGGAAAGATGAAGCAGAATTTCCGGCTGTTTCTGCCGACGCAGATATTTATGCTAACAACTCGGAGTCTGTGAACATCAGCCTCAATGTTGCCCAGGTAACGGCTTGTTGTTTTTATTTCTACGATAATTGAAATTCCATAGGACGGCTTGGCTTTGTTTGCCGCGCAACGTGTGACTCCGAAAATCTGGCACGTAATTTCGTGTTTTGTTACTATTCACACACATGGTGATGATCCGGAAAGGTTAACGTTGAATTAATGTATGTGGATCGTGTGTCCAAGTATTTTGCCGTCGTTTGAATGAAGAAAACGCAGACGGAATTTCACTGTCGAGGTATTGATCTCCGAATATATAGGGGTGTCATGCTGTGAAATGCGCCATGATGGGATGACACCTTTGCAGCCACTATAATAATACCTCTTTTGAGCTGGTCTCTGATTTGGTAAAAAATACGGTGACCTTCCGTGACCCGCGTGACGTCATTCAATGCGTACTTCCAAGGCAACATTCCACTTGTGTCCTTTGTGTAGCAGCACTGCATCAACATTTCTACGGTGAAGTATCTCAAAGAGTGAACCTACCCAACCACTTCATGTACTTAGAGAACAGCGGCTTGTAAGGAGTTGAGGAACCTCACAGAGAAAAGGCAAAAGAATCAGCGATTACAGGAGAGGTCCTCGACCGTTTGGGGACCGTTCAACCGGCGACATGTCGCCTCTTCCGCCCTCGGAAAGTTTGATTGATTGAATCACCGACATCTGTTGCCGTTTACCTTTGCACCTTCGCACACACAAAAGAAGAAAGACAAAAATCTGTCAGCATGTCTGATGGCAAAGATAGAGAGGGGAAGCGGAGCAAAAACAGCGACAACAGCAGTACAAGTAAAACACCCTCGCGCTCGGAAGTCATGGAGAAAACACTGGGTGAGCTACGGGGAACGGTGAATGAAGTCACGGATGAGTCATTTAATAAGGCGTGGGACCGCGTGTACGGGAATAAGGAGTACCGACCATCATGGGTAGGGAAGATTACCGACAGCGGACGGTCCCGTGGAACACACGGACTGCCCCCGCCAAAGGCACTCTACGCGCCCGGTGTGGGGAAACGACCGGAGGCAGCTACATCCCACGGTGCATCCAAATCCACCGATGACCAATCACTCAAGAAGATCGAGGAGGAACCGACACCCAAACCAACACCCAAACCAAAGATATCTCACGAGGAGATTAAATCTAAGCAGTACGCCGGTATTCCAGAGCAATTCCGGGCCAAACACGTGCCCAGTCCGCTGAAAATCGGCGGCAAAGTCGTGCCTCAAGAGCAAGAGTTGGATACGTGGAAGAACGCCATCGCTTCGGACGAGGTAAACAGCGACGGTAAGCCCGTCTTCAACAAGGTGGTAAAGCAAACCAACATCACAGGCTGGATGGATCATAACAACTACTGGCAGCCCAAGACTACGAGTCTCACTACCAACCCACCACCGGCTAGGAGACGACAGAAGCCCCGCATACAGCATCGCACTGTCACGGCCAACTACGACATGGTCGGCAAGTACGAGAACAAGGTCCGCCGGCAGGACTTGAAGATCGGCGCCCAGGAGCTGCCGGCCGAGAAGGAGCTCAAGAGCTGGGGAGACGGCTTTGAAATCCCGGACGACTTGGGCACTACGGATTACAGTCTGGAGAACCCCGTGGATCTGGAGCCTGCCACCTCGCCTCGACGACAGAAGTGGAACGCTGTGCTGAAACATTCAAACGTGCCTGGGTTCTTTACTCATAACAACTACTGGAAATGAACCATAATGGCTGTACAAATCAACTTTTGTTAACAAGTGACGTAAACGGTTCCCACGCAAAACCCACCAAAATCATTGGTATAAAAATGCATCCAAATGACGAGTTGAAACAAATTCAAGTTCATCGCCAACGAAAGGTTCGGCCTCTGAAACGACACTTGAACTGTAGCTTTCAGTGATAAAAGATGGCTGAATCGTTTGAATATGATTTGACCCTTCGTTCACATTATGTCTTCTCAAATTAAACTCTTCAAATTGAATTAGTTAAGTCGTATGTGCCGCTGTATAATTGCTTGAAAATGTTTTAATGCCGAAAGTAGATAAATGAACATCTTCGGACCGCTTGGTGGCAGCGTATAGACCTAAAAACCAATCAACAATGACGTCGTTCTGCGAATGCGTAGATGCTTTAGAGCAGAGGCATCCACGAGAGGTCGCTTCGTTTTGTTTCAGACGTCGGATCCGCGGAACGCTTTAAATTCTTGCCTGACATTGTCGTCTTGCTGCCGTTCGGGGGCGTTGTGCAATGGAAAAGCTTTCGTTACTTTGCTATGTAAATAATATTCTGTAATTATGCAGCCATTTTGCTTGTACATGTACATACATATTTAATTTATATACAAGCCTTTCCGTTAACCTACTGGTATTGTACATTATAAACTTTGTTGGTAAATATTAGTTTCTAGATTTGGATTATGACAAGATCTATCAGTTTGACCATTTATTTTAAAAATTACCAATCTTTATTAAGTTTTTAATTTTCAATTTCGGTTTGATGAATTTGAATTGATAAACTTCCTTCCTCGTGGTCGTAATCAGTTTGGCCACAACCTGTGACGGGAAAACTCAGCATCGGATAACACGGTCCGTGCTGAAGCCTCCCTTGATAAAATAATTGTATGCCGACATCACGCACATTATGTTAGAAGAAAAGACAATTCTGAAAGGAACAACTTTGGCTCGAAATTCTTCGACATGCAGAGAATTATAATGAAAAACCTAATATTATGAGTCAATACACTTTGTAAAAAACGATTTGTAAAAAAAAACATTTGCAGCTGCAAATATCAAACAGATTTACAAATTGATAATGTTTCATAATGTAAAAGTGAGCCAAATGTGTTAAAAGGGACATTGAGCTATAGTCAATTACCAAAAAGCTACACACAAAGAGAAACTTGTCCTTCACTGCAATTCGGATTAGGCAATGGGTGGCTGTTTTTCCCATGTTCGGTTTAGACTTGTTGCCTTGGGATCACTATTAACGGTTTACCGTCAAGTGTTGAGCGGAGGAAGTCGGGCATCCTGACGGAGATGAAGGCACCATCTGCCGGTAGTCCCATCCCGCTATACGCGGCGTCGGCCCAGGCACCTGCCTCTTTGCCTCTGTGTGCCTCCGACAAATCCATGTGGCAAGACGCTTTCAAATCCAGTCCAATTATTTATTTTGTTTGGGGGGAAAAACTTACCCAGAGAACGGGGCCTTGGTTGGAAAAGTCGTGCCCGTTTTACACCGTGACCAAAAAAAGGGTAAAACTCACATGCGCGCGCACGATTGATTCGCGAGCACACACGCAATCACAAAGCAATTTCGACACGCCACCTTGTTTTCCGATTTTAAAAAAATCATCCAAGATATTTTCATTATAGGAAAATAGGTGAACGTAGGATATTGTTTAAGTACGGTGTTTAAAAACCTGCCGTTTTTCTTCTGTTAAACGAAATGTTTGCGTTTAATTGTTAAATTAAATTAGACCTGTTTAACCAACTACAGCCGTTATTAACTGAAAATATTAATCAAATCTTAAACTTCAGCAATGAGCACATCCAGTTCGTAACTTCAAAAATAACAGCCATCATAAAGTTAAAAAGCTATGCAATATAGACCTACAGATATTCCTCAGTTATTCCTTAGATATGAAGCAATATTTTTAACAGTAGTATTATTATGTCGCTACAAAATCGGTGGTTTGACGCGTATAACTCAATGTGGTATTTTGTTGACAAACGAACGTCTTTTAGGGATGTGGCATTAAATAGCACTACGAATATTTTGTTATAAGAGTTCTCGCGGTACACTTTGCCCAGCGATATAAACGTCGGGCTAAAAGTGTGAAATTGAATATTGTAACCGACGAGAGTGCCTTTTCACTTTGAACAGATAAGGATTTTATAACTAATGAAATCGGCACCTACCACAAGTTAAGCAGAATTATCAGGGGTGTTTTCGTGGTAGGTCTGTGTAATTAGGCTCTATACTGGACCGTATACATGCAACTCTTGTTTCAATTAATAACCCGAGACTTTTATTCGGTCGTTTACACACCTGTCAACACCTGTTTCCGCCACAAAATCTTTCCCAGAAAATATTAAAAGCAATTAAGTAATAGCCATGTTTTATAGGCCGACAGTTTAGTTTCTGAACACTTTCAAAGTTAATGATAAATCATTTCTGAATCGCTATATTGGCTTTACAAAAAGGGCAAGATTTTGTGGCCGTTTAGTTCAAACAATAGGCGTTTACAATGTAACCACTGAACAAACAAACCTCAGCAGTGGTATATCGCGTTGACTTGGCATTTATGGCATTTATATTCTCAAGTCTTGTTTAGGGTTTTCTTACCTTAATGAATATTTTGTGACTGAGACATGCTATGGTACAAGACCTGAATTAAGACAGTGGTTAGATTTCGCACTGCACCCTAGGAAACCTGTCGTTGACCGTTTCGAACTTCAAGTCAGTTCTCTTTGTATACGTATATGTGCTTGTAATGAGGACTATAAATACGCATACATGTATTTCTATAGGCCTATACACATTCGGTTTTATTGACACTTTATAATGTTATATAAGAAAGTAATAGTTTATATAGAGGTTCAATTTAGTTAATTCCGTTTTGTTTGCCAATCTGTCAGCCATTATTCAGATTTATCTGTCTCTCCTCCATTGCCCAGCCGTCGGAATAACGTTTCGAGAACGAAATATGATGATAAATGGCTCCAAAGTACAATAAATTACATGGCAACGGCCAGCGGTGAAACGATTGGCTAACGTGTCCCGAGCCGGGCATCCCGCGGTAGCCAGGCGAAGGTGGACGGTAGCGTGCTCGCCCAATGACTCGCTAAGGACCATTCAAATTCTCGGAGATTGGTGCGATCAAAGCAAAACAATGCAAACAAGAGTACATATTTTAGTTGGCCCGATAGGCTATCATTACCAAGTGTCATTAATCCAATGAGGTGGTTTTTTTAAGAACAGTTGAAAGTAATAACTCGAAGGAGCGGTTTCCACGGGTAACAAACACGTCACAGTTCCGAAAATATTCTCGCAATGCTTATTATTTATTATACGTTGATTTAATTTTGCTTTTATTTTAAATCGGCAGAATATTGCAAGCACCAACTTAAAGATGTTTCACGTTTTTTCTAAATTGTTTTCAGGCGCAAACCGTCCACAAAAAAGAGCGGTGTGCAAAATGTATATTTAATAATGTTATTTGTTACAATAATAATTACTTAATTGTATATGTACGAGACACACGTTAACCGTAAAGTTCAGGATAATATTTGTTATCACCATAGATGTAGTGTGGTCAAAGTTTTAATAGGGAACAGACATAATTAATTTATTGCGACATTAATATTACTGATTTACGTCATTAAAAGTATCCCTCCAAATAGGACTCATGGGAGTCACTATAATCAATGTCTCCCTGAAACATGCCTTAAACTTAAGGTATAATTTTTATATCAACACATGTCGCCATAATGAACCATTAATTTGTGAGAAATAGAGACTATAAGAGTGTATATCCGTATATTCTAAGTAATAGTTAGAATTAGTTATGCATATGAGTGACTAATTTAAATATTATGGTGGTTGATATTGTATATCATCTTATATTTACATATACATGAAAACGTATATCATCTAAAGATATCGCCTTTAAACTAAAAATCCGTCCATTTGAAGTAGATATTTAGAGTTTTAGTATGACAATTTTTATTATATTACTTTTGTTTACTTTTTAAAAAAAATTAATGTTCTCTGCATTCTGCAATGTATATTATTGCACAACGGCCGCCGATTCGGCTCAACAGCTTTTAATCTTGTGTTATTTTTACATTCCATTCAAGGAAATAAAAATAAATTTCAATAACAGACAGAACGACCAGCAGTTGATTTGTTTTAAAGGAATCTTCAAGTAGAAAAACCTACGAAAACAGTAACCAGCTAGGGTGGGGGATACCCAGGCGCTCGATTTCCCCGGCCCTAAGCTCGGGAAGGGAAGACGCCCCACTCCCATCACTAGAAAACAAGGAGAAATCGCAGAGAAAGACAAGCGAAAAGTTTAAATCCTTAATTGTTCTCTGTAATAATTATACATGTACACCTGTACATACATATGCATGGTATCATGTACCCATGAGCGCCTCTCGCAGGCGCACTGTACACACCTGTTCTGCAAACATTCAAGGACTTGATTTGTATTTCATTTCAACATAACCATGACACTAGTCTACTAATGGAGGAATTCCTTCATGGTCTACCCAACAATTTTGTGTACGCAAACAAATTCAAATTGTTAATATTGTATGCCAGGTAATAACAAAAACACAATAAAACCAAATCAATATTTTAATATCTGTGATTTATACGTCTGAAGAAATTAATAAAAGTCCAATATTTGGCGCAAATGTTTTTAGCAGGAAAATGAAAATGAATTTCATTCCAACCCACAAAGAGAGGAATAAAACCTTGCTCAGTTACAATAGGTCCATCTTTTATCCAGCAAAGCACACACAAACATAAACAAACATAAACAAACATAAACAAACATAAACAAACATAAACAAACATAAACAAACATAAACAAACATAAACAAACATAAACAAACATAAACAAACATAAACAAACATAAACAAACATAAACAAACATAAACAAACATAAACAAACATAAACAAACATAAACAAACATAAACAAACATAAACAAACATAAACAAACATAAACAAACATAAACAAACATAAACAAACATAAACAAACATGAGGTTTTTCTGCAATCAGATTACTTGAAGCATGAGAATAATGGACAATATTTAATATATTTTCTTCTACCCGACAAGTAAAACCTTTGTTGAATTATTATATAATAATCATACTATTTTTGAAATATAGGAACTTTTCTTTGGCACTTACTAAAACTACATGTACATGTATTTGTCAAACATAAAAATAGGCATTCAGCTTTTAATTATATTTAAGACATACCCGTTTGACACAATCAGTTCTTATAGGTTAAATGTTTTGAAATTAATTATATTATTATTAGCAGCAAGTTTTTAAAACATTATTAAAAACATATTAATGAATATGAGTTACAAGCAATAGTACGTAAATCAACATTAACAATTTGTTAAGGATATTATGCGACATAACCATAACAGCTTTAAGCTGAATAATTACTATCTTTAATTTACTATCTTTGTAACGAAAGCTGCTTGGCTTAAAGCCCTGGAAAATGATATTTAGATGAATAGAATTCAATTTTTGGAAGACTTTGTTCTTTTTTAACTGTCTTGAGTTACATCTTGGCGCTGGTGTTCCCTACGTACCCCCAGGTACGCATGCGACTTATTCCTCCGTCCGGACGCATGGTGAGACACAAGTGGCTGACTGGTCCAATATCCTTAACGGTAGCTTCAAAGAAATGCTGTTTATGAGCCGAAAGCTATCAACAAAACAACCAAAACAAAACTAAAGATGATGCTGGAATTATTTTGTAGAGTTGGTGATCTATAATTAGTACCCACTGGCAACCCTGTCCTTTGAGGACAAAATGGTACACATTCTTTTAAATTGATAGAAACTTAGCATTTCCGTAAGCTTACTGACTTTTGGTAACAAAAATATCTACACAGTATATTATAGAAAAAACCAATTGTTGAGATATGCTTGGATTTTCAAAGACTTGAGTTTTCATTCTTCTCTCCGATCAACAGCATCCTCTACTGCTAACCTTGCTTGCTTAGGATCGTTGTATGAGGGAAACAACCTTCATCTTCAGCCTTTAGCCAAGATCAGTACTCACCTTGCTTAGCGGTAGGATTGTCTGCCACAAACACCTTGAGAAGTCCCCTCTTGTCTTACCATGTCGGTGGGACTGATACTGCCTCTCCTCCTCTTTAGACATGATGCAACCTAGAGGAAGAATTAGCTCAAAGTCTTATGTCGTTGCTTGCATAATTGATAGATCTAGAACCCTTTAGTGTTTAGGCCCTTTATTGCCATGCCTATTACTCCTAGTTACTTTTTAAACTGCACAGCATGTTACGTTTTTATGGATTTATCAGTAACATGAAATCAAATCAAATAAATCCTTCGGCATACGTTTGGTTTGTGATTTGACTTGCAGTTGATTCAATATTAGACTTCCGATGAAATTTTGAATTACTCAATTAACATTTTGATTCCAAATCTCACCTTCCAAACAGCAGGAATCCGGATAATTTCCTTTGAAGTGGTTCGTGTCAATCTCAATCTACGATAGATCACAATAAATTCCGGTTTAGCACATTGAAATCATCAATAATGATAGCTTTGAAATTCAGCAAAAAGTTATGAATGGTATCTATTTATCAAAGGAACGGAATTATTCAAATATTTAATCTATTAAATATTCATATTTGGCTACATGAGCCAACCCTTTTTACCCAAAAGAGATTATTCATTTTGTCCACACCCACAAATGGCTCTGAGCCAATCATAATCAAATCTGAGTAAAGATTATGCATATTGTCAACACATAATGAATATTCATAATTTGAATCCAGCTCTGAATTAATCCTATTTACCATAGAATAAGGTTATTCGAACTATTTAAATAAATATTTATCGAAGCCTTTTAGCTCTGAAATCAATCCACTTAATACGAAAAACAGATGAGGTAAATCTGCAAAGAACATGTTTAATATTCATGCTGAATATTCATGATAGAATGCTAGCTGCCAGCCAATTATATTTACCCGTTTGATGACTCCCATATGGCCTAATCTGAAGACCGCCCACTCAAATCCCTCCACTTTCAAGACTGCATTTTCATCAGCTTCCAACACGGCCGGTCTGTCCAACTATAACACAAGACAAGAGAGTTATTAATCAAACAATTGTAACAACACAGTCTTATGTTCCATATATTGTAAACATTCCTTTGTTTTCATGTAGTTAAGAAAACGTTGACTAATACTCATTTTTTTTCAAGAAAAATGCCCTCAGCAGAGAAATAAGCATTGTAATAGTTACTAGGACAAGTTTTTAATTAAGGCAACCAAGTAGACGATTCTGGTTTGTTTGTTTTTGCTATGACTTACTCTGCGAGCGGTCTCCCAGCCATCAGCCATGGTCAGGGAGCGTGGAGTGGCCAGTAGAATCCTAGCATGGCCAAAATGAACGTCGCTGTATCCAAGACACACTCCGCCATTCTCCATGGCAACCAGGTCAATCAACTGAGAGAAAAAAAGCATCACGATGCAACTAATAAATACGATGACATCTAGAATAAAAAAAATCTCATCTTTCACTTCAAACTATTTTTTGGTCAACAATTATCGAAATCATAAGCTTAATTGATGCAATGTTGGAAACAAAGTGAATCATTAACAAAGAAACAAACGTTTACATGTAGGCTCTTATTGTTAATATGCCAAGCTTTCTTTTGTTGACTATATATATATTCGTTTCCTTATTGGTAGATTTCCGAGCTCACCCAATTGCATTAGATTTTGGACCAAGAAAAAGTTATCTTCGACTTTAAACTTTTCTTGCCAAAAAGTGGCCCTATTATAATTTCTAATTGGTCTATTTGTAGTTTTCTTTATTTGGCTTCTAATATCTGATTTCCTATTGGTCAATTTCGATGACCTCACCAGATGGGGAGAGACCTTTGACCAATCAGGATTGGCAATGCCGTACACGCAAAGTCTTGCAATGCCACCATCTGCAAAAAAACACATTACAGAAAAATCTGCAAATTGTCTGCACAATTTTGATTAAAGTTAGCAGTTTCTGAAGTACCTATTGCTTTTTGTCTGTCTAACAGTTCTGCAGCTGAGGAGAATATTCTCCTGAGATTCTTTTTACACGTCTACAATTAAAAGTGTAATTTCTTCTCCTACAGATGCTTGCCAGCTACAACTCCTAGGGAGCTTTTGAGGAATCTGTGGCAGTTTGACCTTAAGATTTCTGACCCGACGGATCACGCTGCACTAGGCAGGGTAGCCACTTTGACAAATGGTGCATGTTGCTGCGTTTGGCAGGGTAACCAGTAGGGTTTAGGTTAAAGGGTGCATAGGTTGAATTTATTGGTCGACTGTCATCAACCTGTGAATGTGCCTACCTGGGTACATGTTCAGACGCAAATGGGTCCACCTTTTGCCGGACTGAACACTGAAGTAGTTGTTGCAAGTTTCCTTGTATCCAGGCAAAAGAGTTGTGATGGGTACAATCTCCTCCCACTCCTGGTGAGTCATAAATATTTATGATCAACTGTCATGCCTCATACATATTCACGCTTCAACTTCAAGGCATGATTTGGCAAGTTAAACGGAAAAGGTACTTTTTTGTATAGTATTGCATAATTTTCTTTAAATAACTTTTTTTCAATTTCAATCTTTTCAACTTCTTTCTTTATTTAATTTTTACCTTTTTTTAAACTGTATAATGATTTGAATTGAATAGGCCAAACAAAGACTCAATTTGGACTGAAACAAATTCTTTGAAATTAAAAGTATACTTAAGACACCTTGTGAAAGTTTGAAAACAATGCCATTTTGTCCTTAGTTTCCTACGGAGTGGGACTTTAGAAAATACAGAAAAGTTTTTTACTGCAAATAAAAATGCCTAGTGGGGAAAAGTCGACATGAAAATTACCTGAGTAGAGAGTGTATTCATCGCTGCTTGTTGTTCTTCACTGGCTGCTGTGCCCATCACACTCTTTCTCTCAGGAAAAATAACATCTGTGTAAACAAACATTCCATCTAATTTTGATACAAGTAAGCGTGACAAGACGTTTTTAAAAGCAGAAAAACTACGAAGTCTTGCTTCATGCTTTTTCATTGCGAGTCAGGGTCTACTTTTACAGACAATGCTGGAAGAAATTGAAGGTAAGTCACCTTCTCCAAGACACGCCCCCTGGATGGAGATCTTAGGAGTGAAGTTTCCGGTGAAGAAAGAAGTGTCGGCTTCAATCCCATGGATAAGGCCAGGGATTCCTAGCTTGACGATGCACCAATCGTGGCCAGGAATGCGTTTCCTTCTGGTCTCCCAGCCGTCCATCCACTTGCCAAACTCGGTAAACACCCCTTCTTTCCATAATGGTGCTTCCGGCTGAAGAAAAGGTTAAATTAGTTCTTAAAGGGTTTTAGGATCCACTCATTATTTCAGGGGTAGGGTTTCTGAGTAATCCGAGTCAATCCTAGTCCAAAAATACTGTAAGGGAATCCCAAAACTTAAAAGACTGTTTTCCAAACAGAAAACGGCATCTGTCTGGGATTGAAAACAAGAAAATAGACTGACACCTAGGACAACCAGTCGTTAAAAATTGATATAAAAATGACGACACACCAGGTGTGATAATTTTACTGGATGCTTTTGACTGTGATTCACCAACAGTCGAGTAAGGTATTACATAATAATTTGGTAGCCCTAGGTTTTGTGGATTTTTTATGTTTGCAAATGTTGTATAATTAATTAAGTGATACACTCAGCACCTTTAACAGATTTTCAGCAACAGCAAACCAGTCGTCAGTTGCGAATAAAATCTTTCCCCCATTCTGTAAAAATAAATACAAAAATAGCCAATTATTCATAAAGTTGAACAATATTGTAATCCTTATCCCCCCCCCCCCCCTCCCTAAAAGATGCACGTTTTCATGCATTGGGCAACATAGTTCACAGCTAGGGCAAGGTATGCAGGCAAGGGGATTAAAAGGCCCCCTATTCAAATGTATGAATAATTTTGAATGTTAACATTAGGCCTAATTCGTAATTGTAATTACGGTAACAGAACTTCGTAACTACAAGCACCACCCTCTCGCAACCCTCACCCCCCCCCCCTCACCCCTCCCCCCCCCCCCCCCCCCCAAAAAAAAAACCACAACAATTCCAAACCCACCCCCCCCCCCCCCCCCCCCCCGCCCTCCCCCCTAAAAAACAACAACACCACACAACCTCCATGTACCTCCCCTAGGGCCCCCTCTGATCCCCTACACCCGGTGGCGATGCGTGACGTAACGACTAACGTACTCGAAAACTTGCAAGATCATTCAGCTCCAAAAAGTCCGGCAACTGCTTGGAACTCCTAGTTGCGTTTGCTGGATGGTCTGCCATGGCAGAAATTTATTGCTCAAAATAATAGTGTGCCGTGCATAGTCGACGATTAGGGTCACAATCAACGGCGATTAACGTAGAACTTAAAGCCCGCACTCAACGGTATAATCAGGAAAGTTGTTTCGCGTGGGTCTATACCACTCTGTCATCGGTAAAATAATTTGTATCTATAAATGATCCAGCAATAATAAATCAATGTAATATATTGTTTGTTATGTATTTCATATGGTTGCTTCTTTTTAATAAAATTGACATAAGAATTTGAAGGGAATAGCAAATTTATTTTTGTTTCGTAAAATATTCAAGACAGATTTCCCCCTCGCCAATAATGATACCGACCGATTATCGCGCATGATCAATGTGCACGTCTGCGAGTGCGAGACGTGTGTATGCGGCTAGCTGTAGCGCTACATCATGATCCAAATTTCTTCGTTTATACGGAAAAACTCGAAATAATCCTGGATCTTTTTACTCATAATAATATCAGTCGGTAAGTCGCCTTATTTTGAAGGATAAATGTCGTGTTAAACTGTTAAGAATTGAAACAAACAACGAACATGTAATTGTTTAATGTTCGCTGAGTGTTGTCCCAACGGGCCGTTTTCTAAACACAAGCTTAAGCACCATTTGCGGCTCTATCGCCATTGCCAAACTGCATGAACGAAGTCAAAAATGAAGACAAAGCTGGGGTTTGGAAAACAGCCCATGTTTAACTCATTATTTCAACTTCAACAAAGATTAGTTACCGTGGTGTTTAATGCAAACTATGTATCTTATTTTACCAATGGAAGACAAATCTGGACTATGACTTTAAAACACTGTTTTTGGCAAAAGTGGAGATTTCCAATTCCATTCTCGTGAGAACCTGCACCCTTTAGCGTGAAGGGGAATATTTGCTGTGGACGGCTTGCCCCTTTTCAAGTTCGTGACATCATTGAATGTTTAATGTTACATCGATATACATGATATAAAACTAAAACCAGTGCCATTAAGCGACATCCTTAGTCATAAACGCGTGGAAACATACACAGTCATATACCATGCAGACGACTTTCAGTATGATTTTCGTAATTAAATTCAACATAAATTATTCAATTTAATAAATATCATTACCTCTTTGGCCTCAAATTTATTCAACAGCATCTTTAATTAATATATCAAATCAACTCTCATTACCTCGGCAACAACCGCTCGTAACCACTCTCTAAGGCCAATTTACACAAACAAAATTTGTTTCCTGACAGTGACATTGTTGTATCTTTTTATTATAAAAATACTCATTTTTCAATTTTATGATGCAGATCTACACCTGTTGAAGTCTTGTCCCTCGCTGTTAATTGACCTCGCCTCCTAATGTCTGCCAACATTATTTCCGATCCTGGCCTTCGGGCACGCACCATGTCCTCTTTTCTATACCAGCTGTCTGCCCGAGACAGGGAACTAGACCTCGTCCATTTGGATCATTGTTACTCTAAGTCTTGGAGTTCGCACCCAGATGCCAGCCATGCTAAACCTGCCCGATTACTGTTTGTCCCAAGGACCCTCCGACTTCGTCAGGATAGACAGAATGTTGTGTAGGTTCACTTATAATGTGTTTTTTTATTTGTTTATACTAACAAAAATAATTACTTGGCCTGAGTTATTTTTTCAAGAGTAAGCATTGCTTAATAAGATACACACAAAGTTGAAGTTTTTGATTGAAAATATTAATCGGTTATTCCTTTCATTCGTCTATAAACAAAAATTATACTGCAGAACTTGAAAAACAGTCAACTAGACAACATGGCTTTAAGGTACAAAATGACCAAACTGGAAGTAATTTTACAAGAAAACTAAGGCATAAAAAGATAAAACACATAGTTGAAGTTTGTCGTATTGAAGGTCATTACGTCAAATAATGTACAAAACCACTTTCTCTTTTACAGTGAACCAGATATACCCATTGATGTGGTCACTCCTTCGCCATCCAACATAGTTGCTTACGACAGTGGGAGGGCGCACTCTGTCATGAACGAGTGCCAGCGACACGTCAACTTTGCGCGCTCCAGCACGTCTGAAGTGCAGACTGACGAAGAGTGGGAAAAGAACCTCACTAGGTGTGCATTCCGTAAACTCGGTTCACCAAAGTCGGTCGCAATCTTGTCAACTTAGAGGTGTTTCAGTCTAGTGGTTTTACTGCAGAATGCATTGTGCTTTGTGGTTTGATCATTGATGAGCTTATAAGACTGGGTTTCTCCATGGTTGGACTCCCTGTACATCACACACACACACAACTACCACCACTTTCAGTTTCCTTCATTGCCACCCCACAATCATAGGTTTAAGAGCACATTCAAATATTTTAGTTTTATCAACTTAACCTTATTTTTCTTTCTGGTTTTGGTTTGTTTTTTTTCTTTAGAATTGGATGGACCTCTCAACAGAATAAGCTGTTTGATAAGATCATTAAGCACATGCAGACCGAGCGACTGGCAAGACTAGCCTATGATGGGGTGAGTAACCTCTGGTCGATGTGCAATTTACAAGCACTGCGACAGACCTAAGCATTGGTTTATTTAGTTTATGGATAGCATGTGTGATGGTAGCTGGATTTACAATGCACATAAACTGCATGCTATGCACTGTACGAATATGTGCAGTTGGATGCACTCGCGCTATAATATCTTCCGTTTACGTAATACTTCTCTTATTTAGAATCCTAACGAACCAGTGCTGAGGCGCATCCATCTCGACAAGTGCGCCAAGAAAGTTCGGAGGACGCTTGCCTCGATTGGATGGGTGAGATTGTTAAAAAGAAGCTTATTTTATATACAGGCCCTTCTTAAGTGTGACACTTTTTTCATTAAAGAATTATTAAAAATGACTTCAAATAAATTGTCACAACTCATAAATGTCCATTTGCCGTCAATATTCAAATATTACGACTGTCGTTTCTTTCAGGATGCAAAGCTGACTCAGTGGCTTCACAGCGTCTTGATTGACAATCTCAGTTCCTCTCTCCTGGCTATCTACCTTGATGTCTTACAGACTCTCAAATCAAAGGTGAGAAACTCCTTCTTGAAACCCTGATCCTTCCACAACATTGAACTCTGGACCCATATTTCAACTGGATTTGGACTAGACATCAAGTTGTGTTATTCATTTTACTTTTCTCCCAGGTACCAGCCCTAATTGATAAGATGATCAGTCTGTCGACGTCTTCTAATCGCTGCAGTGCCGCCAGCTCAGAGGCTCTGATGCTGTTGCTGAAAAGACCATGGGACCCGGCGGTTGGAGTTCTTAGCCAACACAAACCGGTAACAATACCCTACCTGTATCCCAACCAGGCCACCAACCCATTGACTATCACCAATTAAACCCTTGTTCAACTCAACATCCAGACTCGCCAATGCACTCATACCTACATTCACACCCACACAAACACCCATCCTATCCCTGACCCCTCCACCCTACCCTCGCCTCCTCCACCCTACCCTCGCCTCCTCCACCCCACCCTACCCTCAACCCCAACCCTTTCAACCTTAACCCCGGATAACCCTTTCAACCCTAACCCCGGATAACCCTTTCAACCCTAACCCCGGCCAACCCTTTTAACCTTAATCCCATATTAAAGACATAAACTAGCTCAATCAGTTACACTATTCCAAGACCAAATGGATTCTGAGAGTGCCGGCCACCACCTGTGTCATTATTGACAACCCAATAACTGTTGTGCCTTCGTGACGTCAGTCAGAGCTAGCATTGAAACTAGAAATTAATTTTCTCTCCAACAGAAGAAGCTGCCTGGATCTCCTCTTCTAGTGGTCACCCCCAGCGGCCCCTCCTTTCCCTCCATTCCTACGTCGCGCCGTGTGCGTTTCTGGAACGCCCAGCTAGCCAACCTGGGCAAAGTCATTCCCGTCACTACGCACACTGTCAGCGGGGGAAGCAGTGTAGGGATAGCACAGTGTTTAGAGCACATGGTGGGGGCTGTGCGAACCAAAGTTATGGAGGCAAGTCTTGGTTGCAGGTTTACGAAACCGTGACTTCTTCGACTCCTGCTTTAGTTCCTGAATAATATCAAGATGATTTGAGGCAGAGTCCCCCAAGTTTGGGCCTAAAAATCCCCTGAAGCCAAAGCTGGAGACAAAGCCAAGTTTTTGTAAATTTCCAGTAGTCCTAAAAATTGGTTTCTTAATCCTTGCTCTTGGAGTGAACATCTTGGTTGTACATTGAAGCCTTGGCTTGGGGTACTAATTTGCATTAAAAGATTTACATTTTTCACGTTTTTTAAAAAATAAACTCCATTGGCTGTCTCGGTTTCAACATCTTACTACCTAAGACCTAAAAATCAGTCTGGTTTACATAATTAATCGCTGAGTCTGCACACAATGTCATAGAAGCTTGCTTTGTAAGTTCCCTATTTCTTTTTTCTTTTCATCAGTTAAAGAGTCATTTTCCAAAGAGACCCATCGTGCTGATTGGTTGGTCAGTAGGAGCTCTGGTGGCCTGTCATGTAAGTTGGTCTCTCAAGTTTATCTTCTTTGTCGTAAAATCTTCAATCAAATCACAGTAAACTAATAATATTAAAACTAATAAAGTAAATTAAAACTATTTCCATGATTTCAAACCGAGGGGTACATTAACCCTAACTCCCTAGTGTAATTTACTGGGAACCATACCCATCCCTGCAAATCCCAACACCATAGGAGTCCATTGCCCATTCTAACAGTTCCCAACAAAACCTGGATGGGGATTGTTAGGGTTAATACAAAGAGAAGAATGTGCCTTCAACTGTTTTATGCATTGATCATTTTCCAACAGGTCTCTCTTGTGGAACATGTAACAGCGGTGGTGTGTCTTGGTTTTCCAGTAAAGGGAATTAATGGCGCAAGAGGAGTAAGTTATATTTAGAATTAATTATTTTGAATTGTTTCTAATTCTATTGCTTTCTAGGACTGATTTAATAAAAGAAAATAAATCGCATATCTGTAGAATGTTTCGGTGTTCGCTAATGTTTATTTTGATCAAATTTGGATAAATAGGGAGTTGATGAACCACTCTTGGACAGCAAGACCCCAACCCTGTTTGTCATGGGCCAGGAGTCCAGCGTATGCACCCAGGACGACATTGAGAACCTCAGGGAACAGATGCGAGCCGAAACGGGACTCGTGGTGGTCGGTGGAGCAGACGAGAATCTCAGAATGTCTAAGATGAAGAAACAGCTGGACGGCGTGACGCAGAGCATGGTGGATAGATGCATTCAGGTGAGTTCCCTATTGCCACGTACTGACTGACTCGACAATAAATCATCTAAAGAAAATATAAACGGCAAAATATTCAACATTCTAGCGGCATTTCGTGCTGAAATAGCCATCACAATGAGGTTTCAGTCTGAATCTAAAATCACATCACAGTTTTGCTGATGAGTATGGAAATTCGCATTGGCATGAAAACATAAAGCATCAAAATACCCTTCAAAAATGGTAAAACAGACATTAAAAAAAAAGGTTAATTAGGACACAAAAGTGCATTTGAGGATTGCAATAAAAAAAAAAATACTTTACAATTCCTAAAATGGTCTATTTCATAAAATTACGACATGCAAATGGCCCTAAATACCTTAAATTATCCCTCAGGATGAAATCAGCGAGTTTCTTTGCACCGTCCTCACAACTTCCATGAACGACAACTTTGACCGACCCGAGTTGGATCTGGACCACCGCAAGAAAAAGGACAAAGACAAGGACAAGGAACGCAAGAAGCGCATCCACCGCGACTTGTCCCTGGAACTGAAGGGGAGAAAGGCTCCAGCGACAGGCAGAGGAAGACGCAACAGTCTGCCTACGATGTCCAGTGAGGTGAGTTTGGCGAAAGAGAGATGTTCAAAACACAGTGTGCCATCGAGGGGTTACCATAGAGAGGCTATAAGGGACCATGGATTAAATAATACAAAAAGAGCTAATTGCAGGACGAGACTGGCTGTGCTACTGCATTTTGTATTCATTACCCTTCTTTACTCTGTTCTTTCTATCAAGGAACTTGCGTCGTTCACTAACGCCCAACAGAGCTTCCTGAATTCCCAGGCAGAAAAGAGCCTCAAACCCAGCCAGTCCGCTGGGCCAAGCTTTGGGGAGAAGTATGCCCATTACCTTGCTAGCATGGCTGCCAGCAAACGAGAGTCAAAACTAGACGCACTTCTAAAAGGAGAGGCGACAAGTGATCCCCAGTCCAAAGATGGTACGGATGTCGTTCAAATTCATATGAGCAATTCTATCATGAATGTGGGTTTTGAGTATTAATTACTGTTTTATTTATAATAGAAGCAGTTCCTTAAAGACTAACTAGTTTCAAGGACAAGTCAGTTTGCTGAAGACTATTGGATGATTTGCAAAATTCCTTGTACCTGCGCATTCAAACTCCTGAGCGAACTCATTGTCCCTATTGTGTATTTCAATGCTGATTTTATGAAAACAGTCACCAACATCTCTTAAAGAATTTAAACTTTATAATTTAATTTTCCACTCTCAGGAAAGGTTGGATCCAGCGGTTCCTACAAACGCCGACGCAGCAAGTCCCCCACAACCTCTAAGCGCAAACAGATCAAACTGTCCTCCTTAGTTGCCATGGCAACCATGGCTGCCGCCTCGTCCTCCCAAGACTCCGTCTCGAGCCAGGAGAAGGCAACGCCTGCCCAGGGCCTCAGCGCCTCTGGCTCAATCCCAACTACCACCTCTGGAGTTACTTCTACCAAGCCGTCTCTCCCGCAGTCGGCTTCCCCCGTCCCGACTTCGTCCCCCTTGGCCATCACGGCCCCCCAGCTCTCTGGACTTTTGCAGAAGGTCTCTAGCAGCACTGCGGGCAAGAGCAAGACAAACACAGGCGGAGATGTGGTAAGCTCATTGTGTATAGGAATTAAATGAGTTAGGGAGAACCCAAACTTTAGAGACAGTTTTGTGTGGAATTGTCGTTATCCTGGCAAATTGTTCAAACTCGTGTCATGGTGTCAACTTTACTTCAACAAACACACTTATAAATCGGGGACTACACACTGCCCTGAAGACTACACCAGAAGACAGCTAGTGTGTGTATTGCAAATGACACAATCTGAAGATTAGTCCAGTTAACAAAGTCTTTGCAAATCAATCACAAGTCCTTCAAGCCATGAAAACTGTGACAAAGACATTCCTTTTTTCCCCCAAGTTCATTGTGACCTGACTTGCGACTTGACAAGACTGTGATGCTGTATCCAGTCTGTACCTGTTAGGTATTTTTCCCACAAGTTTTTTCCCTTGCACTAACATTTTCCTATTTCTATTCCTCCTAGCAGTTGACTGTGACATCTGCAGGAATGACTACCAAACTACAGGGTTCTGTAGTGTCTTCATTGGCAGGTACTGATGGTTTGGGAACTAACAGAGTGACATTGGCACAGCTACAGCAGTTGGGTATCTTACCATCGCACATGGCACCTAGCACGCTGTTACAGGTAAAGTCAAGCCTCAGAAATCAGTTGCAAAACAGAGTTTCAAATGTGAACACGTTTTACAGGCCTGTTTGTAACATTCGTGCCTTTGCTTAACAATTTTCAGGGTAGTGAGAATATATTTGGTTTGTACTGTCACTTGTTTACAGGGGTTGAATTTCAATATCCAGCGAGAGAACTCGAAATCTCCAGTCCCAAACCCACTCGTCCGCAAAACCCTAGAGTCTATGAGTACACAAGCTGACCAGTCAGTGACGAACAGCAAGGGTAAGCCGAGGATAAACATGGCAGGTAAGGTAGCACAATCTGATACCAGTGTAGCTGCAGCCACAGCAGCCTCAGGCTCAGGAACAGCCTCAGTCTCATCAGAGCAGAGTATGAACACAAGCCAGTTCCAGGCAGCCGTGCAGAAAGCAGCTCTGGCCATAGCTAGCAAGATGATGGCCAACAGTGGTCAGCTTCCAAGCAGCAGTGCAACAGGAGCCTCTCCAACTACAAGCCAAGTAGCTTCCCTGGCAGGTCTTCTGAACATCCCACAACTGGTGTCAGCTGCCTTGAAGAGTGTGCCACCAGCCATCACAGACAGCTCCGGGCAGGCCACCCTGAGAGCCCTTGAAAGTCTAGCCAAGAAGAATCTGGAGGCTGCCGCCAGCGGTAAGGATCCTGGGAGCTCCACGGGCCAGATTGTCTCCCCTGATGTAGCTCTGCTCGGACTCTTTGCTGCTCAAGGGGTGACATCATCTGGCAAAACCAGAAATGTATCTCTGGGTTCAGCAAGATTGAAGCCCACCACAGCCACAGAGTCGCCAATCCCAGCCAAGAAGGTAAAAATTGACAAGGAGCACGAGCAAGCCATCCAGAAGCTCCAGTTTCATGACTTTCCGCTCACTACTGTCTCTCTGACCTCCTCTGCATCCATGAGTACAATCACCAAGGCCAAAATTCTGAATGACCTGGAGAAGGGTAACGTGTCGGCCTTGAGTACCCTGGAGAAGACCCTTCTTGGTAAGCCTTCATCAAGCTTGGGATCATCCCTGCCCCTCTCCCAGCCAGCGACAATTTCTACCAGTGCTTCTGGATTAATTACTCAGAGTCTCATCTCAGAGGGTTCATCTTCAACCAGCTCCTTGAGCCAGATGCCACAGTCAGCCACAACTACTACCAGCTCAAAGACTGACATCAAATTGACATCCACTGGCATGACCACGGCAGGATCTACCACCAGCACTTTCGGGAGCCGCCAGCCTGCAACCAGCACATCAACTAAAACCAGTTCAGTTCAGGTGACACTGTCATCATCAAGCTCTGATAGGGTTGGTTCTTTTAGTCGTGGATTATTCCATCCATCCAGTTTAAGCAGCAGACCCACAACAACCACTAGAGGTACACCTTTGCTATCCACCAGCTCCAAGCCAACTACCACATCGATCACTGATGCCCCTACTAAACCTTCTGTCGATAAACCCCTGGCAAGTAAATTCCAACCCAAACATGTTCAGCTGACCAAAGTCAATTTACAACAAGGTAACAGAAGTGGAATATCAGGAAAGACAAACTCAAAGTCTCAATTCACTGGCAGATCCTCCCCTGTCATGATCCGATCAGACCTGACAGTAGTGACTGTCAAGAAGGCCACCAACCAGCCTTCAGCTTTCAAACCAGCTCCCGTTGTTAAGGTCATCTCTGCTACCAAGCCAGCAGAAAAGGAACCCCACGGCTCTGCTGCATCATCAGGGGTTACCACAATCAATCGCCCAACTGCAATCTCAACTTCCAAGATCCTTGGCGCAGCGACAAAGACTTCTGTTCAGAAAGTCACACCTCCTTCTGCCATCTCTGCAGGTGATGCAGGCATCAAAGAGAGGGAGCATCAACCACTGTCATCAGCAGCTTCTAAGACGAGCTCGGGTGGTCCAGGAGCCACAAAGAACACCCCTCCAGGATCACCATCCTCGACATCCCCAAGTCTCTCTCCTAATACAGTTGGGCCTGGTGGTGATGCAGACAGCAAAAGCAACCAGGATGCTCCATCCACGATCTACATGTCAACTCGCACCAGAAGGGTTCGCACACCTCGACAATATTCAGACTACACAGAGTGATTTTAAGATATCCTCATACCAAATTGAACAAGATTCCCAAAGTGGCTATCATTCCACAAATGGGCATTTTTGGTAAACAAATGTTAGCTTTAGGTTTGTTATCGGTACACAATAAAGTCAGTTTAACGGACATGTACGTATGTTAAATGAGTTCCTAAACGCATCACTTTTTATGCACTCTTTTACCTAGTGTATGTTCAAGTCAAAGAGTGTATTTATTCATCAAATAAACGAACATCTGCAAATTATTTGTCAGATTGTTACACATTTTTCAGAGGCAAAAGGAGGAACCCTTTCCTTTAGTGAAAGCTTAAAAATGTTACTTGTATCAGGTCGTTTATTTTGTGGTGAAAAGAATAGCACTGGCATGGTATTATATTCGGCAACCTTTTTGAGTGAAGTGTTTTCATCAAACTTGCATCTTTACTAGTTCGATCCACTATTTCATGGTTAGTGGGGTAAGTATATAATTGGGTTTAAAGGGCACTCATTTAGGTAATCATAACAGCTTCTTCATTTTACTGCAAACGGCAGCCAAGATAGTTTAGTTTACATTCACTTCCAATAGTGACAAATTGTCTTATGTCTCTCAAAATTTGCAGGGCATAAGTGCTTCCTTCAAATAACTACATTTCAGGAAATGTTGATTTTGGGACAAATTATAATTCCCCTGAAAAAGCCCGTGCGGAGGAAAAGAAATATGCACAGGAAATTTTGATGGTGCCAGATAATTATTATTGGAGAGAGGGATGCTTGGGAAAAAAAGTAACGTTGTACATGCATGGTTCCTAGGTGCCTGGAGAGTTAAGATTATCCGCGATAGACCAAATTAGTTTTTGTGGGGAAGTTCCCAATAGACAGTGCAGCTTTTGCAGAAAAACAATCTGATTTGTAAGCTTTTACATTTGTACATTGTATACATTTGTAACCAGTTTTATTTACTAAGCCTGTGTACTATGTCCTCTGCTATTTATACATTTGTACCTACAAATACAAGAAGCTTCTTTTTGTTTCCTTTTTTCTTTTCTTCTTTATACAAACACATATTCATTGCCTTTGATTGTTTTAGGTCATTTTGCAGAATGTCTGCCACTTTATTAATAAGCAAGAAAGGGGCTGCATGCGCATATAATTTAATTGCATTTAACTGCAGCATGCAGGTAAATTATGTACATAACTTGAGTTAGAATCACTTGTGCGGTCTCCTAAGATGCTCAAAACATTGACGATATTGACGAAAAAAATTCATTGAATTATTTGAATATGACAAAATTTGTTCATACTGATGGATTAGTTTAGAAATAAATACTCCACATTTCAGGATTTCACTCTAGAAACTCTCAGTAAAACGGTAAAATTGTATCGTTATAAAAGCCTGGAAAATATGTAGTATTTGTTTTATCTCGTTGCATATCTTTGCATCCTAGCGAGACTGCACTCATTTCCCGTGTGGTTTTTTTTGTGAGCTGAAATCTTATTAAACTGTAAACAAAAGTTTCAAATTGTTTACACGCTCTACATGTGACGTTGACATAACTGTTGGAAAGCCGATGTTTGTTTACACGTAGGCCTACTTGTTTTAGGGGGGGGGGTTGTTTCTCAAATATGGCTACTGGTATATTGTAGATTTATTATTTCTGGTTTGTCCAGTGGAGGCCTATTATTCTCAACTGTTACCGCCCATACCATTAACTCCAGTAGTCACCTTTCATATTTAAAAAGTATTTATGATTTTTTTGTCGACACAACACCCTACTTCAGTGTAAGATTTAAAATCGATTTTGTGATATTTTAAAGTACTCTGAAACATTCTTTTGCTAAACGCCAAGTTACATTTAGAGTTCAGTATATTTCCGGGGGGGGGGGGTGTTTGGGGTATCTCCTATCCATCCACAACTTTGACTTCATATTCGAAATCTTTGATCAAAAAAATAGTTGACGACAATTGTACCCACACTGTACGTGCTTTGAGTTTCCAAAGTATCATTCTCATCAAATACCGAGCAGCCACCCGGCAATAAGGTTCGCTATCTCCTCCTATCCATTGCCGTGCCTCTCGCTCCCCCACGAGCGTGGCAGGTGTGTCACATACTCGGGCCACATCAACCCTCCCCGGGGGCAGGGGGTGAACAAACACCGCGATGACGGTTTAAAAACACGAAGAGGGGGGGGGTTCTATCCTGACCACAGATAGATGCTACTTCAGGATCAAGAAAGACACAAAACTAAGGACCAAGCTCCGGGCACACAGTGAAATCGTTGGCGCGCACTGACTCCGCTAAATGTTTGTTCAGCGTCGGTGTGTGAAACCCAATTTATGTCTTAAGTTTATTGTCTCTTATATCGCTAGACTCGGAGCAGGTGTTTTTCTCGAGTCTCCGGTGGCTTTTTTCCTTTACTGTCTTTTTCTTGTCTTCTACCTTCATCGTCTCTACTGTTTCTGGTCAAAATTGAAGAGTGGCGCTCGAAAACCTTTTATCGGCGGCGGAGAGTGTGTGGCAAGGGTAGTGACCGCTGGCAGCTTGCCGGCGCGAATTGTTTGCTGTTTGGTGCCCGGGTGTATTCGGTAGATAGACAGGTTAGGTATTTTTTGGAATCGAAAGTCCTTGTGGGTTTCATTCCTGGTACATCATAGGGCCCTACCAATGTGTAAAATGAAAACCTGGCTTGTGGAGTCCAGGTACATGTACTTATGTTTATCGAACCTCGCTATTGCCGTACGGGAGTATTGTCTGTTCGCCGAAAGCACTCCGATCGCCATATCTGTTCCTCAAAATAAAATTACGTTCACTCGTTGGTCACATCTGCGAGCGCGCGTCAACGGGCGGAGATGTCTGCATATTTAATCACTGAATTTGCATAAATACCAAAACCGTTCGAGCATGTTCCATGGCCTCGGAATGCATATAAAGGGGGGGGGGGGATAAGTCCTAGATAGTCCCGTCTTTAGCAAACATTGGTCCTCTTGTTGACGTTACCTTCACGACTAAAATTTCAGGGGTCAGCTTCAAGATCTAACTGACGATGTATCAACTTCAGCCATGAGACAAAACCAAAACCGGCTCTAAACTAAAACGCATCAGAGCGGACCGGCAATATTTCCAAAGTAAAATTATGTTTGGTTTTATTTATTCAAAAGAGGGCGCAATCACAATACATGTATAATGCGCGTATAAATGCTCCATATGCGCGGTGCGGCTCACATGGTCAATGTTGCCAGCGCCACTTGGATGAATTTTGCGGGATTTCCCCTCTTTGACCAACTGTTAAGATATGGAATTAGCAGACCTGCCTAATAACGAGGCAACAGCAATATATTCCCCAACATACGGCTTACTATTTGTTACCCAATTATTGTGTAAATTATGCTCGACTTCGAAGACTCCTAAATATTCAACTAATACTCAACAACGTCAATTGGCCAATAAATGGGGGGAAATTAGCCAACAGTTGCGCGGTTTATATTTACCCAACGAACCATTTGCCCGATATTGTTACATATTTTTACAGTGAACAAAGAAAACGTCTAGGAGAAAAATTACTTTAATCAAAAAGTAATTTTATCTTAAGTTGTTTTATTCAGTGCAGAGGGCATGAATCAGAGAGGCTGTACTGCAGATTGTCTCTTGATAACGATAACTCATGAAATGTAGACGGATATGGATCCCATGGGTTAAGGAAAAATTACAGCGTTCACACGGACTAAGGCAACCTGCTGGCCCATGGGATCTAGACACCTTCTGTCACTCGAAACATGAGAGTACGTAGCAATCATTCCTGACCAGAATGCATGCTTCAAAATCATTAAATAATGAAATTCCAAATACCACTCGGTAAATTAAACAGTAGCCTGCCCCCCTAAAATAATGGAATAAAAGTCTCAGAATTCTAGTATGAAATGTGTCCTTATCACGTATTGGGTAAAACCTGCCATTATATTAATGATGCGCGATAAATATTGCAACGTGGTACGACCGTGGAAGATTTCAGTGAAGCGGGGAAATCTCAGCAGCCGTAGGGGGTTCAGGTGACGCCCGAACGGTGCAGAGGTGCGACCCGCACGTCCCGTGCTTTGATTGCCTACCTGTTTAACTTGCGCGGGGGCGCGTCCCGCGCGAGAGACGAACGGAATATGAAAATAGGCCAGCGCGAATGGGTTAACATTATTCCTTTACTTTCAGTGACATATTGTTGCTTTCTCTTTGTAAATCCCCCGTTGTGGTTGATCAAGATGATTGTATGCATGATGTAAAAAACAATCATCATGATAATCAGTAAAAACAAGCCCATTGCAGAAGCTGCAGAATGGTTAATTTTATGTAAATACCGCAATTTATTTCAAGGTTGTCTACACTCTGAAGTAAAGGAATATGACTCTTTGTTTTCTTTCTACAATACTTTGGTCATTGTTGGGCTCTTGAGGACTACGACTGGTTGCATTTTGTTCTACAGAGAGTAAATCTTGGGTTCATCTACTTTTCACTGGATTACAAAATGGTACCCTGGTACCCCCAAGATGGTCGACGGTGCTCAAACGGTCTGAAGTGGAAAATATAAGATTCCGGGATCTTGTAGGCCAGCTCTAAGCCCTTTTATTCAATGAAGAGGCAGCATTCTCTTGTATTTGGGAACCCAAATCGAAAATAACTAAAATACAAATGTACGCGAGGACTACTTTAACATCTGGTGCCCCTTCAAAAAATGGCCAGGAATAAATTTGATAGAACATGAATTATACAGAGACGGAGAGAAACAAATACGGCTTGGCTATGAATCAATGTCGTACACGGTTCATGCACCGGGCGCTTTTATGCACCCAACTCAGCAACCGGATCCATATTTTTGCTCCGAGCGACTTGGACTAGCTGGCCGGTGAATTGATTATTAGTCCCCCTTGCTCTTCTACCCTTCCGCTCCCGGTGCGGCCCGAAAAAGGGGTAAGAATGGAGACTCGGGTGTCGTCTTGATGATGTTGGAATTATGACCAGAGATAGTCTGAATATTGCCGGAGAGACGGTATTTGTCTCAGATGCTGTTCTGGCTGATGATGGAGAGGTTGAGTTGAATGATTAAGTGTCTATGTGAACAGGCGTTGGGGATGAAATAAGATGGTTCTTGGGGGAGAGGGTATATGCAAGAATACCTCCTAGATATAAACTCAAATTCAAGTCAATTTCACGATGAGCTGAAAAGGTGTGTTTTTTGGTGGTTTTTTATTTCTTGTGTGTTTGATTTGATAGGTTGTTGGAATATTTGTTTTTCGTGCTTTTAAGAAGACTTACTTTCATGAAAATGTGCATAAGAGAAGTTGGAAAATAATCACTCAGTTTTCTCATAACAATCGGAAACCGTCATCTCTGACAGACAATGACATGCAGACTTTTTCCCGAGGAAAACAAATGAATACTTTTGGGGGGGGGGGGGTTTCAAATTGGTCCACAGCCAGCATGGAAAAAATAGCGAGGTGGTAAAGCGCCCTCTTGTGTTTATATTACAGCGCTCTCGTAAAATAATGTGACCGGCTCTACAAAAAGGTGTATTAAGTCGCGCTGTGCATTATCATCTAATGGCCCGCTCAACGTTGAGAGGGTAAACATTTTCATCAAAATGTGATTGCAGTCACAACATTAATGGCAGACCTGTTCTGACTTTTGACAAGCAGTTAACCATGGAGCGAGGGACTTGCTCTCTATTCGTGGTCTCGTGGTCTGAAGCATTGAATTTGTAATACGCTGCAGGTTGTGGGTTCGAGTCCGGCCTGGGACTATGATGTATGTGCTCTTGGGCAAGGCGCTTTGTCACTCATTGTACGTATCTATGAGGGCATAGATGGTATTTGGAAATGTTTCGTGGGCCCAATGACCGGGGTAATAATGTGAACGCGCTTTGATTCCGTTGGTGACAAAGCGCTTTTTAAGCACCGCATATTATTATTATTATTATTATTGATATTCGTTCTTTAATATTCCTCCATGGTGTAACTTTTAACCAGCTGTTCATAAAGTTTTGTTGTCACTGTTCCCCACTGAGAGGAGACGCCACTTCCGTCAAACACTGACCCCCTTCCCCACATAAAAATAACCACATTATACAATTAAATTGTCCACATTAATCACATAATGTTTTTCCTGGCACCGCATATGGCATAAATCGTTTCTAATCATTTTAATTCCGCCGTCCTGTGTAAAAAAAAAAGTGCTGGTTTCCTTGTCCCTTGTCCTACGAGTTGTGAGCAAAACGCCAGTCAAATCAACTGGTAGACTGGGTAACCCGCGGTGAGAGAAGACCTAGGTGTTGAGTTTCATCGTCGAGTGATATCAAATTCTTCTAAGATCTCTGATTTAAGTGGTTCTCCGTCCTATTGACTTCCTCTGAAGAGGCTTCAGCAAATCCGTCTAACGGACTCCAAACTAAGAAATAGATGTGAACAAAGAATGCAAATATTTTTTTGTCCATGGAACAACAAGAAGCTTTCGTGAGATATTAATTATTCATAAGTTTTGTTTTGGTGTTTTTTAAATCATGAGCTGAACAAATATATTGTTTTTGTTATCAATTTTCTTTTGTTAAAATAATAAATTTTCGAAATCCAAATAGTCACCAACATTGACATCCGACGCCACTTTACATATCACGGTGTCGTTTTCTATTCCTTCTGTGTACATTTTGGAAAAGGAGCGACGTCTTTATAGACCTTTTCACCCTAATATGTAAATGAGGCCAGTGAGGCGGAAGTGAATTGCGGCCCCGTTGAATATTTGCAGGGGTCCAATCATTCGGGTCATTTTCTATCAAGTTGTCAAGGGTTTCTTGCTTTTTCTTAAGAGGTGCCTTTAAAATTGTCATAAGGTAATCTAGCATAAACTGTTTTTATGCACAAAATTAAAAAAAAATAATAGTTTCCGTCCCGTGCGCACGATGTCAAGTAAAAATTAACAAGGCTCCTTTTCGCAAAAGTGTCCAAAAAATAGATGCGCCTGGCGTATCGCGTACCGGCAGCTACATAGTCTTGGTTCCAAGACCTTCGTGTTGTTTATTCCGCGATCACTGACACAAACCACCGATGTTATAGAGGGCGCCCTCTACAGACGAATCGCACCCGCGAACTCAGTGGACTCACTCGAAGGTCTTGGACAAGTTGGCACACAGGGGGCGTGGTCAGACTATTGTAATATATGCATTATTCATATCACGTGATAATGATGGACGGTTATAGGCAAATTCGTGCGAGGGTTACGCAAAACGTTACACGCCGCGATTGACCCGGCCGGCGTGATGTGCATGTACTATACTGTACATGTATTCGCATTTTTGTATCACTGTGGACGGAGACATGGCTTCCCTTACCGAACATGACATGTTCTCGTGTACAAAATGGTTAGAAAGTCGAGCACTTTTTTCAAAATGCTCCCATTTTAACCACAATTATTTTCCTGGGTTGAAATTTCCAACCAATAATACCCTATATTATACCCTAACCCAAACACTAACCCACATCCTAACCCTAGCTTTTGAGTAATTTAAGTACAATCCAAAAATCTAATTCGTGAAATTCCTAATGGAGACCTAAATATAAATCACCCTTTGGAGACCTTTTTACTCCCATTGTCCCCATTGTGTTCACGTCTCCAGAGGTACCGTATTTCGCACCATACAGTACATGTACATGTACATGTACTTTACATGTACATTGACACAGCAAATCATAGCTGCCCCGGCATTTATTTGTGACTGCGGGTGAATTGAAACAACTTTGCTCTATGGTGAAAACCTCCAAAGCCCCAGTCCCACCGAAAGCCGGATACGCTACGGATCAACCCGGATTCATATCCGGGGTCATCCGGAGTGGAACCTTAGTCAAACCGTGATAATCCGGGACTATCCGGGACTATCCGGGGCCATGCATCCGGGACCATCCGGGGACATCCGTAGTGAGTCCGGGAGGTCGAGCGTCACCCTGGATCAGCATCTAGCATCCGGAGTGATCCGGGGCCATCCGGGAAGGGAGAGGGGGGCGGCGAAGAACCGTAGTGAAACCGTAGTGCGATCGTGATGATCCCTAGTGTATCCGGGATAAACCGTAGCGTAACCGTAGTGTAACCGTGTTTATCCGGGATGAAACGGGAGTTGGTTCCACTACGGTTCCACTACGGATCACCACGGATTCACTACGGTGTCACCACGGTATTTCCCGGATGAACCGGGATGAACCGTAGTGTATCCGGGGTCATCCGGGGTGAACCGTGGCACATCCGGGATGAACCGTGGCGCATCCGTAGTGAAACCGTGGCGGAACCGTAGTGAATCCGTGACCATCCGGGGTCATGGGGGAAAAACAGGCTTGAACCGGGGTGATCCGGGCCCATTCGTGGCAGAACCGTAGTCAAACCGTAGTAGAACCGTAGTAGGATCGGGGAACATGTCACTTTGTTTTTGATTGCCTTCCCGGACCACCCCGGATCAAACGTAGTTTCATCCGGGGCGATCCGGGGCGATCCGTAGCATATCCGGCTTCAGTGGGACTGGGGCTACTAATTTATATGGTGGCCCTGAGGGATATCAAAAGTCGTGAACATTTTCGCGACAAATTTGCGACTTGTCGTTAATTTATTTGCGACTAGTCGTAAATATTTTTGCAACTAGTCGCAAATAATTTCACAACTAGTCGTGACAAAATTTGCGACTAGTCGCGAATTTTGTCACGACTAGTTGTGAAATTATTTGCGACTAGTTGCAAAAATATTTACGACCAGTCGCAAATAAATTAACGACAAGTCGCAAATTTGAGTCCTGAATTTTTTACGACATATTTTTTGCTACTAATCGTAAATATTTTTTCGCGAATAGTCGTCAATATTTTCAATAGTCGCGAAAAAAATTCGCGACTAGTAGCGAAAATATTCACTAATAATCACGAATTATACGACTAGTCGCAAAAATATTCACGAACAGTCGCAAAAATATTAACAACCAGTCGCAAATAAATTCACGACAAGTCGCGAATAGTTTCACAACTACTCGCAAACAAATTCACGACTTTTATGTCCCTCCATGCAGAGCCACCATAAATTTCCCCTTTTATTTCAGGGAAAGGTAGTTTTTGCAGGTAATTAACTGTTTGCCAAAATGAAGCACGACCTCACTAGATTTGAGGCTAATACTGACGTACTGTACGTTCGATACACTGGAATACAAAAAAACGCACCGCGCTGAAGCACCATAACATAGCGATGCTGCAGCGGGCAGACCCGCGGTACGGTACCGGTGGCCGGCTGTAGCTAGCTTGCACTGCCATGCCCCGGAAGATCGGACACACGTACATGTACAATGCTATTAAAAGTCTGCACATTTCGCGCAATGCACGTGCATACAGTCACCATCACATACATGTACATGGTACATGTACACTGTCTTGTGTACACACACACAGTATCTTATATTTGTGTTTAATGAATAATTCATGATGAGGCTCAAACTCGGTCGCTGATTGGATCCCTCGGAAAAGCGAGGGAGATTCGTCGAAAACTAAGGTTAAAGTTAACAATTGCTAGCCAACTAGTGCTAGACCCTTCTGGGAATCCAAAATCATGTACGTTTGTCAAACGTCGGCTCCAGTGCGAACATGGATCCAGCCGCATTTTGTAAACTACGCATGCGTGAGACCAGAACGCACACGAAGCCGGGATTTGAAAAAGAGACAGCGTTAACGAATCTGCGCGCGTGGTGGGCGCCGAAATAACACAAGGGTCTAGGGCTAGACTAGCAGCTACAGTGCATATGCCTTGGGACAATTTCATAGAGCTGCTAAGCACAGAAATTTGCTTAGCATGAACATTTGTCCTTGGCAAAAACAAGGTTTATATACCAAATGTTCACGTGGTCTTTATTGTGTTTGATTAATAATCAAGCTGTTTTTTTGCTTAGCATAAAAAACACGTAAGAATTTGGCTGGTTACCTTTTTTTAATGAGCAAGACTTTTTTGTGCTAAGCAAATTGTTGTGCTTAGCAGCTCAACATAAACAAACCCAATTATGCTAGATATTTTTACTAATGACAATTTTAAAGGCTTTTTTTCAGGAAAAAAGAGAAATTCTGGACAAATTGATAGAAAATTACCCAAATGATTTGACCCCTACATATTTTCAATGGGGCCGAAATTCAATTTTACCTCACGGGCCTCATTTACATAAATTATCATATTATTAGGGCTGAAAAGGTCTATTGACTTTGCTATTTTCTTCGAGTGTATTTTGGCAGCGAAAATTCTTTGTAATTCATAAATCCCATCTGTATATCTGTATTTTATTATAATCACATTTGGATCGATAGTGCGGGTAAGACTAACAGGTCACAGGGTATGTATGATAAACAACCCTCTGGTCTTTATATGCATCACTTGGGCCCCCCGCTGGCCTAGCCTGCGCCTCCGCGCTTTAAAAATACATACACGGAGTCCCCACCATGTTCATAATTACAAGGCGAGTCGATATTATGCCCATACGGTTCGCGATCTCATGAAAATTGAGCCGGCGCGATATTGATTCTGATTCCCATCAACGCTTATGATTTCTGCCCATAAAATGCGGGTATAAGGCCGGGCTCACGGTCGACCTGTAAGCTGTTGGAAATCAGTTTTCGAGTCGCACAAAATGTGCTTCATTATTTTTTATAGCTTTCACTGAGTGGGATATTCAATTAATAAACAAGTGGTTTTTTTCCCCCGGATGAGAGAGGGAAGAGTTGGAAAAAGAACGGTGGTGAAAAAAAATGGATTTTAGGTCGATCGAAGGTTGAGAAGCATCAGCAATTGTAGCAAACAGCCCAGCGGCGGGTTGTGTTTACTCTGTACACGGCAAATATTGTGTAGATATCGGGTCCGGGGCATTGTCGGCGAATAGCGCCCCGTGGACTGCGCCCCGTACGTACAGTACGTAGCTAGTCTTCTGATTATTATACTGGTTGAGGCCAGCCAGCCAGCCAGCCAGCCAGCCAGCGCTATAGTCGCACAGGTGGCTACAGGCACGAATGCTAATCATTGTCAAAAGCGAGCGACAGATTGAGGCGATACAATCACGATAATAAGGCGCGGATTATGCACTGCCATTAAACACAATATCGGCGCGGTGGCCCCCTCTGTACAGCTGACATCTGGTTCGGCTGCGAAACGTGCTCGCACATGCGATTGTTGTAGATCGTTGTGTGTGTGTGTTCTTTCTCTATGGTTCTAGTCTACTGTGTGTGCGCGGTGACGGATAATCGCTCAGAAGCTATATAAAAGGCAAGGACGGACGAGCCACCAGAGAGAAAAAAATCTTGCGAAACAACGCTGGCTGAATTATTATTAACAAGCGTAGAGGTGTAACATCATTGAAAAATCTTACAGTAAATACTGACAACCGGACCACAAGGAGACAACTGCGAGACCAAGTAAAAGTAGTTTTCGAATTTCATTTTCTTGGAATGTCATCCAGCATTTACATTTTGCAGGTGAATTAGTTAACAGCCTCCGTGGAGACTTGATGATTGGAAATTGACAGAAGTAGAAAACCTCAGCGGTATGATGGTGGCGATGTTAATGTTGATGATGATAATGATGATGATGAAGCAGACGAAGTGAAACACTACTGTGTTGTGTCTACAAGTTGGACGGCGAGAACCAGGTGGGCTAAGACTAAGAGTAAGATTACCCATGCTAGAGCAGGCGCTCGTTTTACTCCGGGGCAAAAGTATGTGGCGGTAGCCTGTGTGTGTGAGCACACCTAGCAGTAATCGGCCTGAGATTACATCCGCATATTACGCATCGCATTAGGAATTCTCGGAGCCTCCAAAACATCTGGACTGTCTGGCTTGAATTGGCTCGTGTCGAGTGGCTGGACAGGCAGGCTGGATTACTTCGTAACTGTACGCTGTGTACACACATATCACACGCACGCTCTGCTCACGCATTGAAATGATGCAGTAGAACAGTGCGCGCTATGCAGTGAATGAGAAAGCACTCTACGATGCCATTCCGAGGAGAGAACTGATCAAGATACTGAAGGTTTTATCCTGCTGTTGCTGTTGTTTCAGGGACCGTATTTAGTTTCAGACAATGTCTTGGGAAAAATCGCCCAGTCCTGACAGGCATCGTCAGGAAAAAGAAGATGGTGGTTCCCCGAACCCAACTGGAGAGAAGAGTTGTATAAAGGAGGAACAGAACTCCCCACCGGGGCAAGCTGGAGGCGGTAAGAATTCGAGACGAAACAAACGGAAGCAGAGCGAGCCCAGACGGCTCAGCACAAGTAGCCTCGTGGTCAAGGAAGAACCTGCGGACACTCCGGACCACCCAGACGACCAAGGTCGGCTTACAGCGCCAGGACTGACCAGCGAGACCGAGGAAGATTACCGGTGCCTTGCGATCACACACCGTCAAGGGTATCAACACCGGTACCACCCGGGTGTGGATGAACTGATACCTGGGAGTATGTTGTCCTTACAGGGTCACACAAGCCGTGCTAGTAACTCGAGTGAGGACAGTCAAGAGTCCACTGCTACCTCTCTCCCCATGCATCCCGTCATGATCTATGCTAGAGGTAGCGGTGGTGATAGCTGTGGTGGTATAATCAGCGATGAAGCTAGTAAGAGCGACATAGAGTTAGACGATACCACGGGATCTCACGGCACTTGTGCCGACTCCCCGGAGCTCATGATGGAGGAGGGCGAGGCGATGGACGGGGACAGTCGAAGCAGTCACGCTGAGGATGCCTCTCCGGACTCCGGTGCGAGTTCCTCCCGCGGCTCATCCACCCGCTCCAAGAAGACCTCTCGGTCTTACAAGAACCTGAGCCGGTCCCGTCGAATTGTTGCCAATGCACGAGAGAGAAACAGAGTCCACACGATCAGCGCTGCCTTCGAGGGTCTCCGGCGGGCTGTTCCTTCCTACTCCCACAACCAGAAACTCTCCAAGTTGGCCATCTTGAGAATCGCGTGCAGTTACATCTTGGCTCTGGCCAACCTAGCTGATATGGACTATTCTCCGGATCACCAGCAAATGTCTTTCAGCGAGTGCGTGGACATGTGCACAAGAACACTCCAGTCAGAAGGGAGATCAAAACGAAGAAAGGTACAGGTATTAACTAGGTGATCCTTAAGCTCCAATTTACTTATGGGCAACGAATTCTGATTTAAAAAGAAACTAACTATAAAATCACTAGGCCTATCCCGCCTATATATGACTTGTTTTAAATGAAAACAAAATCATTTTGGCATTGAGAGCCGGGTATCACTTTCTTTTTTTTAATGTATCAGTTATTTCGAGAAAATGATTACACCAAGACAGTTTTCGCCATTTAATCTTTGCTCGCTAGCTCTGCGCTGTATGGAAAAGCGCATCGCCCTCTATCGGTCAATGTGAGGAAATGTAATGGATTTTCTTTCCCATATTTTGTACGAATGCACTTGCAAAAAATACGAGGTTGTTCAAGGCACATGTGCTTTGGTAACACAAAATTATAGGGCATCAAATCTGACTGAAAGGAGCTCCGTTTAACATTAGTAAATTAATTAGTAAATATTATTACATGAAAAGTTTACTCATGCGCCACCCTGGATAAACAAAGCATCTTCTCTTCTTACTCAGTCTTAGTGGCCCAAGACTAGATTTTTTGGGGGGAATCGTGACAAGACTACTGATTAGTACCTAAACATTTGAAAAGAAGCGTGGCGGTGGGCGGTTTTTCGATCTTTGCCCACGTCGTGTCAAAGAACAAAATGTAGTTGAACCCTGTCAGTTTGCTCAATACCACCACCGGCCAGCTGTTTTAGTGTAAATAACAACACGACTTTGCCGGTCTTTGAAATTTGTCAAATAAAAAAACAATCGACATTGTCAAGGATCGATTGACACTTTGAACTTAGGACGGTACAAAGCGAACACGACAATGCGTTCACTATCATTATCAGTCTGGCTTCGCTGAATATTATATATAAAAAACTGCCCTCATCGCTATCTATGTAAATTGACTCAATATGACGCGCCAATTATACCACACTATGCCATAGCTAAAAGGTGGAAATAAACCTCATATTTATTAGTTTTCCCGCGAACAATGGGTGAGGTTTGACACAACCTTGACAATATTAACGCCTTTTGTCGGGGTTTTTTTTTGACGGCCTTGGCCCAAATTTAATTGTCCAGAGATGAATACGTTGAATGCAATAAAAATGTCTCTAATTCGAATCAGTTATGATGCCGTCACATGCGCATTTGTTTTGGATGACACCGACAGCGCTTCGTAAAGTTAAACAATATAAATAAAATTGCCTTTGTGGAGTTCGGGGAAGAAAGTTGCCTCAAAATGAATTTGAAACTCTCCCCTTGAACTTGAATTCCAACATTGTTGAAAATTGAAATGATGTCGTTTGGAAGTAGCCTTCATAAAATTGTTTAATAACGGAACATCGCAGAATTAGAAAGAATTTACCAACACCTGTCCACGCTGAATAGCTGTTGAAGTGTGGGGCAAAACAAAATTACATTTCACATGGCCAGATATCTCCGTGGTTTTTTGGTTTTCATTCCTGTTGCTACCCACTATTTGTTTAATTTGACAATCTAAACGACAAACAACAAACGCAATTTGCCATAGGAAACCTAATATATGACCACAAGGCCTGTTTAATTCGAGGTATAATAAACTATACTCCGCCGCCGACGCGTCCGGAATGTGCTTTCGATTTGAAATCGGTCCGTTGGGATTCGGTCCTTATCGGCATAAGACCTTCTTTTGTGGGGTTGGCCACGGCGATAACTTCCAGATTTTCACGCTGTATATTTTATGTCAGAAATAAAACATGTGTATGAGTACATGTCATTGTAATGGTGACCTACATGAATACAGACGCGATGTGGACGTTGAACGAAAGGATAAATATTATGTTTGACCATAAATTAAATGTTAAGTGCTTTATTCGGGAATTTCGTTTGTCGTTGTGATTTGTAAATCATGTCTTAAACCAAGACATATACATATGTGCAAGAGCCCCACAACCCTATACCGCACCTGCCACGCCCCTGTAATTGGGTGTAATTATCCCCTGTAATCCCCCACCCGCCTACCCTTTGTGGATTAACTTTCCATTGTCGACATCACATGATCACCAACACTGATCATCACGTGACATTCAGTGTTATGCTTTGTTTACGTTACTCTCGCAACATGTCACCTGAACTTACAACAATAATATTTCAGAAACAATTTCGAGACAAACAAGTGTATAAAACTGTCGTCAAATGGATTAATATTTCGTCAATCTGTCGAGGACAATGTTTTCTGTCACGCCAAACTTGTATTATTCGTACAGAGAGATATCGGATCATATGCTCATGTTCTATAAATTCATGAAAATGTCACATAAAGAAAATATTTAGAGAATGGGCGGGCCTTTAATATCAACATTGTTGATAGACTAATTCGCGAATTGCGGTTTCATATCAAAATTGCAGATCAGAAGTCAATTTGTGGCAGACATTTTTCTTGTTAAGAAAATATCCAGTAGTTCCAGTTTAATGTTTTGTGGAAATACCTTTCCTTCTGTGAATAACCAGCGCAGTGATTTCTGTATGGTTCTGTATTTTGTTGTAGTGCAGTGACAAAAAGCCACTGATGATATGCCGAACACGAATTGACCTTTTTTATTAAATTCCGACCAAACACTAAATCGGTAGTTCTCCACTCTTTCCTCTCCCCCCTTTTCACGATCGTGAATCACCTGAGCGACCCACGCAGCCCCTTAACAATCACCCTACTTCTCTGGGAGCTAGTGACGGGTGACTGATGCCAATTTGTCGGCCGGGGTCGTGGGGCCAAAGATCGGTCGCGCCACGAACATTCGTCAGTCGCCGAGAGGATTTTGCTCAGTCAAGGAAAACAAAAACTAACGCCACTGAAATACAAGTAACATTCCATATTGAAAGTTTTGGGTCTTCATGAACGACCCTCTCGACAGAAATTAAATAAACAAAGGCTGTTTTATGTCCCCAAGGTTCAGCAGCGGCATCGCGGCTCGGCAAAGAAGTAAATAAAAAAGACCAGGGATTTGATAGGGGTGTTGGGTGATGGAACGGGTCTTTTATAGGCGTAATGGGGGCCGATGGGTGCACTTCAAAAAAAATTGTAGGGGCGAGTCTTGAAGGTCAGTGACGGGGCGAGTCTTGAAGGTCAGTGACTGGTACCACCTGTGATGAGAGCGAGTGTTTCGAGTTGATGATCAATTATTGTATTTTTGGCTGGAAGTGTGGTCGTCAACTTTTGGGGGATGAGAACTGGCGACGGCAACGGAGTTACGAGTTTTTTGAAAACCCAGTTTACGGACGTGTGACCACGGTGCATGCGCAATCAAGAATCCCGATTAATATGGGAGTGAGTAGTTGTAACCTCATTCCATTTCAAACTACCTCTTGCACTAGTTGCAGAATGTGTACTTCGACTAAAAACCTTTTCGGGGGGGGGGACAATATGGTTTCAGGGCATACAGAACCTATTAATATGTTTCCACAATCTGCAAAAAAAAGAAAAAACAACTAAACTGTGGCTGTTCAAGGTGTCATTACAAGTTAAACATGTTTGGAGGTGTCTAGCTACAAAACAAAATACCTAGAACTGTGTCGGTAATTGAGGTTCTATAGGCCTAAACCATATTAAAAGTTCGTGGGGCCTAAGGTTCTGTACAAAAAAATAATAAAGGTATAGCCTAAACCGAAATGCAATTAATCGATATCGCGATGGTTTGATACAGGATCATCGCAATAATTGAATCAGCGATATTGCGATAATCTCATAATATCGCACAAGCTTACCCCGATCAACGTATATATACAAAATTGTAGCATCTGCAAAAACAAAATGCAAAATAAATCGAAAAATATAAGTTTCTTGCAGAAGCTAACTCATGATTTCCTTCAAGTTCAACACGTGGAGCAACTTATAAAGGTAGTACACCATTGGTAATTGAATTGTCAGGAATGGGTGGATTTGGGGGGTTATATTGTATAGTAAATATTGTTTAACTGACCTGTCCAAAGTTTTACAGTCATTGATGTCGAGGAAAGCAAGGAAAACGGCGTTAGTTTTTAATCAGCGTCGGGCAGTGTTTCTTATGTTGTTCTTGGGTTTTTTCGCGATCGCCGTCGTTTCGGAACAATCATATCTAGCGCAATCGTTTTGCTGGATGCCTATCATTATTTACTTTCAAATAAGTAAGATATTTCTTAATAAGTCGGTAGTAAAACAAATCGATATCTGCCAATGGTGTATCCTACCTTTAAGATTTAAGTGATCATACTTCGAAAACTTAGTTTCCCAATTGGCAATTGGTATGATACTTGTGTGCAGTATACGAATGGTTCGCTTGTGTCAACGGGATATACAATCCGATCCAGAATAACAGTGAACTTTTGTGGGGGTAATGTCGCCAAAAAGCCCCGGGCACCCCAGCCGTTCAACCGCCAAGAAAAAGAGATTTCCCGTGGCACTGCAATATCGTGTGAAAGTCCCGCTGGTGTCACGACAACTTACGACTTGAGTTCCCCCCTCATCTAACCGGCTGGGAGCGCGTCTGCTCGACCGTGGTTTAATGTACTGACACGGCCCCGCCAAAACGTGACCGGTCGCCGTCGAGCGACGGCGCAGCGGGGACGCGATAAGTCCAGGTGTTTCGTGTGGAGCGGGGGAAATATTGCCACTTGAAACCACGTCAATAATTTTTTGTTGCTGCATGGGGACTGAGGAAAGCGGGAAAAATGCTTTGTGTGGAGTAGATGAAGTGCAGTGCATGTAATTAATTTCGCTTCGCAGATTGCATATCCAAGGTGACTTTTAGGGTTGGTTGTATATGCATAATATTCAAAATGAGAATTATTTTTGTTTTTGCCCGTTGTATTAAACAGTTCGAAGTCACCGAAATTCAAGTGATGAAATAAGCAATTGTTGAATTTGCCAGTTGATCATAAAGTATACTGAAACTCAAACAGAGATTCCATGTAGGCCTACATGTACATGTATTTGTACATGGCGCTGTACTACATAATCATTGGGCCCACTTATTTTGTTTGCACGAATCACAAGCGGATAAATCAAATTTTAGGCAACACTCTCGCCGCGGTTTTATATTCATATACAAATTGGCGCCAAATTACTAATATGTCGCCCCTTGGGCAACAAATGTATAGCAACCCTTCCTGCTCGGTCCCCAGACTCCCCTGGGAATAACGTCACGACAAATCCTCATTACCTTTGTGGGTGGCCTATCTAACCACACCAGCTGTCCCGCGTGAACAGTTTCATAGCTGCGTGGTCATGTGATTATTTCGGCCTTCTAGATGTGCATGGACTTGTTGAACTTTGATAGGTACAACTACAAGGCGAAACAGCTGTACCGCTACATGCTAATTACATTAATTAATTGGTTTATGCGCTTACAGTGCACGCGTCCTCAGACGCAACTTGAGACGCCCGGCTCACATGCAGGAACGACTGTTTGATGTCGTAAATATGAGATATAGCCGTATATAATTTGATTTCTTTCCTAACAATGTCCACCTTTCTTGTTGCATGCTTTATAGTCATAAAATTGGTCGATATATGTATATTAATACCGTTTATGTCATTTTGAGTAATATTCATGGTGTCACAGATTATTGTTATGATTGTATTTAAAGATAGGACACACCATTTGCAGATATCGAGCATTTTTACTACCGAATTATTAAGAAACATGTATTATTAAACATGTATCATACTTATTATTAAATAAATAATGATTCTAGGCATCGCAAAACGATTGCGCTAAATATCCTGCGATCGCGAAATAACAAGAACCACTGCCCGACGCCGGTTGGAACCGAACGCCGTTTTTCTTGTTTTTCTCAGCATCTGTGATTGTAAAACTTCGGACAGGTCAGTTAAACGACAATTACTATAAAATACAACCCCCAAATCCACCTATTCCACTAGTAAAATTTTACATTTAACTAGCTCTGTTGTTGGCTTCACAAAATAATAAACGCGTTGAAATTACATTTTTTTTTGATAATCAATCTATGCACGACTGCAAAAACCTACTTAGTTCCTTCCATACCTCAAAATCTAGAAAACATAAAATAGTTGTTGAGATTTAGAAATCGTCACAACAGTCCCACCGTTGTCCAATCCACAGTTCATACGTTGAACGACAGATAAAACTTTTAAAAGTCAAAATTGAATCGCTCCCCGTCTCGCTATGACGTCACTTTATGACAATCCCTATGTATACAGTTCAAGAGTAATGCAACCGTATATACAACGTGAAAGTATTTTCCCGAGTCACCAAGATATGAGATACTAATACTACTTGATAGTGGAATTATGGCATTCATGCAAGACTTTATGAACACTATTACTTGGACTAGTAAACATAAAGTGCATGCATCTGGTCTTATTCCTAAAGGTGTCAATTATGTAGAAACCCGGCCACCTGGCCTGGGCACACATTTCACACTTCGATTCCCTCACCTCAAAATTCTCGTGATCGATTTGATTTTTCATTTGGAGCAAGATATGAGACAGAGGGGCACGAACATCCCCCCTCCCCCCACTTTGTGGTTGTCATTTGCGCATTGTTTTTCGGTTTGTAGGTGGGTGCGTTAGGTAACAATAGTTTAGAGAGTGTATAGGTATATGGGACTAAAGGTATGTAATTTTTTTAAGTCCTGCTAGCCACGCCCCTTATCTTCTATTTGTTTTCACATGCGCATTGTGCGTATATCTCTTTGCCAGTGCAGCACATACCTGCCTACTCTGCCTTGAGCCCCCTACCCCCTACCCTCTCCCTACCCCCTACCCTCCCCCCCCCCCCCCCCCCCCCCCCCCAACCAACCTGGCGGTGCGATCTTGATGAAATATAAATTTCATCTGTGCGTGCTCGCCCAGCCTGTGCTTCTTGCGCGCTAACAAAAGCCGCGCGCTATTCCTCCCATCCCTGAAAAGTGATGTTGCGCCATTAGTCGTCATGACAACCGATTAGACGGACGGTCCAGATGTTTTTCCAGAAAGAGCGGGAAGAAAAAAATTCGTTGATATTTAATGCGATGCCCGTGTAATGGTTGGCAAGGGTTTATCTATAATGCTATTAAGATGGAAACCAATGAATGATTAGGTTGGTCTGATGAAGTGAATAGCGTCGGAAGCAGGAAAGACAGAGACATACTCTAGCCTGGGATGGTTGGTGAAGATTGGATGGCCTAGAATTACTCCATGTATTTTGATTCCCTGACAATTCACGCAATCATTCCATTCAACAGCTGAGATTGGCTGATACACATTTCACTCTGATTTCCAAAGAGTACAACGAAACGGTCGATAAAGAATGGACCCTTGTTAGAGTAAGGTAATACTTGAACGGAAATGTTTTTATTTTATTACCTTTCATCAAAAAACGTCAAAAGAGGTTAGGGTTTAAATTTCATATCCGATCGCATTTCATATCCAGGAACACCGTAAATTAACTCAAATTATGTTGGTTTCTGTCGTTTTTATTGGTAAGCCTTGTTCATTCTATCCCTACCAATGCTGTATCCGTTGATGTAAAACACTATTGTTTCCAGTTCAAAATATTGCTTGGCATTTTAGTATTATTATTTTTTAAATTGGCAAAGTAAATTAAATAAAATAATTACAAGCACGTCTCGTGGTATTTTGGCGTAGTAGGTTTTTGATCGGCAAGTTTGGTTTTCTTTGAGAAACGGTTTTCGTTTTTAACATGCAGCACAATGAAACTACCGCCTGCTTATCACTAAACAATGTTTTTTCCTTTCTTTTGTAAACAAATTAAGATGGCGCGCTGTACAAAATTACTTGTGAAATATGCATCTGTCGTTGCTCGTCACTTCCGACGTAACGCTGGTACTCGCACGGAGAGCACTCAGCACAGCTGGGAGCAGTGTGTCAAGGAAATCGCGGCAGAACCTTGGTGTTGAGGAAAAAACGTAATAATATTTCCGTGGCCCAGAGCAACAGAGTCAAGGGGAAATAAAGAACGGCTCGCCTCACTCATTGTTTGCCTCAACTCCCAGTGATTGATTGGTTTAAGTTGGGAGCGCTTTCTAATTAAAAGGTTGTCCGCGCTGTTCGCAGGTGCTCTCGTGTGTAAATCGTATATTGGGATCGATGCGTGTGTGTCACCTGTCGCGTGATTGGCTGATGGTGGTCACGAGTTGTAATAGATTGAGCTTTGTGATTGGTTGACAGAATGTGATTAGAAAGGTACGTCTCTTGATTTGGATGGGTCATTATAGCGTGTTGTGTTTGTGTTGACGGGCTTTATTTGGATACTGTTTTTGTGTGATTTGACAAAAGGGTTATGTGTATTAATCCTGTTATTTGATTGACTAATCGGAGTCACGTGTTCTTGAGGAGGTCAATAATCGTTTTCGCCAATTGTGATTGGCTATCAGCGTCCGAGCTACTGCATTAATACGTAATATCAACTTTCAATCTTAAAAAGGGCGTTGACTGCAATTTATTTATTTTTGCTTTATAATTATTTTGCACAGATACCATAAAATGTTCTAATGCGAATTACAAGACCTAACATTAAACATTTAAAATTAAAAGTATACAAACTGACAACATCTTCAAATGGAATAGACACAGCGCAAACCATAATCTCATCCATCGACACGAGCCACAGTTGAACCAAAATGATCCCAAATTCTTGTCTCCACACTCAGTCCTCCTTATTCCCCGCTCTATTTTTCACCTCAAGCTCACCCCATCAGCCCATTCCGTAAGAAGCCCCTGTGAGAGCCCCATCTTAACTCGCATCTTTCAGCTCCTCGGCTCTTTCCTCTCTACATAAATACCAACCGTCTTCTTTATTCATCAACTTCTCCCTTTCTCTCCGCCATCTCGAAACGCTTGAAATTAATAAACGGCGGTCACAACACAGTCATCTCCGCGCGAAAAGCCGTGCGCGGGGGAGGTCTATAGGCGGCGGAATAGTCTGCCCGTTTATCTCGCGGTGGGGATCTGATCATTGGGCGCGATCGGGGAGATTTGCTCACGGTTGACCAGGCGCAATGCGCGGTGGGCCGAGGCGGCGCGACGCAGTACTGGGCCCGGAGATAGCGCAAGCCTGGCCCCTCGTGCAGATGTGCACGCTTTTGTCTGGCCCTGCAGACCCATGGGCGGACCTGGGGATGCTAGAAATATCATTGTTCATTTTGTGATAATATTTTTTTTTTAATTTGGAGATGGAACTCGCAGGATGCACGAAGGAATGGTTATGGCGCGGTAGGGCTTCAGGCAACCTACTGTATTTTTGACATGATGCAATAATGGCCACAATGTTGTAGCGTATGATGTGTGTCATTTATCGATTGTTTGCAAAGCTTGTTGCAAAGTGTACCCGCGATTGAATTGTCTAATGCTTTCCTAACTTGCGGACATTGCGCATAGTAGTACACCCTCTGTTGATGACGGCTAAAGTGACAAGCAAAAGCGCATTTGTTTTCAATTGTTTTTTCCTCTGCGTGAATATAATGTGTAAATGTCATCCTTGAACCACCACATCAATTTCAGGAATAAGTCGGAAAATTACTGTTTGAGATATGTACATGGTACGATTGGACATTTCATAAGCTTTCTAATGATACCCATCGCAAGCCTGTACCTCATAGAAATTAACTCCCGAGCTACAGGCTTGTAGTGGGTATCATTATAAAGCTTATGGTATTTCCTTTCTGACTATGTGCATTATCACAACAATATTTTTTTCGACTTATTCCCGATTTTGATGTGCATTATTATATAAAACTTGTAGAGCGTGTACTTATATTATATTTCCCCCAGGAATACCACAAATTAAATATTAACAAAAAGTATAACTTTGTTTTTCATTTTCTCTTCCACTCTCCTCTGTCATATATTCCCTCCTTCCTTCTTTCCTTTTTCAAATCCAGGTCCCCTCGGAATGACGGACTTCCATTGAATGATGAACTTAATTCTATGCGTGCTTCGCCGAGGGTCGATGTTTATCAACCACGTCAGCTGCCATCTCGGGGCTCTCACAAGAGGGCGCACTTTCAACTACATGAATGCCGCGGCGCGCCATAAACGACTTGGATGTGATGGTGGTTTATTAAGCTTGTTTGCTGCGAATGCTCAGTGCGTAGTCTTCAGCAGTTGGGCTTGATGATAATTAGACTCGTATACAGCCAAAAAACCGCCTATCAATCTCCGAGTGATAGTGATCAACTGTTGTATTGATATGATCCTGCTTATAATAACCGTCACTGTATTCAACCTCTTGACTGAAGACTATAAAATACCATGGGATTTTCCCCCCTAACCACTGTTGTGATACCAAAGCTATAAGTAATGCCATTAGACCACTATTTAAAGTTTTAATAAGCATAATTATTAAGTATAATGTGCGAATTATTTGGCTGCGGCTTGAACTTAAACACATGTATATAGTGTAATTTCAAGCCATAATCATTCGGACTTAGGCCGTGTCCGAAACGGGGTTCCAGAGCTACGGCTACGTCTATTGTCAGCCTGCTCACGTGTAATTGTAATGGGCGAACACCTAGACAATAGCCATAGACAAGAGATTCGGACGAAGCCTTAGCCTTATAAACAGTACGCGGCGCCCTTGGGAAGGGCAGGTGGGGGTGGGGTCGTCGAACCAAAAATAATGTTGTGGATTTTTGTGGAACATAATGTCTTGATTTTCACGTGATTTCTAGGTTTTACAATCATCCTCGTTGCTATAAAAAATGTATGTTTGATGTAATTGATAATAGATCAAATGAACTAAATGATTTGCAAAAACGTTCGATCTTAAAATTTAAAATCGTTTCGTAGACGAAGCCAATCAAGCCGTAGCAACTGGGGCCAGTTTTAGGAAGCAAGGCCCTGTTTCCTTCTTTGTCGATTGGGGAAGCAATTTTGTAATTGAAGATCTAACTACTTCTGCCATTTACCTTGTCAGTAGCCCGCTATGTCGATAATGTGGATTTAACTTGTGCAAATATTTATATGAAGAATGATACTTGAAGCATTATTCGTTACGATAGTTGAGTAATAAATATTATATATCTCCATCATGTGCTTTCATAGACGCGTTTCTGGTGTCATTTTATTTTTGGTGCCAAGTTGTGTTTTCTTGTTGCCGCCCTTACCTAAATTAATGTGAATACCGAATTTATTTTTAACATGCAGTTCTAGGTAATAAATATACCAACATTTATATTCTCGTCACGTGACCTCGTTTTACGAGCCAACAAAAATACGGGTAGGAATTCTGTGCGTGAATTCTTATGCGCGCTTGGATTGTCTACCCCTTCAATTTTGGTTTATTGTTACGCCTGGGAGATTATCACAAATAGTAAAATACAATATGGTAGTACTATGGCCTTACGGTTTTCTCATATAAAGCTTTGTATCGTGAGCTCGTTTGACTGATGTTGTGTGTCTAAGAAGAATCGGGTGCTGATTACTACGTTGTGATTAGCCATCTATAATCCACCAGACAGTATTCAGTTTATTTTGGAATTCTGCGATTGAACAATGGCGCCGCTTTTGTCTTTTCGCCATTTGATTGCGATTTGTATGTTGTTACCCTTCGTCTCATCTCTGGCTACTCTCTATGGAAACGAAGATCCGCTGCTTCCCAATAAATATCTCGTTCATCTTAAGGTGAGTTACCTGATCAGTGTAGGTTCTCTCGCCCAAATATTTCGGTTGGCAAGCCGATGTCTAAACGGGTTTCGCGTGCCATGAACTGATTTTTGTAAAAGAAAACAAACCCGATCATTTAAATTAATTTTGGATCCTGCAATCCTGTATGTCTACATCTTCAAAGGAATCGTGGTTCTATTATATAAGAATAAACGAAACAGCGGTATTCACATGTTATTATTTGCACTGTTAGTAAAGGACATTTGAACAAGCTTTTTGTGATTCATGTATTAAAACATATAGCTTTCGATGTAAAGTAACATCTTTCTTGATACAAAAAAACGTGACATTGCAGATAAAAAGCCCCTCTTTAAAATCCGTTTAAAGTAAAAAAATAATAATAAATTAAAGATTTTTTTGTTGTTACTTGATAAGAAAAATAAAGTACATGAAAATACATTGGTTTCTAACAGAACAATTTTCTTTTCTCTCTGTGTAAAGGAACACAGTCATGTCCACCAAATGATATCAGCAATGCAGCTTTTATCGAAGAGGTCTCGGTTTCGATGGCGAGTGAATGATATCTTTGAGCACGTCGTAAAAGCATTCGCAGCGGAGTTGGACCACGACTCGCTTCAAGCGGTGAGTACTTTGTCCATCATTCTGTCTGTGTTGCTGCTAAGTCGGACCAATCAGTACAGTGGGCGCAAGCAACAGAGAACCCCCCCCCCCCCCCCCCCCCCCCTCCCCCCATATCAGGCTTCTGAGCTTGTTCATTTCATTTCAAACAAAAACGAAACTCCCGAAAATCGGTATTATCGATGTAAATTTATTCCGTAATATCAGAGGAAAGTGACCACACACACACACACAAGTGTGTAAAGGCCTTCGATCGTGGACGGGGTATTGTCCGACCGTCTTCCCTCTTTTGTTTATACTCTAACGTTTTTTGATGATCGCCATAGGATTTGTACACGGGAAAAGATCGTGGACGTTTTGTCAATCGTGGACCCATTGTTTGACTCCCAATTCTTTTGTCCGACGACCACGATTGCCGGTCAATACAAACGCACACACACACAAGTGGGTAAATGCCGTCAATAGGGGACGGGGCATTGTCCGACCGTCTTCCCTCTTTTGTTTGTACTCTAACGTTTTCGGATGATCGCCATAGGATTTGCACACGAGTCTGAATCGGGGACCTTTGCGGAATAGGGGACCCCATTGTTCCCTTTGTCATACGTCCCCTATTTCAATCAAAAACAAACGCACACACACAGTCGTGAACCACATAACGACCGAGGATCGATATTGTGTTTTCCTTTCTTCCTTTACTTAACCCAATCCCCATTGCTTTGCGCTTGCACCGTCGATCGAGGACAGAATTCGGACAAGCAAACCGTCGATCGAGGATCCTTTGTTCCCTTTGTTCTCTTTTGTGTTTCGATCCTCGATCGTAATGCAAGACAAGAGCACAAAATTAAACAAATAAAAAAAAAAAATAGAACCGCCCCTGCCACACCCTTTTTTTTGTTTACATCTAAGGAGTGAAGATAATTTGTCTTACATTTTCTTGAAATATACTAATTAGTTTACAATGGCTATTGACTTAATTTAGTTTTGGTATGAACTTCATGACCTAGATTCTGTCGAACCCCGAAGTGGAGTTTGTGGAGAGAGACCAGACAGTTCGTATTTTGAGCCCCGTAGATCTCATCCCGTGGGGTCTAGACCGTATCGACCAGCGGGAGCTTCCTTTGGACGGGAAGTACGAGGTCAAAGGTAACAAAAGACGCAAACTTTTAATGGTTATGATTTTCAATCCGTTCTTCATTTTTCCGAAGTCTGATTTCTGTACGAACACATTTATCTTGTAGGTACCGGAGCGGGTGCCCACGTTTACCTCTTAGACACAGGAATCCTGGCATCTCATGAGGAGTTTGAAGGTAGAGCTGATGTCGTCTTCGATTACTTCCACGACAATGTAAGAAACAAAATTCCTCTAAGAGAGCATGCACTTTTAACGGCACAGGTTGCTGTCACACGATGGAATTAATGGTCAGTGTGCTCACAATCACGCACGTATTTTCTAGCCTCAATGCAAATGACATGTTTTTAATTTAGCTTAATTGTCTTTGTGCATCAACTAAAGTTGATGAAAAGACCAGGAACAATAAACAAAATTATTTTGCCTGACAATTGGCATGAAATCACTTCAACGGTTTACTTGAACTACCTTTTTTACTAAAAGTTTAAACATTGGACATTTTCCTATTGATGAGAAAATCAGCAAAAGTTAACCATGACAACCACGACAATGACAAAGTGACAGAGCGACGACATTTGATAAGAAACGATACAATTACCATCGGTGACTTCATTATGAAGTCAACGAACGAAGACGACACGATTACGGTTGTCACTCAAAGTTCCAACCACGTTTTGGTCTTCGTCCTAGGGTGTTGATTGCAATGGTCACGGCACCCATACGGCTGGTATCGTCGGAGGCAAGACGTACGGAGTGGCAAAAATGGCCGCCATACACGCCTTGCGAGTACTGAACTGCGAGGGCACTGGATCCGTGTCTAGCGTCATGGCAGGTGCATGTCAAATGTCTCATTTTACTGTTACTGGGAAATTGAAATAATGTGACTCGATCATTTCCAACGACATTCATCGAAAACAAGTTTGTTAAAACGGTCCTCTATCACTTTTAGTCTAGCCACTAGTAAAGGTTTTTAATTTAAAACAGGAAGTATACTGGGCCCAATTTAACAGTTAGCGGAAAAGTTGTGCTTACTATAGCAGAAATATCTGCTAACCTTAGGCGCTATTTTCCGGCGTTTTTGTGCTTACGTTTGCGCGCACATGGAAATGAAACAAGAACATTACATTTTGAGATTTGTTTAAAAGCAAGCTCGATTTGTTCCATAATGGCGATTTTACTTCTACATTGTATTCTTGGCGCTCTAAATGTAGATTATACTCATCCCACAATTCAACTTTTACTCCTCAAAACCCACGCCAGCTCTTGACTGGATCCAACGTAACGCCACCCGGCCAGCAATCGCCAGTATGTCTCTCGGTGGCAACTCGTCGCTCTCGCTTTCCAAGGCAATTTGGAAGGCCGTCTCGTCCGGCATAGTCGTCACCGTGTCTGCTGGCAACGAACATGCCGACGCTTGTACGACTTCCCCGGCCAACTCCGAAAAGGTTGGTAACGCCCTCAGTGATTCTGAAGTCTCATTGGTTGATATGCGCCTGGCGATGGCGCCCTTCCTTCACTCTGATTGGCCTACTTCTAAAGTACGCCGCGTGTCATGTCATGCATAGTCTGGTTCACAGACCAAAATTCCTGACTAGTATTATTAGGTCCCGTTTTTTCTTTAACTTATCTAAAACGTTTGCGAGTGTTTTCGGAAGGAACGGAGTAGAATGGTTGCAAGGTAAAATGCCCATCGCCAGATTTATGCATAAAATAAAACTCGCATTTGAAAAACTAACACCAGACGAAATAATATCAATATTTAAAGCCAATACAGACATTGTCGTATACTCTTTTTTTTTTTTTTTTTTGGGGGGGGGGGGCATTTGTAATCAAATTTGTTGCATCGTCCAAAAATAGCTACTCGGCCTGCAGTGCGTCGTGATCTATTTGTATCGCCAGTGACCACCTGACCTACAATTTAGACGTCTCGGCATAACAAATGTCAGGTCAGGGAACCAGACTAGTCATGCAGAGCGTTGACACCTTATTCATTCAGTCAGTCAGTCAGTCAGTCAGTCAGTCAACAAGGCTCGAAGAGAATATTTATTTAAAAAAAAAAATTTGTCTAGGCAATTACAGTTTCGGCGACCGATATCCATGACAACGTGGCGACATTTGCCAACATAGGTTCGTGCGTGGACCTCTTCGCTCCAGGGGTGGGCATCCGTAGCGCGTGGATCGCCTCACCTACGGCCACTCGAGTCATCTCTGGTACCTCCATGTCGTGCCCATTCGTTGCAGGTTCGTGATTGGTGGAAGGTAAAGTTGTGTCGCGTGTCTAGCGTCATATTGGCGACATTCGGAAGAATCATAGGGAGCTTGATCAATGTCTTTATCTGGCCACTTACACCGGACAAAGTTGTGTATCGGTGCAGTTAATAGTAACTTAAATCTACTAAACATATTATGTTAGTAAAAGATTATAAAGATGTCAATTTTGAAGATGAAGCAATTATGAAAACGTACGTTAATGTATATGCCATTTTCCAAACTCCAGCTTCGGCTATGTTCATGTGATGTGATGGAGCCGGAGACGGAGCCCAAGCTGAATGGGATTGGAAAACGGCCTTGGGTCGTTTTACAAACCACAGCTTATGCTCTGTCCGGCTTAATCCCATTACTAAATTACATGGATGAAGCCTGAGACCAAGAAGCTGAGGTTTGAAACACGGCCTATGGTTCGATTTTGTTGTAAACAAAGGCGTCATTAGAGCGCCCTCGTTCGCCCTAAAAATATTGTTGGTATTTGTTTTCATTATGATCCTGACATGTTTTCATCATCACTTTTTTTTGTTCATTTTCACATATTTCCAGGTGTAGCGGCAATCATCCTTGGAAAGGACCCTAGTTTGACCCCAGATGATGTCAAAATGAGAATTATTGGCAGCACGTCAGAAACAGTGCGAACAACAGACGCAAAGTCACCCGACAGCTTACTCTACGTTCTATAGAAAATGAACCGAATTTCAATTATTTCTTCGAAATACCTGAGGAATTGGTGAAACTCTGCCCGGGTCATCAGTCCGTCTGTCGGTCCTCCTCTCTGCTTCCGGTTCCTTGGCATTCGTCATCCATCCAGTGTCTTATAGTCCAGAATGGCATCTTATGTGGTAGACCCCCGTCTCTGCTAGAAGATAAGAAACACAATCAAGGCAATTAGTTTTGGATTATAATGCACAGGTTGTTCTTCAGTTTGTTGGTTTGTGTAGGTCCGTTTGTTTTTTCATTAAACTCCTTATTTAGTTCTTGTATATTTTTAAGTTATCACAGACCCACTTAAGACAACTTAATGATTCAGTAGCAAAGTAACATAAATGTTATCACCTGAGGAACCAGTAATGGGCAGCCCAGCAAGCAGGGTCATCGGTCACCTGTCGTTCCTCCTCCCTGCTTCCGGTTCCTTCGCGTCGTCACTCAATATAGTTATTACTAAAGCACAATAATCTATGAGGAAGTGGCTGGAAAATAAATAAAAGTCGTCCTAGCAGAGCTAGGTTAGGTTAGTACAATGTACAGTGATTTCTTTGTCAGATTGGTGGCTGATTCTGTGGTAAAAAGATAAATACAACCACAAAAAAGCCCAACCCCCCCCCAAAAAAAAAACCCCATATATTAGATCTACACTAATTAAAAAACATGTACTAGGCCGATAATTATTGGCTGCGACATTACTTACAAACGTCTTGGTCAAGTTTTAGTGATTGATGATGTGGTGAAAATCCCCCCCCCCCCCCCGCCCCCCCCCCAACAAAAAAATAAATAAATAAATAAAATAAATAAATAAAAATCGGTTGTTAATCGGTGCTGTGGTAAAAAGATAAGTCATAATAAACTTATTTTAGATCTACACTAATTAAATTACATGTACTAGGCCTATAGTGCTGTGACATATCTTAAAATGTACAGTGATTTCTTGGTCAAATTTAGGTGATCGATACTGTGGTAAAAAGAGGACCACTCCCCCCCCCCCCCCCCCCCCCTCATTGCAGTAATGATAAACTTATTTTAGATCTACAGTAATTAAATTTCATTTCTTACAATGTACATTGATTTCTTAGTCAGATAGGCCTACATTGGCTGCGACATTTCTTACCCAGTTGACGGTCATTCATATTTGCCGCTAATTAAGCCGCATAAATTAGTACAGCCTTGGCGTGACCACCGTAATGGGTACAACCAAAAGAAAAACGACTTTCGAATTATTCCGACTCGGCCAACTGCTTGGTTGCTCAACCGCTATAGCTTAATTCCAGTTTACCAAAAGCAACGCGAACTTTAAATCAATCTAAGAAGTGGTTGTCCAATAAGTAATACAATTCACACTGCCGACCCTTGCTAGTCGGACTTATCAGAATATTATTATGGTTAATTAAAAAAACCTATTATTTCACTCTGGAGACACGGGCTACACTTTACAAGGAGATCAGGAGGTGTATTCGACGTAGCAGGTGTCGTTGCACCTGATTTACACCTGATTTACATACATGGTGGCAATGTTGACTAATACAATACGAATCTTCGTGGACCTATTTAATAATTGGGAGAAATCATTGAATCCATTGTGGTGACATTACTTGACGACTATTACATGTTCCAAAGATTCTGTGACCTAGTGTACAAATGGCCTATACACGTAGTGCAAAATTTGCCTTTTTTCAGCACAATAGATAGGCCCTATCTGCGTTAGGAATGGCGTCACAGTTGAGGGAATTGTTACCAAACAGGTGAAATAATTTATATTTGTAAACATGGCCTTAGAATATTTTAATCAATAAATCAACACACACACAAAAACTGGTCACCGATACACACAGCATACCAGAAAACTAAAATCCAAAATTGAGCTTTTAAGCTTTAAAAAAACCATCGATACTTAATTAAAAGGTAAAATACACCGTTTGCAGATATCCTGCGGCATTTTCATTAAAACAAAACACACGGGAAGTGCGCTGCATCACTCACACACGAAAATGTTTGCATTAAAAAAATAAAGTCCAATTTATTTGCATTATCCAAGCAGAGGGGATTTGTTTATTCCTTTCCCATGCATCGGATGCTTGGCAAGATTGTTTAAGAAGCTTGCGGAGGGGTTCCTTGAAAAGCTTTATTCATCTTCTCTGTTTCTGTAATAATTTACAAACCAATTACTGATACTTCTTTATACAATAAAAATATTAATGCACATTAAGTTGATTTATTGACGATGTTCCTCATCACTGTCGTCGATTAATGATGTTGCAAAAGTTACACAAATTTAATCTTCAGTTCTTCCATTAGATTTCTCACTGGATTTTAAATAAGTCGAACTAGAGACACGCATAAGACATTGCCACTGACTTGGTCTATTATTAGTGCATTTTATAGTAAACAAGTGTCTTCAAATTATTGTCTTCCTCGATTCCCCGTATAATAGTTTATAGCATTAAAGATCTGTGTGGTGCTATCTTCATCTGACGTCTGCTCGAGGATTAGGTGGTAAGTTTAAATCTTTATGTAAACATTAATTGTTCAAATTAAATTAAATTGTTCAAATTCAATCTTCAGTCGTCTCATAACAATGTGTCCACTTGCGATATCCATTCAATTTTAAACAAATGAAGCAATAGCGCCCATCAAGGGCCTCGACGTCCACCTTGAATTATATTGTACTCTAGAGGGCGGTATTCCAATGGGCACTACCTAAATCATAACGATTTTATGATTTTAGGGACTATTTCCAGAAAACGAAAAACAAAGGATATATAATGGACAACTTTACACCATTAATTCTTCAGGGCAGTATTTGTTCTTTATACAATTATAATAAGCAACTTATCGTTGTGATGCGGCAAAGCTCCAGGCAATGCCATTGATAAGATTTGATTTGTAGTCGATTCTGATGATCTGTAAGAATTTTCGGAGTTCCATCTTCTTTCAGGTTCTTCGGTTTGTATTATTCAAATTAAGTAACAAACTTGTACAAACTAATTTTATAATCCATTAAATTCACAATCCGTTAATTAAAGTGTTGTCAATGCACAAGGCATTGCTGTGATTCAAATTCAATAACTGTCCACACCTTCATGCATGGTGTTCAGATTATTTTTCGTTTTATCATTTAATTAGTGATAAATAAAGCTTGAAACTATTTAAGCAGACATTTTAATACAATCATAATAGAAAAAGGAAATTTAAATTCCAAGGAACCCGGAATTATTAAACCTGTTTATTCCTACTTTTGAGTAAATCCCTATTCAACCCCTCGTTGGCATGTTTTTGAAGGTTTAATTAACAAAGCCATCATTATCGCATGCACCTGGGGTGCGTTCCACTTACGCGAACTGTTTGCGCGAACGTTCGCCTACGTTTTGAGTTTGCGTTAGTTGAAGTGGAACGATATTTAAAAAAATACGTTTTCAAAATGGCGGTGCCCAGTGACAGTGACATCGTTTGGTTGGCTGTTTTTTGTCCAACTCATTTTTTAAATTAAGAAGACCCCTGTAACTGCTCAAAACGATCCACCGTTTATAACGAAAAGTATGAAATGTAAATCAAAACTGTAAAAAGAAAACTGTCGGCTGCTAACTTCTCCGCCATCTTTAAAATACGTCACTGGCCAACAGCAAACAGCTCGAAATGTCGTTCGCCGTTTTCGCTAACGTTTGCCAACATAATTGGCGCACATTGCGTTCCACTCAAGCGAACAACGCTAACGTTGGCCAACGTTGGCAACGTTCGCTTGAGCGGAACGCACCCCTGGCCGCATACCGCGCGCGCGCGGCCTTTCAATTTTTCGACCAATAAGAATCGCCTGAATCTATAAACACGCCCACTGCGCCGGCCACCACATACGTGGCGACTCGCGCTCACTTTCAAATAGGTTTAGTGGGCATGCATGTCAAGCGGCACTGTGTTTTACACATGTGCAGGGGCCTACAGAATCTTGACAAAACAATATGCAAATTACTCTAAATCAAAAGGGCGTTTGACCAGATAATATTATTTAGACAAACTCACGTAGAGGCTCAAACGGACGCCATTTTAAAATATAGGCGATTTACAGAGAATAATTACAGGATTTTATCGCACATTATTCAGCAAAGCGGAAGACCACCTCGTGTACAAAATCCGAAATGAACGAGAACTTGTTGACAATCATAGCTATGTACAATATTAGAAGTTTTAGAACAGTGTAAAATTAGAACAGTGTAGATTTTAAGAGAATTCTGGCTCTACTTTACAGCGAATAGAGGTTTAAAGATCAGGGAACATATATCACGTACCATTGCTCCGAATTTTAAGCAAATTGAGACATGTCGTTAGCTTTTCCCCCTCATTTTTAAATGCAAGGCCAAGGGAAAGACAAATGTTTACTTACCCTCGATTGCTCCACATTTTTTAAGATGGACTTACCCCCGACGAACTCCACAAACGCAAGCTTGTTGACTTCAGTATTTTCCAAAACCGTCATGATTCAGATCATTCGACAAAATTCACAAAATATTCCACATGGCACTGCGTTCACTTCAATACAGTTCAGTTCAGCACAAAATTAGCATTTAAAAGAATGCATGCAGTTAAGTTGCGAAGTTTAGTATCCAATTATAATTTCTTACAGTAAAAGTTCTGTAGGCTTTCAGGAAAGTTCGAGTCAGTTCGTTTTTTCGGTAATTGTGTCCACGACGCCGCACATGTCAGCGTTGAAAGTTGCAGTGGCCCCCTAAAGAAGGCCGGTATTCTGTCCAAAATCAAAGACTCCCACGCGTCCAAATTCCACACTTTTCGACACAGAAAGCACACATAGTATGACGACCGACACGGAGGTAAACATTCTAAGCTTTCCGTGTGAAGCTTGAGGCAATTTTGGCAGACCCAAAACAGCGGGGAAATGGGCATCGCATCTGTCGACCTGCGCTCTGTAATTTTCTATGGCGTTATGTTCGTGAAATGTCACACTGCTGATCAGCTGGATTTTAGCGCCGTCTTGGGCCAAATTACCATTACCGACTAGGTTTATATTTCTCCGCACACTGGGTTTATAGGCCATTAAACCTACGCCGACGGTTTTCATCGCGAGTGTAAAATGTAAATTAAAGAGAAAACATAATTTGAAGGAACAGTCTTCATTTCTAGATGGAGTAGTATTAATTTGATATTACAAAATGCCCTATTTTTCGTTCGGGGATTAAGGAATTCGTGGCAGTATCATGGCGAGCTCGCGTGATCTGTCTCTCATTGGTCAGAAGTATATGACCAATTTGATTGGACGAAAAAGTCGGTATAAAAAATAAGCAGACGAAAACTTGGTGTGCATTAGGTACATAGGGGAGTCTTACTGCATGCAGAGCAAACTGCTCAGAATAAAATCTGAAATTAATATTTACACTTAATAGTAATGCAACAATAGATAAATCTTGTTTAAAATGGAAGAGAAAACACAAATAACAAACCACATGCCGTTGCCAAGCTGGAAGCAACAAAATAAACAAACTATTTCTAATGAATTTGATCCAGCAAGCGCAATTGTTTTTCTGGGAGGGTTAAGGGTAATTATCATAAATGGGTGTCCCTCTAGACACCTGTCATCATGATTATTCAGTAGTTTTAACAATGATGCTATATCAAGACATGAGTAACAGTCCGAGTTTTTTAAATAAATAAATAAATAAAAATGCACAGCAATTAATGCATTCAATTGGACATCGCATTTATTGGACTTGTGCTGTCGATAAATTTTGCTTCAAGCTACGACGAATTATCAAGTCAAATACATGTATACTTTTAATACATTTTTCAAATTTCTGACACGATCGATTTCAATAATTCCCCTCTTTTGTTTTACATCAACAAAGCACATTGTGAGATAAACCATTATTGTGAATAGTGGTTGGTTAAAGGATTTAAATATTTTTTCTTTTTGTTGGTGGAAAACGAAAACCCAACCATTCCAAAGGCAGGCCATCACACACCTAAAATAACCACCGTATCCCCAAATCTTCCCCTACTGGTAACATTCCTAGCTGCGCATAAGCTAGCTTCGCCATTAATTACAATAAATAAATGTTAAAGTCGCAACAAATTGTGACACACAATGTCTGTACAGTAACTTCCCATATACATTTTACATAACAATATCTTACATAACTTTAATAACAATATGTAAAACCTTTATCTCGAAATTCACATACATGTAATTTGAAATGAGGGGTAGAAAATTAATTGCTCTTGTTGATAAACTACACACCACAGTATTTTGTTATTAAAAAAGATGTATATAAAGTATTTCCAATGTCATTGAGGCAATGGTCACCCCTCCACTGAACAAATGCAAGAAATATCCAATGATTTTGGAGGTTAGAGAATGAATCAAATTTGTTCAAACTGGTAATAATTAGGAGGATTTTTAAAGATTGACGATGGTTCCTAGCCAAAAGGGCCTAGGGGGTTAGGGTAGACATTTTGAAAAGCGCCAGACCGGTTCATACTTCACGCGAATGTCATTGCGAAGCGAATATGTTAGGGTAACGGAGAACGTCACCGTGAAACGTAAATTGTTTACGTCATGAAATTCACTTCGCATTCGCTTTTGCGTGAAGTATGAACCGGCCTTAAGGCTTCAAGAATGAATGTAAATTCTACTTGTTTCCCCTTCTCACATCAAAAAATTGTCACGTTTGTTTTGGGGTGTGTTTTTAATTTGTTTTATTTACATTGGCCAAACATTTGGGCTTAAAATTCTGATAAACTTTACTGCAGGAAAGTTCTGGTTTAAAGTCCTGCAATTTACATCTGATACAATTCACCCGAATGAAGTTGCCCTCAACTTATCCCTACAACAAGGTGCCTACATTACTGTAAAACAATTTATACAAAAATACTTAATAATAATAATAATAATAATACTTTTACAAAATTATTACCCCCTCCAAATATAAACACACACTTCTTATGGCAGTTAAAGTAACTGTTTCTTTAGGTTGAGCAAGTGTAATTGTCAGACAGCTACAAAGACAAGATTCTGGTAAAATATTACTTTTTAAGAACTTTGTAATTACTTCACAGCTACACGATATGTAGAGAGATGACTGGGCGAAATACAAAGCAGTTCTACGGAGAACTCTACACTACTTAATTCAGCAAAGACTATATGTATGAGAAGTACAAGTTCTCCGACTCACACATGTATCACGCATTACTGCTGAGCATTTACCAACTATTAAGTATTTGATTATTCAACTGTGTTTGAAGAATCTTCAAATTTTAGGTTTTACACTCACCAGCTGCAACAGCAACACGTGTGCTGGTCACATATTGCAAGTAGAACACACAGGTTAAAAGCTGTGTGCAGCTATCGCCCTGGGCCGCTGCGGTGTTTTATTCTGCTATTAAGAGGACGGGCACAATGAACTGCGTCGACAAAGAGTTACCGTCACAATCAAATGCAATACTCAATCCGGCAATGTTGTTGGCGAGTCCTTACGTCTTGGCTTCACTGCCACGTCGAAACGAGTCCTTACGTCTTGGCTTCGCTGCCACGTCGAAACGTCTTAAGTCGCGTCAGTTGGGCAGCCACGTCCTGTTGTAGAGCAGTGATGATGCGTGCCACGGCAGCGCCAATCGCTGCTGGCGATTCGTTCTTGTCTGCTAGTTGCTCCCAGTCGGTTCGTATAACAGGGGGGCACTGTGGGGGTGGGAGAAGGGGAGGGGAGACATTAGTTCCTTGCTTGATATATGTGAAGACTTCCTGTGCAAAAGTTGCTAAATGCCACTTACATAACAAATCAGATAACAATATAAAGTGAAAGCTCTCAGTGCTTAGCATACGATAATAAACTACTTTTTGCTTTAAAACAAAACCTGCTTAATCCCCAAAATCGTTTTTCACACATTTTGTTCTTATTCAATAAAAACTCTACCCAAAAGTTCAGAAAGTAATGTTAAAAACCTAATCTGTTAACATTTCAGCTAAGTGGATATTACACTTTTCGAGAAAACAGTAAGAAAACAAATGTAACTGTTTGATCACTACATATTTTGCCAAAAGCACTCTTTAATTCTGGAAATTGGAAACTACATATTTTTCTTGATTCCTTCTATTAATGACAGCAAGCCAAACGGAATAATCTCACAGGATCGTATCAGTACCAATGTGAATCGTTGTCAAAGAGCAATATGTGGAATACAAATTTATAAAAATTTAAGAAAAGAAAAACACATTTACCACAAATATTTTGGATGGAACGTTGAATTTTCCGCCAGCTGATCCTCCAGTACATTTGATAGGGATGACAGTGTGATCACTCCAAGTAAACTCCTCAGCTTCATGGGCAGCACCAGGGACCCTAGCACATCAAAAAAATAAACCAATCAAATAGCATGATGGGAATGTGCCTTGAATGATATGCTGCGTTCCAATCGCGTCATATTTATCGTGTTCACGAGTTCACGAGTCGTGTAATTGCGTTCTAATCGCCTGGTAACTCGTGTTCACCAGTGGTGAACTCGAGGTGGATTTTTTTTCTTCCATGTTCACGACTTCATAAACGAATGAAATACTCGCGCATGCGTGTTGGTTCATGTACGAGTTCTTGAGCGATAAAGAATGTCCTTGCCGTACGACTAACTCGACTGTGCGCGTGCGTCTTGATGAGTAGCGTTTGGAAAGCAACCTTCTCGTGAACATGGAGAAATTCATGGTGAACACGATAAACAAGACCCGATTAGAACGCAGCAATACAAGCATGGAATTTGGCACACAGTCAGGGTATGTCTTCCTTTTTAATATTCACCTGCTACTTTTCTTTGCTTATTTATACCTAAACATTTGTGGTATTTTAGTGTAAACTGTTTTACAGTGGACTCTTATGTAACTATCATTGTACCCTCTTTAATCTGGTTTTTGTACCAAATACCTAGTGTACCTATTGTGCCCAGTGGGCTGACTGATTATGTAATGGCCCTCTGCATTATTGGGTATTTAAGAAAGGGTTGTACTGTGCTTGGGTGCACTCATCGCACCACAGCCACCATGTCAGCCAGAGGCTCTGCTCTCTCTCCCTTTTATAACTGATGGGTGTCAACAAACGGCCTTCATCATTAGCCACACCTTGGCCCAGCCAGTGCCTTGGTGCGTCGGCTATGTACTGCCTGTAGAGACGGCGAGACACTGCTGTTCTCCTTTGTTCGTTGGTCAACCACGCGGTTCTCACAAGGCAGTGAGTCACCACTGCTCTTGTTCTCCTTCAAGTTGATGGCCTGAACCACCCGGTTCTAGCACTCTTCGATGGCCTAAAACCAGACTGGTTTTCGAGGCTCTTCCTAGATGGCCTGGACCAGACCGGTCCAGTGCATGAGCTGCACTTTCCAAGTCTCCAACTCCGAACCAGAAATGTGCCACAGCCTGACTACAGCCGCCCAAGTACAGACCCAGCCAAAAGCCGGTACTTCTAGGGAGTTTAGTGTACGATGGATGTATTTTTATCATAATTCCAAACTTTTATTTGAATTGTTTTAATGTTATTTTTGAGATGTGAAGTAAATAAATGTATACAATTATAGTTGCTGGTTACCTTTTCACTGCTGTTTTATTTGTCTCTGTCGTGCACTACTATTAGGCAGAGCACTCAAAAATGTTAAACACATCAAACAAGTTTAATTTCAGTTCTGCATAAGAGATATCTCTGAAATATTTATTTTTCTGCAAGAATTGTGACAATCGGTGGTGGCATGCATGAGATATGGCATTTTACAGATTTCCGATAAGGTCCGAAAACCTGTTCAAAATGGTAAAAATGTGAAAAATTCAATTTTACCTGATTTGGGGCCTTTGTTTGAGTTAAAAGATAAGCAAAAATAGTTTAATACAGCATATTGTTTGACATGTTTACACCCAATTATGCATTTAAAACCAAAACAAATTGACCAAATGTCAATGCTACTTTTAAAAAAATGGTTGAAAAATGCAAATTTCGACATTTTTGCAATTTGCAGACATGAAATTGCTGCAAAAATGACTAAGTCCAGCTAATTAATATGCATAAATGGGATAACTCAAGCTGTGATTGGTCTTTTGAGGTGAAATTTGGAATATAGTACAATGATATGAAGAGCTACTGGATGAGTAAAGTTTTTTTATTACAACTCATTAATTATGCAAATTAGCTAATTACTAGCTAATTTGATATTCATATTTAATTAGGTACAAACAAATTGTAAATTTTGCCCGTCATTGTACTTGATGTTCAATGAAATAGCCCTCTGAAACATTTCAGCCACATATGTTTATGCATTATATGCAAACGAGTCATTTTAAGTCTTCTTAAAAATTAATTTAAAATGAATGATAAACACGCCACAAGAGCGACTCGGATCGAGCCCGAAAATATACGTCGATGACCGGCTTGCATCAGGCATCTGTGAGTGTGCTACCTATCAGATGCCGGCCGGAACCTGCCTGGGTTTGGTCATTGTCAAAATCCCGGCACGAGCTGGTGGTTAATGAGTCAAATTTGGAACAACTAATTAAATATGCGTATTCAATTTTTGGTTTGAAACAACACCAGAAAACACTATCTTATTTTCCAGCTAATCTGGTGTTATTCCGTAGGGCCGGGTTTGATTTTGACAGTCCAATATTTATTTAGCAAAGTGGTGAAAGTCTCCAGTCTTCTTAGCTTTGGTGACATGCCGGCTGATGTTTGAAATCAGGTCTACATCTAGTAGTGGGTTGTTTTAGACCAGGACAATCCAGCACGGGAGGGTGTTCTTTGCCGTGTCAATGGTGCTGTAAATGGTCTCAGTCAATGAAAACTTGCAAAGGTAGGCTCTGGATTGCTGTACCGTACCGGTGATCTGAAATTGAATGAAATGAAACTTGCATATTGGCTGCTAATAATGTTAATTAAAATTTTGAAATTGCTTGTTAAATTTAGAATTCAATGCACACTCTTTAGTACGAAGTCATTTGGCAGTAGTCCTGCCACTTTTGAACCCGGTTTGAGTGAATCATGCCAAGGATAGGTCTATACTGTGAATTGGGTTGTGACAGTATCTACATGTACTTTATTAATCATTGCATTGGTTTCTTCCAACACGTCAAACTGGCAATTAATTTTTTGTTTTCTTTATGGGTTTTTGGCTTTTGCTTTCTAAAAAAAGTCCTTGTTTTCTTGTTTAATTCATGAAAAATACAGTTGACCTATGTATGCTTGTTATTGTATGTTTGTTCTAACTTTTGTTGGCATGTGATACATGCGTGTCCTGTGTTATGTAGTAATTACATCAGGAAATGACAAAACATTCTACCCACTGAATTTAGAACTTGATTAGATCTAAGTAAGATTATTGGAAATTAACAGTTTTAAGGGGGAGAATAAAAACCACACGTAACAGCCAGCAACCAACTGCGCATGCTCGAATGGCACACAACTAAACTAAGTCCCGTGTCGCAGTTTAATGTATAACACGGCTTTTATATCTATTAACGTTACTCCCCTTGCACGATCTGCCGATCACTTGAGTTTGTCCAGTTTTACTCTTATAAAATCGGTGTATTTTTACCAAGATTTGTAACCTTTCCACATGTTTGTCTTTTAAATGACTTATGTAACAACAATTATTACATGAAACTTACCTGGGCATTTTTCGTTTTGAAGAAGCTCGATTTCAGTTGCAGTCCAACACGCCATCAAATTATTTTCTAGGTTGCGGTTTATACGCCATGTTTACTACGTTGAAACAGGTCACGCAGGTCACGCAGGTCACGCAGAGCCGACACGGATAAAAACTCAAAACAATTTTGGCGCTGATTTCTTCAAATGTTTCTCTTATTGGAACAAAAATGTGACTATCACAAGAAACTGCAGACTATAATCTATCAAACCATGGGTTCGAAATTTTCAATGGATGAATATTTCAGGATTTGTGGAGCCGTTTCGTACTTTTTCTAGCGGTCAGGACAAAAGTTGGAAGCCATGTTTCAGAATTTTGAAGGTGTACCGATACAGTCTGGGTCACAAGCTACCTTGGGGTAAAAGGTCAACCAGATTGGATGAGTGAAACACTTGAAGAAAAGTCCATTTTTGCAAGGGGTGTTTTCCAGTGCGCGAGTCACAGCGCGGTGCACTTTTCACACGTTGGTTTGCGCGCGGCAATGATTTGCGTTGTGAGCGAAGTGAAAAACGAACGGTTTATCTAAAACCAAATCAATACTTTCCCAGATTCTAAAACTGTTGTTATTTTGAAGATATACAATATGAAATATTATTTCTAACCCTGCCTAAAAGGAATTGAAAGATATTGTCATTTTCTATTTTTAACAATTATTTTAAAAACACCTCAAATGAAAGTTCTGAGAACTTGTGTGTTCTGCGCGCGTGGCAGACTCCGCGTGCACGCGTTGTGCTCGGCCTACTACTATTTTGGATATTTATGATTTAGTCGCACGTAACAGTATGCTATCAAATTTCACTGTCAGATATATTTAAATCAGTGTTTAAAATGATATTATATAAAAAGTATTTTTGACCAAACATCTGTGGTTGTAAGCACTTATTTTTCTAAAGTAAGACCAGTCATAGTAGCTGTTTTGCATAATGAATATTAATTGTTTTCCTTAAAAATGGCGACACAGTTCTTTGGAATAACAATTTAATAAACATAGCCGACATTTTCAAAATCCGAAAAAATGAACTTGCTTACTTTTAATGAGTAATTACTTGTAGGTTTCCAAGTTAAAGAATAGAAATATATTGTTAAATAGAAGCTCAAAAACTGTCCAAATGAAAACAAAAATATAAATATTTACTATTTTTTTCTGGGTGTGTCAACAGTCCGGGTGTCTCCGTTATACTTCTTGATGTCGCCAAGATCGGGGTCATCGCTAGCCGCATCCAGGAAGTGAAGCATGGCGCAGGAACCAGATAGGATATCAATGACGGTCATCGCTTCCTCCTGCTGGCAACAGATCGGCCAAAAGTTGCGGTCCACAAACACCCATTCGCCAGCTGGTAGCTGGTGGCTGCCGCCAAGCTGTTTCCAGAGGGGGGGAATTATAGACAAGTTGCGGCTGACTTGCTTCCAACTCTTAAAGTATTAGAAATAGATTACTTCTGCAAAATAATGCTCCTAAGCAAATTTTACACATCAATTTGAGTTAGTCATCACAAGACGTCACAGGACACCACAAGACATTGCAAGCCTATTACGGGTTGATCATAAGTTTTCACTCATTTTCCAGTCATCTTCTCAAGTGACAACCTTTTTTTAAATGTAAGAGACATTCTTCCGTCACTTCGAAAGAATTGACTTGTCATGCTTATTCCAACTCTAAATATTACCATGGTTACACATACTTGTGCTAATATCGCTTCTCGTAGTTGACTGATTGTTAGACTGAGTGACGATACGAAGATAAAGCCTAGCGGTCTTCCCTTTTCATTCGAGACTCCAACCCGAGGCTTAGCTACGTAACAAAAAAAGTTGAAACTTTTAAGTTCAGTTTCTGATACGGGTTATGATTTAGACTCGTTTGTAGTTTTATAAAAAGGGTATTAGTAATTTGAATGTGTTTCTTCGGTTGGTTTCGGGGGGCGGAGGGTAATTTTAATGTTGACAACAACCACAACTGTCCCCGATTGTCATCAACCACCTGCCAATGCAAATATACAAAAGTAAACACTTGCACATGCTTCAAATAACTCATTCATTCATAAAAGAGACTAGATTCTGCTCAATGGGCATGCTGGATAAAATGTACCCCCAAAATGGAAACTTGTACAGTTTTATTAAATGTCTGCATCTTGGGATCTGATGCTACATAACTTGATCCTATCGAGCCAGAGTGCCCAAACATAGCCTAAGTTTGGAAAAAATGCTGCTAGTTTGTTAGCACTTGTGTTACCATAATCTGGCAGTATTCGGACTACTCCGTCATCGTTAATGAGATGCGCGACTTCAATCATGGATTCCTGGGATGAGGTGACAGGCCACCTGTTTAAGAAGTGAGAAAAATAAGAAGCTGGCGTGACGATTTATGGGCCTGGTGTTATTTAGGGGAGGGAGGGAGGGGGGGGGGGGGGCCTTGGGGAGGCAGGGGGGGGGGGGGCAGGGGGGAACATACCCCTGTTTGGTGAGGAAGCGAAATGAGGCAGGTAACACCTCCACCTGTTTCTGCATTGCCTCTCGCATCTCGACGACGGTCATGTGACCCACGTCCATCAGGATGAAGCCCAGGGCTGAGTCGTGCTCCGTGTTACCATATTGGTAACCCATCTCGCTGGTCAGGCTGATGCCTACCAGAGAGTTGCTGTCTTCATCTAGAAGTTAAAAAGGGAAAGAAAGATGACATTAAAGGTGTGGAGTATCGTGGCCTCGTAGTCTGGAGCGTTAGATTCATTACGTGGTCAACGGGTAATTCTGCAGGTTGTGGGTTAGAGTCCAGCCTAGCTAGGGTTATGGTGCGTGTGCCTTCTTGGCTTGCCTTAGGCAAGGCACTTTGTCACTCAAATCTTCTCTTCACCCAGGAGTAAAGTCACGTTTAATTCAGTTTAATTCCCTAGTCGTTTTTTATTAACTTTAATTCCCTAGTCGTGTTCAATTCAGTTTAAATCCCTATTTATGTTTAATTCAGTTTAATTCCCTAATTTAGTTTAATTCCCTAGTCATGCATTATCGTGATTATACGTGCCATTGTTCCCATACATTTGCACATGTATGTACATCATTGTACACATAAAATGCTTGTAACACATAGATAAAGCAAAGTTGAATAAAGTCCTATGTTGGTGTGAATTTCCCATTGATACTGATACTAGCCTTGACCTCCGAGGTCTACACTGTATGGATACTCAGTCATAGTGAATCCTGTATGCTTTCTAACACACAATTACAGGGTACATGGACACCAAACAGGAAGAATCCATAGTACATATATGTATAGTAACACCCTCCTACTGCAGTACGTGTATATAAACAATTGAATTCCACATTAAAAGCATACGGCAGACCCAAAACAGCGGGGAAATGGGCATTGCATCTGTCGACCTGCGCTCTGTAATTTCCCATGGCGTTATGTTCACGTAAAATGTCACACTGCTGATCAGCTGGATTTTAGCGCCGTCTGCGCTAAATTACCCTTACCGACTAGGTTTATATTTCTCCGCACACTGGGTTTATATCGTTAGGCCATTAAACCTACGACGACGGTTTTCATCGCGAGTGTAAAATGTAAATTAAAGAAAAAACATAATTTGAAGGAACAGTCTTCATTTCCAGATGGAGTAGTATTAATTTTATATTACAAAATGCCCTATTTTTCGTTCGGGGATAAGGGAATTCGTGGCAGTATCATGGCGTGCTCGCGTGACCTGTCTCTCATTGGTCAGAAGTATTTGGCCAATTTGATTGGACGAAAGAGTCGGTATAAAAAATAAGCAGACGAAAACTTGGTGTGCATTGGGTACATAGGGGGGAGTCTTACTACATGCAGAGCAAACTGCTCAAAATAAAATCTGAAATTAATATTTACACTTAATAGTCATGCAACAATAGACAAATAACAAACCACATGCCGTTGCCAAGCTGGAAGCAACAAAATAAACAAACTATTCCTAATGAATTTGATCCGGCAAGCGCAATTGTTTTCCTGGGAGGGTTAAGGGTAATTATCATAAATGGGCCTCTCTCTGGACACCTGTCGTCATGATTATTCAACAATTAGCCTCTGTCATGACCTTTCTAAAAGGTCAACGCGCGGAAAATTGTCAAAATGGCGGCGCTTCACAACAGCAACACGTGTGTCGTCGATGTCAGAACTGTATGGCTTACGACGGAAGAATAAACCGTAGGCATAAGGCTGAATGGCATCCAAAACCGTAAAATTACGAAAGGGAAAGAAACAGCGACTGAAAAAATGGTCAGTTGGTGAAAGTGTGCTGCGCTATACGTACGTGCGTAGCTATAGCTATACAATGTACTTCGACGTTTACATTGTTTATAAACAGTTAATGTTGGGCCGACTTTCTTCGTGCAATGTTGCCAAACTTCTTTGTTGACAAACTGCAAATTCATTGCACCTTTACCATGTTAATGTTATTAATGCTTGCTATTTACCCTCTGTTAACAATTTAGGTGTAAACTTAGTCCGAAAAAACAACAAAACGGTGGCGTCCAGAAAATTGGCACACAATCGACCGAGTGTTCCCTACGGTCGTGGCGCAATTGAATAATTCTTGGAGAATCCAAGTTTAATATTTACGAACTTATTTTAATAGTAAATGTCATTTATGACCCATGTAAGGTTTCAGTCAATAAAGGGTGAAAGATACTAGATTTCACAGGCTTCTACATTTAATGTGACAGTATTTAAAACTGGTTGGTTTTTAAATTAACATTGCAGAATCAGGAATGTTGAGGTTTAACGTCCATATAGTAATTATGTGAACAAAGTGCTTGTGTGTAAATCCCCAAATTTATATTTGATGTAAAAAAATTATAATATTGCTTGTATGAATTGGCCCCAAAATTTGTTTACTGTATGGCATTCAAATATATGGCATTCAAATAAAGCCATCAGTTCAGTGCCACTGAAAAAAACAAATGTAAAACTTTTGGGCCTAACTGGTTTTCTAAGGAGCATAAATACACGGCGAGTCTTTTCAAGTGCAGGAAAGCAAATCTAGTTTTATGATTGGCCATTTTTGTATTAAGTATTTCCCCGCAATTCACTAACTATCTGTTGTCTTTCCTCCATGGTATAGCTAATTACGTTAGTCTTACGCGAGAGCTCGGAAGCCATATTGACAAATTTCCGCAAAACGCCCTCTTCGGTTGATTTTTGTCATTTCATGACAGAGGCTAAGACATGAGTAAGAGTCCGAGTTTTTTAATAAATAAATAAATAAATAAATATGCACAGCAATTATTGCATTCAATTAGATATCGCATTTATTGGACTTGTGCTGTCGATAAATTTTTCTTCAAGTTACGACAAATTATCAATTCAAATACATGTATACTTTTAATACATTTTTTCAAATTTCTGACACGATCGAATTCAATAATTCCCCTCTTTTGTTTTACATCAACAAAGCACATTGTGAGATAAACCATTATTGTGAAGAGTTGTTGATTACAGGATTTGAATATTTTTTTCTTTCGTTGGTGGAAAACGAAAACCCAACCATTCCAAAGGCAGGCCATCACACACCTAAAATAACCACCGTATCCCCAAATCTTCCCCTACTGGTAACATTCCTAGCTGCGCATAAGCTAGCTTCGCCATTAATTACAATAAATAAATGTTAAAGTCGCAACAAATTGTGACACACAATGTCTGTACAGTAACTTCCCATATACATTTTACATAACAATATCTTACATAACTTTAATAACAATATGTAAAACCTTTATCTCGAAATTCACATAATTTGAAATGAGGGGTAGAAAATTAATTGCTCTTGTTGATAAACTACACACCACAGTATTTTTGTATTAAAAAAGTTGTATATAAAGAATTTTTAATGTCATTGAGGCAATGGTCACCCCTCCACTGAACAAATGCAAGGAAAAAAAATGATTTTGGAGGTTTGAGAATGAATCAAATTTTGACATACTGGTAATAATTAGGATAATTTTTAAAGATTGAAAGTGGTTCCTAGCCAAAAGGGCCTAGGGGGTTAGGGTTAAAGACATTTTGAAAAACGACAGACTAAAGGCCGGTTCATACTTCACGCGAATGTCATTGCGAAGCGAATATGTTAGGGTAACGGAGAACGTCACCGTGAAACGTAAATTGTTTACGTCATGAAATTCACTTCGCATTCGCTTTCGCGTGAAGTATGAACCGGCCTTAAGGCTTCAAGAATGAATGTAAATTCTACTTTTTTCCCCTTCTCACATCAGAAAATTGTCACGTTTGTGTTTGGGCGTGTTTTTTTATTTGTTTTATTTACATTGGCCAAACATTTGAGCTCAAAATTTTGATAAACTTTACTGCAGAAAAGTTCTGGTTTAAAGTCCTGCAATTTACATCCGATACAATTCACCCGAATAAAGTTGCCCTCAACTTATCCCAACAACAAGGTGCCTACATTACTGTAAAACAATTTATACAAAAATACTTAATAATAATAATAATAATAATACTTTTACAAAATTATGACCCCCTCCAAATATAAACACACACTTCTTATGGCAGTTAAAGTAACTGTTTCTTTAGTTTGAGCTCTGATGTTAGAGCAAGTGTAATTGTCAGACAGCTACAAAGACAAGATTCTGGTAAAATATTACTTTTTAAGAACTTTGTAATTACTTCACAGCTACACGATATGTAGAGAGATGACTGGGCGAAATACAAAGCAATTCTACGGAGAACTCTACACTACTTAATTCAGCAAAGACTATATGTATGAGAAGTAAAAGTTCTCTGACTCACACATGTATCACGCATTACGGCTGTCCATTTACCAACTATTAAGTATTTGATTATTCAACTGTGTTTGAAGAATCTTCAAATTTGAGGTTTTACACTCACCAGCTGCAACAGCAACACGCGTGCTGGTCACATATTGCAAGTAGAACACACCGGTTAAAAGCTATTTGCAGCTATCGCCCTGGGCCGCTGCGGTGTTTTATCCTGCTATTAAGAGGACGGGCACACTGAACTGCCGTCGACAAAGAGTTACCGTCACAATCAAATGCAATACTCAATCCGGCAATGTTGTTGGCGAGTCCCTTACGTCTTGGCTTTGCTGCCACGTCGAAACGAGTCCTTACGTCTTGGCCTCGCTGCCATGTCGAAACGAGTCCTTACGTCTTGGCCTCGCTGCCACGTCGAAACGTCTTAAGTCGCGTCAGTTGGGCAGCCACGTCCTGCTGTAGAGCAGTGATGATGCGTGCCACTGCAGCGCCAATCGCGGCTGGCGATTCGTTCTTGTCTGCTAGTTGCTCCCAGTCGGTTCGTATAACACCAGGGGGGCACTGTAGGGGTGGGAAAAGGGGAGGGGAGACATTAGTTCCTTGCTTGATATATATGAAGACTTCCTTTGCAAAAGTTGCTAAACGACGCTTACATAAAAAATCAGATAACAATATAAAGTGAAAGCTCTCAGTGCTTAGCATGCGATAATAAACTACTTTTTGCTTTAACAAAAACACCTGCTTAATCCCAAAAATCGTTTTTCACACATTTTGTTCTTATTCAATAGAATCCAAGGAGGAAGGTTAAAAACCTAATCTGTTAACAGTTCAGCTAAGTGGATATTACACTTTTCAAGAAAACAGTAAGAAAAAAAATGTAACCATTTGATCACTACATATTTTGCCAAAAGCACTCTTTAATTCTGATAATTGAAAACTACCAATTTTTCTTGATTCCTTCTATTAATGACAGCAAGCAAAACGAAATAATCTCACAGGATTTTATCAGTACCAATGTGAATTGTTGTCAAAGAGATTATGTAGAATAAAATTATAAAACAATTATGAAAAGAAAAACACATTTACCACAAATATTTTGGAAGGAACGTTGAATTTTCCGCCAGCTGATCCTCCAGTGCATTTGATAGGGATGACAGTGTGATCACTCCAAGTAAACTCCTCAGCTTCATGGGCAGCACCAGGGCCCCCTAGCACATCAAAAAAATAAACCAATCAAATAGCATGATGGGAATGTGCCTTGAATGATATGCTGCGTTCCAATCGCGTCGTGTTTATCGTGTTCACGAGTTCACGAGTCGTGTAATGGCGTTATAATCGCCTGGTAACTCGTGTTCACCAATGGTAAACTCGAGGTGGATTTTTTTTTTCCATGTTCACGACTTCATAAACGAATGAAATACTCGCGCATGCGTGTTGGTTCACGTACGATCTTGCGTGATAAAGAATGTCCTTACCGCACGACTTACTCGACTGTGCGCGTGTGTCTTGATGAGTAGCATTTGGAAGGCAACCTTCTCGTGAACATGGAGAAATTCACGGTAAACGCGATAAACACGGCGCGATTGGAACGCAGCAATACAAGCATGGAATTTGGCACACAGTCAGGGTATGTCATGAGAAATGTATTTGGATATAGGGTCATCAAAAAATAGGTAGCAGAATCTCTGAGTTGAGTTGTAAGCAAGAAAAGCATCTGTAAGCCAAGAATTCTGTAGATTAACCCAAAAAAATAATACTGACAATTTGGGAGACTGCCAACATAGGGCAAGATCATCAGTTGGTAGAGCACCAAAATGGTACTCCGGAGGTCGCAGGTTTTCCCACTCCTGCCAGTTTTCTTGGTTCACTTTTTTTAAAAATGAGCCCTGCCTTGATTAAGATTGTCATCGCTGATGCAGTTACCTTCAATCAAGATACAGATGTCAAATATCCTGGAGACTATCGTCTCTCTTTGCCTCACGCTGTCGCCACAAAAAACCGTCTCGCCAAACGGCACTCGCTGAAACGTCCTGTCCTTGTTTTGTCTTGCCTGGGGGCTGCGATCCTGAAAGAAAACCAAAAAGAAACACGAACGTTGCCTCAATCTGATTCCACATTTCCTTCTACGTACCTACAAAGGCAATGGGCTCCATGCACGGTCGTATAAAGGCGCATTTCATAGCAATCGTACAATCGTACTTCCTATGGGTGTTATGAATACAATTTCACTGGTAGTACGTACTGCATTCCTCATTCATTTGATACTCGTATACCAATAGGACTGCTTTGTCTGTTTGATGACTTGCGTTTTCACTGAGAATATCACAGCAGGAACCAGATATTTAAATTGAAGTCGGATAAGATGGTGTCAATTATAGACCCCCCAACTCTGCTTGTCTTTCCGCTGAGGGGTCATACACGGAGCCCATAGGTTAGTGATTTATTATCCTGTTTGGAGAAAGAAAACAAACTCACATGCTCATCTCTGACAGGTAGTATGTGGTAGACGTCCTCTTTCCTCTCAAGTCTCTGTCTCTCATCGTAGAAACTCTTGGCGACCTTTTCCCCTACCCCAAAGAATCCTCCTGTAACTAGCGTCACTTTCTGCAGCTTGGCCAAAGCTTTTCCAATCTCTCTGTCAACGAAAAAAACACATTGTCAAGTTCATCATTAAAGAGCCCAAGTCCTTTCAGCAGTCTTTATACCTCCCAAGTAAAATAGCAGTGGCTTCCTCAATCCTACAATATCTTCCGAAAACCTCCCGTTTAATTTTAAAGGATCCGGGAGAGGGGGGAGTCCACTTACTGGCATATGGCTTCACTCTTGTCATAGTAAAAACTGGTTCCACCCGATATGTAGACACAATTGCTGCCTGGAAGTTTCTGACATATGCTGCTGATCTGTATGGAAGGCCAAAAATAAAAACAAATGTATATTTTGAAAAAGATCATTCCACATTTTTGTTTCAAAGATCATTTCAGAACAAATACAAAACTGAAGTCAAAATCGTAATTTGCGTGAATGTTGATGCGCAGCTCAATTAAACCAAAATCAATGAACAAAATACGCTCAAGTTTTGTGAATTTCCAGAATAAAAACTTGCCATGACATCGTAAACTTGGCATTTGTAAACCAGATCTTCAAACACCATTCAGATATCGTTTCCGATTACTGGCAGGCAAAAGCTAAAGGACATCTTGGATATAAAAACTTACACATGGTTCAATTTGGGATTCCTGGGCTCCATTTAACATGTAGTCTGACTGGCTTGGGCTGAGGTTGCATTTTACTCTTGCCAAGAGCGACTGCTTGTAATCTGTTCTTCTGACATCCTGAAAATTTATTAAACCAAAAGAAAAATAATAATTTATGACGGGTCCTTGACACACTGTATCATCTAGTAAAACTAGACTGTGGGAGTTTGTTTCTGCATTCCAATGGAGGACGTTGAACAATAGAAGACATTATAACACACCTCTTGCTAGTTCTGTATTCTGGTTGGCTTAAACATGGTCACGTGGGGTTATAATATAGGCTAGTGCATGAGATTTGCGCCACCGTGGACTGGCATGATTCGGTCACTAGAGCACGTCTATCCCCCCTCGGGCCTGTGAGTGACCAGAAGGGGGACCTATTTCCGTGGACCTTCGGCCTCGGGGAATAGACGTCCCTCAGGGGAATAGACGTGCTCTAGTGACCTCATTGCCAGTCCATATGTGTATAATAGGGTCCCCTATTGCAATTAGTGTACAAAACATATGGGAGGTCTTTCGAAAATGAGGACAAAGGGGTTTGGGGTTAGGGTCCCCGATTTATGGTAAAGTGTGCATTCATCAGTTAACCAAAGTAATTTTTAATGACTTCTCCACTTTTCTGTTTGTAAACAATTTCCCGCCGTATCCTACCTCAAAAGTGCTGGTCCCAATCAGCATGCTCATCCATCCTGGCATCTCAAACTCTTCGTACTTCAACGGCACCACTCGTTTGCGTTGCTCACAGTAAAAGACCTAGGTACAACAATTCATGGATTACAATCACATGAAATATCTGCATCAAGACAGTAGTTAATCACTGGTGTAGTTTTAATACTGAAATCTTGCGACAATATCAGCATTTAGCAAGTTTAAAACTGGACCACAGAGCATAGTTCCATCACTGGTTGGCAAAAACTTCGCTCATAATAAAGACCGAGAGATTTTGTGACGGTATTTTAATCACTGTTTGATTTGGAGGCATTTGCATAAATTCTGACACAAATCGACTCATCGACTGATGGTCTTGGCTAAAATTTGCTCATTGATTACAAACTTTATTACGGGATGATTTGGCGGAAGCATGCAGAATCCTTCTACTGATACCCAACACTCATTTGAACAACTGTATCTACAACTGCTTACTAGTTGTTTTCCCATATCGGAGCAAGCAAAGTCCTTGGATAGTACGAAGACAATGACACCAGCTTCCGCCGTTTTCTGCTGCAGAATACTGACAGCGTTAGGCACGGTGTCATCCTCATTGAAACATTCTTCACTCTCTAATATCAACGTGGAATCTGGACACGAAAACCAAGAAAACAAATCATGGCTATCCTTGAGAAAAGTTACACTAATTAAAAATAGAACTTTTGTCAAAGCCCATTGGAATAGCTTGAGATTTGAGTTGGGAATAGAGGACTTTTGACAGATTTGAGAGAACTTGTGATGAACTCAACATTTAAGAAAACGTATTAAGAAACATCTGAATGAAAAACATTATAGATCAATGCAGAAAAAAACAACTTGATTACCATCGTCAAGACTCCGAGTCCGAGGGCAGAAATCCACAGAACCGTCGTCGACTTCTGAAGTACACCAGGCCTCGTAGCCCTGCGCTTCAAAGAGTTCCTTTAACTCGTCACCCTGGGGAGATATTGAAACAACAAATTATAATAATTACGTCGAGCACTCACCAGAACAGATAACCGCGCATATGGAGACTTGTGGGGAAGACCTTTGTTACCCTCTTTTGTTTTCCTTTGTCCTATTGTAATATTTAATGCTATGGCGTTTCCACTCTGGGGTAAATAGATTTGTAAAGATTTTCGCTCTGTGGTAAATTTATTCTATTGTCCTATTGTGTTACCTTCCCCATAGGGCTGCGTGTATACGAGCATGATCCCTGACATACAAAAAGATTTGCCAGGGGAATTTTGTAGTAGACACTGACTGGGGTCATGACTTTAGGAATCGGAATCAACTATAAAAAGGTTGCAAGAACTGGGCTATTATAATAACAACAATTGGGGCACAAAAAATTGCCCAATATGACGGTCTTTGGTTTAGATGTTTTCAAAGCTTACGTTCAGCTGACTTTTCTGTAGAACTTTGGGCCAAAGGGGATGCTTGCAACAGTCAAAACAATTCAGTAACCGGATTTAATTTGTAACAACATGTATATCATCAATGTACTTATAAAAAAACATTTGAAAAAAATGTAACCGGACTTACAAATTCAACGTGTATATCATCAATGTAATAAAAATAAAAAATTGGAATAAAATGTAACCGGACTTACAAATTCTTTCTGCTTGGTATGGACGCTGATAACGACCATGGGGGCGCCCTCTCTGTTCTCTGTAACGACCGTCATGTTGGTAGGTAGGCCAGGCGGTAGGGCCGAAGGGTAGCTCCGTAGTGACGGAGACTGATGAGGGAATAAAAAGAAGAGGTTTGGCGACGGCAATGAAATTGAGACAGACGCTGTGCAGTGGTGTCAAGATATTTCGTCTCGACGATCTTTTTAGAATTGGCTCAGTTTTGTTTTCTGTCACTCAATTATCATTGTAGGCAAAAATTGCTTGAAGATACAGACATCTCCAATAATTGACAACGTTTACCCCAACTCCCTAGTGCAATTTACTAGGAACCACAACCATTGTAGGGGTCCAGTGCCCATCTTAACAAATTCCAACAAAACCTGAGGTTGGAGTTTGACTGGATGAGAATTTTTAGGGTTAATGATTACAAAATGTTACATCGACTAATTGTTTGATAAACCCCACCCCCAAAAAAAGAAAATTACCTTCTTTTCCGATTCCTCTTGCACTTTTTTCCTGGCGTGTGCCAGACACCGCGTCCCGATGTCCTTACTGACCGCGATCACGTCGCCCTGATTCCATGAATACGTCACCAGCTCCTTGCATGATTTGTCTGCCATAAGACGGAAAATTTTCTCTGGACATAACAACGAGGACGTGCAAGAACACACAACACGTTTACATCAAATGGCAGGAGAGAGCGGTGGTTAGTACATGTATTAATATCCGATTGGTTGAGATGCAGTCATTGCCGGCCAATCGGGTGTTAGTTGTGTGATGAGTGATCACTGTGATGTTTGGCGCACCTTAAATGAAGGTATCCCTCCAGTTAACTGTGAATGTGCTAAATGGTAGATGTTATTAGATGTTATTTGACTAAATACAATTGAAAACATTCTAAATGAAATGATTAGCCAAAATGCAGCAAAAACAAAACGATTATTCCAAAACCCAAAAATAAAAGAAAAGAAAACTTAGATGGAAAGCACATAAACTCAAACTTTTAAAGTTCAAGCTTTACTTCATTTAATTTTTTTTTTTTTTTTTTAATGTCTGTACTAAAATCTCTGAAACCATATTTGTTTTAGCATGCCCTTCACTCCCATCATGCATCTGAGGAAGCAGGTGAACATTTCCATGACAACAGTGCAATGGAAGTTGAAAACGTTGTCCAAGAAAAATCACTGCAGGTGTTAATGTTATACGCCAATGCAAATGTTGACACTCTAACTACTGATGCACAATTAGTTATCTGAAAAAGAAAATGAACTGACATTAGTAATCAACCAATGAGAAATGACGAATCAGTATAGGGACAATTTCACTAAGCTGCCAATTAAGCAAGCAATTGTGCTTAGCATAACACACACAAAATTGGTAATTATCAGCCGAAGACTGTGCATGGCCATTCTATTAATTTGGAGTTCACATTTTTCTGTGTCCTGATTTAACATATAAGATTTTATCAACTGATAAATTCCTTTGAAACCTACAAATTAAAAAAACTACCTAAAAGAATTTTCTAAGTGCATTTTTTTATGAACTACTCAAAATAACATGATTAACAAAATTAATGGAATCTGATAATAAGAAAAATATCTCTTAGAATATTGAATATCAGAAGCCTGAAATCATGGCCCATCAAACAAAAATTGCTGCTAGAAGATTTTATACAATATCAAGGCAAAGACAAATTCACTTTTTCATTTGTTTTCCACATTACCTATAACCTCACAAAAGGAGTGTAACCTGATAAAATCACGAATATTCATTAGTGCTACCTTCAGAGGACATGTTACTCAAAATATCTTGTGAATATTCACGAGTTTGACCTTACCAACAAAGAGCCAATCAATCAACTTTATATGTATGACTTGCAAACGAACTGTTAACACCTGATGAATATTCACGAACTGAACATTGCCAGTAAAAAGCCAAACTTTACACTATGCATATTCAATGACCTCTCTAAAACACCATTTGAATACACATGAATATTCTAGAATGTGAACCTATTCACCGATGAAAATACCTTATTGAATATTTATGATGCGACCTTAACAAAGACGTACCAATCAATACAGCGCATGAGAATGTTGTGTGACCTTGACCAAGAGTCTGCATTTGATACATCTCATGCATATTCATGAGTTGTGACCTCTTACCTCTATCAAGTTTCCCCTGTCTCCAGTTGATGAACTGTGTGGTCGCAAACTGGATGGCCAGACAACATGGCGGCCACGTCTCCACAAAGGACACTGGCAGGATGTACTTATTCAAAATGTCGGCCAGTTTCAACTGAAATTGTAAATTATGTTACATTCTTATATCCATTAATGCAGGTCTTTTTAGCTGAACACTTAAGTACATTTTTAGTTTTTAAACAGGTGTACTTCATTCACAAATAAATATTAAATCACTATATCAATCATTCTGCAATAGTTCCAGACATCAAAGTGGGTTCAAATTTTCTGATCAATTTAGTCCAGTGTTGAAGTCGTGTCTGAAAAGTAAAGTACTAACCACAAGTTAGTCCACCACAAGTCATAAGCTACTTAAACAAAATTGGTCATTGTGCATTCCTGTAACTAGTGACGGGCTTGTGAACAAATTTACTTGTGACTGAACTTATAATGGACTTTTACTACATTACTGCACCCCCCCCCCCCCCCCCCCCCCACCTCCAACCCCTCCAACCCCCCCTCCAACCAACCAAATTCCTACCTCTCTGTTAGTCCACTGCGTTTCTCCGTATCTCCGCGTGACTAGTGGAACAAACACCTCACAGTCTCTGACGGCATAGTTCAAACTGTCCTGCCAGTCGCTACCAGAAAAGATTTCATGAACATCCTGGAGAAATAACGGTTAACAGTCAACTTAGAACCAAAAATATCCAAAAGAAATATTCCAACATTACACCCCAAAACAGATAAATTCTGTGTAACCAACCATGGCATTATTTTGTAGGCGGGGGGGGGGGGGGGGGGGGGGGGGGGGGGGGGGGACTTATCGTCCTTACTCACAGCAAAAGCTGAGATGTAAAGGACGCAGCTACAACATGGTAGAGCAAAGTCTTACCATCAAGCACAATCAGATCCAAAGTATTCATTTTCGCAGAGGGAGAAAACTCTCAGAAGAGAATAAACAAAAAACTCTACTCACATATGACCCAAGTTGGGAATCGAACCCGGGCCACAGCGGTGAGAGACGAGCATTTTACAAACAGAGCCATCCACACCACCCGGATCTGACACCACCCTAACATTCTGATTGGTTTGTTCTTACCAGATAAACGGTAAATTTCAAATCCTCTAGAGCCGTCTTGAGATCCAGGGCATACTGGGATGCCTCGGCCCTCACATAGCTGATGAGAATCTGCTTTGCCGTGCGGCATGAGGACTTGGACAGATGGAAGGAGTCACCATGGGGGATAGGGCTAAGAGGTCGGGTCATGCTACCGTGAGATAGGGCAAGGCTGACGTTGTCAAAGGCAAGAGGAGAAGGAGAACGACTGTGGGTTGGAACAAAATCAATAAAAACAGTGAGTTAGATTTAAAGAAAAACATTAAAAGAAGTAGAATAAAAACAAACAATTATAACTCTTGTGTATTTAGGTATGCTATCAAATTTCACTGTCAGATATATTTATATCAGTGTTTAAAATGATATTATATAAAAAGTATTTTTGACCAAACATCTGTGGTTGTAAGCACTAATTTTTCTAAAGTAAGACCAGTCATAGTAGCTTTTGTGCATAATGAATATTAATTGTTTTCCTTAAGAATGGCGACACAGTTCTTTGGAATAAAAATGTCTTTAAAGCTCAGCTAACATAGCCGACATTTTCAAAATCCGAAAAAATGAACTTGCTTACTTTTAATGAGTAATTACTTGTAGGTTTAAAGAATAAAGAATAGAAATATATTGTGAAATAGAATCTCACAAACTTTCCAAATGAAAAAAAATAAAAATAATATTTACTATTTTTTTCTGGGTGTGTCAACAGTCAGGGTGTCTCCGTTATACTTCTTGATGTCGCCAAGATCGGGGTCATCGCTAGCCGCATCCAGGAAGTGAAGCCTGACGCAGGAACCAGATAGGATATCAATGACGGTCATGGCTTCCTCCTGCTGGCAACAGATCGGCCAAAAGTTGCGGTCCACAAACACCCATTCGCCAGCTGGCAGTTGGTGGCTGCCGCCAAGCTGTTTCCAGAGGGGGGAAATTATAGACAAGTTGCGGCTGACTTGCTTCCAACTCTTAAAGTATTAGAAATAGATTACTTCTGCAAAATAATGCTCCTAACACTCCAATGAAAAGTTTAAGAACTCAAATGGAACTTTTACATACATGTCGCAAATTGTACACATCAACTTGAGTTATATTCATCACAAGACATCACAAGACATTACAAGACATCACAAGACATCACAAGACATTACAAGACATCACAAGACATTACAAGACATCACAAGACATCGCAAGCCTATTACGGGTTAATCATAAGTTTTCACTCATTTTCCAGTCATCTTCTCAAGTGACAACCTTTTCAAAAAAATGTAAGAGACATTCTTCCGTCACTGCGAAAGAATTGACTTGTCATGCTTATTCCAACTCTAAATATTACCATGGTTACACATACTTGTGCTAATATCGCTTCTCGTAGTTGACTGATTGTTAGACTGAGTGACGATACGAAGATGAAGCCTAGCGGTCTTCCCTTTTCCGTCGAAACTCCAACCCGAGGCTTAGCTACGTAAAAAAAAAGTTGAAAATTTTAAGTTCACTGTTTCTGATACGGGTTATGATTTAGACTCGTTTGTAGTTTTATAAAAAGTGTATTAGTAATTTGAATGTGTTTCTTCGGGTTTTTTTTGGGGGGCGGAGGTTAATTTTAATGTTGACAATAACATCGTCCACAACTGTCCCCGATTGTTATCAACCACCTGCCAATGCAAATATACAAAAATAAACACTTACACATTCATTCATAAAAGAGACTAGATTCTGCTCACTGGGCATGCTGGATAGAATGTACCCCCAAAATGGAAACTTGTACAGTTTTATTAAATGTCTGCATCTTGGGATCTGATGCTACAGAACTTGATCCTATTGAGCCAGAGTCCCCAAAACCTAACCTAAGTTTGGAAAAATGCTGCTAGTCTTGGAGCGCTTGTCTTACCATAATCGGGCTGTATTCTGATTACCCCGTCATCGTTAATGAGATGCGCGACTTTAATCATAGATTCCTGGGATGAGGTGACAGGCCACCTGTTTAAGAAGTGAGAAAAATAAGAAGCTGGCGTGACGATTGATGGGCCTGGTGTTATTTAGGGTAGGGAGGTGGGGGGGCCCTTGGGGGGCCCTTGGGGGGCAGGGGGGGGGGGGCAGGGGGGCAGGGGGGGGGGGGGGGGGGCAGGGGGGGGGGGGCAGGGGGGCAGGGGGGGGGGGGGGCAGGGGGGCAGGGGGGGGGGGGGCAGGGGGGCAGGGGGGCAGGGGGCAGGGGGGCAGGGGGGCAGGGGGGCAAGGGGGTTAGAGGGCAGGGGGATGGGAACATACCCCTGTTTAGTGAGGAAGCGAAATGAGGCAGGTAACGCCTCCACCTGTTTCTGCATTGCCTCTCGCATCTCAACGACGGTCATGTGACCCACGTCCATCAGAATAAAGCCCAGGGCTGAGTCGTGCTCCGTGTTACCATGGTAACCCATCTCGCTGGTCAGGCTGATGCCTACCAGAGAGTTGCTGTCTTCATCTAGAAGTTAAAAAGGGAAAGAAAGATGACATTAAATGTGTGGAGTATCGTGGCCTCGTAGTCTGGAGCGTTAGATTCATTACATGGTCTACGGGTCATTCTGCAGGTTGTGGGTTCGAGTCCAGCCTGGCTGGGGTTATGGTGCGGGTGCCCTTCGGCAAGGCACTTTGTCACTCAAATCTTCTCTCCACCCAGGTGTAAAGTCACGTTTAATTCAGTTTAATTCCTTAGTCACGTTTAATTCAGTTTAATTCCCTAGTCGTTTGTTATTAAGTTTAATTCCCTAGTCGTGTTCAATTCAGTTTAAGTCCCTATTTATGTTTAATTCAGTTTAATTCCCTAATTTAGTTTAATTCCCTAGTCATGCATTATCATGATCACGTGCCATTGTTCCCATACATTTGCACATGTACATCATTGTACACATGAAATGCTTGTAACACATAGATAAAGCAAAATTGAATAAAGTCCTATGTTGGTGTGAATTTCCCATTGATACTAAAAACCTTGACCTTCATAGGGGTCCACACTGTATGGATACTCATAGTCCTGTATGCTTTTTAACACACAATTACAGGGTACATGGACACCAAACAGGAAGGCATACTTGTGTACATGTGCACATATGTACAGTAACACCCTCCTACTGCAGTACATGTACATGTATATACAATTGAATTCCACGTTGAAAGCATACGGTCATACATGTAAACATGTATTAATTGCACCAATTGTTAAAACCATTGCGTGTACAATGTAAGCATGTACTGTATGTTTGTATTTATTGTGGTTCGTACATGTACATTGTATGTAATTGAAAAGATACACTTAGACTGCACTCTTATTTTGAAGAAAAAATACACACAAAAAACAGTAATTTAGTAATAACAACGATAACGATAATAATAAATGCCTTCGTGCATCATGTAGGCAAATTACAAGTCAACGCAGTCAAGAATTCTCAGCAACAATCTCCAGCCATCATGCAGGCCTCCATGCTGCATAAGCCAACAACTTTGCGACTTACTTTCACTTTCAACATCATCACTCTCCTTGTTCGTCATTCTCCGCGTCTTCCTGGGAGAGCCTGAAAGATCGTCATCACCGTTAGCAACGTGATTATTGTCCAGCCGAAATTTGAGTTTTTGACTCATTTTTATATCACTAGAAGAGCAGAGAAGTGTTCAGAACTAAGACTAGACACAATTTATGTCGGTGTTATTATCTCTTTTCACAATCTTTGCAAAACCACCGACAAGCAAAATGTGGGTACATATTCTACACGCTCAAACTTAGGCACTTCACCCTGCCAGCTTATTTAATGCACACTACAGCAGTGGCAAGTGGTTCCCATGAACTCCGTGTCAAGTTGGCAAGTTATTTTATGCATTGTGAATCATGAATACCTTCCAAACAGGCCTACTTCCAAAACTAACAGTACAGGAACAACACGTGCAAAATGGAGTGTGATAAATAGGTCAGTGATGAATACCCCGCCAAAAAATCAGTGAATAAAGGAAAAGGACACTTTGACCGGCTGGGTTTGGTGCCAAGTTTCTGCCTTCCACCTGCCGTTCCTAAGCAATTAAAATGAGCCACGTCCAGATAACTATTGTTGGCTACAAATATTTATTGATCGATTTATTACTGATGCAAAGATGAATACAGAAAAAAGAAATTGCACTTTAAACTCTATAGTCTAGTATTACCATTGAATAAGGAAAAGAAAAAGTGTTATTGGATGCATTCATTCATCAGTGTTAGGCCAAATGTAAAAAAATGTACATCAGATGGTAACATTTAACATACAAACTTTTAACTGTTGGAAACCCTCCCTGACCCAAATAAACAATTAAACTCTTCAGGAAATAATTTCGTCTTATAAAGATTTATTAGCCAATTTAGTGCGTCACTGCCTGCAAATCCCATTTATTCTGTGACTAAAGGCATTTAATTGCTGAAACTTAAGAAGCAATGCAAAACGAGCTTCTTCCCTCAAGCGAGGTTTGTTATAACAGACTCATATTCAGCTGTCCGACGATTTCACCGCAAATACCTAAAGGGGAAATATAAAGCAAACATATGGACCACGCTGGTGCCAGAATAAATTGTATGTCTGGATGCCTTAAGAAACAGAAAGCCTTTGGGCTTAGGATTTGTTTGTTGTTTTGTTGTTTTTTTTGTTTATTTATTTATTACTTCTTCTTTTTTCTCATTTTTTTTTTTTTTGGGGGGAGGGGGGATATAAGAAAAAGATAAATCTGTATACCACACACACATTTTATGACTACTGAATAGACACTGCTCTTATTTTCCATTAAAATAACTGACATTTTATGAAAAAGTAGTCTAGCATTTATGACAATTATTTGTTAAGTTACCAGGGAGAATTAAAAGAAATATACACTGCAACCTAGGCTTGACATTACCACTTGAACGCTGACCGTTTTCGTTCAAGAATCAGATAAATATTCCTGCATTAAGAAAAACTGTGCATCATTGTGCAAGACATTAAACAAACAATATACTCGACATCCATGAGCATTGTGCATGTACATGTATGTACCCTTAGAACTGGCCCCAGTTGAGTTAATTTATTCAATAGAAGAGCAGACACTGCATGATACCCACACACACTACTCACAAAATCAATTAGATGACTTTAAATTGAAAATATCAAAGGGACATTTGTTTTGTTCTGTTGTCATACATTTGAACATGTGACTGTAATGAAAAATCCAAATTAATTTCACGGAACCTGCCGTTTGCACAGTGCCATATGGTGTACTGACTGTTAACTGCTAGTACCAGTTTAAACCCTTGCTAAAATTTCCAAATCAATTGAGTAGAATTTGTGACCAGCTTATTGCCTTGTTTTGTTTCACAAAATTAGCTGCTGAATTCCCCCCCAAAAAAAACCCAAAAAAAACCTGGTTAAATTAAAGGACTACTTTATGCCCATATTATGTACAATGTACAAGTACAACATATTATATGGGCCCTTTTACAGTTATTTAATTGATTGATTGACGGATTGATTAATTAATTAATCAAATAACTAATTAGTATGCAATTCATTCTACATTAATTTCTGCTTCCACATGCTGAACAATTGCATCTGCACTGTATTTTGGCACTTTGGAAATTCCTTTAAAAAAACGAATTTATGATTTTCAAAACCTAAAATTAATGTGGCCTGCATAATGTTAGAAACATGTACTGGTAGCTATAGGGAAATTTGTTCCTACATATTGTTTTGGAGCTTATAAATGTGAAATTCAGATTGAATTGTCCATGCAAATATCAGTATACAACATAATGTACAGGCTGTATATAAGTGTATGGTAGTCATCAGCTATGGTGGATGCACCGAGTGATACTGTATTGAGCTCCTCTGTGGAATAGAATTTTAATGCTTGTCTGCACTCGTTAATAGCCCTACAGACTCCTCATAACATCCTGGTCTTGAAGATGTCACATGACCAAGCTGTAGTCTCTTGATAGCTTAGGTCTGTCAGCAGAAATCCTGGATCACGTACGGGTGAGCAGGCCAGATTAAATGTGTCGGAATTCATGGACATGGGATTAAAGGAATTGGAGGCTAGACTCTAGAGTAAAAAGATTAAAGAGATTAAGGAGCGTAATCTATAGGCAGGGATTGCCACTTTACAAGATTTGGTGAGGATTTCAGAAAGACTGTGTGCAAATCTGTTGTTAATTGGAAACTTGTTACATTGACAGTAGATGCACCAGGAATGTGAAGATATATTAGATCGCATTGAGACAGTTTGTAGGCAAATATTCCTCGGATGCTGAACACTTAATTATTAACTACCCGAATCACAATCTATCCCCCAAAACAGCCTCTTCCTCTCCCATAGCGTACGAGTTACAATAGGTTTTGATACAAATGGTAGCTGACTCCGTTTTGACACTGAGAAAACACCAAAAAGGTAGACAAATATATTACATTCTCATTAAAATTTCTAGTTTCATTTTCTAGCACAGTTTGATCGGCCACATTAAATTCATTTTAATTTGTTTAGAATAAAAGTAAAGTGCATTGACCTTGTCCATGATATAGCCTTCTTTCTATTATTTTATAAAGATATCAGTGTCCGAAGGCATCTACTAATTGGCCACAAATTTATTGAAAAAAACAGTTTCTTGTCCCCAGCCTCTTCCTTTTTTTTTGTTATGTCTGCCTCCATTTTTGTAATTCATGCATTTGCAATATATTTCTTTGTATTCATAAACTATACTGTATATAAATCTGATAGAAAGGGACCCGGTTTCTTTAGATACAAAAGCATTGATCTGCAAAGGAGGTTGAATTGGTTTTTTCTCAAGAAGTCAGAATGGGAAACAAGGTGTTTTTTATACTTGGCCTTGTATTCCTCAACACAAACATATACCGTGCGGCCCCCCCCCCCCCCCCCCCCCCCCCCCCCCCACAAAAAAAGGAAGAAGGATGGAATGACTCCAAAGGTTAAAAATGCCACCTGGTCTTTTTTGTCTCTCTTGCAGTTCATTTGTTTATTTGTACTTCCCTCCCCCCCCCCCCCCCCATGACTTGATAGAACATGTAGTATTTGTTAATACTGAATGCACAGATCAGATTTAAATGGTGGAATGAAGCAAGGTACAGGGTATCGACTTTCCTTTCATTCAAGTAAAAATAGTAATAAGTTATAGACAATTTTTGAAGGTTTAACTGGATGTTTGTGTTGATACAAGTAATTAATGTTGTTCATGAATATAGAGTAGGCCTACTTGCATATATAATGAGCAGGCTCTCTGCTCTGCAGAAAATCTGGTTAAAAAATTAAACAAAAAATTAAATTAGACCTACTCGTAATTAGAATCACTAATGAAGACATAACATTATCTTAAATACAAAATAATGATAACATCGTACATTGATGACTTTATTATGGGATACAAACAAATTGGCAAAACAATTCCTCTTACTAGGGGTGTCATACACACCGTGCAGACCCACTAGACAACGAGTAACAACATGAGAATTTGCAGATCTCATGAAATGTATCATCTGAAAAAGAAAGACTTATATGAAAAATATGAGCAACATACATACTAGAAAAGATGATTTGAAATGCTTGAAAGATGTAAATTGAATAAATGAGATGGTTCAAAAAACACTTTTTAATTACTGTTGCTTAATACGTTTGTTGTCTAGGAAAAAGCGCAATCTGAAAAGTTTATCGGACCATAACTTGGCAACGCTTTGACCGATTTTGAAAGTTGAAAGAGATTTGCAATCTACTTACCAAGCCCTTCAAGAAATAGTCCCAAATAACTTCCTAAAAGCAATATTAAAATTTGTATTGTCCCCCCTACTCTTACCACCATCCATGAATAAATTCTTCAAACAGTCAATTCCCGTTTGACTGTAAACCGGGTGCGTTAGTTGTGAATGCGCTTTCCTTCATACACCAGATAATAAACCAAGTGAATGTGTAGTTTGATAATTCCAGCGTTGGGCTGAGAGCCCAGTGATCTGGTTTATAGACGTTGCCATGCAATGCAATGGAACCATGCTGGCATAATTTTTTTAATTACAATTTACATTTTCTGTATTGATTGAGTTTTCGTTTTTGTTTTAAATCAAATTGTTGCACAAAATGTGCAACTATGTACAATGAACATCATCATATGGTCATCATGCGAATTCTGACCAAACCAAAAATGCCAATTGCAATCAATCATCAATGACAATGACACTTCGTCACTTGAAAAACAGTGACTCATTGCGTGTGCTGTGGATGTTGCAATTTTGGACTTTAAACGCAGCTAACGAACGTTAAACCAACAGACGAATCCACCAATTGAGAGCAAATGTCCGCTGACCATATCAACAATTAAACTCTTATCACTTACCGTCATCAGTCATATTTTCCGATCGCTATTTCCCTGTACATGCAGGCTTAAAAACGTAAACAACAGCCATTCAACTCTCCTCACGCTCGTCCGCTCCAGGCCCACTGTGGACTCAAATAGCGCCCCCAACGTCAAGTATCGGTAACATTAAATTAGTCTGGTGCTGTTTTTTATAAAACGCAAAGGGCCACTCATTTTCATGAGATGACGATGTTGGGTTTCATGCACGGTTGACAGAAAAAGTTGTGGAGTTGACTTCGTTGCTAAACTTCATTTATTTTCAATTCAAAACGTCCTTTATTTGTTGTAAAACTGGCGTACATTGTAGATAATAGATATCTCGATGGTATAGACAGCCACTTTTTAGATCTTATTCATGCTGATATTGAGGAATTTTTGACATCTATCGACATTGAAAAGTGGTGAGGAGCCAGTTATCAACCTTGGTTGGTGCCATTTTGGCCAGGCTGTAGAGGGCAGTGTTACCGTGCTAATTAATATTCATAATTAATAATAACAATTGACATCAATTTTTTGTCTTTTGTTGTAAAAAAAGTTTGTTACAGTAGTAGACTAGTGTAAAGTTTATTCAAAGTAAATTTGTGTACATGTAAATGATGTAGGTCCTCATCTGTGTTGTTCCATTTGATTTTGAAATTTTAAAACTTGTCAAATACTGTTTTCATAGAATTGCATTCTTCAATTCTTGCGATAAGAGATCCAGAAACCTCATTTATCTTCCCATTGTTTATGCACTTTAGCATGAAGGGGAAACTGTTGACGGCTCGCCCCTTTGTAACGTCATGCCGACCGCAATAATAATTTAGGACAGGCACTGTTTACTGCAGTTCATCATTGGGAAAGGAGGGGGAGGGGGTGGGGAAAGGGTCACTGCCAAAACTCATACGATGTTTGTGTACGTAAACTTGCACTACTACGATATAATTTTCACTGGCTTTTGCTGTTTTGGTGTAGCAAATTTGTTAAAGTTGAAGACGTGTCAATCCTGGTGAATTTTGCACCTCCAGCAAATTTGCTTAGTATTCTCGAGGTTTTACAGTCACTTCGCCCATTTTCCACTTCGCCCATAACCACTTCGCCCACAACCACTTCGCCCATTTGCCACTTCGCCCACTTACCACTTCGCCCACTTACCACTTCGCCCACTTACCACTTCGCCCACTTACCACTTCGCCCACTTACCACTTCGCCCACCCGCCACTTCGCCCATTTACCACTTCGCCCATTTACCACTTCGCCCACGCATAGCACGCCCGTGTTAATTGGACAGGTCGTTGCATGCTTGAGGCGGCAGGGGGGACCGTTTGTTGGGTGGGCCCGGCCCGGCCCGCCCTAAACCATACATTTGGGAATGTAAATTAAAATCTACAGATTTGGATCTGCATGTTAGACAGGCAAGAAGTAGAAGTAAAGCAGTTAAGCATTATATAAACAGACCTGGCAGCTTGACAAACAACTACATGTATGATGTATACCAAACAAACAAACATACACCCCCATTCGTCTTATTGAAACATCCTCCCCGCCCTTAATGAACTATTGTCTAATCACAGCTGATATTTCCAGTGAAAGCGAGCGACAGCTGCCACTGCACCAGCACCACGCGTCAAGCATTCCACACAGGAACGACCGCCCTCTTTGAATCGCCAAAATCAATGGCGCGTTGTTACTTAGTAAAATGTTAATAAAGACAATTATTTTACTCACAATTAAACGGACTGTTGCCTTGCAGCTGTGCATGGATCTTCTCGCGTTTCACGCCTCCGTTTGTCGGATCGGGGAGGTAACTTCGTGTGTCGAATTAATATAACACGTGCGCGCTATGCATGGGCGAAGTGGCGCGTGGGCGAAGTGGCGCGTGGGCGAAGTGGTAAGTGGGCGAAGTGGTAAGTGGGCGAAGTGGTAAGTGGGCGAAGTGGCGCGTAGGCGAAGTGGGGAGTGGGCGAAGTGGTAAGTGGGCGAAGTGGCAAATGGGCGAAGTGGTAAATGGGCGAAGTGGTAAATGGGCGAAGTGGTTGTGGGCGAAGTGGTTATGGGCGAAGTGGAAAATGGGCGAAGTGACCGACAAGCATTCTCGAGTATGATCTTATCAAAAAAGAATTCTAGTTATTGTCTAGATTTGTTTTCTTCTCTTTAACAATTGATGACTTAATCGTAGGTCTTTGCATTTTATTGCAGCGTCCTTGTCTTTCCAGCCGTTACCAGTCGTTACCGGTTTCTAATTCACCAAGCTGTTGAGGAGTATCCAGAGCTCGCTAGTTTCTCCATTGGGGAAGGAGACGGCAGAAGGACGCTTATCTGCTCAAACCATCTCAGGTAGGGCTTGATCAGATTTATTTTGGTAAACAATGAGAAAATAAGGCGTACATTAACCCTAACCACCCTGAGTCCATCAAAATCCATTTCCTGTTTTGGAGGATTTTAGCGGATTCAGGATACATCCATATTGAACCAACTGGAGGAGTGTGATGGATTGAGGATTTTAAGCCTAGCGTTACTGCAGGAGTGTGATGGATTCAGGATACAGACATTCAGGTGATGGACTGTGATGGACTCTATGGAGAAACACACTGCAATTTTTTGTATGCCACCTAGGTATCCTGAATCCGTCACAGTCCATCAAACTTTTGCTGGTGGAGAATGATGGACTCAGGATCTCTCCAGAATGTATACTGGTGGAGTCTGATGGACTCAGGACACCAGCAGTTTTTGAAAACCAAAATTGGTGGACTGTGGCGGATTCAGGATACTTTCTAGTAAAAGGGGTGAGGGAGTTAGGGTTAATGGCAGGATTGCCTTACGCACACCCAATATGTACTGTTTACAGTTTTTAACAAAACAAATTGTCGTGTACCAGTTGAATATTGATTGTGCTAGTGTAGTATTGATGCAGTTTTAACCTAATTTTCCCATCTGCGAAACCCCCCCCCCCCCACATTAAAATTTTGTTTTCTTAGATTTTGCATTTACATGTGGAGAGAAGTAAACTTGAAATTGAACAATTTTGAACTTCTATTATTTTGTCCTTCAGGATTGGACATCTGTCTCAAACTGAGAACCCGAGAAAGCGAGCATTTGAGGTCGAGGGTGAACTTGAGGTACGGGTGGACACTAGTGCCCCCTGGCTACGAAACGAGGAAGTCAAAAAGACGAGGGGGGATTCCTCCTGGGGATTGTTTGGAAGAGAAAGGAGTGAGACAAAAAAGAAAAAGGATAACGAAGAAGAAAAGATGCTGTCATCTCAAGACGCGTTTAGCTCGGAAGAGGGCATGCAGTCTCAATCTAAAGAGACAAGCAGGTAAGGGGCTAAGCACTTTTAGTACCTTAACCCTATCAGTCTAGGCTCTAATGCACCAATACTTTTCTGGTTTTTTTTACGAGGTATTCTAGAGTTGATCATCACAAAATATGCATGTAAATGCTAGGTTGATGGAAGTAGTGATAGGAAGAAGTAGGTGCCGAAAACCACATAGCATGACCACCCTTTCTATTTTCCCCCATCTTTTAGGAAATCCAAGAGGGCTCCACAAGAATTGTATGTGGCCCGAGCCCGCAGAACCCCTGCTGGAGAATCAATGGCAGCTGAAAATGTTGAACAGGCTGTTGACAAACCAGGTGAGGTACCTTCTGAATCGAAACAACAGCCAAGAAAAAATGAGAAACGGAAAGGACGTGAAACCGCTAAAGGAAAACAGCAGAGGGATCGGAAAATCTCAACAGATGGTGATGAAGGCGAGGATAGCACAGTCAAAGAGAAGAAATTGCAGAACAGAGGGAAGCATGGGAAAAAGGTGGAACAGCAAAAAATATATGTGCCTCGGCCTCGGAGGGAGGAGGCCAGAGCCAGGAAGAGCTCAGGTGAGACGCCTACTTCACCAGCAGCGGAGAGTCAGAATGTATCCAGAGTGGGTAATAGCAGTGCTATTAAGCAGGTCCCACAGGCAGTAGAGTCCTGCAAGCATGCGTCCCCCGTCCCTGAGGATTGGAACGAGATTGACTACGATGACAGAGAGGTCACATGTCATCCGACGGGTACCAGACTTACTGCCCACGGCAGACTCGTTCCTGTAGATCCCGATGATGCCACATTGCAAGAAGCAGCACCACCTAACGAGACGGAGATTGAGACACTTGAAATTAATTGCCAATCACAAGTTGGTTTGAGGTTTCAAGAACCTGATAATAATCCCAATGAGCAGTCGGTATCTGACTTGCCAAAAGACAGTTACTCTGAACAGGAGGATGAAGGCACAACAATGAGCAATAATTCTGACCTAGAGGTCCAAACAGAAGAAACTACAGAAATTCTAGATGGACGTGTATGCCAGAAAAGCAATAGTCAGGAAGTATCTGAAGCCGTTGAAACAACGTGCAAGACAAACGAGAACGTAACTGATTCTATCGAGGAATCCGACTGCACTCAAACTGAAAAACCTCCTGTTGCCTTTGCAACAGATGAATGCTCACAAAGTCAGGACATTGATGATGGAGTTGGTACAAACACGGACGCTGTCGGCTTGTTAAGCCTAAATCACAAAGTACTTGGTGGAGAACCGTCTCTCTCATCAAACACTTCTCCAAGAAATGTCATGGACTTGACAGGGATGCAGCAGTCCACAGAAGCATCTTCAACCAACTTGTTCCCTGGAGGTGCAAACATCAGCGAGGTAGCACAAGACAGAGAGCTGTCTGATGTCGTTGCCACGGATGAGCAAAATGATGCAACTGGATGCGAGGAGGAGGCTGTTGCCATGGAAACTCCTGAAGATGAGAAGAGCAATGATGAAGGAAATAGAGACGATGATGAGGCGGGGGAAGGAGATGACTGGGATGCCATGTTTGATGAGAGTGGTGATTGTCTTAAACAGGAGGAGATGCAAGAGGTAACTAACACATTTCTTATAAAAAAATTAACAAAAAGAAAGACCCTATGGTCAAGCAGTACAGACATCTGGTTAGATGTGGCTTTTGATTTGGCCAACTGACTCTGGCAAGCTGGAGTGGGTTCGAGTCTAACCTGAGGCTTGTGGAATTTACGGCTTGAGGATTGAGAACTGTTAGGGTAAACTAGTGTGACTTTATGCATATTTATCTTCTTGACTGAGTCAAAGAAAGTGAGATTTGGGAGAGAATGCCTTAAAGATGTCGGCTTTTGAAAAAGGAAAGCAATTGTTTTTTTTAACTATTTGCAGTTGTCGGAAGGAGTTGGAAACGTTGAGGTTTCTGTGAAGCATTCCAAACGAGATTACTACAACTACCAACCCAAGGACAATGTGAACTATTCAGGTATGGCACTGTAAATAAATATACCATGCTTTGAGAGTGTATAGTTGATATTATTGCTCAGAGGTAGTGGAAGATAGCCCTAACCCTCCAGGGTATTTCGGCTAGGCACCCTTTTTAAATTTTTAATTCTCCAGACAAAATAATTGTAGTGTTTGTGTTGGTTCTTTTTCAGAGCTGGAGCATGTTATTGAAGTGTTTGATTTCCCTTCCGACTTCAAGACTCACGATCTGATTACTGGCTTCTGTAACATGAAGTAAGACCAATAATAATATTTATTTTAGGATTTATTCATTATTTCTGGTTATGAAATCAAACATTCTGCAACAGTGTCCTAGACGCTGCACTTTACAAGCCTGAAGAACCCGTACGTAGAGAGAAATTACAGATTTGAGAGGTGGGAAGAAAACCTTCAGAAGAATATTCTGAGGGGAAACCCACGGAATCAAAAGAAGGGGCGGAAAACCCAATTCACACGTGAACCAGGGCAGGAATCAAACCTGGGTCGTGAGCTTTATGAATAAAGTTGTTTTGTTGTGACAATGTATTTTTTATATATTAATATTTGTTTTAATTTTTTTTTGGGGGGGGGGAGGTGTGGGAGTATTGGCATTAAACGGTACAAAATGGGTGGGGTGGGGGTACTATACTATTTTCAAATGTGTTAGAGGAATAAATGAAACTGAACAATAATAAATGAAATTGTTAATTTATGCAGAACCAAAGAAATGGACATCAAGTGGATCGACGACACACATGCTCTGGTTATATTCCCATCGTCAGTCATCGGTAAGATGAGCCATTCTTCTGTTGGATATTTTAACTCTTTAACACTTGAATTGAATGCCATTTGCTTCTCCCTAAATCCATAAAACCACAGAACACTGGGGCAGTTTGGGGCGGTGTAAAGAGTAACTAACTTCAGTTGCTTTTCATTTTCAGCAAGAAATCTGCCTGATTCGGACAAAACTCTCCACTACTGAACATTAAATGTCTGACCTGTTTGGATCTTGTAAAACTGGGTGGAATTCTCACTGTGTCGGGTGTTGTTGACATTTGGGCAGTCTTTGCAGACAAATACACTAGAAGGTTTGAGTTATAGTTATGCCAGTCGGTGCTCCATATGACTAATTTTGCCGTTATTGGTCACTTTGTTTTTGCCACCAGCCCAAGACGCCCTGGGCATCTCCAACCCCATGTTCCGCACTCGTCCCTTAATCCTTGCATCCAAGGAGGCTAAACTCAAAGCCAAAGACTGTCTCGAGTTCTTGACTCCAGCCACCAAACCCCGTCCTGAGACCTCGGCTGCTACAGCCAGGAGGCTGGTCAGTGGAGCGCTGGGTCTAAAGACTAACGTGTCCAAGGAACAAAGGGTGGCTGAGCGGCAAAAGATGAAAGAAGCTAAAGGTAGCCTGACGGTCATAAAACGGTCATTAAACATCAAATGGTCATCACTAGGATGTCCAGCTGTTAATAAACAGGCCATAAGCAGAAAACAAGATTGCTTAACACCGTAACCGTATATGTGATTGGTTTCGTCTATAGAAATATACCCAGTGGGGAGACCTTTTGACTCCCATTGTCTTCATTGTGTTCAGGTCTCCACAGGGTACTGAATTTAGAAACACCTTCGGCATTACTTTTTAGTTTTAAGAAGTGCAATAAAATTTAACAAAGACAATTAGAAAAAGAAACATTGTCTTGATCCTCTCCCTTTCCTTCCCGTCAGATCGACGACGAAATGACAAGAGACAACAGGAGGACATCTGGAGTGGTAACATATGACCTTTGAACTTTGACCCACCTTGAAGACACTCTTCAGATCTTCTAATCAATGTCTACTTCATCTTATACAAATGAGGCAGATTATATACAACTGCAGTACATGTACCTATATTTAGCCGTAACGATTTTGGAATGTTGAAATAGTTGAGCATTTTGGGCAGGCCTTTACTTTTTACTTTTCACTTTAACTTTAAGTGATTTGATCATTTTTTGAATAATCATTTCTTGCCGTTGTTTTTTGTTTTACATCTGTTACAATTAAAGAGAACATTTGTTGTTTTGGTGCTTTTCATTCAGAGCAACATAATTGCTTAAAATCTTAAAAAGTTAAATTCGGTGATAATTCCATTTCTTTACAGGCTTTTAATAGTGCAGTTTTAGAACAAAGGTAATTGGGGAGGGGGGGGGGGGGGGGTTGGCATAAAAATGGAAAAAAAAAATTAATCAACATAAATTTAAGATTTGAATGGGAAAAAAAGAGAAAAGGGTAATGGCCCTGATGGAAACATATAAATGTGCTTTATAAAGTTGCTGGAAAATTTAAGTTTAACCAGTTCGTGCCGGAGGACGTATATACACGCAAAGTTTTACGAGATTCGAAACAGATGACGCATAAACACATCACGAGCAAGGCCGGAAATGTTCGTCGGCAGCAAGCAAGGCCAGAAATGCACGGGTGTGCTTCCCGGTAACATCGGCCTGAACCCGCCTCGGATCAAGTTTTGTTAAAAATTATCCCTCGGCTCAGTGAATATTACTATAATCCCGGCGTGAACTGGTTACAAAAAAAATAAGCTGTTTTTAGTCCTTTATATTAGATTGCTTTTCAGACGTTTTTCCGATTTCTGAACTAATTACAATGATGTACTAATTAAAAAGTTGTATTCAAAGTTTTGTAAATTTTCTGACACTGGGCACTTTTTGTGTATATACAAGAGAATGTTTTATTTGTTCGTTGAAATTCATTTAATATTTTTATTTGTACAATAAATATGTTGTGCTGAATTTCGTGTGAATAACCGAATATTTTTGTGTCCGAATGCGAATTATTATGTTACCTGCAGAATTGGTAGGGGAATAGACACTAGAGGGCGCTTTGCTAACCATCCATAAACTATCGCGGTTTGTTTTCCCTTTTGGAAATATAATAGCGTCTAATAAAAATATGTACGAATTTAACGTGGCATTATATATTTTGCTGACTGAAATTTCATCCGAGATTTACAAAATGTTTTGTTTAACTTCCTAAACGGCCCAAATAATAATATTTTCTGTTCTAATCTCTCCAGATGCAAATTGTTTAGGAAGTGGCTGTTCTTTTAACAACGGGTAAAATGAATAGGAGATTTAGTATGGAATGGCATATTTTTACGCTCGCTCGCATTTTGGCGAAACATGGCTGTTGTACATGTTGTAGCAACGTGCATACTGACTGAGATGGCTGTCCGGCCATTAGTGCCGAACAGTTTAGCGGATTGAAGACGATGTGGTGGGTAGAAAAAATGTCTGCTTCGTAGGTAAGTGACCATTCTCTTGTTTGCTTCATTTTGAGTATTATTAAACTAGTAAGTGTGTAATTTTGATGATTTTTTTTTGTATCAAATATTTCTGATGAGGAACATGCATGAACTCGATGGAGGGAGAGGGAGAGGCAGGTAGATTAAATTTACAGAAAGAGAACAGCATTCCAATTTCTATCCTTTTTTAACCAGTTCGGGCCGGAGGACGTATACTTATATAAACGCAAAGTTTTCCCCAGATTTAAAATGGATGACGCATAAACATGCCACGAGCAAGGCCGAAAATGTCTGTTAGTCGCGAGCAAGGCCTGAAATGCGTGGGTGTGCTTCTCGGGGCATTCCTTTCTCTATGCTCGGGGTTACCCTTCTCGGTACCATCAGCCTGAACCCGCCTCGGATCGAGTTTCGTTAAAAATAATCCCGCGCCTCGGCTCGGTGATGTTAAAATTATCCCGGCGCGAACTGGGTAATTGAGCGGAACTTCAACAGATACTTAGGTACTATGCCGTGCTATGATAAGTATTAATTTATGTACCGGTACCGTTAGTTTTGTTGTTCTATGATCTTTCCAAATCCAATGATATCAATTTTGTCATGGTTGGGTAATTAAAAGCCAAAACCACTAGTTTTAACGAGTGTTTAATCATTTTGTCATGACCCGCGCCAGGCAGATAGAGCGAAGCTGTTCCTTGCTCTAAAACCCAGACCTCCCGGACCTAGTCAGACTTTTCCAGAACCTGCATATAATTACGTAACGTTATTCCTCCAATGAAATTTCACTCTAACGTATCTTTCTTAACCAGTTCGCGCCGGGATTATTTTAACATCGCCGAGCCCACAGGCGGGAGTATTTTTAACGAAACTCGATCCGAAGCGGGTTCAGGCTGATAGTTCCGGGAAGCACACCCATGCATTTCTGGCCTGGCTCGCTGCTGACATACATTTCCGAACTTGAACTTGGCGTGTTTATGCGTCATCCGTTTTGAATTTGGGGAAATTTTTGCGTTTATATACGTCATCCGGCGCGAACTGGTTAATTCCCCTTTTATTAAATTAAACTCTAAATGCTGTCTTGTTTTCTTGGCAGACGATATTTTTAGCTTTTGTTTAAACATGTTTGTTATTCAAGTCTGTCGGTTTTTGTTTTGTTTTATTTTGCAATGAATCCTGCACTCGACAATGTCATTAAAATGTACTTTCTTTGGTTTACACACTGAAATTTACGCTTGTGCAACACTGTACCGGTACATGGGCACTGGAAAACACTAATACTAGTAATAGTGACTTGAATTAAAGGTAGGGTACACCATTTGCAGATTTTACTACCGAATTATTAAGAAATATCTTACTTTAATATTTGAAAGTAAATAATGATTGTAGGCATCCAACAAAACGATTGAATCCTAAATCTTCGAATTTTCCCTTTTTTATTTTAATAAGAATCAACACCATACAGGACTGTCTTCTTAATTTGTTTTTTACTTTAAAAACACAACACTTTTTACACAAGTAAATCACTTTGAATTTCATGGTTTCTGAATGTCAATATTCCTATGGATAAAGTTAATCACATATCCATCTCAGACCAGTTGATGAACATTATTTACAGCTAATTATGCGTACACTGTAAAGTTATGGTGCAAGCCATCAAGTGGTCTACTTGGCTTCGCCTATATCTTTAACATACATGTCATTGCGAGATTACACAATCCCTCCATTTTGTAAGCTTCATAATCCTTCAAACAAATAAATTGATGGAGGTTCCTCCATATCTGGTAATGAAGCTTTTATTGGCTACCAAAGCGCCTCAATTGATTTGGGAATTTAAAACCTCAATGCAATGTTATGTTATTTTTTTTTAAATAATTTTGTTTTAGAAATAGAAATTACATTGTGACTAGTCTGAGTTTTATTGAAGGGGAGAGTTGATTAGTATCCATTTTTGAGGACTAGATGTTATAATTCCTTTACCAGTATTAAATTCCTTATTATTCTGCTTTATATTGTATAAGTGGTATGCAGTGATTAGCTTTAAAAATAGAAAAGAAAATAAGTCACAAGAAATAAATAAGTTGGATGGACAATAGACTTTTTTTGAGGGGTGAGAGTAATAATCTTCAAACAAGCACTAGTGCATAATGTACCAATTAGTTTACAGAATTCATCAAATAAGATCATGTGTACGCTTCCAATAGTTTTTTTCCCTCAAATTGTACGTACTGGTGTACATCACGATCACATTATAATGCTGGAAATGTCCCAGAATACACGCTCAATCAAACTGCACTGCGGCAAACAGGAAGCCAAGCCGTAAATTTTAAGGGGGGGAGAAGGAGACGACAGCACTTGAAAATTTGTTCGTTTCGACTGATGGCAATTAACCGATGCGTTACCACAGCAACTTGTGTGTCACTGGGTGTGACTGTGACGATGTGTATGAATTCCCCTGATAAATCTTAGTTTCAGCTCCCAAATTGCTCTTTTTTTGTCTCCCCATTGTGCTTTTTGTTTATTTTTACCTCCTCGGAGCGGAAACATAGATGGCTTGCATTTTGTTACAAAACCTCTTGAATTTTGTCCTGAAAATATACATACAGTATATTTGTATTCTCATCCGATATTGCTCGCTTACGCAGGAAATGTTGATTGATTGAATGCATACGTACATGTGTGTACTCCACCGTTGCCAAACAACGTAGGATTACTCTTTCTTGTTAGGTTTAGGGAATAAGATATAAGAAATCTAAAGGTAGGATACATCATTGGTAATTGCTTGAATTATCTTGAATGGGTGGATTTGGGGGTTGTATTTTATAGTAAATATCGTTTAACTGGCCTGTCCAAAGTTTTACAGCCAGCATTGCTGAGAAAAGCAAGAAAAATGGCATTTGTTTTCAACCAGCGTCAGGCAGTTATTATTATTTTTTTCATTTTTTTCAATTCAATATTTTGAAACAATTACTGGATATTTAGAGCAATCATTTTGCTGGATGCCTAGAATAATTATTTACTTTCAAATAAGTAAGACATATATCTTAATAATTCAGTAGTAATTTGGTTTGATATCTTCAAATGATGTACATCCTATTTAAATACCATACTAATTATTGTTCATACATACTACTGGTATGGCAGCTGAAAAGGCATTTTTAAAGTAAATATTATCAAAAGATCTGTATTAACATGTTTGTAGACCTACAAATGTACCTAACCTTAACCATGTCCACGTATCAAGATTACCCCACGTACTTTTATTTGTATTCTATTGTAACACATTTTTGTGGATTAGTGGGGTTTTATTTTCAAGTTTATCTTACCATTTTATGTTCGTTCTTTGAATATATGTTTCACTGAGAAATTCATTTTAAATGTTAATCTACATTAATCTACATTAGTTTAATATGTATGTATTTGTCGGTTGTTGTTCATTGTTTGCCTGGTGGGGTGTTTGTTTGTTTGTTTTATTATCTGTTTGTTATTTAGTTATATTGGTATATCGTTATATAGTTCTTTTATATTTTCAGACTATCCCATTTTACTTTTACATTTTAGGTTTATAATTTAGTTATATTAATTATAGTTATTTAGTTATATAGCCTTTACATTTTTATCCGGGGAGTGGTTTGAGTTGAACTGTTACAGTTTTGTCCACAACCCTTGACTTTGTCAGAAATTTGATAATAATAAAAATAAAAGTACACATAATTAATTCTGCATCTACAGTAGCCGAAAGGGAAAGATAAGTTCAACTAAAAATACTCTACATATGTACCAGTACATGCACCACACAAACATTTAATTTTATACAAATGTACATTCTAACGACTACATGTATGATAATCCTTTACATAAATTGTTGCCAGTTTGTGGTTATGACTCTAATTTGTTTTTTTCTTAATAGGGGCACGAACCTGACACAGATTCGGAACAGACCTGGGAATTACACGCCACTCACTCCTTGCATGTTAATCAGTCGACAGCCCCCGTAATTTACCTGGGCCTTTTTTTAAATTAGTGAATTTTTCCCAAACACAACAGAGCAGGCCATTTAATTAATTTGTTTATAATTCGTCCTTTTGGTATACAGCTGTATTCTGTACATGTAGCACAGAATTTTTCTGTAGTTCTTCATACATGTATAAGAAATTCTAAGCAAAATTTCCACAAACGTCTACACAATTTTGAAGTCAATAGTGTAGTTAGTTGTCATTAAATTATTTCCCATACATTAGATATTAAAATATGTAAAATATGCAAAATATGTTTATTCAGAGATAAAAAATAAATAATAATTATCTGACTTCATTTTCAAGAAAAATGGAATTTTTGTATCAATTTCGACTGATGGTCGACTAAACACAAATTCTGCTCCATCAGGTACAAATTTGTAATTTGCCAAATAGTTTTTTGATTTGTTATCAGTTAAGGCTTGTGCAAACAAATTGTCTAAAATATACCCCCCCCCCCCCCCCCCCCCCCCCCTGTTTCCTGTATCGCAGTAGCCACCACACTGCATTTTGACATCTTTCATCTCAAAATCAAGCATGGAGCATCAACATGTGTATTCTCCCCTCCATGCCCCTTTTCCCCCCTCCCCCCCCCCCCCCACCAACTCCCCACTATCCCGTATCAGTCTGAATTGATCTAGACATTGGCGTATTTCAATCGTGTTGGCCAGCGTGTTGTACGTCTATAGCGACTGCAACCACAGACACCCGATCATGCTCGCTAAATATCAGAGGTTGTCATCATGTTCTAGATTTTATGCGTGGATATACTGCCTCAGCCTGTAGGGCAATGAACGATATCAACCCAGCCTGTGTGTACATCAGTAGACACTCCACACATCGTATTTGTACTCAATATAAATATTTCTTATTCAGTCAGGTCAGGTTGTTCTAGAGGGATAGCAAATAGTAGCGTATACAAAAAAAAGTACAAAAGCAAAATAATATTATATACTGCCCGTTTTGATAAGTAACTGCTTGTACAATTTTCCAAAAGAGCGAGTTTGGAAGATTCCAAGGTAACTGCGGGGCCCTTCAGAAGAGGACTTCTTATTTTAAGAGCAAATAATTGGGTTTAACCAATTTGCATTACACCTCTACTAATGCTGTAACAACCTTTTTAAGATCATTTAAATTTGGTTAAATACATGTATAGTGTACGGTAACTGTGTTATGCCAACAAGACATACTGGTGGTTGGTTGGTTTTTTTTTAATTTATGAATTTATTAATTGCTAAAACCCTGTGGAAACTACAAATATACCACATCTGGTAAGATCCAGCTAGATGTATAGCATCACAGTAAAAACATTAAATCATTCTCATGGTTACAAGAAATATATTATCGTAAATGAGTTTGCGTATATCATGGAAATGGCATTAACTCTGGATAACACATAAATGAACCTATACTGAACATGTAATTATCTTCAAAATTTACACCAAGTTTGGTGGAGTTTGCACACACAAACTCTCAATAACACTGGCATTTTGCTTAAAACAAGTTGCCAAAGTGACAACCCAAAATCTACGATTTAGCCAAGAAACAGATTTTTTAAAACAAAATATTACACTTAACAATTAACAATTGCGATGAACTACCCATTTTCCAAAAATATTGTCTAGTGTTAGAACTGTTCAGTAACCGTGACACAGACGGTGTAGGCCAGTAGTCTTACACTTATAATGGACCTAGACAAGGAAATGTGATTACATCTCTCACTTTGAATAATCAAAAACCATCTGCACTTATGGCCACATGGCCAGAGGCCAAATATATGCACAAATAATGTGCAAGGCTTTATACAAAAAGTACCCAAACAATTATATTACACACCCAAAAATTAATAACTAGGGTGTTATATTTCTCTTTGAAAATATTGTTTTTTTGGGTCATTTTTAATTTGCAATGGTTATGGAAAAAGATGCTTGTTTATCATTGTCTGCACATACTGTATCTTCTTAATATCCCAATGGAAATAAGACGGTAAATTTGCTTTTTTGGGCTATCCCAGGTTAAATCAACTGTCTTTGTTTCATGTATTTCTTATCTGTCATATTGTTGTTGAGTTAACCTGAATAAATAAATCAAATCAAATATCTATCATTAAGGAAAACAATATTTCTGAGAAACATCTATTCCACAAAACATTCAAGTACATGCAGGGTACCAAATTTAGACACATACATGTACAATGTACACGTACATTGTGCACTATCACACTTTAATACATCTTCAGCTTTTCTGCATGCGCACATTGTACGCCTAATTTAAATTCACAAGGGTTTATGTGCGCGTGCTTGACATGCTGAATTGGTGTTTTTAATGCATACTTACGTGTGCAGATTTTCAATACCTTTCGGGCTTAGATTTAATACTGGAGGTGTTATTAACCTGCAATTGCGAACGCCCACAGCATGGTATGATTAAATACACATTAGTTTACATTAACCAATGGTATGATTAAATACACATTAGTTTATATTAACCAATGGTATGATTAAATACACATTAGTTTACATTAACCAATGGTATGATTAAATACACATTAGTTTATATTAACCAATGGTATGATTAAATACACATTAGTTTACATTAACCATAAAACTCCCTAGGGTCCCTACTGGGTTTTAATGAGTTAGTACATGTAGATGACCATGCAAGTCCATCAACATATCCTTCAATTCCTCATCTGCTTCATAAAATGCTTCAGGACTAAAATTCATTTAAATCTACCACTGGTGCCTGTGGATTTTGATGGACTTGGTACACATGGCTTATCTGTCAAAATATCTTTGAAGATGATTTTTCGATGAAGTTGGGAAGGTTGAGAGTTAGAATGTAATTGATGGTGTACTTTATTTGTAAAAGACCATGACAATTTTCTAGAGGTAATTTTTTTTTTAATTGAAAAATGTAATAAAAACTTTCATTATTTGTTACTTTAGAGGATCCAGGCAGTAACGATGATGGAACCACCGGTGGGCCGTTTGCCACCTCTACGAGTCCTCCATGAGCAGCCCGCTCTGGACCTTGACACCCCTCCTCCCTCACCAGCAGGTACCTCTACCGAATCCCTGGCGATCCCTCTCATCGCCCGAAGCCCATCTCCCATCTCCACATCGTCTTCATCCACCCAGTACAGTGGTGAAGAGATTGAGCATAGCATCCGTAACCTAGCCCAGTGCTACCAGATACTCCAACCGGGCCAACATCCATGCCTCTGCACCCACGGCCGTGTTTCCTCCGCCTTCTCTCACAATAAGTACAGCGTGACTTTAGCAGAGCACTACTCTACCCTCCAGAGGCTCATGGTCAGTCGGTCACGGTTACACTTTGCTCGGGATTGCGCCTCGCGAGTTTCGCAGCTTGCTGAGTTTGTGCAGAGTTTGCAAGTAGTCGCCCACGAGGAGCACAACACGCTTCAGGCTTTGCAGACGGGAGGGGACGTGGAGCCGTATACGAAACTGGAATATCTTGCGGTGTTTTGCGAGGATCTCCGAATCCACATGAATGACTGGACGTCAATACAACACAGACTGTACAGTGATAAGTACTTACAGTCCGCAATGCCGGAGCTCTGTAGGGACTTGTCAGACCTACAACACTCGTTGGTATACTGGCGAGATTGTGCACTCTGGTGGCTGCAGCAGATTATTGCCATCGGCTTGCGGATTTTTGCTCACTGCAGTCCCCACACAGCCACGCAGGACATGCTCTGGAGCATCGTTAGAGGAACTGAAAACTATAACGGGATGTTAGCATTAATTAAAGGGCATCATAGGCATCCTGGAACAAGTTTATCCTCTCATCAAATCCGATATCGATGCCTGAGATTTAGAGCTTCAGAAGCCTCCTCAAGATTCACCAGGAGCTTTCAACCATTCTCGGTGAGCAGGATACTTAGTATACTCTCCAAAGAGCGCTCTAAGTTAGCCAGCTTGCAGATACTTTTCTTCCTCATGCGAAACCAAAGCTTCATTCATATAGCCAAGCAGCCTCCTATGTCATTTGATTGGCGCACATACCCATGCATGGCCAGTGCCAAGGCTTCAAGATCCTCATCTGAGCCTGTCGCTACTGATCCCACCGCTGCCACCGGATCACTCCTCACGCTGCGAGACCTCAAAGCTCAGGGACTTCTTCAAGAGACATCTCCTCAATGTGCAATCGAAACCCAAGAGGAAGGGTTTATTTCAAAACTCCTAACTGCCGTTTCAGCCTCAACGGGTCTGCTACAGAAGCATCGGCCTTCTGCATCATCAGACGAGGGCGGCAAACAGACTGCCACACAGAAACTAGCTAAGCTCAAATCACCGCACCGTATTGGCGGTAAGCACGAAACCCGGAAGTCAGTACGTTGGGGTGATTCCTTTAACGCCCGCATCCAGCATGAATACTTTAACTTGTACATGGATATGATGTGGAGGTGTTGCGGGGAAGAGTTACGGGATCTTCTACACAGGCCTGGTCTTGGACTTGCCGAGATTGCTTTGGAAGGAATTATGAGTCTGGGTCATGTGTACCAATGCAGTGACGCTCTTGCCGTTGCCCTCGGACACTTGATTGAGCAAGCGTGTGGCAAAGGTAGGTGTTTGGGTTTCTGCGGATCCTGTGTGTCAAAGACTTCTCATTATAGTCAATTGTGATGTGTGGTAAACTTGACAAAACATAAGTATGTGTTTGCATATTAGGTTCAGCACAAGCGCACTGTTTAGCCCTGTCCTTCCCAAATCCTCCAAAATGCTCTCGGCAGAAGTGAAGGATTTTGAAGAATTGAGACAAAGGTGTGTCAGTTGATTTTGGAGGATGCATAATTGTGTTGATGAGGTCTTAAGTTATATCTTGCATTGCATTCAAATCTAGGCATACATGTATTATTGAAATCATCAACACTGCCTTATAATAATTTACTAGAGAAATATGGAGGATTGAGACTATATTCGGAATACTTTTACAATTACATGAAAGTAAACTAACAAAATGTATTTAGAAAAGAAAACAGTTTTCCTGCTATCAACAGGGATTTTTAAAAACACCTAAAAAACACAGATTATTATTATGATACTTGTGCATTAAAGCAGTTGAATGAATTTGCCTAATATTTGCTCTGACAGCCACCGCCTTATATCTTCCCACTTGGCTAATTTTAGCTCCCTGATGACACCTGAAAATTTTGCAATAAAGAAAAAATCTCATTTACAGAAAAGCAAGTTTTTATAATAAAGCCGTTAATACTTTGACACTTCAAAGCAGCATCCAGATAATAATTTCGCGGCTTTCGTCTGTAGATCCGTAGAGTTTGGAAGCTTAAGAGGGTTCATTGTAGATAGCAAGAGGGGTCTATGATGGAGTAATGTCGCACCACTGAGGTGAGGACTTTCACATCGGCTTGCTCTGATGGCAATCTGATAGTAACCTGATGATTACATCATGGCTGTGGTCTGCTGGGAATAATCCAACTCTGACCAAAAAGGGAAAATTACTAAGAAAAAAAGATAAAATGAAAAGAATAGGAAAAGAACGAGAAGAAAAAAAACAAATGATACAAATACTCAAAAAAGAGGGGGAATTTAAAAAGGGGGAAATGCTAAAAGAACTCGGACAAAAACTTGAAAAAAAAAGAAACAAATTAATAATAATTTAATGCCCTCCTTTGAAAAAAACCTAAAAGAGATATAAAAAAAGAGTAAACAAACTAATTTAAAAAAATTTAAAGTTGAATAAAACAAATTTATTTTTAGAAAAATCTGGAAAAAAGCAAATTGATCAAAAAATAATCATATCACAAAAAGTATGACCTTATCAGTATGTTGAAAATGCCCTGCTTGCATTTAGCTAAATTAATTAAGTGCATTGTGCATTGAAAAATGGAGAGGACATATTACATGGCTCACCAAGAACTAGTGCAGAGAATTTACAAATTACGTCTGATTTTAGTATTGTTAGTTAAGGGGGGAAAATATGGCAGTTGAAGATGTTTGTAAAAACACATGTACCGTACGTGCACTATGAAGCAAGTGATTTGCCGCAAAAAAAGGGTCCTACAATTTTCTAAATATCTAAGTTTTTATCCTACATGTACGGTAGAACTGTCTTTGTCAAGGGCTAAAGCTTTCTGATTATATTATGAAAATCTAATTTGTGTAGCCACTGTCAAAAAAATATACCACACAATTTATTGGTTAATTTATAAAATAAATAATTGTACATTCCAATAAACATTGCAATTTTGTTCACATTACAAGACAGTTACAAATTAGTACTGTACACATACAGTATTTTTCTCAATTCTTACATTTCCTTTGCAATTCCAATATCATCAGACATTTCTTCAAAAAGAAAATGCTGCAAAAAAAATGGAGATACATCATGTACATACTTGTCGTCTCTGTGCCCCAGGAATGCAAGTCAATCTTCTTGTCCAAACACCTGAGATCTGGTTGACTCTTCTCATCCAACATCACATTGAGTTCATGTTTGTATTGGAAATGATTGCCATTGATCCTATCATGGAGGTAGGAAATGGACCCATTGTATTCATAACTCTCTGGCGACACAATTTTTGTTTTAACAAATCTGGCCAACCTTTATTTTCGGAGCATGAGAGATAGGAAAACAGAAACTGCCCCAAGATGAAACAGCCCCCCCCCCCCCCCCCCCCCCCCCCCCCCCCCCCGGGTTTGCTTCTAGAATCTTCTTGCTCTGTTTTCTCTACATCTGTATTCCGCATTCTTTTCTTATAAAAGAGTAATGTAATATAAATGCCGACAGCCCCCAGCTCAAAAACTGGGGGCTGTCAGGGTGAAATGTGAACTAAAATTCAAGGTCTTGGCACGTGTACATGTACTTGTACACAAAGAAACAATTAAACAACAAAAATCAGAACCTGAAATGTATTACATCTTTATTTTTTAATTCAAAATTGTACAGATTAACACAGTAAATAATTAATCATTTTATTTATACAAATTTAGCCACTTCGTCCAACAAAAAACACCTAAAACAAACAAATATATTGTGATCGTTAACATTTATTTGTAGAAGTTTATTCAACACCAGGCTGAAACAAGATCAACATTTCGGTCAGTCTTGACAAAACCAAATCCATTTCAACCTTTTGTGTCGTATTTCTTTGTTTGTTACACTGTGTCCAGGTATCTTTACTGCTGGAGCTAGCCTGGGTCTACAGAGCATCTCTCGTCAGCTGATCAGCGATGTTGCGTTGAGTCAATGTCACTCAGGTGAGTCATAAATTACATCTGGATTGACAGCAGCTAGACTTGAGATTTGTCAATTTCCTACCTCCAATTATATCTGTCTCTTTATTTTATTAACCTTGTTAACCAGTTCGCGCCGGAGGACGCATATAAACGCAAAGTTTTCCCCAGGTTTAAAACGGATGACGCATAAACACGCCACGAGCAAGGCCGGAAATGTCTGTCAGCAGTGAGCAGGGCCGGAAATGCGTGGGTGTGCTTCTCGGTACTATCGACCTGAACCTGCCTCGGATCAAGTTTCGTTAAAAATAATCCCTCGTCTTGGCTCGGTGATGTTAACATAATCCCGGCGCGAACTGGTTAAGTATTGTTGTGGGGACAAGCCATAAGTCAGCCCTAGAAAAGAAAAGAAAAGAACAGTTTACATGTTTTTTGCTTTGATTTGTTGTTTTTCACAGACTAGTCATTACATGAGACAAAGTATGTAATTATCCCCAACCTCTCAGGTACATGTATGTGTCATGTACCGGTACATGTACATGTATGTCAAGTGCATTCACGAACATACACGTGCAAGGCATGTAGGCCTATAAATACTTGAATTGGAGGATTATAATTTCTTTCATAATCATAATCATGTTGAATAGGTCTAATTTTACCGCTCCCCAACATGCTTGTACAACTCGACGTATTGGTAAACGACAAACGTGACATGATAAATGTACTGCAAGATACGCACTGGTATAGAAGCCATTTTGATAAATTGTCAATAAATCCATCTTGACTTGACATGTAATGCAGTAATTTCTAAATGTCGGAACCCGGCTTACAGTAGAATCATCATAATCTCATTATACGATGGCGCCTTCAATTTTTTTCTTCTGCTAGCTATCCGGCCATAGTACAGGGGACTGTCACAATTTATTTGGAATTTTTTGAGCAGATTACTTTTTATTCAACATTTTCAGATTTATTTTCTATACGTAACTAGACAAATATTGCATCGCATACGCCTGAGTGTGCATACATGTGTATGTATAATGTATGTGCTGAGTGCGCACGTACATGCACAATGTATGTGAAATGGATAAATGAACAGAATACTATATTGTAATTCTGGAAGACAGTTTGGCTGTGCATAAGTGACAAATGATTCAGCATTCTAAAAGATGTTTATCTTATAATAGGAGTGTTTACAAATCTCTAAAAGTCGTACACTTGAAATAACTCATTAGTGGGTTTGGTTTTTAATCTGCATTGTGCCTTTAATGAGAGATTGTTTTTCTTACAAAAATAATCCCCAGTTGCATAGGTATAGCAATTGTTTTCATTCTCAATTTTGTTCTAATTATTTGGATCTCAATAGAAACCTTGTTTACAAAGACTGAGATAATCTAGGGAAACACGTGCATTAATCAAGTTATAACTAAGAAATGCTACAAAAAATTAGTACAATTTGGCAAGTTTTGTTCCAAAACTAACGATTAAACTCCACCTCTTCATTTAATGGGTAAATAATTTAAATATGAACTTACTGCCAATTTTGATTAAAATGGGTGGCTGCCAATTTTCAAATGACTACAATATATCTCCATAACACGTGGGCCAAATTTGTTAATCTTTGTTTCTTAATAGGAAAGGTAACATCATATGAAAACTCATTTTGCTTTATTACATGTATTTGTTTATGATTCTCCGTATTTGACACACTCTCATCTCTGTCGTCCCAGGTATATGTAGCGCCCTAGCCTCCAGCTCAGCTGACAAATGCTTCCCAGTGAGCGGTCCCTCCTCTATCGACCAAGGCAGTAAGACATGTCAGCTGATGCAGACATCGCTGTTACCCCTACTGAGCCTGCTGTCTGCCGCTGAGCTGCAACATTCAGCTACCAAGGTCCTCCCGAGGGGTGCATGTAAGTTCATGTAACAGCACCTCAACAAAGTTTTATTACAACCCTCTTACAATTCCCAATTGCCTTTCTCTCTTCCACCCCAACGCCCAAATCCAAATTGAGGATTTCAGGATTGTACCTTTTTATGAGAATTCTATGTCTCAATTTATACTTTGTTATTGGCACATTCGTTTGAGCGGTCACAGATATACCGAGGAAATAAATATGAACACGGATTTTGAGCATTCCATTTTTGTTATTAACTCTGTCCATATACACCAGCTCGCAATGGAGTCACTCCTGCCATGCAGTCGCCTAGTACCCAGACTCTCCACCAGGCTTTATCATTATCCATCCTGGTCCTGGAGGCATCTAGACACTGGTGTCTGACCAAGGGCAACCAGTTCCTAGCATCTTGGTCCGTCAACAAATACCTGTTGGTCTCGCAGAGTGACCTCAAGGTATGTGGTAGTGTTGAACCATGGGCGGGTCTGAAATTGTACAGCAAAGATGTAGACCTCGGGTTTGACCTCAGGTTTGACCTCAGGTTTGACCTCAGGTTTGACCTCGGGTTTGACCTCGGGTTTGACCTCGGATTTGACCTCGGATTTGACCTCGGATTTGACTTCAGATTTGACCTCAGATTTGACCTCATACACAAACGTGTGAGAAGACTGGTAACAGCCTCCTGCTTCTAATATCTCATTGATTGCTATGCATCTTAGATGTTCCGCCTTCTATAGTTTGAGTGAATGACTTCTTCAACACACTCATGCGCCATATGCTTAATGCTACACCCTATAGGTACGCACATAGATATTTAAATTAGGTCATTGGTCATTGTGACATTCTATGCACCGGCCGGGATGAGACTTTCTACAGCCGTTCACAATAATCGGTCATGTTGAGTCCGTGTTCGAACCAGGGGCCAATTTCACAGAACTACTAATGCTTAAGCACACAAAATTGCTTAATAAAAGAACAACAAAAAAATTGCTTAGTAAAACCAGCTTTTACCAGCCACAGATCCATGTGATGTATATTGTTTGTGCTTGGTATTTAGCTGTTGTTAGCTTAGCATAAGAGTCGCATGGGTCCTAACCGGATTAACCAAGCAAGGATTGTTGGGCTGAAGCAAATGTTTGTGCTTAGCAGCTCTGTGAAATTGGCCCCTGGCTTTATTACCCAGCATGCTGCAAGAGAAATGCCAAAAGTTACGTTTCTCATAAATTGTTCTCATTTAAAATGAAGCTAAGGTAACATTTTAAACTTGAAATGAATTCTGCCTTACAGATAACAATTGACTCGTCGGTGCACATACTACAAGCTTGTCAATGGCTGAGTGGTAACGCTTCAAAAGAAGTCCAGCAAAGTCCAACTCACTACAAGGAACGAGACACAGCGAGATTGGAGGAGCTGAAACTCAAACTAGATGCCATTAACTCCAGGCTACATGTAAGTGTCATCCTTGTCCATTCTGAAATTAGACGCAGTCAGTTTGTGGGTTATTCGATGAGCCATATTCTTTCTGAGTAATCCAAAGTTGCCATTTCAAAGGTTTGTGTCATTGTGAATGTTGCTATAGCATCTTGATTTGGGGCCGATCTCTGGCTATATAGCATACATGTATATCGGCTTGGGAAGTTCCCCCCCCCCCCCATTTTTTTTTTTTTTTAAATGGATAGCTCAGTTGCTAGTAGTGCGATAGTAAGAATAGTTTCATGAGGTTGACAGATGGAATGTTCTATTCTACAAGGCTAAGTGGAATAGAACATTCTATCTGGCACCAAATGAAATTATGCTTTCCATCGCACGAATGTCAAACATTCATATTTGTTTTATACAATGCCTGAATAAATCCTCCTCATCTGATTGGTCAGAGCGTGACTGTGCAATAGAAGTTATATATTCTTCGTTGAATATAACTTTTTTTGCATTTTTGCAGTGCGGCTGTGCCGCGCGATGTCTTTATATTTTTTCTCCTGAACCCTTTTGTTTTGTCAGATTACTTCAAGTGAGCTTCTTCAGGCGTTCGGTCAGCACTGCAGTCAGATGTGCACAGACGTCTGGCAGCAAGGTATGCCTATGGGCAAAGTGTGGAGGAAGAAAACCACAGATGGTGAGTACTTGAGTTAGGAGTGAGTCTAGAAGATGACATCTGTGGCCATTGTTTTAGAGCTCTAAGTATCAAAATTGAGGGAATGTGGCCTATTGGTTCGGGTTAATGACTCTTGATCAGAGGGTCAGGTGTTCAAATCCAGCTGTTGGCTATATGTTGTGTCTTTAGGCAAGCCACTTCACCCCAACTTGCCTTTCTCCAGCCAGGAGTATCATCCCATTCAGGGGAATAGAAATATTCCCAGTCGTTTCATGCTACTGAACCGGAGTTAAACACCGGCATAATGAGCCATATTGGCTCGGGACAGACTTTAAATATCCAAATTGCAACTTCGGTACCCTGTCCAGTGGCATTCATTATATCTTTGCATTTCTGTTTAATAGATCTGCCTACAGAACATAACCCCTATGTGCCAGCAGCAGTCAACACAATATTGGTCCCACTGGTAGAGGGAGTAAGTAATCTCAGGGTATCGGCCCAGATTGCCATTATATCGGTCGCTGTGACAAACATGCTAGAGACGTGGATGGCGCATGTACTACGCGAGAAGCCCAAATTCAGGTAAATTTGTTGTACATTTGTAGTTTTCTAATTAGTGCCAAGTAATCTTATTTACCTAAAAAGAAACTGTTATAAAAATTTAGACAAGGGGCACAGTTAATATTCTATAAAAAGACACGGAATCTTTAAATTGATGCACCTAATTCAGTTACCTACATTATTCTCAGTTGGGCAATATTCATGAATGATTAACTTGACCACAGTAATACCATACTATAACAGTTCCTAGTGATTCATTTATATTCATGTATTCTCAATCGGGCAGTATTCACGGAGCTTACCAACTCAGTCAAGATGTGTCCTACGTACGGACATGGCTCGTGTCTGACATCAACGGCCTAGAACTACAGACCAGACAGAGTGTGCTAACGTTGGATGCATTCAAGCACTTTGAAGGCGCTATTTCACTCCTGAAGCATCAACCCAGACGCAGGGGTATCAACTCACCTCCCAGAGATGACGCAAGTTAGTTTTTATCCAATCTTTCTTGAAAGACGTACTTAAAAAAGGGAAATGGGAAATGTGCAAACAAATAATACTGAACCAAAGATGAATATGTGTCGTGCAAAGATATTGAAGTATTTTTTGTTTGGAGAATATTTAAGTCCACCAAAAAAGAAATATAGTAATTTTTAGAGGATATAAAAATTAAAACTTGTACAATTTGTTAATGCATTTTATTCATGATTGGAGATAGACTTTTAATGCTGTGACTATTTACTAATTACAGATTCCGAATACAGCACCAGCACGGTACCCAGCAGTGCTGGTTCCCACCAAGGCAGCATGAGCAGTCTCTCAGACGCCCTACCCCCGGGGGGAACCACCACGGTGGGGGAGCCACTAGCCCTGGGAAACGGCAGCGACATGGGAGAGAGCGGATTTGAAGAAGACATTTTCCGAGTCCCACACCGCAAGGCGTGGCTAAGCTTGCGTGTCCATGGCAACCAAAAATGGCGACTGTTGCCATTCGGCTGCCTAAATGTGGGCGTGGACTCTTGACAGGGGGGCGTATGTTGCTGGTAGTAGACGAGAGACCAATTCTATAGATTCACTAAGCAGAAATAAATTCTAACCAATTTCTATGCTCGGTAAATAAAAGCAAAGCTGGAAACCAGTCGAACAATGCACAACGCGGTGTTTTTGCCGGTAACTTTCTTTTGATAAGCAAGTATTTTAGTGCTTATTTAGCATATTTATTCACACATTTCTGCAGTAAGAAGTTGTGTGATATATGCCCTAGTTGCTTGTCAATATTGGTGTGCATTTAGTTTTGGAAAACCCTGAAATCAGACTTTATTTTCACTTTGCCTTGTGGGTTTTCAACAATTGTTCATCAAACTACTTACATGTACTTGATTAGACAGAGTAAATATTTGTTGAACTTTCACATGTAAAGTATTGTTCTTTCGCTCTGTCCGCAACATACACAATATCTTGTCACCAGACTACTGGCACTGTTCCTAGTGATCCGTGTTCAGGTCTGGTACCTGAAGGCAGATATTTTGCTGCCAGTGAATTTGTAACCGTCGTGTGGGTGTTTGTAGTCCTTCGTTTTTGTAAAGAAACTCTGGGTTGTTTTTGCAATAGGTCCTGTTTAATTCTATCGTCCAGTGTTTGGTAAAGAATAAGTGTGCCTGGTTCATGTCTGCATGTATGTCCACAGGCAAATGATAAATATTTATATAATCATAATCAAGGTTCACCATAGATACGGAGGTTAGGTCGTTCTGTTTTTTAGAAAGAACAAGAAATTTGTGAACTGAACAGCGGATGCATCCATCATGGCACCTTAACGACCAGCACAACGGTCAAGGGTTCAGTGAGGGAGTGAGTGAAAGAAAAGAAAATCCGCCCACAATTTGTAACTAATTCATAAGTGACGTTTTAAAGTTTGGTGATAAAATTATATAAATAAAATGTCATATCGAGTTATTGTACAAACTAAAGCATCTATTTATGTGCACCGCAAAAGCATAAATGTATTAATGCAGTTATACATTCCCGCCTAAAAAAAAAAACCTAAAAGAAAACTGTAAATACATTTAAGTCACTTAATTAAACGACGCTGTACTTGAGGTATAGGGACTTAATTTTAGAAAAAAATTGTACTTTTAAATTCAAACCCAGGAATTTTGACGATTGTATATTTTTAATTTTTTACTGCATAATTATCTGAAATATTATAAGCTGATATTAATTAAAATAATTTGCGTAATTTAATTTTTGAGTTGATATGTATTGCAAGTTTTTAGGTCACAAGTCACAAATTATTCCAGGTATTCGTTTGTCGTTGTTTATCCCTTGTGTTGTATATGTGCCTCGACTTGTAAAATAATGAGACCTGATTGAGACCTTTTGTTTACATATGATTTCCTATGAGAGCGAAGTCAGGGTGCCAGACGAAGTAGCTAGGGACCAAGGGACTCGTAGGAAAGTGTACATATATACAAAGCGTGACGCCATTAGGTCTCGGACCTATTGGCGACAGCTCAGACATTCTGTCATTTTGTCAAGATTGTGAATCACTACACTGAAATGCATGTACACACTTAAGTGCAATATGTGTAAGAATAATGGATAGATGTTATCAGACATATTGTACAGACAGTTAAACTGAAAAATGAATGTACTGAAACAAAATATAATTTTTTCTTCAGAGAGATCGTCGAAAAAAATTAGATTTGTCTATAATTTGTAGGTATAATTCTAGCATCGTGTGTTTTAAAACCAACGCAGTATTACTTAAAAGTCCATATGGTTGTAATTCATTGAACGAAAATATATTGTTAATTATTTTGATTGTTTTAGTACACTGGCTAGCTGGTGATGCAACTCTTAATGAATGATTACGTTTTGAGGTCAATGCAATATCGTACTTACATGTAAGCAGTGAATGAAGTTTAATCAAAATTGTGCATTTTTTAAGGCAATTAAGTTTTACATCAATGTGTAAATACATTTCTTAATTGAGATAATATATCTCAACAAAAATCGTAACAAATAGTTTTGTAACCCCTCCCAAAGAAAATGCTTAAATTTATTGATTCATTAGAGAAAAGATGCACATGTATCATAAATCCACCAGATTGGTTATGTCCTCAATATCGTAAACTTGAAGGTTATAAAACTAACAAGTTTATTCAACTTTGAGTGCAGTTCCAGAATGGAGAGAAAACAATCTGATATTTAAAGAGAAATGATTTTTAGACGATCATTGATAGCGAAATGTGATAGATTTGTATCTGGACTCCTTCAATGTTATTGAGCTGGTAGTTGGTAGATGTCATAAGTCGCCACACTAAGAGTCTGCATATTCTGGGTGCCAACGTGCAATTGTATGAACATTATGACATCAGATCACTGCAAGTATTCACACTTCAAATTCATGAAGAAAAAACAATTCTACTCTTAATTTCACAGGAAATTTTGGGGAGGTCAAATTCATTTTGTATTTAAACTCATGCCTTTTCAAGTGCACATGTGAACTGGCCTTAAAAATAATGCGGACAAATGCCAAATATAGATTGGCCCTTGTTTCCTTTCAATATTTCTTATGTTATACTGTAATATAGCAACTCATATGTGATGTATACATTTATAAAGTCATATATTTTTGACATTTCTTTCAGGTTAAGTTGAACTTTACTTGTTGTTAGTGTCAAATATTTAAAAAAAGTATTTATGAAAACCTTGTACTGTATTCCATAGCATATTCATATGAAATGTTGCTAAATGACCTTGTCTAACAAAATGGTCCTTTTATTGTGAAAAGGATCCGTCTTTTACTTTTTCAAAGGACAAAATAGTTATCAACAAGTTCTGTTCCAATTGAACTCGGTGAAGTCATTCCATTGTCATTGTACATCCAAAATTGAAAAGTTTGACATATGCGACGTGCGTTTTGATGTGTGGTCGTGCCAGGGATATGGTGGGTGTATTTGCTTGTTTGTTTTGAAAAATGTTTGTATTTATGATCTTATCGTATTCCAGTTAAGACATGATGACTGATAGGTTTTGGTTTTTACCAACGGGTAAATTGCTCTATAACATAAACCCAACACCAATAATATATCTGTCCTTTGCATTTAATGATGTGAATTATATATTCATAAAGTGTATATGGCTTGTAAATTCACTAAATTGTGTCGTGATGGAACAAGATATAAAGTACTTTATTTACTTTACACTGAAATTGAAATGTACTGTATTTAGAATTTACGTACAAACTGCTTAGATTGGCTGTTTTTATTTATTTTAGATAATTTGTTTTCTTTACATATACATATCACACAAGGTAGACAATTTGGTTTCTGTTTGTTGAAGAGCAAATTTGCTCAAAATAAATATGAAACATAAATGTTTTAGGTACAGAAAATCTGTTTGTTTTTTGTTTTACTTTGAAAGTTAATTGAAAATATTTTCTTTTCTTTTTAATTTACTGAAATACACGGGCTTTTACTCGGAACCTAAATTATCATTACGTATGGAAGGGCGGTATACTCAAACAACCCCCCCCCCCCCCCCCCCCCCCCCACTACATCAACCTTGCCCCTCCCTCTTCCAGACTGGAAAGTAATAATAAACTTGCACCAGTACGGTTGAACACTTATTTGTAATACAAGCAAACAAAGTTACTACGGCTTTACTTCTTAGGGAGTTTACATTCAACTTTTGTCAATTTACAGGAACTGAATTAACACAAAAATAAATATAGGTTTAATTTAAATAGATTTTAAAGAAATCAAATAAGTTAATATTTTAGATAATGCATCAAGGACTTTAACGCCAGTTTAATCTTAAAACGACGTGCTGCAACTTGACGATCTCGGTGGTAATCTAGCGCATTGTGTGCACATCACACGGCGCCGGGTACCTGTGAACCTCAATCGGCCATTTTCTGTTGTGGATCGCACGGTGGTTGCAGAAAGGAGTCCAACATGGCACGGTTAATTCAGACGGGAATTGTTCTTCTTTTAGGCATAACTTCAACATTAGGCTTGTATTTTCACATTGGTGAAACAGAAAAGAAATGTTTTATTGAAGAAATTCCAGATGAAACTATGGTAATTGGTGAGTATCGCAGCTGGTGATTCTGAATAAACGAACATATGCCGCTGCGCGTGTAAATATATAGAGTTTGCCCCAGTGTCGCCTTACCCAAACTTTTCGCAGTCAAGGCGGTATGGCCTACCATGGATGGAGGAATAAGAGCTGCTCTTATTTCTCCATGGGCCTACAGCACAGAGAGTTTTACTCTATTCCTGGGTCATAGACTAGGGTAGTCCCACTAGTGTGCCCCCGGTATACTGCGAATACAGGGTCACACATCGGCACTAGCCCTACAAACATGGCGGTATATGGCTCTCTTTTAAAATCTGTCTTGTTACTGTCGCCATTACCGCCCTGCCCCGACGCAATCAGTTAACACGAAGTGTCGACTGCCGAAATCCGAGAAAGTTTGACTCCAAATATCTTCCGAAATACATAGACAGAACCCTTTCACATATACCATCGTGCTCGTGAGATTCTAGTGTTTCATAAATAACGGTCAAACTTACCGAAATCGTAAATTTGTCCATGTATGGCGTCTTCACAAACTGGACAATATCCCGACAACGTTATAGCATGCCGCCATGTTTGTCAGTGGTGGCGCTTCCCGATCGCGAACGGTCATGGCGCCCGGCTGTATTTTGCATAAATTAATATGTATTAGTCATTGCGCGCGTATTGAATATACATTTGTATTCCTCCGTGATACGTGCACCTGCTGCATGTTCATGGGAAAGTGTGGGCGTGACTTCAAGCCCGCAATCAAAACGCGTGACGTCATTATGAATTATGCATATGTCACGACCTCTCACACGTACACCCGATCGGGAAGCGCCACCACTGACAAACATGGCGGCGGCCGAACCATGCATGCTATAACGTTGTCGGGATATTGTCCAGTTTGTGAAGACGCCATACATGGACAAATTTACGATTTCGGTAAGTTTGACCGTTATTTATGAAACACTAGAATCTCACGAGCACGATGGTATATGTGAAAGGGTTCTGTCTTATGTATTTCGGAAGATATTTGGAGTCAAACTTTCTCGGATTTCGGCAGTCGACACTTCGTGTTAACTGATTGCGTCGGGGCAGGGCGGTAATGGCGACAGTAACAAGACAGATTTTAAAAGAGAGCCATATACCGCCATGTTTGTAGGGCTAACATCGGCACATGCTAAAATTGGTTGACAATTTTGTTTTTTCGTGCGCACTCTGTGCGAGGAATTGAGGAGTCGCAATTATACTGGGTGTATTCTCTAATCTCTCAGCTATTACTATCTGGAATTGCGCTTAATCTTACCTTCAAAATTTCGAGAAATTTGGGCATCTTTTTTTCAGTCGAACTGAGTGCAAAGCGCAGTTATAATCCAATGACCCGTGACGTCATTTGAGTGTGCAAAGCGCACCTGGAGGGCGCTTCACGAGTTGAGATGCTACGGCTGTTTTGTGTTGCATTTAACCTCCAAACAAGGTATAATGTTATCATGAACAGGGTTGCTTTGACAATTCCCCATTCAGTCGCTGTGATTTATAATCATCCCCACGATTGCGTTCCATGCCCATAAAATACGAGTAAATATACTTGGCAAATCTATTGCACACGAAACAGCCGTCGCATCTCAACTCGTGAAGCGCCCTCCAGATGCGCTTTGCACACTCAAATGACGTCACGGGTCATTGGATTATAACTGCGCTTTGCACTCAGTTCGACTGAAAAAAAGATGCCCAAATTTCTCGAAATTTTGAAGGTAAGATTAAGCGCAATTCCAGATAGTAATAGCTGAGAGATTAGAGAATACACCCAGTATAATTGCGACTCCACAATTCCTCGCACAGAGTGCGCACGAAAAAGCAAAGTTTTCAACCAATTTTAGCATGTGCCGATGTGTGACCCTGTATTCGCAGTATACCGGGGGCACACTAGTGGGACTAAGACTAGGGCTACCTAAATTGAAGAATATTTGTCCAAAATTAGTATTTTTCATTGTGGTTCATCTACTAGTTTACTGAGTACTGCTTTGGTTTCTCAATATTTAATTCTCATTTACAGGTAACTACAAAACACAGCTGTACGATAAGAACACCAACGACTTCATGCCCTCCAGTCCACATATAGGTATGCATGTAGAAGTCAAGGACCCAGACAACAAAGTCATCCTATCCAAGGTGTACAGCTCAGAGGGGCGATTTACGTTTACGTCTCACACACCGGGAGAACACTCCATCTGTCTCTATTCAAACTCCACCAAGTGGGCCATGTTTGGTGCCAATAACAAAATGGTAGGTTGGTCATCTCGTGTCAATTCACACACAATTTCCCGTGTGACCTGACTCAAATTTCCCTATTCCTGTGTTCTGGCACCCACACTTTGAGAGGCTATGAGTGACAAGAAGATTGTTAGAAGTATCATGCTGAAACTTGATTTGTCTTCGTTTGATAGACCAAGTGATTTTTAGACAGTTTTCCAGGCAAATCTGAGTTGGGTCATATGGGGGATAACCTGATTTTGTGTGATTTGATACAGAATGACCCAGGTGCAAAATAGAAACTCCACCACATCACTCGTGGAGGAAACATGGTCTTCTATTTAAATGAAGTATGGAGTTCAGGTTGAGCAAGGTTAGAGTTAGCTTTTTTAGCCCTTGTGTTTTGTCACTTTTGCAGAGAGTTCATCTAGATATTGAAGTCGGTGAACACGCCAACGATTACAAACAGATTGCGGAGAAAGACAAACTGACAGAACTGCAGCTAAGGATCCGACAGCTTCTTGATCAAGTTGAGCAGGTGCAGAAAGAACAGAACTACCAACGGGTGAGTTACATGGACATCGCTAATTTGTCCGTACTTTGACCTATCAGCCATCAGAAAGTAATAACATCCTACAAATTTAGCTCAGAAAATATTAAAGCATGAGAAAACACTTTGAATTTGTCAGACCAGTCTGATAGGGTTTGTGCCCATGGTGTCAAATGATGTCCATGTATAGAATGATTTGCTTTGAGGCCCTATTCAGTGTGTACAGTTAGTGTAACAGCCACCTGACGACCCATTCCATTTCCTCCTCTCATCTAGTATCGTGAAGAGCGATTCAGGCAAACTAGTGAAAACACCAACCAACGCGTCTTGTGGTGGTCTCTTGGACAGACCGTCATCCTCCTGCTGACTGGCTTCTGGCAAATGATTAGTAGCAAATATTCTAAGGAGATCCTCGAGGGCCGAGTGGCGGAGAAGGGTTCCAT